>OY725343.1:16652567-19052567 GCA_963243735.1 Neocrepidodera transversa
TTTTAGATAAAAAATGAAACATGTTTCGCTCTAAGTGTACTTTATCAACCTTCAATACTGCAGCAACTAAATTTGGAACCTGTTGGAGATATGACCAATCCATTTGAGACTACCATGCGTATAACCGTTCTTGAACCACAAGAAGAATATAACGTACCTCTTCATATAGCGTATCACTGCAAACTGTTCATCCAACCAGCTTATGCAGAGTAAGTAAAATTTATTATTTTCGCCATACAAATCACCATCAGAATACACAATACAGATTTTTTAAATATTTTCTATTGCAGGTATAATTTATTTATTGTTAATTAAAGTCTGCTAATTTAGCTGGTCATGAATGAGGTACACCTATTCCTCACCTTTTGTTAAGATATGTCGCGTTAAGATTGACTCCAAAATGTCAGGTCTTTTTGGAAGTACACCTATATTTTATATCAAATTGGATCAAATATTTTGTAAAAAGTTATGTCTAGGAATTATTATTAGTTGATTATTATTTAAGTGCATTAGATAATAGTAGATTCTGTAACAAGTTTAGAATGAAAAATTAGACACGAGTGGAAAATTCCGAACGCGAGCGTCAGCGAGTGTGAGGAACCACGAGTGTCGAATTTTTTCATTCTAACGGAGTAACAGACTATATTTTCTCCACCATCAAAAAGTATAAATCAAAATTAAATTAAATCTGAACACAAGTTATTTGTTGACATATTTGTATTACATTGTAGTAATATTTATAGTGTTATGGTACACTTACCGAAATTAAAATCTGGTGCATTGATGTTTTTTCATAATTTGCAATATTAGAATTATTAAATTCTATATCTACTTCTCTTGATTTTTCACTCATTATTTTGTTTAAATTAAAAATTGTTTGAAAATAATTATTACCGTCGCCATTTTATATCTGACAGTGACACTTTTGAAATCCATGGCAATCCCATATCGTTTATTTCGATTACGGAAAATCCATTCTTTACCTTGATAAAGAATGAAAATACATGCAAAATACATAAGAAGCAAGTGTTTTAGAATAAATATTCAGACTCTAGAGTGTGAATCTTTACATTCTATTATTAAGAATGATATCGGAATTCATACATTCAATAATGGTCGTGGAGAAACCTATATTATGAATGGGCGTCTCTTACAAAATTGTGATCTGTCCATACATGAAAATTTCTGGAATTAAAAATTCCATCTCTGGTATATTGGGCTTCGTCCTCTATTATAGATTGATTATTAATTATCCTTTTGTATATTGGGACTTGACGTCCCTCTTCGAGCATTTGAACTGAGTGAATGTGAAAAGGATATAACGAGTCAGTGTAGAACTCCTATTTGAGTAGTTACCTGAAATAATAGTTCCCTGGTACTACTTACTTAAAAAAATACTTACGGGCTAAAATTTTGAGGAGTTATTTGGCGGGCATGTCCTCAGGCTAAAACCGAGTTTTCGTATCCGAGGGGTGCGGGAAGATACAACCCCCTGTCAATATAGAGGTAAGTTTGTTTTTATTTTTTATCTTCTTTGCTATCGCCCGAATATTTAAGTCCAATTTGGTTGGAAATAAAATGAGCTATTTAAATGAAATAAAATTAAGGCCGTAGGTCAATTAGGTCAATTACAATGACCGGTCAACAGTCAAAAGTGAGGGGTGATTTTTGTTTTCTGTAAATACGTGAAATTGGACAGTTTTTTCTTATACTGCGTCGATACCATTTTCAAGAACTACAAGTGAGTTCTCACTTTTCTACAATAAATTGAAACAAAGTTGCCAGCGCGCGGAGAAGCTATATTTTGTGGCACAAGATGTAGGGTTATTGTACTCTTCTGTCGTATTTTTTCTCGTTGAGTGACTGTGGACGTTAACGAAAAAATGGATAAGTGTTTTGTGTGTGAAAAACTTTTGAGTCAGATTAATGTGTCGACTGTTAGATCTAGAGGTATCCAAACATTAATCACGATCAGTAAAAAAACAAGTGACAACAAAATTGCCGATCTTCTGTTTTTACATGCTTTTTCTGGTTGCGACACAACGTCTTCGACTCACAACGCCGGAAAAATGAAATGTATTTCAACACTGGAGAAGGATCCCGAACTACTGAACTCAATCTCAATTTTTCTTCTACAAGCTGTATGGAGGAAACAAGGATAACGAGACTCTAAACTTTTATCGTTACAAGCGTTTCCTTCAGTCTGGGAAAAAATGTATTCAATTTGGCTTCCTTACCACCTACTGAAGATGCAGCTCGCCTACATGCTTATCGAGTATATCATCAGGTTCAAGAGTGGATGTGAAGTTACAAAGATCAGGAAGACTGGGGTTGGAAAAAATCAAAGAATATTTATATGTCCGTCATCTGCGAAAAAAATCGGCACCGCCAAGTTTGCTAAAACTTATTTCATGCAACTGCAAAATTGGCTGTGGAAAAGCATGTGGATGTCGAAAGGCTGGATTGAAATGTTCTACAATTTGTGGACTTATAGCGGCAACGCGTGCAAGAACATCACACAATATTCTTCCCTCGAAGAGGATGACGATTTTCTGAATGAAGACGGACATTTAACAGGAAATCTTGAAGAAGGTGAAGGTGCTTGAATAGAAGAGGATCGTGGCAATGCATTCGAAAGCAATGACGAATTAGAAAGTCCTTTCAAAAAGGCCAAGTTAGAAAATTTAAAAAAAAAACAAATTTATTAATTTAGTTAAGTTAACTGATTAGTTCATTAAAAAATTAATTGAAAAAACAAAAATAAAAAAACAGTAAAAACTTTGAAGGATGCTCTTTTTTTACTCTTCACCTTTGACCCGGAATTGTAATTGGCCTAATTGCCCTACGGCCTTCATTTCATTATCATTAGATAATTTATTTTATTTCAAACCAAATTGACCTCTTGGACTTAAATATACAGCGATATCAACGAAGATAAAAAATAAAAACCAACTTACCCCGATATCGACAGGGGGTTGTATCTTCCCGCACCCCCTCAGATACGAAGACTCGGTTTTAGCCTGAGGACATGCCCCCCAACACCCCCTCAAAATTTTAACCCGTAAGTATTTTTTTAAGTAAAATATCCTCATTTATTGTACTATCGTTAAAGGTGATTATCTTTTCCTATCCTAGAGAAACTCTTCCATAATTGAGCTGGGTTCAATGGAGAATAATTAAATTGAAACATACTATATTATAAAAAAAATAACAAAATTAATGATCGTTTTTCTTTTTCTTACTTCCTTCTTCTATCTCCTCCGATCTCCCAACATTTACCTTCTGTCTCCACCTTTTACTTCTGCTCTTTATTGACCCTTGAAACTGTTTTCTGTTTGCCTTCTTTAAATGGTCACCTTTTTTATAATCTTTGTTTTTATTTGCAAAAAAAATGCATATGCATTCATTACGTGTTTAAATTGCAAAATTGTTAGAAAACATTAAGAAACGAGAAGGTTATCATGAGAGATAAATGTTCATTCAAAATAGAAACGACATTAAACGAGCATAAAACCTATTTTTTCAATGTAAATGGATGTAATTGCACATTTGATTTTTAGTTCTGATCAACTTTTTTAAATAAGATTTTTCGATGTTGGGTAAAATTCATATTTTTTAACAAACCTCGTATACTACTAGAAAAAAATTGATATCTGATGATTGTATTTTAGATTTTTTAACATGCAGAACTTTTTATGAAGACTATGTTTTTTTCTTCAAGTTAATAATAAAAAAAGTTTTAACAAATTTTCTAACAAACTTCTATCTTTTTATGATTAATTATCAATCAATAATCTTGAATTTTTTTCTATTTTTTTTTAACAAATTTTCTCACGTGGTATTTATTTTACATAATTTATACTTTAATTTTGATTGACACCAACCCAATGAAAAGTCATCCAACCTGTCCAAAGTCTAAAACACAATACTTGCAAAAATCTAAAAAAACTGAAACATTCTGAAAAACAAGAAATCTTATAAAAGTGGAAAATTTGCAAACGTGGAGAAACCTGCAAAATCAGGATAACAGCAAAATAAGGAAACTCTAGCATAAATCTGGAAAAAATTGCCAAATCTACAACGTTAAAAAATCTGCAAAAACCTGCAAAAGAAAGCTTAAAAGCATCTGAAAAAAACTGTTATATTTAGAAGAGAAAAAAATGATTGATAAAAAAAATGTGCCTCATTAACCATTGAACTTAGTCCGTACCTGACTTCACAAGGGTAATGCAGATTTGTTCTTAACGCTATTAAGTGCGTATTTATGGTGTTTATAAATGGTTAATTTTTGATTTAATTCAAATAAGGATTTCAATAATTATAAATAAAAAAACATTTTTAATTTTTAACTTTGGAGCTCTCTAATTCGTTAACAAAGGGCGTAAGGGACAAATTTTATATGAAGTACCATCATTAATTTGAGCCCCTCTATCATCTCCCAAGTTTTGGGTACGAACTCCTGGGACCCCTTGTATAATAATAATACTCTCCCTATATTGCCCCCATTACTAGTGAATCCCAGAGGCCAAAGGCTTGTGCGGGGAAGGGACTATCCTGCATATAAATTATAAAACGTGTTCTATTATTCTCAATCGTGTGGAAAATCATAAATAATTAAAATTTAAATATTATCATATACAGGGCGAATAAGAATTATTGTTAATGGATGGAAAATTATCGTCACATAATAATTATTTCTGAATTTCTTCCATTAGGATTTCACAAAAGATTTTTCTTCGCCATCTACCGAATTTTATTTATTAAAGTTTCCTTTTCCGACTATCAAAAACACAAAATATTTAGTAACCAACACGATATTTGATATAGGAAATCGAGAAATTTTTGTTTAAATAATTTAAAATTTAAATCAATTTTACTAGTTATACAAATATAAATCTTACTATATTAATACTGTTCGTTTTTTTTGTTCGTCCGTTAGTTCGTTCGTTCATTTATTTGTTTGTTTGTTTGTTGTTTTTGTCTATTTGACCCATAAACTCCCTTTATCCCCTGAGAAAAATGAGCAATCGCACATATCTGGGAAAATTCTGTACCCCAAGATATGGAGTAGGGAGCGTGAATGCTCTCGGTACACGTTCATTCATTTAAATTTTAAATTAAAAGTAAAACATATGGTCATTTTTTTATCTTAAAATACATTTGAATTTTTACTAAAAAATTAAAAAAAGTGAGAAATTGGCAACACCTAACGTTGTGATTTTTTACATAAATGTTCTTGAATATATTTGGCGTCGCCACTAATAATTTATTTATTTATTTATTTATTTACTCTAATTTTCAGTTTCCCATTAACAAATTAGAGACATAAAGTATAAAGAACATAAACACAAAAAATAAAATTATCAAACAAATCAGAATTAAAAAAATTCCTGTCGGTAGGGTCGACAGGGGAGGTAGATTTCTTTTGTCTAAATTTAAGCATCCTTCCCCACTCCACGATATGGTCAGATCGAAAAAAGTTTCAAACAAATAAATTTTATAATAATTAGGACATGAAAAAAGTCTAATGACCTGTTTCAATATTTTTAAAAATAGCGGAGATATGAATTTTTTGAAATTTCAACCCCCTCCAGTTCCATCCCCTTAGGTCCGATTAAAAAAAGTTTCAGACAAATTAATTTTTTAATAATTAGAACATAAAAAAAGTTTTATGAACTGTTTCAATATTTTTAAAAATAGCGGAGATATAAATTTTTTGAAATTTCAACCCCCTTCAGTTCCATCCCCGTGGGTCGGATAAAAAAAAGTTTTAGACAAATTAATTTTATAATAATTAGAACACAAAAAAAGCCTTGTGACCTGTTTCTATATTTTTGAAAATGGCGGAGATATAAATTTTTAAGAAATTTCAACCCCCTCCAGGTTCATCCCCGTGGGTCAGATGAAAAAAAGTTTCAGATAAATTAATTTTATAATAATCAGAGCATAAAAAAAGTCTCATGGTCTTTTTTAATATTTTCAAAAATGACGGAGATCTGAATTTTTTGAGATTTAAACCCCATGCAATTCTCACCCCCTTAGAGGTAGAATGCCCATTTACAATATGCAACGAATTACTGCCCCAAAGAATTTTTGTACCAAATTTGGTGTCGATTGGAGAAAAATTGCGACCTTGATTATGGCCCCCGAAGAGACAAAACATCACGGAATAATCAAGTTATATCGTTGAATTTAGTATTCGAAGCGATTTAATAATATGAAATAAAATAGACAGGTCCGTATTTAAAAAGATAAAGTTGATGGTGGCCCCAAAGGGACAAAACGTCAGATTTAAAATTTAATTATGGCAGTTTATAACGATTTTAGAATACAACAAAAACTTTTAATAAAGTTATCCCAAATTTTGTATAATAACAGAGCTTTGGCAAAAAAACGATTTTCCACAAATTCGGATTTTGTCGTTTAACTCCGGAACCAATAGGAATATTTTAGGTTTCAAAAAATCGTTTTGTCTATTTTTAAATTTCTCACATTTTTCCCCATTTAACCGTCTCTCTAGCGTCTACCGTTTACGAGATATTAATACTGTCCCTATTAAAAAGTAGCCACCCTGTATATAGGTATATACCGATAAATTTTTTTTTACTGATTCTTATTCAGAATGTCACAAACGGCGTAGCGCCCCTATTCCCGGTTCTGGGTCCCGTCATTGAATCGATTACAATAGGTAGATTCCATATATGGAAATCTACCTAAAATAAAAAATGAAAGTACGTAAACACAAAAAACAAAAATTATACATAAAAGCAGAATTGTCACAACTGGTTAATCTAGGTATGAGTTCTTAAATAAATAGACTTAATTTGTCCAGGAGATACAAGGAAAATATGAAAAAGATTACTTACTAGATAATATAACACTCTCTCATGAAATTGAAGATAGCGGCCAAGTTAAGCAGCGGCCAGCAAAAAACCAGATCCGTACATATGTGATAGCATCCCAAACAAAACAATTGATTGATATTTTCTATAATAAGCAACTATGTGAAATTTGCTGACAAATCAGGAGTTATTGAGGCTTGATGCGGTCGCAAGTTTTTGTATGCTGGGCTCATTCAAGATGGCTGACCGGCAGGGAATAGTTTTTTTCTGGTTCTTGGGGAACCATCCGACTGACCCAGGGTCATAATGGGCCCAAAAGTACCGTAAGGCCCAGCTGCTTAACTAGACCGCTATCTTCAGTTTTATCAATAGCTCTACTTATTTCGTATGTGATAGTGATGATGTACTAACCGAGATCGCTGAAAATAACTATATATATAATATTATTAATATCCTAATATATTTGATAATTCATTTAAAATTGATTTTTTTTTTGTATTTTAGAGGGCACTATGCTTCTAATTCTGCAATATGGTGGAAAGATCTAGCGACAGAAATGGACAATGCTCATAATTTACACTGCGAACCAAAATCTGACTCAAACGTAGAAATTTTCTCCATACGAGTGATGTTAAAACGTAACATAAATTTCATGATGATTAACCACACAACTATACCTAACTATATTATTCATTTATTACCTCCATTAATAATAACCAACTTTTTACCATATTCATTGGAAGTTTTAAACGTTAGCTTAAAACAAGTGATTAAAGTCGAATCTGGAGAAAAAAACAGTGTCTACTCATTAGATTTTTCTAAAGATCAAAAACTTTTGATAAGATTAAAACATAATTCAACTACGTGGACAGGAAATTTAAATCTAACACAACATCTAGATGAAAAAATTATTTTACTAAGTACAGATAATAAAGAAGTTAGTAACTTAGCTATTAATGTAAAAAGCGATAGAGAAGGAAGCTGCTTTCTGTTTTTCTATACGCCGTATTGGATTGTGAATAAAACTGGTCTACCGCTACAAATTAAGGTAACTCTGTATTCAAAATATTCGTTTTAATAACAAATTATTTTTAGGCTTCGGTATCTAATTCGCTATATAATTGTATAAATGAAGATATATTGCTCTTCACCTACAAAAGACATGGAAAACAAACTTTAAACGTACGAGTGTACGATTCGAACTGGTCTAACGAATTTGGTTTGGAATGTGTAGGAACGACAGGCTTGATTATTTGTAAAGATGTTGAAAGAAAAAAGAAATACATGTTCTTTTTAAATACTAGATTATCAAATATATGTCCTAGATTAACGAAAATCGTCACAATTTTGCCTAGTTTTTTGGTCACTAATAATACAGATAAAGCTTTAAGGTAAATAATTAATTATCCAAAAAATTTTGTCTTGTATACATATTTTTTTAGATTTATGGAACACAATGAAAAGACTGATCTTTGGACAGATCTAGCACCATTCCAAACTATGATATTTTGGCCGGAAACGTCATCTATGGAAATGTATGTCAAGTATAGAGACAGCAAGTTAATTTCACATTCATTTTTTATATCAAATCATCATAGGACTGTCTTGCGAGTCGACAAAGGAGTAAGTAATAAGTAATTTTAGTGAATAATAAATTATTATTATTTTAAAATTAACAAAAATTATTAATAATTGTTTTGTGATAGTGTGAACGGCTGGCTTTCCGCGCACACTTCAATACACGCTAACCAATCACGTTATTTATTTGACGTCGAGTTATAATTATTAGTAAATAATATGTATCATTATTTTTAGGGTGCCATTACAGTTGAAGTAACTGGAGGTGTGAAGGATTCTTTTCGAATAACCTTTAACGAATATAAACCAGGCGATGCACCAGTTTTCGTAAAAAATTATTGTGCGGACCTGTTTCTCAAAATTCAACAGCAAGATCTGAGTCCTGTAACCTTGCTAAACCCTTATCATTCTTTGTTATACACCTGGGATGACCCTACAAGACCAAGACGATTAGTCTGGAATGTATATAATAATAAAGGAACCGGATTTTCAGTAGATATTACAAAAGATGGGTAAATTATTTATATTCCTTAAGATTATATATATTGGTATAGTTGACAGGGTTACCGTTTTCAGTAGATTTCCTACTAAATTAGTAGATTTCCTACTAAATTAGTAGATTTCCTACTAAATTAGTAGATTTTTATGAAAAATGAGGGTGTTTAGTAGAATTGATAATTTTCGTAGATTTCAGAAGATTCTTTGGTTTTGAATTTAAAACTATTGCGCATTATTCGTTTCGCTCTAATCGGCTTTTATTGTACGTTAACTTGAAAGTTTGATTATTCATCACTGTGAACGATGTGGTCTAGTGGTAGAGTGTAGACGTTACATATGAAAGTTCCAGGTTCAAATCCTAATACATATTTTTTTTACGAAATAAATGTTCCCGCTTTTCTCTCAAATGCTGTTAATTTTTTTGTCTGAAATTTTTTCACTTTGTCACTTTTTTTCTAAAAATACCTCCTTTTTTATAAAATTACCGCCTTTTTTTTCAAAGTTACCCCTTATTTACTTATTTTTGTCATATTTTTCCTCTTCCTTCAAAATTTCCCCTCTTTTCTCTCAAATACTGTCACTTTTTGTCTCAAATTTCCCCTCTTTTCTCTCAGTTTTAGTCACTTGTTCCTGAAATTACCCCGTTTTTTCTAAAATTACCCAATTTTTTCAAAATTACCCCTTATGTTTTCATTTTTGTTATTTTTCCCCAAATTTCCCCTTTTTTCTTTCAATTTTTGACAATTTTTTTCTTGAAATTACCCCGATTTCCCCTTTTTTTTAAAACTACCCATTTCTTCTCATTATTGTCAATTTTTGTCAAATTTTCAATTTCTTTACGAAAAAATCACTTTTTTGAGTAATTATTTTTTTCTTGGATAATTGG
The DNA here is from genome assembly GCA_963243735.1 of Neocrepidodera transversa. Classification (NCBI taxonomy): domain Eukaryota; kingdom Metazoa; phylum Arthropoda; class Insecta; order Coleoptera; family Chrysomelidae; genus Neocrepidodera; species Neocrepidodera transversa. The sequence goes on from OY725343.1 coordinate 16,662,372, forward strand.
AATTAAAAGTTGGGACAAAGATTTACATATAAAAAATAGGGGAGAAAGTTTAAAACAAAAAAAGTAGGGGGAAAAAAGGCTGCGGCGAAAAGTGGTAAAAAGTAGAGGAAAAATTGGTAAAGAAAAAGTTTCAAATTTTATATTATAAAAAATTAGTGAAAAAGTGAAAGTTTTTGACACAAAGAAATAGGAAATTAGTAAAAATATGTAGGAGAAAAAGTGGAAAAAAGTAAGGGAACGGGTGGAATTAAAAATTAAGGAAAAGTAGAAGAAAGTAGGAGAAAAATTAAAAAAAAATGGGGAAAGAAGTGAAAAAAAGTTTAAAGAAGAAAAAGTGGAACAAAAAAAAATAAGTAAAAAATGTATGAAAAAATAGGGGAAAGGATAGAATAAAAAAGTTGGGCAAAGGATAGAATAAAATAGTAGGGGAAAAGTGAAAAAATAGGGGAAGAAATGGAAAAAGTTTTAAGGGAAAAAAGTGAAACAAAGAAATTAGTAAAAAATGTGTGAGAAAAAGTCTAAAAAAGTAGAGGAAACGGTGGAATAAAAAATCCTGGAAAAAAGTAGGGGAAGAGTTAAAAAAATAGGAAAAGTGGAAAAAGTTTTAAGGAGAAAAAGTGGAACACAAAGAAATTATTAAAAAAGTAGGGGAAAGAGGGTGGGGGAATAATGGGAAAAAAGTTGGAAATATACAAAAATTAGTGAAAAAACAGGAGAAAAATGAGTTAGGAAAAAAAAAAGAAAAAATAGTTTGAAACTAAAAATTACTAAAAAAGCTAGGGGTAAAGGTGAAAAAAAATGTCTAAAACAAAAAATGGGGAAAAAAATTGGAAAAAAAAATATGAAATATAAAAAATTGGAAAAAATTAGAGGAAAAAAGGATGGTGGAAAAATTGCGGATAAAAATAGAAATAAAAAAAATAAGGTAAAAATGAGTCGGGTAAAAAGTGGAAAAAAAGTTTGAAATATAAAAAAAATCAGTGAAAAAGTAGGGGAAAAAGTGGAAAAAGGTAGGGGAAAAGTGAAAAAACATAGGGAAAGAAGTGGAAAAAAGTTTTAAGGGGAAAAAGTGGAACAAAAAAGTTTGTCACAAAGAAATTAGGAAAGAATGTAGGAGAAAAAGTGGAAAAAAAGTAGTTTAAAGAGTGGAATAAGAAAATAGAGGAAAAAGTGGAAAAAATAGGGAAAAGTGAAAAACAATAGGAAACGAAGTGGAGACAAAGTTTAAGGGAAAAGGGAAAGTTATATTTTCTTTTTTTTAAATACACAGGTTAGATTTAGATAGTCAAGACTTCTTTTAAAAAAATAAATTAAAATACACAGGTTAGATTTAGATAGTAGATTTTGGTAGTTTATTATCGAAATGTTGGTAGAATACGGTTTATTGAAAACGGTAACACTGATAACACTGATATCGCCGTTATCCCTTTTCCATTGGTTTGTTGCACCTACAATAGTGCATTATTTTGTCGGTGGCTTTTTGTTCGGCTTTTCCTTTGATTCTCTCTTTTAACTAGATTTTACTATAATAAAAATAATTTTTAGTTACGGCGAAGAAAAAATTAAAATGCACAGCGTCACTCCGAACACAAGTTTGGTAGAATCATCCAGTAGCGATGACTCTGATAGCTCAGATACCACACAACACAATCTTAACAAAAAAGTTCACAAAGACAAAATAGTAATCTACTGGTTATGTTACCGAGAAGGTCTACAAAGAACTTTACTTCTAACTCAAGAGCTGAGAATTTACAATTTAGGAATGAAGTTATTTTTAGAAAAGTGTCACTTGGAAGGATTAATAGCTTTATCAGGAGTTGGTTTATCTATTTTCACATCAGAAAGTGATGCTAAAGAGCAAGTATATGCAGCGATTAGTGATACACCAGCAATTTGGGAAGTTAACGTAGGGCAAAAATGGAAAACTCTGACTTTGGAACTAGCTTCGTGGGTTGAAGACAAATACAGACTGCATTACAAAAAATGCCAACTAAAAGAATACGTTCACATTGATTTCGAAAAAATGTATATGTTAAAACCGTTTTTTGCTGAACTAAGAAGAAGTTACAGTCCTGCTGTTTACCTTCACTTCAGAAAATCTCAAAACCACCAGTACTATAATTTAAGACTGCAATCATTTCAGATAGACAATAAACAAACGAATAATATTGTATTTCATCCATTACCTTCACATGGTATCAAAGATAGTACACCGTTCGCTGAAATCGTTGTATCCAAAATAGCCACAAAATCTGCTAATGTTTATAGATACATCAAATTTAATATAGGAAGCTTTTATCTGAATATTGAAAACGATTTATTCTTGAAGGTTTTCAATCTTCTTAAGACAACTAGGAAATTTAACGGGGAAGAACCAGGAACGTATGTTGATGAAATAAAATCTATTCACAAGTCTATTACTGCTAAAAACAACGTGAGTATATATAACATAAACTAGTGAGTTTATAATTTCTTATTATTTCAGGATAATTCACATTGTGTCAGATCACTCATAGAATATTTTACATTAACTAGTTTTGGAATACAACTAAATATTTCAAATAAAATGCCAATAAGTTTGGCAGGAAATAAAGGACCATTTTACCAAATTTTGGATTATTTATTTCCGTATAACATGTCTCCATATATGCCAATGGAAGGTGTTCATCACAAGTAAGTCATCTAAAGATTCATAGCTCTTCAACAAACTTATTTTATTCAAATTCATGAATATGTAATAAAATATAAGAGTAACTTTCATATTTACATAATTGCAGGATAAAAATGTATACACTGAGGTACTAATTTGAGGTAATATTTGAAATGTTAGTTTCATTTTTATTAATATTCAATAAAGAATGAAACAACTCCGAAGTCATACCACAAAATAATTTAATAAAGACAAACAGTCTGAAAAGGCGACATGTTTCCGTCTACACGACCATCATCAGGCCCTATAATAAAAAGGACATTGTGAAAAGATATTAAAAAAAAATATTATTAGAATGTTACAACTTACTACTAACAAATTAGATCCAAAACGTTGAATAAACAGCTAAAAAATTGGTATGTTACATTAGTAAAAATTAAAATTTAAAAAATAACTTAAAATTAAAGGAATATTTAAATAACTCCATAGGACTTATATTTAAAAAACATTTTTCTGTTAAATGCAGTCGAAGTGCATCACTGATACACTTAAAATAAATTAATTAAATGAAAAAGAAAGTTGTTTCATTCTTTATTGAATACTTTACCACATTTTAGTATGGATAATATTTTGTTTTTATTAATATTATTTTTGTCCTTATTAAACTCAGAGAGATTGTAAAAAAGGTGTCATGTGGTCAAATGATAAGTGTAAAAATCATTATCATGTGATCATTTAGAAACGAATTTAAGAGATACAAACAGTATGTCTAAAAAAGTTGGCAACAAATGGGAAACTATTTTATTTTAAATTTAACCAAAAAAAATTATTTTTCATAAAAAGCTTATCATCAAATAAAAATCAAAAATCAAGAACTAAATTTGTAAAATATTTAGCGGTGTACAGGGAAAATAAAAAATTTTGATTTAAGCTGAAGAGTAAAGTGCTTTAAAATTTAAATACAAAACAAAATGTTATTTGAAAATGTTGTTAATTAATTAAATTAAAAATAAATCACTAAATAGTGGATTTATTGAATGAGAAAAATCAAAAATTAAATTAAAAATAATTGCTCTTACTGATTACATCACACATTTTCATACGTCCATTTTTAAATCTATGACCATAGTTAGTAAGTGCATTTATTTTTAATATAATTTTTGATGTTTCTTATTCAATAAATAATCCCACAAATGCTGAAGTATTTAGTAATTTTTATTACTTTAAATTGAATAAGGCCATTAATCAAAACCTAATGGCTAACATAATTTTTAATCCCTATCAATATTATCAAATGATATTTTGTTCTGTATTTAAATTTATAAGCATAAATCAATAATTTTTATTTTCCCTGTATACCATTATATATTTTACAAATTTTATTCCCGATTATTGATTTTTATGTGATGCAGAGCTTTTTATGAAGAATAATTTTTTTGCCAAATTAATAATAAAAAAGTTTTCTATTTGTTGCCAACTTTTTCAGACATACTGTATAACGACATTTTAAAATTTTAACTTAAAAATGTTAGTAAATGAGTGGCAGATTTTAAACAATTTGTTAACAGAGAAAGTTAAAAGAAGAATTAGAAAAATCAAAGAATGTTGATTTAGAAATTAAATATAAAGACTCAATCCAAAAGGTCGAATAAACAAGTTAGTGAATCTGTACTGGAAGCCAAATCTCGAACTGCCCTTAATAACTTAATACAGATGGAAGAAAATTCTGAAATTGAATCAGCATTTTTTGACAATGTAACTCTTAAAAAAAAAAGAAAAATTCTTGTAGAGAAAACTGATATACCGTGCAACATAGAAACTGTTCTTCAAATGGTTAGCCTTCATCCTTCATGTGACAAGTTTTAAGCCAGGAACTAAGCCGGAGAAGCTTTTGGAAACCCGGTATTCTTGGCAGATGAATAATTTGGAAACATGGAGCCAACTTTATTACCAATATCTAATATTGAAATGTTATCATTTAATTGATTGTACAGGCAGAGCCATCTAGGGCTTTGGTCCCAAAATACAAAAACAAGTTTCTCTTCAAACATTTACTTGGAACGTCTATAGAGTAAGCAATGAAGCATTATGTTAGGAAATCTTTTAGGATTGGACGGATCGGAATGCGGTTTTTGCATTCGCTTCCAAAAATTATTTATACCATTAGTACCTAATTGGTACCTACTAAGAACCGGAAGTTGCATTGCTGCAAACAAAAATACATTCAAAAAATACATTATCTGAAAGGCTTTTTGGCAAATTTAATAACTTTGTAAATAAGAGTCAGAGCTGGCCCAAGTCGGCTACCCAGGGGTTTTTGAGGTCGCTGATCACGATTATGATGTTCAAATTGATCCCCCGAATACCTGGAGCATAAGAACGCCGATGAACGTCATCGTGGGACTCTCCCGAAATTCATGCGAGGAAGGAGGGAAACTCGGCGCCCGGGGGTTTTTTGGTTCGCTGAATTCAAATATGGCATCGGCGAATACCCCACGGACACCTGGTGCGCCCTAACCTGGCCCTAAACGTCATCCCGGAGGGTTTTCCAGACACAATTGAAAAAAACGAACCGAAAATCATTATGGGGGGTTTTTCGCACCAGGTATTTGCCGATGCGATATTTTAATTCAGCGATTTTCGGTTCGTCTTTTTCAATTGTGCCTGGAAAACCCTCGAGGATGACGTTCAGGGCCAGGTTAGGGCGCACCAGGTGTTTGGGGGGTCGTTTTCCACATGAAATTCGGATTCAGCGTCCCACAAAACACCCCAATAACGATTTTCGGTTCGTTTTCGTCGATATTTCCAGGAAAATTCTCGAAGATGACGTTCAGGGCCAGGTTAGGGCGCACCAGGTGTCCGTAGGGTGTTCTCCGATGGTATATTTGAATTTAGCGACCCAAAAAAACCCCGGGCGCCGATTTTCTCTCCTTCCTAGCATGAATTTCAGGCGTTCTTAAGCTCCAGGTGTTCGGGGGGACAATTTGAACATCATAATCGTGATCAGCGACCTCAAAAACCCCTGGGTACCCGACTCTTATTTACAAAGTTATTAAATTTACCAAAAGGCCTCTCAGATAATGCATTTTTTGAATGCATTTTTGTCTGCAGCAATGCAACTTCTGGTTCTTAGTAGGTACCAATTAGGTACTAATGGTATAAATAATTTTTGGAAGCGAATGCAAAAAACCGCATTCCGATCAGTCCAATCCTAAAAGATTTCCTATCTTTGGCCTTTTTAGTGCTTCATTGCCTCGACTACTATAGTAGATGGTCTTAATTTGTCACCGCTACATCAAAAGAACCGACAGGAACCTTCGCTTCTGTATTAGTTTATCTTCTGTGCCTCGGGTGACTTATAAAACCCTCGGGACAGAAGCCCTCGAGTTTGTAAGATCGTCGCCGTCAGGGCATAAACATCATCCTTCGTACATAAATAACGATTCTGGCCACAGCCTTTTTCAAAATTGGCGACACTCTCTCGGTGTAGCGCGAGTTATATCTCTACGTGAAAAATGGTCAGACTCTAATTTACATCACAATTATTCTAACTGGTACCTTATAGCGATCCAATTATATCTCTTAAGATAAATATGTTAGTACTTTGAACAGGATTAATCCGTATACACGTGTATTAATTTTGCTGATTGAACAAAACTACGGCGCCCGTTAGGGTGATTATCCTATCCTTTAGTAACAAAAGTTAACTTTATTGCAATATATGTATGTGTAGGCGTCTATGGCAAATGCATTAAGCTCTAACCTTTTTTCGCCGTCCAAAACATAAAATTGCCTCCACATACACACACATTGGTTAATAAGAAAAATATTGAACTTACCGGTGAAGAAAATCTCGGGAGAATAATCACAGGGTTTTGTCTATAACTATATTTACGTTCACGCGACGGCGAAACTTATTTGATTATTAATTACACTATATATCACTGATTTTTATTACTGTACTACATAAAAATGAGCCGGTCAGCGAACAAAGACAAAATTTTTTGCAAGCTTGGCGTCGCGTCGCGTCATCTTTAACTTGTTTGAGAATGAACGGGACGAACACATTAAAAATGTTCCATGATTATTTTTTTCACATGTCAAAATCTGCCATTTTGATGACTCCAACCAATAGCAATGCATGATTCTAGCCAATCACTCGGTATTATATGGATAAAACACTGCCATCGACTTATACCTTAGATACTATTAGACATGCCTTGTTTACATATTTGTATATAAAGTTTTGATGTCGACACATCTTGTCTTTTTCTCATGACATTTCTCATTGTGCGGGGTATCCGGTGTGTGCGGGGAAGTGTTCACAATTTAAATAACTTAATAACTTTAGAAAAATTTAATAAAACTCGGCCATTTTTAAAATTAATCGAAGAGTTACTAGTGATACTGTTTGTTTATAGTGTTTGCATACAAAAAATTTCGATCTTGACTTCAAAACAAGGATGGAGAATTGACGTCTAATAGTAAATGATCTAATAGACTTACCTTAAGGTGTGTTGACACGATGCGAGTTGACTGGAATGGTAGCTGGCATACGAGTTAACTATATATAATTGTGCAATTTTGTTATCCAAGTCCTTTAAAAAATTGAAATATTATCAAAATCTTCCATTTTCCAAGAAGTACTTAATACTGTAGAGAGAATAAAGGTTAGAGAGACTATGAAAGAGACAGACTTATTCAATGTAAAGGTAGTGTTCACAACATTTCGACTCGAACAGCACCTTTTGTTTTGATAAACTCCATAAAAATGCATAAGCGTCGTTGGTTCAGGGACGTAGTAATATTTCGAAATTGAAATATAAAAACCATATTTTAATTTTTGTTCATTATTTTTTTTTACTTAATTATCCAACATTCAGTGACAATAAATTAAAAAAAAATGATAAACTGCAAATATATTATATAAATTAAATCTGTCAACAATGCTTTCAGCGGTTTGTTATGAGTCCTAATGTAAACAGTCAGCAGATAGAACGTTCATTAACTTTAAAGGTTCTGTAAGTAATGACAATGACGTTTAGATTTGTGACAATTGTACCAGAAATAAACTACTTGTAAAGTTTTATTCATTTATTTTACTTACTGAGAATCTTTAAAGGTAATGAACGTTCTATCTACTGACAATTTTGTAAGAGAGTGGATAGCAAAAAGAACCTGTCTATGTCTTAGACCATTTACTATTAGACATCAATTTTCCATCCTTCTCTTGAAGTCGATATCTAAGCATAGCAGGTTGTGATATGACAGTTTGTTTGTATACAAATACGTAAACAAACAGTATCGCAAGTAACTTATGGAGGGTTTTAATAATTGTCCGAGACATTTTCTAGAGTTTTATTGAGTTATTTAAATTGTAAACGATACTTGTGGTAAGTTCCATGGGCGTACGCCACTTCCATTGATGTTTGTAACTACTTCCCCGCACACACCGGATTCCCCTCACCACTAGAAATGTCATGGAAAGAGACAAGATGTATCGACTTCAAAATATTGAATATAAAAATGTAAACAAGGCATGTCTAATAGTAAATTGTCTAAGGTCTATGTACCTCGGCTTGAAAATGTACTCTGTCCAATATTTCTAATGACAGACTTCAGGTCGACTAGTAATTTTGTGTTAAAATATATAGTGTGGCTAATCTGTTTATGGATGTGTCTACTCGGCCAGTACAAAGTTTAAAACTTAGTGAATCATTTGAACATAATATGCATAACAAATATAATTACAGATAATATAATTTATCATATATTCTAATATATTACTAAATATTTATTGTTCTAAAAAACTGTTGAAAATTTAGAATATCTATATCCTTTATTCTACTTTAAAATAGTATCAATAGGCATTACCATTTTTGACTGATTATATTGATAGAATTTATGCAGATTTAGTGAGTTCTTTTTCGCCAACTCAAATGGAGATTGTCAAAAAGTTAAAAAAATATATTAGATGGACTTACAGCTATATTGGTCCTTCGTTAATTAGTCAATTTTAACACGTCGACTTCCATAGTAACTTTTTCATACATTTTCGATTCTTAATCATATTTGGCCATGTGTGTGTTATGAAAAAGGTATTTTATTTCTTTTTTTAATCTAAAATGATATTTCCTTTTGTTGTTCATTCACTACGAAATCCAGCCTATTAATTTGTTGTTTTTGTTTTTATTGGAAATAAAATAACAAGGCCTTTTATTATAGCGTTGCGGATTTACATAAATTTTAATTATATAGTCTTGTGGCATCTCATCCAAACAGGGATCTTACATCTACTTACCGTACCCTTAAGGGTCCTGCTTAACACATTCACTGCCAGCAAGATATCAGTTACTCAATATTGGTGACAGGTATACATATATTGTAATGATATACTAATTTAAAAAATTCTCAATTTTGAGGTCGGTTTTATAAAAAATAATAAACATTACAATAAATATTATAAAATTAAAACTTTTGATTTGTCCTGCTCATTAACACATCTTCCTTTCTTCAATGTCTCTTTACAACTTTGAAAAATTACTCATCTTTCCTGTTTCACCGATTCTTAATTTATTACTAATGTTCCAGAAATTTTATAATTTAACATTCCAATCCTCCTCCAAATATTTTCCTACTGATACAAATTGATATCTTCAAACGATCACCTCCCTAATTCAATTTATCTTCTTCGATAAATTAAGATTCCATTTTATACATTTTTATTTAATGAAACCAAATACATCCTTTTATTTATTGGTATATATTTTTTTTATTTTAACATTCCACAAATTATTTCCTTTCAATAAAACTTCCTCTTACAAAAATTCCTTCGTTGACAATTTTTTTATTACCAAAAAATGGTAATACATTGTTTATTATTTTTCTTTCATATGTTTCTTCCCAAAATAAAAATTTCGCCCTTTAACTTATTACTAAAATTTTCTTTTAAAATCACTTACAAAGTTTTTTTTATTTTCATATTAATAATAATAAAAATAATGATGTACAAAAAAAAATAAAAATAAGATTTTTCATAACAATTGTCGATTTATACATCTTATTTCTTTAAAATCAAACTTTTTTAACAATATGTTTCTAAAATTCACAAAACTCATAAAAATTATTTCATTGCAATATATTCAGTAGCGGAGTAATAGGAAATATTTAACTTCATAATTACTTTTTAAACCGGAGAAAAAACCGTGCAAAATATATAAATGGAACCCATACCTGCGTGGAAAAATAAAGAACTCATCTGCGCTGATTTCAGTGGAACAGTAACCCATTTAAATTATAAGGTTTGTGAATGCCAGCACCAGAAAAAAGTGAGGTAAAATGCCTTTTAGCGATACCCCTTGAGGTGACGTCTGGAACTGAAAGTGTTAAGACCGCAGATTATTAATTTAAAAGGACTAATTTTATGAGATTTATAGAGTATTGGAAAAGAGAAATTCTTTAAAAAAAATGAAATCGTAAAAGAGCACTTTATTGGGTGAGGAAAAAAACTACAAAGACCGCTAACGATTTTGATTAAAATTTTGTATGTAATCAGGCAACTCTTTAACTGTATCCTTTCTCAATTTCAAAGATGAGACATTTTCCAGAGCGGGGTAATTGGGGTTTTGCTGGAGGATGTTTCATACAGTGTGTACAAAAAGTAACGTAACTTGTTAATAATTCGTTTTTTGATGTTTACAAAAAAAGGTTTAAATAAAAGTTTTAGGAAATAAATATCAGTAAGAATCAATTTTTGATTCGTACTGATATCTTAAATTGGCTAAAACTTATATTTAAATCGTTTTTTTTTGTAAACAAATTATTAACCAGTTACGTTACTTTTTGTACATATTTTATACGAGAAGTAAATTGCATCTGTCAAGTTTCAGCTCAAGCTGATTATTTTAGAGAAAGTTAAAAAACTCAGTAGGTGTGGACCCAATTCGATCACTGTGATCCAAGAACTCGCCCCGGAATACGGTGGCCGAGGTCTGCGTAACCTTCTCCCTAGGCATTTGCCAAGTTTCAGCTCAATCTGATTATTTCAGAAGAAAGAAAACCCCAGTGGGTGGACCCATCGGTGTCACTGTGACCCCAAAACTCGTCCGGCACATGTGGCCAAGGTCTATATGGCCTTCTCCTTACACGTTTGCCAATTTTCAGCTCAACCCGAATGTATCAGAAAAAATCTAAGAGCCCAAATCTTTCACTAAACCGGATACCGTCTTAATTAATTTATACAATTTTATCTGTTAACTAGGATGTATTATATATGCTCAATTACTTTTAATGATATTTGGACAAAGTAAGTGATAATGTAAGACATTAAATTACCTTGCTTAAAATAACTAATCTTTAACTTATGATATATAAATTATCTATTGATTTTTCTTTCAGAATATCCTCAATAGAACATGTTGATGTAATTGCTACATTAGGGAATTCCATTACAGATTTATTTGACCAAGTATTTACACAATTTTTACAGCAGTATTATTCTCATGTACTTGGTCTACAAGTTTTAGTAAATACTTTTGCCATTCAACCTGCTATTGAGGTAACAACAAATTTTACTTGTTTTTTTTTAATGTTATCATCCTCACTTATACAAATATATTTTTTTAGGTTGGAGACGGCGATTCCGATAAAATGGCAAATATACTCTTTTATGCATCAAGATGTCTTTTAGGTCACATCAATATGTCTCCAGTAGCAGTTGAAGCATGCGTAGTTGATATTTTTATAAACCAAAACATAGAAAATATACAGAGGATTCGTCGTCATGGATCCTACCATAAATCAGAAATTGTTCCTAAGACTATAACAATATCAAGTAGAAATTTTGCAACTGGGGTCCCTAACGCCCTAAGCCAGTTGTTGGTCAAAAATCAAAATGGTAGGAAAAAATATTTATTTAAAGAAAAGATCAATAATTATTTGTTATTAATAGGTCTAAATTGTGATGGTGAAATGTTCTTCCGAACTACAGGAAAAGCATTACAATCTTTAATAACCCGACATCCAGATGAAAAATCAGATAGCGTAGAAGTTGCAAGAGAAGCGCTAAGAAGAGCTTCAATTTTAGGGGAACCGATTAAGATACATCAAAGGTTAACAAGATACAAAAATAAGCATTTGGTAAGACATCTGTTCGAAATTTTTTATATTCACACAAAATTATATAATTTCTCAAAATCTATTCCATGGTTTTCCACATTATCAATTACAATTTCCTACTATAATAAATCAAATTACTACCAATAGACAATCAATTCTACTATACTCAATAAATCTAAATGGACTTCAAGTGTTATTTTTTAATCGATATGTAGAAAAAGGGAAAATATCTGAGAATTATTTCAGGGTCTTCGTCCTTTATCTGTCCACGATTCCATGGGTCAGCATCTAATGGAAACTATAGGAAATTCAAGATATTTACACGATACTTATTGGGCTCATGCAGCTCTAGACAAAATTGGAAAATCAATAATTATAGTTACTTTGGAGTAAGTATCTTTTTTGATATATCGAGTAAAGTTAATTTTTTATTAGTTAAAAAAAATGAACCGGATGTTTTGACGCGTTTATGTATAACGTATGTTTTTGCGAACATAGATATAAACGTATTAAAATCCTCCGTATTAATTTATATAATAAAGAAAAATATATATTTTCAATCTATGAATTTGTAGTCATTAGTTTTTCGCCCGTGTCGTTGAATTTAATTAAAGAATGATTAGTTCAGTGTGGTCCAAATTTTGTGTGTCGAACACAATGTTGATACTAACTTTTTATCAAAGATCAGAGTCCAAGAACGACGGCGCCGACCCTGTACTTATGAAAGACAAATACTGACATCAAATTTGATCAGGAATTGGTTTTAGCAATATTTCCACATCACCGCTCGCGGGGCAAGACGTCTACCACTAATATTGAAAAAGATTTCTTATGTGTAAAACATTGACTTAAGTTCAAAGAGGCTCAAATAATTTCTCACTTATTATGAGTCTGAATCGCGTGCTTTAAGACGCGATTATTTTATTTCGATGGATAAATTCGTCGTTTGAAAGCTTAAACTGCCCGAACCCTCCATTAGCAACTCTTCTCAGTTTACCGGAAAATGTATTCCCATATAGCACGAGACATCTTGGGACGTCTATCTTAGGTCAACTTTAGGTCTGAACGTCCTGGACCATTTCAGGACGTACTGAAAACGTTTTTTTTAACGTACCCAGTATATATTTAATAAGACAAGAAACCTACTATAGATTACCCTGTTGATGACTTTACAAAAGTCGAAAAGTCGGCATTAGATCTATACCCAAAGAGCACCGAGGACCTCCAATTTAAATTCGATTCAGATCGGAAGGCTTTTTAAGGACGTCCTCGGGACAACTGATTTTGGACTTCCCTGGGACATATTTCTTGTAAGTCTCCAGGAAGTCCGATTTAAGTCCACTGTTGAGCATTCCAGCGATTTTAAATTTTTATATTTTTCATCATTATTAATTAAAAGTAACTGCGTAAACTGATGCAGTTGATAGATATATTGGAAAAAAAATATTTTAAGTGAAATGAAAAAATCACTGTCTTAAAGTTTGAACTAAATTGTTAATAAAATCCTGGTTGAAAACTGTTTTTTTTTTAATAAACTGGTTTATAATACAGTATTAATTTTTATTTGACTATATAACGCTCCCAGAAAGATCCTATACAGGTCTAACAAGACGCTTTTCAGTGGTCTCAGAAAGGTTTTATACTGGTCCTAAAAGGGTCATAAATCGGTTCTAGAAACGTCCTATATCTGTCCTTGAAAGGAAATTTTGTTCTAACTTGGTACCAATATCGAACGTCCTGGGGACTCCTTGATTATTAACAAATTCTGTTACGAGGACGTCCTGGAGACATCCGAAAATGGACGTCCCGAGGATATCCTGGGGAAGTTTTTGTGCTATTTGAATAGTGATTTCAGTCTTTTTTACCTTTTCCCAACCAAGTCACAGAACTAATTCTAGTTCTAACAACTAACAGATTCCGCGCATTCGTACATCCTTTAGGCTCATTTTGGGTCCTCAATTACCTAGACTGGACATTTTGGTTACTCAAAACGTCCTGTTTAGGTACTTGAAGACTCAAAACGGATGTACTGGGGATATACGAATCCGCGGCAATTGGGAGTCCCCAATACGTACCTGGGGCGCCGACCGTACCTAATCTGGACATCCCCAGTACATACGCTACGTCTTGGTTGGACGTTCTCCGTACGTTTTAGGGGCATACTTGTCCTATATGGGTTTTCTATAAATTCAGTTGCGGAGAAGAAAATGCGAAATTATCGAAGTAAGTGGCAAATAATTTTTTCATGGCTTTTGTTCGATGAAGATATTGAAAGTGTTTTGACAAATCTGTAAATAAACCATCAAGAGGTGATGATTCTACCAAGGCATTCACTCACAGTAGTTTTTCGTCATGGAATAAAACTTAAAGCTTTAAAAAGCACAAAATATCTGACATTCTTGTGTATTGCATAAAGCCAATTTAGAACGTAGAGTCAATATACACACCATGTTATACAAAAGTAAACTTGAAGATATGGAAACAACTAGAATCGCCGTTTTAAAATGATTGCAACTATTCATTTTTTTAATGATTGGATGCCTAGCCATAAGGAGCCATGAAGACGAACATTCAAATTACACTTGATTGTTGAAACTCCAGAGTAGCAAATATTGTCACACGATGTCACTAACTAAATCTACAATTTTGTGTCACGAGGTGTTTCGCTGTTTCATAAAATAATTAAACTATTATTCAATTATAATTGATGAAACTGTGGATATTGCCAATCATGAACAAGTCACATTCTGCTTTTCTTACATGAACTCCAAGCTGAGATTATTGTTTTTACGTTGTTCACCGAAACGCCAAACAGGTAGATAATGATGCCTAAAATATTTATCTGCGGCGGTTTTGCCTGATAAGTTTCGTTAAAAACTATTCTAAAACAATTATAGCGAACTGCTGTTTTTCGAAGACACAAAAATTCAGAAATATGATGCTGACGCGAAAGCAAATGAATTTTTAAATAGTGTTCAATCTTTTTATCATTAAATTCTTGACCGTATCGAAACTCTAAATTCTACTTTACAAAAGATTTCTTTACATCGGCAAAATGCTGTGTCAATAATTAATATTAATAACGTATGTTCAGCAAAAATCGAAGAGGAAAAGCCGGAGAAGGTTTGAAACTTAGGCGACATTTTCAAAAGGAACTGACAACAAATTTAATAAGGAAAATATGATTCCTCATCAGTTTTCTCATTATGATGATTCTCCAAAAAATTTTTTTTGAAGTGAGCTAAAGTCGTAGGTTGTATTGAACAGCGCTTTACTAAAAATGCTGTGACACACTGGAGTAATTTTCTTACTACATAATCAAAATGATACAAGCAGCAGTTATGTGAAAGATTTCTAAGATAATTTTCATCGTAATATGCTTATAGATATTGCTCGAACAAAAAATATCACAGTGAATAGTGTGAAAGATATTGTTTCTTTTATAATTTCATATTACCAAAGATATGATATCTACAGTCATCAAATTGGTAAAAATCGTTTTTGTAACCTACATTTATAAATTTTATCACCTTTCTGTCCTAAATAACTGTCTGAGCTTTTAAGTGTCTTCAAAGCACCCACTGGGTTGTCCAAAAGCCGGCGTCCCTGTCGGAGCGTAGTATTTGTTTTCGTTATTTCTGCATTATATTTACGTTTTTTTTTATTAGGTTTGTGGCTTTGGCAAAGACCAATTAGCCAGATATTTACGTTTTATATTGACCATTTTTCAAGTTATTTAATATTGCAAATATCTCTTTTTAGACACGTTATAAGAATAAACAAATGTCGACTGTGGGGTCCTTGGGAAATAGAATGGGTTGTCGATTTGGATGATATAATTTCCATGCCAAAAATAAACTGTAAGGATTTAATTCTCAACATGAGACAGGTAATTTATCTTAATACATTTTTGCATTAAGGTTATAGTCGAGGAAATATATAAGTAGCACTCGAGTTGATTTTTTTTGCAGTTAAGACTGATTGAGAGATTTTTTACATTCGCTTTGTGAACTCATTTTGGTCAAGTACTTTTTTGAAATTGCACTGTTGCATCGAAAAGTGCATCTTCGATTGATCAAAAAAAAATTCATATTTTCGACAAAAATCACCCCAATCACGCCAATTTCACTTCCCAGGGGTTTTTTGAAGGTCAGGAGATCAGGACAGTATCAAGAACGTTTTCATTAGGAGTTCCATAAAAATTCATCAAAAATTGACCGAGTACCTATGCTCCGGACGACCTGACCAATGGTGTCATCCCGTGAATTTTACTGAAATTGCTTACCAAATCGCCACAAACTCATAAGACGGGAGTTTTTGAGTCACTCATCAAAAATCTGATATCGGCGACCTCCCACGAGTACCTATGTCTAATGACGTCATCCCCGTTAGTTTTACTGAAAATGCGTACCAAATCTACCCAAATTTATTACCTGGGAGTTTTTCGTATAGCCCGTCTCAAATCTGACATAGGTAACCTCCCCCCGAGTACCTGGTGCTCCGGATGACCTGACCAATGGCGTCATCTCCGGGAATTTTACTGAAATTGCCCCAAACTCATAACACGCTAAGAAATGATAAATAAAATTGCAGTAGAAAACTTGCCCGTTATAAAAAATAGATATATACTTTGATATATTGAAATGATATTAAATAATTTGCCGACACAATTTCAAGTAAAACTCCCGGAGGTGAGGTCGTTAGTCAGGCCGTTCGGGACACCAGGTACTCAATTGGA
This sequence comes from Neocrepidodera transversa, assembly GCA_963243735.1. Classification (NCBI taxonomy): domain Eukaryota; kingdom Metazoa; phylum Arthropoda; class Insecta; order Coleoptera; family Chrysomelidae; genus Neocrepidodera; species Neocrepidodera transversa. The sequence goes on from OY725343.1 coordinate 16,678,877, forward strand.
GGTTACTGATGTCAGATTCTGAACGAGAACCTCGAAAAAACCCCGGGTAATAATTTTGGACTGATTATAGTTAGGTAATCCTGAGCACTAGGTATTCGGGGGAAGGTTGCTGATGTCAAATTCGGGACAAGCGATTAGAAAAACCCACCTGTAATGATTTTGGGTCGATTTGATAAGCAATTTCAGTCAAATTTCCGGTGATGAAGCAATTAGTTAGGTTGTCCGGAGTACCAGATACTCGGACGGAGGTTGCCGATGTCAGATGCGGGATGGGCGACTTCAGGTAATGGTAATGAGTTTTGGTCCATTTCTTATGAATTCCAATGATGTTCCTTGCTGTCCTGACCTCCAGGTGCACGGGAGGATAATCTGAACATAATATTCGCCTGAAAAGATGCACCTTTAGGCTACGTGTGCATGGAAGCAAAGATCATCGGGCGGTTGTGATCGGCCGGTTGTAGAATTGGTCGCGCATGAAACGTTTCTTTCGTCGGCCGATCAACTTCAGCGCGCATTAAATGATTTACCGGCCGGTTGGACCATTACAATATGGATTTCATAGAAATAGCATACGTTTATGCTCTTTTTAAAATACGTCAAAAGAAAAGCCAAAAAAATTCTGGGTGCATCCATTATTAAGTGCAAGACTAGTAAAAGGGAAATTTGTTTGGCTTGCTTAAATGCGATCTGACGACTAACAAACTATAGGTGTAACGCCATCAGCCGGTAGCAATCGAATCGGAATTTTGTGTCTCGTCAGATTTTAAAACCGACCGATTTGATTAGCGTCCATGCGCGCTTATACATAACAGGTCTATGTTGCAAGTGGCCGATTGTTTAGTCAGCCGATAACTAGCCTTCATGCGCGCGTAGCCTTAATTATGTACTTATCGATGCAGCAATGCCATTTCAAAAAAGTACTTGATCAAAAGTGGTCACAAACTTTCTAGAAGAGTTCAGGAAACGAATGCAAAAAATCGAAAATCAATCACTTACTGCAAAAAAATTTAACTTTGGCCTTTTTTTGTGCTATATTTCCTCGAATATTATTAGGTTTTGATTTTCTACAATATTCTGCAAATGATCGGAGTTTTATGATCTATATCCTCGTGAGGCATTACTAAAATGAAAAAGCATTAATTGAGATCTCAATCACTATTTTCATAAAAAACCAAATTTTATTTCAGACGCCTGTGTTCAAAATTATTTTTTATCTAATTGGCGACATTCCATAATCGTAACTAGAGTAACAAAAACACAAAACCTTAGTAAAGGGAATAATTGTAAATGGTAGGTTATAATCTCGTCTTATATTGAAAAATTATAAACTATGAATTTTAAAATATCTTTTACAGTAATATGTAATCACCCAAATACTGATATTTTGTAATATTCCTTCAAGATTTATGTAGTTCTCCCTCCTTGAGCGAAATAGCGATTTTGAAAACCGCGTCTGAAAAAATAAAATTTGTTTTTGTATGAAAACTGGTTTAATTCCAAATTAATGATTTTCGTTTTTTTAATCCTGTACATTTTGTCTTTTTTGATTTGGGAATATTAATTTTACGAAAAAACAATTACTTTTTAGATACATAATTATTTTGACAAAAAAACTGATCATAGTTTTCACAGAAAAAATAATTTTACGTTATTTTTAGAATGATTCTACCACTGGCAAACTCCAACAAATTAAAATTATAGGCCAAAAAGAAATGTTGGTTTGGCTACATGAAAAAATTGAACAAGCTATTATAATCAGTATGGAGGAAAAATCATGGGGACTTACAGAAAATTAAGATAAGTAGACAGCAGAAGAGAAGGAATTGATAAGAAATTTATGAAGATTTTAAGAAGATATAACTGTACATTAGAATTATATGTATATTTTGAATTATTGTAAAATATTGTCGGAATAAATTATTGAATTTATATTCACAATTTAATTTTACAAGAAAATTTAAAGGTAGATGTAATAAAAACAAAAAACTCATATTTATTTCATATATTTTTCTTCTATATAAAATTGAAAAATAATACACACCCATAATAACAATAAACAAATCTTCACGCGAAAGAAAAAAAACTATAAATTAAAAAGTCATCAATAAGTTAACGTATAGTTAATTATTAATATAATAATTACAAAGTTTTATGTAAACTTAAAGTATCTTTTAACAATTGATTGCGAAGAGTCCACAGAGCTGCGACAACGTTGTCGTGTTGGTCGGCCTTACGACCCAACCAAGCGGTTACGTGTTTCAACTTTTCCATGTCGGGCTCCGGAGTGTTCTCCTGGGTGACCTGGAGGGTCCTCTCCCATGGAGTTATGTGCTTGTTTTCAGTAGCGAGACCCTCAATGTACCTAAAAATTACATTTTGTAATAATCTATTTCTATTGTAATATTTTTGTAACAGGGAATAGCCATCAATAAAATCGTTGCAATAAAATATCAATCCCACGTGGCAATTATCAAAAACAGTTTACCTAGTACCTCTGTCAAATAATTATTAATGAGGATAATTTTATGTGGAATATTTGTTTGTCTAATTGAGAAGTCACTGAAGCTGTTGCCATATTAACCAACAATATAAACCTTACACATTGGAAATTTATAACAAAATGGTAATAAATACTTTCATAAGTTGATCACGTGGGATTGAAATTTGCATCTACTTTAATACCAATTTAATTAAATACGTGTTAGCTAATATATGGGTTGCTCAGCAACGTCGTACAAAAAATGTACGTAAAGTGAGACAGTAAACGAACTAAGCGGAGGTGGTATTTTAGCGTTCGCAAAATGTGTTTATCAAGATCACAGTTTATACTTAGATTTAATCATCCGGCTATTAAGACAGAATCGATGGAGAATGAATTTAACAAATATCTTTATACTTACTTAATATATGCTTCGGAATGTAATACACGCTGAGGACGGGGAGGGACAGAAATAAACATTGGTTCCTGTGGTTTAAGAGCATTTGGCGACAATACATTCGTTGAAGATACTGAAGCAGATAAAAACAAAATGTAAACAGTTGCTTATTTTTCAAGAACAATATATTAACCCGAAAATTAAAATGATAATTACATATAATTTTCGAGTCATACAGTATCATAACCAAATTGTCATTTTTTACAGACGTTTTTCTCGAATCACAAAGAAAAGAAATTTAAAAATATTTGACTTTCAGCAAATATATGAATTTCATAACTTATTTTTAATCTATCAAATGATTTTGATTATTACTACAAGATATATTTTTGACTAATTTTAATAACTGTAAAATTATTTAAAAAAATTCTGTCTTCCAAGAAAAATGCCTTTTATAATAAAAAAGTTAGTATTTCTAAGCGCCATATTTTATGTGGCTAGAAGGAACTTTTTTGTTACGAAACGTGTTTTCAAAATATATTTTTCAAAAATCGAAAAAAAATTGTTACCTGTTACAGACGATGAAATTATCCCAGAACTTGAGTTGAAAGTATTACTAGCAGCTGTTTGCACAAATGAAAATAAACAACATTCGATTAATTAAAATGCCAATTTAAAATATTTTTCAACTATTTTACAAAGTGCAAAACTAAAAACAACCATTACGAAAAAAAATACCCAACAATCACCAGTTTTTTTTTATCAATAAATCTAAGTGTGTTGCCAACTCGTATTTCTTGTTAGCTTAAAAAATTGTAAATCTAGAATAATGCTAAACTACAATCGAAGATTGGTAATTACTACATCAAATAATATATGCAAATCAAATCCATTCTAGCCATAAACAATAAGCCGAATTCTAAACTAAAAAGGTTTTATATTAAAGGAAAATAGTACCCAAACTAGAATCATAAATAAACATGTTAAAACTAGATTTATAAGTTAGTTGTTAATTAAAAAAAAACATTTTTTATTCTTTGTCTCTATTAAATAAATGCAAAACGACATTTTGGCACTTTATTTTCAGCAGACTAATAAATAATTGACCTAGCATTGGTACTATAAGGGTAAAAATGAAATCTAAAAAATAATTGACCTAGCATTGGTACTATAAGGGTAAAAATGAAATCTAAAAAATAAAAATAAAAAAAAACTCACGAGCATTGGGAGTAGCAGAGGAAGTCGGACGACTAACAGCTGGAGGCTTACTGGAAGGCTTGAAGTTCCTACCACAACATCAATTTATGATACTCATTTGCATTACACTACATTTGCAAAAAATATGAGTATTGCTCAAACCTTTTGATAAAAAATTCTACATACTGAACAAACATCTCCATATACACAACTCAAAAGAATAAGTAATTTGAAATTAATATAAAAAATATTGTTTTTTTATTTTATGAACATATTTCAAATAGGTAATTAATTTTTTAAACGTAAATGTATTCTCGATGTGAATAACACAGCCCTAATAAAAAAAGGTCTTGAATTGGGGATCTGATTGTGGTACTCATATATTTTTCGACGCTGAATTCGAATCGGGGGTCAGAAACATTCGTATCCCCGTTAAATTTTTGTGTAGGTGTGAAATCATGAGTTTCTCAGGAAATGAGCTTGTTTTATTGTTCATATATTTCTTTGTTCCAGGCGAAATTGTATTTTTTGACATCTGTATCATGTATTAAACATAATAGGCAGTAGAATATTAAAAAATGTTTGTTTCATTTAGTAACACCTTTAGTATTTCGTAAGAGCGGGTTGCAAATAAGAAACTATCTAATATAGCATCTTAAAAATCATCGTAAATACCATGTAAATTGATATTACGTAAAGAATTAGGTGCAAGAATAGTTTTTACGATTCTAACGACCCAGATATAAAAACCTAAATAGAATACAAAGTTCTTGGGGATTGGGGGAGAAAAGAAAGTTCAACTCACCAAAAGATTAAATTATAATGTATTGAAATTGTAAAGTTAGAAGAATATTATATTTATTAAAAAAGAAGGTACATGGTTTATTACTAAGTGTGCGGGCACTGGTGAAAAAGGGGAATTTAAAGGGAGGAAAGTTGTGGTAACGAAAAAGGTAGGAGTGATAAGAAATTAATTAAGTAAGATGCATGTTGACAGCTAAATATTGCTGTGTAGGTAAAATTAAATGAAGGAAATTATTATCACAGATTTTATCTGATGGGATGTCTAAAGGAAGTGCCGTTTGTTGCGTTAGTTTCCAATATAATACAGATTACCTTTGTTTTTATTATATTGGAAACTAACCCCCTTCTTTTTCAACTTAAAGCTTAAAGCACGCCAAGGTTTCTAAATAATAATACTTATTTTTCAAGTTGTACACATAGAGATAAGATTAAGTAAAATAATACAACTATAAGGTTTGTGTAATATCATTTAAAAAAATGTAACTCACTTAAAACATATAAGCTATAAATATTACTATAAAATTTGTTTAATTATATTATCTAGTAAAAAAAAGCATTTAATAATCGAAAATATTTTTGCAAATAAATATTAAATGAGTTTCACTTTATGGTAGGACATTAAAACTTCTTGATAAGATAATAACAAGCGCATGCCACGCATTTTTAATGAATTTCTTTTGACTAACCAGCCAAAATTTCGGCAGCTGTAGAAACGGCCGGTTGCAAAACGGGCATCACTCGATTTCCAATAAAGTTCCTACATATCGTAAATAAAACATTTAAAAAACAAACCAACAAAGTTACATGTTGGTACCACGAAATAATAAAATCATGGAGATTTTATTGATAATTGTATAAATACTCTTTTAGACAAAAGATAGAAGTTTAGGAGAACATTTTATTTCATTCATTCTGAGTTAAAATAGAAAGATTTAATATTTAATATAAATATATATTAAATTTCAAATATAATTTTATTTTTATGTTCGTAAATAGTTATCGAACGAAATCCAATAAAATCGAACGAAATAGACATTAAGAATTTTATAAATTCAAAATTGACCTAGAAACGAACTAGATTCATAAAAACCAGATTTTTATATTAATAAATTAATAAATCTGTTAAAAATTCCTAATATTATTTAACTTTAATGTATTGAATAATTTTGTGAACATATAATAAATTCCATAAATGACATAGAAGTTTATATACAAATACTTCTACATTAAATTAAAATAATAACATTGAATAACTAACAATCTTATAACAAACCAAACATGTACTTACTTGCTGCGATTATCTGGAGGAACGCTTCGACCGTTTCCTTTGTTGATGTGCAAATCGCGAACATGCCTGATCAATCGCGTGATGCTTGGAAAAGGCTGAAGATTCTTTTTGGCCCTAGAGCATTTACTCCAGAAGCAGTTGAAATCCATGCCAGCGTTCTCCTGATAGAAAGCCTGGACATGGCCCTGAGATTCTTTGTCTTTTATGCAGTGCTCTATCAGATCAGACACCTCTTCAAATTGGTAGTCGCAATTGTCCCAAAGACACTCAAAAATCTTTGGATTACAAAGTAAATTGTTAAAAAATATATATAAAAAAATCGTTGAATTTTAAACTATACATCCCATATTATTTTTTAAAATGTTTAGTGCTTTAGCAGCATTTGATTCAGAACTTTTCTGTAAAGATTACTGTAAGGACTAGCTTAATTTCTTTTGTTTTTATTTTGAATTGAAAATTCTGATAAGATTTTGTAAACTATATTTACCGAAATGAACATAGACACGTGTTGAACGTTTGACTAACTGACAGAGAGTGCCTATTTCAACCCACACCGTGTTGGTTCGATAGAAGAACCATCCAGGGGTGGCGTGACAATTTTATTTTACATAAATTAAATATAACTATAAACTAAACATAATACAAAAACTGAACATGCCCCCCACCTTGAAAGGGTAGCTTTTAAGAGAAATATATACAAAATAAGCATAGATATATACATACTATAATAAATAGAAATGAATAAAGTTTTATCTTAAAATTAATCACTCACACTATGATCTATGTCACTATTTACAAGGGAGAGAAAAATATTTGCACCAAAGCGTCACTATTTATTAGGAAAAGGGGAATTTTTTGCACCAAAGTGTCACTGTTAACACGGAGGAAAATGAATGTCTGTACCAAGGTGTCACTATTCACACGGAAGAGGGCAAATGTTTGTCACTGCTCTTCGAATCAGTCCCTTTGAGGTTCGTATAGTGACCACCCTTGTAATGACATCTGCTCCAGGATGAAGTTGCTCAACTCTTCCAATAAGCCAGTTGAGAGGCGGTAAGTCCCTATCCTTGATGAGCACTAAAGTTCCAACTTTAATTTTGGATCGATTCACTTTCCATTTTTGTCTCTGCTGCAATTCAGAAACATACTCCAACGACCAACGCCTCCAGAAATGTTGACGCAGCTGCTGAAGATGCTCGAACCTGGACAAGCGGTTGGAATTGACCGTAGTGAAATCCGGATCTGGTATTGAGCTCAGAGATCGCCCAATTAAAAAGTGAGAAGGAGTGAGTGGTAATAGGTCAGAAGGATCAGAAGACATGGGACTTAAAGGACGCGAATTTAGTATACCCTCCACCTGAGCAAGAACTGTCATGAAATCCTCATAAGTTAAATTACTATCCGAGAGTATTCGTTTGAGATGAGCCTTCATCGATTTGACGCCCGCTTCCCATATTCCACCGAAATGGGGAGAGTGTGCCGGAATGAATTTCCAATTGATTTCGCTTTTTACGCAGGAATCAGTAATTTTACCTTCATGAGAACGCAGAAAATTGCCTAGATCTTTCAGGTCGTTTCTACAACCAACAAAGTTAGTTCCATTATCTGACATGATTTGAGCCGGTTTACCTCTTCGAGCGATAAAACGTTTTAACGCAGCGAGAAAAGACGCAGTACTCAAATCCGAGACTAACTCCAGGTGTATTGCCTTCGTTGAGAGACAGATGAAAAGACTAACATAACCCTTATATCTAGATGGATTTCTACCTTGTTTCGTCTTAAGAGTGAATGGACCGGCATAGTCTACGCCAGTTACTGAGAAAGGAAACGAAATATTTACCCTATGGGAAGGAAGATCTCCCATAATTGGATTAGACTGCCTTGGATTTGCGCGAAAACAACGAATGCATTCTCGCACCACTCGTTTAGCAGTAGATCTGCCAGAGATTGGCCAATAGCTCTCACGAATGATTGATAATAAATGCTGCGGACCAGCGAGCAGAAGATTTAAATGTTCGGATCGAAATATCATAGTCGTAAGAGGGTGATGTGCAGGTAACAAGATAGGATGTTTTTTATTGGAGTTACGCAATCTCCCACCTACTCTTATTATGCCATCTTCATCCAAAAAGGGAGTTAGCAAGGATTTTGCTTTTTGAAGAAATTGGCCTTTTGTGACGAAGATTAAACATTTCAGATGTGAAATGTGTACCCTGCACTAATTTTACAATACATGTAATTGCACCTTGAAGCTCGGCAGTAGTAAGAGGACCAGAGTTTCTTAATAGTTTATCAGGAATAGAACAATTACGGTAAAACCGCAAACAATATGCGATAAGTCTTTTAAGACTTGAGAAACAAGAAAAGTTTTCGAAAGGAAATGACTCAACGGGAGCAACAAGCATGGTATGACAGGTTCGTTTAAGCTCCGGAAGCTCTTTTAGATCTTGAACATAAGAAATGGGCCAAGTGTCTGAGGATTGTAATAAAAATGTGGGACCATGCCACCAAAGAGCTGAAGATTTTAGAAAACTTGGCTCAACACCTCGAGACAGTAAATCAGCAGGATTATCCTTCGTACTGACATGTCTCCATTGATCAGGATTGGTATTCGTCTGAATTTCAGAAGCTCTGTTTCCAACAAAGGTTTTAAGAAGATGAGGAGATGTTTGGATCCAACCCAAAACAATAGTAGAGTCTGACCATAGAAATATATTATCAAACTCGAGGTCAAGTGAATCAAGAACCTTTTTTGAGAGCCTTGATAAGATAAGTGCTCCGCAGAGCTCGAGACGAGGAATACTGATTTTCTTCAAAGGAGCCACCTTTGTCTTAGCACAGAGAAGATGCACTGACACGTCACCTTCTTGGTTAACACTCCGAATATAGATAGCGGCGCCATAAGCGGACTCACTGGCGTCAGAGAACCCATGGATTTCAAGAATTTTGGAGTCTTTAAGGATGACATGCCTAGAAATGTTTAGATCGTTTAACTGAGGAAGTTGATCTCGAAAAGAAAGCCACTCAGTATGGATAGCAAGGGGAACTGATTGATCCCATCCCAATTTTTCCAACCAAAGACGCTGAATTAGAATTTTAATTTTGATTACAGATGCACTCAAAAGACCAAGAAGGTCAAATATTTGTGATATTGCTGAAAGAATAGTCCTTTTTGTTTCATACTTTGAAAGAGAGCTAGATTGAATTGAATACAGCAATAAATCTGACTTAGGGCACCATTGTAGGCCTAAGGTCTTGCTGTTTTCCTTTGGACCTAAAGTAAATTTAGTATCCGAAGAAGGAATGGAATTTTGAATACTATCCAGAATTAAAGAATTATTTTGAAGTTTGCGCTCAATACTATAAAATCTTTTTTCTGCCTTGTATTTAGAATCGCCTAATGTTTCAATTGAATTCCTGAGAGGAATGGTAACCACAAAACGACCATCAGAGTTTCGTTTATAAGTGGATTTAAAATGATTTTCACACTCCAGTTCCTCTTTTGAAAGAGGCTGAGTATTTGAACATTCTTCTATTTTCCAAAAACGGCGAAGATCAAAACCTTCCAAGTTTTGCGAAAAATTGCAAACGACTTTTGAAGAACTGAACTTGGGCAATGGACCTGAAATGATCCAGCCAAGCTTGGTCTTTTGAAGAATGGGCTTCTGAGAACCCAGTTTAACTTGTCCAACGCATAGGAGGTTCCAGAAAAGCCCTGCCCCTATCAAGAGATCTATGTTGGAAGAGATGTGAAAGTTTGAGTCAGATAAACGAATATTAGATGGAATAGCTAATGAAGAAATGTCAATAGAGGTTCCTGGTACTTGATCGCATATAGATGAAGTAATCAAGCAGTCTAGTGTTGTTGAAAACGGTGATTGTAACGAATATATAGATAGTGAACATTTGTACTTGATGCTCGAAGCAATTTGAGCAATACCAACTACGGAAATATCAGTAGGTTTTTTAGAAAGACCTAACTTTGAAGCTAAGTCGCAGGTAATGAAATTGGACTGTGAGCCACTGTCCAAAAGGGCTCTGCAATTATGTGCAACACCGAAGGAGTCACGAACTTGAACAACTACAGTGGACAATAGGGCGAATGTGCTAGAATGTGTATGACTTGAAAGGACGTTAGAAACTTGACTGGTTGAAGCGGCTTGGTCATCATTTGAGGAAACACCACGATTACTAGAATTATCCGCCTCAATGTGAAGAAGCGTATGATGCTTTTTACCACATTTTTTGCATTGTCCATATTTACAATTGATATTTTGGTGACCATTAAATAAGCAATTAAAACACACATGAAGCCTTTTCGCCTCAGCAATACGCGCATGCGTATCGAGGTTTTGAAAATCCCTACAAAGAGACAATTTATGGTTGCCTTTGCAGAGGATGCATGAGTCACGAGCTGACTCTTTACAAATTAGAGATTTGCTAGTTGAAAATTTGAATTTAGAATTATTTAAATGTGATTTATAATGAGATGGTGACTGGAAATCCTTAGAATGAGGCTTTAGAGATCTGGCCTCGTACTTTTCTAAGGTGTCTGCCCTATTCTGAATAAAGGCTAGCAACATTTTTATTGTGGGTTTTTCACTGTGGGTTTCCTTTGCCCAATCCTTGACAGTATCAGGGTTAAGTTTTTCTAATATGATAAATATTATTAGCGAATCCCAATGCTCAACTGGTTCGCCTAACGATTCAAGCGACCTTAAATTGCTTGTTAAGCCGTCAACTAGTTGCCGAAAACATATTGAACTTTCTTGATTCACAGATTTTAAATTGAAAATAGCCTTTATGTGATTGTGCAATAACAATGATTTATTTGCAAACCTGTCACAAAGGAGTTGCCACGCTACTGTAAAATTTGATGAAGATAATTGCAACGAATTTATAACCTGTTCAGCACTGTCCGATACACATGCTTTCAGATAATGAAACTTTTGTATTGAATTGATATTCATATTTTTAACGATCATTGAATCAAACGAATCATGAAAATCTAGCCAGTTTTCGAAATTTCCGCTAAATTTAGGCAAACTAATAGTAGGCAATTTTATACCATTGTTATCTGAACTAGAATTATCAGATGAACTAGAAGAAATACTTGTAACATTTGTATTTAGAAGAATCTGTTTGGCTTTACTGATACCTGCATAAAATGAGTCCTCAAAATTAGCGCGATAATCAGTTTCATCGTCAGTTTCGTCAATTATTAGAGAATCAATTTGAGCTTGAATATTCTCGAACTGAGGTAAAATTTCTTGTGCGCGATCTACTCTAGCTTGCAATTCCATAAAAGGCGTTGAAGCTGACATACCATTTATAGAAATCTCAGTAAGAACTTTGTCAACATACTTGATAAAAAGTGTGAGACGAGATTTAAGTGATTTTCGAGATTTGCGCAATTTATCTATATCGTCTCCGTGATTAGACATATCTGATACAAATTGTAAGACGAACAAAATAATAAAATGAATATGGATTTTCTAGGTATTTATCTAAACTGAGATTTAAATTTTCAACTTTAATGAAAAACGTAAAATGTTTTTTGTTACTTGATAAGAAACAACTGAAATGACACGATTAAATGTATTTAATGAATGCACTCAAATAAAATCTGATGTTTTGTTATAAGATTTGAACACGCTAACAACAGATGTTGCTCAGAGTGAAAAATATACCAAATACACAAAAAAAATACGAAATTGGGTAAAAATAAAAAAGGAACGACTCACTTTCTATTTCCCTGGAAGCAGCGACCGACCACAGAAGGCTAGCGACCCAGTAGATTCTTGGACGACGATCGACGTATCGGCGTTCAGCACTCTAGAACTGGTCAACTGATCTACCTAGATTAGGGGTTGCATCCGCACTTCGCACTTAAAACACTTCGACTTGTAAGGTCTGATTTGTTTTTAAAATAATTAACCCTGAATTTTAATTATTATAATTCGGATCGAAGGACCAAATGTAAGGACTAGCTTAATTTCTTTTGTTTTTATTTTGAATTGAAAATTCTGATAAGATTTTGTAAACTATATTTACCGAAATGAACATAGACACGTGTTGAACGTTTGACTAACTGACAGAGAGTGCCTATTTCAACCCACACCCTGTTGGTTCGATAGAAGAACCATCCAGGGGTGGCGTGACAATTTTATTTTACATAAATTAAATATAACTATAAACTAAACATAATACAAAAACTGAACAATTACGTTAAAATACTTAACATACGTTAAATTTTCTCATTTTAACCTAAATAGCAATTCCATATTTTTACCTATTAACCTACAGTTAAAATCCGTTTATTTTAGCAGATGTTAAAAAATTGTTGAAATTGTTTTTTTTAAGGAGAAGATTGAGTAGTGTTATGATAATAGGTTAAATAAATAATTACTTACTTGATCTACAGGAGGTGGTGGTGGTGGTGCAGGAGGTGCGGGACTACCACACTGTTCTTGCTCCAACAACAGCAAAGCCTTTGTTTCTTCATTCAATTTCGAAGCCTTTTCTTCCCACTGCTGTTTTTCATGTTGAGGAAGGGATTTCCACTCACTACCAACAATGCGACTTATGTCGCCAAAAGTAGATTCAGGGTTATTTTGTACAACCTGTTTACGTACTTCCCGGGAGTATAAAATGTAGCCTGTTACTACTTTATTCTTGTTGGATTTCTGTGTGGGATAAAGCATTGGTTTTATAGATAGTTGTATATTTCTCAATGTATTGAAAACAAGTAATTTGTTCAGAACATTTCTTTATGTTCTTTATTCATAAAAATAAGTTTAAGTAATAAAAGTTCACATTTTGTAAGTAATTAGTATGGGTAAGTAAATTGAACTAAAAATGGTATACTAACCAAACAAAAATATAGATTAAAAATACTCTAATTCAAAATCGCTTGTTTCCAATACATAAAAATAATTTAAAACTTCTTTTATTTACACTCATGGATTGTTTTAAGATTTTAATAAATTAATACATTCACACATTTGTGTTCCAACAGATGCATAATTATTAATCTGGTGCTAGAAAAGTTTAAGTAGTTTCCCCATATAATAAAAAATGGCTCATAATTAAATAAAGAACAAAGAATATTACAATTAAAATAAGTTTAAAACTATTCAAATTGGAAAATCCTATTCCTGAATAGGTTAACATACCTTTTTAGATGTAGTAACCGGGGTTGCAACAGGTGTGGTTACAGGGGTTGTAACTACAACGGGTATTTCCCCTGAACCAACAGATGGCGGACCACCATCTAAAGAATCTTCCATAACCACATCCATATCGCTCATTTTTGTTAATTGTGTAGGTTCAATTTTTATATGCACAGGTTCAATTTTTATCTGTGGAGTTTCAAGTTTTATTTGTGAGGGTTCAAATTTCATTTGAATTTGTGAAGGTTCAATTTTTATTTCTGAAGATACTTCCTAAAAAGGGGTTAAGACGGTACTCATGCTTTATATTATGTATACTAGAAGGGTTCTGTAAGTGTTTCTTTAATTAATAATTAACTTTTACATTTATAGTAAAAAAATCCAGTTAAATTCACTCAGAACTCTACTAGAATAATAAATCTACTCCCTATAAGCAGAGAAACGATAAGAAAATAACCCCTTTTAAGTTATAAACATTAAACTAGACGATAAACTTTATAATTACCAATATTTTGAAAATATCTCTATATATGCATAGTTATTAATATCAAATATGGTGTAAAAATAACTTATACCATAAAAAATCATCTAATGTGACTCATTTTCGGAACATTGCCTGATAAAAATATTTCATTCCTTTAACTATAAAATATAATCTCTAAAACTGTAGTTTTAATAATTTTCACAATAATCTAGTTTATGGAAGTAAAAATTAGCTAAATTTAAACAAATTAATAATATTTAACGAAATGAAATTATTGAAAAGTAAATAAATTTTCCATCAGACAACGCCTTGTTGTCTTCACGCAAATTTTTCATCAATTTTTAACTTACAAGAGTCACACGAAATTCGGCGAATATTTCACAAAAGCTGTTTCCGAAAAATACACAAGCATACCGAGGTTTGCACTTCAAAAACGTAAAGCCCGCAATTTTAATAATAGAAAGTTATTTTTACATTTTATAATAATTATAAACTCTGCTTATAGGTCATTAAAAAAAGACGGTACATAAAATTTACATTAATTGGGAACGGAGCACTATCCATTGCAGTTTCCATGATGCCTATGTGTTATAACGATTTAATACATTCACATTATACAGTAAAAACAACTAATTGTAATAAAATCAACAAATTTCTCTAAAAACGATCAAAAAAGCTCTTTTTGTCACCATTACACCATTTTCATTAGCTTGTGTTTTTGACAACTTTTGACAGAAGTTGAGGTTAGTGTCGCAGAGTGAAGCGCGAAATTTGAAATTTCCAGTTATCGACACGTAAGCATGAATACAGGGAGGTACAAGTAGTAATATTTTGGAAATTTAAATTTTTTATTCAAATGATATTTAAAATATATTATAAATATATTTAAAAAATAGATGTAATGATTATTTTTTTTTAGTTTTTGTTTAGTCACTATTTTCTTTATTGATTATTATAAATCATAAAAAACAATACTAATTCGGATATTTCTTCAGTTAAATATTTTATTCCTTAGATTAGTTATCAAAAAATACTCTTAAGGCAGAAGGTTCAGGTTAGCTGATGTTTTTTTATTGACTAATTTTGGTTTAAAAGTGCAGCTGTGAAGATGGGAGTTAAAAAAGACGATAAAAAATCATATATATATATGATATAAATAATGAAGAGGGGTAATCCCACCGAAACTTTCGAACAATTCTAGTAAAATAATTGTTTAATCAATTGTTCTTCTGGTAAAACTGATTTCTTATTTTTTTTAATAATAATAACCCCCTTACGAGTGAACCCCAAGAAGCCAATGGCTTGTGCGGGGAAGGGACATCTATTATTTGGCGTGGCGTTCCGGGGCGACTTACTGAGGATTGATGGCGCCATTTGGATATATATTTTATATTTTCATTTTATCGAAAATGATAAAACAAATGAAAAAAGTAAATAGACTATCCGAAATGAATGAAAAAATACTATACTTTGATGTGTGAATTATTTCATAATTTTAAAATAACATTTGTAGTAATTAAAAATGTAAAAATTCAAATGGCTAAAAATTGCATTTTTTTAAACTAACTTTATTAATGAATTTTTTGCAAAAAACCTAAAAAAGATCTACTTCTCATTTTGAATGAAAGAATTGAATGAAATATTAATTTTTTATTGATTTTAAAATTATTCAAAAAAATTTTTATTTTTTTATGGTAAATATTAACATTACATTTATAATAAAAAACTGTGTTTTTTCAAAAATTTTTTACAAAATTTGTAAAAGAAATATATACAGACACTTGGGCCTTTTTTTTAAATTTTAAGCCAAAACTGTGGATTTTTATGAAAAATTATAGGAAATCAAAACTGTAGAACATAAAGTTTCTTACAAATTTTATTTGCGAAAATTTTTTTATAGACTGCGCCTATTTTTTAGAGAAAATTGAAAATATACGCTGAATTAAAAGCGTTTTTTTATCAGACGAATAATTGATTAAACAATTAATTTACTAGGAGTATTCAGAAAGTTGGGTAGTCTTTTTTTTTCTGCAGCCGTCACGAAAATCGAACTTTCGCTATGATTTATTAAGGTGCATTTCCACCAAGCGCGCAAAACGTTTGCAAATGTTTGCGAATAATCAGCAATGTTTGCAAACAAATTTATAGGCCTGGTGGAGACGAAATTAAGAATGTTTGCAAACATATGCGAGCAGTTGCAAACGAACAGCGCTGTTTGTGATAATTAAGCCAATTAAATGAATAACTAATTTTATTAATATAAAAAAATAATAACCAATATCATTTTGAAACATACTGGTCTGAGGCTTTTTACTTCGGCACCTGCCAAAACTTTCTGTGAGAGTCAACAATAATAATTTAGGAAGAGTCACTAGGGAACTATATGAAATTTAAATTCGCTTGAACCAAAAAAAAATACAACACAAAATGATAATACTTAATGAGCATTAATGTATCTAGTTTATTACAATATTAAAGTGTTTTCTTGTTCGAAACAATGCGGATGATATAGAGTTATTTTTTAGATAATTTTATTTGCAGTCTTTGTTAAATTAACTTATAGATATTTCATTATACATGAAGAAGAAAAGTCAGTAGTTGTTGGAATCGATTTTATTACGTAAATCCTGTTATTTGAATCGAAAAATACAAGCCTCTATAAATTGAGACAAAAAACATTGGACATCGAAATTTAAAAATCGACAAAACATATCATCGTACCTTCAGAATTAGATGAAGTTTTTCAGCAAAATTTAAGAAAAATACCGAAAAGACGATCTTTTGACCCAGATCCTGAAGAGACAAATTCCTAAGTGACACTAACCCATCTGTGTAAGTCAGGATTTTAAAAGTTTACAATTTTGCTTATTTTAAGAATTACGAATTATCATTTTTTGTAAGTTAAATTATTAGGTAAAAATCTATTTGACATATTTTAACAAGAATATACAATGAGAAAATTTTTAGAGCCGAAATGCGTAACACGTTAATTCATAATTTTTAAGTAGTTTCAAAATTAAAAAAAAAACATCAGAAGATCAGCTGTACAAAAAATAAAAACAAAAATAGACATAGTAAAATTTGTATTTATTTTACTAGTACCACAGGTTGTTTTTTTTTGTTTGAAATATAACAAAACACATGCTAAGAAAGTAAAAAATAATCCATTTTCAAGCTAAAACCGAACTTAAACTTTTCTGTAACCCCATTATTATTCTGAATCGTATTAATTTAATTTTGTAACATTTAACATTCACACAAATTACGAAATAAGGACTTACCTGATACCTAATTAACATCAAAAATATTAAAAAGTAACAGGTTAATATTTTATATATTACTATTTACATTATAAGAAATATATTAGTAATCCATGAATGTAATATTAAAAAATAGTTTTTCACACCCCTTAAATAAATTAGTAATAATTAAAAAATCCCTACAAAGGCGTTAAATTTTCGATACCTATTAAAAACTATTCAAATAATCATTGTTTAAATACATGTCATATTAACAATTTTGAGTCAATTAAAACACATATATCGACCTAAACAAGCATAGTTTTCTAAATATATCACGTGTCCTTTTAATTCTATCTAAAAATGTTAATATTTAGAATTAATTTCTCAAAATATCATTAAATATTAAAAAAAGCAGGACAGAATACCATCGGCGCACAATGGCGCGAAGCGACACCCAAATTGATGTACGCCCCTTAGGGTTGGGCCGTTCGAGGCGATTTTTTTTTTAAATGTTCGTCATAAAATTACCTATTGATCGCTCTTTCTCGATTTTTGCTTCGGGTCTTCATTTTCGCGGAATTTGACTAAAAAAAATGGGTTTGAATGGAAAAAACTTGATTTTTCGCACAAAAATGACCCTACGGAACACGAGCTTAGAGATTTTGCCGGACTTTTGCATGGGGGAAAATGCTCGTCTTGGAAAACCCTACAATACTATCCACTTAGAATTCATACATTATCATCAGAAAAAAATCAATCATTTCTGATTAATAATGAACTATTGGCCACTTTTGTCAAAAAATTGAATTCCCAAAAAAGTGTTCAAAATCATTTATGGAACCTTTCTGACCTTTTTCGGAATTACGGGAAAATTCGGAAAATCTCTGTATGTGGTCATTTGTTTGAATGTCCAAAAATGTGCCCAAAAGTTCTGGAAAAATTTTTGCTAATTCCCCGAATGTGTACAAATAGTTTTTGTCAGATGAGAATTTTTTCCAATACTTTCCCAGTTTTCGGTAGAACGATTTCTGATATGTGAAAATTTTTGGATGATTGTGGCCATTTTAAGGGCAACGGAATATTTCTCCCCGAATTCTAAGTGGACAGTCTTGTAGGGTTTTCCAACACGAGCATTTCCCCATAAAAAAGTCCAGCAAAATCTCAATCTCGTTTACCGTAAGGTCATTTTTATACGAAAAATCTAGTTTTTCCATGCAAACCCATTTTTGGAGTCAAATTATGCGAAAATGAACACTCGAAGCAAAAAATCGCGAAAGAGGGATCGATAGGGAATTTCATGGCGAACATTAAAAAAAATCACCTCAAACGGCCCAACCCTAAGGAGCGTACATTAATTTGGGTGGCACAGTGGCGCTTGGTGGCACATCGTTTTATCAAATTACCTTGTTTTTACTTTTATTTAGAATAATAATGTCAATAAAAAAGATTAAAAAAACTCTCTGATTCTATAATCAACATTAGAGGAGAGAATAGTTAGGTTAGTAAATTGGGTAAAGCAACTTTGTATTACGTAAAACATTATAGTATTTTGTATTGGTGATAAATCAAAGACCACTTGGCATATGCATCCGATGATGATTGGGAAATTTTAACTCCAGCCAAATTTTTAAAAACAATACAGGGAGAGTCCACTGAAATAGTTGATTTAGATCTTATTGATTCGCAAAATTTGAGTGGTAGATTGTTATTTACAAACTTTGAGGGAATCTTTTAGGAAAACATTTAAAAGTGAATACCTCGCAGAACTGGTGAATGTGGGTCAAAGGTTAAAAATTCAATCCCTGAAGGTTGGTGACGTAGTATTAGTCTGAATTGACAATACAAAAAGAACTGAATGATAATTAGGTAGAATAGTTTACGAAAGAAAAGATAAACATAAACCGAGTGGCCTAGGTAAAAACTGCTACTAGGTACTTGGTTCGACCAAACCAAGGGCTTTATCTGTTGTAGATGTCAGAGAAAGAAAAAGATGAAGTAAAACAAACATCGAAAAGAGAAGTAAGGAAGGAAGTGGTAGAAAATGGCAAACCTAATGAAGAAAGAAGGTCTTGCTATGGAAGGATTTTAAAACAGCCGGAAAGGCTTGAAATTTGAATCCCAGGACCGGAGCATGTTAGGAGTAGTTTGATTATTTAGCGTTTTATCAAATTACCTTGTTTTGTTTAGAATAATAATTTAAATGCATTTTTGAATGCTATCAATAAAAAAGATTTAAAAAACTGTCAGGTTCTATAATCAACAGAAATTATATTTGAAGAAATTTATTAATACATACTGAAAAAGAATCATAATTTTAATCTAAAAAAAGAATAAAACATTTCATCTTTATCGTAGCTCTAGTATTAGGTTTTAAATTTTATAAAATTAAAATTTTAATTTTGGTCTGATGATTTTATTTGTAAAAAATATTTTCCGGCAATTCTCAATTGATAGTAGGATAGTTAAACTTACGTTAATTAATATTAAATGAAGTCCTAAAGACTCAAAAATTACGAGGAATAAGCAGTTCGCGAGTACGAAGCACTCATAATGCTTTAAATTCCCACAAGCACTATGAGTACTAAGGATTTTTTTTAATTTATATAATTTGAGTCAATTTATAAAAATGGATTAAGTCTAATATTCAAATATCTCTACAAATTAATAGTTTATTTCAGTTTGAATATTTTAGAAAAAGTATACAAGGAGATCGTTACAAATAAGCCATAGAGCAATTGCTACAGGATATTAAAGTAGAATTATGTAACTATATTTTTCTTTTAATCTATTAAGAAACTATTTAAAAAAGAGAAACAAATAGAGTTATACAAACGATATGGAATTATTTAGTTATTTTTTTAGCTGAGGCATTTATCTAAACTATCAAATTGTTTTGCAATTACATTGACAAAACAGTTTTTTAATTAAAAGTTACAGCTATAAACATCAACATCAAAATATTTAAATCTATTTCTAAACTTTTCAAATAGAAAAATAAAGCAATTTTTATTAATTTTCATTAAAAAAGAATCAAAAAATCAGTATAAAATACAGTAACCGACTCTAATGCACGCCTAATTATTGTGTTATAAAAATTTCGTTTGAATACGCTATTAAAATATTTTCGTGAAAAATAAGCCCTTTCGTGAAGTTTTTGAAGCTCTAAACACAGACTTAAAAAAGACTCGTAAGCACTGTGCTCCCGGGCACAAAAGTACACAGCTAATAATTAAAAACATAAAATTAATTCATTTTATTTTATTAATTAATTAACTGCATAATCGAAAGATATCACTCGCCTTAGTAAAACATCTTCGTTTACTAAATAACCAGAATTAATACAAAAACTGACATTATAAAGCAAAATAGTTTACGCTCTCTTTATATATAAATCGATATACTCTGTAACAAAATTAAAAACGTTTGAAATTGTAAGAGGCCGTACTGGCAACGATTCTCCTTTTCATATACAAATAAAACAACGATTACTCAGAATTAAATAAAAAGATTTGGAAAAAAGAAAAAGTTATCACTAAGGATAATATAAATCGCGACAAACTACCAAAAGTTTTTGTACATGATTGCTAAATATTACACAACATATAAAACGTATTCCCTAAAAAATTTGCAATCAAGTATTATAAAATCTAAGGACTTAGATGTAGAATTTACAAGAATTTTAAATCATTATAAAACAGAGTTGGGAAACATAGTATTGAATATTTTTTATCAATTCCGATTAATTTTGAAAAACAATTTGAACTAAACTATTTACTACCACTATCAACAAAATTCGAGTCAGAATGTGTAACAATAATTTCGAATATGAAATTAATTTTAAAATCCAAAGAAAATTTCATAAAACCAAATATCATTATAAAGTCTGAAGCAACGGTTAATGAAAGTTAACAAAAGATTTTCACATGACATTGTTCCATTACAATCAAGCTAAAAACTGTTTGTGTATTGAAAAAAAACTACCTATTAGAAATTAACACCTTGTAGGGATTTAATATTTCCAGTATATCAACAAGAATAAGTAAAATAAATTGCGAATTAAAAAAAATAAGGAAAACTCATTACCTAACTAATTACCAATCCCGATGTTTATCAATAAATTAACATGACAAATATGTAGCGAAAAGGGCGATTGTTTTAATAAATGAATAAGCTATTCACTCTGTGCGAGAAGGCGGAACATTTTGAACTTTTGTCCCAAACATTTTTAGACTGGCCAAAATGTCAACAATACGGAAAACTCGCCGAAGTCCAGCAGAAATATGTTGTGTCGTGGGCTGTCAAAATAATAGTTTAAACATCCCAATGCAAAATTTTATCGGTTTCCTCAAAGTCCATATAAATGTGAACAAAGAAAAATGTGAATTGGAGCAGTAAAAAAGTAAAGGTAGGTATTCACAGCGAACCGTAAGTCAAATTTTAAAATTTCAGCTTCATTACAACCCGGTTTATGTAGTCAGCTAAGTGCAGTAAAATTTCCATTTTCATAGAATCGCTCGAAGCAGTTTAATCCGAGTCAGGGCAAAGAAAGCTTACCTACAGTTCGCTTTAATAAACATATTACATATTATGAAGATTAAATAATAATAAGCATACAAATATATGCATTTCAAAGAGAAATATTTTTACGTTTAATGAAACTTTATATCTTCTTTAGACTGCGACATTGTTCGCATGCATTTCGCAGTTATTACTTTTATTTTCACCTCCACCGGGCATATGTGACGAAATGCCAGTTTTTCACCGTTCTTTAACGCATTTTGTTCTCCTCAAAATCAGTTCTTAATACTATTTCCATCTTTTAAATGTCAAAATGCCTGTATTTTATTTTGATTGTACGGGACAAAGTTTTAGATTTCAGCCTACAGGTCTCGCCACATGGCAATATGCACAGAGCGAATAGTATTCGGAAGAATAACTAGTTAAAAAAATCAAATAAAAAATACATTCTTAGACAAAATACAAAAAAATTGGACAATAGAACTTTCAATGCCTTGAGATAAAAACTATTAAAATTGAACTTAATGTGAAAATAATAAAATAACAAGCCAATCCGACAGTGGAACTGATTCATGACTTGCTATATATAGTCTAGAGCCAAAGCCTTTTTGGAAAAAGAAAATTTTCTACAGGATAGCTAAAAATGATTACAGAGGGAAAAAAATGCATGTACGTTTTCCTTCGACGCATTGAAAGAACTGTTCCAAATTTTTTTCCGAATCTATGTCTAAGAGCGTCAATACTAGTTTTATAACATTCACTTATTCCCATTTATCTTAAAGCAGAAATGTTATAAAGAAAAGTGATCAATGAGAACTAGTTTTTAAAACTTTCGCGAATATACATATTCTTGTCGACAAACACATTCCCATTATATATATATATATATATATATATATATATAAAAAAATCATCTTACACCTACCTTCGGCGGATGAAGCACTCTGGTGAAGAAATAGATCTCGTCATCAGTAATTAATGGGCTGTGCGTATACTTCTTAAGCCCACAGGGAGGAAGCTTCTTCACTTGCCTATTGATTTCGTCGTACATCGAAACGCAAATGTACACATCAGATTCGGGGATCTCTGTGAGCCGGTCTATAAACGGAACATGATCGAAATGTACTCACCTCGCCAAATTTTAACATTTTTTAAAGGAAAAATAAAACACAGTTTCAGTTTATTTATTTTTGAAGAAAGAAGAATCTTTATGCGCTTCTAGCTTTAAATGATTTAGAAAATATGACCATTTGAACCATAATTTTTTTTCAACAATATACCTACTTGTGTATATTATAAAAATTGACAAAAGTAATAATACAGAATTATGATTAAATCAAACATTTAAAGATAGAAAGGGAGTTAGCACAATCACAAATGATAATGATCATTGGTGAGGGGAGGAAATTTATCCGAATCACCTCTACTTAAAAATGTATTACAAGAAACGAAAGTTTGAAGAATAGTTCAACAGCTACTTTATCTTCTAATACCAGCAAACTAAATGCGACTTCATTAAATATTAATTTAATTAAAAAATAATATGTACTATATTCTAACTCAACCAAATATTATAAAGTTTCCTATATTTTGAATTTCAGTCATAATTAGAATCTGAATTTTTTGTTTATCAATAAATTACTCTCCTGTAAAAATAACTAATTTTGACTTATTGCACTGTTATTGTGAAAATTTACGTTTGTATATTAAACCTTTTTTATGCATTTTGCTTTGTTAATTATTTTAATAGGTACTTACATGTGACCCAGTCATTAAGTTCCAAAACGTGACACTTTCCAATAATACTGACTATAGGACTGGCATCTTCCAGACTGGACAAAAACACTTCATTCTTGAAGAACAATCTAGTAGGATTGTGTGGAATATCCGAAGGTAATATGAACCATGGTCCACGAAAGTAACATTTACCACTAAAATTAAAAAAAAAGAAACTTGAAATTAAATTTTACAATATCCGGTATTCAAATACATTTATCATTTTAGATACATTTAATAATATATAGATCGGCCTAAATCTAATACTTCTGCAATGTTTTTTATCTAGAGAAGCTTATAAATAATAATAATGTTCCAACAACTATTGCTTTCTAAATAAAATATATATGTATGTTTATACAAAGAATTTTAGATTCTACTACATCATACAACTGTAAGTTCATCAAATTTTGTTAGCAAAATTTGTCATATTTTTCTAAGTTGTTATCTTGGAATTAAAAGAGATACGTTCATAAATAGTTTGTGATACATTATAATTTTAATTAGTTATTATTATTAGGCTGAAAATTGTAACATTATTTTTGAAATAAAGATTATTATCATCAATAAAACATTTTTTTGTTCTTTAAAATATGTTTGAATAAAATTTTATTGTTGTAAGAAGTTAAAGAAACTTAAAATTAAAAGCACACTTACTCTTTAGTTTCCCAAATACTGTCTATTTGTGCAATAATTTGTTTGCCACCATCAGCTACTACATATACAAAATCACCCATTTTAATCACACCTGAACATACAGTATTGAACTGTTCATAGTAAGTGTTACCATCATCTATTTCCATATTATTATAAGCAACCACATTCTAAAAGAAAAAAAAATGTTATCAAATAAAATAATTAAAAAAATAAGCTTTTGAATGTCTTACTGGTTTCTCTTTTTCGACAAATTTCTCTAAATCTTCTAATTCTTGTAATTCATCCTTGTGTTTTTCTATGCGTTCACGGAACACAGACATAACCCTCTTGGGCTTAAGAGGTACTTCCCTGGGAACTAATTTTATCGCATCACTTTCTGGATATATTTTAATTTTCTTAAATAACCTTAACCTAGTTCTGTATCGAGATTCACAAACATATACATCTTCATCGTTATAACCTAAAACAATTTGTAACCATGAACCTTAAGGTCCTTGCTCAAGATGATTTACTTACCTTCTGGCCTCATGGTGAAATAATACTTGGCATTAACGACACAACACCTTTTCTTGATCTCTTCCAATGGAACAGCAATGTATGAATCTGATTTAAACACTTCCTTCTCTAAAAACTTCCTAGTAGTCACATGATATGTCTCGTCGGGTCTTAAAAAATAGTTTCCATACAACATTTGCTGTCCGTTATTCTCCCATAACCTCTCAATGCAGAGGATGTGAGGTTCGCACGTTTTCTCTTTGGATTCTAGATACACAAACTCCCCGACTTTGAATGTTCGATCATTGCACATCATTGTTTCACCCATCGCGCAACCGTTAATTTCTTCACTTGCCTTTGCAGAAGAGTTTTCAACACTGGGTTCTTTATTTTCACTTTTTTCACTAGGTTCGTTATTTTCACTATGGTCTTTGTTTTCACTATTGTTGTCATTTTCACTATGTTCTTTATTTTCATTAGATTTTTTGATTTCACAAAGTTCGCTATTTTTACTGGGTTCTAGATCATCACTTGTTTCTTTAGTAACATCACTGTCTTTGCTTTTATCATCACAAACTTCATTAAAGACACTAGTATCTTCTTCAATGTTAATTTCTTCTTTATTATCACTTAAACCTTCATCAGTTGATGTTTTATCAATTTCTTCTTTCTCACTTGGTTCTTTACTAACATTATTTTCCTCAATCCGGATATCTTCGTTGACATTTATTTCTTTAAGAATTGAATCCTCAGAACTCCGCGTTTCCGTCTCATCATCTATTGACTCCTTTAACGCCTTCTCTGCTCGCATGTCGTCTATGGTTACCCTGGCATCAACTTCTGTGTAAAGCAGGGCTGGTGAGCTTAATAATTCTCCATTTCTACACAACTCATCTCTTTGTTTTAGAAAGTAAAGTTGTAATTCTATGGCATCTTCAAAAATTTGAGAGTCTGTTCGGGACAGTGCTCTTGCTCTTTCCATACAAGAGAAAAAATCGTCTTGGAATAAATCTAAACGTTTATACAGACCCTTGTCTAGTCTTCTTTTAATGACATCCAATGAAAGTGCTCTAACTCTGAAAAAAAAAATATTAGAAGTTGAGGTTCACATAAAACTTGAATTTTATCAACTATATTTCTACAATCACCTATATACTGATTTTACAGAATTTTTATAAAACACTGTCTTAATAAAACTAAAAATGGGAAAAATATTTGTGTAAATCTATTACAGAAGAAACTAAAATATTTTGTGCAGTTTATTTGTAGTCGTTATAAACGTGAAATAGAAATAGACAATAATACCGTCATTAATTTTCTACACACTATACTAAAAATAATTAAAGTCTCCTTCAAAACCCACTACAGCAAACAAAATTTTCTTTAAATGTACTTACTTTTTACCATCAATTTCGTCGTGCTCGGGTAAATCGGCCATGGAATCAGAGTAACACCTACCGTCGTCGTCCTGGTAATTGTACACATTTGTAAACAGATTCAAAAATATATCCTGAACTATAGCGCTCACATCAGGCACAGTATTCTCGTCATCTTTTAGCTGCATCTTTGTTTGAAATAAAAACCTCTGAAGAACCAATGCATCCTTATAAATCTGCGAGTCGGGTTCGTTGTATTTACAAGCGTTATCGAAAAGAAGGACAAAATCCGAAACTAGTTCTTCCAAGTTTTCGTAATCGGTTGCGCGAATCTTTTGAGATATTCGCTCCATATCTATTGGATTCGATATAACTTCGTAATAATCGGGATATTCGAGTTTGGAGGGCAATCTCATGAAGGTTTGTGAGAGCTGACGATTATCTTTCGGGTCCCGGAAATATCTGATGGCTTCGTAGAGGGTCTTGAGTGTTTTTTCGAGAGGTGATAGTATCCGTCGAGGTTTGTACCTGTTAGAAATATTTCTGACAATGGGATTAGAAACAGATGTGTAAAGAGTGAAAAAGAAATTCCTTTTCACTCAGTATAAGTAATTTGTCTAAATATTTACAAAACTCTGGAGTTTTTCATTCTTTTAAGTAGCTTTAAGTGGAAGCATGTCAAACATTTTGAAATCAAATCAGATTGTCTTTAAAGTAAATAATTCTAAATATTTTGAACAAAATTTAAACAGGTTGCCAATCTCAGAAAATTAAAAAAAAAACTAAAAAGAAATAATATAGATTCAGAAATAAACTCTGATAATTTGCTGGATAAGGAATAATATTACTGGAGATTTGTAACGAACTACCAAATTTTTAAAAACTATAATGAATGTTCACTTTCAGCTGGTGAAGTGTTTCTCTTTGTTTCCAGAAAAAATGGCAGTAAGTAAAAGCTTGTCCAAAACTTGAAAATTTTCAAATTCTTTTATATCTTCAGATAAATTCTTAAATCATTCAGAAAATAAAAAATCAAACACAGTGATTAACATGCAAAAAATTACTCCGAGTTTTGTATCATTTAGCTCTGTACCATCCTTTAATATGCAGATTTGTAAACATCAACAATTAAATTTAAAAAAAGTAACAAAATATTAAAATAAACATCTAATACAAGGCTTATAGGAGGTACATTTCATGGGGTTTCTGCTAAAAGTGACCAAGTCAGTTTTGATGCTTTCCGAAAAATTGCTTGTGAAAAATCAGATTTTATATGTTTTGTCACTACAGAATTTGAATTACTAGAGGAAATTTTTTTGAGCATCCAAATGTTTTGAAAATTATCCTGAGTATTCGCAATTTCTCGGAAAGCATCAAAACTGACTTGGTCACTTTTAGCAGAAACTGCACGATTTATTGTAATAGTATATTAAAAGGTTCTATTATTATAAACACATATTTATTTTCTGTTATTTGTTATTATTACATCATAGTGAAATCAATACAGAAAGTTAATAGTGACACTAAGCCTATCATTATTTTTAATACAAAAATTATTTTTAATGTTTCATAACAAAGAAACCAAATAATTATGGATTACAAATTAAATTTATATTTTATTGGATGTATTAAATGACATCTAAAATATAAATTGTTGAAAATTATAGTATGAAGAAGTACTCAAAAAGAACCAACTAATAAACTTTGAAATAAAAATAATAATAAAAAAATAAAACTTAACTTACGGTTTTAAAACGATTCGTTCTCTTTTGGGTCGATCCGGCGTTACATTAATTGGCTTAAGTTGAGCTACTTTTTTTAACAGGTACTTTTCTAAAAGGTTGGCATCTTCGAAAATGGGCGAATTCTCTTCATTGAACGTCCTACAATTGCTGAACATCAATTTGAAATCCTTAACTAGATCAGTTTCGCAACTGTACTGCTCAGCTTTAATTTTGGCCTCGATCTCGAGGAAGTCTATTGGTTCCTCTATTACTTCGTAGTATTCGGGATAGAGTTTTTTTGATGGTTTTTCTATAAATGCTAACATGGGTTTTCTACCATCTTCAGTCTGGAAATAAATTAATTATATATTTTTCATGAATGTTTTTAATAAAAAATAAACACTAAATTTTAATTTCAATAATTTTTAATAAATTTATAATCTAAATGTAACTGAAGACAATCTAAATAGTTTAAAATTTACTTATTTTTGTTTAAAAATCTGAAAAGTTATGTATACAAAATAATGAGAGATTTTCTACCATCAAGTAACTAAATTTTTTAATCAATCTCCTAATAACATAAAAACCCTTTTAACCACCCATTCTGAAACTGGTTCGTTTAGCAAACACGTAGAGAATGGTTAACTTAATAAATAGTGATTGGCCAATAACGATATAAATGTCTGTGTATAGGCAAATTTTGCCGATTGTCGGTATCGGTTAAATTTATTTTTTGACTGTGACTGTTATCACTATTTTCCCCCATTATATTTTTACATGAATCGGAAAAAATAAAACTAATGCACTCTGCACTATTCTATTCAAGAGTACACTTTTCGTAAAATGGGTAATAAATCGGGCGGTCGATGCCAGCTCAGTATTTGATTTACCGATGCTTACAGCGTTGCCACTACTGAAGCATATTACTTAGTTACAGATATTTTAAAAATGTTGTGCCGATACCAATAACATATTGGTACCAGCAACT
Source organism: Neocrepidodera transversa (assembly GCA_963243735.1). Taxonomy (NCBI): domain Eukaryota; kingdom Metazoa; phylum Arthropoda; class Insecta; order Coleoptera; family Chrysomelidae; genus Neocrepidodera; species Neocrepidodera transversa. The sequence continues at coordinate 16,707,474 of OY725343.1, forward strand.
AAAATATCCGTATCGGCAAAAAAATCCGTATCGACTGATCACTAATAATAAATTTTTCATACATTGAAATAATGTTATTAATTATCCAAACATATAGTATAGATGTTCACTGATAAACGACAACAATCTTTTAATCTTTCTTACAATTTGACGCTCAAGAGAATCCTCCAAGTAGCAAACGTCATAATTTTTGAAGTCACCAACATTTCACTCTTCCTACAATTCAAACACAGATAGGACTAATGGGAAAATAAATGGTTGGCAACAAAATTTAAAGTCCTGAAGTTATTGGTACACGTCACGATACATACTGGACATAAGTATTTGGATTCCAATAATTATTTCCTCGACCCCCAGTGAAATCTGAATGGCCAAATTTTGCTAAAGTACTTAATAAATGATAATTTCCTATTAACTAATCAAAAAATTACTATAGCTTATTCTTGATTCTCATTTTTATTGGCTGATTTACATTAGTTCAACTGGGTTGATGTTTTCATTCATATCTTTTAATGTTTGGTCAGTACTTTAATTCTGTTTCGGTTTTAATATTATTTTTCCGAAATTGTTTAATATTTTTACATTCTCATTTTTTAGGACTGAGGAATACATTGGAATATTTTATTGATTTTCCATATTGTTAATTTTATCTTGTAAAAGTTGTGTTATAGTTACTTAATATCTGATAATTTTTACCTTGTCTTTAATTGTATGTTATCAGATTTCAAGTATTTCGAAGTTTCTGCACTTTTGCAGCAAAATTTATGATTCCTTTTTTTTAGTGGAATACATCTTACCAGGGAAACAAGGGTTTTATTATCCCTTGTCGGCTGCTGAATTTGTTTACATAATGCAAAATCATTGTATTATCTCCTGATAGGGTTTCACTGGTTTGTTAACATTTTAAATTATTATTTTATAAATTGACTATATTACTAAAATACACTTTTTTTATTAAAAAAACAATTTCAATTCACTAGTAATTTGGTGTAAGCTGTTACTATAATTATTCTGCTACTTTTGATATAAAATACTGCTTTATTTTTATTGCACAAACATTAGTTTCTGAAAAATTCGTAGGAAATTTATACACGTGTTTCATGAACTTGAACTTATTTAAAAAATTAATCTCGCCGTTGAAGTATTAATTGATTTTTTGAGCTACTGGTAGTGATAAATACATTACCAAAAAGAAGGTTATTTATTAAAATATTGGAAACATGAAAAAACGAATCTTACCGTATAATCTAACATATATTTGGCCAGCATATGCAACCTCTTTTTCAAAGTAAGTGTATCTTTAGGCGGTCGTCCCCTGGGAGACTGTCCAGGTGATAAATTCTTTGGCTTGGGCCCCGGTTTCCGTCTAACCACTTCTTTTTCTGTAAATAACTAAAAACCCAAACTATAATATTGATCCTTGAACTTTTGACATTTTGTTGTTAGAAGCAATAGCTAAGCATTAGAATGGAATTGTTCAAGATACTTATTTAACAATATATGATTTTGCATTAATCACGTGTAAAAATTGTTTCACTTGCAAAATATTTAATTTCCTTAAGGCTGGGAAATGGACTAAAAATGGCGGCCTTTTTTGACAGTTAACAAGGTTTTACTAATTCATGCTTTTTATGAAAATAAGGAAAAATTACAAGCAAACTAATTTATATTTATGAACAGCAATGTTGTAAGAATGAATTGAATATAAATATATTCGATAATAACTAACCGTAAATTCACAACATCGATATAAACTTTGAAATTATAATTGTAAAGATGAATAACAAAATTCATTTCAATCCATTCTCTATGGTTTCTTATTACCTTTTACAAAATATGAGGGCTGGATGTGGGATAGTTTTTGCTAAAAGCATGAATTAGATTTGCAAATTTTTGACACAATTTTAAAAATTGCCGCGTTAATTATCATGTCATTGTAGTTCACCGTGTTCACCACCAATGCGCCTCGTAAGGGTGAGTTTACATAAGTTTTGGAACTTGGATAAATGCTGAGTTGTTGTCTAAATAATTAATGGTTGACCAATCAGGAATGCAAACGGTATCTGTCAAAAACATTTCATCGAACAATGGGAATCGACCTTTAGAGACACTTGTATATGATAATACAACGTTGCCGTATGCATATTTTTATAAAAGTTTCAAAGATACTTGAAAAATAAGAACGGTTTTAAGACACATGCAGTTTTTTGCAGTTTGAAACTTTTCAACAAACGGTTCGACGGAAGGGTAAAATTTAAGTTGACATTTTTCTTTTTTAATATAGTTATTCCGATTGTGAATTTTTGATTTTGTTTTACACAGTAAATGTATAGTAGGTACACAAAAGGTGTATTTTAATACATAATAAAAAAAGTTAAAAAATAAATAATTTTGAACTCTTATTATTTTAAATCAGCTCAGAAGAACAAAAACGAAATTCTTAAAAAATAACTTTTTTTTTGGTTTTCTAAAGTTCAATAAAATTGCAGATCACAGCGACAAAAATATAATAAATAATTAGAAAAATATTTTTGTAATCAATTTAAATACATAATCCTCAAATTTTAGGTCAATGCCCCACTTTTAATCCACAAGTTTTAAATAAATGCAGGCATTTACCCTAACATTGGCAACACTCGTCCTGGGTTGCTATGATTAAAAATATTATAATCGACAGAATAGAATCGATTGTTAATTTTTACAAGCATTGACGATTCAATCAAAACATGGTCAAAGATGGATTGACCATATTCTTTTCTGATTATATTTTATTAACTAAATTTAAAAGAGATGTATTTAAATAGACATTAGAAAATTTCAAATGATTACTTCTATTATTATCGAATTGAATCGAGAAGTTATTTAAATGATAACATAATCGATTTAGTAGTTTCAGTAATTTACAAAAGATAAATAAACTGACCAGTTTGACCCTCTAATAGGAGGGCCTGTCCTAAGCCGAAACATCTGGAGCACAACCACCTTGCTGAGTTATGGAATAGTTCAATTGTCCCGGTTATTTGAGATTAAAATTTGGATAAATATAGATTACATATGTGATTAGAATATACCAGTAGGTACTATGAGAAAATATTTAAATGTTATTTTCTTGATTTTATTTGTGTTTTTATCACAATTAAACTAGGTATTTGGCATTTATAAACCAAGTGCAATTTTGAGCAGATTAACTTTTCATGTTCCAGTGCAATAATTGAAACTGGCCAACAGCAATTTTTATATTATTCTCCTAAAATATTTATATTAGCGTCCGTAAATTTGACAACCTTGAAATAGAACCACGTACTAAAATTATAAATCGAGCTAGTCGTACAGCTGTCGCCATCTATGTACAATGTATTGAAGATTTGCCTTGTTACAAACCGCTGATGGCGTTGTCGCGCCCTTAAGTATGTTGAAATTAAAAAAGAAAACAAAGCACCAAAAAATGTATTGATACTAAAAACATTGTTTGTAAATTATATTAAAATTTAAATTAAGATAAAGCAGTTTAGTATTAAGAGCAAAGTTGAAGAATATCGTCATCACTAAAACCAAAACTACACTTATTTATGACTCTACGTACGTTTCGCTAACTTCAGGAGATAAACTGAGTTTGAGTTTATCATCAACTCCTAATGATGCTAACATAGTTAGCGAAAAGTACGTAGAGTGATAAAAAAGTGTAGTTTTGGTTAGTGGTAACGACATTTTTCAACATTGTTGAAAATCAAAGGTTCCAAATCCGCGACATAAGATACAGTAGATAATGGACTGTTTTTCATAATTTTTATAAACCGCTATATGTCAATTAACCTTTTAAAAAAACACCATTTAAAAAATTTAATTATTTTTTAATATTACAGGTCGGAAAGTAAAGTAATTAATTAAAAATACATTTTTGAATATCTTTCTGACCTTACCCATATTATTTCTGACTTATTGGTGAAAATAGTGTCCTAGTACAGAATGTTTTCCCGTTTACGAAGGCCTAATTAAGACTCTTAGTAAGAAGTGCTTTATAAATTATAATTAACAAAACATTAATTTTTAGCAACAATAGGTATAGAAAACAAAAAACACAGGTTAGTAGAAAAAATTAAATGGGGAAAAGTAAGCAGTGCATTAGCATACCTTTCGGTTTTTGTTAGTAACTCTTTGTGTTACCTGATCAACATCAAGTAGCTCTTGCACTTTAGTTTGCATCAATTTCTGGAGTTTAACGGCATCCTAGAAAATAAAAATTGTATATGAAAAAAATTAGCGAGTATAGCTGTCAGGTCTAAGTTACAATGAAAAAAAAATTGAATGGCATACAATCAAAACATTATTAATTCCTTTATTTAGTCATAATAAATATACAATTTAAAATAGACATTTTAAAATAACATGTAGGATAAAATATAAGAATGCATATAAAATTAAAACTTAATGTTTATGGATTTTATTAATCCTGGGGTTATGTATTCATTTCTACTCGTGAATTTATAATTTAAAGTATATTTATTTAGCAAATTACTTAACATTTCTATTAAATAATTAGTTAAAATGTCAGGGTTTGTTTGCTGTTAGTAAAAATTATTCTAGTCATTTTATAGATTCTCCAGTCAGTTTATAGATTCCTTTTTAATAAATTGTAGTAAAGAAATTGTTTATATAATTTGTCATTTGTGTTATTGATAGGATTAAAAGTAAATGGAACACAAGAAATAATTGTTTTATGATCAGAAATCATTGCATCTATGTAAATGCTTGGCAGTTTGTATTTATATCTTTTTCTTTAGTTTTTAGGTGTATATGGTCAAGGCAAGTGCAGTTGTGAGTAACTTTATTTATATTCTGTAGTTTTTGCAGTCGGTTCAACTCATTTTGATTTAGTGAAAACAGTATTGCAGAACAGTGATATATTTAGTCCACTGTGAGAGATCATAATAGAAAATTTATTTTAGATTCAACAGATTTAATAACAGTATTGGGATAGTCTGTGAATTTCATCTGTTTGTTAATTACTACCCGAAAGTATTTGAACTTTGCTACTAATTGTATAAATAAATAAATTAAGAGTAATTATTATCATTAGCATGTCAATTTTTAGGTAAATCCAAGTGAACAGTAAAATGGTTTTATGGGCTTGGGGTCCTGAAAGCGTATATGAAGAGCGAGTTAATATATTACAATGTTTCCTTAAAAGGTTTGCAAAACATCTCTAATTTAACTGCCTGTATTAGCCACAATATATGAATTCGTTAAGTTTTTTATTTTTAGAATATTAAACCTGTATGGACGTAATAAAATAAAGATAATATATTATGGTTATTTTGGTTCAGTAAAATAAATTTGACCACCAATCAATTCGTAGCCATATTGAAACTAGCAAACACTATCAATGGCACTTGTCCAATATAGAACAACTACCTACGACTACATAAGAAATTTTAGTGAATAAATTTGAAAAAATTGTATAAATTCTCTCGTTATTGTCGCTTTTGGTAAGTTATTATTAAATTTTTTTTGTAAAATATTCAAATGAGCATTTTATTTTATCATGTATAATTTTGTAAAATATTTTTTTCTATACTATCCTTGTAACTAGGTTATAAAACCTGTATGGATTTTTAATAAATAAATAATAGGAGCAAAAAATTAAACTTCAAATTTTGTATCCAAGCTAAAAATAAAATTATTAAATATTTTCTGTATAACTCACCTTATATAACTTAGAAGTTGGAATATTGTACTTTTTGGCATTTTCAAACATAATAGTCAAGTCACCAGCCACCTCACTTAAAGTACCATAGCGCTTTTTCACTAATTTTTTCCTAATTTGACCTAAACAGATGGGATTTTTGATTTCCCGGTAATAATCCGGATAAAATCTCCTTGATGGTAACATCCAAAATGGTTCTGACATGCGCATGCCATTGGTACCCGTCGCCGTTCGAACTGTTTCGAAAAGTTTCCAGTGAGGGTTGTTCAAATCTACATCAAATTCAGGCTGCAAAAAAATAAAATACCCATTTTTTAATCAAATAAAATATTTTATTTCTAATAGATTATCTTCCATGCATTTAGATCATGTAATTCCTTTGATAATCATGGCATTTTATCAGGTATATTCTTAAATGTGAAAAATGAAAAATTTTTAATTTGAATGCATCCTACGGGCTCGGTCATTCTATTCATTCATATGGTTTAATCTTTTGGGGGAACTCTACACATATGAACAAAGTCTTTATCTTGCAAAAGAGAATTATTAGGTGCCTAGTAGGTGTCCACCCTTCAGAGCATTGTAAACATTTTATTAAACTGTCAATACTAACTGTTCCATGCTTGTACATTTATATATCTGTGCTACATATAATAAAAATGTTTCAAATCAAACTACCAATTATGAAGAGGTGGCGAAATTCATAAACCCTTCTCAAAATTATCAATGGACCAGAACTCTCTAAATTATCAAGGAACCATCTTATATAATCACATTGTTAGAATTCTAGTCCATATAAAAAACTTCAGGAAATTCAGACTCATGTTTCAGTTTCTTCTCAGTAAGGCCTTCTATTCTGTACAAGAATTTTTATTATGTTGATCTCATAAATATTTGCGTTTATACCTATGTTTATTTTAATTGTTTTATATATTTAATTTCTTTTATATTTATATTTAATTGCTGTATAAAATCTCTATATTTTTAAGCATGTGAGAACTAGATGAATGTGTTTTTATGTGGATGTGTATGCATGAAATCAGACTAGTTTGATCTTTTTTTAAGCATGTAAAAAATGTAAAAAGAATACTTTAACACGAATAAAATTCTACTTCTACTTATTGAAAACTGTGTTGAGTAGAGGTGATATTGTGATAAAAAAATGATTTAGGCATTTGCACATAGTGATTTCAAAATGTTTAAAAAAACTTGACAACAGGCTTATGTGTCTGTAATTTTCGGCCTCAAAAGAATCTTTTTTTATTAACTGTCAATAGATAGAACATTCACTAACTTTAGAAATTCTGTAAGTAATGACCTTTAGATTGTGACAATTATGTTTATATTGTGACAATTGTACAAGAAATGAACTGGTAAAATTTTATTCTAAACATAATTGCCTTTACTTACTTAATCTTTAAAGTTAATGAACATTCTATCTATTGACAGTAGACTCACAACAATGGTATTATATATATGAATATTAATAAAACATGTAATTACAACCATAAATAAATTTTTAACTTACGTCATCAAGATCTATATCTGCATCAGAATCGTTATCTTTAGTTCCAACAGATCCTATACTTCCACTTCTAATTTTCTTGTGCCTCATTCTTAATCCACCACCAATAGATGTAGGTGTTGAACCAAGCCTATTATTTTTATAAACCTTAGGACTGACTCCACTTCTATGTACTCCAGATATACTATTTCTATTTTCATTAGAACCACCGAATCTGTCCCGAACCAAGCTGGTAGAATGTCTATTCAAAGTACCACTATGTCTGTGCGAATTCAAATTAGAACTGTTTCGGACAAGGCTAGGCGGTCGACCGAGGCTTGGAGGACGTCCTGGAGGTCGACCGATACTTGGAGGACGTCCTGGAGGTCGACCGATACTTGGAGGACGTCCTGGAGGTCGACCGATGCTTGGAGGACGTCCTGGAGGTCGACCGAGGCTGGGAGGTCGACCACGGCTAGGAGGTCGACCAACGCTGTTTGGTCGACCAGCGCTGGGAGGTCGACCAACGCTGTTAGGTCGACCAATGCTGGGAGGTCGGCCTAGTTTGACTGAATTTGGAGTATGCTTGCTATTTGAAATTGAATTGTTTCTGTTAGAATTTAAACTGTTTTTGTTAGAACTTAAACTGTTTCTGCTGGAATTTAAACTATTCCTACTGGAATTTAAACTGTTTCTGCTCGAGTTTAAATTATTTTTTGTTGAATTTAAGTTGTTTCTAGACACTGGTGTAGCCATGATTGGTAGCGTACCACGGCGCGTATCTATTTCAATCCTCTTGGCTTGTACAAACTAAAACAAACTTGTATTTAATCTTAATATTTATAAATTATAAAAAATTACCTTTCGCAGTATTTTTGCTTGTTTATAAATCTGAGAACCAGGTTCATTATACAAGCAGGCATTTTTACACATCAACAGCAAATCCTTTTCTAACTCAAAAAGAAACTTGTATTTATTGTTTTGAACCTTATTCGTAACGATTTTTAAATCAACAGGTTGTTCCACCACCTCATAATAGTCAGGATATTTTTTCCTAGAGGGCAGTAATTGAAAAGCTGGGTAGAGTAACTTTCTATGTTCATCTTTTGCTACCATAACTTCCTCTAAAAGTTCTTCGAATGGACAAGAATCATCCTCATCCTCATCCTCGCTGTTATCGGACTCGCTCTCGTCATCACAGTTTAGGCTATTTCGACTTTCTGACCTAGACAGTACACACTGATCATTTCTGGAAATACTACGATCAGTTCTTGGCAGACTTTTTTTCATGTTAGAATTCTTTTGGGAATATGAATATCTGTTGTTGGTGGTCGATTTTCTAGATACTAACTCATCATCTATGTTTAGTAGCCTGTAAAATAAACGAATAATGAATTTTAAAATCTGCACGTATAATGTATTTTAAAAACTTAATCTAGTCTTTTTAAGAATATGAAATAACTAATAGCAAAAAATATATTGTTTAAACAATATTTTTAAAAGAAATTTGTAATTTTACCTATATAATTTTAACATAAATGACTTTAACTCACGTTAACCACGTCAAAGTGGGTGGAGCTTTGTCATTTTATTGTTAAATTTCTAAGATGTTAGTTTGAAATAGGTTACAAAATTTTAAATCTGATATATCAAATATTTCTGAGATATACATGATAATTCAGTAACGAAATTAACTAGCACCATGTTATCCTTAATGATTAGAAGTATATAATAAAATAATAATCAAAAACAATATCAAATAACATGAGTTTTGAATTTTTAATAGTTTTTTTTCTGATTATTTAGAACAAAAGTGAAAAAAAACAACACTACTATACAAATCAAACCGAGGTTAATTTAATAAAAAAATTGCATTTGCAACTTTAATTGATCGACAAATTTTCAATTTATAATTATAATTGTAAATTATCAGATAGTTATCCATGTTCTGTAGACACTGATATCTGTATCTAATAGACGTGTCTAATAGACTTAACGTGTCTCTATGGTTGGAATTACATCCATGAATATACGTAATGGGTGGCAATACACTTCGATAACATGAATAGTACAAATTAATGCAGTTTGATATTAGATATTTATTTAACTACTTTACAATTATAAAATGTTTGTAGCAAGTCACATAAAATAACAAATAGCAAAAAACAAAAAAAAGAAAGAGAGATTAGATAAATCAAATAGATACATAAACCACATATGTACAAATAAAAGTAGGGTACAAATTTAAAATTTTTACAGATAATAGACCAAGGGCCGGTTTTTCAATGTAATACCAACTTGGAGGTTAACTAACTTATACTTGAAGATTAATCTCTAGTTAAAAAAATAAGAAGCGTTTTTGACTTCAAATTGTACTTTTTGTTAATTAACCTAAATTATAAATTTATTTTAATCTGGCAACATTGTATTTTATGCGTTCTGTAGGGCGATTCCCATTCATCATTTCGGGACGTTATGTTGGCGTTTCGACCGATTCGCATGCTAAATCGCACTAGAAAGCTCTCGACTATAACTGTCAAATTTACTTGGGGCATCGGTAGGTACCGAAAGCAAGTAATTCGAGTGTATTTTTTTTCGATTTCGCTAACTTTGTTCAAATTTTTCCTCTACCTTTATATAAAGCTAGCGGGATTCGCGATTTCTCGTGACCGCTATGAGCAACTAAATCGTTTCTTTGGCAACTAATTAGCAACTATTTCGGGTGTATTTTTTTTTGATTCCGCTAACCTTTCACTGCCAGCTTGAAGGAGGTTCCAGCAATTGATAAAAAGTTATCCGAGTTGGAGATTGATGAGTTAAATCTGTTGGGTGAAAAATTTTCTATTTTGTTGCCTCAAAATTTCATTAAAAATGGGTAACATTATAACGATTCCCGAAACTTTTAAAATATCAAAATAATTATTGTTTTAGTATTCGTCAACACAAACTAGACAGATGACAGAATGATACTCGTGGAATCATAGCAAACGGTAGTATTTCATAGCTCCAAGTCGAGCGATGACAAGAATCGCATTCTACTTGGTATCGAAATGGGTCCCGAGCGAGAGGTATCGAGACGGGACGTAATGTATCGAGTACAGAGAATCGCCCTTCTGTGGTATTATTTGTTTTCATACTCAAGCAAGTTAACCTAAAAAGATATAAGTTCAAAAGACGACGCCGGCCGAGAAACCGAAATGGGAAACTAGAAAAAGAACTTCTTGTTAAGCCGTAGAAAAATAAAAAGAAATAATAGAGTAAAAAAAGTGGTGCCACTTCTTGGCAGGAGAAGAAGGCTGCACGGAAAATATGGCCAATGATTTTTCTATGAACAGTGGGAATATTCGCGACTACCGAAGCTTAAAACAAAAATACATAAATATGAAAAAAAAACTAAAAAAAAAATGTAGTATAAACAAACATGTTGAATATTCCAAAACGTCCGGAACTTCTTCTACAATCATCATAAAAATTCGTTTGAAAATTTAAATCTTTTGAAAAAATCTAAACGATCATATTCTTCGATAAAATTAGGCCTATGTCGTATTATTATTTATCTTCTCACTATTCCTTCCTATTCGCTATTATATGCATTAACCCTAAAGTATATTCAAATGTCAAAACACATAGGTTATAAAGTAATTTTCACTTAACAATGGGTTAACCCTACCCAGAGAATAAGGTTAAAGTTAGCCTTCAGTTAGTCTTTAACTATCAATTGAAAAACAGAAATGTTTTAGTTAACTTTTAGTTGCCCCAGAATTAACCATACATTGAAAAAACGACCCTAAACTTTATACTTTTAATGCGAATCAACGAGCTAGAATGAGTGTTCATATATTCCATAACAGAGTAAAATGGGAATGTATTTAGTATTTTTTTAATATTTTTATTAAATGCATTTTTGTCTAATTCTTATAATGATCAGGTAAGTGATTATAGAGATGAAGGTTTAGAGAATTTTTCTGAAACTTTACATATCTGTATCGCAGGTTTTCGAATTTATCAGCATTTCTATTACACGTAAAAGCAGAGACAGTTCCATACAAGACTGTACCGCAACGTGTCATAATATAAAGGCGAGTAGTATGCAACTAAGTCCCTATCTAATATTAAGGACTTCTCATATATTTTTAAAAATAATGGTTTGCAATGGTCAAGAAAACCTGCACTGTAGATGATTCTTATGGCTTGTTTTTGTAGTCTAAATGCCCTTACAGAATCCTCGGAGATTCCTCAAATTATTACTCCATAAGATATGTGAGAATGGAAAAGGGTATAATAGGTACTCAAAAGAGTTTCGTTACTGGTAATACTTTTTAATTGACGCAGAACAAAGTTTATCTTGCTTATTAAGCTATTGAACATTTTTTGAACTTTTTATAAACTGTTTGTTCTATAGATTCTAACTAAAATAAAAAAACTTACTTGTTTTTATTGATGTGAAACAATTCCAACATTTCAACTGCATCTTTAAATTCCTGTGTATTTCTCTTATAAAAAGATTTAGCATTACTGACCATTAATTCTATATCACTCTGTAAGTCCTCAACATCTTCATATTCATCCATTTTAAGTTTTTGCTGTACTTTAATAAGATCAATAGGATTTGAAACAACATCATGATAGGCCGGTTCTTGTCTACGTTTAGGTATTCTAATAAATGATTCACTGAGCAATGTTCCATCATCTTTTTTGTGATTTCTTAAAATCTCCAATAATTGTTGACAAACCTCTATCTAAAACGCGAAAAATATATAGTATGATGTTATTTACACGTTTGGTGGATACTAACAGGGTCAAACAGCTTCCTCCTTTTTTGAGTTGTAGGGCCACTACTAGTAGAAGCTTCAAAACTATCTAGGGAATCTTCCTCTGTATATCTAGGCAATGAACCTGCCCTTCGTCTCTTACTCATGGTTTTCCTAAAAAAAACAAATCAACACACAAATGTTATGGTTTATTATATCTCATTGTTGGAAGTTTAATGCTTTTAATTTAAACTTAAAAGTAGAGTAAAAAGATTAAAACTAAAAATACGGAGCATTTTCATACAAATATTGACTTAAAGAGAAAACATAGCAACACAAAAGGCATACCTATCGTTTTTTTGCTGCCCTATTCAAAGAGGTTACCTTTGCAACATTGGTATAATATCTACTAATGCTTTATGTTCAAGTCTATTCGGTATTTTCTAGGTACTAATAAAAGTATTAATCCAATTACTTAGCATACTGAAAAAATGTTAAATGCGAAAACACAAATTATATAAATAAGGCGCGACAAGCGACTCATCACTCAATTCGATATTTATACAATGGCGGCTAACGATGTTTAGATAGAGTGAAAGCATCTTTAAAATAAAACATTGAAAAGAGACATCAATACTACCGAGTCAACTGTAAACGCCATTTTGAACTTATCCCATTGGTTCAAATCTTCATTGTTTAAATTTTCGTTTAAAATATAATTACAATTAGCCACAAAAAACATACGTTAATTTTGAATAAGGTTATTAATTGAATTAAATGCTATTAAACCGTATTTATTTATCAAAATAGTTTAATAATTGAAATTATTTTAGCTTCTGGGAAAATAGTCGGGATGATTAGACAAACAAACAATATTCAGTTATTATACAACTTTTAATTCACTTTCGTCATACAGGTTGCGGCCATCTGGATCTGACCTTCTTTTTTAAATACGTTGTGAAATTATTCAACAATTTGCGAAATGTATTTATTTCAGTTAATTGTATTACTATTTCAGCAATTCATTTTTATTTGTTTTCGTTTCTATAAAATAAAACCACTTATAGTTTAGTTTTAAGAGAGAACAGTCTATTAAAAAAAATAATGGAAAAAATTAAAGAATTTTGTTAGTTTATAACTTTTAGTTGGAAACATATTTCTGAGGTATATTGTTTATTAAATAAGTATAAAAAATATATTTTCTGTTATGATTTAAAAAAAAATGTTGATACAAAAGCAATATTTGCGTACACGATTGATAATTTCTTGTTACGCCACTGGCGTCGACAACAATAATGTTGAGGTTATGTTACGACGGTGTTTTTAAAATTGTAAAGTACTATGGAGTTTATTTTCAAGTAATTTTAATGTAAATTATTTTTATGGGTAATTAAACAGTTAACAACAAACATGGTTTTTCCCTAAATAATTTGTTTTAGATTTAAATGAAGCACGGAAAGAATTAGAAGCTTGTTTACCTGAAGAGAAGAAAAAGGAATATTATTTTCATCTTGGAAAATGGTTTCTATTACGTTCATCTATTTCCAAAGAAATGTTTGATAACCAAGTAAGAAAACTTTTTATCACCAACGAGCAAGTTTTGTATCACAATAATTTTCTTCTTAGTATTCTTGCAAAATGTAGTTTAAATAATAGACCGAAAAATACAAACTTATCGAACGAAAAAGGTCGATTTTAAAGTGTCGAATATTCGGGTCAGTCCAACAACAGTACCTCTAAAAATTAAATAACGAGTACTTTTTGATATTCACTTTATTTCACAAACTTAACATATGTTTCGATATACAATATCTTCTTCAGATGTAAAATTACAAAGATCCAGATTTTATAGTTATGATTTAAAGCTTAAATTAGGTAAATAGATTAATAAGAAAAAATTTGTCATATCTAGTTGGTCATTTAGAAGTAAATTGAATATTTGTATTTTTTATCTCATAGAGGTTCAGTATATGGCCTTAAGGTTACACATTCAACCTAAAAATCATAAACTAGATTTGACAAATTCTCCCATACTTAATCTCTTTACTTAATTTCGGAATTCCCCAATCTTTAAATCATAAATAAAAATGACTATAAAAACTACTACTTTGTAATATTGGGTTAGTACTGATTTTACATCTGAAGAAAATATTGTATATTGAAACATGTTATGTAAGTTTGTGAAATAAAGTGAATATTGAAAAAGTACTAGTGTTATTTAATTTTTTACTATCTATAAATCGCAAAAAAATATAAATGAATGAAATAATTGCTACCTCTTTGTGTCAAATAGATTTTACACAAACTGTTTATTGTATTTAATTGTCTTAAATAAAATAAATTGTATTTCTTAGATTAGTATGTTTATTATTTTAAATATATCTTATGACCGGTAAAATAAGCCATGGTTTGAATCCGTATATGGTTTGACAGGCGTCCCGAAGGTAATAGAACTAAATTAGAAAATACTGTAGTCAGTCTGAAATTTTATTAAAATAAGACAAAAATTTAAACACAAAAAAATAATTTATTTAATATATCCATCAAAGTCGACAATTAAAATATGTACCCCATGTTTTAAATAAATATGGAATTTAAGTTACGCTTATTACATGCAGCACTTGTGAACAAACTGCCTAAAAAAGAAATCATCATGAACACAAATACACAAAAATAATCATTCAATGTATTCATAACTACTTTTTATTTTTCTTGTTAAAAAATATTTTGGTATTTTTCAATAATTCTGCTTACCTACAAATTGTCTCAGAGAATTATCTTCATTGGAAATAACTTTACAGTCTTCAATTTCAACTATTTGAAAATCAAGACATCTGAATTTTTCATGAGTTTGATACAATTCTGTCAAGGCAGAAGGAGTAAAATAAGGACGTCCTGAAAATGGGTTTATAAAATCCGCCCAGTACCCTGAAGTTCTAAATTTATCACAAATCTTTTTGGCAGAAATCAAAAACTGAAAAACAAAATTAATCGTTAAATTTATTAATGTTTATCACATTTTTTTTATATATACAGGCTGTTTCTTTTATCATGTGCTAAGATTGCTACATTCTAAGCCATAATATAGGAAAAATGGTAAAAAATAGGGGAAAATATTGAAAAAAATAGAGAAAAAAAGTAAAAATGGAAAACAGGTAAAATTAGAAAGATATTGAAAAAATTGGATAAATGGACACAATAGTGAAAAATAGGGGCAAATATGGAATAAAATCGAGAAAATAGTAAAAAATTGAGAAAAAATATGGCAAAATAGGGAAATTTGGCAAAAATAGGAAAAGTATGGAAAAATGGGGAAAAAAAATGGAAACAGCGAAATTAAAAAATAAATGGGAAAATAGAGAAATATGGGGGAAATTGAGAAAAAATAGGGAAACATAAGTACAAATACACTAAAAAAATGGAAAAGAGGAAAACATGGGAAAAAACTTGAAAAACGTACATAAAATAGGGAAACATATGGGAAAATATTCAAAAATAGGAAAAAGATAGATGATATTAGTTGACAAATAGCGAAAACAGGAAAAATTAATGAAAAACAGGAAAAACAAGCAAAGCTCTGTCGTCCAGGTACTAAGGAGATACGACGTTTCATGTCTTAACCGGCCATCATGAAATTATTTTTTTTTTAATACAAAAATGAATAAACCGTTACACTGTTATTTTAACAACACTAATTGTCAGTAGATAGAACGTTCGTTAACTTTAAAGGTTCTGTAACTAATGACAATGACGTTAAGATTGTGACAATTATACAAGAAATCAACTTGTAAAGTTTTATTCTAAACGTCATCGCCTTTACTTACTGAATCTTTAAAGTTAATGGACGTTCTATCTACTGACAGTATATCTGAAATAACTAACATCATCAGTGACAACAATTTATAATTACGGTTCTGTCTTAGTTCTTTTGTAAATTCGTTTTGATTTCATAAAAAAAGATATAATAATAGGCATTGTCTAACAATTTGGATAGATAAAATAGATAATACAAGGCATAAGGAAAGTTGAAGATTTTATTACGGAAAACATAAACGATTTTAATTATTTGTTAAACAATATACTTTTGTTACTCCCATAGATCGCAACGGCCGAAAAGTGCCTAATTGACATTGGCGCGAGAGGGCCAGACAGACACAACTATGCTAGCAATAAGCAATCATCATAATTTTTTTTCTTTGTACGACTAACATATTTTCATTGTTATATGTGTTTAAATTAAATTAATGATCACTTTACAATATTTATTTATCCGTAAACCCCAATAGATTTCAAATTTGATTTCTCCTGAGTCAATTTTTTTAGAAACTGTTTTCATAATTCTCATATTCCTAAATGAAGAAAATGTCAGTTACTGAACTCACACAGTCTGAAAATGTAAAAAAATCTGTTCGGGCGTCTGTCTGAAAGCTCCGATCTAGTTTCGGTTTTCACTTAACCAGTTAATTTTCTCCAGCGAAAAGTCCTAATGAATTTGAACAGAATCGGGTTTGCCCTTCCGGTACTCGCTATACAAATTAGTAGTTTTGCATAAGAAAACTTTTTTCAAATTCAAATTTTTATTACTTTTTCCACACATAATATTACCCTACATGTATGAGAGAAGTTTGGCCTTGCAATAACCATTCCAGTTCCCGATGGGCCAAAGTCTCAAAATGATGTACTACCGTTTGAGCGTTTATAGAATTTTGATAATTTTTTTTTTTATTGAAATTGTTAGGTAATGTCGAAATACTTTTGTTTAAATTAAAACGAATTTACAAAAGAGCTACAAGACCGTAATTAAAAATTATTGCCACTGATAATGTTAGTTATTTCAGATAAAACGTCATTAAGGTGTCAAGTGTGATATATCACTGAATTTTAATTTTAACGATTTATCAATTTTTGTAATAAAAAATAATTTGATAGTAGCCATTAAGACACGAAACGTCGGATCAAAGATTTGTTAGTTCAGTTTTATAGAAAAATTGAGATACAATAAAACTTTTCTTTTCCATTTTTTGATATTTCTATTAATAAAAATTCTATGGATAAAAAACCATAAATGGCATTTTTTAGTTCTCGCTATATAATTCGAGAAGGGCGAGAGTCCCTGTAGACTTTTTCAACTAATGTAATGTACTCAAAAATAGTTAAATTTTTGTCCATTTAATAGTCTTCGTATCTCTTATATTTTAGAATATAGCAATGTTAGCATATGATAAAAGAAATAGCCTGTATATATATAAATAATGTGAAGCTGATTAAAAACAATGTTATTATAACTTACTGCTTGAGCTAATTTTTCAGTTTCCAATTCTTTGTTTTTTCTCATATCTTTAATGTTTGACTTTAAGGCAACAGTCACAACTGACAATTCACTAGAGTCTTCTAAAGGTCGATATGGAAATAAATGTTTAACAGTTTCTCTCAGCAATGTTGGACATCTTTGTACTTTAACGGTCATGTTACCATGATTGGAATCACTAGCCTGCAACATTACAATAATCTTTAAGGACTATAACAAAACAAACTTATTTAGCTGAGTCATGGTGGGCACCCATTAGGATGTCACAAAAAAGGGTGGCATAAAAGTTGCATTTTTTCCTATGGAATTCCCTGTATTTTATTGCATTTAGATTATTCGTTACAAATTAGATCAATTTTTTTCCTATACCAAAGCATTGTTGTTTTCGAGATATTATATATCGAAAAATGGAAGCATCTACAAGAAAATCAATGGATATAACCTAACCAAATCCAATTTTAACAATATTAAAGTTGTTTAATATTATACAAATCGTGGAAGCAGTTTGCTTTTTGTACATTTTGCTCAACCAATGATTAAGATTACATAGACAAGTAAACTATAAATTTTATGATTGTTAATCAAAAAACACTTATAATATATTACCTACATGATCAATTTGTTCCATAATTATTTCATGATGAGATTTAACCGTTGTCTGGGTGTCATACCACGCCAGACCAATATTTCCACGTAAAAATAAAGGAAATTCATTAGCAGTCAGTAATTCAAAGCTAGGATCTCGCCATACTAAATTGCAAGAATCTAAAATAATAAATATTTTTATTGCGTCATATATAAAATTCGACAAAAGATTATTGAAACAATTTTACCTTCTACAGGATGCTTAGGCTTAACAGGTTTGTAAGGACTATCACTATCATTTCCTACTTTTCTTGAATAATATCTGAACAAATTAGTTACAGAACCACCACTGTTTTTAGCTGCTTTATGTAAAAAACAGATATATCTACTTGACATTCTAATTTCAATAAATTGACTAGATTGACATTTTTATCATTTTTGATGTTTGATAATTTTAAAATTTGACATTTTGAGATTACGACAGAGAGAGATGTCACTGAAATATCAAAGGAGATGTGTTCGACCTAAATCGATTATTCAAGAGATCGATCTTTTTACCTGCCGTTCTCGATCTTTTCCTTAGATCATGTACGATATACGTTACGGCATTTATTTGTTTTGTTGGTCCGGGTGGAGTCTAGCGTACCAAGTCAGTGATTGGTCCTTTTCAAATTTCGACATGGTTTGACCAATGAGAAATCAGTATCGACGTAATTTGACCCTCACCAACACAATAAATACTACAAGATGCCGTATCTAGCGCAGCCACATAATAAATATAGGTATAAGATATAGATTGTCCAACAACTAAAACGTCATCTACAGCGTCCCCACTTCTCTTTTGATGTAAATAAAGGTTCATGGTTTTATAAATATTATAACTTATCAATAAATAAAGAATCGCTCAAAGAACAGATAAACATAATAAAAAACTCTCAAGCATTTTTGATTCATAATCCAAAATAAAATTGTTTGTATAAATATTAAATTCTTTCATTTTGATCTTTAGTTGCATCGATTAACAACCAAACGATCTGAATCGATTGAGAAGATGGGACCAAACGAACAATCTTAGGCATTTTATTGAGAATTGAAGTTTCAAAATAACTGTCAATCATTTGCAGTGTTGTAAAATTTCAGAATTTTTTTCAACTACAAACTAGAAATCCAAAAGTTAATATTAAATGTTATTATTACTCGTTCATATGCGTAAATATCAACAAGAAATGGCGAATGTCAAGGTAGCTGTCCCATTGACATGGTTCAGTAGGCGCTAAATCTGCAGCTAATTTTTAACAGAAATTTTGATATTATTATAAAAAAGCACAATTAATACATTATAGGTTATAAATCTAGTTGAATTCCTAAATTTTTAAACCAAAGTCAACTTATTTGCGTATTCGCAACAAAATTGGCGAAAATTAATTCGAAATCGACCAATAGAATTGGATACTACAGATTTTCCGCTTAGTGGGAATTCGTTTTCAGAAATAAATAATAGTCGTTGGTTCTGATGTGGTTGTCATGGAGATTAAAACTTGTTTGTTGCACTGTTATAAATTATATATCAACGTCAGAACATATATCGATTTTCAGGAAACACCTATATAAATTTTAAATGTAGTTTTATAATAGGTAAAGGCAAATGATTTGATTCGATACATTTTTGTTTTCAAGCAAAATGTTGCTATTAAATTGGCAACAGCGGAAGGATGATTTGAACTGTTAACATCAGAGGGCGTATTGCTCCTTCAAAAATGTCATTTTTTGACATTTAATTTTTAATAATTTGACAATTTGACATTGCTGGTGATATCAGGTGTTATATAAATCTCAAAAAAGAAAAGGTAATTTTAAGATAATGTATTGCAAGTATTATACTTTTTAATTTCCAGAAAAGGCTATCAAAATGCAGGGAATGTCATTAAAATCGTTGCAAAAACATAAGGCTCTTATTCCTCTCTATTTTTGCGTTGCGGTGGGTTGTGCTGGAGCAGCTTTTTATACAGCAAGATTAGCCTTTAGAAACCCTGATGTACAGTGGAGTAAAAGTAGTGGAGACATCTCTAATGAAGAATTTAGAGCCAAGCAATACAAATTCTATTCGCCCAACGTTGATTACTCTAAAATGGAAAGCCCAGCTCCAAAATATTAGCTTATTTCAAAAATAGTAAATAGTAGAAATTTAATGTACGATTAATATGTAAACTTGTAATTATTAATAAAAAGTATTAAAAAGTTCCAAGAGATTCTTTACAAATACCTACGTGACTAAAATCGCGTAAATGTCACTTCTGTCAAAAGTGAGGTTATTTTTAACGCAAGTTTATTCTGAATGGGAATATTTTTTAAGCGTGTTTCAGGTTATTTTAATTCACTTGGTAAGTAAATAATTTAATATTAAAATATCTTTACACTATTTGATAATGAGTTTGGAAAAAGTTCTTTATTTTAATTAGAGAAATGTCGGCTTGGGGCTCAGCAGGTATCTTCTAATGTTTATTTACAGTATGAAAATTAAAGTGGCTAGAATGTTATTTTAGAAAAACAAAATTCTACTTAATTTAACAATAAATCATAAGTACACATTCATAATTTATGAACCTGCCAAGTAAATTATAAGAAATCAGTGGCGTAACACAAGTTATTACAAGTACCGTTTTTCATGGAAATTTATAAAATAACTTAATGACTATTATCACAAAGTATAAAAAGGATAAATTAGGAATGGAACTGATACATTGATACTTACCGCATACCTTTAAATAATTCATGTAAGAGAATCCACAGCATAGATGGTTCTTTGAATTACTGATGGTTTAACAAAGTGTAATATAATAAAGTCAGGAGTACAGAGAGGTATGAAATCAATCTACTATGATGTACACAAGAGATAATATTTTGGTAAACAGCAAGGATTTTTAAATAACCTAAATGGATGTTCACTACGTATAATAAGTAGGTAGGTAGCTTTTAATTTTAAGAGACGAGCAACTTTCTCCAGATTTTTACAAATATGAGAGTAACGTAGTAAATGTGATTTTGTATAATATAGTATAATTAAACATGATTCTGATTTATGGAGAATGTGGAAAAGATTCAACTTAAACCAAAAGGATTCTTCCAAAAACGATTACCCAACCCCAATTTCTTTACCCAAAAATTTAAGAAATTATAGAAGTTATTTTAAATAATCCTATTTTATCCTCCACAGAAATTATAATGTCTTACACAAATATCTATTATTCTTGTTAAAATATTTAAACCGTCTCTATAAAGTTCCGTTATATATTCATTATTTAGGGCCAGTTAATTCTGCGTATCGCATATATTTCATTACCGAATTGTGATTATATATGAATAAAATCCTAATTAAAAAAAAATATAGAGCAGTTTTCACAATAATTAGTTATGATAACCTAATATACCTTCGTTAATCTAAATATATGATCAAAAAATCTTTATGTTATTAAGGTGTTGCTCTTAATTATGAACCAATTTACCTCAATCTGGCTTATTTCTGGCCATTGTCGTTGCCTTCTGCCAATTTAGTCCGCGTTGTCTTAGGATTTCTCTGCTACATCCCATGTTTTGTATACTGTCATTTTTGTTTTCTTCGTCACTTTTTTTTGCGAATAAAAGTTCCCTAATAACACAAGGTAGTCCTACAGATATCCATAGGACGTCCTCTTCGGACATTCCGGACATCCTTAGGACATCCTTTTCTGGTACACTGGACGTTCTATGGACGTCCGAGGGACGCACTAATGTCACAACTTTGAACTGAATTCGAACGTCCGCCGCGGACATCCATTGGATATCCCCCTGGGACCATATTATGGACATTCACAGAACGTCCTATTTTGGTACAGTGGACGTCAGAGAAAGTGATTTTTTTTGTTAGATTATTCACACCAGTTCAATTGTAATTGTGAAATTGTTATTTCAACACCTGCTCGTGTCGGAAACTTCATCTACGTGAATAATAGCCACCGTTTATGCTCGTTGAGCGAGCTCGGAGCAGACTTAATAGGATGTTTTAAATCGCGATATACCATACTATTCGTGGTGTCTAAGAAGCATCAGCGCAAGTGTCTCCATCTTTCAGGCGGAGCTTTACTTTTGGTCCATATTATGTCGAGTGAGGACCACTCTTAGGTGTCTGTCCCGGACATGTTTTGGACATTGCCTGTATTAAGTCGGCGAGGGACTGTTTTAAGACTATGGTATGGATATGTTATATATAGTCCGTATTATATCCATCACGGACAACTACTGGATATCCGGTATGGACATTGTACATAAATTGTACAAATAATGGATATATATCGTGGACGTCTTAATACTGTCCAAAAACAAACATCCACAGGACATACATATTAAGTCCATGGACGTTCCGACATTAAATGGACATAAATTGTACGTCCCAAGGACGTTGTGTGCTATTAGGGTACTAAGATCATGTAATAAATTTTCAGAGCACCTTCAATTCTTCCATTTATCTCTGCGTCATTTCTTCCGTCCTTATGAACTCTTACTCCCAAATATTTAAACGTCTCCACTTGTTTTAGTTGCCATATTTAGTAATTGTATGTTTAATTTATTGTTTTCTTTTCCTATAGTAAGTTTCATTCTTTTTTTTCCTTCTTTACGTAAGTCGTCAGCAAAAGCCCATTCCGAGATCTGTATGTGTTCCATATTTCTGTATCCACCTCTTTTATGACATCATCCATTATTACATTGAAGAGGGTTAGACCTAAAACTCCATCTTGTTTTAAAACTTCTTTGGTTTAATTTGTACTTTTTATTGTCTCAATTAAACTTTGGTTTATCCCTCCTGTTGTTCAAACTTGTCCATAACTGCCCTCTATAGGAATACTATCAAACGCTTAATCTATATCCAAAAACGCAACATATATACTATTTGTTATTATTTTTTCCATTTAATTGTCTAATGGTTTGACAATAATACAAAATCAACACCAAGAAACAAAAATCTTTATATAAACTTAAATATTTAATAGATATTTGTAATGGTAATGTTTAAAAATCAGCTGAGAAAACAGGATGGATTTTTTTGCACAATGAGATATCCCTCCTAAACGGACCGTCTGTCGGAAGTTGGCACCCCAATTTCCGGAACCCTTTGATTTTTTCGGAGTTTTGGACTCGTCTCGAAGGGCTCTAGAGTTCTCGAAATTTTTAAAAATAAATTTTGGGGTCAATAAAAGTAATGAACATTTGACCACATTTCGGATATGGATAACCTGTTACATTTTAATTTTGGGGTGATAACTTCATGCCGCACCCCTTGATGTCTCAGCAATAAAGACTTCTAGAGTTCTCGGCAGGTTTTGCTAAGAGTTCTGTGAATTTTCGGAAATTACAAAAAAAAATTATGTGGAAAAATAGCTTGATGAATATCTTGGAAATGAATAGTTGTAGAGTTCCGATGATTTCTGCTAATTTTTGCAAATTAGAAAACAATTTTTTTTGTGCTAATATCATGGCGTACTTTTTTCGTGTAAGAGAGGAGTTACGGGTCATCAATACTCTGTTCAAAATAAAGAGGTTTATAGTTTTATAAAAAAAAATACGAAATGTTAAAACACCCTACAGAACTCTTAGTATTATAGCATTAAAAACTATTTTCCGGTGTAGATTTCTGGAGCGCTGCTGTTACAAATACCGCCCCCAAAGTACCTAAAAAGTACGAAAATAGCCAAAATTAAACAAATACAATAGAATACTGTAGCATTAAAAACTCATTTCCGGCCTAGAACTCTTCGTGTCTCATAACTCCAAAAATGGCCACAATGGACTTATCCAGTAGGGACGAATTTATTGGTTTTATAATAATGAATTAATTACTTGCTAATGTTGATTTTGATTTTTCTTATAATATTCATTAATTAATGAAAATCAATAAAAAGTAATTAATATATTTTGAAAGTGGCGCTGCTTGACCAATAATTAACGTTTTACTTTCTACAGCATTGCCAAGATTCTATAGTTTTGTTCGTTTGTAGAAAAATTTGACATACTTCTTTCCTTCCTTTAATCATAACAAATGAGAACGAGAGTTGCCAGTTTTATCGTTATGACAACATATAGCCAAATATAATATGTTTTAATTGGGGCACGTCACAAGCCACTATAGCCCCCATATTCAAATTTTAAGAATTAATTACAGCCGCAGGGTCGGTCTCAAAAGGGCTGGACCCGGTGCAATGTGTTATTGTAGGCCAAAATTATAAAATAAGAATATTAAAAAAAATCACTGGATGAGTCCGCATTGAACCAAAAAATAAATGAAATATAGAATTTTGCAAAAAATGTGTGGCACCCTCTAAAACACTTTGTACTTTAGCGCTGAAAATTCCTTTTCAACACAACTATATGGGGTGCTGTTACGAAAACCACCCCGAAGTGTCTATATAAGTAAGAAAATAGACAAAATTAAACAAATACAATGGAATATGAAATGTTGCAAAAAATGTTATAGTACTCCCTAGATCTGTTCGTATTTAATCACTTAAAACACATTTCCGACCTAAAACTCTGGGGCGCCGTTTCGAAAACCACCCCGCATAGTGACTGCAATATTTAAAACTGCTACAAATGGAATCAAAATGAATCCAAATATGAAATTTCGGACAGAATGTTATAGATCACTTTAGAACTTTAGTATTCAGAACAGATTTCAGTGATTAAAACTACCCAGTAAATAAAAATTGAATATTCTTCCCAAAAATCCGCGAAAGCAAATGGAACTTCGTAGCACCCCTTGAAAATATTCATTTTCGTAATTTGAAGTATTTTTTCGTGTCAGAACTCAGGGGTGCTATATTTAAAACCAGCCCTAAGTGACTAAAGCTACCCAGTAAATAAAAAATTGAATTTTCTGGCGAAAAATCAGCGAAAACAAACGGAACTTCGTAGCACCCCTTGAAAATATCCATTTTTTTATAATTTTCAGTATTTTTTCGTATCAGAACTCAGGAGTGCTATACTTAAAACCACCCATAAGTGACTGATAAACTGATAAATAAATATAAAATCAAGTATATTCGCCAAAAATTAGCACAATTTTGTATAATTTATATTATTTTACCGGCTCAGAAGTAAATGCTGTACTTTTGAGAATTGCAGATATTTTTGCAAAATTTTTATAAAACTTTAAACCTCTTTATCTTGAACAGAGTAGGTGACCCGTAACTCCTCTCTTACACAAAAGAAGTGCGCCATGAAATTAGCACAAACAATTTTGTTTTCTAATTTGCAAAAATTCTGAGAACTCTTTGCATAAATCATCGAGATCTCTAGAACTATTCATTTCCGAGAAGCTACCGAGAACTCTAGTACTCTTTATTGCTGAGATATCTATTCACCTAGAACTTTTTTTTCTCACAAAAGAGGTGCGGCATGAAGTTATATAGCACCTCAAAATCTGTTTTTGAAAAAAAATCGCAAAATAATTGCGGAACTCTACCCTCGAGAACTCTTCGAGACGAGTCCAGAACTCCAAAAAAATCAAAGGGTATCGGCAATCGGGGTGAAAATTTCCGGACGGTCCTAAACGGTTTGGAAAAATAATCTCATTTTTTGCAAGTTGAATCGTTTTTGTACAACAACGTTAAATTAAAACTAAAAAACCTGCTAACTTATTTATAATTGACTAAATTTGTCATTTGGCTAATTTTGCTTCAGTCTTAATTATTATCTAAAAATGTGAAATATATATCATTAGACTAACATATTCCAAATATAAAATTCTAATTAAATTAAATTTTATTCTTAAATCGAACACCACTGCTAGATTTAAAGACCTGGCGAACAGCCAAGCATATATGTTCTTCCTAAAAATAACTTTTATACACTTTGAAATCAGTTTCAATGTTTACTATAGTGTTGTGTTCGACGAGATGGACGTGTATTATCATGCTGGTAGCTCTAGGAGTAGAGGATCTTCTTCAGTAAGCAATGACCCGAGAGCAAAAATCAAAGACTGTTGTCGGAAAGTGATAGCTTTTATGTTTACCCAAGTTGGTTTAGGAGCTTTGGTTTTCGGATATACACTGATAGGAGCAGTCACGTTTAGAAATTTAGAAACAAAAGGAATTAACACTGAACCTAATGAAATACAATATTATAGGGACGAATACATGTTGCAGCTGTACAAAATAGCTTTAAAGCAAAATATATTCGACGAAAGAAACTTTTCTATAGATACTGATAGAGTTCTAAAAAGTTATCAGGATAAAGTTGTGGAAATTTTTAAACACGGTTACAGCGAAAACTCAGTGAATGATATGTGGACTTTTCCTGCAGCTTTAATGTTTTCATTAAGTATTATTACTATGATTGGATACGGAAATCTTGTACCTAGGACTAATTACGGGAAATTAGCGACGGTTATTTACGCCCTTTTTGGAATTCCTCTTTATATTTTATTCTTTTTGAATGTTGGAGATGCTTTGGCAGGTGGTTTCAGGTACGTTAGGTCGAATTACCATATTTATTTGTTTTGTTTATTATTTGTGAAAAATATCACTTCATATTTTTTTTCTGTGCAGTTTATTGCAACAGTAAATACAAATAGAGAACCAAATTAAAACAAACGGCTCGATGGATTTTATTGAAATTTGGTTCATATAGGCTCTCCTCCGGCTCTTAAAAAATGAGATATCGCATATCTCTGGAAAAATTCTGTACTCCGACATTTTGGATGGGGGCGCGAATACGCTCGGTACCCGTTCCTGAGTTTTTAAGCTGAAATAAGCAAAAATTTAAGTTTATCCAAGTTAGAGATGCTGACATTATTATCGTTTACATTACATTTATAATTTTAATATTCACTTTTGGCATCTGATTATTCTTTTTGGTTAAACTCTAAAAAAATTACAAATTTACTTGTTTATAATATTATTTGTTCCCAATCTAATAACAATTTTTTTAATTTCAATTTCCTTTGTGTTGCTTTTAAATATTGTTCAATTTTGAGTCTCATTTTTTGCATCTTAAGTTGTGGATTCGAGCTGATAAAAAAATCATTCAGTAATATTTGTTCTGGGCCCAAACACAATACTGTAACATTAATCCAGGCTTTTCAGAAGTGATATATTTTTCAAATAAAAAAAACTCTTTTGATCCAGTGCATTTCCTTTTAGGTGGATTTATAAAAAACTATATAAATGTTCCACCCAACCAGAGGACGACGACGTCATCCCTAAGAGAATAATCGTCTCTTCAAGTGCCTGCATTTGGGTTATGGTGATCTATGTTCTTGCAGGAGCTGGTGCCTTTGGAGCCTGGGAAGGCTGGGCGTTTCTGGATAGCGTTTATTTCTGTGCGACGAGCCTATGTAAAATAGGCGTGGGCGATTTTGTACCGGGAGCGAATTTTTTGTCGTCGACCGAAGGGAATCAAACTAAACTGGTGATCAGTTACGTGTACATATTTTTTGGGTTAGGTTTAGTGGCTATGTGTTATAATTTAATGCGAGAAGAAATCAGAGAGAAGGTTAAAAACGTTAAGGAAGATTTTAATCAGTGTTTGGAGGATACAAAAACGAGAATTATTGAGTGTTGTAAAAAAATTCGTGGAGTTGAAGATGAATACTATTGAAATACATTTTATAATGCGTACGTTTATGGTTAAAAGTTTTTTTAATTCGGTTAATATGTAAACATTAAAAGATATTTATAGTGAATATATATTATTTGTTATGGGACATATTAGATGAAAAAAAATAATAAACTTATAATATAACCATTGTCGTAACAAAAATGAATAAAAAGGTAAGTTAGAGATGAAAAAAAAATATGTGCCTAAAATATGTACCCCTTAATAACTAACCATCCGCCCATCCAAAAAAATTGTAATGTGTGTGTGTGGGTGCGCATGGCATTAGACACAGTATATATTTACCACAGAACAGGTATTACTTAGGATAAGACTAGGTAAAAAACCTCGTGCACTGCTTTATTCGAACTGCACAAAAGATAGTAGGGATATTTATGGGGAGAGGAATTTTAATATCAGCAAGTTCTTGATATAGAGGAGAGATCTGACCAGTGTTTATACTATACATTCTAAAACTATATGGTTTAAATCTCCAATAGAATCATTATCACAATGGAAAAAAGGAGAATTAATGATTCCAATTCTTTGTAAATCGGCTGGAAAGCAGTGTTGCCAGATGGGAACAATTTTCAGTACCACAAAATCGATGACAATGTACTAAATTTTGCCTCAGTGTACTACTTTTTAATATTCTGTCGTAACGTCACAGGGATGCCTTTTCGATTCGAACGGTGGCTGATAAAAACTACGCGCGGCCTTTGTGATCACTTCATTCTTGACTGAGAGATGCAGCGTTACATATTTTTAGTTAACAAAAATTGTGTTTAATTTTATTAATTTCTTTGAATATGTTACCCTCGACATAACCGGTGACTGCGATCATCAGTCGTAGAACAAGCACGAACCCCTGGGTCGTAACACTCCCCATTCCATATATATTGGCTGTGGCTCGAAAAGCTGCCCAATGTGCAGAAGAATGATTGGTTACTGAGTATTCATCGAATAAAAGCAAAAGTCAAATAACTTGAGACAGATAACTTTCAGTTCATTCAGTTTCAAGATCAACTGCTAGAGACACGCGTGACGTGTAATTTACTTCGTGGACACTATATGTACGCTTCATAGTGAACACCCTAGAGAATCTAACCAGAGAGTGACAAATTTTCGGAAGCATGATTCTATCTCTTTTCATCGTCATCTGCGATGGGTATTTTGATTTTTTGTTTGAAAAAATCGATAAAAAAGTTGATATTTTTCATTGTAGCCAGAATTTAATTTATGTACCACATTTATTAAAGGAGTACCAACCGTACTTTTGAAGATGAAGGTACTATATATAGTACCACTCTGGCAACACTTCTGGAAAGTGGCCGTGGTTAAGTTTTAAACGGGTTATAAAAATAGAACTTGATTTGATAGTTAAATGAAAAATGTGGAATAATTCTTGGATAAAGACGGGGGGATACTATAATAACGGCTTTTAGATTTATTTGCAATAACTTTATAATGTGATGTCCATATATTTTTGGTATTATATTCGAAAACAATCAAATCCTTAAAATCAAAGACCGGGTGTTATCTGTTCCAAATCGCAAGCATTTATAGCGGCTCTATCCGCTACTACGTTTCATGTAACTCCACAATGTCTTGGTCCAGACCAAGGAAATTGTTTTATTACATTGTGTTACATTCTTTAATAGTTTTTGATATTAAAAATTGGGGCATTTGGGGATGATTTGTTGTATATTTTAAGGCCTTATAAATATCAAATGCCTCAGCAGTAAAAATAGAACAAAATTCCGGGATTCTGTGACTTTCAATATGATTGATGTTTGAAACAAAAAATGCGAAGCTTGTAAATTGTAATATTAATTTATTTACAGAAATTGCATATTTCACTTACAGTTATTATATATTTTTGATCACAATTCGATCTCATTAAAGTAAATAAATCTTACTAGTGGGCAGGATTAAAGCGTTACATCAGACCCTTCGCATACATAAACATTTTAATATAGACAAGGCGAAACATCCAATGAGGAAATCAGTTTTTATGATTCACATAAGCACGACACTGGTTAGGATAAAGCGTTGCAGATACACACCCAACTATTTGGGAATCGTATTTCAACCCCACTATATCTATAATTTTGTTGAAGATAACGCTCTAATTGCTTCTAACATCATTACTGGCATAAAATAAAACTCCTTTATAATTTGTATTTTTTTTACCAAAACAGATTTATTTAAATCAGAAGAATGAACAAATGAAAAATAAAAAAAAATAAGAATATTTCCAATATTTCCAAATTTTGTAACGTTCAAATGATTATCTAATTTCCATTTTAAATCATATGATCACAACTCATATTGTGATGTTTGATTTGCTGGCTTTTTGACACTTAAACAGTTACATGAAGTGACGATTTTCACTTTTGCAGTGTTTTCAAAATATAAGCAGAACGAACAAATATTGATGTCCATCGACATCCAGCCACCTAATGGATACAAAATGGGCATCCAATGGATGTATGTATGTTGTCTGGAATAGGACTAAGTTATTATATAGCGTGTATAAGACGAGAATTATTGTAAAGTTTAAAATCCAATTGTTTTTTGTGAATAATAGATATGTTTGTACAGTAAACCAAAACTAATCAGAGATATCTTAAAAGTAATCAGATTTTTTGCAGTTGATTTATTCTCAGGCCTGACTGGTTCTTACTATAGTTGGTCAGAGATGTCTTAAAAGTAATCAAATTTTTAGCAGTTGATGTGTATTCTCAGGCATCTGAGTAGCTCTAACTAGTTTGTGATTACTCTGCGAAGGAGAGCTATGATTGGATTGAATATCCTTCGTTTTTTGTTCATCCATAAATTTCATCATTTCTAGTTCATTTAGACGTAGAAATGTGTTGTTATCAAGTCTCGACTTTGCGCTACATAATAATAATAGATATTTTTTTAGAAACATCATTGAAATCTATGAGTGGTATTTTGTTACCAAATTTGATCCGCTTAACCAACATTGCTGGATTCGAGAGCAGATCTAACGATGTCGTTTACTCTAGACCTTCAAGCAATGTTGAACAACCAAAAATTTGCGTGTTCTTCGGTGGAGATGTCCAAGTAAAATTTTCTGTTATAACAATATTTCGATATAATTAATTCGTCTTTATTTTGTAGGATTTTACGGAAAACATGCTTAGTCATAGAGATAACCAAAAGCATGTACAATGGAACTTAGAAAATACGGCGAAATTGTTGCAAAATAGTTTTCTTGATAGTCATATTGTTGTAATACGGCCAGTAAGGTAAATATGCCAACAAAAAATTAACGAAACGTCGAATTTAAAAATAAGAATATATTCTTGGTTTAAAATCGTTTTAGCCGATTATGATTTTTTTCTATACATCATATTTTAGCTATAACCATGTGGCTATATCTTCTGAAAACAACGCAGAACTCGATTTCCTATTTTTTATTTTACAATCTGTATATTTACAATTCGTAACGACTTGGTAATATCACGAAACGGGCTCCTGGAAAGAATTAGTAATTAATCTTATAAGTTGGTCTTAGTAGATCTTTGTCCAAAAGTTTGTTGTTCGGCCCCTTTGAGGGATTTTAGGAGTTAAAGCGGAATTTTAGGACTAGAGGAAATTAAATATTACGATATTAACCAGGCAATTAATAATAATATGTCTCACTGTCTGAAAGAACAAAAGCTTTTTTTGAGAGGGGGATATATTTGACACTGAATAAAAAAGTATTCTATTTCCTGAACCATAAAGCAGAGATACCTTAGGGGATTATCAAATAACCATTAAAAAATGTGTTCTTCTTTTCCATTATTAATATACCTTGACCAAAACCAAAACAATGTTTATACATATATTTTCAATGATTAAGTCGATTTGTCTCATTTTTTGCTAAAAGTGTGTATTATGTGTCTACTAACTGAATATTCAGATTTAAAAAAATCCAGGGCCGTTTTCGTGAAAATTTGTAGGACTGCTTCATATATCCAATACTTTACCCTGTATATGATTTTTTTTAAATCTGATATGGTTTTTTTAGAAGGCATAAATAGAAAGTTAAACCTGGGTATTTGAAATTTTTGTTACACTTGCCTTACATTTTTAATTAAAGATTCATTTTAAAGTCAAATTGAAAATTGGCAAAAATTAATTAAATATCTTAACTGTATAATAATTATGTTTAGTAATTATAAAGAAGTCTTTAAAATAAACACTAACGACACAGTATAGTGAGTACCAGAATTTGAATCAATTTACAGGGCCAGATTTAAAAATCTGGCATATCCTGGTTCATGTCAAAAATTCACCCTGTAGGAAACTTTTTCCACCCGCAATGGATTGAAATCATGATATAAAAATGTTTGTATTAACTTAGTTTTCTCATTTGTTTGAATGAAAATCATGTATAATTATTTTGTTGTACGCCATCATTTAGATCCCATTTATGGAAACTGACGGATAGGACGCGGGGGTCCTATTTCATGGGCAACAAGATCCCCAGACTATAGCCCAGTTGATTATTACATTTGGGGGCTACTAAAAGAGCTGGTCTACGCAGAAAATATAAATAGGCGGCAACACCTCATATATAAAATTGAAAGAAAGGAAAGAAGAAGACATTTTTTAACGGTCATTTGATAATCCCCTAATAAGATATGCCTCTGCTTATGGTAGAAGTATGTACAGTTTCTCGTGACTCACCCTGTATAAGATACCACTTCTTCAAAAACCTATTTTACAAATTTTTATTTTATTCATTCTATATCTTTCCAAGAGTTAACTCCAGCATTACCTGAATATAAAATTGACACTTAGATTATATTTCTTAAAAAATTCAAGTATTAGACTCATATTTTAGAATAATCCTTTAGGAATATTTATTCTTTAGATTTTTAGAAATAAATTTTCTGTGTAAGAGACCTATTATAACAGCCTGTTCTAATTTTGATTAAGTAATGTATAATAATATAATACAATATAATAATGTATAAAGTTGAAACTGAAACATATACATGCTTTTTGACAAAAAACATATGCGCACTTGTCATATTTCATTGTTTCCTGGCGAGCCTCACAAAAGTCACACTTACTATCCTAGAGGCGACGCTAAGATCTATTATCAAAATATTGTTTGAAAACTTTGCTTATTTCCGACTTAACTCCTATATGAACATGTTAAAAAACAATCAAATTACATACCCCTATAACTCATAAAAATGTATTATAATAACCTAAATCCCAAATGACCTAAAAATATAAACTCCAAAAAATTATTTAAAAAAAAAATTAAATGCTTGGATGAAACGAATTCCAAGACATCAAATTCATACTTAAGTTGAAACCTACTCCGGTAGTTCATCATATTACTTTATGCACTGCTTTCTTATTTCGACTTTTGTTGTCCCGGACTACACTCGGTATTGCCATTTTTTATTTTGTTTTTATCTTTATACCTCTATTCTTTGCCATAGTTTGTATCTCATATTGTGTACCTCATATATTTTAACTAGCTTTTGCCCGCGACTTCGCCCGGGTTGATGTTGGAATAAGTAAAATTTCCTTTCTTATACCCGTTTCCTTCCCCGATTTTTAAACTTCTATCCCCATTTTTTACCCCTCCAAGTGAAGTTACTTTATCCAAGTGTTACATCAAATAAAAAGTCATTGTTTCCAAATTTTAAAACAATTTTTTTTATAATCTTATTTTTTTAGTGTTTTATGCGACCTACTTTTAGACTTATAGCGAAATTTTCAGGTCGAAGTAATTCATTCATACCGATAGATATTTATCTATATTTTACAGGAAAAATAAAATTAGGTATAAAAATTAGATTAAAAAATGCAGTAGTTAGTAATTTTTTTAATAAAAACTGCAAAATCACAAAAAAGTTACCGTACTCATCTCAACTCCTGAAGAAGCTGCGATGAATAATGGAAACGAAACGTCGAGTATTTTATGATATAAAAATTTATCGGCCAATTTCTATTATAAAATACTTGGTGAACCAGAAATGTTTATTAGTAAATTCTTATGGTAAAAAAATGTATGTTATTTAATTGCATTTATATCAATTTTTTTAATAGAACTTCCTGTATATTTTACTCAATTAAAAGTTAACTAATTATACATTATCGGTAAGAAGAATTAACCTTTCAGATAGTATCAAAATATACAGGGTGTTTTTTAAAAAAAATAGATGATATTTACGTTTAATTAATTTTTTTTTTTTTTTTTTTCGAATCCTTCTAATTTATATTTTTTTTTTTCTTAATTTTTCCATTTTTTCTGTTTTTTTCATAATTCTTTTCTGTTTTCAATTTTTTTTTTCTTAATTTTTCTATTATTTTTTTCTCTTCTAATGTTTTCAAATTCTTTCTGATATTTTCCGTTTTTGTCCCACTCACTGATGATTTATGGTAAATAAGCCGCTAATAAAAATCAAATTATAGTAATTTAAATGGCACCAATTTTATTCCCCATTTCTGCTGCATTCACGAAATTACTCACACAGTAATTTCACATCAAAAATATTTTTTATTTGTTGTTTAGAAGCATATATTCGCATTGTGTTTAGAGCTTAAAGTAACCTCGGTTTTAGTACTATATACCATTTAAAACGCGGGGTCCCGCGACTCTAAAATGGTTGCAACAACCCTAAAATCGCAACAATATTTATGAGACCCCCAAATAATGCTCTGTAATATGCTAATTGTGATGAAAATTAGCAAATTTAGTACGCCCATAAAAACTAAGCATAAGCGTATGTTAAAGGGTGACACCCACCTCTAAATTGACGTACAATTGAAAATGCTGGAAATTTTGTTTTTAATTTTTTTATCGAAGTTCAAATAAATGGAGTGGTAAAATTAACAATAATTGTTTTCATCTCTTCGGGGTGAAAAATACCCCGTAATCGCTTTAAAATCCGATTAACGTGTAGACATTGATTTGAGATAAATAATTTATACTTTCTCTCCTGTTTCTAATTAAATTACTTGGAGACAAATAATAAAAAATATTTGCACTCCCTCAGGGGGAGAGCTATTCCCCTCTAAAAGAATCACCCTGTATGTTTTTGATTGACGCACTTACTCCAGCGATTTTTTGGTTGACGCACTTACTCGAGTGGGTCAATATTTGTTTAAGACCAATTTTGAACCCCTTAAAGTGCGAATTTTCAAAATTACTTTCTTAGTGCTCCCCTACACTACCAAAGGAAACTACCATGAAAATTTCACGTCTCTATCACCTATGGTTTAGGCTGTGTGTTGATTGTCAGTCAGTCAGCGACACGACAATTTTATATATATAGATAATTTGTTTATTTTTTCCATTTTTTTTATTTCGAATGTTAATTAATTTCATTAATATTTACATATTACATATAATTATACCAATGCACAGGCTTGACCGTTTATGGGTTTAACATATTTATTAATAATTTTGTGTTTGTACTAAAAGAAAATTATTAACTAATCTATGCTCTAAACCTTCTCAGATTAATAAATATTATTATTATTATAATTGTATAAATATGCAGATTTTTTATTTTAGGATGGAATATAAGACGTTTAGTTGTTATGAAAATTTCGTACCTTGCACACATTGCGGCGTTCCTGAACACGCGCCTATGCATAACAGTTTACAACATTTGGAAACATTAATACACAACATATCATTGAGAATAAAAAATATGACAGACCAAGAACTAAATGATGCCATACAAGTTGCTAAAAATGGACTTGTAGAAGAATCTAGTAGGTAATATAAGTGTTCGATTTCATTTTTGACCTGGATTTTGTCAATATTTTTGTCCAGCGACTAAATGGTCAATGATAATTACTCATCTATATTAAATATTTTCTATTAGGAATACTAGCGTTTATTGATATGGACCACTCGATAGATAAGATGTCCTATATATTCTATAACAAATTAAAAAAATTATAAATTTTTATTGTTCCGAATACTTCTACTTTGTTCAGTTCTTCCTTTTCACTAATGTGAATTCTATTAACATGTTTCTTTCTTATTTCTGGCACTCTTCTTGTAGATCCTAGTTTATATTTGTTTGTATATGTTTCTCTCTCCATCTGATTTAATGTAAATTCCTTCTTATAGTTATGTATCTTATGTATATTTCTTGTATATATTTTTTTATAGAAGAAATAAAAAACCAAAGTCTAGTACCACAAATAATTTGTGGTACTTTATTTCTTGGTGGACCACATTTGAGATCATGGATAACCTTCTTATATAATTTATTTATTTTTTTAAATATCCATTAACAATATAAAATTATAAATTCTTTCATATTTATATATCTCTAACAAATTCGTTTTCTTTTTGTTTCTCTGACAAATTCCAAAAAAAATGAAAGTATCAAAAATTGACAACATTCAAATCTTTTTTTTACTTGATTAATTTTATTTAAATTGCCAAACAATAATTTAGCCAGGACTGATCATCTTAGACAAGACTAAATACATTTTCTTATCAATATATAGTTTTTAATCATTTCTGCCAATATGAGTGAAAATATCAGTATAAAATGATTTTAATACTTAAAATTTATTATTTGGCAATAATGAAAATTTTACTGACCATAAACTATAAAAACACTTTTTATATCATTTTGGTTATTACTTTTTTTTTAATGTATTATTTTCTCTTGTTATACTCATAAAAATGTCTACTATTCATCCTATTTTCACATAATATTCTTTGTTTTCCCTTCTTTTAATTTTTGGCAACTCTATACCTTTGAACGCTTTGTCTTAATATAGTTAAAGGAATTATTTAATTTATTATTATATAAGGACATCAAAATATATGAATATAGAAACGTTGGCATAGCAACCCCCAAACAAACCGTTCACTTTATTCTTATTCTTTTTATAAAGATATTCAATATTTTGTAACAGAGTTCAATTTCTTTCTTTTTTAAAAATAAATCTTTTTTAAAACGTGCTCTGAGTTTTGGGTAAACATAATTATATCTCCAAAATTTTTCATTGTCTTCGGAAATACTCAAGTGCTTTTCTTCATCTAATTTTATCTGATAAAAGTCGTCTTTATTTTGTAGTTTCGGTTTCTAAACAATGTTGGGAATAATCAATCAATAATTGAATATACACTAAAAAAATTTTAATTTGTTATTTCTTAAGGAAAAGAGGCACGGATCTATAAGTATGCTTGATTGGGGGGGGGGGGCGATTTGAGGTCATTTTTAACTAAATGTTGTACCCTAGCAGAGAAATTGTAATGCACATGTAACAGTGTTGACTATATAAAGTTTTATATAGTTGTAAAAAGGGCGCAGTTTAATGAATTTTTACTTATTTGGGGGCGATCGCCCCTCCCCTTAAATCTGTGCTTGAAGGAAAAATGTACAAAGCGTCAAACCTCCTACTCTGCAACTACACTTATCGTGGACCGTTTTATACTATTTTAAAATCGAGTTTCTATTTTTGATAATTAATTAAATTAATAAATGGCATTTAACAAACATGGAAACAAATCAGAGGTCAAAAATAAAACCGAACACTATTTTTAAA
The DNA here is from genome assembly GCA_963243735.1 of Neocrepidodera transversa. Lineage (NCBI taxonomy): Eukaryota > Metazoa > Arthropoda > Insecta > Coleoptera > Chrysomelidae > Neocrepidodera > Neocrepidodera transversa. The sequence continues at coordinate 16,744,511 of OY725343.1, forward strand.
TTGTCGACTTGAAAATATTTCATATCAACAATTTTTAAAACATTTTCTCACTTCAAGACTTTCCTAATTTCTTAATTAATAAATTCATATGACACAACGTAGAACTATAACATTCTTATAATTCTAGTTTTAGGATCATCGAAAAATAATGAATCTTCTACTGTATATGCAAGAAATTTACTTAACTTAGACGAATGTGAAATTACTTTAATAGGATTTAGCAAAGGCTGTGTGGTTTTGAATCAGTTTCTCTACGAATTTAACTACTATAATAGCTTTACTTCTCTTGATAATTTACAAGTTATTTCCAAAATTAAGGAAATGTATTGGTTAGATGGGGGACATTCCGGAGGTAAAAATACTTGGGTCACTTCTACACCTTTATTAGAAAGCGTAGCCAAATTAGGTAAGTTATATTTGTTACCGGCCATACTTTACTTTGGTTGCGCAATAGAAAACAAATCAAAACTGGCTTTTCTGAATATATTCAATTACAATTAATTTGGTAATTTTTTATTTACAGGTATAAAAGTGTATGTTCATGTTACACCATACCAAATAGACGACGATCGCCGACCCTGGATAAAAAAGGAAGAAAAATTCTTTAGCGATAATTTAAAAAAGCTGGGAGCACAAATTCAAAGAACTGTTCACTTCAAAAATATTCCTGCAAGTATTGAACATCATTTTAAAGTTCTAACGGTGTTCAAACTCACTAATAATTCATAAGTATTTAAAAGATCTCAACATGTGATTATGTTTATTATTAGCTAAGGTTTAATGTTTACGCGTAAAATAAATCAATTTGATTCATGACGGTTTTTTTTTAATTTATTTTCTTAGATTCTATTTTAATTACTAGTAACAAAATTATTATTCACAGCAGGTTTTTAAAAGCAGCAAGTTAGATTAGTTTCTACATTTTTTTCTCCCAAGTCCTACTCTATAAACATAAAATTTTCTATTCAAACAATCAGAAAAGCAGCTCTAATACTGTCTCTAATAAACAATTGTCCTCAAATACAAACAGGCAGTACTGAATAAATAATTAACAGAAAAAAATTCTTCTTTTGTTTAAAAAGAAAACACCCTAAATATGTGTAGAAAAAACAATCTCTTCCACCATCTACGACCATTTTGAGCAGAAGCCATAACTTCCAATCTTTATTAGATTTATTTTTAAACCGATGGGTAAGTGAATATTTACCAGCCTTTAAAATAAAGTGAACCAAAGACCAAGTTATTTAAAGTAACGATTTGGTAATTGCGTTGCCAATGGAGATTCCGTTACAAGTTTATCCTGGACCTGATTAAAAAATATATCCCGTAAATAAACTATGCCTTTAAAACTAGAAAAAAAATTATCTATCAGAAGTAAAATGTATGATTTGAAGTTTATTGATGATTAGTTCGTTTTGATTGAGTGAACGATTATAGATGAGAAAAAATGTAGTCACTTTTTAAAAAGTAAATAAACAATTTTTTTAAATCGAGATGAGAATTTAGTTAAAAACAAACCGTTTATAGTGAAAATTTTAACAATAAAGGTTTTTTTTTTAATCAGGAAGCAATTTAATTACTCTATTATTACTACAATTTACGAGGCTTAAATTGAAAAAACACGTATACAAGTAAGTTTATTAACTAAAATAAAAATGTTGAACAACTTCAGACTAAAAACTAAAATTATATCCTCTTTTTCGTCTGTAAATCCATGTAGATTTTAAAAATTACTTTTATTTTTGTACAAATAAGAATTACAAATATTGAGAATATATAAAATTGTTTTTTGTAGTTTGATTTTAAATATTTTCACATAAATTTAAGACTTATTAAATAATACAAACAGATCCTGCCAAATTTCAATATAGATACTAATGTTTTATTGAAATATTGTATTTTTGAGAAAAACAAATATTTTATCTGAGGTTCACAAAAGGTAACTAAAAAATAATAAATTGAAAAAATCACGAAAGTAATGTAATATATTTAAAGAATTATACATTTCTCTTAACCCGGTATGATCAAATCAATCTATTTTATAACTTAATAACGACTTCTCTTATCCCTACTTCTACTCCTATCTCTATGCTTGTGAGATCCATGAGGGCTTCTCTTTACAGGATCCCTATACTTTCTATCTCTTTCTCGCTTATCGTAATCCCGGTCTCTTCTTTCAAATCTATTGTCTCTGTCTACTCGTCGATCGTCGTCACGTAAAAAATCTCTACGAAGGTCTTCTCGCAATGGACGGTCTCTTTCATTTCCTCTTTCGTTGCCTCTTTCATTACTTCTTTCATTACCACCTCTTTCGTTACCTCTTTCGTTGCTTCTTTCATTGCCTCTTCGATTGTCGCGTTCGTATTTTCGATCTTCTCTGGCACGTTCAGAGGCTGCTTGGACTGCGGCAGGAGGAAAACGACCCTAGAAAAGTTATCAGTGACCTTCAAAAAGATTGTATTTAAATGATTACAAAATAGCAATAAAAACTTTTTGTCTTGTAAAAATACGATTGTGTGGAACCAGGGCCTCCTATAGCTTACTGGGTCTACATTTTCACATTAGTCGCCGGCGCACAAGCTGATTTATACTGGGTGTTTCCAAACGACGCTTACAACGTTTGTCTGTAAATACCTCTCGTAAAATTGGATAAAACGATATAAGGAATGAGGGGTCCAACATATTTACTTTTGAAATACAGGGTGTTAAAGTTAATAAATAAAGACAATTTTTTTTAAACAACATTAATAGTAAACCATTACTGCCCTCTAAATTCAATCTGAATTCTTATAATTACTGTTAAAATCAGAAATTGAACACATATTAGGAATTTTAACAACATAAAAAAATTATTTATATATACTTACTTTACTATAATAGAACTACACACATATAAACGTAGCTTTAGTAATCAATCAACACAGGAAAACATGAAAATAGATGAATATACATTAAATTTACGTATATTTCCCTAGCGTTGTACACCGGCAACTATGATGACATTGTATCTGGACAGGGGATAAGGTTGCAGGCCCTGGTGGAGCACCACTAAAATCCAAACTTAACTATGTTTTTCTTATGCTTACCTCCAAATGCTTCTGAATTTTTTGTTGTATTGGAACAGGAATTCTAGGAAACAAAGTTGAAAACCACTCCAACTTAACCAACCATTGTCGAAGCATCAGTCCGATAGTCATATTTTGGCCTCCACCAGCTTTCACATCGAGTTCCTACAATACTCAAAATTTAAATATTCAATCAAGGACAAATATTTTACAAAACTCTGGAAAAAAATTATAGGCATCACTCTACCTTTCTCTACGCACCTCTTCATCTTCCAAATAGTCTTCATACCATTCAAGAAGATTGGCTGGAGGGAAAGTGTATCTTATGTACATGAAGCCCAGTGATCTAATATATGGAGAATCACAGTGAGTTATAAGTCCATTGAGTTGTTTTCTTGTTAATTTTAAGGTAAACAATTTATATAAAAGGCAATACGCTGTTGAAACTATTCCTCCTGCTCCAACTCCTCTTACTCCACCACACATACCCGTCTGTCCTGAGGTTCTTCTGGAGCCTTTTTCCCAAGGCTCCAAGTGACTAACTTTATAATAAATTTCATCTACTACTTCATGGTAAGTTTTCAGTTCATATAAATTTACTAAAATAAAACAGTATTTACATTTAAAATTCGGTTCAAAATTTGCAAAGCTTAAAAAGTCACTTTTACTTTAGTTGTAAAAAATATTAAACAAAGGTATTCAAACACTTGTAAATAAACAGTATCCGATTGAAAATAATTAGACAAAAAATGTAATAATGTCCTATATTGTTACTTGATTAATAATCTATAATCATTCACTATATACTGACTAATAACTGATAATTACACTTGGTACTTTGCTTGCTTTTGTACTGTAAATGTAAATTTTTGAGCTGTAAAATTTTTAAAATGTCATTAATTCGTGATATAATCTATTGAATACAACTAGTGGTATCGTGTCTATCGATAATCCCATAAGTTAATGCACTCAACGTGTTGTCAAATTATAATTTCACTCGTCCTGCGGACTTCCTGTGTTTCATATGTAAAAGTATTTATTGTTTTATTTATTTAACATAATATAACATATATACTTAGAGTGTGAGACAATGAGAACTATTACAATAATAATAATATTCAGAAAATCCAAGATTTTACCAAAACGACCCGTAGATGAGCTTTCTTTGTCGTGACTCGGATTGAAAACTTTGTCCACGAAATTTAACTGCTTCGAGTGATTCTATGACAATGAACATTTTACTGCAGTTAGCTGACCACATAACTCGGGTTGTGATGAAGCCGAAATTTGAAATTTATACTTAGTTTAACCGCTAAAAATTGAAATCTAATAAATGTCAAAAAAACAGTTTGCAAGACTGTCACTTCTGCAATAGTTGCTCTGTTTGTAATAGTATACATAGCTGTAAGCGCAAATCTGATTTATTCCAAACAAATTTTTAATAAAAAAAACATATAGTAGCTTCTTGATTGGCGGCTGAGGGTTTGCTTTGTATGTGCATAATACAAAGAATTTAAATAAAAAATAGGAATAAAGTAAAAAATAGAAAATATATGAAAAACTGTTTTACTACCAATTTCTCAGAAAATTATTAATAACATGTTTAAAATACCTTTAATTATAAGAGGATCAGAAATTTGAAATTTAGTCAAAAATTATATGAATCAAATAATTTGATGAGTTATTATTATAAATAAATAAATAAATAAATCTAATAAGAGATAACAGTGGTAAACCCATTATTGACATAATAAGTAAATGTAATTTAATTAACAATTATTTTAATGATTCAGTTAAACCAGACTCTAATATCACAGTATATAGGGTGTACCAATAAAAACTCCCAGGCAGGATATTTTGGAAATGAATGGAAATATTTTAATTCTGTAAAAGCCAGTTTGCAGAACACTGAGAGGGCTTCAGATTTGGATATAGATTGATTTTAAATATGTCAAAATGTAGATGGCGCTGCGCTTAAAAACTTTTTTCCGATGGGAGGATCTTTCAAATGTAACACATCTTAAGCAGATTTTATTCGATAAATCTAACCATTTTTTTTGCAGAAGCTAATTTACAATGTTTACATAGATAAAATAAAACATAAAAACAGTTTTATCATTACACACACATTACAACACATAAACACAGTCAAAATTATTAAATAATATTGTACATTATACATCTTATTTTCTGTAATGCAATAAAATTTACTACTTACTCAATTAAGTTAGACCTTTTTAATAAAAACGTTTATAAGTGGGTTTGAACACTTTCAAATAACAAGAGTTCTTGACATCATTAGGCAGATCATTAAATTCTTTCAGCCCTTTGTGAAATACTGAGTTTTCAGGTACTTTACTATTTTATGGCGTTAGTGTTATATGTATGTATTTCGCTATTATATAACAACTTGTTTACCAAATACTTTTGTATTTTAAAAACAAAAACCAATATCAAAAATTCGACATAGTCTTTAACTGACAGCCAGTTTAAGTTTCTTAACATGAGTTTTATTGGTGTGTACCTGTTACAGACCATTATGACTTGCATTGCTCTATTTTATAGCTTTTGTATTCTATTCAGATCATTTTGATTCAATAGATAGAGCACTGATGAACAGTAATTAAGATGGGGAAGAATTAAAGTATTGTAAATAACCTTTTTTGAGAAAAATGACAGATAGTGGGAACACCGTGACAAGTAATATACACCATGGTTAATTTTTAATATTATGTAATTTACATGTTCTTTAAAAGTTAACTTTCTGTCATTTACCACTCCTAAGTATTTTACTTTTTCAACTTGTTCTATAAAGTTGAACTAACAAATATTTTTGTAATTTATTGGAAACAATACTGCTTTTACAATACCTCTACTATTATAGCAACATGTATTTTTTTTATAAAATTTGAAAAAAAAAATGTACATGACTACACTTGGATATAATATTCAAGTAGTTTTAACAATATTTTTAATAAAACAACAATTGAAGAACAATTTATCATTATAAAAGCAGGATTGTTTCCAATAAATTACAAAAATATGGGTTAGTACAATTTTAATTATGGAAAAGGCAATGTTGGGACTAAAATATCTTGAAAATGGTTGAACTTATCGAATAAGTTTTAAGAATAAAATCTACTTACAAATGCATTTTCTACAAGATGTGCTCTACATTTGAAAGATACTTGCATCGAAAAAAAGTTTTTGAGCGAAGTGCCATTTACATTTTGACATATTTAAAATCAATTTATATCCAAGCTCTCTCAGTGCTCTGTAAACTGGATTTTACAGAATTAAAATATCTCTATTAAATTCTAAAATATCCAGCATGGAAGTTTTCATTGGTATAAACTAGTTTGTTCCTAATGCTTGCTTCGCAATGGAAACAATAAATATATCAAACATATATTCCTCGTACATGCCACAATTATCAAAAACTGGGTTATATACATATGTGTATACAACTAGCTCTATATAAGATGTTTTGCTTATAATCCTGGCGCATTTGTTAAGTTTTAAAGTACATATACGCTAAATTCAACTTCCTTTTTGAACTACTACCATGTATAGCCTTCAAATACTAAAAGTGTGTCATCTGTAAATAATATAATACATTCTATGTGTGTTTAATAGAGAATTTAAATAGACAAAAAAGAAGTGGATTAAGGCTGTTCAATGCATGTGGTACTTCTATTTGCACATAGTTACATTATATTTACGATAATATAGAATTTGACAAAACATACCTACCCTTAAAATAGTGAGAACTCTGTATATTGGTTAAAATTAAAGGATTTAAATTCATGCTTCTCTCATTGCCCCAAAGTGGCAAAACGTTGCTTTGTTTAGATGTTTTTGACGAGGCGCCACTTTCTAAAATTAATAAAAAATGTAGTTAATCCATATGATTAACTATTTCAAATGTATGGAAAAATTAAAACAAACCATCGTCACTGTTTCCACTTCTTTGGTCCATTTTTGTAAAAATTATTCGTATTTATAAAAAAAACCTTTCCATATACCAATCACAACATGGACGCCATGATGTATTGTGTTTGAAGTGCTAATTTTCGAAAATGATTCACATTTCATCTTTTTTCTCCTTATTAATATTTTATATATTCTCTCTTTCTCGAACATATAATCGTTTCGGATCTTGTCAATTGAACAAATTTTAAATGCTGTAGTTTACTCTTCGCTGTCAAAAAAATCAGGTTTACCAATATAAATTGTCAAAAATGTCATTATTTGTTCTGTGGTAATATCTCCGTTTGTTTACATGCGATTGTCATTGAAACAGTATTTTTGAAAAAGTTATATTTCTGTTATGAGCACAAATCAGTAATGCCAGGTGCTACAAGAAGACTTAATCGTAATAGCATACGTTCCACTACTATTTCACCTCCTGTTATATCTAGTTTTGCTAATGAACCATGTGGACAAAGATACGCACCTTTGGGTGCTTCAGTTCCAACTTTACCTGCCCTAGAACCACCAGCAGCCCCTAAACATTTTCCTTTTCCTAATACACCAGTTGACAATGATTTCTTTTTTGAAGCATATATGTGTTTCTTTGTGATCTCGACCACTGCTTTGCAATTCTTACATTTGTACAGGTCAGTGTGGTGGCTTCCACATTCGTATAATAGACAAGCAATGGTGAGATTTTTTGTTTTAAAATCTATTTCTAAATAACCTAACTGTATATTTTTAGAATTTTTATCTAATTGATCCCTACTTGGTTATATTCATCATGGTGACATTATCCAGAAGATTTATTTATATGATAGGATGTATGGTGTTAAATAAGTTTATTATTGACAGAAGACAAGAGTACATTTATTCCTATTTTAGGTAAGTACTTAAAAACAGATTACACTTTAATATTTATGTATTAACAGCGAAAAGTAATAAATTATGAGGTGCGGAGTGTGGGAAGTCTAGAGCAATAATGTCACTTTTTGCTTATAAAGACACAAAATATCAATGTCATTAATTTCCATCATTGTTTACAATTAAAACAATTAATGAAGCAAACTTTGAGAAAAATTTTTGTCCCTATTTTTTCTTTCTATGTTAATGATCTAAAAAATTTCAGAAATTCTATATTATGCGTTATCGATAATTGCATGTTACTAAAATTTTATTTTGTATCAAAACAAGTAGTCCGAACAAAAATACTGAAGAATCGCTCATATATGATGAAATGTTAACAGATTTTTTTAAATTCTATTTAGTATTAATTTGCAAACAATTTAATCTAGTTCCATTAAATAACATACAATTATTAAAATAATAATGAACTTATATTCAGCAAAAGAAGCTTTTCTGGGTATAACTCCTAGAGGAAACTTATGTGATATTTACAAAAGTAGCTAATATACTCGCTGACCAATTTTCAGCACGGCCCGCATTTTCCAACGCTTTCATAAGGCACAGAGAGGCCTTTTCTGGCAATAACTATCATCGAAAAAACGGAACGTCTCGAAACTTGGGTGACATCTTTAAAATTAGTCAATATACATGCTGACCAATTTTCAGCGCGTCCCACATTTTCTAGCACTTTTCACGTCGCCGAAAAGAGTTTCTCAGGAATAATTTATAGACCCTTGAAGTCTTTGGTAATCGTTTCATTATTGTATAATAATAAAGACAGTGCTCAAGAAATATTTAACAATTATCTCCCCGCATATCAATTCCCTTTGTATTAATGAGTGAATGGCCGATATATCATCTGCATTTTCTTATAGCACTTCATCTTCTCATTTGGGTATTTTTAAATTATTACCGAGCATATTAATTCGTGTATCTGTGAATAATTGGTTCAATGAAAGAATACACCGACACATTGTGTTTTGTTTTGTTTTATTTAACGTTTGTCTATTTCTACTACCAGGGCAAATCAACGACGCCAGTAAGCACGATATAAATCGATAATACCACGTTATTTATTATTGTGTCATGTTAGTTTAAAGCTTTTAAACATCAAGTTATATTAAATTTGAAAACAATATGTCTTGATTTGGTATTATTTCGGAAGATGAAATAATTAAAGAAATTGAAAATTATTCTTATTTAAATTGAAATATTTCTTTATTCATAGAATTGTCTTAGTAAATACCTTTAAATTTATTTCTCGTATTTACTTTCATCTAGCCAATTTAACTCAATCTATTTGATAAAATCACTCGACCTAACAGTCTCTTAATTTTTTCAAAAGAAAAGAAACTTATAAAAAACATCTGGCAAAATCTTAGCTCTAGTGTTATTACTCTCGATAATATTATTGAACTTTTATTATTTACACCTATAATATAAACTAAATAGTCATCTTCATATGAAGGTTAGAACCAGAAAAGCTCTGCCTGGTGGAAAACTTCTCAGCTTGGTCGATGTCTCTTTATTATACAATAATGAAACGATCACCATGAGCTGTCATGTTCCATTTTCTCGTCTCAAAAGGTATGCCTGGGAGAGCGCTGAAAAATTTAAGTTTACCTGTATATTATATTGGAATACATCGTCTGTATGATGAAACTCTCTCTTTCGGTTGGGTTCCTTTTAAAAAAAAAATAATAAACATTACAAGCAAATATTTTAAAAAAATTATAATTTTGGGCGCCTTAAAAAATTCTTTCTTCAGTTCTTCCTTTTTTACTATTCTATATACTTTTCCTTCTTAATACTCCTCCGACAAATTCATCTTCAAATCCTTCCTCTGACCAGTTTCGCTCATTTACCTCCTAAATATTTATCCTATCTTCCTTCTTACAAATCCTTCTTATATTGCTTCTTATTTTAAACCACCTCCATCATATTAACAACCTTGTTTCCTTTTCCAAAAAAAACTCTTCTTTTAAACTTAAAAAAGATTTTGTTTTTTTATTTTAAACTTCTTTCTTTACTTTAACATTAACAATAGCTTTATTCGATAAAATTTGGTTTTACAACTTCTTATAATTAACTACTTTTCATAAATTATTGTGACCTCTATTTTAAAAAATTCATGACAATCCAAAAATTGTTTGACAACAACCTATCTTGTTTACTATTTTTTTTTTAAACTTTTGTTTTTTTTTCTCACTAGATTTTTTTTTAATTTGTACCACAATTGTTAAATATTATAAAAGAACTCATTATAAAATTCAAAAAAAACCATCCGTCACAAAACACACTTCACAAATCTTAAACACATCCATGCTTACATTTGAAAATCGTTTCCAACCTTTCAATTCTCGTAACTACAATACATATAAAACAGAACTAGAACTACACATATAAAAAAAAACATATCAATATATTATATTAGATTACTTAAAATCTATGAAACCCTCTTTTTGGTTGGGTTCCTTCAATTAAAAAAATAATTAACATTACAAAAAAAATAATAAAAAAAAAATTATAATTTTATGCGCATTAAATTCTTCCCATGGTTCTTCCCTTTCACTTATATGTCTTCTTTTAATCTGTTTCTTTTTTTATCACCTAGTTTTTTTTTCTACCTGGCGTATCTTCTGTTCTGCCCTCTCATCTCTAGTTGAATGATACTTCAATTACTTTTATGTTATTTTTCTTCCTCTACCTTGTGTATCTTCTTACTGATTCTTATGATAATCCTTGATCTCTCTTTATATTTTATTCTACTTCTATATTTATTGTCTAATAAAATCTCACCTTGTAGTAATACATTCTCTTTATTTTATCTTATACAAACCAAAGACTATTAACAAATTTTTATAACATTTCTTTTTTGTATAAAATCTCTTCTTTTGTTTTTTTTTTTCAACTAGATTTAAAATTTTGTGGTTACTGATACAAAGATTTTTTTTATATGTACCACAATTGTTGTACTTATTAACAAATGAACTCATTATAAAATCAAAAAAAAGAAACAATCATCTAAACACAAAACACACTTAAATAAATCCTAAACACATCCGCGCACTTTCAACTTCTTATTTCCTCTGTCATAGTTACATTTGACAATTACCTTCTACCTTTCAATCTCAGTCAACCATAATACATACAAAAACAGAACTAAATCTATACATATAAAAACCATATTAATATATACGCACCACTAATGATGCACAACACATCACCCTTATTGGCAGGAAGCGCGACGAAAACGCCATCTGATGGTTGCATAAAATCATGCTCGACAATTGTGGAAGTATGTAAGTTGTGTATAAAAAAAAATTCGTTATAAAAAAATCTCATTCAAATTTATAAGCATATAAATAAAAAATGTGATTATATTTTTGAAAGAAAAAATTCAGTAAAACGTGTTGTGAACAAAGTCAGTATAAAACATCTAAATAAATATCAAAAACTATGATTCTTAGGTTAGTGTCAGGTTAATCAGTGACATCTAAACAAATAATACATGACAGCTAGAAAATATTTTTATATTGGAAATGGAACTTACATCATAACTTAATTTAATATATATTATTTCTATGTATATGTATTTTATTTTGTAAGTTTACAAAATACTTCATTACCTGTAGAATAAAACACACATTCGTCTAAGTAACCATGCTACAGAATTAAGTTATACATTACTTACTTTTTTCTCCTAAACTGCATTTATCCATTTCTTTCTTTTCTCTAATTTCCAAGTAGCTCTTGAAAATGTGTTAAATTTGCACTTGCTATTTCTCCCTATATTTTTGCAATTAACAACACAACAACTATTATGAACCATTTTTATATCTAATTTTGACGTGTTTACTCATGACAAGAGCATGATTTCACGAAATTTTGACCACTACGAGCGCTGGAATCGTTTCAGTTGTCCCCACCATGCACTCTGCACCCAGCGAATAGCTACAGATACACGACTATAATTACAGCTTGTCAGTAACGCGAACTGACAAGATTTTACCCATCCAAAAAGCGTCCAACACGCACATCATATAAAGCAGGGTATATACAAGATTTTCCCCTACCAAAAATTGCTCAACGCGCCTAAAGAAGTTTTCACTTCAACAAAATATTAGTATTTACGCGGTTTATAATTGTTTCTATATACTTCTGTATAATATGAAGATTATGTTGTACTTTGATACTCTAACAGACCACCTTGTATCAGACACCTCTGAGAAGCTTGGAATGCAAATTTTTATTTTATTTATTTTTTTCGATTGACATGTAATAATAATACTCTCCCTATATTTCGCCCCCTTACGAGTGAATCCCAGAAGTCAAAGACTTGTGCGGGGTTATTATTATTTGCCGTAGCGCTCCGGGGCGATTTACTGATCATTGATGGCGCTATTTGGCTATAAGTGTAGCAAAACCTCACCACCATCATCGACAGGGTGACACAATGGGATTGAAAATCTAGACTCCGCATTAAATATTAATTAAATTAATAATAAATGCGGTTTTCCTATTCGAGCCAAGTATCTCACAATGAAATTTTTAAATTAAAATTTCACTACAAGACGCAGGGCCCGAACCCACGTTGGCGTAGCATTTAAACAGCCATAAATGAATATGACAGATGGCTAACCTGTCCCACCAAGACCGATATTAAAACTGTTATAGATATATATTACTTTTTAGAGTTTTCGAAGAAAAAAACCTCTTATAAGATGGTTTTGTCCGTCCGTCCGTCTGTTAGCCTGATTCAACTCGAGATCGGTGAGAGATGGAGACAAACGGACAACGGCAATCGATTCAGCATCGTTAAAAACCCCAAAAATCATATTAATCTTTGGCTATTTTAACTTTTCCGCTACTTATACCATATATACTGTAGTATATTAGGTATATATAAATTTATTTTCGTAACTTTAAATTTACTTGTTTAATTTTGTAATTAAACGGTTTTGATCAACTGTCCCAAACGCTCTTTGGAGTTTATAAAAACTGCCAATACAAAATCTGCTCAAAAAAGTAGTGGTCCCAAAACAGTGTCTTGGAGAATACCAGCATTCCCTAACCCTATATAGAAATTTATTTTCGTAACTTTAAATTTTCGAAAACTCGAAATTACGGCAAAAATATTGTCGTTTTTCAATTGTTAATTAATATGTCTTAATGCCAATTAAACTATTTTTGTACCTTCGTTAACCCCTTAAAAAAAATACCTTTATGCTTGATAATTGTTACATATATTTAAACTTAAATATATGTATACTTTTTTTAATTTTAGGTTTTTCCTATTTAGTATTATGTGCATAATTCTAACAATTTCTATGTATCTTGTGATACAAAATCACCAGTTAGAAAAGATATTATACCTGTGTTATCCGTAAGTAGATAATTTAGCCATAATTCCTTGTTATCATTAAAAAAATATTATTTCCAGATTTTTTATATACTTAATTTTGTTTGGTTTTAATATTCATCCATTTTTTGAATTGATAAAATGGAGCTCTACTACACCACCTCTCCATGCGTGCAGCTTGAGTGCTCAAGAAATTAGAAAGGAAGTTGACAGTCTCATTGCAAACTTCAATTGTAGAATGAAAGAAATACTCTTTACTGCTATTTGCAATGCTTATTATGCTGGATTTATACCATGTTGCTTTGCTCAAGTAAGTTTATTGCCAGTCCAGTTTTAAGTAAAATCTAATAATATTATTTTATTTTAGTCTGCATTACATTATGACATTCTCTGGGCAGCTCAACACATTCTCTTTATCTTTATCACTGGTTTTATTTCTCTCTCAATCCACATTCTTTCTCTACGATATTGTGATATTCTACATCGATCTGCTCTACATTTGGGCACTTGGGAAAGATTAGAAACTGGTAGAACTATGTTACTGGTCAACAGTACCTGGAAGGAAGATGTTTTGTGGCCTTACGGCGCTCTTGTTAGATATGGTAAGGATATATGGAGAGCTCAAGGAGACTGTAACAGTAGTGAGCCCGGTAATGTGGGCCTCAGACGATTTTATGTAAGTAAAGATCAATTTTTCTATTGAGCCAAAATAATCATCATCTTTTTTCATTGACGTTTTATTTCTTATTACATATATTTTTTTATTTCTTGCAGCATGTTTTTAAAAATCCAACTTGCACGCTGGGGTTTAAACTCTTTCTACTAATACTCATGGTGTTATGTCAGCTCATCTTATTAATTCGGAGTACATTGTGGTACAAAATTATTTCTCTGACTTTTATTTTGTTTTTTAACTATTACATTCTTTATAAATTGTTTAGAGACTATTTAATAAGCCATAAGATATACAGAGAGGAAAGAGACTTACATAAAAAAATTAATATGAGGTAAATGAATCTGTTTGTGTGATATTTATTGTTGTTTTTATGTTTTACGAATAAAATTATTTAATAAGATTAATTGGTTTTATTAGTAAATTAAACTTTAGTCTATATCGATTGATCTAAAAGAGCCTTGTATTCCAAATTTATCGCCATAATGATTGTCTGTAGGTCTTTTACTTTCATCTACTTTCCAACAATTTTCGTTATCAAAAATAAATCTGTATTTCTGAAGGATAACATCACGGTCCTTTCTTTTTTCTTCAATTGTTCCGTCAGTTCCGCCATATTCAATTGGTAATACTTCTTTGGGTATAAATTTGTACAAAGTTTCTAGAGTAGAATGAACATTAGTCTAAAAAGATTAAAAATATAAATTGTTTATTTGTGACTACACAACGGACGATATTAACTCAAATGTGGAATGAAATTTTTCAATAGTAAATATCTAATTTTGTAAAAAAACAAGAACCGAAATATCCAAAGGAGGATTCACAATCCTTATGGAAAATGGACCCTGGTCAATTTTTTTGAAACTGGGAAATTATACATGATCATCTGATAAAAAGTGTTCATGAGCATAACCAATCATATGGCCAATACAGTGTGTTGAAGTTGCCAATCCCGAATTTTCTCAAAAATGTTTCGGAAGGCTCTATATAAACGAAATGATAGCATTTTGTCCAGCTTCATTTTTTAAATAATTAAGCTATTTTCGCTTTTTCCAGTCTACAAATTGAGTAATTACTCATGCTATTTTTTTCTTATTTTATGGTACAAATCGCAACTCGGTAAATAAGGCCATTTTTTTTACCTTTCCTGAAAATTTACAATTTTGGACAAACCGTGTTTTGCAAGTCTGCTCCTCATATATCAATCACGTAAAACGTTTCTTTTATACAGGGCCTTCCGAAACATTTTTGTAAAAAATCAGGATTGGTACAATCACAATAATGAATCGCCCTGTATAATTGATAGTAAATATACTTTGTGCACATATCAGCATTATATTCGGCATTATAGATATACAGGGACTATATAATTTTATGGTAACAGCAACAAGAATTTGATTTTTCTAATCTGTGTAGGTCCGCATTTTACAAGAATTACGCTGACTACAAAAAATTTAATGAAATTCTTGAAATTCCAGATATTACATAAGGAAAATTTGAAATTTGGCAACTTCAATACACTGTATGTCGATAACTAGCCATAGGTTTGAATTGTGCCTATGGGTACTTTTTGTGAGAAGGTCATGTATAATAATTTCCCAAAGTTTTAAAAAAATTCCTTAAGGAGTGTGCCACCTCCTCGGAAGTTTCTGAAAAAAGCAAAAATTCCCGGTAATATAAGATTTAAAAATAAAACGTTCTTTATTATTTTATAAGAATGAAATTTTAGTTACATATTAAAACTTTCTATTGTTATCATGTATAGACATATTGTTATCGTGTATAGACAATCATCAAAAATTTATCGATGGTTCAACAATGTAAAATTCAAATCAGTGAGTGCATTTAGCTTGATAATTTATAAATTATAACTTTGTTGATAACAAATTTTAAATTTGGTATAAACATGAATATTTTATATATTTTATTTACTATTATTAGTTGCCTTTCACATAACGTGATTGTTTCAAATAATTATACATTGGTCACTTACCATTTCCATAAATTCGGCTTTTACGATTGGTTTGAGAAGTAACAAGAGTTTCTCTACAAATGGTGATATATTAACAAAATGTACTTGTTTTAAAATGGTTGGTCGAGCATCCTACAAATATTCATACTTAAATATACAATAAATATTTTTTGAGATCATTGACTAAAGATTATTCAACGAAAACAAAAATATAATAATTTCATTCTTGGTTTAGAATATTCATTAAATTTTGGACTATTGATTAATAGGAAATTGATATAGCGGAATGTAATTTTAATTTTTTTATCTAGCAAATGCTTCACAATTTTCCCATTGTCGATAACAGGGATGAATTGGGAATTTGGAAACATTGGTTTTCAACAATGTTGAAGAATATTATCACCACTAAAAAACATTACACTTTTTATCACTCTATCAGGAGATGATGCTAACATAGTTAGCGAAACGTACGTAGAGTGATAAAAAAGTGTAATTTTAGTTAGTGGTGACAATATTCTTCAACAATAACAGGGATGATAATTTTTAGTGTTAGAATGGTCAGTTTAAGAGTCTAGGTTTCCCCTGTATCTTTTAGTTTTAATATTTTACTAAAAATATAACATGCGACTCGAAATTATTCATTTAAAATAAATATTCTTTGAATAGAAACGGAATTCATAACAGGAAGTACAAATCAAAAAGAAGAGAGAAATTATTTAAAAAATAGGAAATATGTGTTTATCACATCTGTAGATAGATCTAGACAGCTTTGATCCGTGATAGCACAGATACGTTTAAAAAAACGTCTTAAAAACGTACACGAACGACCATTTGTAACGTTTTAAAAACGTTCGTTAAAATTCCCGAGAACGTTAATAAGACGTTTTATGTCACAACTTCTAACGTCATATAGACGTCGAAAAAGAACGCTTTAAAAATGTTTCAAAACGGACTAAATAAATGGTTCGATAAATGACGTTTTTTGGACGTATTTTAGACCATCCACTGAAAGGTGGTTTTTAAAAACGACTCAAATAAAACTTTTTTCTTTTGACCCAAAAACACAACGTCTTTTGAGCGTTTTTTACAGTGGCAGTGGTTATAAAAACGACTTAAAAAAACATACGTTTCTGGCTTTTTCTAAAAACATACTTTTAAGTACCTAAACAAAACGCTTTTGAACGTTTTTAAGTACCTAAACAAAACGTTTTTGAACGTTTTTACTCAACTCAAATAAAACGTTTTAAAAACGTCCCTATTTTGACTTTATAAAAAACATTCTGACGTGGACGTTAAAAAAAGTTTAGAAGTAGTTTTTGTATCATATGTTTTAAAAATTGTTTTTAATTTATGACTTAAGACATATTTTGGACGTTTCTTTATGTCCCTTTTAAAAATGTTCTTGCTGAAACGTTTTATTTTGGTCCTGGGACGTTCTGATGTTAAATGAACCGTAGAAAAACATCAATCGAACCTTTTGTGCTATTAGGGATAAAGATGAATGATGTTACTCCGCGTGTTTTTTGAATGAACAATTTCTTTCAAATAGGTAGATCGGTGAAAATATACCAGATATTTTATTTTAATCTTACCTGTACATAATCTATTATCTTCTTAAGCAAGGGCAATGAAAGTTTAGTCAAATGCTTGGCAGTAGATTTTTTCAAGTCAACAATACAAATTTCTCCGTCATAAAGTCTATCATCTGTAAATAGTTGCAAATCATCGAATATTGCATATATTTTTATGGATGTCGAGCAGTTAAATTTGTCTACATTGTCTGTCAGAAGTCTTATGAGTTTAATTTTTTTGTTGTCCACCAACTTTGGAAGTTCTAACATATCACTAAAAAAAATCCATTGAAAAGCTCTTGCATATGTAGAAAAATAGTTTTGCAACGAAAAAGTAAATAGGTAGTTTTTCGTACGCTTCGTAAAAAGGTAATTTTATTGCATACTCTCAAGAATCAAAATTTTACAATATCTATGGGCTACATAAAAAAAAAGTGCTTCCAAAATTTTCCCAAGATTGGGTACTTCGAACAAACTAAGGGTTAAGATTGAATTTGGGATGTTAAAATTTGTTTGAAATAAAATGAAACCAGTATCAGACACTCTTTTTAAGCCGCCAATTTGAACGTTTATGATCGAATATCAATCAATTATAATACAACTGATATTATATGTTCTGTTTTTATCCATTTTTCACATTTTAAAACACCTCGACTAAAATCTGTTAGAAACTGAATCAATTTGACATTTTCAGGTAGAGAGAGATTCTTAATTGCCGAGTTTAGGTAATATAACAGATTATTGCTTCCCCTTTATCCTCTGGTCGCTCAATTCTTGGCCTGTATTATGATACAGAATTCTTGTATGAAACTTATATCATTCACCAAGTACTTCCACTAATAAATTTTTAAACAACTTTAAAGACCTCTTAGATCAATACTCTAGTAATCAAGAATCTTTAATAATAATTCGGTGATTTTAACATTGATCAACTAAAAAACTATTACCAAAATAAATTGACAGCTTTAATAAAAAATAATGGGCTTTATCAAGTGGATAATTTTGTATAAAAATTATTCAGAATTTACATTCCTATTGATACGGCTATCTTCATTTTAACTATTCCCTTCCAAATATTGAATGGAAGAAGATATTGTATATCGATACATGTAAGTTTATGAAATAAAGTGAATATTGAAAAGTACTCGTGTTATTTAATCTTCCATTTCAGTCGCTCTCATACGAGACGATATTGTCTTATAAATTGATCATATATTCAGTCAAATCGACAGTTACACAAAATCACACCACTAAATGCGAACCAATGAGATTCGTTCAAACTCTTACCAGTCTCGTCGTTGGTCTGGATTTTAATGGTTTAGGTAAACATCAATAATTTAAATATTCAAAAAGTGCTTCGTGCTTTAAAGCACTTTTGGAGTGCTTAGAGCTTCCGAGCACTTTCCTGTAAAAGTGCTTTGTGCTCATAATTTTTAAGCACTTTTTAAATGAATGAAAGTATTTTTGTATAATATCTAACATTTTCAAATCACGCAAAATATATGACGGCTAAAAAAGCAAAAAAAAATATTTTATGGGAATAATAAGTTGTTTAATTTGTTTAATAAATCACAAATATTCAAACTAAAAAAAATCAAGCATTAAATATTAAGGTGTAGTAGATACACTAGTGTAACTCATTTGCTGGAGGCTACATCTTTATTGAGACAGTATGTATGTTATAATACAATGATACTAATTTACAAAATTAAAAACAAACTTTATCCTGAACACATAATGGACAATTTAACAATTGTTCAAGTTATTCCCAGCCACTACACTAGAAATAGAGACCGTAAATACTGAAGTAGCAAAAAATAACTTATTTTATAAGGGTTTAGTTGAATACAATTCTTTACCTAGAAACTTACAACAATCTCAGTCATTAAAATTTTCTATGAAAAAAAGTAGGGATTATGTAAAAAATTGTGCTATTAATAAAGTATAATAATAAAGAATATTCTGGGGTACAAATTCAAATGCAAAAAAAATCTGAGCGTCAAGACATGTAAATTCTTTGAGAAAATTGGAAAATATTTTTTATGAAAAATCTTATACTCACAATATTTCATTTGAATCTTGAATATCAGGGTCACTTAATTGTCTTTTTGCAAAAATATCAGGTGTCCTAGAATGCGCAGTAAAATACAAATCTATAAGACTTTTTGATAATTCTACACTATAGTTACTCGCAATCAAACATTTTGTTAAAAAGACATCCGCTAAAAATAAAAAAAACAAGTGAAATAGCTAATATTTTAATGTTTTAATCCCGTTAACATAAAACATTTGTTTTGAAGTTTAGATCGGATTTATAGCTTACTTACGAATGTTTTTCGGTAAATGTGGTTGCTGTTGCACCCATTCATTTAACAATTGAACACAACCATTAATTCTTTCCATTTTTAACATACTAACGATTAAAAAAATATGTATTTATTTGTAAATAATTTAAGTGGAGAGAGTATTTATATTTTTAAAAATACTTAAAAAGATACTTAAAATATCTATAATCTATTAGAAACAGTCAGATAAGAATGCTTTAACATAACGTTTTCAGTCACTTATGTATTTTTTTATTTAATTTTATGTATTTCTACCGTTCCATTTTTTATATCATGTGCCAACGTTTTAACTACTTTTGCTATTTCTTTTCTTCCGGCTTCTTCATTTATGCATTTTCACTTCGCTTTTTTCATGGTCTGCTTTATTAATAGTTTTTCCCTAAGGCTTTGATTTCGTATTTTCTTTTAATTATCTGTCATCCGACAAATATTGGTCTTCTGTATTATTTATGGGTTCTTTATGTTGGTTTTGTATGTATATATTTCTTATTCTGTATATTCTAGTTTTATTTTCAGTCCTTTATAGGAATCGCATTTCTGTTGCATTGATTCCTAATTTTTATTATTCTGGAAGTACCAACGTCTTATTGCTACTTTCATACTATTGAATCTTTTTCCCATTTACGAAATTCTTTGTCTATTCTACCATTATTTTCTATAATCGATCCTATAAGTAATTATATACATGTTGTATCTCCTTGTCTCTTATTTTCGTCCTCTAAAAAATATCATGCTTTTTGTTTTAATTACATTATCTTCACATTAATTTTTTCCAATATTTCCAAGTTGTATTATAATTTTTGTTTCTGAGTCAGTTATGTATGGATTTTTTTTCATTAAAGTGTTTGTTTCATTAGGTATGTAAATTAGTTATGTTTATTGTTTCGCATAGTAACGAGGGTAAATATGGAAGGTGTTAAAGTTTTATAAAGTGTTAGCCGCAGAGGAAAATAAATTGTAAATAATTTCAAATTTAATTTTAAACGTCAGCTTCAATCCGGAATAAAACCTTTGGCAATGTCGTACTCCAAACTGTTTAAAATCATTTTCTACGGTTGGGGAAGAATACAGTGTAATAAAATGTTCACTCAAACATAATCTAACTGAAATGTCTTCGTCGGCATTTCAAACAGAATTAATTAAATTTCCCGCTAAACGAAAAGCTACTGAGGACATTGGGTCAAATCCGAATAAAATCATCCGTGTGTGCAAATAGTTGTGATGCAAATGACAAAGATTTACATTGCATTAAAAAAGTTATGTACAACGCAAGAAAACTTTTGTCAAAGTTACAAAAATCGTGCTTAGAAGTACAATCAGCAGTGAGAAAATTGTGTTCTTTATTAACAAATCGAAATGAAGACTTTCTGTTAAATAATGACGAAATTTTCCCAATTATTGTGTTTTCCTGTCAAAAAAATTGGAATATTCCTCAAGAATTTGTGGTGGATTTTGAGGCCATTCATAATGCTATATTATTATCCTGGCCTCAATCTGTGATTTTTGGCTGCTGTTTGGTTGAGAAGGCAAATAGAATTAGCAACGGACTACAAAAATAATACAAAAAATGAAAAATTCTTAGGATATTGTTTTTCTCCTACTATTTTTGGAAGATCAAGACGTTGGATACTGTTTTGTATTCAATTTAACTTCAATCCAACCAACAGTTTGCTGATTATTTGGCAAATAATTATATTTCGGGGGAATCTACATATCCAGCGCATATATGGACAGCAAAAACCGCTTCCAGTACTCGTACAACGAATGCTTGCGAATATTTTTACAGCTTTTTCAACAAAATACTCATCCCAATATTTTCATTTTCATAGATTTTTTAATGAAGTTTCACAGTGAAATTTATATTAAATTACAAAGTACCAAAATTTTACATAAGCTAAACTCCGACAGACAGAAACGTGCGAGTCCTGCTTTGACAGTCAGAATAGCTGACTACAATCCCTAAGGTATTATAAGGGACAAAGATATTTGAGAAAACATTTGAAGACTCTTTATCAGAAATTAATCTATAATCAGTTGCAATCATAAACAAATAGTGCAGGGTTGGCTCCGTTATAGTTTGTGTTGAACAAGTGGGTGACAAATAGAAAGTCTTACGAAATCTTTATTTTTTGTATTTACAGTTACAAATTGATAGGTCAAATAGGAACAGGCAAAATATTTAAGGCGCCATAAATAAACATCGTTCTTCCTTGATTTGGTTATTTCTTGTTTATTTTTAAGTATAAATTCATGACTTTTGTTCTTTATGTTCTTATTTTCCAAAATACTATATTAATAATTTGTGAAAATCTATTTATTTTATTTTACATAATGAATTATTAATAGTCGGACGAAGCCTACCATATATTTAGCGCGGTATCATAATCCATTGACAACTGATTATTTTCCCTCTTCAAATACTATTGGATAAAAGAGACAAAACATCATTTTCCTATATATCCACGATTTTTAATTGTACTATAAACGGGACGTTTATAACAGTGTTTTTGTACGATAAACGGACGTTTTTAAATCATATTTTGCATGATAAAAACGTTTATTGGTAATCCTGGAAAAACGTTTATCAAATTTGTGAAATTTGTACCTTTGTACGTCCATAAAATGTCCAATGTAGTCTAGCGGCTCTTTTTAAAACTTGTCCGGAGGAGTAGTTATTTGATGTCATTATTTTAATTTGTCTAATTTCACAAAAAAATCCGAACCTTTTAATTCTAAACTTAATAATTTTGCAATTTTTTTAATTAATTTAATGTAGTTAGATCGGCTTATCTTAGGAGACGAATTGTCCTTATAGGGATTAGCGAGCACCTTTTTAGTGTTCCGAAACGTCCATATATATATTTACTTGACCTGACACAACGTCGAATTTAAACTGTCGGTTGTTACCTTGAGATATCACATTACCGCATGAAATAATAACATCACGTCTTAACCTTTATATTGTTTAAATTACAACTAGTTTAATGAACTACAATATTTTATTATTTAAAGGATTATTCTGGTAGCCCAAAAGGCAACACACTTTAATGTTTGGTATTAGTCTATTAATCATGCCCTCTCTATAGCCTTTTTGCAAGCATATTCGATGTTGCCTGTTGCCTGTAGCTTCCTCTGTTATCGGTCATGATGCCCTCGTATCTGTTTGCTCTTATTTCGAAGATTACCTCGTTTTTCTTGCTCTGTCGATGGTGTTCTTTAATTATAGGCCTCTCTTTTTTCTGGTGTTATTCACAACTTATGATCTCTCATTTACTGTCCCACACGTTCCAGGGATATGTTAACTGTTTGTATGAGTTGAATCGTATCTTCTGCCTCTACTGTTAATGCCAAGGCGATGAACCGGAAGATATTCTGATAAATAAGATTCACCTCTTCTTGATAAACCTGCGCCTCATCATGCTGGAATTAAAAATTCTCTGGTAGCTCCAATTCATTATAGCACAGTTGTTCTTTCAAATAATGTATGATTTATTGGATGGACGTTTGTTACCGAATTCCAAACTTCGTATTCATATTTGGTATTTTGTTGCTTTTCTAGATTTTTCATATTAACGAAGTAGTTATTGTTTCTAAAACATTAATTTTTTACAACATTCAATAAGTTTTGTATTAATTTTAATTACTAAATTAAAAAAACATGACAGACCAAATATCTTGTATTTATATGTTTAATTTTATAAAAAGAGATGATAAAAATGATAGAATAGTAAAGTAAAGCTTGGTCCAGAAAAAACAAAGATCCATCCAATTAAAATTTATTATCACTGAAAGTAAAAAAACTGATACATAAAAATTAGATGATTTTCAATCGTTACTGAACAAACGACGCTTAACATATTGTCGCAAATCCTAATCAAAACAAAAAGTTCTCGAGATATTTTAAAAACCATCAGGATTACATTGAAAACACATATGTCTGGCTATTTCTATTCCTTCTATCCTAGCAGAGAATATTTTCCGCTAAATCTCTATTAGTCCATTCCCACTATTACGCACAAATCAAGCGTAGCTTGATATCACACTCTCGCTGTCGCTCGGTATTGAATGAATTCGTTTATTATACCTGTATGTAATTTGTGAGCAGAAAAGGAAAGGTGAAATTGGAGGATCTATACAGAATTGCACCTAGCTAACATAGATGCAATTAAGCCTAACTACATTTCAATTTGTTATTTTTATAAATACCTACATTTGTTTTGTATTCTTAATATTAACACTCTAAAGTCGAAACAAAAATATCAAAGTGATTGATTAAATTATATAATTCTGAATTGTATTTCTTAATTCAATTATGTAATAATATAATCTAAAATTTAACAAACCGTGATACTTATATTTAGGAAAATTGATTAGTAATATCTTTTGTAAATACTTGTAAAAATGCAAAACATTTAAATATTTTCGCATGTCTTTAATATCGCCAAGTACGTAGATATGAAACTTTTATTTTTATTTTTTCCTTATCAGATTTTATCAAGCTTGATTTGGCTCCAAATTTAAAATAATTTAGAAAATAGTTATTTATGCAACATGTGTGTAAAGTGATACTTTTTTCACGAATTTGAATGTTGTCGCACGAGCCAAAGGCACATGAGTGAAAAAAGGCACTTTACACACTAGTTGCATAAAATATTTTTTCTACTATCATAATTTTTATGTACAAAAATAGATTTCGCATGCAAGAGGTTAACAAGCTATTTTCCAAAATCTTGAAGTTCACAGTTGATTTCTGGCACAAAGAACCTTGGCAAGATAAGAAACGTAAGAAAATTGCAAAAAATGTGTTGCACATGTTAAAAAGTAATTGTGAAAATTTTATTTTACTTTACGCACTAGTTAGAAAAAAGTATTATAAATAATTTTCAAATTTACAGTCGGCAGTCACCAGCACGTTAATTCATTAGAATTAATAACATTTACATTTCTTTTAACAATAGGCAGGTTCGACATTTTTCTTAAATCGAGATTTTGTTATTTAAAAAAGATCAAAAAAAAAGTTGAGCGCAAAATATTAATATTTACGTCCGCTGTAAGCATTTAAAATCAATAATCGGCGAGAGGCTGGAAAACGTACCTGTGAATACAGCGCAGCAGCGGGCAAGGGGCGAATCCTTCATGACTACTAACGTCACACGGTCTAGTCTCGCGCACAGGTACGTTTTCCAGCCTCTCGCCGATCCTTGATTTTAAAATGCTTACAGCGGACGTAAATATTATTTAGCGCTCAAATTTTTTTTGATCGTTTTTAAATAACAAAATCTCTTGATTTCAGTTAAAAAATAAAATGTCGAACCTGCCTATTACCAAGGAAGGCGCAGTCCATATGGGCAAGGTCGTGCGGCGCACGACGGCGCCAAGGCCTTAAAGGCGCATTTACATAAAACCAAAAAATTATCTACCAATACCGGCGCTGAAATTTTTTAATATAAAATATAGGAACGATATCATGAAACCCGTATTTTAAATCATCTTGAAAAATAGACAAGAACAAGGTCAAAAATGTCGGTTCAACTGTGAACATATGCGTTTGCATTTTCGTGTGAATTATCAGTGCTCAAAATAATCTTAAATTGTCCAAAATCTTCTAAAAATTGTCTAAAATAATAATAAAACGGTTAAAAGTTACTTAAATTGTTCAAAATAATCTAAAATGGTCTAAAATTGTTCAAAATCGTCTAAAATAATAATAAAACGGTCTAAAGTTACCTAAAATAGATCTGAGGATTGTTCAAACTAATCTGAAATTGTCCAAAATCTTCTACAAATTGTCTATCAATTGTATTGTTCAAAATAATCTGAAATGCTCTAAAATTTTCTAAATTAATAATAAAAACTTCTAAAGTTACTTAATTTTTGATTAAAGAATTTTTCAAAATTATCTAAAATGCTCTAAAATTGTCCAACATCTTATAAAAATTGTTTAAAATAATAAAAAACGGTCTAAAGTTACCTAAATTGATTATTGGAGAATTATTCAAAATAATCTAAAATGGTCTAAAATTGTCCAAAATCTAAAAATTGTCGAAATTAATAATAAAACGGTACATAGTTACCTAAAATGGATCAGAGAATTGTTCAAAATAATCTAAAATTGTACAAAATCTTTTAAAATTGTCTAAAACAGTATGAAGTTACTTAAATTGATCAGATAATTGTTCAAAATTATCTATTATAATAAAACGGCCTAAAATTGCCTACATTGATCAAAGAATAGTTCAAAATAATCTAAAATGGTCTAAAGTTGTCCAAAAACAGACTAAAATAATAATAAAACGATCTAAAATTACTTAAAGAATTATTGAAAATTACCTAAATTGTGAGTCTAAAATTGTCCTAAATGGTCTAAAATTGTCCAACAATGGTCTAAAACAGCAATAAAACGATCTAAAGTTACCTACATTGATCAAAGAATTGTTCAAAATAGTCTAAAAGTACCTGAATTGTCCAAAATAATCAATCTAAAATGACCTAAAATTGACCAAAATGGTCTAAAATTCCCCAAGAATGAACCAAAGTTACCTAAATTGATCAGAGAATTTTTTTAAATAATCTAAAATTATCCAAAATGGTCTAGAATTGTCTTAAAATGAATTAAAATAGTAATAAAACTGATATTACATAAATTGATCAAAAAATTGTTGATAATCTAAAATGGTCTAAAATTGTCCAAACACGGTCGAAAATATTAGTAAAATGGTCTAAAGTTACCTTAATTAATCAGAGAATTGTTCAAAATAAATGGCATAAAATTGTCCAATTATCCAGTGGTATGCATTTGGAAGAATGTGTCACCTTTCTCCTCCTATTTGTTACGCCACTGACATTTGGAGCTATTTTAATTTTTTTTTGTATTGCTCAATGATTTTCACGTAAAATCCGCACAAATTGAACTGTGTGAGATTGGGTGGTAATTTTGGCTCAATAAATATATAGGCGCCTATCATTATTTGGCACGACAGCGCTGAAAAGTACTTGACGCGTCCCTGCCTATTATCACAAGCTATCGATATTACTTAGTAAATTATTAGCCTAATGAACGTTCTATCTGCCGACTAATAGAATATGATTTTGTTTTTATAATAAAAATTTTGCGCTTATTTATTTTATTCAAAAAAGAGATATTAAAAAATTATAAAAAAATAAACAAATCTTATTCTTATAACTGTAATTTTTTTTTAAACTTGCAGTTTTTTTATTGATATAGTTAGATATATAAATATTAATCTATACTAAGTGATTTAAATGAGCCTTGTATGCCAAAATGTTTACATGCATTAATTCCGTCATTACTAGCTGGCCTTTTACTTTCATCTACTCTCCAATAATCCTCGTCCATTAAATAATCTCTCCATTCTATCACAAGTTTGGCCCATTTCTCTTTTATATCATCACATTTTCCAATTGTACCACCATATTCTTCTGGAAGTAAGTTTCTAGGAACATAGTTAAATAGGGTTTCAGAATTTGGAAGATGAAAGTGTATCTAAAAAATATGTCACAGATTTTTCGCCAAATTAAAAAATATTTCAACAACTCACCATTTTCAAAATATCACTTTTAACAATCGGTTTTAATATTGTTAAAAATTTATCGAAAAATGGTGGCGCATTTACAAAGTGGATCTGCTTTAACTTTATTGGATGAGCTTCCTATAATAAAAAGTAAATTTTATTTATTTTTAAAAAATTTTTGATTTTCATTCATACTTGTGAATAAAGTGCCATTTTTCTCAATATAGAAAATGGCATTTTCGCTAAATGTCTTATAGAAAAATAGTTCATATCAAATATGGGGACTTCCCCTTCTGCTATTACACTGTTCACCACCATTCTTACATCAGCTACAATTGAAAATCCTTTGGATCCAGCAACAAAGTCGTATTTATCTACATCGCTAGTCATTAATCTGTATATAAACATTTGATAGTTCTCTTTGGTTAAATTGGGTAAAGGAAGGAATTGTCTGAAAAAAAATGAATTTGTTTTTAATAGATAAAAATATTTGGTAAAGTTTCACTTACATATTTTCAAAAGTTTCCTGTATCTGTGGACTATTTGGATCCCGATTTGAAAATATCTCTGGTAATTGGGATCGAAGTGTGTAAAATAAATCTATCCAATTTTTCGCAAGTTCTATACTATCATTACTACAATGTAAGAATCTTCTTAATAAATTAGTATCTAAAATAACACAATTTTTAAAAAATCGCTATTTGAACCTGAGTCGTCTTGAAATATATTGAAAATTCTACAGTATTTGAAAATGTAGGTCAGATTAAAATTGTTTCTACTTACGATTTTTGTGAGGAAGATGCGGTTGTTTAGATATCCACTCTCTTAATATTTTAACTTTTTCATCATTTTGCTCCATGTTTTTTATTCAAACTAAAAATGGTATACTGTTATTAATATTTTATCATTTTACGTGGCTACAATTTTAAAATAAATGAGCCATACCGTCTTTGACCGGCCAAGTGAACTCTTTATCGATTCACACTCTCACTTTACTTTCTAAAGGTTAGTGCTTCAGTGATTAAGTATCTCTTTTTTTTTGAAAGCTTTTACTGAGTGTTTAAATCTGATTGTAAAATCATAATCAAAATATATTATAGATACATACACAGAGGTTTTATTTATAAACTTATTTTGTACCCTTGAAAAGCACTTCTATAATTGAGTCTAAAGTTTGAAATGTATATGTTTTTACTTAGACGAATCCAACATACCAGTTTGGAAAACTAGTTAATTAAAATTAAATACATAAATGCAAATTTTTTATTTCAATAGTAGTTTGACATTGAAAATAGTTATAAATGCAATGAACTCTATTGAAATCTATTCAAGTAAAAAATATAATGAAAAGAAAATCAGATTCTTATAACTGTAGAATTTACAAGAGTCTTTTTAAGAATAAGAATTTCGTCCAATTCTTGAAAAATGCAGTTTACACCCATGCATTATTGAAAATGTGGGTTTTACTCACATCTATATATTAACACGCAAAGGACTCCTTTTTCGGCGTAACGAGCGAACAGAGGAGTGTGAAATTTTGCATAGTTAAAGTTTATATACAGGAGGAGTGCAGAAAGTTATACATAATACAACATTCATTGTTTATCTCAAACATTAGACTATTTCTATATTATATAGATACTATAGCCGAGTGGGCTAAGGGGGCTGATATTAATAAGCCAGAGTCTGAAAGGTGTGGGTTAGAATCCTAACCATGTCAATTTTTTTTTTAGAAACAAGTTTTTACTTTTCTTTATTGAAATTTAATTTTTGAAGTGAAAACTTCTCTGTGCGCGTTGGACGATTTTTGGATAGGTAAAAATTAGAAAAAAATAATAAAAAATATGGAAAACAGGAAAAAGAAGTAAAAAGTAAGAAAAATACAAAAATGGGGAAACTATAGGAAATGGGAAAAAAATATAGAAATGAGGAAAAAATATGAAATAATAGGAAAAGTAGACAAAAAATAGAAAAACAAAACAAATAGAGAAAAATAGAAAAATGAATACAAATAGACAACCATAGAAAAAATCGGTCAAGTACGTGTCGGACTTCGCACATTTAGGGTTCCGTACCAAATGTAGAATATAAGCCAAAAATACTTGGTAAAAAGATTTAAAAGAAAAATAACCAGGCGCATGTGCGTGCGACGAAGAAAGCAAAATTATGAGACGAAAAATGAATTTCATAACTTAATTAATAATAGCCCAGATAAAAATAATAAAATATCGAACATCACAATCCGCATATATATTTAGATATTTTGAAATGCTACGAACAAATTTGTTAATATCAGCGTTAACCAACAAAGATAGAAAAAAAATTATAAGATGAAAAATGCATTTTTTAATAAAACTAATACGATTACACACATAAAAATAATAAAATATCGAGTATCACAATTTACATAAATACGAATGTGCGGAACCCTAAAAATGAGGGAATGGTAATGAAAAAATCACATTTATTAATATATTGGTATTTGTTGGTAAAATATACGTAACAATAAACATTAATACCAAATTTCAAGTTTATTGATCAATGGAAAGTTAAAAAATTCTTAGGAACAAAATTTTGTAAAAAATGCTGACTTTGGCGGCTTCTCATGCCTACGTTTTGCAATATTTTTAAAAACAAAAATATTCCTTTTAACTACTCAATGAGCTCTATTCAACGATACCTCACTCGATGGGGTAGTCCAAATTTTTTTTTCAGCGCCCCCCTTTAGTTGTATGGGAGCCCCCCTTGAAAACTTTTAAAATTTTTTTTACAGTTTATATGGATTTGGGTCAACAAGACGCAAAAACTGTGAAAATTTGAAGTCTCTAGCTCCAACAGTTTAGCTGCTAGACCGGTGGGATAGACGGACGGACACGCGAGTGAGAGCAATATAGGGTTTCGTTTTGACCCTTTGGGGTACGGAACCCTAAAAAGATTAAAAAAATATAAAATAATGGGGAAAATGGAAAAAATAGACAAAATTGGAAAAATAAGCAAAAATTGGAAAAAACAGGCAAAAATAGAAATAGGATCAAAATAGGAAATAATACGGTAAAATAGGAAAATTAGGAAAACGTAAAAAAATAGGGATAACTATAGAAAAAATAGGGAAAAATAGAAAAATATCAGCAAAAATAAAAAATATGGAAAAAAACAGAAAAATTGGGAAAATAGAGAAAAATTTGGAAAATAGAGAGAAATGGGGAAATACGAGAAAAATAGGTAAAAATAGAAAAAAAGAGAAAAATGGGAAAAAATACAAAATAAAACACAAAAAAATATAGGCAAAAATAGGAAAAATGGGAAAAATAGAAAAAAAAACATGAAAAAAATTGTAAGAAAAAAACAAGAAAACCAAAAAAAAAATAGGGAAAAACAGGAATAAATATACAAAAAAATAAGTAGGAAAAACAAGAAAAAATAGGAAAAAGTAAGGCAAAATAGGAAAACATAGACAAAATAGGAAAATGGAAAAAAACCAATAAAAAATAGTAAAAAAACAGGAAAAAATAAATAAAAATATGAAAAAAATAGGTATAGGCATAATTTTAATCAATTGCAGCCACTAGTATGTTTTAAAAAGTACTATTACCTACCTATAATTATTTCAAAACACATTATTGGTAGCTGTAGTATCTGGAAAATTAATATGTCTAACATACATGACGTTTTGGAACTAAGAGGACAAATTCCTATAGGAGATTTGTACTGTCAAATTATAGGTTTAATAAATAATTATTTCTAAATTAAAACTGTATTTTTAAATTATATCATTTCCGTAGCCCCTTTCCGCTTATATTTCATACGCCAATGGAATAATTGGCCGTTTTAGAGATATTTACATACAAACCATGTCTGTAAAGCAATCTGGTATAGTAAATAAAATTGTTGTTTAAAATATATTGTAATAAAATAATTTTTATGAGTTTTGAATGTTATAAACATAATTCTATTGTTAAAAAGTTTGATATTTTAAAGAATTTATTGATGTATAAAATATTCAAAATCAACAATTGCGGACTATAAAGAATCTTATTCTTATTAATATTATATCATTTTATTATAATATGAATGATTATTATTTGTATAATAATTTAATAGAAAGTTAAATTTGGGAAAGTATATTAAAAGAAATTTTTGTCGTATAATTAATAAGTAAATGGCAAGTTAGTCAAAAGTGATTGAAAAAAATAATTTTTTTTTATCAAGTAAAGAAAATTTTTTATTTTGGAAAAAAACAGTAGAAAAAAAATAATAATAAACAAGTCAATTTTTGTTCAATTTTTTAAAAAATTTGTCACAATTTTTTACAAAAAAACTTATTGAATGGTATTATTGTAAAGGAATGTAAAGAGAAATAAAATTATACATCAAGAAAAATATAGTTTTAATAAAAAAAATCAAGTTAATGAAGAAATAAGTAAAATTTATAATGGTAATAGCTGAAGAAATCCAATATTAGTAAATAAATTAAAATTATGGAAAAGCATCGATATATTGGTTAATTTTTCTAACTTGCCTGATATTTCTTCTTCCCTTAATCGTCTTTTATAATAAACCTTTTCTATTTCAACAAATCAAACATTCAAAAACAAAAGTAAAAGTATATCAAAAAATATCCTCGTCTCTAATTCGTACCTAATTAATCTCGACCCTTTTTTTTATAAAACAAAAAAAAGCGTTACTTGATTCTTAAATCTGATCCAAAATCTTTAATACCGAATTATTTTTAATTTTCATATAGTTAAATTTTAAATTAATACAATTTTTTTTATTTATACACCAATTACTTTAAATTAACTCATATTCAACTATGAAAAACCTTTGGAATATAATATTTCGAATTTATACTTATTTATCTAATAATAATAATTAAAAATTAAATTCTATAAATCATACTATATGATTTCATTATAATATATTGTAGTGAAACTTAATACTTCCCTTGTATATAATGGTTAAATAAATAATAGGTATATAAGGCTTGAAATTTTATAGAAGGCGACTAGAATATAAATTGGGAGGAAACTCGCATTAAAAAAAAAATTAAAGTAAAGTTAAATCATGAAAATTTTGAAAATTTATAAGTGAATAAATAAAAATTTGAAGGTAAGAAAAATAATAAACAAAAAGCCAAATTAAAAAAAATTATATATGGGATGTAAATTGTAACATTATAAAAAAATAAGGTTTTATTGAAAAATTAATGTAAAGAAATATAAAATGGAGATTATATACCAATAATATATACTAACGTATGATTTTTATACAGAAAATTTGGGTCTAAAAACGTTATCACTGAGAGAAATTAAAGTTATAGGAAGTATGGAGTAGTAAATAAAATAAAGTAGGAAGATATTTACAAGAATACTAGAAGATCATGATTTAAAGTAAATTTATGTAAAAGAAAATACCAGAAGAGGCATAAAACAGGATACAAATAAAATTTATATATTTTTTTATTATTATTGTAATGTTTATTAATTTTCTATAGAAACCACCCCAAAATGATATTACTGAAATAACGTAACAATATATGATAAAATTTGATATATAAAACACTGAATCTATAATTTTAGGATTAAAATATATTTTTTTAAATTTAAAAGGTTATCCATTATCTCAAATGTGGTCTACTGAATAGTAATGAAACTCAAGCCTAGAATATAAGTACAAAGGTAGGAAAAAGAACTTTTAAGAATTTTAAACAATTAGACTTACCCAAGAAAAATATATAATAAATGATATTTGTTGAAAAATGACAACACAATTGTCAATTAAAAGAAAACTTTATGGAGGTTGCATGTGTGCACTAGGGGAGGAAGGTGAAGGGGAGATTGTGGTACAGGAGATCAAAATTTAAAATTAAATATGCGCCTCCTTTACTTACTTTTTTAAATTTAATTTTAATTTTGATCTCCTGCACTACAATCTCCCCTTCACCTCCCTCCCCTAGTGCACACATATAACCTCCATAAAGTTTTCTTTTAATTGACAATTTTTCAACAAATATCATTTATTATATATTTTTTCTTGGGTAAGTCTAATTGTTTAAAATTCTTAAAAGTTCTTTTTCCTACCTTTGTACTTATATTCTAGGCTTGATGAAGGCTTGTAGCCGAAACTAGTCGCCTATCTTCTGTTTTACAATTAAAATTTTGTGGTACTCGACTTTGAGTTTCATTACTATATATTTTTTTAATCTTGTTTGTAATTTAAACAATGAAAATCTTATTACTTAAATTTTCTCCCTTTCATTTTAAAATTAAAAATAGTTGAAATTTATTTCAATCTGGAATTTAGTTATGATGATTCTGAATAAAATATTTTTATTCATATATTTTATTTTCACTTTTCCTGCCAGTGTTAAGTTAGTTATTGAAACGTGCAGTATATTAAAAAAAATCACTCTAATTTGTAAATCAGTTGACAAAATCTAAAGTCAATGTTACTGCCATTTCCAACACGCTTTTATCAAATATACTGCGAGTGATCTAAAACATTTCTGTTTAACTCTTGTCATGCAAAAAATGGGATTAACAATATCAAATGAATACAATAATTTCATTATTTTTTACAACGTATTTGAGAGTGTCCTACCTCTTTCTTTCATTGGATGATTTAATAATATCAATAAATATTCTGAATAATACATAAAACGAGTTAAAAAACAAACTTTAAAATATTTAAAATATAGCAAAATACAAGCGATCTTTATCGTGACAGTATTATACACGTTTTTGTTTGTTTAGTTGATTTTGAAGTTGTGTGTTTTGTTCTGTTTTCATAGTGTAAAATAAGCAGACAAAAATCATTATCTTTTATACTGTTACCATAATTTTTTCGCAAATTAGCGATTTCATTATAAACAATTTTTAAAAATTGTTGCATTCAGTTGAATATATCGTGACTCAAATAAATCATTGGGGATGGTAATGTGCTAACCAACCCCGGATATATCATATTATTATTTTTTCGGCATTTTTGAATGGTATTTTGTTTCGTTTTATTTAATTTTATTTTCCCAGGCACTCCAGCCTGTGCATGTACAAAACGAAAAGGCACACTTGAACCATTTTTAAAACTATTAATATCGCGATTTAAATTCCAAAAGATAGAATGTTGAAATATTGGAAAATAATGATTTTCACGCCTAAATATTTAGGGCTACATAACGTCCATTAGAAAGAGAAAGACTAGATGGGTCACACAAGAGTATGATATAAAGTACATAAAAACGTGGTTCAAAGCTTTAGAAAAGACCAGTCAAAAATCAAATTTCAAATTACCAACAAGTCACCGAAGATCCTGTATTCGGCGCCGAGACGCTGACGCTAATAATTTCGACAGACAGTTGGGTTTTACTTCTTCAAAACCCAATCAACGTTGCTACGCTCTTCGTCCCGACGCTCAATATTTCGTCGTCTACCCATTTTTAACGACAATTTCTTCACTTCGTTTGACAAAAAAAATATTTGATGAAAGATGTTACTTTTTCCAAATGACGCTTGGTATGATAAATAAAATCTTTGCAATGTAGTTGAATTAAAAAGTCCAATGTATTTTTTTCATTAATATTTTTCTGAGGATCTTTCAAATTATGACTAAAAATACAAATGTATAGGCGGTAGTAAATTTCAACCCACAACATTAGACGACATAGTGTACCGAAGTACGACCAATTTCAGATATTAACTTTGACCAACTTGGACATTTTCCAAATTTCGATGCAAAAAAATTTGCATCTGCAAGAATCCCGGGTGTAATGGGCAAACCGCAGAGTGCTGTGTATTAAATGTAATGTGCACTTGTGTTTACATAAACCAACTCAACACCAAAAATAAAATAAGTAGAGTAAAATTATTTACATGCTACAACTAAAAAACCAGATAACAAAAAAATGTGTAAATATTACCAAAAATGTAAAAAAAGCACTTTGTTGTAGTGCTAAAAATCTGCTTTTTCTCTTACGGGAAAAAAAGTGTGAAACCATTTTACAAAAAATTACACTTTGTGGGATTAGCAATAAATATTCAAAATATTTATTGTTGAAAAGAATATAATTGAATTTTTTGTTTGTTATTGTTTAGTGAAATGATTTTAGTATTTGAATTAAAGTGTGAACGGGAACTTGAATATTTTTTGTTTTTTTTTCAGAGAAGTAATTTTAGCTACTTATAAAAACAACATAATAAAAAAAGTGTAAATATTACCAAAAATATGTAAAAAAAATCACTTTGTTTTAGTGCTAAAAATCAAATTTATCTCTTACGGGAAAAAAAGTGTGAAACCATTTTACAAAAAATTACACATTGTGTAATGAGCAATAAATATTCAAAATATTTATTGTTGAAAAGAATATAATTGAATTTTTTGTTTATTATTGTTTAGTGAAATGATTTTAGTATTTGAATTAAAGTGTGAACAGGAACTTGAATATTTTTTGTTTTTTTTTTTTTCAGAGAAGTAATGTTAGGTTTTAGAAAGAATAGAAAATGATATTTATAAAATCAGTTGTGTATTAAATTCTCCCAGCATCGTATTTATATTTTTTAGAATATAGTAATGTTAGCACATGATAAAAGAAACAGCCAGTATATATTAAATATATTATAAATAAATACATGTATCTGGTGTCTGGATAAATACTGGACATATATTGTTTAATAAAACTAAAATATTTAAGTATAAAAAATAAGTACGCCTATGAAAGCAAAATCAGTTATACTACTTTTTATTACATCTTTATTTTAGATATATTCAATTAAAAATAGAAATGACTATTTTATTTTATTATGTATTTAACTGACACCCATTGTATTTTGAATTGTTATACTTGTGCAATAATTTATACTGTTCAGTTTATTACAAACAATTAAAAATATACCCACCTATATATTTATCTTGAAAATCCTGATATTGTACTTTTATTATTTAGGACATAAATAGTGGGGATTCCAAATTTTTATTTACGCATGCTTGTAATTATTGCTATCTGAAGAAATAAATTACATCAACAACATCATTCAATTTAACAAGTTGATGAAAGTGGTAGTACGCACGTAAAATATTTTAAGGTTAGAACGGTTAGATAACCAGATATACGTCAAAACGTAAATGGTGGCTGTGTAAATCCTAGTGAAATTTTTAGTAAAATGTAACGGTCTTATCTTGGCAACAATGTTAAGTTTTGAAGAAATGGCTTTATCTGAGCAAAAAGAAGACGAAAACATTGACATTATTGACAGATTAAAGTTCATTGATGACGTTGTGGTGACGTGACAACCCCAATTTTGCTTTTATTTATCAATATGGGTGCATGAGTGTTTTAAAGTGATAAATAATAATGAACGTAAATGATTTCTTAAATTCTAGTGGAGAGGAAGGTAACAGCGACATGGAAACCATGGACGTGTCGTTAAATTGTGACGATCCCGAGCTTATGAGCTCGGAGTTTTTTGACTCTGTACTCTCCCTGGAAAACAATATGGAAGATGATTTTTCGAGTGGATTTTTAACAAATCTGGAAGACGATATCAACCTATCCAGCGATGCCAGTTCTAATATTGATGAGGTCTTATCTCCACAAAGCTTTTATTCTGAAAGTGATAAGAACAGTTCTTGTATGGAGAGTAATGATGAAACGGCTACTATATTAGGTAACATTGAAGGATTTGATGAGTTAATGTCTATATTGGATCCAATACCAGAATATCCCGTAGCGGAATCACCTCCTATTAAAGTTCAAAAATTACCTACACAGATTCTTATTCAAAACCCCAACAATAAAAAATTTATTTCTAAACCCATGATAAACACTAGTCAAGTTAAAAAAACACAAATAAAATCCAAACCCCAGATACTTAAAGTACAACAGATTTCAAACAATGGTAGTCCAATGTTACTGCCACTTAATATAAAAAGCATTAAAATTTTAAATAGCCCTGCAGAGGTGGCTGCTTTTACAGGCAATTTGAGAAAGAGAAAAGTTGAGCCTAAAATTGAAAAAGATACTAATGTCGTTAGCTCCACAAATCAGTATCCACCATTAATTCTATCCTCTGAAGAAAGAAGGCTTTTAGCCAAAGAAGGTATTACATTGCCTACACATCATCCTCTTACCAAAAATGATGAGCGGGAACTTAAGAGGATTCGTAGAAAAATCAGAAATAAGATTTCTGCCCAGGATTCTCGAAAACGCAAAAAAGAATATGTTGATAGCTTGGAAGAAAGGGTCAGGAGGGGTTCAGAAGAAAATAAAAATCTTTTACAAAGAGTTAAAGCTCTTCAAAAGCAGAATAAGACCTTGATTGCACACGTTAATAAGTTGCAAGCATTGATTTGTAATTCAACAACGTCTAAAGCAACTCCTTCGACATGTCTTATGGTTGTTTTACTTTCTGCTCTGCTTGTGTCTTTGCCCAACATGAAATTGTTTGAGGGCAAACATTCTCAAATTCCAAATGAACAGGAACAAGTTGCTGTACGAAGGTCTTTATTGTCCAGCTCACAAGCAACAGATGACAATGTGAACATGGAGGAGTTCCTAATTTTCAAAGATGAGGTCAGTTTTTATATTTAAATAATAATGTATAAAATATTTTTCCTATGTTCCGAAAACATACAAAAATACAAATCTTTTCTAAACCATATATAAATTGTACCAGATTGTATTTAATTTTTTGCATGATTAATTTTACAAGTTTGCATAAACACGTGACAATAAATTAAAAATACTTTTAATGGTTTAAAAAAATTATACGCATTAATTATTAATAATCTTATTATATTATTATCAAGTACTTGAACTTAATACATTTATAGTATTTATTATTTATTACTCTAATTATCAGTACCTGATATTTTCTCTTATCAACTAAAAATTACTACGTAATTTTTTTAAGTGTTACTATGTTTAAAATAGCCTTCGTATTTTATTGCATACATGACATTACATAATAAATATAAATTTCTTACAGGAGGAATTTGAGGGTAGATTAGATGAGATGGACATGGATAACTCTACTGAACAGGAGATAACAAAGATCCTGGAAGATATGGGAAAGAAGTTTGATGGAATTCATACAGAGAAAAAAGATTCTTTGGGAGTATTTGGCAGGGTAATGGAAACTGTTAAAAGTTTCCTTACAAAAGATAATAAAAAAGAATTTTTTGGCTCTTCTGATTATGGGGGGTACATTAAAAAAGGGTTCTTAGAACCGGAAATAGATGAATTTGTCTCTACAGATGATCCACCTAAAAAGAGAATAAAACTTGAATTAAATTCATTGCCTATAAATGAAAATATTGTTACAACAACAGTGAATACACATAAAGTAGCTTTAAATACAAAAGAAAAATAAGTCTATAGAGTGTGTTTATTTAATGTTCTCAATATTGTCTTTATCTTAAGTTTTAAGCGAAAATATTTATGGGTGAGATTAAAAATTATTCCATAAACATAGTTACTTAAAAATATTTTTTACACCAGGCTTAGGTTAGAGACATTGTTGATGATATTAAATACATACTGTAGATAAAATACAATTGTTAGTTAGATTTTTTAACTATTAGTGTTTGTGCTCTTATCGTAAATCTATCTGTAATTTTTTATATGTTCATTCCATATTTATTAGTTAATTTTGAGTAGGGTTATTTGCTTCCATTGGTACTTCAAAATTATTGGTAAAAATTTCGTTGTTCCATCTTATTTTAGTTGTATATTGAGACTGTTTAAAAGAGATTTTTTTTTGATTATTTATAGAAATCTTTATATTTATATGTTTTTGCTTCTAATGCTCATGCGATTATGTATTCATCAGTTTTAACTTGGTTAATGTTAAGTTTGTGTAGATATAATACAAAACAAAGTTTTAATAGGTTTATTATAACTATTCATTAGCTGAATAAATACGTTTGACGTGTCAGGAATAGTTGTTTTGATCATCTAGATTTGATTTCCCATTACCTAGAATTAATATGGGACTGCTTGTTTTGATTGATCGTTTTGGTAAAATGTCTAAGACAGAAAACTACATACTGTGTGCTTGAAAAATCCATGAATTTGAATTTAAAAATACACTACAGAATATAATTATAATCAAACAGCAATAACTTTTATTCATCAAATTTATGACTCCATGTCATCAAAAATACTATTAAAAATATAGTATTTATTTACTTATTAATATTTATCTTACTGGAAGGTACAATTATTGATTAATAAAATTTGGAGGTTTTTTATAAATCAACAAACCAAAATTAAAACATGTTTATTTTGAATGTTTTTATTATTTATAATTTATATTTATGATCCTGGTAAATTTATTGGTATTAATACAATTTAGATAAATCTTATGCCTTTTTTGACACCAATTTTTAAATAGCTTATACAATTTATAACATTTTTCGAATATAGGGGTTTTCATATTAGATATTCCTTATGGCGAGCTGCAATAACTTTTTTTTGAACCATTTTCTAATTTTTTTGCATTCCACTAAGAGTAATTAAAGCTTATTTCCAGGTAAAACGTACTACAACAGATTTTCAAAAATTTTGAAAAAAAATTGCCAAATTATGTGCTTTTTGTGTACCGAAAAATCAAATTTTGTGCTCTATCTATGTAATATATTGTGATTAATTAATTCATACTAGTGAAAATTTTCATGTTCCAGTCGATCTGTAAAAAAAAATCTTAATATCGATTAATTTTCTTCAAAACACGAAAAAATCCATTCCATTGTAGTTTATTTGTAGTAATGATAATATTGTGTATATTATTATTATTTGAGAAATACAATATTATAAATAGGACTTATTTGACTAAACTATTGGCTCCGAGAGAACGAGAAAAAAATCTTAAAATTTGACAAATTAATGGAGCATCTTACAGAGATAAAAATTCTGTTGGTATAGAAACATTTAAAATTATTTAACTTCATAAACCGTGAACGGCCAGTTTCTCTTTAGAAGTGGATGATATCCATTATAAGGAATTTGCAAATAATTCAATATTGTTTCATGATAATTGTGTATGAATACGAATGAAATTGCTAATAATTATAAGATGAAGGAAAAATGGAGCAAAATTCGATTTAAGTTGTCTTGTTTATGCAACTTATTATTACAACTCCAAATCTGATAACAAATGCTTGCAGCACACAAACTGTATGGGCTATTAACACTCTTGATCCTTAAATAATTTAATTTTTCCCCCTTTGGAACGAGACCCCGTACTTGAATCTAGAGCTCACGCTGTAAATAAACGTAATTTGTCGAAATATTATCATTCATCAATTTGCGAACCTATGTCCGTGCGGGGTTGGAATACCGTAATTTTGATATTTTTTTAAACATTGTTGCAATCAAGAACACAATTTGATTTTTCGGTACAAAAACAAGTGAAAAACGGCAATATGTTTAGCCGTAATTTCGGGTTTTCGAAAAATGGACAATTTTTTTTCAAAACTTGAAAATTGGGTTGTAGCATGTTTCACCTCTCATTTCCTTTGGTTGTTCTAACAAATAGAATACAATAAAACTCAATTAGGATCGGATATAGGTTTATCTTTGATTGGTAATATAGTATAAACAATTATTTTAAATTATTTTTCTAATGAATATCTGATATTGTGCAATTAAAAATATTCTTGACATTCACAAATGTTTATATTTATCTTTTAAAGTTATTAACAACAATATTGTTTATCAAACAATCATATTTTATGCTTATTATTTGCCATAGATATAATCCACACTCATTATGTTTAATAAGTCAAATAAATATTTAGGTCGTTTAACCATTCTAATTATATATTTCTTAATGACCTCATGTGCATCCAGGTAGAATAAAATTAATGAGAGACTGCAGACAGAGCATATTTGGTTAATGATGATGCATAGATTATATCTTTATTGAACCATTAGGAATCTGCTAATTTTTCTAAGAAAAATAGAAAAGCAAATTAAATTCTGAGACAGTCACTAAAATATAAACATTTTTATTATTTTTCATATGTTATTAAAAATATTTAATTAAGTTTATTTTAAACAAAACGAATTATTTA
Source organism: Neocrepidodera transversa (assembly GCA_963243735.1). NCBI lineage: Eukaryota > Metazoa > Arthropoda > Insecta > Coleoptera > Chrysomelidae > Neocrepidodera > Neocrepidodera transversa. The sequence goes on from OY725343.1 coordinate 16,785,976, forward strand.
GTTTAACCATGAAACATTGTAAACAAATTTAAATATGGATATGTATAAAAAACTCCGAGGAAGGTTCAAGTAATATTTAAATTTCAGATAATTCATCTATGTAAAATTTACAGATTAGTTACCATTGAGCATAGTCCGTTCCTACATCACTTCAAACGCTTCTTTTATTATTATCAGTATTTTAGAGTTCTTTATCATTTTATTCATCCTCTCAATGTCTATGACAAATTTACCATTCTGTTATTATGATTTAGATATAAAAACACGTTGCATGCGAATGTCGAATAATAATGTAATTGTCAGATACTGAGGAGAAGGCTTTTAATGAAATAAATATAATTTGTTTAGTTCTCTTCATATAATAAATTTGTTTTAATAAAAGGACGCTCAAAAGGCATCGTCAGCATTGACATATAAATGTTTAATACAGATGCTGATTTTCTTAGAAATGAACAAATATCATGATATAACTTTTGACCGCATGACCTATTTTATGTAAAGAATAAAAAAATTTTATCTTTATGAAAATGCACGGTATGTAAAATTTTGTAATTGTACAGCTGTTTATTCCTTTTCCAATAATTTCTAATCGATATTAAAAATTATTTTTTTTACCAGTGTACCCTTTATATAGATTATATGAATTTAATAGCAAAACTTATAATATATGGATCTCTATTTTCTTATTCCATTCTTTTTTTCCACAATGATAGTACGCCAGCATCTGATCTTTACAATCAACACCACTTATGAACTCGTTGGCAATAGGTAGCGACTTCACTTTTTTTGTTTTTCTTTTATTCCCAGTTTCCACTATTTCATTTTTAAATTCAGTAGATAAATTTAAAACTTCTCGTTTATCTCTCCACTTTCCTACCAAGATCCTTGTATTGTCCGATGACTTGTCCTACTTCTAAATTGGTTTCTTTTCTTTGGAATTACCTTCTCTATTTAAAAGTACAGTAATTATTGTGTTCTAAAAGAGTTTTAGCTAAATCAACACTCATATATAAATTATCAATGAAAATTGAGTAACCCAGTTCAAATCTATTTGGTATAAGTTCCAGAACCACTTTCTTTGAATGACCGGTTCCAGATTCAGAGTCAAAACGCCCTATATATAATTTGGTGTTTGTAGCTACATTATTTGTATAAAAATAACGGAACTTTTATTATTTTGAATTAAAATACAGATTATATCCAACGTGAACTGTGTAACTTGCATATAAAAAAATATATTAGACAGATAAAAATTAGCACGTACTAAAAAGTAAATAGAATGACCAAATGTTAGGAATCTTTAGGATTTTTTTTTTATTTGGGAATTTATATAGTTAGATACACTATACAGGACGATCAACTTGTACTCCTTTGTTTTGGGGATACGAAAAAAAGTTTTAAATACGAATTATAGATAGTCAAGCTCCACATTTTAAAATTATTTTGTACTATACAGCGTGTTTCATAAAGTCACAGCATACCAAGTTATGGTTTTTTTTTTAATAGAACGCCCTATATTTTTTTACATTTTTAGATTAATCATGAGAAGCTGTTTTCAAAAACATGTAACACTTATGTTATAAACTATAGTATATTACATAACGAGTTTCGAAAGTGATATATTCCGCACGAGTTACTAGCGGCGAGTGCAGAAACGTAACGAGTGCGGAATACACTTTCCAACGAGTTGTGTACATTATTTTTCCTACGACCATGTAAAAATCCTTCAAAAAAACGTCTTTTTCAAATTAAGTCAATTAAACAATATCACACATGTACTAAAAAAGTATATCAACACGTGAGTTAAAAATTTTTACTTGATATATTTTTACTTTTCAATCCATGTGTGTTTTGTTAATTTTCAATACACGTGAGATATATATAATATTTCAGTACATGTGTGATATGTACTTTATTAAGTACAAATGAGTGTACAAACTATCATTTTCATATGTGGTCGTAGAAAATAGTAGTTTGTACTTTAAGTGCGCAAAGCGTCACTTTTCCCACGAGCTCAGAAGTTTATGGCAAATTACTGAGTGGGAAAAGTGCCGTACAAGTTGTACACAATATTTTTTCTACAACCACAAAAGAAAAAGAGTAACTTGTCAAAAAAAGTTGACAGGTCATAGCTGTGTTTGACATTTTCGAAATTAAGAAAAGGCTTGCTTGGCGTATAAAAATTTGTGTAGAAAGTCGTGTTTTGCTTAGTGGTTGTAGAAAAAATAGTTTTAAAGTTATAGACAATTGAAAATAGCATTTTTTTCAATTTTAAGTGATTGCTCCGGCCAAACAACATAAAATCTGATAAAACGGCTTACATGTCCTTATCTTAAACTTGGTCACTTAAGAACAAAATGTATACAGGATGATCGACGTTTGGGTACTTTTGATAACCTTGTACATTTTTTTTCATATGCTACCAAGTAGTACTTAAAAAGTTAGGATACGGATATGTAAACTGTTTTGTCTGATTTTATGTCGTTTGGCCCAAGCAAGCACAGTTAAAAAAATGCGATTTTCAATTGTTTATAATTTTAAAATGGTTTAGTTTATAATATAGGTGAAATCGGTTTTTGAAATCATCTTCTCAGGATGAATCTAAAAATGTAAAAAATATAGGGTTTTTAATTACTTGGTATGATTTGACTTTATGAAACACCCTATATATTACTGTAATTTTTATTTAAAACTTTTTCGTATCCCTCAAAACAACGGAGATATTAAACTCTGGAGTACAAGTTGATCACAATGTGGTCTGTTTGTTTTTTTTTAAAGTTACACCACCTTCTAGCTTATAGAGTTCAGCTTACATGAATTTTATACTTTTTATATTATAAATTTTCCGATTTTCACAATTTTACTTGACTTTACAGTTACTCTGTTAATTACTTTCTTTGGTTAATAATCATCAATACAATAAAAAAACGGTTTACGAAACCAAGGCTTATAATAATTATCAACTCCACATATGTAATAGGGACAACATTAAACAGAACAATACATATATTGAAAGCGCACATGTAGTAAGAAGTTTTTTTCTAATTGATACTTTTCCCTGAATGTAGTAAATAATTTTCGGTATTTTTTAACCATGGTAATTGGAAAAAATATTTAGTTTATTCAATGGGGTTAAATACGCAATAATAAGAACGCTACGGTAGTAGAGAAAAACCTTGTTAAGTTTGTCAATGAAATATTTTTTCTCAAATTTCTTAACAAATTATATCTCAGTTGATAACCAAAGCCAATTCCTGGATGGTTCAAAATTAGGAAGTGCAGATTATTTGCAATGTAATTTTAATTAATATGTTTTAAAGGATAAGAAAAAAAGCATAGATGAACACAAACATGATTTTTTTTATTAAATGAAACAAAATCAAACTCAAAACATAAATAAATTAATTTGAAAACCATAAAGCTATTGCAATTTATGTTAAGGTGTAAATGAGGCAACACTTCCATAACAAAACTTCATAATTAGTGTATCACATGAATTTATTAGTATATAGTTGTTCCCAAAATAATTCTAAATAAAATCAAAATCTATTGTTTTAAAAATAACGAGAAAACATAAATTTGAAGGATAGGAAACATGTTGATTTTGATTTATAGCTGCAGATTTGTTTATTTGAGTATTTGTTTAATTTAGAAAATACATATATGTCAGTATATAAATTAGCAGTTAAAGGTTAATACTCATTTTCCTATACTTCTAAAACTTCTACTAATTGAGGCAATTTTTTAAGTGACTTTAGTATTAATTCTGGCCTCATCTACATCCGCACATAACCTTCTTAGTATCTAATAAATTCAGCCTTATTTAAAACATCGGCATTTCTGTCATCTCAGTTCCACTCTTCATCCGAACCAACTCCATGGTCAGTATTTCTTGCTAACATATAGTTATCCATATCTATAGATTTGCAATTATTGATTGAATACCTCAATTTTTCAGCCATTATTTCTTGAGATGTGTAAGGAGGCAACCGAAGTTGGAAGAAGCAGGTTTGGGCCGTTGGTAGTCCGTTTATTGCTTTGTCCACTTTCATAACCTATAAAATATAGATTATAGTATGTGACCATATTTAATATGAAAAAATTATACTATAATTTTTTTACATTGTCAGTTTTTTTTTTCTCCAAGGCGATTTTTTTTAGCCTTGGTTTAAAATTATATTTATTAACTAAAATGCAAATTCGTACTCTTGGTGCCAAACAAAAAGGAGAAATTATGTTAAATTTTCTAAATACAACTCTGTCGCGCATTTTATTTTTAAAAATACCATGTCATACCCTTAGTTTATAGTTCAATTTTATTTCATTGAAATAATAATAAATATTATTAATTTACAGCATGTTGTATACTTAATAATAATTACCTGGAACCGCTGAGACAAATCTGCTAAATTAGCGGGTAATCTTGACCTGCCAGAAACAAATCTCATAAATAAAACTCGTTCATTATCAGTAAAATTCTCTAAAATATTCCACAGCCATTGCACCAATTGATGACTTTCATCTAATTCTCGATATCTAAAAAAAAATATAGTTAAATATGACAAAGGAATAAAAAAATTGTGATTCTATTGGTCGTGATTTAAATAGGTGTATTCATTTTTTATTGTACAGTTTTCTCACCTAACAATTTTTTTCAAAATGGAAATTGAAATATGTGACATGCCACAAACCAATTGTTCCATATGCTCGGCAGTTACTAAGGACAAAAGGGGAACTGGTATAATGCCCGCCATTCCTTCCCTAATGGCAGCTATTTGCATGTCGAATTCTTGCATTCTATATTTCACAGCCTGTTCATAATATTGCGTTCTATTTTCAAATGTTAATGGAATGTTACGGCCTCCATGAACAATGGAAATTACCTAAAACAAATAAGTTAAGTCCTAATCTATGTATTAACAATTAAATTATATGTTTACCTTTCCTGTACAGCTTCTGCCTTCAAAATTCTCCAAAGGTATAACATCATGGAAATATTCAACAGTCACTCCAGAGAGATGAATATCTCTAATACTTCTAAGACTTTGAATGTACATACAATCTGTATCTTCTAAGTCTTCTACAGTTAAGGGTTCACCAACTATTAGTTTCCATATCATGGGTGCTATAGGTAAGGCTAAAGGTTTTCTTGTTCTAATAGCTACTCCAAATAATATACCTACAATTGTGTACAAGTTTTTATTTACATCCAAATTGAAAAACCAAACTTTTTTATTTTACGATTGTCCAACAAGAAATATCTTTTTATCATTAATAAATTAAAGCTAAATTAGAACTTAGGGAAAGAAATAAATTGAGAAAGATTTCGGAAGTGTAAATAAGGAAGAAAATTGATTGAAGACAAATAAATAGTTTATGGATTTATATAAGAATCACAAAGATTAAGACATGGGACATATCAGAAGAATGAAGGATAACAAACATATCATAAAAATGAATGATAGCAGAAAGTCTAAAAGGATAATATAGATTGGAAAAGAGGCAAAAAAAACCAAGAGGACTAGAATAAACCCGAGCACGTGAAAATGAGCACAATCACCAGGCTGGAGTATAATAAAGGATCCTTATAAGTAGTAAATGAACACATTAAAAAAATAATTTAAATGTTAACAAAATTTTGGGTCCATAAGTATATAATAAACGTCGTAAGTTCCTTTCATAAGGCACTTGAATTTTGACATATAATCATGATTATCAATATGTGTATTCATTTTATTTTTATGTTACTCTTTCTAATGATCCATATTCTAAGCGGGAGACTATTAATGCTATACTTTGTTTCATATTGAGATGAGAGTATTGCTGTTATGTAAAACACTGTTGCCAAGTGAGTAATAGTTTCTACAAGTTGAATGCAGATCAGTATTCAGTACATTGACGTTGTTTGTCTTCGAGGCTACCAAAGTTAATATGATTATATATTTTCAAAAAGTTTCCTCTCTTTTTAGACTTAGGAACGACAACGGTACAATATTTTTTTTTAAACTAGCATTGCAATAAGTATGTGATAAATACATTTTACAACAAATTGCGATATTTTGTAATCAGTTGCATTTTAATTTTAATGTATTTAAATATATGAATATTAGTCACTATTTACTGTAAATTTCAGTGACTCTACAACATGTTGCGAATTATCAGCATCCCACATTTGTTTTTCTTTTGTGATGTAAATTTTCATAGAAACGAATCTTTTTAGATTAAAAATCAATAATTCCAGTATTATGTAACTGTCTTCAAAATCAATATCTCTCTCCTATACCCATTCCTGAATTTATGTTTTCTCCAAGAACTTGTAGGAAACTTGTCTCTACGGGATTGGTATGAGGCATTATCCATTACAATATTTAAATTCCCATTTTTTGGTAAATTTTGTATCAGACATTCCTCAAACTAATTTTCAAAAAACCGTTAATTTCTTCGTGATATTCGCAGTTATATTTTTTAACCAAAAATACATGATCACCTTCACTTCTAAATCCTTCCATATAACCTACATGCACTATACTATAACATATCAGCAACCTTTTTGTGTAAATTGATAAAATTCACAATAAGTATAAATTTTTGAACGATAGTGACAGTAACTAAATAAATATCTGTCATCAGTATGGACTGACTCAATACGTTACTGTATAAAATATGGCAATGGTGGGCATAAGCATTATCATTGCCTATTACTTCCACACAACATTGAATTAACTGATACTAGTTTGTAGTACCTTAATATAAAACCCAGTAGCTTTTACGTGTTGACAGCAATATAATTGATATGATCCACAAATCGTAATTGTTCATCAAAGATAACTCAGAAATCCTTCATTGAGCTGACACGTATTAGCGGAGTCCCATCAGGGAGTATGAAAAGTATTAAATTTTCTATTTAATTTGTAAAAGCTTTATTTTCTGATATTCATATGCAAGTTGTTTTCAATACCCTATCCAAGTTATTTAAATCATGTTGTATTAGTACAACATCGTCTATTGGTCTGTAAATTTTTAGATAATCTGCGAACATTAGAAAGTTTGAATATTCAAAGCAATCAATAATCAAAATCATTAACAAAAATGTTGAACAGAAGATGTGCACAATGAGACCCTAGAGTTTAGATTGAAAGAAAAAGTAAAAGTTAGAAATTCATTATAACTTTTAAAGCTGTATGTCAATTTTAGTGGTTTGTTTATTAATCTGTAAAAATTAATATTGGCAAATTTCTATCATTTAAAACTTACCTAAAAATTTAAACCAGCTTAGATTTTGCGACGTTGTGAGTTGTGGATTGAGAAGAAATTTATCTCTATTAAATCCCTCATCATTTAGGGCATTAGGAGTAGGAATTAAAAGAGGAACCGCTCCAGTGGTAATTTCTTGACACATTTCTGTAATGGTATCATCAAAAACTCCACCAGCATCATCGGCCCCTTCTCCTACTAATTTCACCTTCCACGCTCTTGATGGCAGTCTCAATTCGTTTGGCATTATATCTACTACTTGCTTGGCTATTTGAACGAATATTGGCTTACATTTACGACCTAAAATTATTACTTATTGAAACATTTTTAAGATCATATTTTTTCTTTTTTTTACCTTCTTGGGTTATTCTTCTAACAGTTATTTGAGGTCCATAATTCTTTCCTTGTACCATTGTCTTTCCTATACATCTTACAAAAGGTAATGTATATACTCTAGGAGCCAATAGCGTTCTTAATTTTGGTGAAATCAGTCCTTCTAAGGGTGGAACCTGCAAATCATTTTGCTGTGCACTTAGAGGCATTAGTGTCCAACAAGAATATAATTTGTCTGAGAAATTGTAGAGAAATATCAATCGCGATTGGATAGATTTGATCGGGAGGCTCTGCAGATGGTCATATTGAGGTGGTACTTCTGTAGGTAAGCCAAAACTCATGCAGTTCGTATATCTTAAAAAAATATATCAACGAAAATACTTCAAATAGATAAAAAATAATAACCTTTGATTTTTTAATGGAGACGGAATAGTAGTCCAAGCCGCGCTATGTGTTCTTCCAGTGGAAATTTGCCTTATTCCTTTATTCGACAACTCCGTTATAATTTCTGGTTCTCTAACTAATGAAACATGCGGTAATCCAAGTTGACCTTCCGTATTCATACCCCAGCCAAATACTTTTCCACAAGATGTTAAGAACAAACCATGCTCCGTACCGATTGCAAAATCGTCTATAATATAATCGGCCAAACCTGACAACTGATGTGGGCGGTAATCAGAACGTTCGCGCATGTGAGTCTGCCATGGAACGCGGTCTATACCACATACATAAATTTTTCCACTATTCGTAAGGAATATTGTTAAATGTGTACCACAACCAACCTAAAATCAGCGAGTTGTTTATCAGTTACTATACAGTGTTTTAGTAAAAATATGCACCTTTTTTATTCCAATATTACATAAAGTTTCAACCAATTGAGGAGTAGATTTCGTCGTCACATGCCCTAAACCCAATTTTCCATAATCACCTTCTCCAAAAGTCCAAACGCTTATACCATCCACAGATACACATGCTGTATGATTTAAACCACAGGCAACTTGTCCAATTTTGTGCCCTTCCAGTGCAGTTACTCTTTCCGGAAACTTTTTATTTGAAGTAGAACCTAAAAATGTAAAATATACTACATTAAACATTTGTAGAGCTAAAAAAAATATTAAAATGTTCTTATCAAATTTTAAAATAGTAGATGTAATATATTTTTGTTTAATTATAAGTATCAGGTATGTTGTATTCATTTAAATGTTCTGAAGAAATATATTAAGAGTTTTAAATTATTTAAGATAAGAAAGGATGGTTTCAAAAAAAAAATAGAGTGACTACACCTAATGACCTCTACGCTACTCAATATTTTTAATATATTACAGAAAAGTTCCTTTTATTTGAATACTCTGTAATGCAACTAAAGATACTCCTTTAATCCCTTAACTGTACCTTTCTGCTAGTCTCAGTAGATAAACTTGCATTATACAGATGGTGGATTGAATGATATTAAACTTAAAACATATCATTCTTTCTTGTAATTATAAGGGCACTTTGAATTTAATTAATCATAGAAATTCATAAGAGGAAGTTGTACAGGAGAACTTTATACAGCAAAGTGAGATCTGATGAAGATCTATCATTTACAAGGGTTGAGAGGTTATCTAGAAATTGTTCTGTTGGGGTATGGGTAACAGGTATCGGAAAAAATTTAATTATATGAGCTACACTATGTATGGTAAATTGCCTGGATCTGTCGCCGGGAACTACAATTTTAGCATCAGCTTCATCGATATGGTATTGAATAATGATTAACGTTATTAAACTTTTATTTATTTATTTTTTAAATAAGTTTTTTAAAAAAATTTAAAATAAAATCTATATGATTGACAAGGATCTCAAAAAAAATAATTTTGTTGTTTTTTATGTTCATCATATTTTTTTTTTAGTTTTTTCTGTTCTTATCTTCTGTTTTTCCGACTTCTTGAAATCCCTCAAAAAAAAAACAGTGTCACTATGCCAAACATCTTTGGCGAACGAATGACAAAATGAACGATCCCAAAAAGTCAACTCAATCAATTGCCAATCATCATTATCAAACGATGTAACTATCATCGTCATAAAATAATATTACAAAAACAATAAGGCTTCGACGCGCCTTGCATATAGTACAGCTACACAATCATTTGAGCGGATCGTAAAAAAAACAGAAAAAGCATTATCTTAAGTATATTTTGTTTCGCCTTGCCCATGTTCATTTTTCACAGACATTTTAGCTGTCTGGGTTTAGATTATCAAAACACATTAATTTTTATTATATTTTGCGTCTCAGTCCAAACTCATTATTCCCAAGAACACTTCATATGTCTGTGTTTGTAGAAAAACAAATAGTATACAGTACCGCAAAATCTTGATTCAAACCCAGCATAAAAACGTGATGCACAGCTCCAGCAAAGATAAGTCAAATTTAAAATTATAAAAGACCAACACCAGACCAAAGACTCGTATTCAGCGCCGAGACGGCGACGCCCATAGTTCAACAGACAGTTCTTTTTACCTCTACAAAAACCCAGTTTCACAAATTCATCGCCAACACCATCAGCAGACGTTGCGATTCAACGTCTCGACGCCATACACCCGGAGCTTTTCGTCCCAACGTCCAAGATTTCGACGTCTTTTCATTTTATGTATTTTATCGTAAACCACAATCTCCTCACCGCGTTTGGCCCTGTTTTATTCCCTCACGGATAAATCAGTCGAATTCCAAGTATTCAACGTCGAGACGCCGACGCCTACAATTTCAACAGACAGATCTGTTGTAATTTTACGCAACCGATCCATGCCGATGTCCTAATTATTTTCTACCGAAAATACACGATAATATTGTAACCATATTACCCTCTTGGTATTCACTTATAATAAACTCACTAAATTGGCCTGATAGTATTTCGGCTTAATTTCAACCCCGAAATACCCAGACGGTAGTGCTTCGACTTAAAAAAGCCAGTACAGCCAACCGTTCCATTTTATTTTGCAAACAAGACGACACATAAGAGATGTCGGAAACAATCTCCGACAATAGCGGACTGTCCATAGTCTGTAGGAATTACGGTGAGCCAATGACCGAATAAGGGTCCACTAAGTCAATTTTCAAGGGAATCAGCCGCCCGGGTTCTGCCTGGCAATGACGGAGAATAGAGTTGGACTGTCCTATTATATATTTCTAAGACTATGGACTATGCAAAAACTACAAATGGAAATACCGAATTTATTAAAAAGTGTTACGCCTATGTTTACATAACCTCTAACCACTTCTACCTATGAAATGATCCGCTTTATTCCATGATTTTTTATAAATTACAAATTACCGAACCATTTTTTAAAGCTTAAAAAGCAAATTAAAGTGTAAAAAGTATCAAATAACAAAAAATAATATCATTTAAAAGATAAATCACGTTGCTAGTGGAACGTGCCAACGAAAAGCAGGCACTAAACTATATGGATTAACACATGATGAACAATAGGCCTCAGGTCCACGCATATAAAAGTTTGTGATAGCCTAACCGTTAAGACTTCTTATATATGTTCTTTATGTAGAGTCGGACAAATATTTTATTTGGATGAGCCAAATTTCAAGAAAATCCCTTTAACTATTCTTGAGATCGCGTAGACAAAAAACAACGAACATAAACTGTATTAATATTAGATTATTCTAAATAATCGTTTACAACTCACCCAGGCCGAGTCTACCATAATCTCCGTTACCAAATGTGAACAGTTTGCCATCCCTGGTAACTACTGCACTATGTTTGAATCCACAAGCCACTTGAACTATTTCTTCAAACTGCAAGGCCTCTATTTGTCTTGGTCTTCGTTGACGATCGCTGTTGCCATGTCCCAATTTACCTATTTTTTTTCAATATTAAATAACTAAAAATTCTTGTGAACAAGTACTTACCGTAATCTCCATCACCCCAAGAAAACACCTCACCGCTTTCAGCCAATGCCAGACTATGTCCATCAGAACCAACCGAAGTGGCTAAATCGACAATCACAAATCCCTGCAAACTTGAGATAACGCTCAAAGAATGCAAATCGTCAGAATTTCCTTGACCTAATCTTCCATAGCTGCCTTCACCGCAAGCCAAAACTGTACCATTAGCCTCGATGACGAAAGTACAATTTTGTCCGCAGACGATTTTTCTTGCTATGGAGAAAGATTCTACAGCTGCTGGAATGGAAGCGCTGTAACCTAATTCAGCCAATTGACCATGTCGATCAGAACCCCACATGTAAGCCTTGCATTTACCTGTTTAAAATAATCAATATACCAAAGTGAACTAAACTAAAATATTAAAATTGAAATACCTACCTCCAAACTGCCAATCTTGTGGTCTTTGTGCCGCCCATTGCATAATTTGTTCATCCTGCTTTAAACTCCAAAATACATTCTGTATAGCAGATGGTTTAATATCTTCCTCTAATATTCTAGACAAATTAACAACTTCCTCAGACAATTCCGTCCGTTTTATTAAACTATCCGCCATTTTCGTTGCTAAGCTGAAAGTGTGCAGCCAGTACATGTCAGGAATAGGTTCGGAATCGCTCTTATTGTTAAAGGAACTCAATTTATAACATAAAATTTTTTCAAGGTCTAGTAAAAGAGCTATTGAAGCCATGCTTTTCAAATAAACTGAATGCATTAGATGAGCGCCAGTTTGAACTGTCAGCTTCTCTGTATTATATTGATCTTGAAGCATTTTGGATAACCTGTTGGCTAAAACTTTGAAGAATGGTGCAGATTTTAACCCTCTTATGCCTTTTTTAATTAAGGTACATCGTACTGCCGCTAGGGGAAGATTCTTTATAAGATCTTGAGTGCTGTAGCTTAGGACGCAAATTGTTTTCGATCTCGCAAAAGCTATTAATAAAGAGGCGTTGACGTTTAGCCAGTACATTCCGTTTGAACTGACACCACCACATCCTGAAAACCGTTAAAAATAATAATGGGCCTTCATATGTATCTTAAATATTACCTGTGGTTGTATGAACAAGACTTCCATCGTGAAGTGACCAAATATTCACGACCCCACTGGGTCCTTTTAGACAACCACTAGCCAATAACAATCCGGATTTGTCTATAGAAAGGCTCGAGACAGTATTGTAAGAGTGGCCTTGAAAATTCATTACTTGAATAGGAACCTTTTCTTGCTCATTCTTTTCATCGGGTAGTTTCCAGACGTGCACAGTACCATAGTTACTGCCTATAAAAAAATAATCTTAAATTAGAACGGCAATGTAGAAAACCAATTACAGCTAAGAATAAAGTTTACAATTTTTTTTTATAAATCAGGTAGAAATTGATAAATATGAATTATGATGCTGCATTTTCTCAGTTACTTACCAATCGCCAGAAGTAGTGGCATTGGGCCTTCACCAACTAAAGGAGACCAAACTAAACTGATAGGTTCGTAAAATTGAACCAATAAGTTCACAGGAACCAGTTTATCTTCTGTTAGCATCCATATTTTGCAAGTTAAATCTGAAGAGATGGAAGCAAGAAGAATTCCCCTTGGATCCCATTGGAGACCGGTTATTGTATTCTCGTGAGCTTTACAATTTATTATGAGATTTTCTTTTTCAAGCCAACCAAGTTTAATTGTGCCATCATAATAGGCAATGGCAAATGGACCATCTTCTTGATGCCAGTCCATGTGTACTACAGCTTTATCAAAAATTATTTAAATTAAATATAAAGAAGGAAAATTGTTTTATATATTTTTTCTTCTTACCTCTCAACGTACTAAAGTTCTTAAGCATAGACACCTGTTTACTTTCCTCTTTTAACATAATTATAGATACAGAACCATCAATTTTGCCAACAATCAAAAAGTCTTTATCTTGGGCGGTTTCCCCTTTGAATTTAGGCCATGTCATTACTGTTATAAATTCATTTTGGTCTTCTATAAACCAATCGCTATAGCAATTTGTATTTTCGGATTTTTTCATCGGCCAGATGTTAATGAAATTGTCCAACGCTGCTGCGATGAAATTCCCTGTAGGCGCCCACTTTAAATGTCCTAAAATGTTCCACATTGACTTTTAAACTAATCAAATAACAAAATATTTTTAAGATTTGTAGGTGATAGTTAACCAGAGACAGATCTAGGATATTAAAATTTTGTAATGTTATTGCTTTTCTCATTTATCGAATATTAACGCTTCTACAAATTACTCACCTATTAACCTGTCTTGTAGTTCACTACCAAATACTTCAGTGGAGATATGAAAAACTAAAGTTGAATCCAAAACTGGCTGTTTTTTTGGTTCAACAATCCAAAGTCGAACAGTTCCATCATAACCAGAAGACGCTAACAATCCACTTTGCTCGTGCCACGCTAATGTAGAAACTCTGTTATCATGAGCTTCTAAATACATTGTGTTCTGTTTAGGCATAAAACTTGATAAATCTGCGAAGTTGATCTGATCTGTATTTGAACCGGACATCATTTGAATTTTTGTTGCCAGAGACTATAAAGATTCTCATATTTATTCACTGTATGAGAGAATAATTTAAGAATAAAATATTACCTTAAATAATTGTTTAGCTGCCCATTGTTTACTACTATGATCAACCTTGCTTGACAAAATAAACGCCGATAAAGCGTTTACCAAAGCCAAAGGTCCAATGTCTTTAGTCTCAGGTTGAGGACTTTGCGCCATTTCTTCCTTAGGTAAATCCATCAAAGAACAACCTCCATGCGCAGATAAAATATTAACTAAAGCCTGTGTAACCGCAAAACCTGACTTAGGCAAAGCAACTCCGAAGGCATACATGATTAAATCTTTGGTGCACATATTGACGACAAGCTTTGAAGAGCTAATTTCATTTTGTGCTAGAGCTGCTATACTAATACTAAGATAGTTTAAACAGCTATTAGCGGCACTAGAGAGGTTTGTAATGAGTTGTGAAAATCCTTTTGGTAGTTGAAATGTGGGTATGTCTTGGTTATTCTTTATATTATTAATTTCGACTCGGTTCATCGCTGTCAACGTCATTAATCGCACCACTTTTGTTATGTCAGATAAACCGATTGATTCTAAGCAATTCACTAAAGAAAAGTAGTTTGTACTCATTGAAAGTATAGATAAGACGTTTAGAATAATAGTCCTTGACAATAAAATATGCATAGTAATAGTTAAATGTTTTAAAGCCAGAATTCTTTCAAATGAAGAACTCAATGTCATAGCCTGTGTTCCAACTGATCTAAACCTAGTATCCGGTTTATCTTCTTTTTCACAAGCCATTTTAGGGACTGCATTTATCCCCAGTGGGTCAAACCTGACTAAGCTGAATGTTTCTACTGTTAGGTCATTCATTCCAAGATAGCTTTTCATTAAATCAATATCATCACAATTTGGCATGGTGAATAGTTTTGCTAGTTGAACGTCGGCCTCTGTCATATCGCTTTCATTGAAAATAATATCAGGTGCTTGCAATTGAACGTGTTTATCAGATTTGTGGCTATTTGTGTATTTAAGCTTGCACTTGTAACAAAGGATGTAATAACCATCTGAACAATACCCACAAACCCCTTGTCCCCACAAAGTATTACATCCGGGATGATAAGATAATAAGTGCACATCTAAATAAGGAGATAAATGTTTACAATAAGGACAAATAGCGCAGGGATTCTCAACGCTAACATAAGAAGAATTATTTAATTGTTGCCTGTCCACACTTTCATTAGATGTAGGGGTGGCGTTCTCGCTACTGGAATCTTCTATTGAAGAATTTCTTAAAAGGGGGTTCCCTTCGCCCCTTACGTGCTGTCGTTCCCTCTTCCTTTCGTGCAGTGCTTTATCTATGCGTTCTATAAGATTTCGAAAATCGGAACTTCGCCTTCTTGACGCCAATCCTAAAAATATCCATCATTTAATAAATATTTTTCATTACTATTTTATTTATTTACCTCTTCTTTGAATAAACTCTATTTCAGATCCTTCTAAGCTCTGAGGTCTCGTAATATCCTGAGACCTCTCCATTAAAGATCTCAATAAATTACTTCTATTCGATGTCCCCTCATCTTCACTAATATCCAGATATGGATGTTCCAACATCCACGTGGCTAAAGTGTTGACTGTGTGAGCATTAAGTTCAGCGGTACATTTGGTCTCTCTTAATGCCTTGAGGATGTGCTTGATAGTAAAACCCATTTCTAACAGAGGTGTGGCTATGGGAGGTGGTGGGGAAGAGATGCGACGCGCTCCCCAGAAGTTTTCTTCGGATTCTGAACCGGAAAACAGCCGGCTTCTGATGTTGTTCAGATTTGGACTTGCGCCTATAACAGTAATTAACATTATAAGACTGTTATGTAAGGTAAACATGCGAGCGGGCTGAGTTATCCATGTTTAACCTTATCAGTGTTGAATATTGTAAATGTTTTATATTATCCTGAAGTTTTTTTTTCAATATTAAACACAGGATAACATAAAATTGAAATAAATGAATCGATTTTTTTAAAGTCATCGTAAACTTACTTAAAGATGTGGAATGCGTAGCACCATAGGGTACATAGGGAAAAGCAGTTGTATGTACACTTAGTGAAGATGGTGGTTTTGGAAGAGAACTATTGGGTCTTGGAGGTTTTAACAGCAAATCTTTTCTTGAATGATCACTACCTACATGAGGGATGAACAATACAATAATCAACAGGTGAAGAATAAAAAACAAGGAACTAAATTTAATTTTCAATCAGATAGAATTGTAGTGAGTACATATTTTGTCATTTTAAATTTATAAACAAATTATTTAATTTAAGCAACGTCTAATGTTCTATAGCTCATAAAACCGACATTTTTTGACAAGAAATTACTCTTGTAGTTTCTGCTACATTAAAAATGAAAGAAACTAGAAAATAAATAGCTTTCTTATATTTTTTTTATTTGAGCATTTTAACTGCAAAAGTTGATTAGCTGAATTAAAAATATTGTAAACTGCAAGAGTGGGCTTAATAAAATACAAAGGATATACCTGCGAGATATTTAATAAGTAATGTAAAGAAATATCTCAGCAATCTCTTACAATTTCGTTAAAATAAAAACAAATCCTAAAAAAATATATATTTTAATTTCCTTACCTTCAGGAATTATTGTTGAGCTCGGTAGACTGGTAATAGAATTATCAATTTTACTAGCGCTCGAAGCGAAACTCTTCTTTTCTTCGGAAGAACGACATTTGACGTAACTCATATGAAGGATTGATTGCGCTCGTTCTGTGTCTGCTACTCCAATTATGTTTTCTAGTTTGCACTGATCTATGCTTTTGTCTACGAGAGCGTGCATGATCCTCGTCATACATTCTACATCTTCCGTCTTGGCTTTGGAATTAGTAAGAAACAGTTCAGTGAATGAAGATGAAGTAATGAAGATTCCTAGAAAGAGATTTTTTTTATAAAAATATTCAAATGTACTAAGATGAGTACTTGTTTTACATACCCAAAACTTTTAGCGCCGCAAATTGCAAAAAAGCAAGTTTAAGAGTCTCCTCTTCCAGATCCAATAATCTTTTTTCTAAAATATTGGTTTGTAAATTTTCGTCATCATTTTCGTTCTTTGCATCACCGCCATCTTTGAGTTTGGAATCGCTTTGCGATTCGGCTATTTTTTCAGTACTTAACCGCTTGACTTCGCCCATGATGCTGGAAACCATTTCGTTTGTTAGCGATTCCATAGTTCGGGGCCGTTCACTTGGATTTTGATTAAGGATTTGAGAATCTGAGCTGCACCTAAAAAAATTTGAATAGGTGAAACTACCGCAGAAATTCAAGTAAAATATTACCTTAAATGATCAGGAACAGAAAACTTTTGTCCCTTGGTAGGATGCAGCAGTAACTGTTCATCTTCTGTCAGATCAAAATTCGGCATAGAAATTTCATTTGTTATGCCACTAAGTCTGGCAATTTGTAGTAAAACATGCGGAGTCAATCCACTAAATTTATTAATGATAAAAGGCGTAGGTTCAACAAATTCTAAATTAGAAATTGTCACGTCTGATATACCTCCGTCTGATTCCCACTGAACATTAACAGTCGTGATACCTTTTTTTAAAATACCAAGGACTACTGCTTTTTTTCCTGTAGTTTTGTGTTTGCAAATACCCCCCATCCTCATACCTCTGTCCAAACCTACGAAACAAAAAAATGGTATTTGATTTGTAAGAGTAACAGTTCTGTTTATTTATTTTGATAAATTCACCTCAACATCAACAGCCACGTTATTGAAAGCCTACATTTTTTTAATGTTGCAAATATCAACTCGAGTATTGAGAGCATAAGAGCTGCAATAGTATATTTATATATTATTGCAGAACCAACTTGCTTGCTCGTTAACATTAAGGCAATAAGTGGTGCAATTTATTGAGTGAAACTTTCTTCTGAGAACAAGGTCGAGTTTTTTTCAAAAAATATGTCATGTGTGTTTACATGGCTACTACAATGTTGCTGCAACAATTAAAATAAAATTGTAGGTAGTGCTGACTGGTGTGGAATATGTCGACTCAAAAAGATAAATGTGCTGCTGATTTTACAGTTTTACTACTGTCTAAGAAAAAAAAAGAAAAGGGAAAGGAGGATTTGGACAAGAGAGTAGATTTTAAGAAGACAAGAACTGGGTGTTCATTGGGCATTGTTATGTGAATTGATTGCAAAATATTCGACAGCTTGACAACTTTCTGAGAATGACGGCAGAGGATTTTGAGTACTTACTGCGATTAATAGGACCAATCATTGCAAAAACTGACACTAATAAGACGCAAAAAATTCCTCCCAGCGAAAGGCTTTGTGTAACACTGTGGTTTTTAGGATAAAATAATAATAAAATGTTTTATTAAATAAAAGTAAAAATATCATTGATAGTTCACAATATTTGCAGGAGATTCGTATTATTCATTAATGCAGTTTCGGATACTAGTCTGAATAGTTTGTTTGGTCACATGATATAAATTTCTAGGCATTCAAAACTCCCATGTACTTTGGTTTGTTTCGTCAGCTCCATCGCCGCTTTTTTGTTTTTTAATTCAGAATGAAATTGTGTCCTTAAATTATGCAGTTTCCGAGTTATTTCATTGACATTCGTGCTAAATGAACCAGCCAGATCCTTACATTTTAAAAAATTTCAGAAAAAAATAGTACATTTGCACAAAAACTTTTATCTGTTTACACTAAAACAAAATATCTCATCTCTGACACATATTGCGCACCATTTCAAAAGTGTCGATAGCTTGTTTTCAGCCACGTCTACACGTATATGAGATCAGTTCTCGCAATAAGTTTTGCAAGATTATTGCCTGTGTATTCGGGCTTTATACCAGTATCCCACATATTACCCAGTAAAAATTTACCCAAGTCGAACTAAACATTCCAAATACTAATGCAGTTTTATTCATTTTTTGTTTGTTTGTCTACGCGATCTCAAAAACTAACGGAGAGATATTTTCGATTCCTGACTTATTCGAGCCATCACTCATGTCTGGGAAAATTCATCGAAGCTGAGTTTTCAGCCCATCAAATTTACCATTCAAAATGTGTGTTGATCGCGTATGCCCGTTCATATACCCGATTCACGGGATAAACTCAGTTCAAAAGATTAACTAATGCTAGATCAAGATAAACGTTCTGTTACGCACATTCATAAGAAAACGATCCTTATTTTTATATAGAGAAGTTTATGTGACAACACCAAAGCAATCAACAGAAACTGCAAAGTTTATAAATCTAGCTTTAACTTGACTTACCTGCAATAACTATAAGAGCTGCCCAAACATTGTTGCATAACTCATCTGTTTGTATCTCAGATTTGAACTCGCTAATTTTTTCTTGTGTTAATTCTGCATCATCTTCCATATTATGAGTATCAATAATCGGGAAAAGACTTTCTATTTTATTTAGTCTTGAAATTAAAGCTTCATTTACGTCTTCAGTCCAAGTAGCAGCATTTTGTAACTTTCTAAAATGTCAAATGGATCAGAGATGTATGATACATACAAAAATTTCACTCACCTTATCAGTGTTACATAAGATTCAATCAAAACAGCATGTAGAGGAGCTAAATTTGGTTCACCAGGTAGTAAATCTCTTTGGGTACCATGTACTTTCATATCTGTAATTTTTACTTTTTCGTCTGGATTTGTGCTATAAAACATTACACAAGGATAAAGCTCCGCCGCATTTATATTTTCAAACGCTACCCTTGGTTCTTCACCGTTTTTTCCAAAACTTAATGTTTTTGCATCCATGTCTAATATCACTGTGATATAATCACCTTAAAAACAAATAAATACGAAACTTACTTATTTAATAACATGTAGTCGGAAAAATTACCTTGAGTATAACTCTGAAAGCTCATGTCTCTTTCTCCATTATGGTACAAACTGCCACTATAAGCCCTATACAACCACATGTCATTGGTCGATCTGTGACTAAAATCTTTAACGGGGTACTTAGAAACACCTATACATGTACCTTCGTTGCCTCTATTTTCTTTTACTATGAGAATTTTCCATTGATAACATCCTGATCTTATTGCTTGCAATGCTAAACCGTAACCTCGACCGCCGGTACCATGTACAAGGGTCAAATTACCTAAAATATTTTATTCATATATGTGTTATCCAAATTTTAGTTATAAATTACCTCTCACACAAAATAGAGATACAATCTTTATTTATTTTTTCTACAGTCTGAGACAGCTGGTTTTGTCTAATATCAGATTTCACGGACCAGACTAGTAGATAAATAAATAAACATTTCATCTCTAGGTATTAACAGCAGGCATGTGAGAAGTAAATAGATTACTTCACCGCTGTCTAACAGCAACGAAGTACCACGAAATATGTTCGCCCCTCGTAATCACCAAAATTCTGTTTCAGAGGTTTGTTTATACTTTTTTCTCATTTACTTTAATGCTGTTATACGGCGGAAGTATATGTCAAAAATTGACAAGTTACAAGAAAGCCAATTATACAAATATGTGTAAATGGCATAACATTTTAATAAATCTAAAAGAATATACAAGTAAAATCTGGTTTTTACCTTCGATAGTACAGTTGTAACATTTTTCTGGATCAAATCCCATATCATGGACAGGTACATTTCCCTCACCCTCTTTAAATATTTTGTTATCTAAAAAGTCACTTTCGGAAAATTCAGAGCTGACAGCTGATGATGTTTCATTTTCAAGTTTTGGTATGTTCCAAACTTCCTGACTAATTTGATGAAATAACTTGTTTATGATGTGCTTTCTTAAGTCATCGTCAATGTGAACAGCTTGAAGACCTAAAATCAGTTTTATCCCACATTTATAAAACTATTTTATGAGAAAATAGTATTTTTAAATAAAATTCAAAAAGGAATAGAAAATTGTAAACAAAACATTTTGTTAAGCTGAACTTCATATGGATATTAGACAGAATAACAGGCCAATGTAGCCATTACTGATAAAATCATCAATACTAAATCAAATAACAAGTTTTTTATTTTTACATTTATCATTTTTTGAGGTTGTTGATTGTTAATTATACTTAAATTACATATAGAAGAAAAAAATATAAATTATAAATAATAGTCAAAAAGGCCTGAGCCAATAGCATTTTGAGAAACCAATAAAAAATTGTTGTTGATTTTATATTATCAAGTGGATGATTTCCGTTTTAACTTACCTGGTAAAATAACCTGCAATAACTGCAAAATCAACAATTTAGGTCTTAAACTTTTCAATTGTGAGGAATAATTTGTGTATAAATTTGATGTATCCAAAATGGCAAGTAAAGCAAAAATCCATTTTTTGGATGCCAATAACTTCTGTATAATATGACTCGAAGATATAATTCTCAAGAATAGCAAAAAATCACCCAAACTTCGTTCTGCATCTCTGTTAAAATTAGTACATACAGCACCGGCAACATTTTGACAGCTTTCATCAAAAGATTCTATTGTTTTAATAAATTGTTCGTGGAGAATATTCACCACATTTTCTAAAGTAGATAAATCAATTTTCTTGGAGTGGACACAACATGATATGGCAAGAATTCGAGTTAATCTCAGAGATGCAACACTCAACAACTCCGATTTGTTTAAAAGTTTCGTAGGAATTAATTGGAAGTTAATTACTTTCATTAAAAGTTGCACTAGGTCATTGTTTATAACAATCGGTAAGTCATTCGAAAGGTATCTGTAAATTCATTAGATTAGATAAATATCAGAAATAATATATTTATTACTCACCTAGTACTTAAAGAAAATACAGTAACCAATAAAAGTTGTTTGTTATCAGAATTATTAAAGATCTGTCTTTTCAGAGACTGAGTCAAAAATTGGTATATCCCATGTACAACAGTCCTAATTTTTTCTTGTATCTCCAACGGAGCAGATTGTATTCCTTCTAAGTAATGATGAAGTTGGGTACAAGAATCTTCATTCTTTATATTACAAAATCCAAAAGAACCTTCAAGAAGCTGCTGCTGTATACAATTTAAAACTGTGGGCGAAGTCTCTCGGGTTACTAAATGATATAAAAGTTGGTCCAAACTCTCAAACCTATAAAACAATAAAGTTTAAAAAATATTTTTCATTAGGTTTTAATACTAACCTAACAAGTGCTCGGTTTTTCTGCTGTATTAAAGCTCTGTAAAGTACAGAAGGATCTGCACACCAGCCAGAGGCCTCACCATTAACGAAATTTCTTACTTTTTCAGTTGGTTCATTCAAGACAAAACTTTGAAAAGAATGACAAATTCTTCTAAGATCGTTCAAAGATGCAGAATCTTTATGAGGTTTGTAGAAATCGATGTACGGTTTTTCTATCTCCATTTCAGGTTCAGAATTTGTGGTGTTGGGTGAAATATCTGCGTCTATACCTAAATAAAAAAAATATATTATACATATGCTAATGAACAAAAGAATATTCCCAACTCAACTACTGATAAAACTCAACAAAATATAAAAGATGAATAATTTCATGTATTAAAAGAACTAATTTATGACATTCACATCCACCTTATCAAAATTTACTATTTTAAGAAAATAAAGCACAAAGTCAGTTACCACAAAATTAATAACAAAAAGTACTAGCAGGCAATCCCCTGGGGAACAACCTGTTTTTTTTTTTAAAAATTGTCTTTCAATTATATTTTCAATTTAAAAAATCATTTTTTTACTTCTTCTGAAGTACCATCACGTTTAATTTAATTTACTTAGTTTCTACCCTCAATGGGTGTTTTCACATTTTGTGATCAATTCTTTTCTTCTTTTAGTACTCAATATTGGCCTGATGATGGTCAGTGGCCGTAACTAGTTGCCTGCTAGTACTTTTTCTTATTACATTTGTGGTACCTGACTTTGTGCTTAATTCCATGAAACTTTGGACCATATTTGAGATCTGGATAACCTATGGAATTTACAACTACTGGTCGATGTTGAAGAATAAAAAAAGAACCAAATTGGCCTGAAAAAAAAATCTACTATACACCAACTATATATCTTTATAAATAATGTTCAAACGATAAATCTTAAGCAAGGGAAACTAGCTGGACTCTTTTGACCTCAGATGGGCCTAAAATAGAAAAACCACATAAAAACATGTCAAAAAAACAATTCCTTTAGGTATTTTAGCAACAGTTTTTGAGGCTGAGGTGACGAGAATTACACACAAAGTGCAATTTCAGTTCTTGAATGCAACGTCAACAGCAAAACAAGGCCATATTCTTGTCAATCATTACTTCTAGGGCAATTTAAGAGTGTTTTAAAACACCAGAGCTGGTATCTAAAAACAACACAGGACTTCCACTATGTTGTCTTTATTAGATATCAGCTCTGGTGTTTGAGAACACTCTTAAATTGCCCTAGAAGTAATGATTGTAAAAAATATTGGCTTGTTTTGTTGGTAAGAGGACACGGTGAATACTTAAGTAAGTTTTTCAATAAATGATCAGACACCTAGCACTTGAGTTTTATTATACACTTTCCTATAAATATTAACTGACGAATTACCTTTAGATTTATTTTATTTTATTAAAAAAAAAATACAAATTATCTTACCTTTTATATAAATTAAGAGAAACAAACATCTCTTTAGTATTTCTTGACAAGATATCTTAAAACTGTGCTCTTCATTTTCTCCAAAAAAAAATTTTTCTTTATAAATTGCTAGGGATTCATTTTCTGATTGATTTTCTACCATTTCTTCTTGATATTCTTCACAATATATTAAAGCAATCATTTTCTGTCTTAAACTTAAAACGCTTTTAAAAACTTCTTTTACTGCTGGATGAGAGGATGATTTTTCTAGCAGACACAACTGTCTTAACACAGTCATTAAATAACATTTAGTTACTGTGTCCAGCAACTCTTTTTCATCTTCCTCAAATTCCCAAGATTCAATTTCAATATCTTCCATTAATTTATTGAAAAAACTATTACTACTTCTAAGCTCATTAGAGGGAACTGCACAAGCTTCGTCGTACTGGTAGGGTAAGTCGAAAACTAGTTTGCATAAACTCTCTATTGGCTGTGGCAAATTCTCTAAGGTTACTAAAATTTGTTCTGAAAATTTGGATGTAGCCAGATATGACAATTCTGTTAAAATTGCTTGGTCGACAGATTCTTCTGCTAGACCAGCTGAGAAAATTTCATTTGACAGCCAGTTCCGACAAAGGTTTTCAACTTGAGTTGGCGGTTCCCCAACGAGCATACCACCTAAACAATGGCCTATTACTAATGAGCAAGTTTTTTGCATATCTACTATCCATATCCAAGATTGTTCTGCTAATTGATCTAATGTTGGAGTTTCACTCCCTAAAAAATTAAAATTGTATATTTTAAATAATTTGTACCTTTTTGCATGTAAAAAATATCACTTACTTGACGAGTCTTTTTCGCTATTTAATAGCTCCCGCGGCAATAATTGGTTAAATCGATCGATTGGATCCACCAATTCTAAAAGCGCTGGATACATTTTTTTTACATAGAGTACTGGCATTAGAAGCAAGGAATTTAAAATCTTAAACAACATTGCGCCAGTAACAGATTCGAGTAACACGTTATACAGTAATTCCAAACTCGAAGGATACATTATCAATATATTCGCGGCCCTATTTAAAATTTTCATAGCGAATTTGAAAACATGAGAGATATGAGTGGCGAATATGTCGTTCTCGGTATATACGAATTGATTTTTGGTAGAACTGGTATAGTGAGCAAGCATGTGATTCTGTAGAGAAGAAAGAAGACGTTGAAGATTGTAGATTTTGGAGTTTCCCGGGCTTTGCCACTTAAATTTGGTAGTTATTGACATGTAGTTTAAGATGCTGTCTAATGTATCTTCCTAAAATAAAAAATATAATTTACAAAATTCAATATTTTGAAAGATGACTTGAGGTTAAAAAAGGTTCCTCTTTAATTTCCCAAATGTATTTTTTAAACCTTATCCATTTTCCAGTAATAATTTAAAAAAAACTTATTATTTTTTACAATAGCCAAAATGTTAACTATGATTTTAATACATATTTCATCATTTTTTTATTTCATTATAAATAACGCATATACCGGAAAAACTGTACCTTCTACATTGCTTGTTAGTATATTATTAATAAACCATATCTTGATACTCACAGTATTTTTACTGAATGACTTCAACAAAGTGTGCATTAAAGTACCAGTGAGCTGAAGATTTTCGATTTTTTCAGGAATGCTACTATATCCCAACAACGCCGCTATATGTATGGGATCTTCCAGACTGTTCAAAATAATTCCCAAAAGCATTTGCTGACCTTGCGACAATTGGTTACCGCTAGATAGATAAAGATGCAAAAATTCAACCCTTTCGTTTAACTGAGGTAGAAGTAAAGGGGCTCCTATATTCAGGACCTCCCTGGCAGTGTTGTGTATTTCAGGTGGGGCTTCTATATCTACCAATCTATAAAAAATGTATGTAAGTGTATCACTTTATTGAATGACATATAATAAAAAAAGTAACGTGTGTAAATTATTTTGTTTTATATTTGATCAAATAAAACGTGACAAAAATCTTACCTGAACAATGCAGTCCTTAGTACTTTAGCATGTGTATTCAATACGCTGGTATTTAGATTCCCATTAATACACAAATTCAAATGTGTGCTAAGCAATTTTAGAGTCAATAACACGAATCTGTCGTGTTCTTCTGCGGTTTTAAAAGGAAGCGGCGGACTCTTATAAGTAAAGTTAAGTGTATATTTTTCTAAAAATACTTTTAAGTATCCAAACGTTTTTTCATGTAAATCTAGGCAAAACGGCCTGTGCTTTGTGATGTGCTGACTCTCAGATGGAACTGATGTCCAAGATATAGAATGTGAAGTACCTGGAATATATTTTTCAAGAATAACCAAAAATGTAGGAGAACACATTCTACAATATTTCTCTACCTGCACTGATTTGTCGAATAGGAACTCCCTCTAACCCAATAACTTTAAGGGGTCTTGTTATTGGACTTGAAGTGTGCCCTTGTCCACACTGTCCCATACTATTGGTGCCCCATGCAAAAACAACATGTTCATCGCTAAGAGCTAAACAATGAGTATCTCCTGCAGAAATATCTATTATTCTGTATGATGTTAAATCTTCTACTAAAAGTGGTCTAAGGCATATTGCGTCTGCTGAACCCATGCCTAAAATGGGTCCACTACCCCACGTATAAACCTAAAATTGTTATCAATTGTTAATGTATTAACAGAGGTAATATCTCAAGACTATGATAAATAGCCGACTAATATTTTCGTCATAATTCTATCGAGAGTACCTTGTATTTCGAGACAATTTGATGTGACCATATTAACATTAAAAACCTGAATAGCTTTAGCTCGAGGGAGTTATTCTTTGATTATTAATGTTCATATGGTTGAATTGAATTGTGTCAAAATACAAGTTGCTCAAGATAAATTAAAGAAAATAATAGTTTCTTTTTGTCATATCATGTGATATTCAAGAAGATTATTTCCCGCAAAAATTAAATTAATTTCAGATAAGTAAATTGCCGTATTCATAGGTAACAAAGATTTTACAGTTTTTTCTATAAAATTGTTATCAAAAATACCGAATCTTTGAAACTGACAGAAGTATTTGACATTTTTATGTGACGTATCAAAATGACTATTTCTCTAGAGAAATTGTCGCTGATATTTGATTCGGATTGGTCTAAATTTTAAAAATTCTGCCATTTCATTGGGTGATATAAAACAAGGGAAATAATCAAAATATTTGACGATTGAAACAACAGTATTGAAAAATAACAGGTCGAAACTTGGTTGAAACCACAAATAGAATAGTTCTTAATATAATAAAGTGGTTCTTGGTAATTAAACACTAAATCTGAGTTTTTTATTACACTTACTGTTAGTAGAAAGAATGTTCATTAACTTTAAAGATTCTGTAAGTAATGACAATGACGTTTAGATTGTGACAATTGTGCAAGAAATGAACTTGTAAAGTTTTATTCTAAACGTCATTGCTTTTACTTATCGAATCTTTAAAGTTAATGAACGTTCTATCTACTGACAGTATGTGTATGGATTTCGACCAATCAGTTATTTTGTCTTAAGCCAAATTATCTAATTGGTCTCCCTCGTGTTTTAAGCGATTTTTATTTTTTTCTTTGCAGCAGTTGCCTAGAAGTTATAATAAAAAAATAGTATATTAAAGTAGTTTCTATTGTATATTGATGATATTAAGCAGATAGTTGGAAAGTACTCGTTGCATCTTTTTGCAGATGATAACTTAATTTACTTTTCTTCACCCAGTACTGTTCTAGTAACTGATGTAATCAATACAACTTTTTCACAAAAATATAAATGGTGCTGTGTTAATTTACTTAAAATTAATGCTAATAAATCTAAATTTATGCTCATTGGGACTGAAGGTGTATCTTAAGAAATTTCAAAGGAGCTAATTGGAAAATAAAAGTCGGTATTAACGGGATTGAGATGAAGGAAAAAATAAAATATTTGGGAGTTGTAATTGACCACAGGGTTAACAACATTATTAAAACTATTTCTTTTAAAATAAGTTACCTATATAGAACCTCAAAGTATTTAAACCAGTGGTCATTAATAACATTATATAACACATTGATCCTCCAACAGTTTAATTATTACTCAACTATATCTACTGCAACAGAATGAAACTAATAGATTGCAAGACAATGCGAATAATACTGTCATGCAATCGGTGTACTTCTATACGGTCTATGTTAACAATACTGAGCTTTTAATGTTAATTTTCATTTTCAAAATCAGATTGGGTTTGTCACCTACATATCTTCTTAAAAAATTAACTACAATTCTCAGCTGCACCAATAGTAAACACGAACTAGATACAACTTCCATATACCACAAGTGCCGAGAAGAAGTGCACGCCTGTATTTTGTAAATGTCTATTTATGCTAAATAAACGGTTCTTGAAAGTGTAAGTGGATATTAAGCACATTAATACACGCGCGATTTTGGAAGAGCAAAAGTTATTAATTTGAATAGCATTTCCTCCGATTTAAAAAACCGAAGTTTTATTATTTCAAACAACACTAACTTTACTTTTCACTTTCATTTAAAAAATTAAGATTTTTAAATATTTGAAATTCTTAATTTGGGTTGAGATTGTAATAAATTTTTTTGACATTGGTGGTCACTTTTTCAGAATTCTCGTGAAGTGGGCTATTGTTGTGATATATTTTTTAAATCAAATTTTTATAACCTTTCAAATGAAGTGTCACATGACCATTCTTCCTATTTAAAGGGATTGAGAGTGTGGTTGTCGCCTGTCGTCTAGATACCGAAAGTTGTGTATCATCAGATGCTCGGATAAGTGTAAAAATCGACGTGTTTGAGCATTTTTTGCTCTTTAAAGTGAACTAGTTGAAGGAGGAGGTGGGACTTGTTACGCTCACTGTATAATCACTATGTTTTAAATAAGAAAATATAAATTAAAAAAAATTAGGTTTAAGTTTTTTAAATTGAATAGTGTAATGGTGCAATAATTAATTTTTATCTATGAGACAGTAATAAAATATAATTTCTTATGCAAAATGTATGTGATTTTATAGTCCAAAAAGCTTACAATGAGATAATAAAACTTTCAACGATATTTTATAATCGTATTTTTTACAACAACCAATTGTTATACATATACAATTTATAAGACACAACACTAACTTATAAATTTTTGTAAATATTTTTTTTTTATAAAAAAAAACTTTTGAAACATTTGTTAGTAATATTTTATTTGACATTAGATCAATAATTAAAAAGTTGACATTTAGACTTCACGTTTCTTAGGCTGTTGATGTTGCCCTGCCAACTTTAAAACATATTTTGACCTTCTGTATCGATAATTTATACTTTTAATTTGTTGGTTTTCAATTTTCTCTTGTTATGATCAATTATATTTTTGATCTTTTACAATATTTTACAATTATTAGGATTTTCTGTATGAACTGATTTATAATTAGATAATTTGTAATTATTACCTGCCCCATAGTGCTTAAAGCCATCGAAAATGAAGTTCCAGCGCACACTTTCTGAATTATTAATCCTTGTAGAGCTTCAATAACTTTTGGTCTGTACACTTTAGCAATTTCTCCATGTCCCAATTTCCCGTTTTCACCAGAACCAAAAGACCAAACAGTTTTTCCGTCTTTAGACACGACTAGAGTGTGGGAGCTGCCGCAGGCCACTGTGCCAACTTCTACCTCGGCGAGATCTTGAACTAAAGTTGGCACATGACGGGCATTATTGTCTAAGTGACCTAGTCTTCCGTGATCACCTTCACCCCACGTATAAAGCTTACCATCATCAGTTATCGCCGCGCTATGTCTATAACCTATGAAAAATTTTACATTATACACATAATTAACAAGAAACAGGTCAGCTATATTTACCTGCATTAATATATTTGATAGTTTTGCCCAAAAATGGACCCATAATTCTCTCAGGTTGCTTATGGGTAGAACAATTTCCGTGACCTAATTTTCCATAATCTCCATCACCCCAACTATAAACTTGTCCATTTTCCATTAAAGCTAGAGTGTGTCCATCGCTGCCTTTGGAACTAGAAAGTTTTTTAACGACGGCATCTAGGAGTATCCTTTTAGGAAGACTTTGATTAGATGATTCTCCCAAACCAAGACGACCATAGCTGCCTTTTCCACAAGCACTGACATAGCCATCCCAGTGAATGGCAAAAGTGCAATACTGTCCAGCCTCAATCTGAAAGCAACATTGTTTATAAATTTCCCAAAAAAAATCTATCATCAATTTATTAGTTATAATAGATAATTTACTGGATAGAACACTGAACTGATCAATAATTTTCATATAAACAGAACTATGTATAAATAAGTGAAAAACGGCAATATATTTGCCATAATTTCTCGAGTTTTCAAAAATTTAAAGTCACGAATACTTTCTGTATTTATACCTTCTATTGTATAGTAGGTATATATGGTATATGTAGCGGGAAAGTAAAAATATCTGAAAGATTAATATCATTTTAGGTGTTTTTAACGATTGCCGTTATCCGACTGACAAAATCGTCCTAAAGTTTTTTTTTAAGTCGTAAAAGTTAACAAAAAAGTATTTTACTCAATGAATGCATGATTTTAATAATTTACCTTTAGGAATGAAGGAAACTAAAAGTCTATTTACATTTAGAATGTATTTGTATTTAAATTAAATTAAATAAAATTTTAAATAATATCATTTATACTGTTAAATATTATTTTGCCAGTTGGTATTTTATTATTATTATAAATTTCAATATTTATTAATTGCGGTTGTCTATCATAATAAATAATTAAAATTTATTTTAATCACAAAGTAATTTTTTATAACAACAAGTTTTGTTATGTTTATTTAAACATATTGATATTAAACATTTTATTACTAATACATATTTTAATTATAAATAACTTCAATTCTCAAGTTCTATTTTTTTTCTGCATAAATTACTGTTAGTAATAATTTTCTCAGGTCTTTTTTATTTTAATTATTTTTTTATTATTATCAGGCTTACATATTTAAAAAAAATAAATAAATAAATAAATAAATAATTCATATAACTTTATGTCACATTTGACTTTAATACAATTTGAAGATAAAAATTTGATCTTACCTGTTGAGCTTGGTTGAAAATCCTCGACTTAATAGGTAGTAATATTTTTTCTTGATTTCCTTCAGCCAATTGATGTGAAGAATTACTACCCCATACAAATACATCACTATTTTCAAAAACTCCCAGTTCAGAATCTGATTCTACTGCTGAACAAGCACCTCCATAGTCAATAGCCATCGAAACCAAGACTTCCATAAGACATAAAGCAGCCTTGTGTATTTTTATTTCTTCCCCATCTTGCTCAGTAAGAATTTTATCTTTGCTCTTATGGCTTTCTAGCTGAGATATTGCCTTTTTAGCCAATTTACTGTATAAAAATAAATAAATGTTTTTCAAAAAAATAATTTTTAATTTAAGAATTATTTTAAGAAGTTCAAAATAAAATATTTAGATATTTTGACACTAAATCAAGTAATTAAAAATTTTATTTTAGTTAGTTATTAGATTATTATTTATATGAAATTACCTAGAAAGCACAGGTTCTTTACAAGAGGCTTCCAAGGCCATGTCAATCCATTCCAAGAGGTATCTTAAAGAACCTCTTTGCAAGGCCAAACCGAGAAGTATTTCACATGAAAGCAATTTACCATTGTCATCAGCAGAGCTATCCATTAACACTGCCTTTTTTAGAAAGCTACAAACTTGGTCTAAACTGCTGGTACCTAAATTTGTTAGTTGAGAATCATTGGAAAGACATAACGGGGGCAGTTTTTCAATTAAAGTTACTGCAGTTTCTAAAACAGAATTGCAAAGAGATGGGATACCAAGGATGCCACTAAATTGCCAATTCTGCTGTAGTAAAGAGAACAGTAAACTCAATCCAGTTTTAACGCCCACTTCCAGTAATGCCTGAGAACCTGAAATTATCTAACAAAAAAAATCAAGGTGTTACAAATAAATAATAAATATATATTTTTTTTAGTCTTATGAGTTATGAGTAAAATTACATATATAGTTCAAAATATAATTATTACTAATATTCTATTTTAAATAAATAAATAAATAGTTTATTTTTATTTTCTATTATAAAGATCTGTAATCTGATATAAAAGGAAATTGAAAGTTATAAAAAAGAAAGTTTTGTTATTAAAATTAATGTAAAATAATATAAATAATAAGGATGTCTATGTAACAAACCTTAATTATGTGTTATATTTTTTTGGAGGTTTTCTGTTGGCGCCTAACCAACAAGAACAATCAGGTCATGTTAAGTTAAATAATTTCGTTTTTTGATAACTACTTGCATTGCAAAAGTTTAAAAATTATAAAACATGAACAATAGTTGGAAATTTTTTTAACATTCACTTACAGCAAATATTTTAAAATGTATTTAAATACAAATATGAATAATTTAAAAAAAATGTATTCAAATACAAATACTTGTTCAAAAATGTATTTACCATGTATTTTTTTAAATGCTTGAATTGACAATGTATTTTAACACAATTAGGACTTCCATGAAATAAAAGATCATGGAGATTAGAGACCCAGGTAATAGGATAATAAACAAATTGTCAGTGCTGCCGTTTTGGGGGTTTTTACCTCAAATGGGGATATTTTGAAGTTCGTGGGGGATTTTTTGGGGATAATATAAAATATTATTTACTATCAGTGATTTCTGCGCAGATGCGTTGCAATCTCCACCTTTTCCCATTGCGAGTACGTGTTGTTTTAATCAGTTTTATTTTATGTTTATTTCGAATAGATTTATTTTTATATGATTATAAATACAATTTCCTTAAACAAGTTCAAGGTCAATTTTGGGGGTAAAATGTTTTCGTTTACATTTTGGAGTTAAACAGCATTTTACGAACGGCAACACTACAAGTTGTGGAATAAACGCCAGTCCGTCAAGTAGAAAGTTTCTGCATGAAGGGGATTTGCCAAGTTAAATAATTTCCTTTTTTTGATAACTACTAGCATTGTAAAAGTTTAAACATTATAAAACTTGAACAATAGTTGGATTTTTTAAACATTTACTTACAGCAAATATTGATCAAACATCACTCAATCTGCTGCAGTAACATTTGGTAGAATATTTAAAATAACTGGCATTTACCGAAAATCACTTTGGGCAATATTGTTAAAAATACTTTTAAAATGTATTTAAATACAAATACAAATAATTTTTTAAAAATATATTTATATACAAATACAAATACTTTTTCAAAAATGTATTTATTGACGTATTTTCTAAATACTTCATTTGACAATGTATTTAAATACAAATACTTCTTCTTGTATTTAAAAAGTATTTAAATACAATTAGGACTTCCTGGAAATAATAGATCATAGAGATTAGAGACCCAGGTAACAGGATAATAAACAATTTGTCACTGATGCATTTTTGGGGGGTTTTTACCCAAAATGGGAGTATTTTGAGGTTCATGGGGGATTTTTTGGGGATATAAATATTAAGAGTACTTGTTGTTTTAATTACCTTTATTATATGGTTATTTCAAATAAAGATTTATTTTTATAGGATTATAAATAACATTTCCTTAAACAAGTTCAAGGTTAATTTTGGGGGTAAAATGTTACCAATTGGGGTATTTTCATTTACATTTTGGGGTAAAACAGCATTTTACGAACGGCAACACTGAAATTTGTGGAATATACAATAACCGCCAGTCTGTCAAGTAGAAAATTACTGAATGAAGGGATAATCCAAAAGGGCAATTGCTAAGTTAAATAATTTCTTTTTTTGATAACTACTAGCATTGCAAAAGTTTAAAAATTATAAAACTTGAACAATAGATGGATTTTTTTTTAAATATACAGCAAATATTGATGAAACAGTCAGTTTGAATTATTTGTAATATCACTCAATCTGCTGCAGTAACATTTAGGAGAAAATTTAAAATAACTGTCATTTATCGAAGATTACTTTAGGCAGTGTTGTTAAAAATTCTTTCAAAATGTATTTAAATACAAATAACATGTATTTCTTAAATACTTCATTTGACAATGTATTTAAATACAAATACTTCTTCCTTGTATTTAAAATAAAGATCATAGAGATTAGAGGTCAAGGTAATAGGGTAATAAACAATTTGTGGAATATACAATAACTGCCGGTACGCCAAGTCAAAAGTTTATGTCTGCATGAAGGGATAATCTGAAGTTAAGGGGAATTTTTATTTCCAGGTAATAGAGAAAAGCAAGTGAATGATCTCAAAATCGTTGAGAAATAATGTATTTAAACTTTATCTACAGTATTTAAAATGTTAGATAAAAATGTATTTTAAATACACAGTAAATACAAATGAAGCTTATATATTTAACTACATATATAAATACATTAAAAGTTTTTAAAATAAATCTATTTAGATATTTAACAACACTAGGGACCAGTTTTATTCTTTTAAAATATTTCTTATAGGTATTCTAAAAATTTTTAAACCTTAAATAATAAAAGTAATGGAAATTTGAAGACAAAAATATTAAGTATGGGGACTAAAATTGTTTCATAAATGAGAATAAATTTTATACTAATAAAGTAAATAAATAATAAGGAAAAATTGATAAAGTGAAGTGGCATACCATTCAAGATTATCAGTTCATTCACATTTATTTCTTAAATTACCACAGATTATGTCAACAATTTAATTAATAAAAACAAAAATTGTTATTTAGCTTGATGATAACTGTAAACTATTTGTAGCAAAATGTTAAATATTAAGGAAG
The DNA here is from genome assembly GCA_963243735.1 of Neocrepidodera transversa. Lineage (NCBI taxonomy): Eukaryota > Metazoa > Arthropoda > Insecta > Coleoptera > Chrysomelidae > Neocrepidodera > Neocrepidodera transversa. Next base: position 16,820,382 of record OY725343.1, read on the forward strand.
TATTTATAAATTTTCAAATTAAATATAATAAATAAATAACTTACCTCTCTGGAAACCAAAGGTACTACAGCAGTACCAGTACTGGGCTCACAAGATCCACTATCTGGTTTTTCCTTATCATGATATTTCATCAGTAAAGCATAATATATTCTTTTTAAAAGTAACAGCCTTTGTTTCAAAATCACAGAAAACTGTGTGGATGAACATACTTCTTTGGCAAGTTCCAATTGGGAAGTCAGCAATGTAGTAATGTAAATATTCAAATCATTGGGTAAAGGAGGGTCATATTGAAAAGTGGGCAGTAGCTAAAAATTAGTTTTGTCAAAATTAGTAATGTTATTGGAATGAATAAATAAACATACCTGAACATCACTGTAAGATGATAATGTTGTAGGAATAACTCTCACTTCTTTATTTTGCAAGAGAACGTCGTACATAGATTGTACAAGATCTCTATTAGCTATATTATCGCTATTTTTTAAAGCCCATGTTGAATTTGTATGTTCAACCCACTCTAATTCAATGTTAGTAGATACACTTTCCATGATTGTTCTTTGTGATAATCATTTAATTATATATAAACACAACTAGAGATGAAATAGGTGAAAGTATTGCAAAATTATTTCGATCATTTGTTTTTATTTAAATTACTCCATTATTACAATTAACGAGTAATTAAAAATTATCAAGTAACTTTCACTAAAATTTAGTTTTAATTAATAATTTGACAAAGCTGTCAAATTGTCAAAAACATGCAGAATTTCAAAAAAATCGTATTTTTGCGATGCCAGTACTGAGGGGCTGAAATAACAATGTATACCGACGTTGCCACATTCCGGATTCTGTAATGATTGTTGTATTGTATCTTTGTGCAACTAAAATTACAATACTTTTTTCTATTTATTGGCGAATCGTGAGAAGCGATAATCATATCATCTGCGTAAGAGTGCAAACAATTTTTTAATCCCCATTACAACCATATTCACTTTTATTTACGTTCAAAAATATCCCGTTAGGGGGCTTGACAGGGATTTGACGTCGTTGCCACCACCGACATATACAAATAGACGTGCTTTACAAAAGAGTGAGGAAGGTAGCGTGCATTTTCGGACTAGCGATATATCTTTCATTACAGGCGATTACAATTTTGAGAAAGATAGAGATGGTCCAAAACATCGTTTTATCTCCTTCTCCCGAAGTACCACAAGATAGAGTTATCGGTATTCACTCTAAAGCCGATGTTCTCAACATCTCGACTCGAAAAGCACCTTTTGTTTTGAATACATTAGCGTCGTTGGTTCAGGGGTGTAGTAATATTTCGAAACTGAAATATAAAAATCATATTTTAATTTTTATTCATCATTTTTTTTTTACTTAATTATCCAACTTTCAGTGACAATGAATTTTTATAACAGTTCGTTGATATGTACTTAAAAAATGATAAAATGCGAATATATTATATAAATTATATCTGTCAACAGTGCTTGCAGAGGTTCATTATGAGTCCTAATGTAAACATTTAGGGTTTATCTTGGATACAACTTCTCTCTCTGATGCTACATCTACTATACCGTAACCATATCACTGGTTTTTGACAAGAATGACATTTGTGACGACACACTTTCCTCTCTTTTCTCATGTAAATAAACATAGGCGTATCTCATAAATGGGCAACCAGGATATACGACCTTAATTGCTAAAGAACTAATATAATGAATACATAGACAGAAATGCCAATAAAGATAAGGGTACCCTATTAACTGGCGAAATGTAACTTGGTTGAAATTTTTTCTAATTACAAACAAAAGGACTAAACCAAAAAATTAACCTTTTTAAAACGGGACACTATATACTGATTCAGTGGTATCTCTTGCTGCGTCTTACCTCGCAAGAACCAAACAAAATGTACAGAATATTATGTCTAGCAAAGCTTTAGCATTGTATAATAAAGATACTGTTTATATAATGGTCTACCTAGCCCTATATGATCTAAACCATTAATCAGATTCGCAAATTCTTAATATCAACTCCAGGGCGCTTCTCACGATTCACCAGCCAGATTGTGCGCATGCGTTGTTAATGTTAGATTATGTTTTTCTGATTATTTAAAAAAAAACTACCATCGGAATTGCATTTATTACTTCAAAAAAAATTATTTTTATGGAGTATTTGTCTCCAAATTGCGCCCTCCTCCTCGATTCACCAATATCAAAAAATAAAAATCGTTGATGTCTGCTGCTGTTTCTGTATTTCGCGCTATTATAACAAACTTTCAATCAATATGAACTACGTAAAATTCTTGAAGTAAATGGATTGTGACGCAGAATGAAGAATTTTTAGAAATTGATTGATTTATAAAGTTTATTACTGAATTCCATAAGCATAAAAAATCAACAGAAAATATTGTTTTAGGGAAAAGTTTTATTTGCGATTTTTTTCTTATCTGTGTAAAATTTTGCAAAAATTAAATTATGAAATAAGCGTAAATAAGACAAACTTAAATTAAATTAAACAATCTCCCATATAATAGGGTGGAAAATTATTTATTGTTATAAATAAAACAAATAATTATTAACATTTTTGGTTTTTGTAAACAAAATAGTTATGAACTAGATAAACTTGTACATTATTGTTCTGTAGGTAAGCAAAATAAAAATACACTCTATATAAAAATACTGCAGGAAATCTTTAAATACAATTAACCAAATGATAATAAATTAGGCAAAAAGTACATTGAAACATTTCAATCTGCATAAAATATGGAGCTAGGCTTCATTCTGTAAAAAATCTTTGAATACAGAAAAACTGTTAATGCCATTCAATAATGACAAATACTATTAACACAGATCGATGTAGTTAATCCGCTAATAATAGCACTACAACTGATATTCAGTTTAATAAGCATAGTAAATTATATCTGTAAACATTTGATTTTTAAAGCTTTTATTAAATAAATGAAAATATTTGTTTAGTTATCTTATTCCAAATAATTAAACCTTAACCAGAAAGGCCGTTCTGGTACCAACATTAATTTTAATAAAAACAAAATATTATCCATACTCAAATGTGGCACAAATATTCAATAAAGAATAATGAAACTCCAAAGTCATACCACAAATCTTTAATATTAAGACATACAAATGTCAAGGCAACATGTTTCGGTCTACACAAAGAGCATCATCAGGCAAAATATGTCTATGATTGGATCCAATAAATATTAATTTTAATATTCCCGATATTTTAGTTAAATTTAAAGTTTGTTTCTAGCTCCAATTAGTGTCCTTATAATGGAACTACAAGGCTGGCACGCTTTTTAAGAATTCACACAAGTCAAGTAGATCAAGTATGAAATGAACATATCCTATTATACTCGGAAGATTACATAGATTATATACCAGAGAAGCACGATTCTAGATTGGAACGGAGTTATTTATTTTCTAAATTTAGAGATGAGGACGCAAAGGGGTTCTAAGTCACCGAATAATGTTGAAATTTGTAATTTTTTTTTTACCAACAAGAAATAAGCCAAATCATGCTGTTGTTCAATAGGCTCATTTAGTCAAATCTCTTAATGGGCTCATTTAGTATTTTTTTTAATTACATTTTATGAAAGATTTTATAATTTTACACAAAAATTATAATTTTCTGACGTCTATAAAGCCTTTAACATAATGTATAAACGATGCAGCTAGTTAAGAGTATTCTGCCGCTTACTTGGAGAAGTACGAAGTGCGTAGCGGGTCTATTTAAATTACTTTTTGAATTATGGATAATTCAACTATTAGAAAAGTATTAAAATTTAGATAATGTATTGTACCCAAATGTCTCAGTACAACAACGAAAAGCCCAGATATTAGTTTACCTCGAAATCCCAATACACGAAACATGTGGAAAAAAGCAATGGACCCAAAACAAACAAATATGTCCAAAAGGTTATCCATGTTATCTAATATGGTCAACCGATGAGATAATAAAACTCGACGTCAAAGTACCACAACTGATTTATTGATGTAACTTAAAGTTGAAAGGGGCGACCAGTTTCGGCGAAATTTCGCCTCATGAGGCCAATGTATTCATGTGGAAGATTTTCAATTGGTACCGAAAATCTACTCAACTACTTTGATATCCCCAACAACGATACTATCAGAACTGATGTTACCTCCATTTTAAAAAGACATTATATCACCAACCCACTTCCACGCCCTCTCCATGATCCTTTCGAATTCCCACTTAAAAATATCAAAAATCTACTAAAAAATCACTAAAGCTGACAAAGGGAACTAAGTTATCGTTGTGAATTTTTGATATTTTTAAGTGGGAATTGGAAAGGATTATGGAGAGGACGTGGAAGTGGGTTGGTGATATGTCTTTTTAAAATGGAGGTAACATCAGTTCTGACAGTATCGTTGTTGGGGATATCAGAGTAGTTGAGTAGATTTTCGGCATCAATTGAAAGTAATCTTCCCCCATGAATACATTGGCCTCATGAGGCGAAATTTCGCTGAAACTGTTCGACCCTTTCAACTTTAAGTTATATCAATAAATCAATTGTGGTACTTTGACGTCGAGTTTTATTACCTCATCGGTTGACCACATATTTGTTTGTTTTGGATCCAAGAAATATATCACGTTTCATTGCTTTTTTCCATATGCTTCGTGTATTGGGATTTCGAGGTAAACTAATAAATAATTTATCTGGGATTTTCGTTGTTGTACTGAGACATTTGAGTACAATACAATATCTAAATTTTATTTGCTTTCTTTTATTACCTCTAATAACACCTTCAATAATTGAATTATCCATAATTTAAAAAACAATTTAAATAGACCCGCTACGCACTTCGTACTTCTCCAAGTAAGCGGCAGAAAACTCTAACTAGCTGCGTCGTTTATTCATTATTTTAAAGGCTTTATAGGCATCAGAAAATTATAATTTTTTGTGTAAAATTATAAAATCTTTCATAAAATATAATTTTAAAAAAATGCTAAATGAGCCCATTAAGCGAGACACTACAAAAATCAAATGATACACAATTATTTTTCACCTATAGTCTTATAGTGAATAAAAAAATGAAATAAATATATCACAAGAGTTTTTTCTTTAGTTAGTTTCTCTAAAAATTGAATTCCGTTACAAAATAAAAAAAGAAAAAGTGATTTCTGTTGATTATCAATATACTAAGTGACCAGATATTATAGATCTTTAGAATTCTACCTGTACATGAAGTGTCCTATTTATTCACACATAATTTAAAGACAGCCTTTAGCTATTTTTAAGAGAATTTTAGATATTCCAATAGCTAATACAATTATTTTGCACAATTACTATTTATACACTGTTTGAATTTATAAAAGATTTGGGAATGAAAATGATTTTACTTCATGTTGAAAACCCTAGATTAGATTTTGTAAATAACATTACAAATTATTGAATGACAAACTTAGGTAACTAGTATTAGAAATATACAAGCCATAAATAGTCTTTTAAAAAATGTTTTTTGTTTTTCACCTTTTGTACTTAAGTTGGATTATTATATAATCACCTTGTTGGTTAAGGTTTAACTTAGTGTTAAAGAAAGAAATTGTTTTAATGGAGATTAAAGCTTTTATTACCACAATTTAAAAACAATCCATTGTGTTTTTTCACTGTATATTCATTTAACTGTAGGCCACTTTTAATCTTCAATAATAAATCCATTATTAAATTTCAAAAAATTATATAGAAAGATAGTTTACTGATCTAACCCCCGTTTTAATGGTAGAAATCGTAATTAATGTATTTTTAATTATTAAAAACAATTTTCGCTTGACGGCATTGAAAATGGAAGAGGAACAAGCTTCATACAGAGAGAAACAAATGATAACATTTACATATTAAATAATATAAAAGAAAGGAGAGAAATGAATGTTTTTTTATTCTCTCTAGGGATAACTCTTTTAAAATAAATTCCAGCTGCTTTTTTTTACTTTGAAATATGATATAATCAAAAGTTTGGTCCAAAATCTGTTGACAAGTTCATTACTTCTATTTACTATATCAAAATTTATTGGTTACAAATTAAAATTTAATACTTTTTCATATACAAAACGAATAATTAATTTTTAACACTAATATTTTGATATAATGCATTGAAATGATATCCTTAACGATTTAAAAAAAGTTTGTACTTCAAATTTGTTCAAAGTCGTCTCCATTTTTGAAACATATAGTAATAAATGAAGACGATGTGATGCTGATAGCAGATAATTTTTCTATGAATGAAACCATAAGAAATTAACACAAGAATCTTCGAATCAAATTAATTAGAATTAATGTTCAAAGTTTTAAGCAAAATAGTAATGACTGGTATGATAAATGGAAGAAAAGAGGGAAGACCGCGGAAGACTTGGATGAAGAGGATGAGAAATTTGAAATCAAAGAGGTTGAGGAAATAAAAAAAAATGGCCTGAATGGGTCCAATAAAAAATATTCGCTGTTTTCTGTTGATCTAATAATGTAAAATAAAGGTTGAAAAGTAAATAAAATATTTTTTTTTATTTTTACGTGACCTAATTTTTATATAACTAACTATTATTATTCTTTTTAGCCTGGCTCATTATAAAAATAGATTGTCTTTAATTTGCTGTACTAAATTTTGTCTACCGATTAGGCACAGTTAGTCATTAAAATTAAGTATAGACTGTGAGTCTAAAGTATCTCCAGTCAATAGGATACTATTTGTGGCGTCGCCAGACACTAAACCGGAGTTATGGCTAAACGGGAAGAAACTGTTAACTTTATGTATTAACTCGAAATATTGTTCCTTATTTCTATTCAGCCTGCCGTTGATTTCCGTTAGACTCTGTTGAGTTTGTAATATTTCGGAGACTAGATATCGACTGAACAAATCCAATTGAGGCTTTCCTCCATTACGGATCTCCAGATCAGGCAACCACCTACAATAGTTAATTTATTATTATTTATTAATTTAAAAAAAGTAATTTTGCCAAACAGGTATTGACTGCTATTTAAAAATAAGTAGAATACTTATTTTATTTTGGAAATGACAAAGTTAATTTAAAATTATAAATTTAGATCATTTTTCATAAAACGAAAATAAACAAGACAAATAACTTTACCACAAGAGAAGTTACTCTTGTGGTAAAGTTTGTCTTTAAATCACGAACACGAACATTGTAGTAATAGATTTGATTAAGATAAATCTTCTAGTGGCAGAATGCATAAACTGATTATTTATTTTTGGGTTTTCTAAAGTAACTACTTTACAACATCCATTTATAAATTTAGGTACATTAATGTCTGCATTGTCTCAGCGTCTGTAATATTTTTTTGCACATTTTTATTATTTCATCTATTTAATACTTAAATCAGAGTTTTTTCTCATAATATTGTGAAAGTGGTAATTGTACCAAACACTACTTTATACATTTGGACCTATGATTGATGAAGGCAGGTTCAGTAGATCTTGCTTTTGTCATCATTCACCTTATACAGATTCGCTATATTACCCCAATAATCAATAATAATATAAATTTTACTGAATCAGTGTAAATCTATATTTTTTATATTGATAGATATAGTCAGCACCGATTTGTACAAAAATTTGAATTTAGGTTCTACGTACCCTCTACTTCAAGGGTACATGACAAGGCAGCGCTAGACAAGTCGGTACTGGACAAGACGGCACTGGACAAGCCGGCGCATGACAAGTCGGCGCCGGGAAAAGTCGGCACCGAGACAAGTCGGCGCCGGAATGAAATTACAGAATAAAGTGCCGACTTGACCGCTAATTCAAAGTTGCAGACACGAACAAGTCGGCACTTCCAAGTCGGCGTCAGGACTTGAACCCAACGGAGGAAATCGCCAATTAAAGTTAATGCTAATTTTGAATTTTTTATTCACAAACGTCCTATTGATACTGGTTATATTATTCGTATGGATTTACTTTATTTGAAATTCGCGCGTCCGCTTCTTCGTAGCATCTTATTCTCTTTTGAGGTGCTCATAACCCGCGACGTAAAGCTCAATATGGGCGTCAAAGGTATTTCGTATTGTCACAAACTCCTTCGAGTTCGTATTGGATTATACAGGGTGTCCCTCAAATAGTGTAAAAAATTCAAGGGGAGATAGTACTCCTAAAATTAATAAAAAACGTTTCTTTAAGCAAAGGTCGTTAAATGCATATTAAGGGAGTTAGAGGCTTTGAAAGAGTAAATTTTCAAAATGTTTTTTTTTTTAATTATAAGTTTAAAAACAAAAAAATTTCTAAAAAAAAATTAGGCGACATAAAATTTAACCCATATCAAAAATTATTATTATTATCTGAAAGGGTAGTTGTTGCAACATTGTTGGGGTTGTTTTTTTTACAACGCGGGTACAGGTTTTAAAATCTACATGCTTTTATTTTTCAGAAAGGAATTCTTGTTGCAAGTCGCTTAGAGTAACAGTTTTCGACAAAATTGAAGGTAAACAGTTTGCTGAATAGTTATTTGAGAGTAGGAGTATTTGGAGTAACGTCTAAACCGAATTTTTGTCAGTACCCGAACGGATAGATCAAGAGCGGGCTAAAACGAATGAAGAGCAACGCAACCTATAATTCTGTGTGTGTGTGTAACATTTTTAGGACGAAAAAGTATACATAGTGTTTTTGATGTCGAACGAACCGTTACCGAGAAAATGGCGGCCAAAGTTAAAAAAATATATCTTTTAAATGGTAATGTATTGTAATGATTTGTGATTTCAATTTGGGGTGGGTTACTATAGCAAAATAATAAAAGAAATTACAAATATAAAATAATTATTAATTAAGTTTATAGGTCTGACTATCCAACTTTCAAACCTGAATTCTTTTTGTTATTTTGATTTGAGTTAACTCCTATGAGTATATTTTCTTCCTCTTGTATATTTCTTATTTCGTTTATTGCATTAGAATAAATTGTATCCTCCTGTAGTTTTTTTTTTAATAAATTTTTGCTTCTATTAATAAAAGTCCATACATTTTTTTAATTGGTAGTATAATTTTACGTTCCATCGTTTTTATAATATCTCATACAAATTCCTTCTCTTAAATTATCTTTTAAAGATTGACTTCATAAAAATCCTTTTTATATCAAAAAAAATACTTTTCTATTTTTTATTTTCCACCTTTCATCCGTTTTTTCCCCAAAATGAAAATGTTTCTTACTTGATTATTTAAAAAAAATTTTAATCACTTTTGTCTACCTCTTATCATTTACTTATTCTATAACAAAATTATATTAGAACTCATACAGAGTATTTCATTATAAAATATTGAAATGAGACCGCACCTATTAATGAGTCCTATAATAAATATTTGTGACAACTTTGTCCATTCACCAAAAATACTCGAAATTAAAAAAAAATCAATATTATTTCACTGAAAGACGGACAGAATTACTTAAGTTTGTGCGGTATATGCTAGAACAGCATTCCCAGATATTTCTTGAATGGTAAATACATTTCCAAAGATTTGGATGTCGTACTCTTGTTGTACCTTTCTGTGAAACCCCTCCGCTTATTCGTTCTATCAGAACAATCAAGTGTTCGTTGGTACACAGACCAAAATTCATATTTAAAAAGTGGTGGCTTTCTTGTGCCATTAATCCTTACTCTGTCTACGTAATTATTGGAAAACCAAAGAGGTTCTAATGAATGGAGAAGCTACCAGCATTTATTTATCGTGCACAAAACGACTCCACTGGGCGTGGCTAAGTGTTGACTCAATATGGCTGTTTCGCCAGGTCTGGATTCAGTGTGGGATAATTTTAATATCTAGAAATATATTCATGTTTGGTTCTTGTCAGTTATTATTTAAAAACCACAAAATTTGATTCAGTAAAAGCCCAGGTAACTTGATAAATAAAATTACAATACTTTTACTTATCATTTTTATTATCGAGTTTGATTTTGATTTATTTGTAATAAAAGGCAATTTTTTGCTCTCTTCACTTCAACATGACATTTTTTCAAAACTAAGCACTTTAAACTGGTCAAACTTCTAGAGATTACAAGTACATAAATAAAGTTAATTGTGAAGTGGTAACGATTATTTTCAATTGGGGTGGTAATTAGGAAGTGATTTTCACATTTTTTTTTTGTCGCCGAAAATAATAGGGACCAACTTTATTTTCGTCATAACTCGCTTAGTTTTGAAGCTTCGGGACTTTTATATAGAAAAAAACAAAAATTTCCCCAAAAAATTCATTGTATTTTGGTTTTTTCACGTCAATTTTATCGTTTGATGAATAAGAATCAACCTTCAACAAGCTAATTACTCCATTTCTATTTTGTCTGCAGATACCACAAACCCACCATTTTTTGTTAATTTTTTTTATGAGCTACATTTTTAATAAGAATAATTTTTTCGATAAAATACTTACTTATTCGCGAAAAACCGTTTGAAAACGGTTTTTTTTTTGTTGAAAAAATGACATTTCACTGACAAAGAAGTTAAAAGTATTTAAAAACTTTATAGAAATGAATGAAATATTTTTCACTCCCGAGAAGGGACGACATTCAGGTCCATAGTAAAAACAACCCCCAACACAGGGTCAACTTTGAAGGAGAGAGTAAGTAGAACCTAAATCCAAATTTTTATGAAAATCGATGCTGTTTGGCAATTTATACAGGAAAACGATCATTGGCTGGACTAATAAGTTAATTGTAGATAAGGAATTTTACTTATATACAATTATTTCTCATAATGATCTTATTAAGGACAAAGCTAATAGATTCATCAAATTTTTAGCTAAATTTTGTTACTTGATTATAAAATATTTTGATATATTAATTCAAAAATTTTTGTACCTAAAGTAACATTGGAGCCAAATTTCGAGTCCAGATAAACCAGTATGGGGTGTCAGAGGTTCACGGAAGCTATCATCATATAGAGGGTTGCAAAAAAGGCCTATATCCTTGTCCACAAATTGCTCCCTCCAGTCCCAAACACTACGTAGAATTAATGAACCCTAAGAAAATTAATAACATTAATTATTTTTAAGAAAAAACAAATTTTAACTTACATTTTCTGCCATGAATCTATCATGGTGACTATTAAATAAAAACGTATCAAAAATAGTAACATGTGCAGAGTCCCAAAGGGTGGTCAAATAAGTTTCACTTATCTGAAACGCTTTAGGATATTGTTGTAAAAGCTGCCAAACACAATCCAAAAATAACAAAAATATAGGAGATGGCTCTATTTCTTTACACAAAATATGTCCCAGTCTGTTGGCGAAAGGATGGCCAAGGGCAATCCATTCCTTTTGGATCAGTGATTGGAAGCCAAATTTTGTCCGGAAATATGGATCCAGTATCAACTGGGTGAGGCTTGAAACTAAACAATTTAAGTCCTGTCCATTACCTAAAAACAACAAAATATATTTAAAATAAAATAGATCTAAAAGTTTTATAAACGATTAGAAATAACTACCTGATCAGTTTTTTAATTTTTTTTCTTGCTTAATTTAAAAACAAAATATAGAAAAGAAAAAGTGTTATATATTCATCAATTCATCTTCTAATTACACCTACCTTCTTGTAATACAACTGTCGACTCTTGTGAATGAAGCTGCTCAGCAGCTTCTGCAGCTTTAGATATACATACAGATACATACAAAAGCCATTTTGTACTATCCAGCATGCCATAAAATTTAAAATCCTGATTTTTGAAAATTCTTGTATTATCAGGAGTACACAGGTCTCGGAGTTTTATGTAACTAGTTTGAATATCTTTGGGAGATGGTGAAGAGAGATCTATTATGTGAGGTGGCTTTTTATCAGGATGACTTTTACGTATATGCTCTAGAAGCTTATTTTCTTCAGTGCGATCAGTAATCGTCGGTAAAAGGTCAGCCATTCTGACAAGAGCTGCTCCTTTTTCAGTACCCCATACCTAATAAAAATATGAAACTATTATTGACATTGAATAATACTAGATTTTGTTGAACAACTTAATTTAATCAGTAATGTTCAGTCAGGTTTTCGCAGTAAATATGGATGTGAAAGTGCCATACAAAAGTTTTCCAACAAGAATCCAAAACCGTACATGACTGCCTGACTCATGCGCAGTTTCAATTTGAGCGTTCTAACAAATTTTGAACCAAATACGTGATTGTAAATCCGATGTTCCAACAAACAATTTGATGAATTTCGGATTGTTATCAAACCGTCAGAATAGTTTGTAACAGTTTGAGTTGTACAGATCCGCACTCTGCAGATGAAGATTGTTTATATTTATTTGTTTTGGTTTGAGATCCTGATCGACATTGACTGTTTATTTTATAATTTGTATAGGAGTTTTATATAAAATGATTAATGATTTTTCATCAGACGATTCTTCCGAATATCGAATATGATGAATTATCTACAAAGATGCTTTAGCAGAATTTAGAAGAGGTGTTGGCCCAGTATCCATGAAAAAAAAAATAAATATTGTTGATAAAGTTTTTGAAGAACATTTTCGCGTAAATAGAAATAATTGTCGAGGATATAACAAACAGATTTTCTGAAAGCAATTACTTTAATCAATATGCTGAACAGTTTGGGAAGTAAAGTACCCGCGATCAAGTTTGTATTTACTTACGGTTTGTGGGGCATCAGAAGGCAAGTTTTAGAGATGTGGCTTATCGGTTTGATGTTACAATTAGCACTTTACACCAAATCATAAAAATATTAACGCAAAGGATCTTTGGAGATATTAATAAAAAACCTATTTTTTTTTAAACTTTCACACCTTGTATCTTGAAAACCAGACTTTTTAGGATATATTTTTATAAATTTTTCTACTTAAACTTTGTTCCGGAATGCGCCTTTGGAATTACGGCCTATCATTGTATAAAAATTTATTACCTTCTAAATTATTCATAATTAGGAAACAAATCTGCATACTTTTTTCGGGTTTTTTGTTTTGGTTTGTTTATAACTCCCGACAATTGACAACCCATGTGAGTCATGGATAGTCAGAAATGCGTTCCAACAAGACTCAGTCAGAAAACGATACACAAAGGTTTGTTCGACTTGTGACCAGAACCGGTACAAAATAGTCAAGAGTTTGCACAGTATATAATATGGCGTTCGCGTTGTGTTGTGAACTTTTTTGAACTAATTTGATTCATGTTCGCGTTTTTTTAAACCAAATTGGGACTGTTCCAAATTGTCTGGGACTGCACTTGTTCTTTGGTAAGAATTAATCAGAACTGTTTAGATTGCACATGCGCTCTACTTATTGTTTCTATGGTTTTAATAAAATTCAAATATAATGAATATAAATGATATATCTTCAAATTATTTATTGAGCTCCAATTCAGCTTGATAATGGATTACTTTCAGTCATTGTCAGGTTTAAATCTTCCATTATCCAAAGTATAAAATAAAATGTGTTACAGCAACTGAACATAATCAAACAAAATAACACAGACTTTTTCTTTTCTTAGTCCTCTTATATTTGCTTATCAATTTGTCACTTAACAACAAGCAATCAGAAGACAGAAAAATTTTAGGGGTTCGCATTTGTCTCATATTCTGAACTAAATTCAAAACAATCCCAATTTGAAACGAGTGCACAAGACAGTTCTGCACAATGTACAAATATTTTGTAACTGTTTTTAATTTCGCAAGTCAAACAAACCCTAAGTTTTATTTTTTATTTCCATGTAATCTAAATGTATTTCTTAGGTTTTTAAAAAAATGTATATTTGTGTACTAAATGTATATTTGCCATATTGACTAAATAAAGGTTCCATATATATAGAAATTAAATGCATTTGTTTAAAACCAGAATAATGATAAAATAAACGATACAGAAACAAGTAAAATAGTACTTCTAGATATAAATAAAGCTTTCGAAAGTTATGGAATCAACCATAGATAAACTATTGTACTAGATTTCCAACTGCAATAATATCTTGCTCACTTATAGAAAACTTGTTAAAATTTAAAACAGTTAATCTAAAAAGGCCAAAACAAACTAATCCACCTGTAACTTATTTGTATGATTTTTATTCAATTGTGAAATATACATACCCATACGGGACAAAGCCTGTTCCTGAATTTTTCAACGGACTCCTTAATAATATTGTCAGTAACACTTTGAGGAATAATTATACTTTCTATTAACAGAGGAGACATCTGATAATTAGAATTCACTTGGGATATCCTCCAGTTTTGACATTTCGTTCTTTTGAGTTCCTTTTCCCAATCAGCCTTTTTGTGAAAAAACCGGGCTTCTTTATTTAAAGTATTATTTACATAGGGTTCCCTAAAACCGAGTAAAACATCTAAATATAGATTTATATCAACTTGTAATTAAAATGGAACATATAATTTCCCTACTAATGTGAATAGTAATTACATATAAATTTTATTTTCATTTATTATTTTTAAAATGCAACATTAATCAAACTACATTTAGGCACTAGTGGAAAAAGTATATTTCTTAATTTTATTTTATATATATTTTGAGTAAAAAATATTATGTAAAGCATAAAGTGCTTTTTGTAATAATAGAATTAACAAAATTCCTATGCTTGAAAAAAAATCTCACTTTACATATTTGTTGCATAAATACCTCTTTTTATAGAATAAAACAATGCTAACCCATCTGTATGAACGTAAAATTAGACAATATGAAAAAATTAATAACAAAATATTGGATACCCCCAAACCAACAAGTGTAACATTATTTGATAAAAAGGGAGAGATGTTACATAAAGTTGAATTGTCGTTAAATATGGAAATCTGTAGTGATGTGGGCCAGGCAAATGTTAAAATCTGAACATTTATAAAAAAAGTATTGTTTCAACTTTTTACTGCTTGTGATTATTACTAGAGTTTCCACATAAAAACCATTAATCAAAGGTACATTTCATGAATAAACTTGTAGTGCCTGAATATTGCTAATAATAATAATAATAATTATCATCGGTTGTAATTGTTGTCAATAGCACCTCAATGTGAATTCTGTACAGCTTTGTTTGTGACATAGCAAAGAAAACAGAATGAAATGCTATTCAAATTTTAGAACTTTGGGTGGTTTATTAGTTTCATCGAAACCATTGAAAATACAAACAGATTTTTCCCCTAATTTTGAGATATAGATAAGTATTTCATATTTTAAAACTACTAGTTGTAAGACATATATTTTACTTACTTATAATCATAAGCAAATAATAAAGAATGTCTTTTTGGATAAGCATGATGTAATAAAGCATTGACTATTTTTTTCCCACTATCTTTACTACTATTTTTAAAACTAAACTCAAGGCTTTTCATATTTTTACAAACAATAAGTATATCTTTGATTTTTCCTGAAATGCTTTGTCCAGGTAATAGTTTCTTTTTAGTTCTATCTCCAATTTGATAAATAACATCGATGGAAGACAGGCATATATCGTTTACACCTAATAGTAGATTTTGTTGAAAACAGTTTGAAGGTTCAGGTTCTTCTGCACTGGCAAATGACAACTTAAATGTAGTTACTGTTAAAACACCTGTGATATATTTTTGTTTATCAGTCAAAGGTGTATACAATAAAACTTTTGATTCTTCATGGACGATAGTTTCTCCTAAAAGAATTTTATACAAAAAATATTCATCAATATAAGTTTTAACTTACCTTCCAAAAATTTTGTTCGTTGTGCATCGTCCAAAGTTATGGACTAAAAAATAAAAAATATTCATAAAACATTCTTTTAATAATTTTAATTACTTACTTCAAGTTCCGACTCGCCTATGTAACTCTTAAAACCAGAATTCTCCTTGATGTCGTTCATTCTTCCTTCTGAATATTTAGCAATTCTTTGGATAAAAAAAGATGTTCATATCTTATAGAAATAATTATAATTTACTTAGCCCATACTTTGATTATTCACTACCTAAAAATAACAACAAACTGATAAAAAGTTAAAATCCTACTTTTAGGTTATGCTGGACTACTTCACCATTTAGCCAAACGCTGTGACTACAGGCACGCTGACGTGCCGCGATGGATTTAATTACAATGCAAAACATCAGTTATTATTATTTTTTAAGACGTTAAACAATTATCATCATTATTACTGGACGGTCATAAATTCCCCAAGACAAAGCGAATACACAGCCTCCAATCAAGAAACTATAGTATGTGTGTTTTTATTCAAAAGATGGATAATAATTAAATAATAATAATAGCTGTCCCTTCCCAGCACAAGCCTTTGGTTTCTGGGGTTCACTCGTAAGGGGGTGAAATGTAGGGCGAGCATTATTATTATTAAAAATATTAATTCCAACCAAAGAAATTAGTAAAAAAGTTTGTTCGGATGATTGCTCCGAAACTCGCTGCGCTCGGCTCGGAGTAAATGATGGGGGAACTTTTTACTAGAGACTTTTTTCGAAGAGCTTCATTTATTTAAAAGTCAAGCTTTTTTGCCCGAGCATATAATTAATTTTTCGAATTATTATCGACATTTAATATATTACATTGTTTATCGGTTAAACTAAGTCAAAATGTAAAATTTCGGCTTCGTCACAACCCGGTATGTGGTCAGCTAACTGCAGTAAAATTTTCATTATAGAATCACTCGAAGCAGTTTAATTTCGCGAACAAAGTTTTCAATCCAAGTTACGACAAAGAAAGCTCACCAATGGTTCGCTTTGAATATTCATATTAGTTTAAACAAAAAACTAAATTATGAAGGTTTTTCCGGTTTTAAAAAATATTGGTTCAAGAGAGTCAGGCCACCGAACAGGCATATTTGTTTGGTAGAAGAGGGGTAATAGACAGGGTACTCTGAATCGGGTACTGATTTGTCATTGGTTAATCTACGTCGATACTGATTTCTCATTGGCCAAACTATGAAGACATTTGAAAACGGCCAATCACTGACAGAGTACGCCAGACCCCACCGGACCTATCAAACAAGTAACCTACATTCCGCATCTAGCGTGTGTGTCAATGATATCTCTTTCATTTGGTGGAACGCAATGGGTATTGCAAATGTCGGATTCCCTTACAGCGCGGGATGGTAAACTTCCTTGCCTATAGCATACAGCATAGTACGCTCAACACAAATGTAAACAAACCCATATATAGATATATTGAACATTCTAACTATTAGCCATACATGGGTCTTAGTGATGGCCGACTGATCGCACATTACCACGCATACTCGATGGGAATTGCTCTTTACTATATATTCTACGTTTTCCGCGCATTGCATTTTATATAATACACCATTAGCAATCTCCTTTATATATGCCTATAATAATATTCTTTGCTTAGATTAGAGTAATGTGGCGGGATACAATGGCAGATGTAAAGGATACAATTAACGTGGCTGTAGTCACTGTGAAAGCCAAAAACAAGTGTCCGTGGACAGCTGTCGCTGTCATTTAAATTCAATGACCTTGAACGCTTTGAATTTTGAATTATATAATAAAAATAAAATACATGTTGTTTATTGTATTATGCAATGGCTGTTTAAGCCTTTAATAATAAAATTATATCATTAAAAAAAGCGGAATATTAAATTATATTATACTATATAAGGATTTCAATTATTGGAACATCATTAAATTTCCTACGAAAGGTAAAAATTCTGTTTTTGAAATTCCTGAAGAGATTATTTCCTATGAAATGAGTTTTTCTGTGGGTATTATTGTTGTGAATTTGCACACTTTTACATATTTCTAGTTGTAGTGAACGGTATATTCAATTTTTTGTCTGCTAAAATATCTTTCTCCTACTTCAATTTCTTTTATTTGTCTTACCGTATCTCTAAACGCGGTGGATGGTGTGATGGGAACTACGATTCGGGATCGGCACATATATTGCGCGTCTTGATACATGCCAGATAGAAAACTTTACAATTTGGATTACCATGAATCTAGAAAAAGCTGAAGAGTCATCAGCTTATTATATAAACTTTGTTTTATTGGGACGGAAGGTACCTAATTATCCCATTTACCATCCGGCTGATCTAATCAGTCTAAGATATAAAATAATAAATGTTGTAGGGCCGCCAAGAAGATCAAGGCAATGGGGGTAACCATGTACGAGCCCCCACGCCATTCTATTTTAATATTTATATACATTAAAATGATCTTTTATTTTTGGATAAGATGCGGTTTTTTTAAAATATATATTTAAAGTCTGTTTTTTCGGTGAATATGAAATCATTGAAATTTACAGTTCCACGCGATTTGAAGAGATCAAATAATTGTTCAAAAATTGGAAATCATGCATAATAAAATCATTTATCATTAATGTTTTTCTGAAAATTAGCGGGCCCCTCCAAGACAACGAGCTAGGGGGGAATCCTCCCGTTTCTCCCTGGTTCTGACATTTCGTTATCCATCATGATTTTCATGAAATTCAAAGTAAAATCGCTACAGACTTCAAATTTTGTATGTACGTAGCTATAAAATAGTTTCAAGGTTAGAATTGTCCTTGCGACAAGAAAACCACAATTATCCATGAAAAATGTTTTTTCATAAAATATTAATAATTATGTTTGAAAATGTAAATATATTTAATTTTTTAAAATAAAATAACATTTATTTGGTACCAATACTATTTACAGAATTTTTTCGATTTCTCGGTTTTTTTGTTCCTTTTGCAGAACGTGTCTTTTCCAAATCCAATTTTTCTTCTTTTTCTACAATATTCTTTAATTCTTGTAACGAATTTTTGTACTGTTCACCTAGAGGTTCTAAATCGTCTTCAGGGATTACAAGCTAAAAAAAATAAATGAAACGTACATACAGATCAATAAAGATATTGAATATTTTTATTTAAAAAAGCAATATAGAGGAATTACATTTATTAGTATTTTCACCACATTTTAAAAGAAAGTAAACTAGTATATAAAAACTATTGTGTGGAGTTTTTTCACAAATAAATACAATTCCTCTATATTGCAATAACACACTTTTACCATACCTCTTCTATGTTTGTTTTATTAGCTTGACTTAGCATCGATTTGAATTTAGAAATTTGTGTTTTGTTTAAAAGAGTTACTGCTAATCCGGTTTCACCAGCTCTAGCTGTTCTACCAGCTCTATGAATGTAACTTTTAAGATATTTTGGAGCAGAATATGATATTACACACTGTATATTGGGAAGATCTATACCTCTAGCTAATGCATCTGTACAAACCAATCTAAAAATAGTTATTTATGCAAAAAGTGTGTAAAGTGATACTTTTTTCACGAATGTGAATATTTTTTATACTACCAAAAAATATGTAGTTATTAAGTATAAAATAAGCAATCTACTACAAGAAGTTTTTTTGCAAAATCAAGTTGGATTTTTGGCACATATAATAAGTATAAGTAAAATATTATTTTAAAAATTTTATTTTACATTTTAATATTAATGTATTTAAATATACGGATTTATTTGGCAACGTAATGTAGTATTTTTGTATAACAAATCTTTTTACTTGACTCCAAACCATTTTGATAACATTTACTTCGCAATGGTAAAGAGGCAAACGCAATATTCTTACATTATTTTTCAATGTGATAAGTGTAATACTGATCTTTATATCTGTGACCGGTATGGACCGACTCAATACGTTACTATATAAAAACAACTTGGCAATGGTGGGAATAAGCACTATCATTGCCTATTACTTTCACACATGCATCTAAGCGTGAAACAAAAAAATGGAATTCAGGCCTGTAATTCAAAGAAGTAAGTTTCTTTCAGCTGTTGACCTTAGCTTATTTAATATTAGCTATATTTAAATTTATACGTACAAATTAATATTTCCTGTTAAAAATTCGTCAATGAGTTTAGTCCTATTTTTTCCTTGTAAATTAGAAGAAATTTCTTCAATTTTTAACTCATTTTTGAACAATGCTCTTAACAAAATAGCCAATCTGTGCGCACTTTCTACGGAATGAGTAAATACTATTGATTTTGTAAGATTCTCCAGCTTTATAAGTTTATACAAGAAAAGAGGTTTCAGCTCTAGACTTGTAACTATGTATTTTTCTGTTAGTTCGTTCGGAGTTGTGTATTTTCCTATAAAGGTTCCTGCTGTTATTTGTTGGGTGCTCTCTTCATCATTTTCAACTACAGATGTGAACAGCTTTGGTTGAAACAAGTGGAGCTGTTGAAGTTTTTCTGGATCTTGTGACAATGTAGCTGAGAATAGGAGTTTTTGAGGAGGTCTAGAGTTTTCTAGAGCAAAGAGATTTAATACTTTTCCAGTCTGTGCGTTTGGCTCTAAAAATAAATGTAGAAAAAGTTTTTTTTTTTATTTATAGTGTAGTCAATATGTAAATATTTTAATGCACTTAGCTCATTAATAAATAAAATGGTATCGCAAAATTTTGCTTCATTTTTGGAAAATGGTTATTTTTTCAAACTCTAAAATATTCTGTCTAAACAAACTCAAAAAGAATACAAACCTTCTTGGTAAATATGTTTCTCCAAATGGTACAACCAATCATTCTGTACATTTTCGAGCACTCTATCTGCCTCATCAATGACAAGAAATTCCAGATTTTTCAAGTTAAACCCTTTAGTGAGTTTTAAATGATCCACTAATCTACCAGCCGTACATACTAATATGTCTATTTTACTCACTGCTCCAAAAGCTTTATCTATAAAATGATATAATAAATATATAAAAAAGATTTTTTCTACAACCCTTTATAAAAAGACGGTAATTTTGTAACAGAATAAATTCAGCGAAAACGTGATTTCTATAGCAAGTTAAAGGAAGTTCAAATATTTTCAATCATTTCCCGCTCTCATATATGTTTTAACGACTTCAAATTATTAATAAACAAAGACAGGAGTCATTTCTATAAATAGAATGCATTTATGTAACAATTAACCAATATTTAAATCATAAGTGATGTTTTAAGAAATTCTGTTATTTTTAATTTAAAATAAAATATTTGTTCATTGTTCTTTTTAGTACATTATTATGATATAAACAGAGTTGTAGAAAAAGTATAGTGTTTCGCTCGTGAACATTACCAGCAACAATATCTGTGGATGCAGACACTCTTGAGGGTTCATTGGCTGACAACGTGGTGACACAACCAGAGTCAGCAAGCTGGTTTAATACTAATAAGTTATATCTTAATGCAGATAAAACAACACGAGTTGTATTTTCTATGAGGGAATTGGGAAGTGTTAACTCTGACATCGGGGACATTAAATTTCTGGGGGTATATGTAGATTTAAGGCTACAGTG
This sequence comes from Neocrepidodera transversa, assembly GCA_963243735.1. Taxonomy (NCBI): domain Eukaryota; kingdom Metazoa; phylum Arthropoda; class Insecta; order Coleoptera; family Chrysomelidae; genus Neocrepidodera; species Neocrepidodera transversa. The sequence goes on from OY725343.1 coordinate 16,841,595, forward strand.
GGACACACATATAAAACATGTAGCTTCGAAACTTTTAAAAGACATGTATTTAATTCATGACATAGACGATAAAGTGTCTGGAGTTCTTAGGACAATATACTTTGCAACTTTCCACGCACACCTCTCCTATGCAATACATGCCTGGGGCCACAGCGTCTAATTGGAATACAGCAAAAGGCGATTAGAACAATGATTTGTTTGAGATCTCGAGAAGACTACAGGGGGGCTTTCAGGAGCTTGGTAGTGCTTACACTTCCATCTCTTTTTATTCTGAAAAACCTCTTTTATATCAAGAGAAACATTGGTAAATATAAAACCCACCATGAGGTTCACAGTTACGAAACAAGAAACTGCGGCATTATTGTTCCTGTTTAACTGTGTCGGCTTTTACTTGATGAAAATCCAGTATTAAATTTAAATAAATAAAACGTTTTACGATTTTTACTAAAATAATAACGAAAGTTATTAGTTTAATAGTGACTAGTTTCGTTACTTGTCTGATGAAGTTACTTGTTAATGAAACTAGTCACTATTAAATTAATAACTTTTGTTATTATTTTTGTGAAAATCGTAAAACGTTTTATTTATTTAAATTTGTCCTATATACTGTCAGCTAAATGGATGTCAGAATGGTCAGAGATATTGGGCAATAAAATTTCTTAATGTCTTACCCGATCACATTAAGGTATTACCTTTATTAGCTTTTAAAAAAAATGTTAAAAAGTGTCTGATGGAATATAGCTTTTATAGTTTTAATGAGTACTTGTCCATTGATTTTAACTTGAACATTTTGTATCTTTACTTAATTATATTTGACATATGTAAATTGCTACTGCAATACTGGCATGCATAAAGGATTGATTGATAAAAATCTTATTTCAGTAATTTAATATATAAAAATCCCTTCTATCCCCATTTATTTACATACATATAAAATGTGTTTCAATGATGTCTTTGTTGTATAAAAAAAGAGTTATTATCCTCTTCTAACGTAAACACGAGCAATTATGATTTATTCCGAATGCGCTCTATAGTAAAATTATTAGATATTCGGATGGTTTTAACCCCCAAGCGGTTATTTTTTTACAGACATTTTTCTTTAATATTTTCTGTTCCTCATAATATGTAACTTACCTACAAATTTTCATTTAATCAACCAACTAAAATATCACTTATATGGATGTTTCAGAGTTGGAATACATAAATAAATAAACATTTGTTCTAAATAAATAAAATTCACTTACTGTCAACAATGAGCTGATTCTGTTCCACAGCAAAAGAATTATTTCCAGTAATAAGACATACCTCAATATTAGTATTCTGACAATAAGTCTTAAATGTTTTAAAAACCTGAGTTGCCAAATCTTGTGTTGGTAGAATAATCAAAGCTCTGATTTTCTTTACCATATATCGTTTTAAAGCCTGAACAATGGGTAAAACATAAGCTAAAGTTTTACCACTTCCAGTAGGAGCTGAAACACAAATATCCCTTGGAAAGATTACATCAGAATGTTTGGTGGATTGCAATAGCCATGGGATTACCGCAGCTTGTACTGGGAAGAAGTGTTTTATGTTATTTGCTTTTAAAAGTTTACGTAAACCTTTGTTCAGATGTTTTATGTCTGATATTTTTGTTTGAAGATCTTGTAGATTTACTGATATAATTGTTGGAGATGTTAACCAAAGGGGTAAAATTCGTTTAACCTAAAAAAATAATGGATATGTATATTAATAATTTACTTTCTAATGTTTGAAAACAATGTTCAATAAAATAATCTTAATAAATCCGAGAAACACATTAAGCAGTCCCAATTAAAGTTAATCAGTCATTACAGTCCATTTAAAAAAAATTTCCATTAAAAATGTAATGAAGAAATGGGATAATAAGGTATAAGAAGCACTTACTTTAATTTTATTGGCAAAATTCTGAGCACCTAAAACAGTAAAACCTTCAAGTGCGTTTGGATCTAATTTACGTTTTTTAGATTTTTCATTATTCGTTTCTTCTGAATTTTCCACTGAAATAAAATTCTCCAAAGTACTATCAATAAATTCATTATTATCGTTTTCAGGGACTGGGATAATAGAAGCTTTAATTTTTCGTTTTGATTGTCTGGATTGCAAAGTCTTTTCCTTTGCTCTTTTTACTTCCAATATTTTTTCTTTCTGTTTTAACCGTAATTTTTTGTTTTTTTGAATTTTTTTCAAAACTTTGTCAAGATTTGCTTTCTGTTCAGTTTCCGATAATATTTTGGGTTGATCATCTTCGTGTCTAAAAAAAAACAATATATTTTTATTTTCTATATAGCTAATATCGAAAGTATGTATACTTACCTATTTACAACAAATAATTCCATATTTATTAATAAAATTAATGTTCTAATTTAAAATTGGAAGTATAGTTACCTATTTACAACAAATAATTCCATATTTATTAACGAAATTAAAGATTAAAGTTTAATTTAAAACTTAACCTCGAAGAGAATAAAAACAAACACACGTGGTTCGTAAGTTCCGAAACTCTTGAAAAATCAGGCGCGTTTTGTTGTTGTTCTAAAGGTCATTTTTCTGTTGACTCACTTATCTTTGGTTAATGACACACGAAAAACAAAGACAACTGTCATTGATATATTTACTTGGAGTGACTAAACTACTGTATTACGTTTCATTTGCAATTTAATTTAATTTAAATTATTTGACTCTCATTGGAAATAGTTGACAGCATTGACTAAAACCATGGTACTTCGAGAGAAAGAAATAAGATAATGTTTCGGACCATGTCTATCTCTCTCAAAATAGTATCGTATTTTTAGGACAGAACCTTACAGATAGCAGATAGCGGTAGTCCGAAACACGCCCTCTTCCTTTTTGAGCTACAAAATTATTACAACAATATAAGGGCTAAGGTAAGGCCCACAAACCACCTATTCTGTGGTAGCGACTAATGTCAGTAATATGCGAATAGTCGGCCATTATTAAGAACCACTTATGACTAAATGTTGTGCGTGCTACGGTATAGGGACATCCGTCATTTGCAAGGTCCATCGCGTCTACCGAGCGAAAGCGAAGTGCTTCTAATGGTTTTGGTTCTTTAATTTTAATTTTATTGCAAAAATTATTTAAAACGCGTATTTGCACAATAATCGTTTAGATTGAGAATACTAGTTAATAGTTTAAAACCAGGATGAAGGACATGTTTATGTAACTACAAAATGGAAAATGTTTATTTTTATTTTCTTAATTTCACGAACCCGTCTACTTATCCACTGTTAATTGATTTTTGAACTTTTTTTAGTTTTAGGCATTCTCTATGGTTTTAGGTTAAAAATCTACTTTGCAGAAGTGACAAAAATGTGATATAAAATTAAAAAAATTAGCTTTTAATTCGAAGTATTGTCAAATGTTAATACGTTACTTTAAAATATAAAATGAGTGCTGATGATTTTTTATTAAAAAATGATTTCCAGCTAAGGTAACGTAAAACAAATAAATAAAAAAAAAACTTACCTATATTTTTTAGGCCTGGTAGCAGAAATGGTCTTTGGATGCTATTTTTGGTACCGCTTTCAATTTTACTATCTACATTTAAATATTCAATTACCGTAACACCTACTTATAAATTAGCTTCATTAATATGTACAGGCATGGTGTTGATCTCTTTAATTTTAATTTTGCAAAAATACAAAAATCAGAAGCTGAATATATTAAGTATATGGACACTCGGAGCATTAATCACCACATCTGCATTATTTAATGTCTGCTTTCATAGAGGTTACTAATATTTTAATCACGTTATAAACAATGTAATAAAGTGTAGGGATTATATTTCTGGCTATACATAAATTATTGTGGTACTAATTATTTTTTTCTCATGAATTCATTTGCATTAGTTACTTAATTTATGGTTTACTCTAGATAACGAAATGTAGTTAATTTAGACAATTATCATGAATAATTATTTAATTAGATGTTACTAGAATTTAAAATTAATTCATTTTTGTAAATTTTAGGATGGCTATTTTCCATATTCGGAGGATCATTTTCTACCTTGGGTTATTTCAAATTTTATAAATTTATATTGACCAAATTTAAAGAATGTTTCTCACTGGGAGAAGCAGGTATAGCAAGCCAAGGTTTAACTCTTTTAAGCTTTTTTACAATTTTAAATGTTATGAACCACAGTGTGAGAACTGTGCCATTTAAAAGTAACATGCAAATTTCAACATTAATAATTCAGGTAAGAATGTTGTACTTGAATACAAAAAAATTAAATATAAATGTTTTTTAGTTAGGTCTTTCAGGGATTGGAATTATTGCTTTTTTATGCTATTATTTCAAAATAAAGCGTACTGGAACATTTTATTTGACATCAACCTTAATAATTTTCTCTACTATTATCATTCCATTACATATTTTGCTTCAAAGAAGTCCCATTCTATGGATTCTTAATCAAATGATTAATGATTGGGCGATGGTTAGTGTTGACTGTATTATACTTTATTTTAATGTCATCAAAAATTTTTATTTCATAGATAAAACTGATATTATATTGGATTTTTTGTACTGGAGTAGCAGTTTTGGCTATTAGTAATCAAATTTTCTATGCCAAAAAAGCTTCAACCAGCACAAGAAAAATTTTCCATGCTCTTGCCGTTGCAGTTTTTATTCCTGGATTATTATATAGATGTTCATTCTTATATATTGCCAGTGGCGTAGTTTTGGGAATATTTTTTGCTTTAGAGGTAATTAATATATTAATAAATAATTTGTTATTTAAAGAAGAATTTTTTTTAGATTTTACGTATTCTCCATATACCACCATTAGGTGTTTACCTACAAGATGGTTTTGTGGTATTTAGTGATGACAAAGACTGCGAATGTTTAGCTTTAACACCAATTTACTTGCTGGTAGGTTGCTCACTGCCAATTTGGATACATCCGTCCCCCTGTGATGTCACAGATTCTGCCTCTTTTAACTTACTTCCATTATTAAGTGGCCTGCTAAGTATAGGAGTAGGTGATACTGCTGCTAGCATTATAGGTTCAAATTACGGGAAGTTTAATTGGCCAGGTACTTATATATATTTTTTATTGTGTTTTTACATTAAAAAATATTTTTTAGGATCCAAAAAAACTATTGAAGGAACACTTGCTTGCATTTTGTCTCAAATTGGTTTAATATATTTATTAATATATTTTGGTATGTTCATTATTAATACATTTTATTTAGTTTAGTAAGTAATTTTTTTAGGGTGCCTTCAAGAATTATCATCTCAAGATAGTGTCAGGATTTTTTCAGCAATAGTGGTCACTTCAGTTGTGGAGGCCAAGACAACACAAATAGATAATTTAGTTTTACCGTTGGTCATGTATAATATATTAATTTTATGATATTTAAAACGTTTTAGAATATTTATTGAAATAAATTGTTATCGTTAAAATATATATATTCTAGTATGTTAATTTGCCTCACCTGAAATAGTTGAGGAATTTTTTGAATATTGAAGTTAGGAATTATTTTTACATAATCTATAAAGTAAAATTGAACTTAGTATCATTATAATTTTTCATTAACTATAGAAGGAAAACCATATAGGTCAGCAGCAAAGCATCCAAAAGACGCTTAAAAACAAGAAAGAGTGACCAGATCATTTCTAATCGCTAATAATGATTTATCCGTAGCCAAAAAAAAATTCATCATTTTCGGCATTTGATTTGCTGTAACTCAGTAAATAATTTATATTTTTCTTTGAAAACTTCATGGTATATCTATTGATAAAGTAGTAAAAGCTGTCAAAAATTTCCGGATGGGCAGGAAATTTAGGAAAAAATTTCATTCATAACTCTGACTGGGCATACTTAAGCAGAAGTTTTTAATTTTCTATTTATACATATATAGTCTCAAAGTGTAAGATACCAAGTAGTTTTTTAGAAAATTTTAGGTCAATAGAAAAAAATATACAGTAGCGCTTTTGAAATTCGCGTGATGAGCACGAGATCACGCAGCGAATGTGTTTTCGACGGTTTTCTGGCTTTTTACTGCTCCGAATAAAATCAGATGCTCAGTTTTGTTTCAAAATTATTTTTTAGATATTTTTTCATTTGTTGAACAGTAAATATAACGGCAAATCACATATAAATAAAGTAGTAAAAGAAATAATCTCTGCGCGATTTTTCAAGACTACGGCCCGTTTCCGTTAGCGGAAGAAAGTCCAAAAAATAGGAATTTTCCAATAATTTTTTTCAAATTTTTGATTTTTTTTTTCAACGAGCCTTATGCGATATGGATATCAATCGACGCGAAGAGAAGTTTCACTTTCTATGGCGGGCATCGGAATAGCTCATCTTCTGATACAACCTTCCTTTTTTGAATAAAAACCGATAGCCGAAAGAATTTTCTGGATCGGCCGTATCGTTCTGGAGTTATCGTGCGCACAGACATACTCTTTTTTCGCGGAAAATCAATTTTCTCCGTTTCATGACATTTTAAGTCATTTGGAGCAAACAAATTTTTTGAGATTATTGCACGATTTTAATACTACGGTTTGCCCTACTTCACCAAAGGTGAAGTGTGGGCGGTCTAAGTAACAATAAAATTACTTATTTTTTCTGTAAAATTCCAACAGGTTATCCATTTGTCTCAAATATGTGGTCGAATGATGAGGTAATAAAATTCAAAATGAAGTACCACACAATTATTATATTAAAACAGCGTAGTTTTGGCAAAAAGGGGGGAACGGCAACTAGTTTAGGCATAACTGCCATCATCAGGCCAAAAATTAAAAATAAGAGCAAGTGCTTAGTACATGGTTGGTGGCAACAAATACTTAAAAAAGGCGTGTGCACTCAAGTACAAGAAGGTAAAATAGTTTATCTTAAGGGACTATGGAGAACGAAACCTAGTCCCTATAACAACACAAGTACATGCCAGGGACGTCCGTTCATTTACTACCGGGACATCTCTGGGGTATCCGTCATCGGGATAAGGGACGTACCAGGAACATCGATCTACTTTCCAACAAAAAAGACATATGTGATGTCTTTTTGGTACGTCCCAGGGATGTACCAAAGTTCCGACAAAGGACATCAAAGGGGCACTCTAGTGATGTCTTAGGGACATCACTGGGATATAAGAGGTATTCATTCTTGGAGATTTAGATTAAGGGTATTATATATGCATTAACAATTTTTGCTTGCGTAATGGTCACATCCCAGAAATTCCTCAAATATCTTTTTCATTTTCTTTTTAAGAAAACTAAGATTTTCAAATACAAATATCAACTTTAAATTTTCAACTAATATTTTAATGAGTTTCGATGATTCTTATGTCAATGGATATCAGAAATACCAGGGACATGAAAGGGACAACCTATGAATATACCAGATTTGACGTTCTCTGGACAACCTTTGCGGGACATCCACTGGATGTCCCAATCATGTCCTTTTGTACGCGGTACATAAAAAGGACGTAGCTAGGATTGTGTTGTTAGGGGTGGTACTTGGAAAAATCGTGATAGAGATAATTATATAGAGATTTATACACATTAACGTAGTAGTTTATAGGTAAATCTACAGGTCCCAATATAGATACAACAGAAAGCAGAGGGGTGATCTGAAAAGATCCAACCTAAAAAGGAAATTGTAAAGGAAGGATTAATGTAGTGCTCGGTCACATAACCGACAAGTTAACGAATTATTCCTTTAAAATTCCAACATTCCAAATTAGATTTTTTACAAGGACATATGCGTGTGTAGAACAAGGATTTTTTTGAGAATAAGAACAGAAAAATAATTTGTATTTGCTGTAACTCAGTGAATATTGTGGCATTATTGAGCCTATTTCTAAAATATAGTAAGAGCTGCCCGATAACTCCAAAAAATATTTTCAGAACAGGCAGGAAGTTTAGGAAAAATTTTCATTCGTTACTCTGACGCGGTACTTAGTTAGTTTATGCCGATGAGTACGGACGTGATGGCTCCCGGTATAGCGAATCAGTTGAATTGCAAAAAATGTAAAGCCAAAGTAGTTAATGATATAAAGTGCTCAGTATGTACAACTAGTTTTCATCGAAGTTGTGCAAAAAATATGAATCTTAAGATAAACGAGAATGATAACACATTAATTTGTTGTGAAAAAAGTGTATTTGATAATCTACCATCAGAAGAAGAATTAGAAAATGAATTTATTGAGGCTCTAGAAGAAGTAACAGAATTGGGAGGTAAAGCTAGTATGCGTATATTTTGTTATGTTATTAAACAAAAAGATGCAATAATTAATGAATTAAAAGAACAAATTAATATTTTAAAATCGCAATTGGCTTTAAAAGATAGTACAAAAAATTATCAAAACATACAAAAAGGTGATAAACATTTGGAGAATACGGCACCGGTAAAATCAAGGCAAGGTGATAATAATTCAACAGTAATACCAGTGGTGTCCGCTAATGCCTCTGAAAAAGGAAACAATAGGATGATTAGTCGAAGTGAAGTTTCTTCGGCGGTTATGCAAGCTGAATCACACGCAAAAATGTCTCAATACATAAATTTAAATAAACAGTCTGAAGAAACTAGTGCTTCACGAAATCCCTCTAATCAAGAATGGAAAACTGTTCAAAACAACAGACGTCGTCGCCAAAATCTTGTTATAGGAACAAATACGATAGATTTATCAATAAAAGGAGTACAAAAAAAGGTCGCATTACATGTTTGCAGACTTGAACCTAGTTTAAAACCAGAGGAGTTGAAGACTTTTTTAACCAAACATTTTCCAGAAGTGCAATGTGAGCAATTAAATTCTAAGTATCCGGAATATTATTCATCGTTTAAAGTTACGATTTATCAAAGTAACTTTAGATCAGCCATGGATCCGACCAAATGGCCCGCCAATGCATGCATAAGAAATTTTCTACAAGCCAAGAAAATCAGGGAAACAACATAACAACATCTGGAAGTGTTGAAATGTTTAATCCTAATATATTAATTTTAAATATTCAGGGTCTAAACTTCTCAAAAATCAGTGAAATTTGTGTATGTGCATCTGAATTTAATAATCTTGAAATTTTATGTCTAACGGAAATATTTCTGAGAAGTGAAGTTATAGAAACCTGTGTAGTGGATGGTTTTCAGTTAGCTAATTATTATTGTAGATCTCAATTTAATTGTGGAGGAGTAGGTATATGGATCAAATCAAACAAATCATTTAAAATAATTAATTTGACTAAATTTTGCCAAGAAAAACATATTGAAATCTGTGGCATCATGATAAAAAATAAAGATAAATTTGACACAATTGTCATTGTTTGTTATCGTTCACCATCTGGTATAATTTCTAACTTTCTTGATAAAATTTATGAAGTAATCAGATATGTATATAAACCTGGTAAGAAGATTTTTTTATGTGGTGATTTTAATTTAGATTCTTATAACGATGAACACGATTTTAAAGACTTTAATAACTTATGTAGTATTTTAACTGAATTTAATTTATATCCACAAATAAAGTGGCCAACCAGAATTAGTAAAAATAAGGTAAAAACCATAGATCATGTTTTTGTAAATTTTCAAACAAGTGTAAATTGTGTATTAGATAATATAATTTCCGATCATAGATCCATATTCTATGAACTTGACACACCTGTCATATCAAACAAATCTATCAAATCTAAAAAAAGATATTATGATGACGAATCCTTAAATAACTTTGAAAATTGTTTATTTAATATAAATTGGAATGCAATTTACAACATGAGTGATTTGGATTTAGCATTCGATTATTTCTCAAAAAAATTTTATTATAATTTTGATCTGCATTTTCCTTTAAAAAATCAAGTTAGAAGTATTGACAATTGTAATAAATGGGTTACTAATGAAATAAAAAAATCCAGTAATGATTTAAAACATCTGCACTACTTAAAAAAATCTTATCCTGAGCTTAAGGAAATTTATAATTTAGAAAAACAAAAACACCAGTCTTTAATAGAGAACACAAAACGTACTTACTATCAAAACAAAATTTTTCTTGCTGAAAATAAAAATAAAGCGACATGGCAAGCGGTGTCCGAAATAACACAAAAAGGTCGCAAAAAAACTATAAATAATTTATCTCTTGAAGTAGACGGTGAGACGGTAGCTAATCCATCCACCATTGCCAGCTTATTTAATAAATATTTTGAAAGCACACCAAGAAACATTGTTCAAAATATTCTGCAAAATAATGAAGGTGAAAAAGTGTCAAGTATAAAAGACGAGTTCAGGCCAATGATACTATATCCCTTTAGTGATGAAGAATTTTATAACTTAATTATTTCTAGACTAAAAAATAAGCAATCTTCAGGACCCGACGAGGTTCCAGGTTTTGTTGTAAAAAAAGTCCTTTTTTCTATTGTCAAACCCATGGTTTACCTTATAAATCTGTCCTTTAATGCTGGAATTTTTCCAACGGCTTTAAAGTTAGGCAAAGTTATTCCTATTCACAAAAAAAATAATCCACTAGATATGGAAAATTATCGTCCAATAACTTTACCTTTTTCATTTTCTAAAGTTTTTGAATATTGTTTCTTGGATAGGCTTTTAAAGCATTTAAACCGACACAAAATCTTATCTCAAAATCAGCACGGTTTTTGTGAAGGTAAATCGACAGCAACTGCAATTCATTCCTTTTATGAAAGAATTGTAAATTATATTGAAGCAGGCGATTGCCCTGTAGGAATTTTCTGTGATCTCACCAGGGCATTCGACTGCGTGGACTACAATATTTTATTGAAGTGTTTGTCTGGGTACGGAGTAAATAACGCTTCACTAAATTGGATTAAATCGTTTTTACATAACAGAAATCAATACGTTGACATAATAAATAACAACCATGGTACAGTGTTACATTTTAAATCTGATAAGCTTAATATAGATCAAGGGATCCCACAGGGATCTATTTTAGGTCCAGTTCTTTTTGCCTGTTACATAAATGGAATTGAAAATGTTTCCAATGATGCGATGTTTACTTTGTATGCGGATGACACGTCTATAATAATATCAAATAAAGAGGAGATTAGCCTAAGCCAAGAAAGTAATTTAACAATGCAAAATGTTGAAAAATGGTTGAAAACAAATCACTTATGTCTGAATGTGGAAAAAACTAATTGTATTAGATTTCATAATTTTCAAAAATCTGTAAATGAATTTGATTTGAGTGTAAATAATGTTATCATTCCTTTTTCTCAGCATACAAAATTTTTGGGTATAATTCTAGATGAACACCTAAATTTTAAAATGCAATGTAATAAGATTATTGCGTCACTAAATTCAGAATGCTACAAATTTAAAAATTTAAGAAGGGTCCTCACAGAAATTCAATTACTTCAATTATATCATGGTTTAATCGAGAGTAAGCTTAGATATGGTTTGTGTTTCTGGGGAACTTCACCTTCATTCTCCGATGTGTTTATTGCTCAAAAAAAAGTAGTCAGATGTATGGCAGGTGTTTCGAGAACATGTAGTTGTCGAGACATTTTTAGGAAATATAAAATTTTAACTTTACCCGGCCTCTATATTTTCGAATTATGTGTTTTTGTTTATCAAAACAAAAATAAGTTTTCTTTTAATTCTACATATCATGAACGAGAAACACGACAAAGATTTGATTTTCATATACCTTTCTGCAAATATAATATTGGGAAAAAATCTCCATGTATTCTGGGCTTAAAACTATTTAATAATTTGCCTAAAGAGATAAGAAATATTAAAAAATTAAATAGTTTTAAAACTGCCACAAAAAATTTTTTTATTGAAAAATGTTTGTACAGTGTGTGTGAATTTTTATCTTCTTGTATTTGACTAATTTTATTAATACTATTCAATAAAGATCTAAGTAATTTTTAACTGAGCCATAGAAATTAATGTAGTAAACTGTAATTGACGACTCCTATACAATTTGTAATTGTCAACAAGGAAAATAAAGAACTTTACTTTACTTTACTTTACTATTGCCTTTGACAAAGTTTTTAATTTTCTATTTCTACATATTGCAGTGTCAAAGTGTATCAAAGAAGTTTTTCAGGTCTTAAAAGTTTCAGAAGATGAACTATTCCGGGTCCGGGGATCCGGGGCCCGCCATACAAAGTGAAACTTCTCTTCGAGATATCTCGATAAGGAAAGCACATTTGTCGATACTGATTTCCTTTAAGGTGTTGTGCAAGTCAAGACGCGTCGATTGATATCTATATCGCATATGGGGCTCGTTGAAAAAAATTCAAAAATTTGAAAAAACATTGGAAAAATTCCCATTCCCATATGTATAAATAGAAAATTAAAAACTTTATCACTTAACTTTTGCTTAAGTATGCCCAGTAACGAATGAAAATTTTTCCTAAATTTCCTGCCCATCCGGAAATTTTTGACAACTTTTACTACTTTATCAATAGATATGTCATGAAATTTTCAAAGAAAAATATAAATTATTTACTGAGTTACCCCAATTTTAGGATAAAATAAACTTCATATTCGGAATCAGCACCCTCGAAAATATACGGATAGATCAATTATTAGCGATTAGAAATGATCTGGTCACTCTTTCTTGTTTTTAAGCGTCTTCTATGGGCTTTTCTGCAGGTCTATATGGTAAGTTCTCCTTCAGAGGTTTACACCTCATAGTTAATGATAAATTATAATGATACAACGTTCAATTTTACTTTATATGTTATGTAAAAATAATTCCCAACTTCAATTTAGAAAATTCCTCTTTTTCAGGTGAGTCAAATTATTAATTTATTTTCGTAACTTTAAATTTTCGGAAACTCGGAATTACGGCAAAATATTGCCGTTTTTCACTTGTTCGGTGGTTAGCTCGAAAGCCATGGAGATATTTTTAGACAGACATATTTGGGACTCTATAAAGAGTACAATATAAAATTAAGAGTGCATCTCCTGAAAGACTTTGGTCCTCAGTAGTAGAATGTGTAAAATAGAGTAAGTATAATTTTGTACAATTATTTTTGTGTTTAATTGTTGTGTACTGTTTTATTTAATAAATTTGTTACGTTTATTGAACTAGTTGGTTTTGATTTCTGGTAACCCTACGTTATTGAGGTATATTGGAAGCTATACATCCCAGAGTAAATTTAAGTATTAATATTTCAGGTTTTTTAGACCTTTTTGCAGTTATCCAAAATATGGCGGAGTCGCTGGGCTTTTACATCAATTAATTGATTACTTTCAAAACCTTTTCTGTTCTTGTTCTCAAAAAATTCTTTGTTCTACAGATGTACGTTCTTATAAAAAATCTAATTTGGAATGTTATTGTGATCTATGCAGTTGTCGATATTCATGTAAAAATAAAGTAAATCTAATAAAATAAACACACAGATTAAATAAGTAAATTTATTTATTTATATGTCCTTATATTTACTATTCGGAGCAATAAAAAACCAGAGATCCGTTAAAAACACATTCGCGCTCACCATGCAGATTTCAAAATCGCTGTACTCTTTTTCTATTGAACCTTAGACCCGGAATTTGCTGAAAAAAAATAAAAACTGTATCACTCAACTTTTGCATAAGTATGCACAAAGTTCGAGTACGAATGAAAAATTTTCCTAATTTCCTTTCCACCCGGAAAGTGTTTCCGGACAACTTTTACTACTTTACAAATAGGTTCAAGAATATGCCATAAAATTTTCAACGAAAAAAATAGATTATTTACTGAGTTACAGCAAATAAAATGCCAAAAATAAAGTTTTTTTTTCGCGTTTTCGACGTAATTGTCGGTTTTGACACTGTTCCTCCAATTTTAGAATTAAATAAATTTCATATTCGGATTCAGCACCCTCGAAAACATACAGCGATTATAAATGATCTCGTTTTTGGGATCGTTGCCGCTCGTCTCACATCTCCGGTCCACTTTGACCTACAGGGCTCAAATTTAAACTCGACCGAGGTATGACCATAAGATATCTCTACATACCCAGTTTGAAGCAAATCGGTCCAGTGGAACGGCCGTGCGAGCTCTCACAGACAGGCACACTAACACGATGATTTCAATAACTTACTTCTCTGTTGCTCGTAAGTAAGTTAATAAATAAATAGCTTTTATTTGGATTTTGATTATGTTTGAAGTTTTAAGACATCTTTCTTCCTAAATCTGACCATGATTCTTCTTTTATGTTATTCGTTTGAGATCTCAAAGCAGAATTTTTTATTTCTAGCGGGGAAACTGACTGATAATATTTATCTAATTGACTGTTGGAATACCTATTGTTTTACGGGAATAAAATTTGAACACATGGAAAACCTGCAAATACAAGGGATGTAGTTCAAATTTTTCCGTTTATTATACAAACTAAGGGAAATAAATAACTAAGAAATGAAAAACATAACTTTAATTTCATAAAAATATATAAATCTGTTAACAAATTAAATAGATTTAAACATTAAATACTGAAGAAGAAAATATCTGCTTCAGAATTTGAGGCAATTCCTTGGTATCGTTGCATATAAATGACCTGCCTGCAGGTAAGCTTTGTGTTAATCTAAAAAAAATACAGATTAAAAAAATAATGAATAGTGTAACAAATTAGCTTACCTTTCAGCCTGATCTCCTAAGCTACCTATAAGAACTGCATAAGCACTAACATTGGGTTTGGCCGACATTGCTTTAGCGAGTTCAGCAGGTGGAATCCCATATCTTTGTAAATTGGCATCTGATAGTACAATCACAATAGCCTCATCACAATCTTCTTCTGCAATAGTCTCGATAGCCCATTTTGTAGACTCCAAAGTATTATCTCCTGACCAACAGTACTGGGAATGTGCATGCATAACCTAATAAAAAAAAAATTATATATACAATATAAAGTATTCAAATAAATATACCCTGATAATATTTAATCTGTCCATATTATTTTTAGGTGGATCATCTCTTTTGACAAATTTCAACTTGTATTCTTCACCCGAATGGCCAATAATATCATATTTGATTTTATCTTCAAATCCTTCAAAAGCTTCCATAACTAATACCACAGCTTCTAGTTCTCTATCCAAACGACCATCGTAAGAGTTAAATCTGTACATACTTCCAGACACATCTACAACTACCCTGAAAAGTTTTGGTTTAATTTGGGGAGTACCCAACTCGGGCTCTTGCTCGGCACGTCGTCTATAGATTGTTTTTTCACCTAGCAAACCTAAAAAGACAAAGTAGAATTTAATTTCAAAAAAATAGTATTTATTTCATCAACAATATTGTTTACCATCAATTAATTTAGCATCATCCAATTCTCCGGACGTTTGATGCCTATACCACTGCCTTTCTTTGTTTTTAGCTTGTAAATTTCCTAATATAACTCTCAATGATTGAACCTGATACTGAACAGCGTTAGAAAATTGGGAATAAATAGAAGCATCATACCCGCTCATCCCTATCTCCTTTAATTTTTCTTGAAACGCCTTTCGACCCATTTCTCTAGCTGCTTTTTGAATGTGTTCCGGAACGGCATTTTTCTCTTCATCTGAAAGCTAAAAACATTTCTTAGTGTTTATAGTTGTCATGAAAGCCGTGACATGATGTTACTATAGAGTAAGCCCTGATTATTTGGACAATCCATCGAAGTAACACTTACTTGATGTACTTTATGTCCCTTATCCAATCGATATGGTCCGCCTTTACCTCCAAGACCTGCTGTGTCTCTACCACCCGTGCCACCTGCCCATGTGTTACCCCCTACGTGTGGTTCATTTTTTGGATCTTCTTTGCCATGTTTAGGTTCCTTAGTATCCAAACTAAAATTAGGCATGGTAAACTTAATGCACGATTGATACATGACACATTATATAAGAAACTTTAAACATATTTTTTACTTACCCACTATATCTATTAACAGTTATTTGGACATTTTCTTTGGCCCTTTTACTAGCTATATACTCGGCTGTAATCATATTTTTATCTGAAAATCCATATTTTACTAAAACTTCACCAATCGTTTCAATCATTTCAGGACTATATCGGTCAAAATCGAACACATTGAATATCACATCTTCTAAATCGGTAGTTGGGAATTTCTAAAAGCAGTAAAATATACAATACAAAGGGCAACAGTAGGAAAAAAAAAACAAATATTTTATTTATTTACGGGACAGTGCTCATTAAGAATATACATAAATTATCCATTCTCAAACAAGAAATGGAGACCAAACGGATTATTTCAACTATGTGGATGAAGATTATGAAACATCAGAGAAAACAAAAAATATATCCAAAATTACCCATTTCTTTCGAAGAATTCAGTGTTCTGTTAGAGGGACATGAAATTTATGGAGGATTGTTCTAAATATAAAATTACAAAAGTAATTATAGACACAGCTACATATAGGTTCAAACATAATGTAATAAAAAGCAAAATACATACAAGTTAAAATACAAATATGCATTCATAGCAAAGATAAAATGGTAAATACAAATGACTTTTATATAACCATATGTAGGTGATTGGAAACTTCTGAAAAGGCGACAAAGTTAGACCTATAAGCTAGTCTTAGGTATAAATGAGAAATTTATGATATTAGTCCTACAATAGGGCTGGAAAAAGAGATTGGCATTCCTTGTAGCTGGGATGGTACAGAAAAACCAATTCTGGGTAGAAGGGTGGGACACTACCAAAGAATTAACAATCTTGAATAAGGTTTTGAGATCCTTGTGATCTCATCTTGTTTGTAGATTATCTAGATAACACGATTGTATTTAACTCGTCATAGTCATAGTGAAAGTGAGTTGGAGCAATACCCCACTTGAATGCAACTAATCGGAAGAATTGTCTTCGAACTTGTTCAATTTTGTGGTTTTGATAGACATAAGAGGGATTCCATACCGAAGACATTAAACATTCACAACATTATAATTGATTTGTTAATTGAATTTAAAATGTGAAGGAGAAATGAGAGAGTAAAATCAAATGTTATACCCAAATCCTTCAATTCAGCTACAGTAGCAAGTGGTACCTGACTGTATATGAATTCAATAGAATTACGTTTTCTACTAAAGTACTAATTGTTTGATATTTGTTATGATTTAATTCCGTACCACTGAACCAGATTATCAAGATCTTTATGAAGGTCCATACAGTCATCTTCGGAGTTTATAGATTTGTATATATTGAAGTCATCTGCAAAGCACGAGAACTCAACATTATCGAAACTTTGATGGCATTAATAAATGCATTAATGGGTAATGGCCCCTGAGAGCTAACTAACATAGTATAGGAATGATGCTTTGGATATATAGTGGTATGTAATTACTTATATTAGATTTATCACCGGATTAAAATATATGAATGTTATTGTTTTTCATTAATTAAAGTTTTTTTTTTGTGAATTCATTATTATTTATTCATTAAATAAAGATTAATGTTTTTGTGGATTATTTATCGCAAATAATAAAAAAATACTTAAAATATTAAAATTTTACCAATTTAGGTAGTCTTCATTAAAACTAAATCACACTAAAAAAAATTAGGTTTCACACCATTTCAGAATACGAACTCAAAATTTTACATGAAAAAACATATTGCCGAAAATGCAAAACATAGCACCAAGTTTATTTTTTCGTGCTCTGCAAATACAGAATCCATTTTGGAAAAATCTGATATACAGGGTGTTGTTTTTGGGTTGGAATATTTTATAACATGTTTTTTACTTCGGACCTGGATTTCATTTATTGTAAATTTATTGATCGATTGAACACTTTTAAAAAAATATGCCCTCCATATTTCATGAAAATATACAGTGTGGTTAGAAAGTTAAAAACCATGCAAGAAATTAACAAAATAGATAAAACACCCTGTATCTTGGTTATTAAAGTACTAAGACCCATTAAGTATGGGGTTTTTGAGGTGTCCCCTATTTGTAGTTAACGTATGTCACTTTTCCAATGAAACACCCTATATGTTTATGAGATATTCTGTATAATCAGTAACATTTAAGTGATTTGGAGAGTTTTGGTTATAACCAGGACATAGGAAACAGTAAGAATAGCAAGATCATTTCCCATAGGAAGTTTAACATTGTTGTAGTACATTTCACAAGGCTATTCATTACTCCCCCTTTTGGAATTTACGAAATTCCAGAATGTTTCGATATTATAATAATCATTAGTTTATATTTGTGATGGGCCTATTTTTTCAGAAATATTAGGGTTTTCAAATTTGGTGAAAACCAACGAGGAAGTTTCCTAAGTACAAAGCAGTGAATTAATATATACATAACATCATAAAAAAATATTTACCATGACATCATGTGATTGATTTATTTAAGAATAAAGAGCCCCAGTGGATTTAGGTCAATATTATATTCAATCAAATTTGCATAGTAATAAAATGTGTTGGATTCATATAATGAGTTTGAATATTGTGAATTTTAGTTCAAATTAACAATGCATTGGTGTATGATGTTTATCAACATGCTCAGACGTCGAAGAAGGATTTGAGGAAAAACAATGTATTGTTTTCTTTGCGGATAAAGTTAATTTGAAATAGATTATGGTATGCGCACATTTCAGATATTTTACTTGTACTTGTACTTTTATAGAAAATACTAAAATATTAGAGTCCTATAAAAAAATTACCTGTAAATGTTTGACAATGTTCACAGCTTCCCTCGTAGAATAAGGATAATTAACAAGTCCCTGATCTGCCATTATCCTTAAGTCTCCAAAAATATTGACCAACCTTTTAATAATATTGACATCAACATCAGGCCCATACTGTTTTAACAAGTCTATTTCAGAATCTCTAAGTGGGTTGTCTACAGAATGACTACTAAAAAGATCTCCCAAAGCACCAAAGAAATCATTACCCAAAAATGGAAAACCAGGCCTATTTGCTAAGACAATCATTCTAAAGTCTGGATGAGTTTCGATTATATTTTCAGACCCGTTATTTTTATTTCCATTTGGTACTATTCTTCTTCCATCGCTAAGTATCATTTGGCCCGACTCTACTAGAGTTTTAAGAATACAGGTCACATGTGTAGGTGCCTTATCCGCTTCATCAATAACCAACACATGCCCATATTTAATAGATTTAACTAGAGGCGAATCTTCGTGTACTAAAATGCCATCCTTAATGGTCGGTTGAATTGTCAAAGTCTGTACTGTTGTATCTCTATGCAACTGGATGTATTCTCTAGGTCTGTTTAAAAGATTTAAAAATCTATCAACTATTTTGTTTTTACCTACACCTTGGTTACCAACTAGTAATAAATGGTAGCCTAGTTGAAAATCTTGTAGTAATTTTTCCATTAAAGAAATGTGTTGTGGTACGTCGTAGAAAAGAGTATCAGGAACTTTTGTTAAGTTATCAGTTTTATAAACATCAGCTGTGGTATTTCCTATAGTAAGGCGTCCATCTTTAATTTCACATTTTATTTTTTTATTTTCTTCTATCTCAGTAGGAACTATCCCGATTTTTTCCATCGTTTTTTCAAGAGCTTGCCGAGTTAGAGACGGCAAAAATTTTATCATAAAGGTTTCTTCCATAATATTGTAAATATCATCTGTT
This sequence comes from Neocrepidodera transversa, assembly GCA_963243735.1. Classification (NCBI taxonomy): domain Eukaryota; kingdom Metazoa; phylum Arthropoda; class Insecta; order Coleoptera; family Chrysomelidae; genus Neocrepidodera; species Neocrepidodera transversa. The sequence continues at coordinate 16,861,133 of OY725343.1, forward strand.
GCGTATTTGTTCATTCTAGAAACAATTTTTAGTATCCTTCGAGTAGATAGGTGACCTGAAAGGTTCTTTAGAGCAATATCTGGGCTGTTTCTTAGTATATGAGCTAAGTCGATTATTTTTTTTAATGGTTTTGAAATGGCCCCAAACTAAAAATAATAATAATGAATTAAGTTTATGAAAAATGATTTTTACTTACTTTAGAACTAATCACATGCATTTCCTCTCCTTTACTTAAAGTTCTCATTTCATGAAAAACAAAAAGGCTCAAAACCTCCGAAGATAACCAATTTGTTGTAGTAGATTGTGGATTCGGTGGTTCTCCTATAGCGACTATTCTAAAATCGGGATGTATTTCAAACACCTCATTCTCGCTTAATTGTAATTTAGTTAAATTAAAATGGTCTTGTAAAAATTTATATCTTTCTCTACTTATAAGACGTTTACCATCATGTAATTGAAGTTCTCTATCTTGTACCAGCCTAAAAAGGAATTATATTACTGCAAAATATGGAATCAATACCCACAGAAAGTACAAACGCTCTTATCTGGAGTAGATCATTTGGCAAGATCTAAAGATTACAGTCTAAAATGACCCTGTAGTTATAACAAGGATATTTTGGAAACTTGTATTAATGAGTGACTGGTTCCTTTTCTGAACAATGGTTCAGGGTTCAACATGGCTTTATATAATATAACATAGCAACCCTATTCTATGTAAGCCACTGTTTTTCGCCATTTTCTACACTTTAAAATGAAAATTTCGCAAAATCCTTTCTTAGTGGGTGTTATGAACAGAATATATTCTCAAAATCAGTCAATCAGTCAGGACTTTGCCGCTTACATTATAGATTGTAAATCTCGTTTTTGCTACTAAAGAGGCCCATTTGTAGGCTAGCATGGCTAAGTTTTACAGAAAATCTCATATTACACGGAGAAGTTTTTGTTCAAACTAATAATAAAGACATAGGTGGAAAAACAGGCGTTTACGTTGGGGTAAGCATGGCTTCATAATCCAGCAGAGCTTAATATCTAATCTAATGAGATGACAGATAAATGTTTGTTTCTACTAAATGTATGATAGATGTTTGATTTCTATTAAAGTTTTAATTTCTACCTATGTAATACCGTCAAAGTACTAGGATGTATCCTATTAATTCCATCTAAAACAGCAATTTTTCCTTTAATAGCTGCTTCTATAAGAGGAGAAAATTTCCAAACGGTATCGCCATTATCCATAGTTGTTCTTTGCTGAATTAAATCTCTTGAAGTCATATCTTGGTATAAAACAATATTTTCAGTTTCTTTTCCTAATCTTTCTGCTACTTTATTTATTATCATACTTTTTCCACAACCACTTGTACCAACAATACAAACATCTGCTACATTGACAGATTGAAGAATATTATCTAACAGGCTGGTTTGGTATGAGGTTTCTATATATGAATCAATTTTAGGTACAGGTGAAGTAGATTTAAATATCTTTGGTACTTTTTTTAAAAAATTCGAATTTAATTCTTCATCTTGTACAGGAGGCACTTCTAACTTATTTAAGAGATTTTCCAAGTTTTGAATGCCATCTTTAAGGAATATTTTGTAAGGATAAAGTCGGTATAAAATTTCGTAAGATGTTAAATGTGGATTTTGTTCCTAAAAAGCAAATAAATGTAATGAGAACAAATGGATATGTTTTGAGACTACTTACTAGAATTAAAGCTGCTAAAGGTAAATTGTCTAATGGAAAATCTGGTAAACCTAATGCTGCACTTTCCTTGCTAAGAAGTGCAAAAGCACAAGACATAATTTTTTCTAGTTTGTCTGTAGGTGCGTTGGGTGCCAAATCTCGCAATTCTGTAAACCACTCCTAATAAAAATAAACTACTTTATAGGAATTTATTGACTAAATATTTTATTTTAATAATAGGTAAACGCCTTTTAACTTATAAATAGATTCACGATTCGTTTTGGTTACTAGTGGCAATTTATTACATTAATTATATACTTGAAACATGCAATGATATAACTTTTTTAATAAATGTTTAATGTTTACGTAAATACAAATTAAAAGTTTATCTATTGTGCAAAAGAACTAAAAACCGTTTCACTCCATAAATTACCTGTCTTGGCAAACCCATAAAATTCACGCAAGTTCGCAATTTATCGCAATTAACTAAAAACTTAAATTGATAAAATTCTAACAAAATTGAAAGCACGAAATCGTCACATTAAAATGTAGAAAAAGACTAAATTGACGTCAAAAATGAATAAAAAACTTTGTTTTATGTCTTTGGAAGTTATTCGTTCTTATTTATCGTTATGCAACAAAATATGTAAGAAAGTAGGCTTTCACGACTGGTGTCAATGTAATTGTTTATTGCGGGCTGTTATGCCGTAGTCTTCTTTGGTTATTACTTCCAAAAGTTTCGACTGCAACTGCGGCAGCCATCTTCAGTTTAGTGGACTAAGAACTCTTCGTGACGTATCAACTGAAACATAGGTAAGAGAAGGAACTGAATCCTCTTTCGCTTCAAGTGTGCCATTTACATGCGTGTCTATGGGCGCTTTCTTGGCGCGACTGTTGTTTGGTGGTTTTAGTTTCGCGCTTTTTAGTGCTGAGTGTCAGATTCTATTCGTGTCATAATGCGTCTCTTTGTTTGTCCTACGTACACTTTTCCATAAGTGCACGAAATTCTATTTAGACTCCTGCTGATGTGAGGGGATCTCTGCGGTTTTTTGCAGTTCTATATACGGTAGTGTAATATTTTTGTATTGGGGTGAGGTGAACTTAAACACTCAGTATAACTACAACTAATGTATTGACAGTAAAAACAGAACTCTTATATTTATATTAAACACAACTAACAATATAATATTAATTTACATTAGCGCGCAATTGTCTTCTATATCCCTTGTCCGGCTATTCCAAGTATATATACTTATAACGACCACTCTAGAGACATCTGGAAGGGTGACGTTACGACTGCTCGAAGATTCTCTGTAATTCCAGAGTGCGGTGTGTCCACAGAGCAGGCCTCGTTACAGTAGATAAACAGTACCTTAGTATTATTCTTCACCAGGATTGGTTTACTTCTCCCTTTAGCGCATAGCATGAATTATGTCTTCTTCGTTGTATCCATTTGCTTGTAGCAGTGTTGTCAAATTACATTTCAGTGTTAACGTAATTTGATTCACATACCCTTGACGCTCTGTTTATTAAGATGTTAACAGTCCGTTTTTATTTTGGATGATGGTTGGATCTACAAACCAACAAAGAAGACCACCGCATAACAGCCCGGAAATAAACAATTACGCAACAAAATATTTTTGAATTACATTGTAATTAGTAATCAATACAATTTAAAATATATAAAAAAATAAATAATATTCCATCCGTTTTTAAGTCATAACAATTCAATTACATTTTAATTTAATTAAAATTTAGCTTATAGCATTATTCAATATTCACTATTAGATTATTTTGTTTTGTCTCTTCATACTAGGAATATACGCAAATGTATTTTTTTCACTATGGAACTCTCAACATTCGTAAAGTTTGAGACTAACTTCGAAAATCGAATTTTACCGTTTGGAGTCTAAAGTTAGTAAGTTCGTAGATTTCGTTTTTGACATTTCAAAGGAGTCAAATATCTACGTCAAGAATTGTTTTGTATGTTTGCGGAAAATGTACCTAAAAAGTGATGAGTGTTTCATTTGTTGATTCATATTTGAAGAAAACTAAATGGATCGTGTAATTCGTTTAAAATCAATTTCTAAATGTTAATCGGATACAGAAAATGCGCAGTAAACGATTATATTTGAACAAATATGATTTTCTTTTGATGGTTAGTTACCAAAACTAGTTGCCTGTCTTTCTAATGTTATTAAATTATTGTGCCTGACTTTATAAAACTTGGACCACATTTGAGATGAACCTTTGGGATTTATTTATTATTATGTCTGTTAGATGTAAGTGATTATTCAAATTATTGATTTTATTTACTATTTATTGTTTTTAAATAAAAATCAAATGTACCATTAAGTTATTCAAATTACATTATTTTATTTATACAAAAAATTATAAAAAGTACGGCCGAGATATATAAGTAGAACAAGTAATACAGAGTGAGAAACGGATAGGAGATACTACAGAACAGTATTAAGTTATACGAAAAATTTTAATTTATGTAATGTGTAATTTTTCAAATTTATCATAGAAACCATCTAGAACTGAATCCAACCCGCATTGAGATTTTTTGTTGGACAAAGTTAAAGCACTTAAATTACAAATATAATTTTTTTAAAATTGATATAGATATTACGTTATATATATATTCCTGTCGATAAAACTGAATTATGCAAAAATAATGTCGGAGTACTGATGTGAATGAAAAATTATTAAACCAGTCCTGAATTATTGGTAACGTACAATTTATATTATTAACCTGAAGGACATTAATCGCATGAAAACCGGCAATATACAATTCAATCAAAATTTCGTGTAAATTGCCTCTAACGCCATACATCCAATGTAAAACTGTTAAATTGGATCAGATTGAATCAAGACGTAACGGTAATCACTAGATCGTTATCAAGCGGAAGTTAAATCCCTATTGCATTATATAAAAGGGTAGAAATAATTACCGTAAGTGCTTGAGACTTTAAATCATTTGTTAAACCCTATATTAATCGTTTACATTTTCTTAAGATTATAATGTCTTTTCATGTTTCAATGTGCACCATCTAGTATAAGACAATAAGTTTCAATATATAGTAATGTACAGAAGCGTCTAGATCCCAATTGCAACTCGAGTGCCCACCGCTGTTGCCATCGTTTTGTACATTAACTTGAAAGTTTGATTATATATTATTGTGATACGAAGTGGTCCAGTGCTAGAGTGTATGCTTTACACATAAAACTTCCTGGTTCGAATCCCGAGGAATTTTTTTTTATTTTTATTTTTAATACACAGGTAGATTTAGATAGTCAAGACTTCTTTTAATAAAATAAATATTTTTCTTTTCGTCAATGAAACACTTAAACCTGGCAACAGCGGTGGGCACTCGAGTATATTTTTTCTTGTACCGTTTGCACCACTTTTAATCACATAACGACTATTTACTATCCGTACCGCTCGTTTTTATTAAAAGAGGATTTATTTTTTTAGGAATCAATGTTAAGTATGAAAATTTAAACTTGACAAATAGTCAGTAGTTTTGTTTGCTGGAGAAATTTATATCCTGCTCAGAATGATATAATTTTTTTTTGATTTTCTTTTAAAATAATAATTTATCTCTTAAGCCAAGTGCCAGAAGGTTCATAAAGAAAATGACATTTTTGCCAAAAACGGTTAATTTTAGCATAGTAAAATGTTATTACTTTTTTAATAAGAAAAGTTGCTATAATTCAAAAATTTAAAAAAATCATCATTTTACCAGTAGCGGAAAATTAAGGGACGTAAAAAGGATCCTTAACTCCTACTGCGTGCTTCTGGAAAAGTCTGGGAATTATCTATTTACGTTAAAACAAGTAGTTTGCCAACCTGACAATCCTCCTACAGTTTCATTACAATATATCGTACCGTTTGAAATTTATTGATAATAAACTATTGTATTTTTTAAACTTTAACATCCTGTATTTTTGAAAGGGTGCATTTACTAGTGATGTATACTTTCGTTACTTTTAATACTATTTATTCGGTACTTTCGGTACTTATACACAGTATTTTAAAAATTTGAGTATAAATACTTATACGAATATAGGTATAAAAGTAACGAGTAACGAGTATTTTGAATAAAAAGGAATCGTTACTTTATGTATAAGGCAAATACCCGTTACTTTGTGACGTGTAGGTACTTTTTTTACATCATTAGCATATACGGATCAATGGGCATAATTTCGCACAAGGAATTTGACCTAGAGAATTGGCAGTCGAATTTAGGAACACCCTGTATAATAACAAATCTGATATTTTAAATCATTTATATGCAAAAAAATCTAATACAATTCAAAATCTGGAAAAGTTACCTTTAATTTAAAAAAATATTGATTCAACTAAATTTATTTTCAAAATCACTTTCAAATGCGAAAACAAAATTAATAAAGGGATTGAATAGAAATTAATGAAATGATATTTTTATATTAAAAAAATCTAAACTTTTATAAGTCTAAAAAACATTTTCTTCTTTTAGACAACAAGAAAGGTTTTTAGCAAAATACCATAAACTAATAACTTAGAAAATGTTAATAATAAATAAAATAAACATCACCAAAATATTTGTTTATAACGCAATAATAAAAAAATTAACAACAGAGAAGTAAGTTATGGAGATCATCCTGTTAGTGTCTCTGTCTGTTAGTGTGTATGTCTGTGAAAGCTGTCACAGTCATTCCGCTGGACCGATTTGCTTCAAACTTGGTATGTAGCTCAGGGTCACACTTCGGTCGGGTTTAAATTTGAGCCCAGTAGGTCAAAGTTGACCTGAGATATGGGGTCATAAGGCACCTTACATTTTAAATGTCAAAATTTGACACCCCCCCGCGTCATCATTTTGTTGATCCTAGATCAGATATTATCTTATGGACTATTTAAGGTCCGCTCAAGCATAATTCATTCCTAATCCTTTAATGGATTCTGTGAGTAGGAAAAACAAACATATTCTCTATTCAAATTCTTTATTGGTCCATAAATACAAAAAATTTAGGGCCTATTAAAGACAGGTTTTCTCAGTTTTATCTAAACAATTAAACAACGCTCCACAATTAATTCAATAGCCTAATGAAGCACAAGCTGGTTTAGCTCGCTGAAAAAATGTGGCTCATTTTCCATTAAAAAGTCGAGAGTATTGATCAAACTGATGTGGAATTACATTCAATATAGTTGCCACTACCTTAATAATAAGTATGTGATTCAAAAAATTTAAGATCGTTTTTTTTAATTTTATGATATAGCCTCGTAGATATTTGGTTATTGTTTTCGCTTGTAGTGTTAATGTTCCATGTCATAAATCATGCAAAGCATTTTGTCACTGTTAACCCAGAAATTCTTAAGGTAGAAGTTTAACCTATTTTCGTGTTCTCTATCTGATTGAGAATCGTCGTGTTTAATACCAATGCGAAAACTTATATAATTTTAGTAAACTTAAAGTTTAATATTAGAAGTATATTTCATAAATAGAATTCGATTAGCAAGAAACTGTAATTATAAAAATAAGTAATTGATTTATTAATGAAATAGGTAATGAGCTGGAAAGCAAAAACAAGATTTTTTTTATAAAAAGGTTTATTTAATAAACTACAAAATTTCAAATCTCCCTGGAATTTTCAGATTTTTGCAAGGAGCAAGTACTGAGTTGGCTACTCAAATCACTATCACAAAATCCAATTTTCTTCTGCAAATCAGGTAAAAATATATGCAACTGCCTCTTCACGCTAGATTTCATTTTTGGCTCACTGGCTAATATTAAATTTTCTGGAACTACATTTTCCTCCAAGCGTGAAGACACAAGAGATTCTTCATTATGCGTTGTTTCTACAGCATTAATAATTTCTTCTTCAAATGATTTATTTTGAATTTTTTGATGGTTAGTCATTTGTATAGCTTGAGACGTGCCTTCGACTTGGAGGGAGAATTTATTAACTTCGTATTCGCTATTGGCATGGTAAGACGAAAAGCAACGTTGTTTAGCGAAAATTTGCCTCTTTCTAAAAGCTGGTTGCGTGGTAACCGTTCCTATTGGGGGATTGAGGGTTACATAATTAGAATATTCCCCATTTTGAATGGCTAAATCTAACCACATCAGTACTCTTTCGGTTAATGAGTTAATTTCAGGTTCTTCAAAATGCTTCAAATTTAAACAAGAATCATTGGGTTTCTCCGGCTTATTAACATATTTTTCTTTTATATCTATTTCTAGAGTATTAGATTTTATAGTTAGAGGTATCTGTTTATTGGTTTTATTGACACTATATACTTCTAGACTTTGTGATTTAAATTTTTGAGCTGTTTTAGAACGAATTTTACACCTTTGTTTTATTTTTACAGTGGTTTCATCAGTAGTCAATATCCTTACAGAAGATACATTCAAGTTAGAATAATTGAATGTGGGAGCAGATTTTACGGGTCTATTTACGTTGACAAAATTTTTTGGTACATATTTTTTTTGTTCCTTTGGAGTAATTTGGTGATTTAATAAAACATGGTGTTGACCATCTCTCCACACCGTTTTAACGTATAGAGGCCGCTTGCTAGACTCCCAATGGGTAACCATATTGTTCAGTCAAATTTTAAAAGTATAACTGAAAATGTGAAATAAAACTGTTTTAAAAATAAAATTTAGCTTACTTCTAGATTTTTATTTGATTGATTTTAATAATTTAACAATAATCAATTTTAATATGAAAAATCATTTTGTTTTTAATTTGCTCAATTATATTCATTTACATTTTATTTATATTCCAGAAGGATATTATTTATTTTTTTCATATACACCCTAAACAATTATCAAAGTTGGTACAAAAATGTGTTGGTTAAATGATGCAATGTCAGTTACTTATTGCCACTAGGATATCGTTATTTTTAAAGTAAATATGACTAAAATAATATAAAAAAAATACATATATTAACTTGTTTTCCAACGAGACGGAATTGGCGATACCCGATGCCAGATTTAGCAAGTATAAATGAATGCAACAAGGTATGGCGATTTTTTCACAGGAGTAGATGAGACATTGATAAAAAACGACTTACATATAATTTTGATTGTAAAGTATAAAAATACAAATAAAATATATTATCTATTCCAAAATGTGGTATAGTATATCAAAGGATATAAAAACCCAAATTCAATACCAGATGAAATTTAATAGGTAATTTCAATTAAAAATTAAAATTATCAGTATCGCAACATGTTTCATGTTTCGGCACTGAGGCCATGATCAGGCGAATGTTTGAACAAACTTTAAATATAGAATGAGAATATTTTAACACATCATGTTAGATAATAATTTAGAATTTCGTTTCACGTGGTAGAAAACTGAGGAAAAACAAAAGAAAAATTAATTAAATGGTTAAAAAATTGTTAAAAGTAGTGTACCTCAGTTTAAATTGAAAAAAATATCAAGTTTTTGACAACTGGTTTCGATTAAACAACCATCATCAAGCTTGAAAAACAGGAGTAAATAATAACATAACAATTAAGTTAAACTTACCATTGTTAAAACTACGAGGGGAAAGAAAATTGTCACAAGATGAAATCTATTGTAAGGGTATGATTAGATGAGTTAAATTTAAAACTAAAAATTGTACACGAAAATAAATTAACAGGATTAAAATTACGTAAAACTAAAAATTAAGTAACATGGGGGACGGTTTAAGCAAACCTCACAGAAAATGGCGAAGTTGAAGGGATAACTGGACCCCATCAACAAGTAGGAAGTGCCCTTTGAAGGGACGAATTCGCATCTTAGAAAAGAACAGTAGAAACATAGTCCTAAAACAAAACAGCGATAACCGAAAAACACCACTTTGAGAAAAAGAAAATGAGTGCACCGCATGAGCAAGTGTACCGTAAAATAAGATGGAGTAGCTAATAGTATATGACAGAATAAGGGAAGAACTTAAACTATACCCCATGTTACTTAACTATTAGTTTTACGTAATTTTAATCCCCTTAATTTTTTATTGTTTCATGTACCATTTTTATTTTAAAATGTAACTCATCTAATTACACCCTCACAATGGGTTTCGTCTTGTGACAATTTTCTTTCCCCTCGTAATTTGAATAATGATAAGTTTTAACTTAATTGTTATGGTATTATTTACTATTATTTTTGAACGTATTGTAACGAGGAATGAGGCCGGCCCTGTCTGATGGAATGTACACTGATATTACGCATAGCTCGAGAAGCATGAAGACGAAACTCGAATATTCTGGAAATACAGGACTTAATTAAATTTGGTATGTTGTGTTACTTAAATAAATTAGTTATAATGCGACGGAGTGTTTAAATTCGAGCGAACCCAAAGTACAAAAATATTACAGTATCTATTTTTAGGACTAATGATTGTTTAACCGTCCTTTCGGTCACCATGCTCATTTAAACGAACATCATTTTCTCATACCATTAATATAAATTACAGAAAATTTTCAAGTGACTTTGAAATGGATAGCCAAGATTAGAATACATAAAATACCCAAGATGACCATATTTCTACCGAATGGATTGAAAAAAAGTCTTATTATTGATAAAATTATTCCGAAATGAAAGTAATTTATGGAACACTGGAGAAAATTCAAACGGACCCATTATGAGATGCCCAGTTTCGAAGAGTTGAATTTAATTCCGCGGCATTTTGTACCGGCGGTAAGACCGCAAGTGCGGCCGGGCTGGCCCAGTTTGGTGGAGCCCCGCCTTAACGCTCGTGTATTTGTGTTTTATGCAAATTATTGTGAGTGCTTTTTTTGGTTGACTGAGAGGTTTTAAATTTTATTTACAATTACAGAATAGTCGAGCGAAATAAGTAAGAATAATGACGTCCAAAAGGCCTTTTACAGAGCAACAACTTTTAGAAATAATTCATCAATTGTAGGATATTGAAGAAAACTGCATAACATTATAGGCATTCCAAAGAAAAATATAATGGAACTAATTGATTTCCGTATTATTATTGGTGAATAAAATAAAAGCCACAATAAGAAAAAACAGAAAATGGAAGTAACACTAATAGATGATATTCACTTGGATGAAGTGGGCCAACTACCTGTCTTTGATGATACCAAGCATGATGCAAGATGTAAACTAGGATCTTGTTTAAAAAATCTGTTTTCTTGGATTTCGTGCTAAATAAACGTGTTTTTGTCTAAGAGAAGGTTTTGTAATGTCACGCCGGTTTATGCACGATGATCACGGTATTCGTTAAAACAAACATGTTTTTTTTGAGAAAAACAACTTTGAAATTTTGCAAATATTTTCAAAAATCTTTAAAAAAATCAAAGAGCTCCGTTTCCTACTTTTATCTTTACTAGTAAAAAGTCGTGCCCGAGAGGGTTAACCGAAACTATAATCGACAAAAAACTTAATAATTTTTAATAATCTGTGGTACGCGACTTTGTGTTTTATCTATTGTTAGAGATTTAAAATTGTTTAGTAGCGACTTTTCCAGAAAGTGTCAAAGAAGACACAATTAAAGACATCCACTGATATATCTACGAAAATGTGAGCAAAGAAAAATCGAAAATATTCCATCTCAGGTTTTAAATTTTCTATTATAGTTCCTGCTGATGAGTTTGTTCAAGATCACTAAAGCTACGTCCACATTATGTCGACTGTGTCGATCGACATAGTCGACACAAATATGTACGTGTCGATCGACATTTGTAGAGTCGATTATAACTCGAATCATGTGGATTCTTGTAGAATCAAATGAAGATATTTTTCAAGTGTAGACGTGTAAAATGAGTAGAATGTATCGACTTCAATTTTTGATTAGTTTAGTGAAAATATTGTGTTTTGTAATGTATTTTAATATTTTTATAAAAATAATTAGGATTTATTATTAATATGTCTTATTTTCTAAATCAGTTTAAACAATATTTAAAATCGCAAATAGAACGTTCAATTTTACCACAGTCGACTGATTGTCCTTGACAAACCACACCAGTGTATGTGTGGACGAGACAAAATGTTGCCTGTATCGATCGATATTGTGTAGATCAACATAGTGTGGACCCACCTTAAGACACTGAAGATGAGACCGATAATAATGTTGATAACAGCGATAAAATTAAAATTTCGCAACATGCGCAATTTTTTGTAAACAAAGTAACAGATTTTTTTCATATAACTGGCAAAATACTTGACGACGATGATTTTATACAATATATCTTTTATTACCTGGGGATAGGTCTGCAGATTCAGAAAATATAATTTTGAGGAAGATTTAAAATTTGTAACTACCAATTAAGGATTTAACTTGATCCGAAAATTTTCGCAGTTTTCGAGTGACCTTTAATTATTTCATAACATTCCCGTTTTAAATTTTAAATATTAGTTTTGAATTATTTGTATATTAAATAATAATAAATATTTTCTATATTATAGTGTGAAAATATGATCTTTTTTTAAACTTTTTAACAACAAAGATCTAATAAATATCAATATACCTCCTGAGATAAATAAAATGTGAATATATTGTACTAATTTTATTAATATTTTTCATACTTGTATTTTATTGCTAAAATTCTTTTATAATAAAATATTGATATTTTTATATAAATAACAACTTGTTTTCACTGCTAAAATATATACATCAAAAAGTTTATATCAGGCTACACTATACTATATTGTTATTTTTACAAAAAAAGCAAAATATTTACCTATGTTTTTGACAATGAGACACTTCCTGTATTTGAAGACACAAAAGTGACGAGATGGTTCGCATAGTAAAAACACGCGATTCTTGATCGAAGACTAACCCTGTAAGGACACTGGCAGGCACGACCGCATCTCAGGACATTTGCACCGGATTTAAAGATTGAAATAAGTGAGAAACAATCCGAAGGAGCGACAACAGTCAACAGTCACACAAATTTGCGGTGGGACCACATGGCACCCGCGCAGTTTCGTTTCATCACAGTTTTCTTTTCTTTTTTTCGTAGATTGAATGCGATATCGCGTCGCGTTGATGTTAAAATTTCGATCAAGTCAATTAAAGGGGTAGAATTGAAAGGTGGTCGGGGCACAATTCGTTTTCTTATTAAATTATGGGGAAGCAAGATATTGTTGAAAATTTATTAATAAGAATATGTATTTTTAATGAATATTTTTCTTACAAGCTCTATTAATTACATAATGGGGATCTGAACGATTTTTTTTGTGTTAAAAACTATAATTAAAAGTAGTTGAGAATGTGAAACCAAAAAAATTGTTTTTAGCAAGCATTTTGAGTGGTACAGAACAAACTATATAGGCATTTTGCCTTTTTGATGCTGATTGTCTATACAGGATGTCCAAAATTTGAAGGGATAGCATTGTTATATCAGAAACCGTAAAGTTTTGGTTTCCTTGGAAGCGGTGTCGTCTACTAATGGCAGAAATATTTTCCAAGAGAGCGATAACGCATGCCGTTTACGTTAGAGCGATGCTGTTTACGTTAGAGCGGTGCCGTCTCATTTGAAAGCGGTGGGCTGGTCGGTACGAATCAGTTTATCAACGTTTTTTTGCGGTGGTGTTGTGTGTAGCGCCGAAGATTTTCATTGGAAGTTGAAATAATAGTTTTGCAGCAGTACCCCAAGGTCCCCAAGATGTATTCAAAAGAACAGGCTGCTACGTGGTCTGCTCAACAAGATGAAATACTTATTGGGAACATTAAATTCAGTCAATATCCATTCGAACGAGTATAAAAATAGTCAAGCTGTTATGTCGTGAGATTAACAATTCTTAATAAAACTTAGGGTGGTTATGTACTATTTATTGTATATTTCACAAATTCGTTCACTAACACCAACAAAATCAATGCAGTTAACAAATGAACAAATTTTTCGTTCACTGTCGATATCATTCTAAGGATCACCAACAAACAAAATAGAATTTCTAAAAATCACCGTCTATTTAACGACAATCGAAAACTAAACAATGAATATGTCAGTTATAGAATCTACCTTGAAATGAACGATTAACGTCTATAAACGTTTTCGTTAAATAACGACAAGTTTAGAGAATAAATCCGTAGCCTTGATTAATTTATTTCTTTATTTGTTACCCACTTGGACTCCTATAAGGTTTATAATTATTTTCAAAAAATTATCCAATATTTACTCGAAATTAAATATCGATCATTTCAATATAACAGAATAGATACCTGTGAATGAATAAATCTCAACTTAAGAGGAGCCAATACCATATGTTATCTTGCCTGAAATCGTTTTTGGACGGGCGTTAATATTATAGATAGGAAGCTGCAGTTTTCACTATTCGATTCTGAAGTTAATTCTTTAGAGCGCGTCTGTGGCACTTTTTTAAAATTATTTTTAGTTGCTATATTAGGCGAGTCTCGTCCAAAAACGAATAATTATATTTTATGGCGCTCTACCCTATTCTGCGCAGAAAAAATTGGACTAGAGGGTAGGATTATTTAACATTAACCGGAAAATATTAAAAAAAATGTTTACACCCAATTTATTAGAATAAAAGTACATTTTCCATGGGTAATTCTAAAGTCATGTGGTGTGCGGGCGGGCCTCTTAACACAGAGCTAGTGTGATTGGTCAGTTTATCCTATATGTAATTAGGTGCCGCTAATTCTAAATTAAAAGAGGCCATAATTTTCTTAAATTTACTACATTTTGAGTAATGGATTTATTAATTTGGGTTACATAAATGACGCAGGGCTAAAGCTTAAGTGAAAATACAAATAAAATTTTATTAGTTTATTTATTCTATTTTATATTTTACAACTATTTTTTACCATTAAGTAATCCTATTTTTTTTGTTCCAGTTAAGAGTATTAAATCATTTCTTATTTCAATTCACGATTGTTCCATGTAAAACCATTTTAATATTCTAATTTCTCATTACTGAATTAATAAATAAAAATAAACAATAAACACAATGCGCCGGTTTTCGACTATTTAGTAGATTGTTTAAATTTAAAACTGAGCCATTTGCATAAAAATAGATCATTTAAGTTATAATTTTGCCAAATGAATCTATATGAATCCCATTTTTATGAAAAACTATTCATATTTGATTTTTATTGCCTGAAAATTTTATATTAAAAAACAATGAAAGTGACTTTTTACAATTTTTCGACACTAACAACAAAAAAGTTCCTATTATCGACCAGCCATGGTTTGTGTAGTCGAGAAAGTGTTCAATTTTCGACCAGCACCAATTTGTATAGATGGAAAAGGATTTATGCTCGAATAGAAATAAAACCAGGATTTTATTATTTTTTATTAAAATTAACACATAAAATACATTCATTGAACAATAATAAGGAAGACCATATAATTCGGTGCACTTCATGTGTGGCAGTTATATTTTTTTCGTCATCCTCCTCAATATCACTAATAAGTTCTTCGTTGCAAGCGGAGCATTTCAATTTGCTACTGGTTGTTGATGGAGATGGATCTTGGTTTTCTTGATGTCTTTTCCAGTAATTTTTTTGGATTCTAATTTTTGACGTTTTTTATTTAGCTTCTCCACCTCTTTGTCATTTTTTACTTTCAATCTTTTGTTTTCTTTATCTATTCTTCTTCAAGTTTCTTTTCTTGTTCTCTTTTTTTTGTATAATAGGACCTCCATTCTGCCGAAGAAATCGCGCTGGGTAACTTTTCTTTTTGTCTACTATTTAATTTTTTAATGGGTTCTGGATAGAGAAGATGACGTTTAAATAAATTATGTGATTTTTGAATGTGGTAGCTGTCAGTCGACAATGTTCTTTGGGGTTGGATGCTTTTCTGGAATATTGCCATATTTTCTCAATATATTGGTTCTTTTTTCAAAAACATGTTTTGAAACCGTTAAAAATAAAGTGGTCAAAAAAGAATTCTTTCTCCACCATCTATTTGTATTTTAAAAACAAGTGGTCAAAAAACGATTCTTTTCTAGCTTTCTTATTTAAAATTTGCAAAAGGAAAAAATGATGATCGACAACTGGTCTTTATATTACTACTATATTCATTAGTAATATGGCAGAATGCAACAAACCTATTTAAACAGTATCCTATAAATAAAGAGAGTTAAAGATGATTACTAATCAGCCGGTTTTCAGAAAGTTATGATTTTTTACTCCCTATTAGTCTATTACCTGATTAGAGTGTGAAATTTATATAAAAACTATAAAAAAGTCAGGTTTTTATATGAAACAGTCAATATTTTACACCAAAAATAAAATCTAAACCATTTATATAATATTGTACAACTTACCTGTTATTTTCTAATGAACTGTTCACTACAAAATTTGCTTAAAACTTTAAAAGGTAACACCAGACAGCTGACTGCACCTGTTTTATTATATTGGCGCGCTAAGGAGGCAAAAAAAAATAAAAAATGGTGGCGAAAGGATAATCGAAAAATGGCGGAAAGTGTTTCCAATTTTAGAATTATTATAAAAAAAAATTATGTCAATTTTCACTTACCTGATAACTATTTCTATAAACATCTCTTGACTGAAATCTTGACCTTAAAGGTGGATCCAAGGGGTTCCCTCTGTATCTGCAATTAAAATTTTAGCTTTACAAATGGTTTCTTCAGTATCTGCAATTAAAATTTTAGATTTTAATTAACAAGAAATAGTTATTTATGTACCAAGTCAGTAAAGTGATTCTTTATCAAACAGACACTTTATGGACGTGGTGCATACAACATTTTTTCGCCAACCGTAAAAATCTATTATTTTCTATAAATAATTCGTGACAAAAGTTGACAACAAAAGTTAACTGTTAAAGCCGTTACAGCGACAAACGATTTCTGATTAATGTCTAACTATCTTGATAAATATTCGCGGCAAGTAAAACTGTATTTGACAGTTGGCGATAAAAATAATTTATATAACGTACATATATATCTTATTTGTGCTTACTTTGGAACAGGTAAACCCAGTGCTATAACTCTAAAATTATCATCAACCCTGACTAATTTCCAGTGTTTCAACTCCTCTTCACTATGTTCCTAAAATGAATTTCATGATTCAAATATTGAATAGATTAAAAAAATTATTAACCAACTTTTAATAGTTTGTCATATCTAGATGCTGGAATTAGTAATCTTCCATCTTCCAAATGCATTTCTCTATTTTCCAAAAGATTGTTTAGCACTGGCAAAACATTTCGTTCTGCTTTTTCTATACCATCCAAAATTAGAATTCTTCCTTCTTTAGCGGCTTTTACAGCACTCTAAAAAGGGGATAGTTTAGTAATAGACTACAAACTAATTGATAAAAATAAAGCTGACAGTTTGCATCATGTATAATGTAAAATTAAAACACTTGTGTTAATCTATATGCAATTATATTAAGATATACATTCAAGTGGTTATCCATATTTCAAGTCATGTACCACAATATATTAATAAAGCAATAGTTTTAAGGAGCAACTAGTTTCGGCCATATAGATCATTTTAACTAGATTATAATAAAAACAAACGTTTAACACAATTATATTATTTAGGGGAAGGAGGTACATGAAAATAAACGAAATAGTATTAATGTCTAAAAGACAAGTAATTTAAGATTTTCCTAGATAGGAAAACCAAAGTGAGAACATTATTGTTTCAATTTTTACAAAGAGCACTTGCATCAGGCACCAATAATCAAATTGCATGATGCAAGTGCCCTTTGTAGAAATAGAAATAATAATTTTCTTACTTTCGTTTTCCTATCTAGGAAAATCTTAAATTAATTGTCTTTTAGACATTAATACCATTTCGTTTATTTTCATGTCTCCCAATAAGATAATATAATTGTGTTTAAACGTTTGTTTTTATTATAATCTTGTTAAAATGATCTGTATGGCCTGAAGATGACTCATCGGCCGAAACTGGTTGCCCCTTAAAATTATTGTTTTATTAATATATTGTGGTACATAACTTGGAGATTTATTTCTACTGAATATTAAGATATACTCGTGAGGTGATTATTAAATTTCGATATACTGTGTATAATTAATAATAGAATAAAATAAAAGGAGAGTATGCTTTTGATACAAAAATTTGGGGGTTCCTGAAAAAACAATTTATTCTTTTAAATGTTTAGAAATAAGTAATGTAGTAGAATATTTTCATTTTTTTTTTCAATCTAAAATGAGTTATCTTATGTAATATGTTCTTAAAATGCAATGTGGCAATATTGCTTTTTAATTAATTTTATGTGTAATTCTCAGATCTGACATTTTCTATTTATTTTTATTGATAACAACAAAAGTGTGCATTGTTTTTTTTTTTCAATTCGTTTATGATTTCATTAGTTAGTACATCTTTATATTTTAACACTTTTTATATCTATTGGTTAATTTAAAATAGTGTCTTGGGAGTGAATCACATCGAAAACCAGGATATGCAAATGTCTACGTTATCATTTTGTATTCAAAAACTCTGCTGTAAAAGAACTTTTTTGAAGATGTTCCGGAATGCTTTGGAAGTTAGAATTCTGTGAAAATGTTCTAAGTGTGCAAAATCTTATGACTGGGAGCATGAGACCTAGAAAAGCATACCTTCCATTTGAGAATGTTATTATTATCTTTGACGAAATGCATATTCACAGTATAAAGAGAAACTGTCAGCATATAAATAATATCAAGGCAATTAAATAAGTATACAACTTCACATTCTTTAAGATTGCTCACAAAAGCAATTTTTGGATAATATTTGGCTTGGAAAAATTTGTTAAATGTATTGATCAATTGCTTAAAAATTTCAAGAATGACCTGATATCTATCTTACAGTAATCTGGTTTTATTTTTAATTTCACCTGATCAAAGTACTTGGCAGTTCCTTTTACAATTTCTCTTCTTTGCTTTAAATCGGATTCAGTAGTGTCTCTGCTAAGAGCTACATACTCATGTTCCCTATTTGTTAATTCTAAATACTGCATAGCTAAATGTCTTTTCCTCGGACCTGTAGGTCCTAATAGGAATATATCTTGATTTAAAAGATCTTTTTGCATCATCCATTTTAAATGATGTAGATTGCTTTGAGAAATGTTATTAGGATCTAAAATAAAATAAGAATGATTAGAACAGCTTGTAATTTAAATAAAGTTAATGTTTTTTAATTTATTTCATTAATAATAGTTAACTTACAATACTTTCTTGGTACATATTCAGGATGTTCAACTTTTGTCACTTCTTTAACAATATTTCCAAAAGCCACACTTTCTTTGGAAAAGTATTTATTGAATACATTTTGTGTTACTTTTAAAGTATTTTTATAGAGGTATTTTTTTAGTACTAAATTTCCAGATGACAAATTAAACAACATGTTAAATTCTTTATTATCTCTACATATGACTAGAGTTTTTATATTTACATCATTGGTGCATGAAGAAATAGTTCAAAGGTTAGCTTTGTTTTTAGTTAGTTCGAACGACTACATAGTTGACGTTGACAGATCTGGCATCTCTGTTTAATTCATTTATTTCTAGGTACTTCTCTTTTTAATTAACGCTAACACAGTAAGTAAAGTAAAAAACAACCAAACAGCAATTTCCACTCCAGCGAACATCTCCATGAAGTTAGATCTAAAACATTTTGGCGAAAATTTGGTTATTTTCAAAAAAATAGTTTTCGAAAAATTTAGCTACACGTTTATACATACATGTTCCAAAAAAACTTCTTTTAGACTTAAGACCTTAAAAATTTAAAGACAAGTCAAAATCTCCAAATCAGTTTTATACCCGATCAAATACATTCCATTTATATATAATAATGAGTGCATATATATGGTACAATAAAAATTTCTCTCTCTGTAAATATATTTCTACAATGGGTAAGTATTTTATGTACTTCAAATAACTTAATTGTTTTAAAATAATCATAATAATTAAGCGAAGAAATAATTAATAATGGAATTTAAAGCTGCCACTAAATGAATATTTAGCAGGTTTACTATATAGAGGTCTATCTTATCCATTAATTCAGTTCATTACGATATTATTACTTTCGTTAAATAAATCTACTGATACACATGCAAAAATTATATTTATTGACGACTAATTTATTATGTTCATATATATACGTGTAGTTTACTAAATAATTTAATATCATTATCCACTTGTGAATAATGATTCTTACTGGTTGAAATAAAGGTTTATAGTAGTATTTATTAATAGTCGTGGATAAAGTATAGTATTCTACTCGCATATAAAGGCTGTATTATTCACAGGGTGGTTGCGTCGCTCGCCTTCACTCGTGATGTAAACGCCACCCTCGTGAATAATGGCCATCATTATATGTTTATTGAATAATATACTATTATCGTATATGTTTATATATGTTATTTAAACTCTTAGAATAAAACTAGAACTAGGCTCAGTTACGCTCTGTTTCAATTTAAATTTAGATTTGATTTCCAAACATTACTTGGTGGTCCGAAAACTTGTCTGTTAGTATATTAATCAATTGGAATATAATTTAAATTGTTAGAATCATTTGGATATCTAGTGCTAGGTTTAGAAATAATTTGACCATTATAATTAAAATTATGGTTACGATTTGCAAATTGCTTATAGAGCGATTTGGTTAATTTTGTGGTGGTTTAGTATAATTTTTTGATCATTGGGCGAAAATTATATCGCGGACTCAATATTTAGATAAATTGAGGATTCTAAATAAAGTTAATTCTCACGACAAATTCAAAATAATGTACTCACATTTTCTTAATAGGAAATTGTAGTTTAATGACGCCACTTTTTTACTAGTTTTCAGCACATACACTCAATGAAATTGAAAGTTAATATCGTTTATAGGTGAGCAATAAATTTAACAAAAAAGAAATGTAAAAATAAAACTTATATAATTTATAACATTTTGATAATTTCTAACTATTCTGGAATGATTTGGCCATTTCGAATAAATTAAAAACGTGTTCGTATCACACTTATTTTTTGGAAATCTGAAAGTGTTGCACTTAGAAATATTTATGCTTAATGAGAAACGATCAAAAATATATAGTCATTCTATTTAAGAAAAAAGTTAATGTCACTTCCCATTCAACCGTAAGTGATATGTTCATTCCTGTTACGTCTAAAAGTAGACCATTATTGTCTAATTGACGTGTGCCAAAAACCTAATGTTTAACTTAAAAAACAACTAAAATATTGAAGGCGTAGATTGACTCAGTGCCACCAGGTTTTTTAAAAAACTTTTATCTACTACCGTTGTATATTACAAACTTTACACATACCTTGTCGTGCTTAAAGTTCAACTTTACGTACTAGTGCGTAAAATGAAATACTAGTGCGCAAAGTAAAGTATTTTATTCACAATCGTATATGTAATAGCTCAATTACACTTTTCTCGGGCAATAGATCACCTGGGCGCAATTGCCCTCGACAGTAATGATGCATTTCCCGCCTCGGTATGTAATCTACTATTACGCTATGGTACGTAAAGCCGATCGCTTATTTTTTACTTAATACCTACAGATTTTTTAAAGTTTCACTTTACACACTTATTGCATAAATAACTATTTTCGCGAATTATACATAATTAATAACATTTAAAAGAGAGTATTTATTTATCCCTGATCTAAATGTGTAAGACTAATTGTCAGCGTTATTAAAATAACTAAAGTCATCTGTGGAGAATTATTTGTTACAATCTTACCGACTGCGTCAATTATAAAAACGTATCGAGATACAAATCAAATTTAAAAAAAGATTATACATTTCCCATCGAATTTGAGACACTGTATATATTTGAACTTTAACTTGTGTTAATTGAATGCATTTTCAATAAAATTTAATAAAAATATCAGCAGTACTTTATATTTCAAATTTGCCAATCATTTCGCAAAAAGGTCGTGAATATGAGAGCATAGTATTTAAAAAGTAAAAAAAATATACATTTATTTCAAAAATTCATATTATAAACAAGTACTTATTTCAAATAAGCAATTTTTTTACTAATGAACGTTCCAAACTTATTTTATACTGATGGTAACTTTTATATATATTTAAGAACTTTTAACAGATGTAGCTTGAATTACTGCTTTAACTTCGGAGTATTGCTGCAATCCGTATTCGCCCAGCTCTCTACCAAATCCTGAATCTTTGTAACCCCCAAATGGAACTTGGGCGGCAAAAACGTTGTAGCAATTTACCCAAACAGTACCCGCCTTTAAACCTAAAATAAAACAAATTAAAATGTAATAGGTAAGTCGATACCAACTAAAACAGATAATTAAAAGTAATTTTCTACTTTCAATCATAATTTTGTTCATTAAATAAATATTAAGAATAAAATATATTTTTACCTTGTGTAATATAATTAACCTTGTCAAGGTCATTTGAAAATATTCCTGCAGCGAGACCGTAGTTACTGCTGTTAGCTCTCTCAATCAATTCTTTCAACCCCTTAAAACGAATTAGTTGTTGCACTGGCCCAAAAATCTAAAATGTACAAATGTTAGTGTTTATATTTTTTTTTTTGATATTGTTGTCATTAGTAAATGAAGAACGGTTTAACGATGTGTAAATATTATGCTTACTTCTTCTCTGGCAATTATATTGTCGTCTTCAACATTTGCAAATACAGTTGGTTGTACAAAATAACCTTCATCCCCATGCCTTTCTCCGCCATGAACTAACTTGGCTCCTTGTTTTCGGCCTTCTTTGATCAAACCAAGAACTTTGTTAAATTGCGCTTCGTCTATTTGTGGTCCTTGTTCAGTATCTGGATGGAATGGATCACCTATAAAGTAATATAATTTTTGAATAGTGTTTCTATTATTCGAATAAAAAAATAATAACTTACCTACAACACGTTTTTTTGCGCGTTCTACAGATCTCTCGACGAATTCATCATAGATTGTGTCTTCAACGAAGGTTCTCGTTCCAGCACAGCAGACTTGCCCGGCGTTAAAAAATACCGCTTGATGAGAATTTTCAACGGCTTTGCCTAAATCAACGTCTGCTAGAATGATGTTTGGACTTTTTCCACCTAATTCAAGGGTAATTCGCTTGATATTAGATTTGACGGAGTTCGCTTGGATCAGTTTTCCTACCTCTGTGGAACCAGTGAATGCGATTTTGTCGACCTTGATAAAATAATTAGGATTTGATTAATTGAATTAGTAAATGCTTTATTTCGAAGTGAATAAATAGGATTCGACATTAAATGCAAACAGTGATTTGTAAAATCGTGTTTGAGTTTACTTGATTGAGATCGTCCAATAATACCTAATTCTTTACTTTTCTCCGCCACAGCTGATTTCTGATTATGGAGGAAATCAGTAGGTTGTGTTTGTGTGTTTATATCTTGCGTTTTAGTTTTTGCGTTGTTTGAGACAAACTTCGAACAATATATTTTGAATAAATGAATAAACTTATGTAACAGCATTTTTGTTTAATATTAAACATCTAAATTCAGTTAATAAATAAAAGTACCATTTGTTACACTGTTATTTTTGAAAATGGAGAAAAGTTTAGAATTAAAATCTATACACAAATACAATTTTAAAATTTACTCTATAAAAATCTGTAATGTGAAATTTTTCATATACTGATATTAAAATGCAAGATTCTTAGTCGTGGGTTCGAATCCTAACCGTGTCAACTTTTTTAAATTTTTTTTTTTAGAATCTGTTTTTACTTTTCTTTATTGTAATTTAATTTCTGAAGTGAAAACTTATCTAGGCCCGTTGAACGATTTTTGGATGTTGGAAATGGGAAAAAACAGAAAAAAATGGGAAAAATAGAAAAAAATTGGAAAAACAGGGAAATCACCAAAAATAAGATAAATTAGAGAAAACCATGGAAAATGGTAAAAAACAGGAAACAATAGGAAAATGGGAAAAATATGGAAAATAAGGAAATAGAAAATAATTGGATAAAGTAGATAATATAAAGAAAAATTGGAAAAATGGACAGAAGTAGAAAATAGTCGGAAAAAAATGAAATGAGGGAAAAATAAAAAAAATAGCAAAAATGGGTAAAAAAATTTAAATAAAATAGAGAAAATAGAGAAAAATAGCAAAACGTAAAAAAAATGAAAGAAATAGAGAAAATGGGAAAAAATGGACAAAATCGAAAAAAAAAACAGAAAAAAAAAGAAACAGGAACATATAGAAATAAATAGAAAATCAGTAAAAAATGAAAAAAAAAATAGTATAAAATAGGAAAAATAAACAAATGTGGAAAAATTGAAAAAATAAAAAAATGGGGAAAAATAGGAAAACATAAAAAAATAAGTAAAAATAAGAAAACGTAAAAAAATAGGGAAAAATAGAGAAAAATGAGAAAAGATAGACAAAAATAGGAAAAAATAGGAAAGTATAAGGAAAAATAGGCAACATTGTTGAAAATAAAAATGAATATTAAAAAATAGTAAATAATAGAAAAAATAGAAAAAAATAGGAACAACTAGGAAAAATTAGGGACAAATATGGAAATATAGGTAAAATGGGAAATTGGGGAAAAGTGAAAAAAAACAGGAAACATAGAAGAAACCGGGAAAAAATATAGAAAAACTGGAAAATATATGCAAAAATATAAAAAATGGGAAAACAATAGAAAAGAATAGGAAAAAATGGGAGAAATAAAAAAACAGTAAAAAAGAGGAAAGTAAAAAAATAGGTACATACTTTAAATTTTAATGAATTAAAGACACATTTTGACTGGGCAACCAATATTAAAGTTAAAAATACAAACTTCAGGTTAGGTGTAAATTTATTAAAATGGTTAGAGTATCCCAATAGCAATAAAATTTTAATTTTGAGAATTTAAGCGGTGTAGTCATGTGTAAACGATTGCCCTACTACAAAATTTTAGATACCAACTCGGTGTGACCTGAAGTGGTAGGAAGCGGGAGGGAATTCGAAGTTGATGACGCGCTTCCCATGCCTCTTATTAAATAAAAAAAACAATTTAAAAATTGCAAAAGTTTTCACTTCTGTCATGAGGTCTTGAGCAGAGAGAAGTTTTTTTTAACAAAAATTTTCAACTAACGTAGGAGACGTAATTGATGAGATATTCAAGAGTCAAATGATTAACTGTCAGTAGATAGAATGTTCATTAATCTTAAAGGTTCAGTAAGTAAAGGCAATATGCCGTTTAGAATAAAACTTTACAAGTTCATTTCTAGTAAAATTGTCACAATATAAATGTCATTGTATCATTAGTTACAGAATATTTAAGTTAATGAACGTTTAATCTACTGACAGTAGTGTTAACTAAGAAATCTGTCATATGTACAAGTTTCACAACATAAGCACTGGCCTATATCCGGGATAGAGGAGGATTATAGCGTTTGATGACTTTGACCAAAAATTTTGAGGACAAAAAAATGGACTGAACACCATACTCCAAGAATTTTTTCAGCGAGATTACTGTTTAGCGCCTTTAAACATTTTAAGAACACATAAAAAAAGAGATTCAATTGCTAACTCCTATAATGACTTTTTATTTTCAATACTAACAAAACTGAGAAGAATAATGTAATTATACTAAACGTCGTAAATAATAGCGACTTACTCACACAAGACTTATTCGTACAATATCTATTATTTCCCACCACGGGGGTGCGACGTTTTTCCCATAAAATTATGAGATTATTAATATTATTTGGAGGGCCGTCAGCTGCCTTTGTTATTATATAAGTTATTAGTGATCTTGGGAATGACCTGATAAGCTTAATGGATATCATCAATTGAGAGCATGTTCTCCTTCTTACAGGCCATTATAAATTATGACAGAGAGAGACAATGGGAATCTATTAGAGAAACATACACTGTAAATTCTGTGAATTATTAGAATAGCTCAGTTCAATATAATGAACCAAGAAATTCCAAGAAGTTAATGAACGCGATGATAATTTTTTTTTAATTCTTAATCTTATAATAGAACATATAATCACATATAACTTTTATAATTAACTATAAAAGATATATTATCATTACTAAATATTTTTTGCCAATCATGCTTAAAATATTTTTTGCCAATCATGCTTAAAATATTTTGATAATAAACACACTTAATAATTATTTCAATATGCATAATTGCAATCAAGGTCAATCTATAAAAGTTTGTTTTCATAAGATTAAAACCATTTCTTATTGATTGTGCTAGTTTCATATACAGAAATAAAATTTCAAAGTGATGGTTATCAACGTTTTACACTATATAATAACTGGCATGACTCTATTAGTTATATTGGGTAACACACACGTTAATTTAAGACATTCAGCTACTGTAATTGACCCAAAATTTTTCCATGATAAATGTCTTAATTCTAGTACTATAAATTCAGACTAAAATTCAATGATCTCAGATAACTGTTTAATAGTGCCGTTTGTAATGTGACGTCAGAGTCGTGGAGAAAAAATGTATTGATCTTGCCCAATGTAACATAAAACCTCTACAAGTACTTTTAACCCATTAGTTATTTTCCACAAACTTTAAAAGTAAATATTAGATAAACAATATCAATTAAAAAAAACTTATTGTTTATAATCTAATTGACAATATTGATAGTTACAAGCTATTTGACACAATGTAAACATTTGTGTTAGCAATAATATCATTATCGTTTTTTTATTAAATGTTAAAGGTTGTATTCTAATCATTGCATTGCATAAAGTTTTTTTTATCAAAGCACTTACTTTAGGGTTATGAACTAGAGCAGCTCCAGCATCGCCGAATCCAGGAACGATATTTAATACTCCTGCAGGAAAACCAGCTTCTTTGGAAAGTTCCGCAATATACAAGGCAGTCAAAGGAGTCTGTTCGGCAGGTTTAAGTATTACGGTATTGCCCATACACAAAGCAGGTGCAATTTTCCAAATCATCATTAACAGAGGGAAATTCCAGGGAACAATTTGACCGCAAACTCCAACGGGTTCATGACGAGTGTAAGCGAAAAATTTACCGTCCATGGGAAGGACCTTTCCGCAGATTTTGTCTGCATAGCCAGCGTAGTAGCGAAGAGTTTTTAGAGAAAATACGAT
Source organism: Neocrepidodera transversa (assembly GCA_963243735.1). Classification (NCBI taxonomy): domain Eukaryota; kingdom Metazoa; phylum Arthropoda; class Insecta; order Coleoptera; family Chrysomelidae; genus Neocrepidodera; species Neocrepidodera transversa. The sequence continues at coordinate 16,887,789 of OY725343.1, forward strand.
ATCGCCGTAGGCATGAGGGTATGGTTTACCATTGTCCAGTGTTTCGAGACTCTAGAAAAAGATAAAACATTATAATACAGAAGAAGCTTTTCCTGAGTGGCAAATTGTTTTGTATTATCTACAACGAACCCAATATAATATAATTATTCTATTGAATTTATAAACTAAGGTCATCAAACTGGTTTATTTTCAGACGTAATTTAAATCTTAAATATAGAAATTTTTAATTATTGAATTAACATTTTGCTTTTAGTTTACATATATAATTTTTTATTAGCTTTGTTTGAAAATATCGAAATCTGCACCTAAATGCAAAATTTGTATTTTTTATTTAAGAAATTAAATGCATTCAAACGACGAAATGTTACTTACAGCAATGTACGCAGCATCTCTTTCAATAAGATCAGCAAATTTTAAGAGCAAGCGGCCTCTATCTGAAGCGTCCATTGTTCTCCATTTTGATCCCCATCTGAAAGCTTCATGAGCTGCTTCAACTGCCAGATCTATGTCTTCCTTACCTCCTTGTTGGATTTCAGTAACCGCTTGGGCTGTGGTAGGGTTTAGCGTTTCGAAGGTTTTACCGGATTTTGATTTGTGCCATTCATTATTGATGAAAATCTGGAAATACATAAATAATAATAATAATAAATAACTTCTTCAGTAAAGGCAGAACATTATCACTCTTGTTTTATTATTATTAAATGGTATATGTTTTGCTTAGAAATTGGACACAAAAGAGACACTTCTAAGCAGTACTTAAATTACATTTTCAAGTCGTTTTGTGAATTATTTAAATATTTTTTTATCAAAAGAAAAAGTGAGTAAGATTGATTTCTATGGAATTTTTTTTATCAGACATACATAGGTATAAACAATTAAATTTTCTAATTTATTGAAAAATGGAATTTAAATGAATGACCTTCAATTTATTTTTAATCTGCTTAATGGTATTTTTCTATCTAAACTGTAATCAATTGTCGTTAAACATGAATAAATTAATACATTTATTAGGTAATTATAATTAACAGAACAGGTGTTTATTGATACAAAGATTAAACATATGTTTGTTACAAAGATAAGTAAATTGACACTAAAAATATCTCCAAATAATATTCAAATTTGAACATAATGTTTCAAAAAATTTTTTAATTTTTTTATTAATAAAGAAGGCGAAAGAAGAAATAAATTCAATTTTGTAACATAATTAAGTTCCTAGACTCTGCCCCAGTCATTTCAGCCGGGCCCAATAGGATGATTTATTAACCTTTTATTAGAAATTTATTCCATAAGAAAAAAAATTATTACCGTTGCCTATCAAAAGTTATAAACAAAATAATCTAGCTACAACCTGAACCTACACCGGTCCTGAAAAAACATTGTGGAACATTTACTAAACTTTAATTAGAGTTTATTAACTTTAATTAGAATTTATTAAAATAAGAATTAAATTTATTAAGTGTTTCGAGTGAGTTTTAAACAAAGTAATCTAGCTTCAACCTGAACCTACACCGGTCCTGAAAAAATATTATGGAATATTTACTAAACTTTAATTAGAGTTTATTAACTTTAATTAGAATTAATTAAAATAAGAATTAAATTTACTAAGTGAGTTTTAAACAAAATAATCTAGTTTTAACCAGACCCTACACTGGATATGTAAAATTTCAAAAAACAAGCAGCGTAACGTTTTGTAATTGGAGGCGAACATCCTTTATAACAAAATAAACTTTCAACAAGACCGGGATTTTTTGAACATACTTTTAATACAAGTGGTACCACACTGACATTGCAATCAACGATCTTGATCCCAGGAGTGACAGAATGCTCCTTAATTTTTTTTCCTGAGAACTATACCCTGTTTTTCAATTTTTATAGTAGCCAAAATTTTTTTTTCTATTCTTAATTACCGGTATCTTTATATATCTTCAAATGATTAAAATATTTTTGCCCGATTTTTTGGTCTCCGAGATACAGTGCACGGCTTTTTCTTCTTTTGCTGATTTATCCTATATTCTCTTATTGCTGCGGGTTTCTTTGACAGTGTTCATTTCAGATTCGTCTTCGTTGGAAAGGTTTCAAACTTGTCAATTGTATGAACAAACATGCCGCACTCAACACACGAGTGAACTTTTCCCACTTCATTTTTGCAAGAAGCGTATGTGTTGCTCGCGTTTTGATTCCGGTACGCATACATTGACTTCAGTTGTATTTGTTAGAAATATAAAATTTTTGACCGAATTAATACAGAATATTAGTGAATAGTGAGTTATTATCTACTTAATATATATTTTGTAGTTCAGTTTTAGACTTCTAAAAAATGTCTCATGATATGACTTATGATACTTACTCAAATTATGTTTTTGAGTATAAATCAAACAAATTCTTCTTGGGCCATACATTTATATTACGGTTGAGTAGAATCTCACCTTACACATGGCTTAATTGGTTGGGTGTTTCTAAATATTTTTTAAAACCTTTAAGATTATTCAAAAAAATTTTTAAACATATTAAAAAAATAGGAGGTATCCATCATCACAAATGGTCTACATAGAATCCAAATATTAGACCTTCGGCAGCTATATTTTAAATCATTAGCTATAACCCAATTTCATTACAAAACTGACCTAAACACACTAGAACATTTTTACCATACAACAAAGAAGTAAATTTTCGCTACCTTTTATAATAGAACAAAAATGTAATCTTTTTCTATGTCCGAAAATGTTTAACTCTATCCCTGAAAATTTTACAAATAACTTAAGTTTAAAGCTAGGTAAGAAGAAAATAACAGAATATATTATGACGACTTCGCGACTCTATATCCACTCGTTAATAGATTAAACTAAATTAAAATAGGATTAATTAAATTAAACTAAACTAAACTAATTAAAAAAAACACTGCTATTTGACTGCTAATATTGTGCTGAAACCTACATATCATTGCATAACAAAAAAAACAAACAAACAATTATAGATTTAGAATTGAAATTTTATATTATGTATATTATTATTATTACTATTACAAGTTTTATTTTATTTTATTTCTTTATATATTAGATTTTTACTTATATACAGGGGGTCAAACACCTCGTAAGTTTATGATCTACTTTATTCCATAATTTTTTTTATAAAGTGTGTATATTTTAATGTACTTGTTGAATAAAGTTTACTATTATTATTATTATAACCCTCTTCGTCTCCGGGAGGCATTTAAACATTGCACTATAGGAATCGGCACCCGTCTATGTTCATTGGTTCATTTGAAAATTTCTTATTCCTACTACTGATGTGCTAGTTATTGTACGTTAACTTGAAAGTTTGATTACTTATCATTGTGATACGGAGTGTACGCTTTACACGAAAATGTTCTTGGTTCCAATCCCGAGGAAATATTTTTTAAATACACAGGTTGGATTTAGATAGTCAAGACGTCTTTTAATAAAATAAATATTTCGGCAGATATTCGATATTCGACTCACGATTTCGGGACTGTTGAGACATTCCGCTCCGCGTTTCGACACCGTACATAATCTTTAATCAAATCAACCAATGAATATATAGAGACTGGTGCCGATTCCTATAGTACAATGTTTAAATGCCCCCTGGGAGACGTGTCTATATCATGAACAAATTTCTCACATTTAAAACAAGAGTGAACTATCCCGACTTTTATTTCACGTGGGGCAAATTGTGATTTAAACATCTACATTTTGTATCTGCGCAACGCCTACAGATTTCAAAGACTTTGTTCTTATTCTTGCTATCTGATTAGCATTTGCATGTTTTCGACCCGTTTTTCCAATGTTTCGAAGTTTTCAGGACTAAAACGTCATTCAAATCATTTCTTGCCGCATTTATTACTAATCCGATCTTCTTGGCAGCCTCCATCATCTAAATTTATAGCGGGACATTTATTCGTAGAATGGACCAGTAAATCACCAATTATGCACGTTTTTCCAGAGCGTACATTTTTTTTTGCATATTGAACATTTGGAATTTTCTACCCTTTCTGAAGAATGAATACTGGAGAAGAGAGTGAAGTTCATTATACAGCAATCTCTAAAAGATGTGACAATAACTGGTTGATGTATGATGATTGCAGTGTTATGACTACACAGATCGAAAATACCAAAAAAAATTCAGTCTACTTTAATAATTTTGTATAAGAAAAAATCCAAGACTAAATAATTAAATCATTTTTTTAATTAATTCTAATTAAATTTTAATAAAACCTAATCAAAGTTTAATAAATTCTAATTAAAGTTTAATAAATTCTAATTAAAGCTTATTATAAATTCTAATTAAAATTTAGTAAAAGTTCCACAATGTTTTTTCTTTCAAGTCCGGTGTAGGTTCAGGTTGAAGCTGGATTATTCTGTTTAAAACTCACTTCAAACACTGTTAATAAATTTACTTAATTCTTATTTAAATAAATTCTAATTAAAGCTATAAACTGTAATTAAAGTTCAATAAATGTTCCACAATGTTTTTTCAGGTCCGGTGCATGTTCAGGTTGAAGTTAAATTATTCTGTTTAAAACTCACTCCAAACACTATTAATAAATTTAATTCTTATTTTAATAAATTCGAATTAAAGTTATAAACTATAATTAAAGTTTAGTAAATGTTTTTTCAGGTCCGGTGCAGGTTCAGGTAGAAGCTAAGTAATTTGTTTATAACTTTTGATAAGCAACGTTAATAAAATTTTTTCTTACAGAATAAATGTCTAGTAAAAGGTTAATAAATTATCTCAGATATTTTTGGGCCGGGCTGAAATAGCTGAGCCAGCTTCTAGGAGCCAACATTTATATTTCTTCTCTCATAAAATAAATATTTTACATAGCCAATACCCGTCAAAATCACAAAAGTAGCCAAGTTAAAGGGTGTTTATTATTGATTCAAAAAAATTAATATGAGTATTTACAATATTCATGCAACGGGGTACTGTTACGTTTTTATCTCCAATTTTTTACGTCAATGGCTCAAACACAAACCATTTTAATTCTTTTATCTATATTTATAACTATAAGCATTAATAGTTATATTGCGCAAAATAATAAAATCTCATGGGTTATCTTCCATGTTTTTTATAAATTGTATTAATAAATACATCATTTTTAAATTAAAATTTTTTATGCTATTGCACTATAACCATTTATGTGTAATTGCGCCATATGAAGATTTAAATAATTTAGTTTTTTTTACAGTGCGCGCGTGTGTTCATATTTTTGCTTTATCTCTCAAAAGATAATGAAAAAAGATATAGAGAATGCATGTCATGCTTTTGAAATATGAATCTTGATTTATACTCATTGTAAAAAACCTAAATTGTAATAAAATTCAAATATTTATATTTATAAAGATAATAATTCAGGACAATTGGACAATATAGTTCAGATATTGTTAAGATATTGTTTTGGACTATTATTTTTTTTTACTAAAAAAGTTCAAAAATTAGTAGAAAATAATACCAATGAAATGGTTTGCGAATATTTTCATTCGAATGAAATAATTCATTTTAACATCTTGTCAACAAAGAAAATAATATGGAATACAGGAAAATATCCATTAATGGAATTTAATTTGTAAAAGCCCTGAATTAAGTGACTGAAATATATTGTTTTCAGAGATTTTTAAAGATAAAATTTAGCATAAAATTTTGAAGTAAAAATCATGAAAATAATTGGTTGGTGAATAGGTAAAGGTTATTGTATAATGATTAAGGAAAACATAAAAAATGTGACAAAAAATAAGAAAAAATTGCAGCTACTTATATATTGCTTTCATTTACTCTTCGTTCTTATCTACATAATTTTTCATTAATTTGTTGCTGCCACTATAGTAGCATTTTTACATGAAAAATGTCTATTTTTAAAGAAAAATGTCTTCTCATTTTTAACATCTTCATTTATGATGAAGTTTATGTCCTATAATGCTGTGGGAGTAATTTAGAATCACCGTAAAATAAATTACTGCAAAACATTAATTTTTTAATCCTTCGAAACTTCCCTTAGTAATGATAACGGTTACTTGGAGTATATTTTACTGAATATCGTTTAGGACTTCAGATAAGAGAATATATTATAATTTCTTACACATTGAAAATATAAAAATGAAATGTATCAAAATAAACTAATTTACCACAGAAATTTGCTGTTGAGTGTGGTTTTAGAAAAAAAGAAATAAAAAAAACTAATCAACCAATAATAGCGCTCCAAATAAGTGATGTATAAAGTATAATATAAAAAAATATGTTGGCAAATATGTACAGTAAACATTTAAAATGTTGAACAGAAATAAGTAAGTTTTATATACATTTTTAAAAATTAAAATTATACATTTAAACACTAATAATGGTACTTACCCCAGAGTATAACACATTGGGGGGTTGATGAGGTTTAGGTAGAGCTTGAGCACTGTAGCTGCATTTTTGTATTTGACTAATTGTGTTTCTAATTACCCTTAACATATTGAAAAATTTGTCCTCTAGTTGAAATGTTGATCCCGGCTCTTTTTTATTACTCTGTACCTAACCTTCAATCACGCGATGACAACGAATAATAAAAATAAATTAATAAATTAACAATACAAATATTTGTTTAAACAATGTTGCAACGTGTACTATAGTTCTTTCCTTTTTATATTCATGTGAGTAATACGAACAAATATAACTAGTATTTTGTTATTTTCCAACTGGATTGTATATATGAAATAAATAAATATCTTGGCAACATTGTAAAATATGCAATTATTTATTCTGCGTGCCATCTAGTAGTCGATAATAAGAGAATGAAAAATGGTAAAAAAGAAAATGTTAATCACTATGACATTGGTTACAAATATTAGTTGCACTTTTCGTCGACAGGTGGCAAAAGTACAGACCATTTTATATCCAGGGCTAGATCTAACATATCTTATAGTCCATCCAGACTCTATACCCTCCATAGTGAGGGGTAATGCTTACAGTGTACTCTGAGTTGGGTACTGATTTGTCATTGGTCAAACCATGTCAAAATTTGAAAACGACCAATTACTGACTGAGTACGTTAAACCCCCCGAAACAAATAACCTACAAGCTGTATCTAGCGTAGCGTATATGATCTAAGGCTAGAATGTTAGTATTATGGTATATGACTGAGAGAAACTTATTTCTAGTTTTATATATAACAATATTATTTATTTAAGTATTAATCTTAACAATTTAACAATAACAAATAAACTTGTTCTTCTATATTTTTAGAGTGTACATTGACATTCATGTCTAAAAACAATGTTACCAACTTAACCTATAGAACATAGAGGTTCCATAATAGTTAGATATAGCGCTAGACCGAACCTATATCTTTTTCACTCTTTTCAACAACAAAATATTACAATATAGGGTTGGACACGTCCATGAATATATATCAATGGCCAGTTTATTTGATAGAATTGACAGTTGTCTTAAATATACATGGGTGTGTCTCATAAATTCCTAACAGGAAATATAGTCCATCCAATATTTATTTTAACTTTTTGACAATCCCCAACTAAGTTGGCAAAAAAAACTCACTAAATATGCACAAATTCTGTCAATAATCCGTCAAAAATGGTAGTGTCTATTGATATTATTTTTCATTAGAATAAAGGATATAAATATTCTAAAATTTCAACAGTTTTCCTGCCTTTTTTTAGAATAATAAATATTTAGTAATAGATTAGAATATGCTACATTATATTCCCTGTAATTTATATTTGTTATGCATATTATGTTCAAATAATGGGGAATTCAACTTGAAATATTAGTCCATCTTTTTTTGCATTATTTGAGAAAAAAATGAATTTATTTTTATGAAAAAATCGTTTTTTCTGTTTTTTTTCATTAATTTCACATGAAAAAATTGATATTTAAAAATTACTGCATCTATGCAACTTATGTGCAATAGCTGCAGCATAATATTAACGTGGCCCAGTTTCTCTAAATAAAATTGACGCTTTCAAATATAGATGACGTTTGCTTATAATGTGTCGTTTGGTCAATATGTTTTTAATTGTGTTTACTTTTACCTTTGTTTATCTTTACAAATACAAATAAACACGGAAAATCATCAACATCAACCAGCTCTACAGAGTACGAACTACAACAGTGACAGTCAACTATGCAGTAAGCAGACGCGGACGCGACCTTTCACATAATCAGGAACGCTTGTGCCCAGCACTTATGTACCAAACAGCAAATTATTACCTGATCTCGTTAAAATAGTCGTTTTCTTTATTTAACAGCGGAATCTAATATCTATTTATCTCTCTCGATTTTGAATGCGAATTCACAGTGGATAGGTCCAAGTTTTCATCTTTATCCAATTATAATATATCATCATCATCTGTATAAGTGAGATTTAACAGCTGTTAATCATTCGTATTCTCTTCTTTACATATTTGCAGTTAATGGCTTGACGGTAACTTCATTGCACATAAGTGACGTCACGATCGTAATGGCGGCATATTCAAATAATTAGAAATTTGAATTTTTAAATTAATTTATTCAAAAATCTAGCTCAAATTACGATAGATAATTAAACTCAATGGGTTTTATTTGATCAATTCTAACTGTTAATAAAGAAAAAACGTGAAGTTATATATTTGTTGAACTCTCCATTCACTACTTTTTAAACTTGGTAATGGCCGAGTAGACACATCCAAACAGATTAGCCACTATATATTTTAATACAAAATTACCAGTCGACCTGAAGTCTATCATTTTAAGAAAAAAGAAATTTTGGACAGAGTATACGAACTGTTTATTGCTAAAGAACTAATAATGAATAAAAAAACAGAAATAGACAAAAGAAAGGTAAGGATGATAGATTATCAAATGAAAAAATGTAATTTCGTTGAAAATTTATCTATATATAAACAATGACTAAACCAAAAATTAAAATTTTTTTAAAACGGCATGCTACTGATTTAGTAGTGGCACTCTTGGTGCGTCTCACCTCAACTTGCCTTTCCCCGCAAGAACCAAACAAAGTGTACAGAATACTACGTATAGTAAAGCTTTAATGGTAAACTGTAATAAGTGTTATATACCAAGACGTTGATAAATAGTCGGCTATTTTTGTTGCAGCTTTTCAAGTTTGCGGCTCCCCCTCTGTAAAGTCACTGCGCGTATCGTGGTTCAACTGATTTTGGTCAGATTGTAACTGGAACTGAAATTACTGCGTTCGTTCCGATATTTCCCAACAAATGATTTTTAATTTTAGTAATGCTACAAGAAGGAACATATAATTATTTAAATATTTATTAAACTTAATATAATTAAATATTTCGAAAAAACTATTAGATACCCTTTGTTTCGTATAGTTTCTTTAATAAAACCTAAGTATTTATCGACTCTAACATAAAAGCCAGGCCATCCTCCCGCGCAGTTAATACCCCATGATGTGATGCCATATTGAGTATCTTTGCACATTAAAGGTCCTCCGGAATCCCCATAACAGGTGTCTTCATCGAAGTTGGGTTCTGTACATATTGTAGTCTGTATTAAACTATATACAAAAACGCACTCATCACTTAACGCTATTTTAATATCTGCACACCTTTAACAAAAGAAAATTATACATTTCCACATCCATAAATATTATTTATCTATACAAACCTGAGTTCTTTCGGAGTTTTGATCTTATCTCTATGCGTTGTACCCCATCCCATTACAGCGCTATCGTCACATAAATTGGCTATTTCACTTTCTATTTCAGAAGATGGAAGCTTGACGAAATTAATATTTTTATTTTCATACATGTGGCTGTATAACTGAACCATAGCTATATCGTTGGCTAAATCGACCCTATTAAATTGCGGATGAATATATATTTTCTTAATTTTATATACCGGACAGAACCAGCTTAAAGTTCCATCGTTTCTAAACCACCAGTCTGGAATACAGAAAAGCTGCTTGCTGCTAATGTTTACAGCAAAATTAAAGAAGTTATAGAAGAATTTTTTATTCTTGTACTCTTACCTCTTGTTACGGAATCACTGGCATACAATACTTCTTCATCGGACTGTTTACAATGAGCCGCAGTCAATATCCACTTTGATGCTACTAAAGTACCACCACACTTATGGACTCCCCAATAATTCGTGAAAGCTATCATAAATTTCGTATTTATTTTTGGGTAACGATTATTACAAGCACCACCGCCAATAACTCGGTTTTCAGTTGAGTTCAAATCCGAAAAATTAGAATAACAAATATTAACGTTCAATAAGACTATTGTCAGATAGGAAAACCAATTTTTATCAATCATATTTTTATAATCAATGACGTTGAGGTTTGATGGTTAAGTAACTATATAGGGTGATTTATTAGTAAAAGGAAAATGGGTTTATTTATAATCCAAAATTAACTTGTCTCCAAATGTTCTTAATCAATTAAAAGATACACATAAAGAAGGTTGATACATATTCTTCACTCCTAATATAACTTTCTGACAGATTAAAATATTTTGACTTTTTTGTAGAATATATAAAAAATAAGACGTTGATAAATAGTCGGCTATTTTTGTTGCGTCTAATATTTTAATATCAATTTGATGAGACATAATTTTGGCAGTAATCAATTGATTATAATGCCAAAATTATGTCGAATCAAATTGTAAAATATTCGAGTAATTTAGCAACAACAAAAATAACAAAAGTATTAATCAACGTCGTGTTATATTTAGGAAAATTAAATTAATTGCGGATAAGTAAAGTAGAAAAAAACTTTATTAACAGAACAAAAACAAATAATAATATAAAATTACATCGAATACTAATTAAACGGTTGAAGAAAAATAATAAACAAGGAGAGATGTCATTGATTTTTTAAAAAATTATCACGATATAAAGTTTACATTGTAATAGATAATGTTGGACATGGAACTGCATTAATTAAATGGAGTTGTATTTACCGAACTAGGAAAATTTATTAATTTAGGGCCGCTTTCCCCAACTTGGTTAAACTGATATTTTCGTTTAAGGCAAAGGTTAAACTCAAAATGGATTTTTCCAAAGTGTCTGCTTGGTTTAAACCCCCGGTTAGATTGAACCAACCCAGCTGGATAGTTTAACTGGATAAAACCGTTTAAACGAAAATTTTGTTTACTTGTGTGCTAACATCATAACCTAAAAGCAAAACAAAGTTTCAACGTTGTGTTTGGTACTATAGTATAATCTTTTATTTCCAAGCTACAGTTCTGTTAAATGGTAATAATTTTAATGGAGGATATATTAGATGTATAAAATGAAGTAGAGGATGAAGATTCCTTTTTAGAATTCCCAAGAACAAGACTGCCTACTAAAATAAGAGAACCAAATTGAGTTCTTTGAAAGATTTAGAATGCAGAGAACAGCGAATATTGTGTTAGAGGCAATAGAATAGAGAATTAGGACAATAACATTAAAAAATAGAGCTATTCTATCTAGGAACAAGCTATTAACTACTCTGCGTTTTTGTGCATCAGGAAATTTTCTTATAAACATCGGAGAGTTGATTGGAATACATCATTCAACAATGAGCAAAATAATTAAAGAAGTGTCTCATAGTATTGCATTGCTATGATAAAAAGTAAATAGAATGCCGTCAAGTACTAATGAAATACGAGAAGTGAAGCGAAGCTTTTTCGAAATCGCTCGATTTCCTAACTGTTTAGGAGCCATAGAATGCTCTCATGTAAAGGTTCAATCACCAACATTATACAAAGAAAAACACATGAATATACAAGATATTCACTTAATATAGACTACTTCACTTTGGTTTAACACTTGTCAATTAATATAACCTCTAACCATAACATAACAGACGAAAAACAATCAAACAGAACTACCCACCGCCTGGTTTCAAGGTTAAAAACAGTTTAAACTAATCTTTGCTAATTATTACGAGGGGAAAGTGACTATTGGTTTAAACCAAAGAAATAACTTAAACTGCTTTAAGATAAACAAGTTTATTTACGTTTTGGGGAAAGCGGCCCCATATGTATTAAAATGGAAGTTTGACAAGATGCTATATAAAATCAAAATTTGAACAGAGCTAGTTTGTGGAAGTGGTTGAATAGAGTATCGGATAAGCTGTTTTGGAAGAGATTTATAGAAGAAAGTATCAGGGCTAGAAAGAGAGAGATCAATTTATATTGGAGCCACAAAGGTATAGAAAATCGATAGGAAACATACATTTTTTTTAAATTGGCTTGTAATGTTTATTTTTTTTTTTTAATTTTTTCATATAGCCCAACCCAAATTAGAGATATTCTCTGTGTGTGTGTATGATTACATCATATATACGGATATATAAAATTCACAACATTCTCCCCAGGTTCATTTTTGTATAAAATCTTCCAGATATTAAGGTGTCTATGCATACTTAGAAGGCATTACAGTCGGTGGAAGAGATCAAATAGAACATAATGAAAATCTTAACAACTTTTTATCTGTAGCAAAGAAATATAATTTAATAAACCAAAAGACGAGTTGGTATTAAACAGATTCACAGTATTCCCTTAAAGACAGGGACGTACTAGTCGTAATAGTTAAGGATCCAAAATGTTTGTATCGATGATACACTCTGTATAAAAATTAAAAAAACGGCTTCCTCATACCTTAAGCTAACGAAAAGACACTCTTGTTGGAATTCAATAAAATTAGCCGTGTGGCTGATATTTGCATTTTATTAATGCACTACATACCAATTTGCGCATTCGCCATTTTTGGTAAGGATAATCCTAGATAACAAAGTAAAACTTATTTAATAATACAATGTCTAAGGTTCACCTAATGTAGTAGAAATAAACAATTTAGCGATAGTAGAAGGTAACAACATTAACAAGTCATTAATTTGAATGTTGGTAAAAACGTTTTAAAATTTGAAGATAGGTAAGAGTAAGTAAATTAATTTATTTTGCATGTTGTACAAAATCAAATTTATAACTTTAGGAGGTTTTTTGGCAAAAAGAGGCGGCGAAGGTTAGATCCTATTTTCTGAGCAAATTTTATTACAATGTAGACAATATTATACCCTATTCTTCAAATTGAATAAATATCCTGAATTTTTTTGAATATCTCAGAATGGATATTTTAATTATATATTGGAACAAGTTGCACCACTTTTAACTAAAACATGGACAACTTTTCTGCACCAGTCAATAAAAAGACTGTTACAAAGGGGAAAAAATGACCAATTTCTTATTTATAACAAAAATAGAAGCGATTTACAATTTTTTTAAAAATCTTTGGATAACTTAAAATAAATCTTATTACGTGTAAAATACTTTAATAAAAAAATTATTTTTATTTAACTTGAGTTCTCGGTTAAGTCCGAACCATCGACGGAATCCATGATAATTGTATCGTAGTTATGACACTGAATGATCTGTGAGGTTTTCGATGGGTATGCGTATTTCTGAACCACATTCTGTATGTCATTCCTAAATTGTAAGATCCTAGAATCATTAATTTTTCTCACGTGTGGTAACAGACTATCAAAAAAAAGTTTGTGGTTATCTCAAGGGTTATTTTCTGCCTGTTTGTTAACCGTTGTCTTGTTAACAAGATAATTTAATTTCTCTTTTTCAATGGCCACAAGGGCGTCTATCTGATTGTGCCTGTTTTTCCTTTTACTTTTTATTATTGTCCGAGGTTCTTCACTAGCAGAAGAAGAAGGTGTTGGTGAGAGTAGGTGTGACGATGGATATTCTTTTGCGTTATTTTCAGTATTTCCATCTGTTTCTTCTTGGACAGCGGAAATATTCATATCAGTATCGTAGTTATCTTCATTATCTTGTAAGTTGCTTTCAGTCTGACGTGGTAATAGTTGCTCTTTTAAAAAGAGGAGTTGGTGAGGTAGGTAATTCTGAAAAAAAGAGGAGTTTTTTAAAATATGGCCAATACGATTTTGTTGGCTATAGCAGCAGGATCGCCAGAAAGTAGGTTGAGAATCTTCTTTAACTCTCTTCTGAAATAATCCCTAAGGTTTTTCCACTTTGTCTGTACTTGTTTAACTAGAAAAGATACAAGTAAAATTTGTTTATTTTTAGGTGTTCGGCGACAGGAGAATCTTTCAAGAGTTTATCGTTTATGTTTCGCATGGGAGCTTCAACAGTGGGAAAGATAGTAAAGGAAACTGTAGATATTTTATGGAAAGTATTGCAACCAGAACATATGCCTCTGCCCACAAGTGAAATGTTCCGTAATATTAGTGACGAGTATTTCAATATTTCAAAAATTTAACTCCAGAACGTGCATATTTTAATCGTCTCTCCAGAGCAAGAAAAACTGTTGAGAATTCGTTATTATCAACAAGGAAAGTTTTGAAAGGCATTTAAAATTAGTCGCAATTAATGTTAATATTGATGCATTACGACCCTACAACGACCGAGAGGCCGTGTTGCCAGAATGAGAAAATTCGTCCGAGATATGTTTAAGGATTATGTAAATACTTTCCCTATTCAATACAATAATTGAAGTGGAGGTTATGGACCACAACCTACGAGACGTGTTATATTTGAAAACCACAATCAAAATAACCAACAACGAAATGCTGGTGGAAGATTAAACGACGAGGCAACGATGTTGTAACACAAATCTAATATTGTGTGTTTATTTATTTTTGGTGAGTGGAGCGCTATGGTGCGATGCTATGTCGGCGCTCTGTTGTGTCCATACCCTAAAGGGGCAAGTGGAACTGAAGCACTTTAAAAATAAAAAAAATTGCAGAACAAAAATGCAAATTGTGATTCATACGCACATTGTTACATCCTTAAAGCAGGGTCTGTTAAGTAGGTGGGCTAAATATGAACAAGCTTATGCACAGATTACAAGATCAACTGTCGAAACTAAGTAAGAAAAAAAATTAAAAAAAATATATTTAATTTTACAATTTGGTTTCTCGGTTAATAACATTGTAATCTTTTGTTATATATTACAAATAAATATTATTTACTTAAGTAGAATAAAATAATTCTTATTTTTTTTTTGGTAAATCACTCTCGGGTAACGCCAAACATTGGCGGTTTAAATACTGTTTTTTCTCTAATATCACAAAATCTAGTAAAATATAATTTATTGCTTGATAAGTGTGAATTCAATATTTTTCTGTTTCATAAAAGCTGCCTGTCTATTGAGCCTGTTGGGTGTAAGGAGTGTCAAAATGGTACCGATTATAAGAACGCCCGCCATAACCATAATACAAAAAAAAGTTCCAAATTTTTCCATTAATATTCCTAAAATAAGAGTCAATACAACTGTCAATATTTGGGAAACTGCCATTAGTATTCCCGCAACGGTACTCTCAGGAGATGGATACGTTATTTCTGTAGCAAATTCAACTCCGGCTGGCATGTAAGCATTCAGGAAAAATCTGAAATAAAAAAATCAATGTACATTTTCTTACACACTTTCACTCGTCTGTCATAATTTCGTATTTTTTCAAAATTTTCAAAAAAGATTTGTATACTTGAGAAAAAGGGAGAGACTAAGTGGTGAAAACAAAAAAAAATTATTGTTATAGTCTCTCCCTTCCCCCGCTCCAACAATATTTTGTTTAAAGTTTTAAAAAAAATCACACTTGTAGCAGATTTTATTCCCTTTTAAACTACGTTAAACTCATTTTGATACATTTTATAATTATTTTAATACGAGGGCTGGAAGATATGAAAAGTATATATTTCAATTAAAATATTTTTCTCTCTCGTTTAACAAGAAAACTATAGTCTATTCAAATCAAAAACCGTTGCACGTCATCGTAGACGAAATAATAAAACTGCAGTGCTACCACCAAATAGAGCACGCAAAAATTCCTTTCATGTACGAGAACGTCACTAATTGTGGGTTTCAGGGATATCGTTTGTAAGCATACCGGCCGACAAGGATGTTTTTTCTTATTACAAATCATCAAATTATCGATGACGTGCAACGGTTTTTGTTTTGAATAGACTATATATAATATTTAAAAACGACTTAATTGAAAAAATGATAAAAAATTCTACAATTTAGAATTTTTTAAAAAAATATTTATATACTTGAGAAAATGGAGAGACTAAATGATAAAAACAAAAAAAAATCATTGTTGTAGTCTCTCCCTTCTCCCACCCACACAATTTTTTTTTAATTCTGAAAAAATTTTCACTTGTATCAAATTTTATTCCATGTGTTCCAAATATTGAAAATATTTTTGGTGACTAGTTTCGGTTAAAAAAAACATCATGAGGTCATTATTAGAAGTACAAGAGGGAAAGAAAATTGTTACAAAGTGAAATCCATTGTGAAAGAGTAATTAAAAATAAGTTAAAAATTTTTAAGATATACAGGAAAAATTTTTTGATTTAAACTAAATTAACGTAAAAGCTAATTAAAATTTATGAGGGATTGTTTAAATAAACCTTCCAGAAAAAAATCGCATAAAGGAAACACTCTGAAGGAGCGAAGGCGCGTCTTAAAAAATACTGGGTATAAGTACATTGTCCTGAAGGACCGGACAGGGGAGAAAATATAAAAAAACACGTATAGGCAAGTGACCGTACTTAGTTTTAAAGTTTTTAAGATATACGGGAAAAATTTTTTGGGTTAAACTAAATTAACGTAAAAACTAATTAAAATTTATGAGGGATTGTTTAAATAAACCTTCCAGAAAAAAATCGCAGTTATCGGGACGTTTGTACTACATCAACATAAAGAAAACACCATTTGAAGGGGCGAAGGCGTGTCTTAAAAAATACTGGAAAGTATACATTGTCCTGAAGGACCGGACAGGGCAGAAAATATCAAAAAAAGCACGTATAGGCAAGTGACCGTACTAGTTTTAAAGTTTTTAACTTATTTTTAATTTCTAATTTTTGATACATTTTACACTTTTCGTATTTTTTATTGTTGTTTAAATGGCATTTGGGCCGATTTAATACTTATATAGTTTTATTTTTGTGCATTATAACTCAATAATACTTACCCAAATATAGAAATTGCTAAATATACCATCCATTTAGATTTCATCTCTAGTGCAAGTGCAAGACCACCCATACCAATAGCGCTTAAGAGGAAAAGAACAAAGGAAGTCTCTCTAAAAAAAAATATATATATATATAATTATATTATTTTTATGCTGAAAATACGAAATAACTATGGGGTTTACTTACTTATATTTATGAGTTTTATCTAAAATAAATCCTGTTAATAGAGATCCGACCATTCCTGTAGCTATCATAACTAATCCCATCCTGCCAGCATCTTCTTGTGCTCCCTATAAAACATATTATTTTTTTTACTATTAGGGATTGTGCTCTATAGTTTGTACATCCAAGAAACAGAATAATAAAACGTGGTTATCTCTAAGGGTCCGTCCGAATTTTACACTTTAGGACTTTCACATTTATTTCCAAAGTAGGGATCTAAAATTTCCCAGAATTTAAACCCAACCAATTGCCGTTTGCCGTTTTATTATTCCGTTTCTTCCATGTTACCCAATATTTTAATAATAAATAAATCGGTTAAATCTGAAACAAAAAAACGAATCTTACCGGAAAATAGCTAAGAATATATTGATTGAGTAATGTTCCAATTGAAGAGAATATCCCGACATTACATCCATAACAAAGAGTGTGTAACAAGAATGCTTTGTTTTTGAATATACATTTCACTGATCTCAAAAATACCATAAACGTTACGTTTTCTTTATTTTCTCGTTCGTCTAGCATAGCTTGGCTAGGAGGATGTAATGGTTCGGCAGGAAAATCTGAAATTGTAAAAATTTAAATTATTCTAAAACTATTGAAAATGATTAATAACTAGCGCCATCTACCGAGATCCGAACAGAATTACAAGTAAAAATCAGCGAGTACATTGGAAATCTCTATCACACTAATATGAACATCCTCACGCCCTCAACGTGCAATGATGTAGTTTAAAATATTTATTCTATTGCTAGGTTTGATTGATATACAACGACATGTATATGCTCAATAGATCGCTTGATATTGAAATGGAATAAAGACGTAAAGGTGCGTCCACATTGTGCCGACTGTGTCGATCGACTTGGTCGATCGACACAGTCGACACAAATATGGACATTTGTCGAGTCGAATGTAACAACCCGAATCATGTGGATTTTTGTAGAGTCACTAGAGTCGAATGAAGATATTTTTCAAGTGTAGACGTGTCGAACGAGTAGATTGTGTCGACTTCAATTTTTGATTAGTTTAGTGAAAATATTGTGCTCAGGAGTGGGTCTGTTTTATTTTATTTTAATATTTTTATAAATTTTATAATAAGGATGTATTAATAATTAATTAAATAAATTTAACGGATCTAGTTCATCCAACAATAAATCCTTCATAAATTCAGTTGTACTGTACTTATTTCTCCCACAAACAAGGCTGGGACGAATCCAAAACCTCCTCGGACGATGTTGATGTTGGTTCACAACCGTGGAAAAAATTATGGCAGTAGCTGCTGCTAGAAGATCATCTTCATTATTCATTTTGTGCTTTCCTATTTTTTTTTAAATAAAATATTTTACTTTAAACAATATTTAAAATCGTAATCAGAGAGAACGTTCAATTTTGTCACAGTCGACTGATTGACTTGGACAAACGTCCACACACCAGTATATGTGTGGACAGGTCAAAAGTCGACCGTGTCGATCGGCCTTGTCGATCGGTATAGTCTGGACGCACCTTAAGACTGATGATAATCAGTTCTAAGTATTCACAATTATTTGTGAAAATTTAGGTAAAATCGGTTTATAATTTTTTGCAAATCGTTATCGATTAATCATTGCACACACGGTTTTTTACCCAATCACAATATTTTCCTTCACATACTAGCGTGAAAGTCAATACAAAAATTGAATAATGATTTATCTGTGATAATAATCTCGTTCTGGTCGTAAAAAATTACGAGGGTTGCTATTTATGTATTTAGATTTATGTATAGAGTAAACTGATACAAAATGGTTTCTCATATAGATGCTATTTGTATTTTACTAGTGAATTGAAAATTTTATCTTGGTAAAAAATGGATTTGAATCGTGAACATTTTCGAGCGATGCTTTTTTAAGATTTTCGAATGGGAATAACTCAACAGCATTGCGCCGATCAAGTTACTGAGAATCAAGTTACTGAGACTTCCACACACACACACAGAGGAACTGAACCCATGCCGCCCAGCTTCAAACTTTTACTTCACTAAGTTAAAAGCCGGAAAGCATATTATAACATCCTCCCCTTGTTACTTCCATCAGGTCCACAGTCCATCATTACCTACTTACTTATTCTCTAATAAGCAGTCTTCCGTTGCAACAGAGAGCTGTGTTAAGCACTTTGCCCTCTCGTCGTCGTAGATGTGTGTGTGTGTGTGTGTGCTTTTGTAGCTACCTTGTGATACTCCAAATTAGCTCTTACCACGAATCAATTCGGAGAGCACATTGTCTGTTGTAGTAATAGTTGTCATATATTTGTCATCTTTTGTACCATGCTGCGGCCTGCTGTGCTGTCATCTTTTGGTCTCCTGAGATCTTGAAGGGGTTGTGAGTTCCTGGGATTTTTTTAAAATTTTTTTATTTTTTTTTGTTTTTTGTTTATTACTGAGACTTTTGGCGATGAAGAGCTATCCATAGCCACAATATATCAATGGTTTAGTGAATTCAAAACAAAAGGGATCGTACTTCACTATCAACTGATAATTCAAGATCGTCATGTGACCTAAGGTGAGATTAAGGCATCCCTCGGCATTAGTATGAGAAGCATATATAAGATCTTGCATGAACATTTAGCCGTTAAAAAAATTGTTCGTATTGGATTCCTCATAACTTAACAATAGATCAAAAACAGGCTAGCGTGAATTGGTGCAAGGAAATGCTTACAAAATTCGACAGTCTACACAGGTAACGAATCTTGGATTTATTGTTATGAGCCTGAAACTAAACAGCAGTTCACTGCATGGGTCTTCCAACCAAATCCAACAAAAGTTGTTCGTGCTCACATCATGCAAATGGATGGCCTGTTTCTTCGGTATAAATGGTCATGTGGCAACCGTGCCCTTAGAATGGTGAACTCTGAGTGGTACACAACCATTTGTTTACTTGAAGTCATCAGTAAAATAAGAAAAACGATTTAGCATCAAATGATTTCTATTAGTTCCCTCAGGTGAAACATGAATAACCTTTTTCCGACAACACAAGATGCTGTTAACACATTCAAAAGTCTTGTTTCGAAGTTGAAAAATTACTGTGTCAATTGGTTTAATCGAGTGCAAAAATGTATAGATCTTATAGGAGAGTATTTCGAGAAACAATAGTTAAGTTTCGACCTCCTAATAATTGTTTTAGCTTTTCATTCTCAATACATAAATAGTAACCATTGTATGAGTTCGTTCGAATTACCTCGAATAAACAAGTTGAATTTCAATAATTTAATCGACAATATCTAGATCCCGCAAATAGTCTATTTTCAATAACCAAGAACGTTAAGATTAAATTTCTACGCTGCATTTTATCTCGAAATCCTTCAGAGGCGTCTTTACCATTTTTACAATTGGATACATTTCACATAAATTTAGCCATATTAATAACTCAATTTTAAATTCAAATCATCCTATTACGATCTATAATAAAGAAAATAAATTAAAATACTTTTTTTGCATATTCACGTTATTCAAATTCCTAGAAACATCCAACAATCTTTCGCAATAATCTCTGTCTTCATTTTAACACCTCCCTTCCTGTCTCTCTTATACGAGACGAAAAATATTGTTTTAATATTTTGTTCCATATCTGTAAGTTGACTCACATCGACCGTTATAAAAGTTCACCCCACAAATTGTCATCCAATCAGATTAGGTCAGCTTATCTTCCAAGGGTTCGATCGTCTGAGTTTTATGGGTTGGGTGAAAAAGTTACCTAGCCAAATTAGTACTATTTTATTAACTCTCATAGTTAGCAGTCGCATTAGCCATTCAGATATCGCTCAGCTTCGTTAAAAATGCCGGTTAAGGCCGCGCATTTTTTATCACATCATTCAGCATACATTTTCTGAGATTTCACAAAGTATTTTTCTTTAGTTATACATTTAACGATTAATTTGATCATTGTTAAAGGATAATAATGCAGCTTTCATAATATAACTTTTTAATATTAATAAATAGGTGTAAAAATAGCCCTTCAATGTGCGTTTTTATATTAATTTAACTGCTTGAACCTCAATTAGTTTGGTCCTTCGATTATTGGTCGATCTTAACACGTCGACTTAAAGATAATTATTTGTAACTAATAATATTTGAAATTGCCAAATTTATTAAAGTCCATGAACCATTAGTTAAATGAATATATAAGGACCTTCTTATATTGCTAGTGTACTGAAGGATTGGATTGTCTCAATATTTCTAAAATTATGGTTCGAAGCAAAATACAAAAATTGCCTCGAGGATATTGATCCGGTAAATACAAAACAAAATAATATTGAGATATCCCTCATTTTACTCATCCACAAAATTATGAATCGATGTATTTATGAAAAAAAGCTTTAGTAAAATTTTGCTAAGACAAGTGAAAAACGGCAATATTTTTGATGTAATTTGTCGAAAATTTAAAGTCACGACCACAAATTTCTATATAGTATATGTAGCGGGAAAGTAAAAAAGGGTCAAAGCCTAATGTCCTTTAAAGGGTTTCAACTATGCTGAGTCGATTGTCGTTGTCTGTTTGTCGCTATCTATTATCGTTTCTGAGTTGATTATTATCACAGACAGACACACGAGCGGACGGACGAACGAACAGAGCCATTGTATAAGATGTTTTTTTCGAAAACCCTAAAAAAGAGCTTCTCAAATACGAAAAACCTAATTAAATTTATATTATTTATTTTTTCATAAAACTACTAACATTTTTTGTTATTTTCTGCTAATAAAAGTTGTACCAGATTTATATGACGATCAGTTTACGTGTATTTACAAAAGTAATGATATAATTTAAATAAATAAACATGTGAATTTTTAATCCGCTTCTGTTATCATTTATTAGAAATGCATATATTTGCAAAAAATTTTAAACCATCAATTATTACATAATTCGCTAACTAAATAAATAAACAACAATTGTGATATAATTAGTAATAAATTTGCTTTTTATGTTTATAGCACTGATTAATATGAATTAAAATGTACGTGGAACTTCGCATATTATGGGATTTTAAAATTTATTGCTCAATTTGCAAAAATATATGCTTTCTTATCAAAGTTTAAATGATATACAAACTTTAAAGGGCATACGCATTAAAATTCAAATTTACTATCCTGGATATCATAAAAATATTTGTTTAAACAAGTAATTTTGTTACGTTTTTTACTATCCAAAAGAATTGCTGATTACGGATCAACAAAATCTTAAATATAAAATTAATTTTTAGAAGCGTTTTAGAACATTACTAATATAATATACTTACAAAAGACAACTATTAAAGCAACTGGTGCAATAGCCAACATTATTCCCCATGACATAATTTTTAAATATTGTCCAATTTCATCCAAATTATCACTGTCTGGAACTATCATTGGAGGAGCCACAAATCCAATAGCACTTCCCAGTGTCATTCCAAATAATCCAAAGGAACATACACTTGATACCTATAGGTATATCAGATATAAACAAACTAATTATGTACTAAAGAGAAAAGCACATTTTGGAGAGATAGAAAAAGTATTTGAAAGATCTTAATAAAGCAAAGGATAAACTTAAGATTCTAACCGTGGAATCAGAAAATCAAGTACCAAGGCCAAAGTATTATACCGGGCGAGGTGAGAACAGCAATCAAAGATACGAAGAACAGCAAGGCAGCAGGAATCTATGTACTACCAGTGAAAGTTTTGAGGTATCTACAGGAGGAAGACATGAAAGAGTTAACATCGTTATGAGAGTGAGGATTGGCATAGCGACTTTTAAAAAAAGAAAGGAACGAAGAAGTGTTGGTTGATCAGTTTAGGTATCCACGCAGCTAAAAAACTTAACTGAGTGTAATAGACAGGTAAATGATAAGAGTGGTGGATGAAAGTGTGGCTGAGGAGCATTGGTACAAGGGATGCCCTTAGTGTGGTAAGATATATAGTGGAGCGCTATACGGAAAGCTACAGAGAATTTTATCTTTTTCTTTGTAGATCTGGAGAAACTGTTAAAATAAAACGGAGTTGACTGGAGAGAAAGGATGAGACTAGATTAGATTCATTGTGAGTGGAGCGTTAGTTCACCCCTCCACTGCGTCCAAAAATAGCCTATTGTGGCTCACCCCTACCGGCTACAAATCACCATAAAATCCCCACCTTCACATGAAGTCTATGGTTGATTTAGATGAAGTTTCCTTGAAATCGGTAGGCTCCAACTATACGAAACCAAATATTTCGGTCCGATAATCTCGGATTTTGCACCTTTTCTCGTGTCGGCTTTCTTGTTGCCCTCCACCACTTCGTGTCCATTTACTCAGAGTAGAGTTACTCTGTTACTACTAGGAATGCGCTTTAAGGATTCGATTCAGTTCCACATAAACTTCGACTCCAGCCAGTTGAAGCTCAGTGATTTTAAAGCTGCTTGACTGTCTGACAAAATGTAAATACTTTTGTTGATAAGAGGATGGTTTGCCAACTCTCTTGCACACAATTCTATCTCGAAAACACCTGAAAGATGATAGCATACTTGCCGAGGCTTACTGTGATGTCAACTCTCTACTTTCTGCTATACACTCCGGCTCCAGAACCACTTGGGGTCTTTAAACAATCTGTGTACAGTACGGGGAAAGATAATCTCCTTCTTTTACCAATCGTTTCTTCTCGGAAGAGACGTTAAAGGACTTCTTTATGTGAATTCTGGAGGAGAGCACATTTGAAACTATGAAATAGTACAGAGTGGTTCCATAGTATTTCCACCTCGATTTGACTAGCCACCGACACGGTTCTGTAGGAGATCATTCTGGCCTCCTGCTGCAATAGTATATGGAGAGGAGTAAGAACCAGAGTTCATTTCCCACGACTTGTCGCATACCCTTCTAATATTCTAGAATGATACCCTGGATTTATTGATTGTTCTTTCCAGATGGCAGTTCAAGGTAAGTTTTGTATCTAGAATAATCCTCAGATATTTTACTTCCTCCGCATACGGAATGGTTATTCCTTCCAAAATTGGATAACGTAGCTTATCAAGCTTTCTCCGTTTTGTAAAAGGAACTACTACCGTTTTGTGGGGGTTCATGGACATCTGTTTGGCCTCACTCCAATTGTATACGATGTTAAGGGCGCACAAAACGTCGCGTGACAAAAGGCCGCCGGCGAAAAAAGATCGCCGACGAAAAAAAGTCGCCAGAAATTGGACGCGCGAGAAAAATTCGCGTACAAAAATAAGTAGTTATTGATGCAGGAAATGTTACGAATGAGAATAGTCAAACATGATACACACGAATTGCATACAATATTTATATGGTTTACTTAATAATGTTGTTTTGAAAAAAAGCAAAATACTAATTCTGCCTGAAATTACATTAAACTTTCCTTCACACTTTATCCAGGCTTAGGAATGGCAAGTAATATTACCAGGCGTGTTAAAAACTTTATTTTTAGTGTTTAAATTTTTTTTTTATTTAATATAAAAAATATAACTTTGGTTTGGCACAGGTTTATGAATCATTGTAACCAATTTTAAACTGTAAAGCTTATAGCTGTGTACAATTTCTGTAATTAACTTTTTTTTCATATCTTTTAGTATAACAGATCTACAGAGCTTCCTCATATGTATAAATAAAACTACATTTCTCATTACATGTTTGCTCCAATTTCAATTGTAACAAATGGCTACGCTCTATTTTTGTACGCGACTTTTTCTCTCGCGACCAATTGCTGTCTCCTTTTATTTCGCCGGCGACCTTTTGTCGCGACTTTTTTTTCGCGATACCCCTAAAGGATATTAGATAAAATCTCTTCAAACAAACCTCTAACCATTATTAAAAGATCATCGGCATATCATTGAAAATCCACCCCAGCTGAGAGAGTCTGTTCAGAAGGGAGTCGACTAAGAGCGACCAAAAAAAGTGGGGACAGCACCTTAACGATGAGGCTAACCAGCACCTTGTGCTTGAACCAGAATAGTGGCGATATTTCAGCAATATTATTTGGGAGCAATATGCAATATTTCTATCAACTTTAGACACCAGACTCGTGTCCAAGTGTTCTAAATATAAAGGGGATTAAGTACCTTAATTGTTATAAGGTAAAATATTTTTATAAACATGTAAAAGGGTAAATTTTTAAGCCCTGATGAATTATTGTAAAATATTTATAATCCAAATTGACAAATAAAAAGAGTAAATAAAAGAGTAATAATGAAACTTTTTAAAATTTTGTGGTACTCGACTTTGAGTTTCATTACTATTCAGTAGATCACATTTGAGATAATGGATAACCTTTTAAATTTAGTAAATAAAAGAGTTAGAGTTACCCGGCTTAAAAGTTAGTGATTGGAAAAAAAAAAATTGAAAATATCTGAATCTTAGTTAGAAAAATCTAAGAAATAGGTTTACATCTGGAAATTTCTTGATTTAATTAAAATATTTAGTAAATATTCGGTAACAAATTTTTCAACCGGGAATATAATTTTCTCAAAATATTTGCTCCTGAAAGCTAAAAATTTAGAGGAGAGAATTGCCTACGCTTGCGACTACCCCAAATTCCACCACTGAACCAGGCAGTGGCTTTACGGGTTGGTACCCGCAGGACAGACTGGTTCAAGATTGGACAAGGTATCGAGCAAGGATGTTGTTTAGCTCCAACACTTTTTAACATTTATGTGGAGGAAATGATGCAGAAATGTTGGAAAGAAGATAAAGGATGACATGGTGATCTTAGAGAAAAACGGAGAAACATCCAAAGGAAATAGAAAATGTGTATGAATTTAAAATAAAAATCAAAAAATTAAAAGTAATGAAGATCGCGGGAAATGAAGTTTTTAATATTAGTGTGGGTGGAGAAAAGTTAAAACAGGTAGAAAAATACAAATATATAGGAATTGAAGGTGATAGATGATTAGAATGGAGGAAGAGAAATAAAAGCAAGGATTAGTTTAGCGAAGCAGGCTGTTCAGGAAAAGAAAATTTTATTAAATAGTAAATTAGACAAGACCCTGAAGAAAAGATCAGTTTGGAGTATTTTGTGGACACTGTCAAAGAAGGAAATCGGGAAAAGAAGAAGAAGGTAGAGGAAAATGATAGACACAGTATTCAGGCAGTTTATGGAGGTTATTGAAAGGTGAAAGAGTCGGCACAAAAACAAGTTAATTGGAGGAAACATCAGGGACTTGCTCAAGCAGGAAATTCAGTAATTTAAGGTGCAGAACGTAGTGGTAGATATTTTATTTTCGAATCATCCTCTAATGTTTATTTGTAACTCCTCTGCAATTTTTAACACATTTAAAACATAATCTGCTCTCTGCACCGTGAGAACTACACCAGTTATCAGAAAGCATATTTTTTTAGATGAATTAACATTTAATTAAATTAGTTTTGAAGTGTACTTACCTCTTCTGGTTTGAACCATGTTAC
The DNA here is from genome assembly GCA_963243735.1 of Neocrepidodera transversa. Taxonomy (NCBI): domain Eukaryota; kingdom Metazoa; phylum Arthropoda; class Insecta; order Coleoptera; family Chrysomelidae; genus Neocrepidodera; species Neocrepidodera transversa. The sequence continues at coordinate 16,914,364 of OY725343.1, forward strand.
TGCAATTTTAGGAGGCAAACTGAGAATAAAGATCTGTGAAACGGCAACCACTATTTGTCCTAATAGTACGACACCAAAAAGATTTTCTCCGATGGAAAAAAGTTTAATGATTGCACCTGCAGCAGTTGCACTTGCGCCTATCAGTGCAGCAACTCTTAAGCCCTAAAAAAATTGTAAATAATTTGATTCAAAGATATTTTAATCATTTATAGAAATTATTGTGAATGAAAATGAAATATTATCCGACAAAAGTATTTTAATGTGTGTCAAAATCCAATCACCAGATGAGCTTTGAGAGTCCTGCAGATATCGCCATACCAAAGCGGGTCCTGGAACATTTCGAGACGAAATGATCATAAGGTAGGGGTAATGTAACGAGGCCGGTCCTGTCCGATGGAGTGTACATATAATATTGATGACTCATCGCTCGAGAAGCATGAAGACGCAACTGGATTTCTCTTGAATATTTGGGGATCGCGAGAAAATATGGGAACAAGCAAAATGAATATAAATAGTCCTGAAAGGACGGACACAGTGAAAAGAAAATATTTAATAATAGTTATTTACGCAACAAGTCCGGAAAATACTGTTATTTTTGTAGTAAGTAATTAAATGTTTGTGATAAAATTTATCTTCTCTTTATACAAAAATTTCTCGCATAGTTAATTGCATCATTCAACTATCAGTAATAGGTAGATTGTCACCAAAATATTTACTTGACGTGAAGTTTCAAAAGCTACGGTTACTCGAAAATTTTTGACAAAATTGGACTGGAAAAATTACTGGGGCCATTTTTTGCCCTGCTCTGTATACCTCTTTTTCGCGGTAAAAACAAGATTATTTACGGTTAAAAATAGTCTATTTCGGGTATGCTTATTAACCAATAAACGTCATCTTTTTTCCGCTTGGATAAAGATAATTAAAATGCTGAATTTTAATAAAAAAAGTGTTAAATACTGTGTTCAAGATAATTAACATTCAGTACATTACTTTTGTAATTTTTTGTGCTTTAATAATAAATAAAGAAGTTGCTTGAAAATTATATTTTCCAAGATTCACAAAATATTATTTATTTACGTACAAAAAGAAGATGAAAACAAACGGAGTTGACCGGATCAACTTAAATTTTATTGTTTTTCCTTTGTGATTTTTTATAAACAATAGAGTGTAATGCATTTTACATCAAGGTATTTATTTATTAGAATACTTATATTAAATCTGTCATTAATCTATACGACAATCGACTTGAGTGACTGTACATACCAGCGGTGTAGCGAAATAATTTTAAAAGATTTTGTTTAACAAATACTGGGTGTGGAATATAAGCTACAACTCCTAAAAAAATACGTAATAACTAATGTGCTCTTTTTGTGAAAAATTTTGTTTTCAACGTAATTTTTTTCGTTGAAGTCTCTAGATAATACCATAATTTTTTCAATTTTTTTCAAATTTTTAAATTAAAAATAAGTCACATGTTATCGCTGCTAATTAAAATTATTAATATAATTAAGACAGGGTTCTGAATGTCTAGACTTTCTTATTGTAAATTTCTTCTCCTTTCACTCTAATACTTTTGAGTTATTTGCAAAATTCAATTTTTTGCACAATCCCGAGTCGAATCAGTTCTCCCTCGTATTTTGTTTCGAAGAATCATTTTCTAATATATAAATCTGATGATTCTTATATTTTTGGTCCCATTGGGTTCTCAAAAGAATGTTATAAATGCATTAATTGTAAAATTAAAAAAAATCACAAAAGTAAACATTATTTCATAATTTAATTAGAATATTGGTTATAATTTTCTAAATTTGTCTAATTGATTTATAATAAATTGACATACACATAAATATTTGAAGTGAGATTATTGAAAATTGTAAATGTAAATATTTGATAATAATTAGAGTTCATTTTTATATATGACTGACACATGACAAAATACTAATCAGTAACATTTTTTGTTCTTCAAAATTTCTCATTAATTAAAAAAAAGCTACTCCGCCATTGATATTCCAAACTAGATAAATATTCCATAAGTTCAAAACAAATCAATCTTTACTAACTACTAAACATATATGATTAAATAAAATTCAAATTTAATTAATATATTAACATAACGTTTTTTTTAGAAATTATATCGAAACAATAGATAATAATCATTGAATTTAATTCCACGTTTTGATATAAATGTACTCAAGATAAATGATAATTTTATGAATTGTATTAAATTCCGATTAACAGATTAACATTGTATTAGGTAATTTAAAATTATGAGAAGATTTTGGAATTAATCGATATTATTTAGATACGGGGTCCGTCAAATATTTGTGTGATCCTATAAAAATTACTATACCCATAACATTTTTTTATAATATTTCTTCAAGCGTTATAGTTTTTATATTTACTATGGAGAAAGATCTAACGACATTACTTACGAAGTTAATATAGTTTATTCTGTACTCTTATCCACATTTCGGGTTATCAACAAATCCCGACGTTTGTAGAGCAGAAAAGAAGCTCTATCACCGACCATATTCTATACTCACAGATAGATGAAGAGGTCAGGTCGAGGCTAGATGATTCATTGGCGCCTCTATAACTTTTGATCACAAAACCATTATGGTAGAATCGTAGAATCCACACTTTTCAACTCCATTCCTCCAAGAACAACTCAATACCAAGTTATAAAAAAGCAGATTGGCCCCTCCCCAAGCAGCAAACTGTCGTCATTTTGACGACATTCTGTCGTCATTTTTTTGAGATTAGGACGTCATATAGACTTTTAAAATGACGTCATTTATGACGATCGGATCATGTGATTATGTCACAGCCCAGTAACGTGATTTTATAACGTTAAAAAGACGTCGGTGTATGACGTATTACGTAAAAAGGACGTCATTACATGATGCAAAAAATCACGTGAATTTATGCAGTAGAAGGGCCTAATTTTATGATAAATATGTGATTTTCTGACGTAAAAATGTCATTTACCAAATAAAAATGAGGATACAATTAACTTGGCCAGTTTTTTCATATATCCAACAAGATTTGTTCTGAAATCCGGAATGTTGAAATTTATTTGACAAGCCTTTTAAACTTTTCTGGTCATATTTTGTAAGTCGAAAAAATGATGTTGCCTAAAAACTGCAATAAAAGTATGGGTAAGTATAAGTCAATTTTTTATAAGCAAAGCAGGCCTTTTCTTAATTTCTTTGATATCTGTTGGATCGCAAAATTTGCAGCACGGCTCGTGCCAAAAACTTCTGACCTCGTGGGAAAAGTGATGCTTTGTGTACTTGTTATACAAACTACTATTTTGACTAAAAAAAGAAATTTAACTGAAGGGTCATTGAAAAATCTTCTAAGTTAAATACTATGTCGAAAAAATCTCCTAAACACTACGTTGGCTAAAACATTTATCTACACTAAAAATATAGGTAGACTTAAAAAATCAATAACTTCAATAGGAAAAATATAAACTTGTTAAAAACGGACTCTACAGAATTCGAAATATTTAATTTTTTCCAAGTCAAAAGTGACAAAAAAATGTTGTAAAAAAGTGCATAAAAGTTTTAATTAAAACAATACATATTTAATTTTTTTTAAATGACGAAAACATCTCGTAAAAATGACGTGATTTCTATGACGTCTGCAATAAGTCCAAAAATCAAGGTCATAAATCATATCATTTATTGGTAAAATGACGTCCCGGACCCAAAATGACGCAAAACAACATCAAATTGACGACAGCTTCTGCTTGGGTCTTTCAGCGAACCATCGCCGAAAACGTGCCAGTTGATCCTGTTATCGATTCCAACATGGAGATCCATAACCTGGCAAATTACATCAGCAACACCATCTCTCAGGCCCAGGATGTTGCTGTCCCTCTACCAAAAGAGAAAAACTTTACCCAAGGTAATGACCATATCAAACGATAGGCCCTGAAAAACCTTCCCGCCACCATTATCCCTACTCTCACCATCCTTATGAACTCCTGCCTTCAGCGTTCCAATTTGCTGGAAAACCTCCCACACCATCCTGATCCCCAAACACCACAAAGACCTCACTTCCCCAAATTCCTACATACTTATATCATTGACGATTGTTCTAGGTAAGCACTTTGAGAATCTACTCAAAGATCCTATCTGGAGCTTTCTGGCTGAAAGGGGAACGATCCCCCAATTCCAATACGGATGTAGGTCTGAGCATTCCTTCAAAGATTCACTAGTGAGACCCAACTCATCATTTTTACATCCTAACTACACCCTAAAAGCAAATCAATCTCTCAACGACATCAACCTGAGACTCTGGGGACAGAGGCTTGTCCCCTTAGACGAAGAGCATGATTAACGCGTACCCTAAACTGAGCGACTGAAGTCCAAAGAACTTAGGAGACGAACCTCCCTCATCGGAGCTCGGGGTGGTAAATTTTGGAGATGTAACCCCCTAACCCTACTACATACATACAAAACCTGAATGCCGTCACGACAACCGAGCTTCAGATGAGCTTGTCCCCTATCGACGCCCATGGACTCCACTCTCTCAGAGCCTCCCCTCAGAGCCTTTATTCTGCATTTGTATTTTAAAGTACTTTATTAGTTAGCTATTTTCCCTGTAAACCACGAAATATTTTACTTTGATATATGATTATTAGTTTTTAAACGATTCAGGGCCTTTTCTTTGTCAAATAAAAATAGTATTTGGCAAATTTTCCATTCCACTATGCACGGCCACTTTAAAAAATCCCTCATATATTTATCGGGAAGCGACTGGCCAATCTGTTAAACTTTCTTCGAAGACATCTTGGTCTTCTTGGTTTGCGGTTCTATTAGGACCATTTGTGGTCAACTCCGCGATTAAACTGATTTCTTTATTTTTATTTTCCAGACCTGTTGGTTTTTAGGTCTCATTTTTTTATACAAATCATTGTTATATGAAATCTGATATACAGAATGAGTGGAGAGGAACTGAAAATCGGCAGTGTCAGCCCAAAACTTTCCCGGTTCAGTTGTGGAGAATAAGGTTATTTTAATTACAAAATACAAAATTCCTGAATACGTTTTAGGGCGAAGGAGGCATCTGGCTACTAAAATTCAGGTCCACATCTTTAATGTTTAAATGTCGTACTTGAGGATCTTCTACTGGACTAATTTAAACCAAAAATTAATGGTCGCATTCCAGGCACACATCAACCCTTCATACAAATTTCAGCTTGATTGGTAGATGTCGTGGAAGATCACACACAGACAGACCTCACCTTCAAAATGGTCTCAATCTTCTCGATGGTCCTCAAAATGGATATTTCCATCGATATCCAGAATTTTTTTACCGTTCACTATACTTTCCCTTCGATGGGACCGGGAAAGTAAAAATTCATATGTTCTTATCCGATTTCTATTTGGTTTCAAGTTAAATGATAAAATAAAATATACATTAACATTGTTTTAATCATCGCATTATTTTAATAAATGTTTCAAAATAAAGCCATATTCCTCCAAATATTTCCTGCTTTGTCTACGAAGAATGCCTGTTGCTCTCCTAATTGATTCACGACTGTTTTCTTTAATATCGGCTGCAGTATTTTTAAAACATCAAATAAGTGCATCACGAGTGTCCACTTTTACTTGGTACACCTCATGTTTAAACCAGCCTTATAAACAATAATCTAGTGGTTTGAGGTCTGGGGATCTTGGAGGCCAATTAATAGGACCATCTTGACCAATTCAGCGTCCTGGAAACCTGTTTGCTTATTTGACAGCCATTTCACCACGATGATCTTGTATTTTTAATAACCGTTTATTCAAGTTACAATAGTCGTTTTTTTAAATTGTCAAATGTCCTGTATTTATTTTAACTTGTAACCATAATGTTGGACTGTTGTCTTCATTATTATTTGTCTTGTATGGTAGGTATCCTCTTGAGACGATTAAAGATATTCAAGACAATTTTTTATACTCCTTTTCCACTTCAAATTGCTTAATGGTAATCCTGATCCAGTCTATTTATTATTAAAACAAAATCTGCCTTCTATTATTTAAACTAAGACAGATATTAAAACAAGACTGACACCATTCGATAAAAAATAAAAGTTATAAAAAACTTAATTTTTCCATATTTTTTCGCAACAAATTATGGCTTCCAAAGACAAAATAAATATTAAACCGAGACTTATTTTTTAAACTAATTAATAAAATAATAGTTTTGTTTTTCTGTCAAGTGTGATTTTAATATAGCTGCCGCATGGTACTTTCTACTTTTAATTTTTAAAAAACTTAATTTTTTCCTTTTCTTAGTGCATCGTAGGATGCACTTTGATGTTGAATTTCACTGTTTGTGACCCTCTAGTTTAGGGGGCGTTGGGTATTGGGTATTTTTTAAAAAAAGTTTTTAACAATAATTTTATAAAAAAAATTACTATATTAGTGTTTAATTTTCATACCAAATTTAAACAACATGTATAATTTCATCATTATGTTTGTAAGTAACCTCTTTTTGAGTATGTTTTATTGTAATCCAATTTTTTAATTTTGTATTGTAGGCCTGATGATGGCCATCGTATGGCCGAAACATGTCGCTATTGTAATCACATCTTAAACCTTTAATAAATTTTGTGGTGTGACTTGGAGTTTTAATTATTCGTTGAATAAAATAAGATTTGTCATTCGAAAGAATATAAAAAATTAATTTTAATACAATTTACATTTTATTCAAAAGTGTATTTTTTTTTAAGTTTCTTTGTCACAGGTTTTAACATGATTAAAGTTTTTAATAATTTTTTCGATTATTGCCAAGTTAAAGTGATTTGTTTGAAGCATTTTTGTGTTAACCTACTTATTTATGAATTTGTAAAAAGATAAAAGATATGTTTGTCCTAAATCAATCCAATATATATTAAATATTTAAATTCGACTTTTCGTAATTTCGTAATTTGATTTTTCAAATACTGAACTGGATTTTTTTATACCGTAATCCAACTTTGAATCCTAAATTTTATTCTAATGAAGTTTCGTTGGAAAAATGTCATTTTTATTGATTTTTTTTATAATTTTAACAAACAAAATAGCTTAAATTTAACACTAAAATATAGAAACTTTAATTAATTTTTAAATAAATAATGTAATATACTAAAAGGCATTTTTGATCGTTTTGATTTATGTAGAACGCACTGTTTTCACAGTCAAATTTTATATGGTAAAGTTTATTATATTATGGGTAAATTCAACCAACTGGCATAAATGAATCCTGTAAATCACTTAAAAAAACGTAAAATCGTAACTCATCTGTCAATCTTTATCATAATTCATGTAAATTTAAATGAAATCTCTTAAATATTTTATTTTAGCACATTATCTATATATGGTCTGTAAAAAAGTTTTATCCAAATTCAATATTAATTCAAACAATTATGTATTTACCTTACCAATTTATCAATAATAAAAGAGGCCGGGAAGACCAAAATTGGCCACATAATACTAAAAGACATGGCAGTCCAATCAACAGCACTTGCACTAACATGGTAGTACTTCATCACAACATTGGCGATGATGGAATATTCTAACCACTGCAGAGTACTCAAAGTAGCATAAGTAACGTATATACATAAAATGAGCCATCTTTTACCATAGACTCTTATTACAGGTTTTTCCGTTTGAAAATTATGTTTCTCGAAAGGACCGGTATCAGTTGTCATCTTTATTTTGCACTGATTTCGTTCAAATATCAACTTTTAATCAAACTTAGCCTATATATATGTATAAATGAAGGCTCCTTAACTGATAATTTTCGCAGCATTACCTATTTAATTACTCGTCACTAGTTTAAGATAAAAAATATTTACGAGGGTACGCGCAATATTTATTGCAACGTAATCTTTTTCTTCTAAATTAGTCGGGAATTAAGTTATTTACTTAACTTTTAATAAAACTAAGGATATAAATTAAAAAGAATACGCAATATGTTACATAATTTACATTTATTTGCGTAGTAACATTCCCTCACACTTTTGTAATTGTCAAACTCATCGTTGGATCTCAATTTATCGTTTATGAATTGTTATTTTTCTTGTTTTATATATAACAATTGGCTGTAAACAAAAATTTAGATTGTTATTTGAATACATTGATTTAATTATGAATTTCACTTCACATCGATTTATAACAAGAATTTTATAATAAAAAAAGGTTTACTTATAGCTGCATTAATAAAAATATAAATTAAGAGATAGGTAAATTATTTTATTCACAATCGTATATGTAATTGCTCAATTACACACTTTTTAAAGGTCGGGAAATAAACTATTACAAACTTTACTTCCTGCCCACGGGTGGGAAGTGATATCTGTCACTTCCCGCCCGTTAGCCTCTAATTTGGTCGATGATAGAGCAACCTAAGTTCTCATAAAATTTTCAATATCATTTTCAGAAAAACTGCAGACTTTTTTGGTTTATAGCCAATGTTCTTTTTCTTTAGAAGTTTTGAAAACTTTGATATATCGAGTTTGTTTTTAATATTGACTGTAGATTTCAGCATAGAGAAAGTTGCCCATAAAGTTGATGGTTTTTTAGTTTGTGCATGAAGTATGCCAAAAGAACACTTTCAGATTCTATATGTTGAATTTCTTTCTCAAAACACCAGTTTCTATAATGTTTATACACATTTTCATATCTCTCTTTACTTTTGGTAGATAATAAATCTTCAATAGCCATTTGGGGGCCATTTCTTGTATTTCCGGTGGCGTACATGGTTCAAATATTTCAAAATAATCGGACATATTTTATAGCTAATTAACTATTGTTGTTCTTAATTTTTTAAATAATAAAATAGCATACAAACCTTGGCGGAAATTATCATTCCTGTCTCGGGCAATAGATCACCTCGGTGCGAGCGCCTCGGTGATCTATATTTGCCCTCGACAGTAATGATGCATTTCCCGCCACGGTATGTAATCTACTATTATTTTGCATATTTAAAAGTATTTTTAATATTTTATAGAGAGAAGTATAAACAAGTAGCATTTTAAGGTTTAAGTTGACCCCCAGAAAAATTAAATACAAATTCAAAAATTACAAAAAAAATCATGAATATATATGATATTTAAGACTAGTATATTACTAAATTTTCGGCAAAATCGCCAATGTGATTTTCAAAAAAAATAATAAAAACACTTTTTCCCAAATATAAAGCTAAAGTACTCTATCGATATCAACTCTTGTGAAATAATTTATTTTGCTGATATACACATCCACAATTTTTGAATTTACGGTTTTGGTCCAAAGGAAAAAAGATTTTTTAAATCATTTCTAAATCTTTTATTTCTTTGTATTTATATAAATCTTGTTGAAATAAATTTAAAGTAATCAATTTTTATTTAATAAAAAATATACGACTCTGTTAAGTTTATTTAAAAAAATGGAATAATATTATTTCAAATTCCCCGGCTAGATTTATTTGTCTATGGAGTGCTCTCTAGTTGAGACACATGAACTTTTTTAAAACACTATACAATAAATGAAATAGAGAGAAGTATGGGAAACAAAAGTGTTAGAGTTGGCCCGTTTAGAGAAGAACCCATCACGTCATACTTCACGCATCGACAAAGCTTTCCTTGTACGTTTTAGTTTCAAATTAAAACGGGTACTAAAAAGTAAATTATTTATTACTGTCTAATGAACAAAAAAAATTATCAAAAAAATTAAAAAAAAAATCTGCCATATTATTTTAAAAATTTAAACATACTTTATTATTTCTAAGTTATTGAAGGCAAAACAAAACTGCTTACTTAATAATCGGAAGAATTTTTAATTGTTTATCAACTTGGTAGCCTGAATTTAAAGATTTTTCAAATTAATTCTTTAGAAAAAATACAAAAATCAAATAGTGTTTGTGCACTTGTAATGAACATTTATGAATTAAATTTTTATTTAAACGGTTCTACTCAGATTCTGAATTAAGTAGTGGTTCAATGCCATCAAAAACATCCTCTGAAAAGTCTGATTATCATTTACACTTTGTCAGCGCGCATCGTGACGTAATGGGTTCTTCTCTAAACGAGCCAACTCTATTTCTACATTAATGACGATGATTGGTTGGCATTTATGATAAATATTTACAAATTTCAATTGTCTTCAATAATTTTTTATGCCGCTAAAAAAAATAAAAAACGAAAATATGGCCAAACTTACTTTTTAAGATGTAATCCTCTTTTTGAATTTTTCTTGGGAATAGGCGATATTTTTAAGGTAACAACTCACAAAATATAGAACTAAGATTAACAAGAATAACGTTTTTCAATCATGTCAGTAACATAGTTCCGGTGATCTTAGTTAATTTATGTTAGCAGTACTAAAATCTAAAATCGAGGTGAATATTTATTTTCAAAGTCCCAGGTAGGAACCAAAGTAATAATCTGTTTTTTTTAAATCGTTAAGTAAATATAAGCCGTGAAATTAAATTTTGTATATCAATATCATTAATAGAATATGTTTACAACGTGATTAAACGATTAAAAAACACTTTATCTAATTTGGTTCCTGGCTGAATAAAGACACTTCCGATAAAAGTGATTGAACTGTGTCAATTCATATTTTTGAAACAAGTTTGAAAGTGTGAAAATGGAGAAAAATAAACGGGCAGCGAATTTTTCAAGTAGCGAAGAAGAATTGTTGGTAAATATTATGGTTTAGATATTTCTTATAGAAATAGTATTTTAATAGGTATCGCTGATTGGAAAACGAAAAAATATTATAGAATGCAAACAAACCGATACCAATACAAGTAAAGAAAAAAACATTGAATGGCTAAAACTTTGTCAGCAATTTAATGCCAATAATATTACACGAATTCATCTTGGTACATTAATATGCCTTAAATAGGCATCAATTACCTCATCATCCTCACTTATCATTTGTAAGGCGTCCGTTTTAAGTCAATTTTTTTAATAAAATACAAAAATAACTATTCTTGTGTTGTACAATAAATAAATATTATATCAATGTCAAAACACGTTACTGATCTTAGTTTAAACTTCCAACTTTGAGGGTTCAACTTTTCGGCTAGTTTAAACAAAGTTCAGACAAGAACTTCATTTGAAATACACATTTTTTCAACTGAACCAAGTTCATATGCTGAACTTGGTTTAAGCTATAATTGAAAAACTGGCCCTAACGACACGTCTCGTAGAAAAAACATATTAAAATCCAAAAGGTTATACATTTTCTCTGTGGTCAACCAATGAGGTAATAAAACTCGACGCCAAAGTACCACAATTAATTTATTGATATAAATGTACAATTTCGAAAGGACGACTGGTTTTGGCGAAATTTCGCCATCATCAGGCCAATGTATTCATGGGTAAAAAGGGGGGTATGTATTAAATAAAAATTAAAATTAATTAGTATGTTTTGCATGATGAAATAATAAATGAATAAACAATGAAATGTGGTACGAAGTGGTTAATTTGAAAAATTGAAATTAAAATAATAAAAGCGGGTTAACATTATGCCCACAAACAGACAACATGTGTAAAGTAAAAGATTCCTTTGGTTCGTATATAATGGAGAACTCCTTTCTCCTTTTATTTACATTTTACATGTTGTCTGTTTGCGGGCATAATGTTAACCCGCTTTAGACAAAGATACGGAGATAACGCAATAAGCCCACCAGGCTGCAGTGAATCCGGTTGCAAAGAACGGTCCCGGACAAAAAAAACCCGTTTTTATTATTTTAATTTCATAATTTCAATTTTTCAAATTAACCACTTCGTACCACATTTCATTCTTTATTCGTTTATTATTTCATTACAAACATTATTACTTATTGCATCATGCAAAACATACTAATTAATTTTAATTTTAATTCATTTAAATTTAATACATATATTACCCCCCTTTTTGCCCATGAATACATTGGCCAGATGATGGCGAAATTTCGCCGAACCTAGTCGCCCTTTCGAAACTTTACATTTATATCAATAAATTACTTTGACGTCGACTTTTATTACCTCATATTAAATTTAGGTCAACTTAAACATTTATAAAAGATTTTCAATACAGGTGAGAAAATACGATAGGTTATTATTTATACGATAGGTTATTATTTATTTTTATATAATCACTTATTTTATTACTTTCCATAATTAGTCGGGTCAATGAAGCTTTTTCATCGAAGTCCTCAAGAGTTTGTTTTTTTTTTTAATTTTGTTTTGTTATATGTATGATTTAAAATCAGAAACTTTTTTGAATTATTTATATTGTTTAAACAATATCTATGATATTTATATAAAAATTCAGTTTAATCTCTTTTTTTTCCTAAAAAATTATTCATATACAGTGTGGCGCACTCTATACGCCTCGGTCTTTATATGGAAAACGGTAAGATTTTATAAAAAATGTTTAATGCAGGTATATGAGTACACTTTAAAATTATTTTGATTCATACAAGGCGTTTCAATTAAAAGATCTGCACCATAGTTATATTTTTTTAAACGGAACACTCTGTATTTTTTTACGTTTTAAGATTCGTCCTAAGATGCTGGTTTCAAAATCTTATTACACTTATAACGTAAACTTATTAGTTTTAAAGTCATAGACTATTGAAAATCGCATTTTTTCAACTTTTAGTGATTGCTCCGGCCAAACGACGTAAAATCGCACAAAACGGTTTACATGTCCCTATCTTAACTTTTATCTTATGATAGCAGAATAAATGAAAATTCCAAAGCAGTAGATAAAATTGTAGTTTTTTTTTTAAATTCACTCCTTTCCTGATGTACAGAAAGTCATGGCAATTTCCACAGGAGTTGTAGGTAACAAAACTATTAATTAATTCCAACAGGTTTTCCATATTCTCGAATGTCGAATGTGGTCAAAAGTTGAGGTAGTAAAACTCGAAATCCTGTACCACATTTTTAATTAAATAAATTTCCTTGGTTACATATGAAAGATTTGGGGGAGGCGATACGCCATCATCAGGCCCATAATACAAAGTGTTAAGGTAGCTGCGCTCATTAAAATTTATTAAAAAACTTACCAAATAAAATATAATAGGGGGTGAGAAAGTGAGTTGATACATTAAACCAAAAATCCATCAAGTAAAATAAGTGCGCACGGGTACAAATACAAAAAAGAGATGAACAAAAGGGGAGAACGTGGTACTAGTAACATTGGTAACTTATAAAATTAAAATATATGTTGGAAAAAGGAGTAAAAAGGGGGTGAACATGATCGAGGTCCTAGCCCCATAGTGTGACCTAGTGGCCATAGCTTATTAGTTGTGATAAGGAGAGCGGGATGATGGAAGGACATTGTATGCCAAAATATACGGCACTTGTATCAAAAGAGCCCGAAGGGCAGGTAGAGTGTAGGGTGGCAACCTTAAAGGTGGCCAACCGAGTGACCAGCCAAATAATAAAAGTGGCAAGTAAAATAGCAGCATCCACATTAGTGGGCGTAAATTCATAAAATTTAACAACAATTTGGATGGCTTCATCAAATGGCGTTCACTATTAATTGTTATGAAGCATTTGATGTTTGAATGAAACGGTATTAAAGGTAAAAGATAATTGAAGTGATTAAGCTCAAATTATATTATGGGTTCGTTCCACGAATAGAATTTGAAATATATCAGAAATAAAATATTAAATATAAAAAGTTTGGGCGCCAGTCAGTTGATTTTTTGGTGTGATTAGAAACAAAAAAACTGTGATATATTTCAAAATCCGTCCTTTCTTTTTTTTTGGTTAAGGAAATTAAACTCAAATAAAACGTTATATTTGTTTATTTTATAGATAAATTAGAGATTTTTCTTTTTTTTTCTCAATAAAAAACTTAGCTTTTTCAGGTAGGGTCTTGGTGTTGACGGCGTAAGCTGTCCTGTTCCAATTATCCAGAAGAAAAAGCTTCTTGGCAAACTTGACCGTCAGACGTTGGAACAGCGGAAGATTTTCAGTCACCCCAAGTGAAACCAGAAAGAAAAACTACCAAAAACCCCTATAATTGAAGGGGAGACGAGAAAGAAATCTTCAGTAAAAAACACTGGCAATACAAAGATAATACAACGATATGCAAAGTCTATTTCCGATATTAAATAGATATTAAATAGATAAAAATGGCAGGTTCTTAACAAGGGATGGTAATTTATATAAAAGACCGATAGATGGAGGGAGACCATATGACGCGGAGAAATAGAAAAGGGAAATTCAAGCGAACATGAAACTATAAAATATACAGAGTAGAGGAAGAATGAAAATACAGGGTGGCACAAGAAAACGTAACATGAATCAATTTAAATATTAAACTGAAAAGTTGGAAATTTAAAGATATAACAAGTTGACTGAAGTTTGCAATGCATTGCAAGCTGGGGTACTTTTTCCCACTAATCAGCTGTTTACTCACTTTAGCAACTCATGGGCAACTTTTGATCCATAAAATCTACGATTATCTTAAAAAGTATAAGAGATCGCAAATCTGAATACGTCTATGGATTCAGCGTTCAACTTAATGTCGAAATTGCTATTTTTAAAACTGGAAGTATCTCTTCCGGTACAAGTTTGTAGAACCGGAAGTCATAGAAACCTGAAACTCGCCTGTGTATACATTCAAGACGTGCCGAATTTATAACCGTATGACCGTTTGTTGCTTAGAGTTCCTGAGAAATAGATGCGGACAGATAGACAGAGCCGTATCATAAGTGTTTTTTTTTTCGTTAAGGGAAAAACTACCTAAAAATGACCACAAAACATACAGATAAATCTTTATTGGGCATGAGCAATAAAAATTAGAGTTAATAGTAATGATGAACCTTCGTCAATATTTTGATTAGGAGCTGACTCCCTCTATACTCCTTCACTTTTTGATAACGCTGAAATGAGGAAAACGACCCAATCAATACTATATGATATTTTTGTACAATGTGAAACGAATATTAATGATATTACTAAATTTTATCGATGGGAAAAAATAAAACGTTTTCAGATATTTGTCAACAGTACATTAGATATTTACATTATAAATATGCCACTAATGTTAAGGTTATATTTGATGGATATATAAAGAACTAAAGCGTCCGAGAGAAACCGTAGATATATAGGTAATACGTCAATTGATAATGCCTTTGAATACAACTAAAGAGACATTTTTAGGAAACAGAAAAAATAAAGGTAGAAATATTAATCTATTCTGCAAAAAACTGATCGAAAATAAAATTGAGTGGAGTTAAGCAGAAATAGTGGCGCTGGTCCTTTAATTATGCAATGAGCTGTAGATTGTTCCTTTCTCGTAGCAGAGGACATTGGTGTCTTAGTGTTGTTGATTGCTTTAGCATCTAATGATGAAGAACTGTTGTTTTTAAACCACCACAAAATGTAAAGCCTTGCAACTTTATTTAACAAAAACGATGTTAATGAAATATATAAATATTAAAAAAGAGCATCTGCTCTTTATTCATACATTTACTGGATGTTACATCCTCTTTCTACAACAAAGCTAAGAATAGTGTTATAAACATTTTTAATGATAAGCAGCTGAAACTTCTATGGTTGAATAAGTGCTTTCTCCTGAAGGTATTAATTGTATTCTCACAATGCCAAAAACTTGAATAAACATTTCATAACATTAGCTTCAAAAAATAAAAGCGTACAACTTAGTTCGTTACCTTCGACAGAGGATGCAACAAAACAACATATTAATAGAGTCTATTTGCAAGTCTAGCAATGAAAAAATAATTCTTCAATAATATCCTGAAGAATCGGGTTGGACAAAGGTAATTATTTAAAACCAATCAAAATCACGCAACCAACAGCATAAACAACGTTTTAAAAAATCATATTTTGCTCCTGCAAAACGGGATGCAGAAAAAGTTATCGTCATTGCTCACCAATCTGCATTGTGTGCAGAGGAAATAACTGTGATAACCTTGAAGAAGATAAAGTCTAAGAAATTCAAAATATAACTGAAAATTAAATTTTCTTTTTTTTTTTGTAAATGAAACAATAAATTTCTTACAGTTAATAAATACTTCCTATTTTACTCCATAAATTAATTTAATAGATGTAAACGAATTTTTCGAAATATTAACTTTTAATGAATTATTAAACACAATTTATGTATAGTAAAGCAACAGGCCATTAAGGCTCATTTGGTTTTATCTTCGCAGTTCACCTCGATTTTTTGTCTCAAAATTTTCTAGAGGCTGCTTACTTTTGGTTTTCGACATATGATATATATTTTATTCGTTAGTTCTGAAATAACCCCCTTCCGTTTTCCTCTCTCCCATCCCATTACTCATTGAATTTTATTTACAACTCATGTCTCACAAATATATAGTAATGTTGGTCTTCTTTTGCTTGGTTATATTTGATTATTATTAATGCCCACTGATAAATAAATTCTACTTTTTCAAAATCCAAACTTCCTTTTTGAGTTCATACTTTACAGCTTCTCAATATGTCAAATTCAAATTTGTCCTAGTAGCAGCAGCTTCCTCAAGTTCTTGCGTAATTGATTCATTTTATTTTTACTACAAGTCCTAACAAAATTATTGACCTAGCAATAAAATAATCAAGAGCTGGGCATTTATTCTGTATTGATGTGAAAGGTCGTTCTTAAGAGAAAGTGGGCGGAGTTATCTTGAAAACCTGAATAGTGTATTTCTCTAATTATTCGAGAACTCATTTCACACGAAAATTTAGGGCCCATAACCTTAGGAAGCCTGAATCGACTGGAAGTTTTAGTTTGAATAAGATGGACTTCGTACAGTACAAAATAATATATTACATAATGAAGTATACAACTATAAAATGTATGAAAAACATATTAATTTAAAAGTTGACAATTATTCGTATAAAATGATTGTCACTCTGACGTATCTTTAAATAGATACAGAAAGTCCTTTACATTCTAACAGTTTCTCTTGTATTTTCTAACATCAAAAAAGGTAAAAAATTGTTTTCCAATAAATATTCGTTATTGTCGGCAATACACTGAAACTAGTTGCAAATAATAGCATGCAATCTAACCAACAGTCGTACGACCAAAGTCCTCCGTTTATATCCGACTCGATGTTCGCCTAGAGTACGCATCCAATGTATAATCCTTACATATATAATTTCGTGCATATAAGTCGCATAGTCGTAGACAAAGTATAGTCGTCTAATTGCGTAGAATGGCTATTATTCACTTAGATAATTTCATCTACGTGATTAATAGCCACCATTCTAGGCTCGTTGAAGAATGTACTATTATTGAAATAACACTTGTAAAATAAATAGCTATTTTCTTTTTTCTACTTTATTATTATATCTTTTGGTACACATTAATGTTAATCTTATACTTTTAACAATTATTTGATAGGATAGTATAAATATATTTAAAATAAAATAAATATTTCATTTTGGTTATTGTAAGATAAGCTTTAAATATATTTAAAAAAGATTTATGATTATGGCACATAATATAAAGCTCATTTAATAATATGTTTCATTATATTAAAGGCAATGACATTTAGAATAAAAAATCTAAAACAGTCCCCTTCTACAAATCCAGTTGTTTCCAAACCGTTGGTTAAGAGATTATCTTGTTATGTTGAAATAATAGGGTGGAGTACCGTCTTGTTGAAAGTATACATTTTGGTTTAAAATACTATCTTGTTCTGAGGATAAAAAAAGTTTGCCAACATATTGGTATAATTAGTATAATTAGCATCGGGACGAATAGCGTAGCGACGCTGAATGGACGTCGAATATTGGAACTTCTGAAGTAAACCCCAATTGTTTGTCGAAACTATTGGCGTCGGCGTCTCGACGTTAGATACAAGATTTTCGGTGACGATGTTGGTAGTTTGAAATTTGATTTTTGACTGTTCTTTTCCTCCGCTTTTACCCACGTTTTTATGCCGAGTTTGGCTAAACATTCCTCGTCATAATGTTCTGTGGCACCGTGTACTATTTGTTTTTCTGTAAACACAGACATCTAAAGTATCTTGGGAAAAATGCAAATGACGACAAAATATAAGATATAATTAAAAATAATGAGTTTTGACAATGTAAACCCAGACAGATCAAGTGATTTGAGAAATCAACAAAGTCTAAGACCAAACAAAATACATTAAATATAATGGGTTTTGGTTATATCTCTAAAATTTGTTAAAAAATAATTCAATAAAAGGAAACAAAATACCATTAAATTTCTAAAAAAATAATATGATATACTGCGGCGGTTGGTTGGTTACAGCAGGAGGATTTTTGTTGAATTTTTCTTGTCCTGTATAACCCAATTTTAAGAGATTAAACACTTCAGTTTGCTTGAATATAAAACACAATGTGATGTCTTGTCAATGAGAGCAATAATTTTTTGTGATTTGTCATATTAACGCCTAATTGGATTAACCCATAAATGTATGATTTATTATTTTCACTTCAAATTTTTTTTTTAAATTAAGTTTACTAAACATACAGAAAAAATAAAAATAAAATTAAACTAAAGGACTGGTCCCCACCAAAGCAACATTTGTCGGCGACAAATGTTGGCAACAAAGTTTCCGAAAATTCGGGAAAGTCGTCGACTTTTATGTCGCAAATTCAAGTTGCCGACTTTGTTTTCGTTTTCGCTCAAGGAGCGGTACATCAAAGAAAAATAGATTCCTCGACAATTTTTACAAACATGTCGAAATGCGTCTCCACCGAATCAACTTTATTACTGATTTTTTTCGGATATTTTAGTATTTTGTCAATTTTGCCATTCATTTATACTTAGCCAGGCGTAGAGTTTGCAGTGTTTTTTGTTGTTGTTTAGTTTTTAATTTAGTATGGAGTGGAATAATGAAATAATAAGACAGCTCATCAAAAAATATCAGTCTCATTCTGTCTATATTTATTTGCTTATAACCCATACCCAGATCAGTATTTTCCTTACTACAAGATTTTAGTGACAACATTCGTTTGTTTTATCTTTTTATTTTGATTCGTCTCTTGTTTTCTGTATTTAGACCTCTCTCTCATCTGCATTTACTAGAGTACTTTTTTGCTCCAATTTTCCATTTACTTCATTTTCTCGCTTATTGCCCATTGCTATTTCATCACACCTGCTTTCTCTTTTCAAAATCGCATCTATACCATCTAAAATTTCATCATCAAATTGTTCTCGTAAAAATAAAGAAACAAAAATGATGCAATTTTGCATTAGGATGCATTTAAGGGTTATTATGTACTAGTAAAACTTAATAATTATTGCAATATCCCAATTAAGGTTCTCAAGCTTCGCTTTCTGTGTACCGATTTGAGACTTTAAGGTACCATTAGAAAGTAAAAATATGCGTCTTTTAAAATATTGCTTAATATACAGGATGTTCCATTTAAAAAATAACATTTATTGTCTTCTGAAAATACGTCACTTTTATAAGGCCATTTATATAAATAGGTCACAACAAAACTTAAACCGAACTGTGAAAATCGTATCTCATTATCTGGAACCGTTTGGAAGATATGCTTTTAAAAACAGTCAAAATATAATAAAACACCCTGTATATTGTAAATTAAATTTGATGTAAACACTTAACGAGATATTAGTTACCTAATCAATTCATGTTGGTAATTTTAGACAAAAAAAATTCAGTAAAATTTGACCAGAATCAACAGTTGAAATATTTCATAAATACGGTTTTTTTTTTATAAAAAAACATGACAAAGAGCGATTTAGGAAAAATAAAATATGAGATTACAACAATTTTTATTGATTAACAACGATATTATACAGGTATTTTATGAAACTGACATACATTATGCTATTTATTATAATTATGAGTTTATTAAAAACGAACTGTATTATAAAAACCATTAAATCTAACTTCATACAGGGCAATTTAGCAAAAGAAATGTAACCTGAAAAATAAAATCGCCCTCTATAAATAAGTTTTCCAAGTAACATAGCTTAGAATTGACAGCGTCTTTTCCTTTGTATATATTTAACATTTTATTTGAATGATGGCATAAATTCTTAAGTCACCTATCAAACAAAAATACTAAGAACATTTATTAAAAAACAGATCTGATTATTTAAAAAAAAAACCTTGAACTAAAATGCATGCAATTTTATAGTTGACACAATTATAAATTGGACAGATTGAATGTCATTTATAAAACGTCTTCTTAGTATCACTTATTGTCACAGAAAAAACTAACTTCTGTGACTGGTAGCATAACAAATATCACGAAACAATTAAAAAGCAAGTATACAGTGTGTTTTATAAAATATCGCTTTGAACACACTATCTAAAAATATATTAATTATAAACATGTAAAGACAGAATATAAGAGTAATGGCATCTTCTTACAGCTTTATTTATTTTTTTTGCATAAATATAGGTTAAGATTCCTACATATTTGATCTATTAAGCTATACATGAGTTAAAAGATGCCCTTTGAAGATGTTCAGTTAAATTCACGATCTCTCAAAGCGACTGGAGCTATTAAGGTCCATCCATAGAGTGCCAAACACAACCAGCTCGAAATTGTTTTCACCCACATAGAAGCTGCATTGTAATGTAAATTTTTTTCAAGGCTGGAATCAGGTCTTGAACAAAAAGAAAGAATATGTAGAATATTTCAAGTTACTAAAAACTAAATCCGATTTTATAGAAAAAAATAGCAAAAGTTACTATATATCGTCGGTTAAGAACTTACATCAAGTAAATCATTTTTCTCAAGTTTACAAGAGATACGATAAATTTTATGGTTTCTATTGTGATAGTGGGGAAAATTTAGTGTCATAAAATATTTTGTTCCAATTTACGAATATAACAAATTGTGACTAAAGCGCATAGGCAAATGAATGCTTATCTAACGAAGTGTATATCTCAATATTGCAATTTTTTGTCACGAGGTATGGGTTCTTAGTCGACTATATTTGTGTAATCAAAAATATATGGACTGAAGTGACAAGATTAGGACAAGATCAGAACTAAAGAAAGGATATTTAAACAGTTAACTTAATAAATAAATAAATTAATACAAGGATAAAAATTATTTATAATAAAACTAAACCTTTATTTTATTTATTTAGGCATTTAAATAAAAACTCAAAAATTATTTACAATTAATTCTATAAAGGAACCAATAAATCTTTGGATAAAAAAAATGATAAGAAAAAAACTTGTATGTAATTTAAATTTTGCTCTATGTCAACAATTTTTTGTTTTTTTGTCTGTTTGTATCGTATTTGCCTAAATTATAATAAGTGTTAGTCGGAATGCGTCCTATTTAATATAAGCTTACCAGCGCTTAATTCGGCTGTGATTGAGTTTGTGCTCCTTCTTTTTTATGTTTTTACCTCTCGCCCTTCAGATAAGAGAGGTATAGGAATCATGCTAAAAATTGGGTAGTGAGTTTTCAATGAATAAACACGTTTTAGGGTCCCTAGAATACGATTTTAATATTTTCGCGATGATGTCTGTGTGTGTGTGTGGATGGATGTTGTAGTAACGATAACTCAAAAACTACTGAATGAAAAAATTTGAAATTTTGCATACAGGATTCTGAGACCCTAGATTAGATCTGATTAGATTTTGGTGCCAATCGCACAACCGGAAGTAGCAGTTGTTATCTGCGATGACGCCATTATTGTACAAAACGGCAATAAAGTTTTACACATATATTTTTTATACCCTACAGTTTATTTTCATCTCATTAAAATTTTCGAAACTTTTGCCATTGTTGCCAGATTTACAAAAAAATAATTTTTTTTCATACTTTTTTGTGTCAACCTGTAAATTTTTAATTCAAAAATGGCGAGAGGTCATGTGTTGGCCACATCAAATTTTTTTTATGTTATATACATTTGTTAATGCTATTTATATTATTAATGTATCTTATTTTTTTATGTTGAACTTTTAACTTAGTTTAAATTTTCATAATATTTAGGATTTGTTTCCTGTAATGTATGCCCATTAATAAATAAATAAATAATTCAAAAGTATTTCTAAGTCGAGTATTAAACCATGATTTTTCGAAATTGTCCCAATTTAGTATGTATCTAGGAACAAATGTGCATAATTGTAGAATTGGTATTTTAAATTTAAATGCTAGTTGATAAAAAATTCCATTAAAATGTGGTAACGTTTCGAGATATTCCTGTAATTTTTGATAAAATACTTTTTTCTAGATTTAAAAACAAGAATTAGTTTCCAGAGTTCGGAAAGATGTCTTTCGTGAAACGCTTTATTAATAAGAACAATATTTTGCTTTTTTGCTATTTTTTTACAGTCAAATTAATAATATTGTAGATATTTAAGTTATAGCAGAAAAAATTACTTACTTGTACCAGTTAGTAAGTGTCATCATAACATAAAGAGTGGCTAAAGCAAACATAACATGGAAGAAACTCCAACTGTATGCCACCGAATCCTCTTCATTATCCCAGACTTTTTTGCCACCGGCTCCTCCCTCACCGCCATCATTACCTGCGATAGGAGTATAGGGTTCTTCTTATTTTTAAACGGCAAAAACAAAAAATGAATATAAAATAAAAGAAAAATGGGAGAATGAGTGACCCAAGGCATTATAGTGAAAACAATATGTAAAATATTTGTAGGTATTTTGTTTATAGTGAATGTTGTAACGTGATATGAAATTCTGCAATTTAATTGGTTATTACAAAAGATAAATAGAGGATAGTTTTCAATTTTAGATCCTTTTTGACAGTTTGATTATTGTTAACATTTATTTTTGAACAATTTGAACAAAAAGTTATTTAAATTTTATTAGTCGAATATCAGTTTAATTTAAGATGAAAGTGCCAATTTAGAGATTTTTTCCTCAAAAATGGATCATTTTTAAGAAGAATCAAAAATTTTTACCAATAAATATTCACAAAAATTATGGGGTAAATTAATAGTCTAAGATCCGGTTTAAAAAATACCCCCTCGTACTTTTCCATGATGAAATAGTTTTTTTATAATAAAATATATAATATGTTAAAGCGAGGCTATTTTTAATTAAAAACTATTTAATTAATTTTTTTACCGATTACGATCATTCTTTTCTTTGATAAAATTCGTCTCAATCGAAAAAAAAATATATAGAAAATACCACAGCATGGTTGACTACCTTTTTCCATGCAACAATACCTGTCTACCAGGTGTAAATATATAAACTGATATAGTAATTTACCCTCATTCTTTTTCCAAAAAAATGAAATAGGCAATTATAGATATAGATTTAAAGTTTTGTAAAATTTTATTTTAAAGTAGGGCGTGACAGAGAACACTATATATTTTATTATGTGCGGTAGGGAAAGATACACAATAGCAGCTGCGCGTGAGACCGAAAAGAGAAAGGCGCCCGTTCTGGTCTCTGTGTAATAGAGAAAGATGAATATATTCTCCCACCAAAAGTAATTTTGGACCTTATAATTTTTTTTTTCAAAAAATGCAATACCTTCATTTTTATTGACGAAAACATTGAGGTGATTCAAAAATTTACTGCTGTTATATAACGGCATAAAAAACTGCACAAACGTCAATGTTGCGAGAAATTGCATTTTCAAAAGAAAAATGACCGCTCATAATAATATATATTGATATGAAAATTTAAAAGATAATGATGTCAGGTCTTTTCAGATGTTATATCTAGGACGATCAGTCCTGGTTGACTAATTATCTGGCAATTAAAAAAAATAATCAAGTAAGAAATAAAAAAAGATTATTGAGTTTTGTCAATTTGAAGTGGAGAATTTTTTTTTTGAATTGTCAAGAAGAAAAAGTTTATATAATAGTAGATAGTATTTTCAATTTGACGACAATATTTGATTTATAAAATAATAATAATAAAAGAAGTTATTAACTATAGATGAGAATATTTTATTGGTGAAAAAAAAATTAGAATCGACAAAATAATATAAAACAAGACAAGGGTAATTGAAAAGGTGAAACTGAAAAAGCTACAGCAAGGAATAAAATTATTACGTGAGACAGAGACACAGACTGAGCGAAACAAGGAAGAACTGAAGAAAGTAGAAGCATTCAAAATTTGGATAAATTGTATTTTTTTTGTATAATTTTTAAAAATAATTTTAGTGTGAATCCAACCCGGACAGAGATTCGTAGATTGGACATCTGAAATACCGGGTGGTTCATATCAAATTGCGCCCAACGTGGGGCGTTAAATAACAACAGTGGGCAATAAAAACTACAACAGAATATAAACGGGTGAAACGAAAGGACTAGAAATTCATTATCAAATTGGAAAGATTTTTAAATTTTTCATATTTTATTTCTGGATTGTTGATTTTATTTATTTATATTTTTGAATGAAATTGAAACGAAGTGAGAGGTATTTTGTGTATTAGAAGGAATATTAAATAAATTTGGAATATTATTTAAAACAATATAATAAATTTAAATAGTGAATAAATATTAAAACAGGTGTAATATAATTTATTTGTGAAAAATTAGTATTTTTGATAAGATGGATTTACGAAGGGGGAAGAAAATAGGTACTATGGAAGAACACGAAAATGATTCAAATCAAGGACAGCAAGAAATAGAATTAGGAGGTGAGACATAGACACAGACTGAGCGAAACAAGGAAGAACTGAAGAAAGTAGAAGCATTCAAAATTTGAATAAATTGTATTTTTTTTGTATAATTTTTAAAATTTATTTCAGTGTGAGCCCAACCCGGACTGAGATTCGTAGATTGAACATCTGAAATACCGGGTGGTCCATATCAAAATATAGTGTTCTTGATCACGTCCTACATGCAAATAAAATTATTCAAACTTTAAATCGTTTCAATCACTAGTCTTGCCACGATTTGAGTCAACAATATATTGGATTCGCAATAAAAATATCTATATTTACATAATTTATATTTTTGGGAAAAGAATGAGGGTAAATGACTATATCAGTTTACCTATTTACACCTGGTAGACAGGTATTGTTGCATTGAAAAAGATTGACTACAATGCTGTGGCATTTTATATATTTTTTTCGATTGAGGTGAATTTTATCAAGGAAAAGAATGATCGTAACCAGTAAAAAAAATTAATTAAATAATTTTTAATTAAAAATAGCCTTGCCAGTGCATATGCTGACAACCACCCCGATTTGTATTTATTTATATATTTTATAATAAAAAATTTTTATTTCATTATGGAAAAGAATGAGGGGATATTTTTATAAGTCTGATCCTCTACTATAATAAAGCTACCTTTAGCTTCGTGTTAACAAAATCTACTTATTCTAATAGCGAATCAATTGTATCCACCTTTGACCTGTAAAGTTGACAAACAACAATGAAGTTATAGAACATTTTAGAATTTCTCAAATAACTCACAACACTTCTGCAAGGAGCCAAGAAAAATTGAGACTTTACAGAATTGTTATAAATGGCATTAGGCTAAATAAAAAAGGTGCATTTTTAATGTAGCCTGAATTCGTTTCTTAAGCCCTAGAAAAAGGTGGCATATGATAAAACCTAAAAACTCCAATAAAAAAGGATTCTGCGAATGGTGGAATCTAAATAAATATATACCTAATAGCTCAGAACTATCTGATCTGTTACAATATCTCTGCTTCGGACTTCGATTTGTTCTTTTAATTGATGTTTGTGTTGCATATTTAGAAGCGAGAATATGAGAAATAAATGAGCTGATTACTTATTGACCGTTTGATTCAGATTTGTGGGTGATATTTAGCTTATTTTAATAATTATATGGCAGTAATTGAAAATTATACAATTTGAGTATTAGGTAGTTAAAAAACAGTTATGTACTGTTACAACATCCACCATATCTACTAAAAATTTTTAAAATGATATCTACAACTTCCTACCTTCATTTTCAACCAAATTATCTGATCCATAGCCTCTTACTGGAGAAAAAAATTACCATTAGATTTTAATATTTATGATTAAGAAATAAATATTAAGTTTAAGCTACAAATATTTATCACTACACAATGCCATGGATAACAATTCACGAAATTAAAAAGAAATAGCAAATAAAATTTAATAAATATAGAAAAAGCATGCCAACATAATAAAATAATGTAAAACAAATCAAACACAAGGCAGCAAATAATAAAAAATTATTAATAAATGCGTATATTAAATAGTTTAATTTATAAATACAAATTATAGCACTAAACATTAAATTTATAGTGATTTAAAATATGCATGCAACACAACCCAAAAATTGAGTAAATATGAAGAAAGACATTGGAAAGCCATTATTAATTGTCTGCAATAGTACAAGTTTTATTCAATAAGTCACATTTTCACAAAAATAGAATACAAACGATAAATATACAGAATTAGTTTGAAATAGGTAATAACCATTTAAAATATGTTAATTTTTAGTAAAAAAAGACACACCTGATGTTAAGCGAAAAATCCAAATAGTCCAATTTATGTGATGGAGAATATTTCTGCTAACGAGATGCATCATATGTATAAGGCGTAAGAGACAAAGCAATTGGTGCAATAGAAGGCAAAAGGTGCAATATCTAACAAATTATTTAGAAGAAAAGATGATTCTGAGAATTGGAAAATTGAAAATTTCATTTTTTGGTATCAATTTCGAGATGGGTACGACGTTTCACTTTCATGGTACGCAGTTTTTCAGGAACGAAACTCCTACAAATGACTGGTCACCAGATTCTGTATGATGAAACTAATATATTATAAATCCAAAAACACGCAGAAAACTGTTACTGTTACTGCAAGAGAAACTAAATACAAATTTAAAGCAATATGTAGGGTGGATTTAAAAAAAAAGAAGTTAGGATCATCTTCCGAATAATTGAAAAATCTCTACTTGCCAACTTTTCATCTTTCAATTTAAACTGGGTTTTCCAAAAATCTAATAATAATTTTTGTTATAACAACACTCACTAAATTAATGAATAACCTTTTAGTAACAAATAAAACAGCAAGACACGTACTAAAGCTTGTAAATACCAATCCAGTCTAATAAAAATTATAATTTCTTACCTGCTCCAGTATCTTTAGCTAACATATTTTCTGACATGGTAATCTTGGAGGATTTGCTTGCAGATCTGAGAGAGGAATACAGAACGCAGCACATCCATATAATCAAACCAATTATGTCAAAATCGCTGTTAGATTTTTGGCTGTCATTCGATTTGCCACCAAAAATACCCCATAAACCAGGATTACATTCTTCTAAAATTAAATAATAATTTTTCTAATGATTTTCAGATTATAGATTAATCTTTTTAAATTTTAACAAAACAAGACCTTGTAAATCTTAATTTGCTAAATCTGTATATGAATTTTAACATTTTTGAAAATAAATGTTCTGCTGAATTTTCATTTTGTTCATGAAGTACTGTTTAAATTCTTGAAATAATAAAATTAAAAATAAATTTAAACAGGTGCAAACTTGTGCTCAATAAAAAAATTATTATATTTTTTTGTTATCGTTAATATCTCTCAGAAACTTATTTACACTTATAAACAAAATTGTCCATTTCTGGCGAAACCGGAAGTCGACCATCTTGAATATATACGTCAGAAAACCAGAAATTACTATTACTAGACTCAGTTAAACTTTCATAAAAATCTTGTAATAAATAAAAAAGTTTAAAGGGGTGATCCATATAGTTGTGTCAATCGCTTGCAGTTACCTAATATTCGAAACACCTTGTAGACATATAAAAAATAATGTTTCTCGAACACCATATATATTACATTACATTATATAAAGTTTTAAAAGTAAATGCGTTACTATTTTAGCTGCAAATCTGTTACAACTGTATTGCTAAAGCAGCATATTTCAGGCGATTTTGGAGACATTTAATCAGAACGTCAAGACATACAACATACTAAAATTTAAAAAAAATTGTCCGAAAGCCATTTTCCATAAGAGAAGTGAGGTTTCCTTTGGGATAATTATATTAGATCTATAGTAAGAAGAAGTACTATTATTTGAGACTCATTATAAAGGTCAAATGTAATAAACTACCTACCATTAACCACATCTAATAACGGTTTATGAGTACGGCAATAAATTCAACCTCGTTTCAAAATTAGACAGTTCTCTGGCC
This sequence comes from Neocrepidodera transversa, assembly GCA_963243735.1. NCBI lineage: Eukaryota > Metazoa > Arthropoda > Insecta > Coleoptera > Chrysomelidae > Neocrepidodera > Neocrepidodera transversa. Next base: position 16,942,413 of record OY725343.1, read on the forward strand.
CGTATTATAAATTTTGTTTTAAAAATAATAAGTATTGACCTATATTTAAATCAAATTGTATTAACTGTTAAGGATCTATTATTTTCCAACAAAAAAACTGTAATTTCAATTTTCTAGAAAATTAGATAGGGTCGATTATAAAGTAATTAAAATGAATTACTTTTCAGCTAAAATGATGTACATAACAATTGTTTTGTTTTTCTCAAATAAAGGAGGCATGTTATTTATTTACATTATATTTTAAATATAAATAATTATTAAGAAACAAAAATAAATAATTGACAAAATTAAGACTTTTTAGGTAATTTTAGTTTAATTATAAAGAATTAAGGCCAAATTATTAGAACTTAATCAGAAATCGATTTATTAAACCTCTATGTTTTTACTCCATTATAACTATTTTTTTTGTAACTATTAATATTGAGTTATGTAGTACATTTATTCAAATTACTGTATAAAATTACAAATTATTCATTTGTATTATGTTATGTAGTTTACAAATTGTTGGATGTTTTTTACTAAATAGTAATACACCGATTTGTATCGATCTTTGTTTTATTTTAATGAAAATGAACACCAATTAATGAAACAACTTCAAATTATACTGAAATACGATCCATATTTAAATTTTAAAAGAGGTACCAATTCTTTAAAAGATTTATAACAGTTGCCCATAAAACAGTAAAAACCCTCATAAAACCTAATGAACCCTCATAAAATATGAATAAGTCAATCTCAATTATCACTTCCAAATACTATAATTATCAACATTTCTTAGATCGAAAATATCGCTTTTCCGGAAGTGGTACAAACTTTCTACTTTTCAATGGTACCCTGTATTTTGTCAATTATCGCATTCTGCTTATCAATCTCGTTGCAACAATGTATCACACTACCATATTTATTGAGAAATAGCGCTGAAATGAAAGAAAAATGGATTTTCCTGTAATGCCGTTAAAATGACATCATTAATGGAAAAAAAATAGTTAGGTATATTTCTTACCCACAAAATGTTTTTTAAATTTGAAGTTTCATTTAAAATCTAAACAATTCTAAATTTTTAATAGTGCTTGCCATAATTCATTAAGGCTTCTTTGATTTTTTCTGAATGGAACTACCCAAATTGCAATACATAAAATAATAAGAGGAAAAACATGTTTTTAAAAAAGTCAATGTTTTATCTAAAAAATTTGAAATTAATTGGAAAAAAATTGTAGAAATATCCACAAATTATTATACATATTAATGATTATACAATAAGCAGAGCATAGTCCGTCACTACCACACGTTTAAAATTGAATCATGGCAGATTTCCCGCAAACAAGCACAGAATTGGCCTTGTTGAGACTGACCTGTGCACCTGTGACAATGAATCATTAGCCGATCCCATATTTTCTTTTCATGTAGAAATCACCATGCCAAATACTCTTTGAAACCCTCTCTGACAACATAACTATGCCTACAAATCCCACATGCCTCTTCTGTATTAACGCTAAAAGCACCTTAGATGAATAAGTAAATTTTTTAAGAGATATCAAACTTGACATATGAATAATAGACATAAGTAATTATGCCAACATTCTGTGGCAAACTCTCCTTTTTCACACACACAAACGTTCAATGTTTTATATTGCCATAAATGACATACAGCAAGTCCGTCACTAAAAGTATTTTTATTAATAAAACCGGAATTGATATTTTCGATCTAAGATGGTAGAAATGTCGACAATTAGATCTAATATAATTATCCCAAATTTCAATCCTTTACCTTTAAAATTAACGCAGTTATTGAGTGTTCCCTAACATCGTTGTCACCCTTTAATGTTTTTCAAAATGTAAAAGATCTGCGAACTTTAGTAACAGGATTTATTTCTATACAATTCCAAAAAGTAAAAACAAATCAAATCATAATATACACTGCCAACGATTATGACTGGATAGAGCTTTTTTGTTGTGTATACTATATAGTTCATATCAATTTATAGTTTAAATTGTAGACATAGATTTATATTTACTTACTTGCAGAATTTGACACTGCCGACCATGTAAGATAAGTCACATATAAGGTAACCAGGGATGATTGCAAAAGTCCTGACCTAGGCAGCTTGTCTTGAACAGCGGGCAACAGAGAAATTATGCTTACAATTACGGATAATATCAAGTTTATGGATATAAAGAATTTGTTCAAATCACAACCACTGGACTAAAAAGACATAAAAAAATGTATTATTAAAAACAATATATACTGAATCTTAATTAATAAATTTTTATGGTTATCAAAATGTTTATATTAAAGCTAAGTAAACGTTTGTAATTTCTTACTTGGGTATAAAACACATACAGCAAAACTATTCCTGTAATACTGAGAGCATAATTAAGCACGGTCATTCCAATAAGGGCACAGTACCACACTTTAGATTCAGTTTCTTCATAATTACCAACCCAAGATTCTGCCCATGAGTGAGCAAAATCAATAATTAGTATCAGTTGGATTAGAATGAACAAAAATCCACCTATCATTCCAAAATACATCCAGGTGGTACCAAACGAACCTTCTGGTATAAAGAATGCTCCTATTATACCTCCGATTACCAGAAAATATTTTATTCCCCAGAAACTAAAATAAAAAATAGCGATATTAATTTTTATTATTATCGTTAGAAAAATTATTACCCATTTTGAATCCCAGCCCTTGGATCTTTTGAAGTTTTAACACCAATCATCATGAGAGCCATCAGTGCAAAGAAGCAAGTTAAAATAAAGCAAATTCTGTAAACTGCCAGGTAACCAATTGCTTGCTCACAGTTAACTAGTACAGAAGCCGGAATGAAATGTGAATTATTGTTACAAAATGGTACCTACAACACAATATTTTTAATAAGTTCACTAAAATTTCAATTTTTGGTCATAATATATTCAAAAGTAATCAAATTACTAATATCCTATTAACACATTTATATTATTTATGTTTAAGTCTTTATATTATGATAAAAAGTTGTAACAAGTATATTAAAAGAAAAAACAATTAGAATATTAAATTAATTTTTTTAAAACTATTTATCTCAATTAATTCTACTTCTTTTGTATTTTAAATATATAATAAAGAAAATTCTGGCTTTAATTTATGTAAAACATAGTATTATACGTATGATATGCAGCAAAAGTTTCTCAACCAGTCCTTTTTTTAAGAAAATGTTTAAATTTTCAGTCTTAAGCAAACGTTGAATACAATCTTTTTGTTTTATTGTTGATTAGCATAGAATAATTATAAGTAATAGAAACTTAATTTTGTTGTCATATTACACTGATATTATACAAAATCCATCTATAAAAATGCCATCCAAGATCTAAGGTTTGGTCTTAACAGATTTTAGCGTTACAATCTAAATCTTAAATATGTGCTAACAACTAGTAGAAAAACATAGCATAGTTGTCACTAAGAAGATGAAATTATATGTGTAAAGTTAATCTATTAAAAATCTCTAGAGGCAAATTTGATCTATTAGTAAACCTAGAAATATATATACCTACATGCAGATGATTTTTTTTTAATATTGTGGAATATCATATGTTAAATCATACCTTATGTAGAGTACTCTCCAGTCCCGGCGATAGAGTAATACAGGCTGCAACTGTAACTACCAGCAACATCAGGGCATACATAATACGTGATGATGTAGAATTGCTGCATGATGGACATGCAGAACAGCATAGGGAACAGGCTGTACTTGTGCAACAGCATGCCAGCTAATACAAAATATTTTTGTATATAAAATTTAAAAATTATGAAATATTTTAAAACAAGTATCCATTGTAAAAATAAACAAACTTAAAATACAAAATTTTATGGTTTAATTATTCTTGTGGTCCAATAAGAGTCAATCAGAAATAAATAAAAAAATATCTGATACAAAAAACATTGTTAATCATATCATTTTGACTATTAATGTTTAATATAGGATTATCTTTGTTTACCTGTGCAGCAGAACAAAGACCTAGAGCGGCCCCCATCTTCAAAAACTATAACGAGTATATACTTTTACTATACAGTGTAGATCGTAATACGTATTTGCTATGGTTATATTATATATTTTCTTAAAATGAAGTATTAATTTATTAATCAAAAATAACTTTATAAACACAAACGTCACTATCTACTTTTAATTTTGTAATGTCAAAGTCAAATGTCAATAACCTTAATGTCAAAAGAGTTTAGGGAGAACTATGTAATAGAAAGTCCTGACCAATCCAAATTAACATAATAAGATAATTGTTTCTGGATTGTTTTTTGTTGAAATTCATAATTTATTTTCTTTTATTCATAGAATGTAGTATAAGTATAGTGTCAGTTTGCATGTTAGTTCAATTTTTTTATATTTATCAGGTACTGAAAATGTAGTAATAGATCTATTTTCAAACCTTCCCGCCAGCGAATTCTAACTGCCGGTTTTTGATTGGTCAAGACTTTCTGTAACTTAGTTCTTCCTAGACTCTATATATAACGTGTTTCAGTGTTGCCAACCTTTGAAAAATTTTTCTTTTCCATTTATATGGCACAAAAAAATTCCCATTTTTATAAAAAAAATCGGTCCCAACTAGATTTTTAGTGATAGAATCATTATCACATGTGAAAAACAAACGCTGTATTTAATAGTATATCCGCTATTATTTAAATGTACTATTTCGAGAGAAAGAGATGAAACGAAGGTTCGGTCAATGCCTATTGTTGAATTAGTGCAATTCTACTATACCTTTTTCTTATTAGTTATAAGTTGGTACACTTTTTCAAGTGTAACTTGTCACTTGTCGTTTGGGTGTGAATCACATGTAATGAAGTCTTTGTTAAAGCCGGAGTCTCATGCGTCCGTTTTCCGTCGATCCGATATCTGATAAAAATTGAATTTCGGATAAAAATAAAATCCAAGTCTCATTTATCCGAAAATCGTATCCGAAAAGGACCCAATTGACAGTTGTATTTGAGGTTATAATACACACAATAATTTATTTATTTGGTTGTAATTGTAATCACGTTCACAATATATCTTATTTAATCTAGGACCAATGATTTTTAGCAAATTTTGGATGTATTGCTACACATTCTTAGGTAGTTATAAGTTGTGGAAAGTTTTTCGATGTTTAACCAAATCCCTGACCCAAAATCTTTTTGTTTTTTTTTTCTGTTTTTACTTTTATTTGTCCACAAAAGCGACAAAAGCAAGATATTATTGATTCGATGCTTTATTTGAATTTGGAGTTCCATTATCGACGAATGTTAAAAAGCAAACCGAATAATTATTTTTATTAGTTTATTGTTTTGTTTACTTTTCACCAGTCAGACAGTCAAAAAGTGAGGTTAAAAACGATCCGAAAACGGAAAAAGTTAAAATTAGTTTTTGTCCGACGTCGGAAAAAAGTTAAAAATATTCGGATAAAAAAAGGCGGGAAATTTTTCAACCAATAGGAGCTCCGTCGTACCATCGGACGGTCGGAAAACGGACGCATGAGACTCCGGCTTAAGGCTTTCTGTTTTTGTAACTTTTACCAGAGATCAGTATTTACTCTGTGCTTTTACCAAATAAATAAACGTGTTTCTAAATGCTCAGTGTTTAAATAAACTATTGAATTGACTGGCAAGATTCTATATCTATCTCTCTTAAAACAGTATCGTAGTTAGGACGCCTTGTCTTTATCTTCAGAGAAGTTTGTTTAAACTTTTCAAATAAATTTCGAAATTTCATTGGAGCTTCAATTTCCCAAGTTATTCGCTCTTTAGAGCAATATATATAGATTTAAGTCTGAAATTTTAATATGATTCTCATGGATATCTATTTATCATTAAATTTTTTTTAAAATTATTGCTCGTCTGTTTTTGACTAATTAATATTAATAAAGTTGTTTACAATTAAGCAAAAAGTGGTCTTATGGCCAAATATAGTATATATACGTTGGAGCCGTAGGCGAGGGCCTCAATCCGGCGAGTGATTAAATGTACTTTGCTAAACCTGATTTTTTCCCATTTCTTAAAATATAAAACATAAAGTAATAAGTAATAATTTCTGCTGTTTGTAATATTTATATTTATCAAGAATAGAATTTGAGATATAATAATTATTATAATGGTTTAGAATAATCATTAATTTAATGATGTTCCAAATTTAGGTCGATGCAGCTCAGATAGAGACACAGACAACACAGTGCAAAATTTCATATGCCGTTCCTGTCATCTCCTGTCATGAAAACCAAGAGCTAATCATCTGTAATGAAAGAGATATCGCGAGACCGAACCTATACTCCATCCTCCTTACTCTTTTCTAGCAAAAAAGAGTACAACGATTTACGGGTTGGGCAAGTCCATGTATGTCAATGTTCTAGGTTGGCATAATTTAACCTAACCTATTTTTTCTATATCTATATCATATATATATAATATTCCTATATCGCCAGCTTGAGAGAGAAGTGTGTCGCCGATAGTAGAGTGTAGACGATCGTTTCTCTCTCACGCAGCCTCGGATAGTCATAGGCGTCACAGTCTCCGTTTGCTTAACTTTCCTTTTCTCTACGTTCCTTTTTCACTACGGGACACGATGCCACTGCAATTTATGTATATGGGCATGCGCGTTGGCACCTCAGATAAAGGAACTACTAGATATGCCCTGTATATCTAATGTCATTTAAAAAATTTAAGCCAACATCTAGCCCTCTTTGTCGGCGAGGGACGTAAGACGCGCAGAAAAATCTCGTGCAGAGGACGAAATCAAAAATAAAAATTGACGTGATGTAAACCTTAGACCATTTACTATTAGACATCAATTTTCCATCCTTCTCTTGAAGTCGATATCTAAGCATGGCAGGTTGTAATATGAGAGTTTGTTTGTATACAAACACGTAAACAAACAGTATCGCAAGTAACTCATCGAGGGTTTAAATAAATGTCCAAGCCATTTTCTAGAGTTTTATTGAGTTATTTAAATTGTAAACGATACTTGTGGTAAGTTCCATGGGCGTACGCCGCTTCTATTGATGTTTGTAAACACTTCTCCGCACACACCGGATCCCCCTCACCATTAGAAATGTCATAGAAAGAGACAAGATGTATCGACTTCAAAATATTGTATATTCAAATGTAAACAAGGCATGTCTAATAGTAAATGGTCTAAGATGTAAACAAATGGTATTAGACAGTGGCGACACGAAGAATTATAACTTTTAACTTATTTTAGCAAAAATAGGAAAATTAAAATTGGGTATTTTACATGGTATTAATATATCTATCACATTAGAATTAAATATGTCGTGAGTAGTAATATAATTTTGATAAGTTGTATTTTCTGTAACTTGTGAAGTGTAAGATTATCTAATGGCTTTTAAAAAGCACCACATTTATCACATTATTTTCCCATGGTTTAACAACCTCTCAAGAAAATCACTTAAAATAGTTCAAAATGTTTACAAAAATATTCAGTACGACTTATAACACTACAAAAATAACAAAAATAAAGTAAACTAGATGTTGGCTTAACAAAAGAGGATAGAATGCCCTCTCTATATATATTTACTCCGAGGGAAGACTCTGTTGCTAATGGCAAAGATGTTAATCAGTAATACAATAAAAAAGAGGAATAAAATAAATAAAAAGAATACAATAAATGAGAAGAGGCGAATCTTATTTTTGTTAGACAATCGTTTTATTTATATAAACACGACGCGCATCATCTTTTTTTTATAATTCTGTATATTTCCTTATAAAAATTGTAAGAATAAAAATAAAATAAAATAGTAAAATGTTTTCTTTATTATTAAAATAAAATTTATTAACAGTATCTATTAATAAGTCTTTCTTTTTTAAGCAAGAACGGACTGTTTAACCATTTGCATTTCTTTCCATACCCATAACCGCCACCGCCACAACCACAATCATCACAGTCTCCACAAATTTTAGCGGCAACTTTGGCCTTCATTTTGGCGAGCAATCCAACCACTGGAGATATATGGACAACACGACAAGGATTACACTCATCATGGCAAGGGCTACAATGTTCATGACAAGGAACAAAACGCTCATGACAAGGACTGCAACAATCTTGGTAAGAACCGCATTCGAAAGATCCACCACAGCCGCATCCGTAACCAGGGCAACCGTTGTAGAAGTTTTTAAATTTGAAAGAATGCTAAAAATAAAATAACATTAGTTAATTATTTTGTTCGTCAATAAATTCAGATAACTAATTTAAATGATATTTGGATCTCTTGTGTCTTCTGTTCTTTTGCACTTGGATCAGTTCAGTTCAGTTCTAGGTCACTTGCTTCACTGTTTTATTTGCAACTGAACTGAATCAAAAATGACCTGGGTCACCTCCCCCCTTACCGATGCTGCACCCCCCGCTGAAATGGTTTAAAAGTGATCCGAAACAGATGGCGGGGTTTTTAAAATTATTTGATAACCTAAAAAAAGTGGACTTATCAAGAGAAAATTAAAAATCTAGATTTTAATAAAATGGAAGGCGACGCTTCGTCTAGTGAGGAAGATAATATGATTTTAGTAAATATTTCGTAAGAAAAGACTTCCATATATACGGTGTAATGTTTAATGTTCAATTTTAGGAATACATTTTCTCCAAGATACATTCGTCATCTGAGGAAGAAAGTTATAGGTGTCGGTGGACATTTCTTGATGATCTTTTTTTGGTGCTTTGATGCTAGTCGCAGATGATAATTGACAGGAACGGAACGACAACGTCAGTTGATTTGGTTAGGAGCGTTTTATTTGTACTTTTGCGTGGTCAGTTTTGACCCGTTCAAAAGTGATCCAAGTGAACTGACCCAAGTGCAAAAGAAATACACCTAATAGAGAGTTATTGCACGACACCAAATTTTTATACCGTATACCTTATACCTTAGCACTATTTGGTTTAGTGCATGCATATAAATATGAGTTATTGCAAGGATCTTTACCTTAAACGCTATGTAAGGTTAGACGCTAGACTTGTCCTTTATCAAAAATTTTCGTTTGTGTTACGTTGGCCACGTTTTTTGTTAAAAGTTAAAAGTAACTCGAGTTTTTAGATTATTTTATTTTTTTTCGCGAGACATGGAAGAAATTTTAGATGTTAATCCCTTTTTAAATATATCTGAATTTTAAATGGTTATGTTAAATGTCAGTTATTAACCATAAAACATTTTATTTATCAGCAAAACACATCGACAGAACAAAAAATTCCTATAACGTATAAGGTTTAACGTTTAACCTTATCCCTAAGAAATAGTGCATGACCTTATACCTTATAAAAAATTGTTTAGGTCTGCGCATGCTTAGATGTCAGTGTAAGGTATACGGTATATTTCAGATGTCCTGCAATAACTCTCTATTGTCACGACAATAGGTGCGTTCGATATAGTAAATCTGCGTGCTCAAAGTGCTCAAACTTCTCGAAATGCGTTCGTAATTGCTCTAATTCTGCGTTCTATGTTTGACAATTGACACAGAGTGTTATTTCAGATTGTTGTTTTTTGTTTGTATATAAATGTTAACCAATTTTATTTGTTGGACTGTGTTGATTTATAAATAAAAAATCTGTAAAAAAATGGCTGATGACAATAATTTAAATGTTGTTGTCGTTATTAACGACAACCAGAGCTGGGGCGTTGCTAAAAAAAAGTAACGCGTTACTTTACCGTTACTTTTGCTAACGCGTTAGATACTTTCCAAAAGTAACGCGTTACTTTTAAAGTAATAACGCCTTACTTTTCTATATATTCTTCTTGTTCCATGTCTTCTCGTTCTTTTATTGTCCATCTCACCATTTATCGCCGTTATTATTGCACATACAAACAAAATTTTCAATTAAAAGTTGTATGATTAAGCTTGATATTTTAAAATACTATCCAAAATGGGGTCCAAAAAAATAAAAACATTATTTCACATCAAACAGCAAAACCAAAAGAGAAAAATCTTAGTTTTAAAGAAACGCGTTACTGTAACTTTTACAAAGTAACGCAATTACCGTTACTTTTCGCCCACATTAAAAAGTAACGAAATTACTAGTAACGCGATACATTTAGTAACACGTTACTGAAAAGTAACGTTTTAGTTTCGTTACTACCAGCTCTGACGACAACGAAGAAATTTACCAAATTGGAGATTTATTCAACAATAATGGTAAATTACCTATACCTTTTCCACGGTTTTACTATTTGGTGTAAATTAATTATTAATACACATAAAGAATTTTATTTTCAGAAAATACGTATCCATAAACATAATTGACACTGACTAATTTGTTAAGAATTCGGTAAAAGCGAAATGAATCATTGTGCTCGTAACTCACGTGACTACAAATCAGATCTGCTCTCTGTACTCTGCGAAAACTAATGCCGAATGTACCTAATGCTAACTATACGGGCAAATTGACGCCATCTAGGGCTCTCTACCGATAATACTAACATGTCACTTGTCATCAAATGGCGGGAAATTTAAGTTTAATAATGGCGGTAAATTTAAATTATATTTTATGCTAATAGGTACAAACTCAATAAAGTTCCATAATTTTGTGACATTTTATTACAAAAAATATGGAATTTTGATAAATATATTTTTGTAAGTTTTTGTAACTAATCAAACTTAAAATTACTCAGTGCTACGAAACATAAATAAAATTTTTCCAAGTCGAATGTACAACTCAGAATATTAAAATGTTCTGTATATCATATCGATTATTTTTAATCCAATTATTTATTTACCTTTATTATTTGTCAGATAATTAATCATTATCTGGAATTATATTTGAATCAAGATAAATTTCAACAAGTTATAAAAAAAATGTAATATAATCTTTACAGTCTAGGAGGAATTGGCGCCTGAGTTAGGAAACCTATTCTGACTCATTTTTTTTATGTAATCCTCTTCAAAATACGTTGTACTGATTATAAAAATACATATCACTGTGGGATAAGACAAAATGAAATTGTTTAAATAATAATTACAAATAAAATGGTATTTTCAAACTGGACTAATATAATTTTTTTTAAATTAAAAAAAATTATAAATTCGACTTTTTTTGACCATATAATTTTGTTTATAACCTTTATACGATATTTAACAAAATCCATATACAGGAATAAATTAATTTTTATTGCTTTGCTAACAACTTATTTTTAATTATTATTGTCTCTTTTTGACTCATGCGCTACATCTACTACCTGAATCTTATAAATTAGATTGATGAAAATTTAAAAAAAAAACAATTTTATTGTTAAACTACAAGATATAAAATCTGAGAGAAAACTCGATAGCAGTAATTGAACTAGTGTGAGAATATAATTGAGGGTGGCCTTTCAAAGACGAAACGTTGTTTAAAAAAATTGGATATGCTATTTTAAGCGACATTTGTCCTTCAATAAAAAAACCTTATAAATTTTTTTCTATATTTAAAAATTAAGGTGTTAATTAAATAAATCGAAAATCGTCAAGTTCGGTTTTCCCCAAATATCTGGGAAACCGGCCCTGATATTTTAATTTCGAAAAAACCTAGCAATTCCTTTTAAAAATACGCATATATTTTCCCATTTAACCAACTTTGTATCTACAGACCGTTTCTTTTATCATGTGCTATATTCTAAACCATAAGAGATACGAAGACGATTAAATGGGCTAAAAGTTAACTATTTTTGAGAACATTACATTAGTTGAAAAAAATCTACAGGGACTCTCGCCCTTCTAGAGTTATACAGGCAGAACTAAAAATGATATTTAAGATTAGAATATCAAAAAATGGAATAGGAAAGTTTTATTGTATCTCAAATTATTTACAATAGTGTACTAATAAATATTTAATACAAGTTTAATATCTGAACAGCCATCATCAAGTTATTTTTTTAATACGGACCTGTTTTTTTATTACAAAAATTGATAAACCGTTAAAATTCAAATTTAGTGATTTATCATACCTGTCACTTTAAAAATAACTATCATCATCAGTGACATTAATTTTTAATTACGGTCCTGTCGTAGTTCGTTTATAAATTCGTTTTAATGTCGTCAAAACGAATTTAACAATGGGCATACTATTATCAAAATTCTAGGAACGCTCAAATGCTTGGGCACCGTTTCGGGATTTGAGTCCATCAGCTACCGGAATGGTTAGTGCAATCCTGGCCAAACTTACATACATTCTTATTATACGTGGAAAAAATTCTCAAAATTTGAACTTGAAAAAAGTTTTCTTATAAAAAACACCAAATTTGTATAGCGAGTACCGGAATGGCCGGCCCGATCCTGCCAATCCGGACAGACAGGCAGACGTCAGTCCGGAAAGAATTTTTTGCATTTTCGGAATATGGGAGCTCAGAAATTAATATTTTCTTCATTTAGGAATAAGAGAATTATGAAAAGTTTCTAATAAAAATTGATTACGGAGAAATCAGATTTGAAATCTTCAATGTTCGTTATTCTGTATTATATTTTTTATCAAAATTGTTAAGTAATGTCAAAGTATGTCTATTATTATATTCGTTTTGATGAAATCAAAACAAATTTACAAAAGAACTATGACAGGACCGTAATTATAAATTGTTGTAACTGATGATGTTATTTACTTCAGATAAAACGTCGTTAAAATAACAAGCGTAATATATCACTAAATTTAAATTTTAACGGTTTATCATTTTTTGTAATAAAAAAGACAGGTCCGTATATAAAAAAACAACTTGATGGTGGAAGTTAAGAAAAAACTCTTCTAACAAAATCGAGAAACACGCGGACCAAAATCGAAACAATAATCAAAGCAAATCGAAATAAAATCGAAAAAGTGGACAAAACCGAAAAAAAGAATCGGAAAAAATCGAGAAATAAAAAAACGAAATCAGAAAAAAAAGTTGAGAAATTCGAAAGAAAAAATAAGATAAAACTAAAAAATCGAAAAAAAAATGAAAAAATCGGCAAAGGAATTGAAAAGAATTGGAAAATATCGGGAAATTAAAAATCGTGAAAAAAATCAGAAAAAATTGAAATAAAAAAATATAGGATTAAATCAAAAAATCGAAAGAAAACGAAAAAATGGAGAAATCGAGATTGAAAAATCGAGAAAAAATTAAGAAGTTAAAAAAAAAGTTGAAAAAAAAAGAAAAAAAATTTACAACATTGTTGAAAACCAAAAGTTCCAAATTCCCAATTCAAGTAAAAATCAATTTAATAGTTTTTCAAATCTATGTGTCAAATGGAATGAATTCTTCATGTCTTCGTCGCAATTTGAAAGTTTTAAAATTCACAGTGCAATTAACATAATGAAATGTCAATTTAATTTAATGAATATTCTCGTTCAATTGATTTCACAAACTGCTTCTTTTCCATTACATTTATTTCAAATATATACACAAAAAAATCCAATAAATATTATTGTAAAAATGAATAAATGTTCTAGTAGTGGAAAGAATACTATATAAACCACGGTAGAGAAGATTTTTCTCAGCCTCGCAACTTATAAAATAATGCTCGGCTGAGAAAAATTACTTCTCGACCTTGGTGTATAAATACTATTATTACATAGTTTATGAATCATTATTTTTGATTAATAGAAAAAATAGCACAGTTCCATAAAAAACCGATAGGACCTCTATGGAAATGAGAATAAAAATTAAATTCCGTTCTTCTAATTAAAAAAATTATTTTTTGCTCTTCAGACAAGTCTACAACCTTATTAATAATTTCGATAGAATAATTAGTATTTTTTTTACATCGCATTTATCTGACGAGGCTATTTTGAATAAATTAAAAAATTGTTCAAATTTCACTTATTTTCTGGAATTTGGTAAATCTGAAAAAACTGTTTTATTTAGAAATTTATGCTTAATAAGAAATCGTTGAAAAAATATGCTCATTCCATTGAAGAAAAAAATGTTGATGTCATTTCCGGTTCAAAAGGAAGTTATTTATATTCCTGTTAGTCTAAAAATAGCTCATTATTGTTTTATTGATGTCTGCCAAAAACCTAATTTTTAAATTTAAAAACAGCCAAAATATTGGGGGCGTACATTACCTCGTGGCCACCCGGTATGTACTTGATCTGTACCCTTATTCCGTGCAATGTCTTAACATAAAAGAGCAGTCAGTAGAAAACTGTTATATATGTGTAAATAATTGAGTAAATAAATAAAATATTTTTATATTTATAGTTTTGTTGTTTTGTATTTTTAGTAGTCGAGAAAAAGCAAAATCTTTCATTTTTCCATAGAAAAAAAACTCGGACACGTTGTGAATATAACCGTGAAGCGTGATCTGCTTCATTACTAGTTTGATTTTCCTTTTTACTTACAATTATAATTGTAATTTTTTTCAAAATTTTATTACAAAAATTGTGAAATTATTAAAAAACTGTTCAAAAAAAATTTGAAATTTTATTACGATTTTAAACTAAATTCAATAACTTTTATAATATTAAATATATTAAAATGGGATTTGCACCATTCGAAATATAATATACAATTCTAAATTTACAATGTATTTTAGTTTCTTCGAATTTAGAATTGTCATTATTATAGACAAAATAATAAATTTTTTAAAAAAAATTATAATTTCGTTTTATCAAAAAGTATAAAATAAATGAAATAGTAAATAGACCACCTGAAAGGGATCAAACAGTACATGTGTGAATTATTTCATAATTTTAAATTCTGATTATAAAATAACTTTTTGTTTGCACATCGTGTATTATTAATTTTTAGATTTTGAGCCAACATTGATTTTTATGAAAAATTACAGGAATTCAAAATTGTAAAACATAAAATTTTTTCGAATTCCGCATAGTTTCGCCTATTTTTTAAGGGACATTAGAAATATCATTTAAAAAAAGAAATATGCTGAATTAAAAAAGTTCTTTTATTAGAAGAATAATTGATTAAACAATTACTTTACTAGGAGTGTTCAGAAAGTTGATTGCGGTTATCTCCTCTTTTTTTTTATAAATGAAATTATTTTTAATTAATTACCTGTGAACAAAATTTATTTTATTTTTTTTATTAGCAAATTTTTTTTTTTTGAAAACTTATTCGAGATTAATTTTTGAAATCATCAAATTTATGATAAATACATAATGAAATATTTCGAAAAAATAATTTGCAATATTTTGGTTGACCTTTAAAAGTAAACCAACTTTTGTTGGCCTCATATATAAAAATATGTGGAAAATAACAAAACTTTATAATAATTAAATTATGCGTAATAAATATAAATTTCTGTTGGCAGAGTTCCCACATTCCGTCCGTATGAGCGATTTATTGATCTGTTTTTTGTTAGTAAAATATTAGTTTTCGAAAAAAAAAAAATTTTATAGAGAATTAACTCTTCAGTACAGTTAAAATTGTTACAAGTTTGTTTTTGGCTTAAGAACAACTAGCTCAAGGGCTACAAAAATCAATAATTCATACACATTATTAGCAACAAATTTTATACCTAATAGGTAGTAGTTTAAAAATGTTAAATAAGTAAAATAATAAATCACTAAATCGAGAATTTTAGTTTAATATGTTTTATTTTTACTACTTAGTTTTTCTACGAATTGATTAATTTAAATAATACAAATATTTATTAAAATTTTTTTAACGTTTTTACTTACTACAAAAACAGCACACAAAAGCACTAATCCCAAAATAAAAAATTTTGAACCCATTTTCTTCTCTTAGGACAACAAACGAATTATAATTTATTTCATAGAAGGATGGTTTTTTATATATATTGTTAATGTTAACTTTATTATTGGTCAACGTGGTTGATTATCACAATAAAAACTTGAACTTGAAAATTTGTTTATTAAAAAGTTCATTACCGGCATTTTTGCGTAATAAATATTTTAGAATATTACATGACATTTGTTTCCTTATTTACTATTCGAAATTTCCAGTTCCTAATCCATTATAAACAAAGAAATTGTTAGTTATTTCATTCCATTTAAAAAAAAATAGGTATAACCTTAGATTAATTCAGAAATGTATACCTATTCAGGATGTTCAAAAACCGTAAGAGGCTAAATGGGAAAAAAGTTAACTATTTTGGAGAGTACATTGGTCGAAAAAATCTACAGGACTTTCGCCCTTCTCGAGGACAACTAAAAATGCTATTTTTGGTTTTTTACGCAAAGAATTTTTATTTGCATATCAAATTTGCTACAAAATTATAATAATAAATCTTTGATACAATGATACCATGAATAAGGACCTGTCTTTTTTATTACAAAAATTGATAAATTCTTAAAACTCAAATTCAGTGACAAATCACACGTTTTAACGACGGTTTATCTAAAATAACTAACATCATCGGTGACAATAATTTTTAATTACGGTCCTGTCGTAGTTCTTTTGTTAATTTCGATAAAATAGATGCATTACCAGTTAAATAAAACAAAAATTAAAATAGAAGAAATTAAACCAGCAGAAAATAATCGACCTGCGTCGTGATTAAAAAATATTGATAAACAATTTAAAGACAAATTCATTGGTTGAATATTTGTAGTTATTTCATAAATTAAATTATTCGTTATTCTAATTATTTTCAACTTTTTTTCATAGGATAAGATCCAGGTGCGTACTAATAGATTTATTGATAATGATGATTATTGGTCATAAAAAACGTCGTGGAAAATGTAATGTAGTACAGAGTGATTCATTAAGGAAGGCGACCGGCCTAATTTCGGAAATGGTTTGTTCTATAATTTGGGAAAAACTTCTTATAGCAAAATTGGCCCAAAAATGGCTTAAAAATATTTTTAAGGTCGTAAATTTACACATTCTATCACTTACAAATATTCACTAATTAAGGTTGGTAAAAAATATTAGCTTTTGAAACTGCTGTGCCCTTATATTACAATTGTACTCTAAGTAATTTTTCTGTATCACCTATTCTTAAGTGGTGGGGGAAGTGTTCATAAACGTAGACCATACAGTGCGTTATGTGACCCTTAGCTCTATTTAAATTTTTTCTGAGAAATTTCAAATGCAATTCTATAACTATAACCAGCGTACAAAAAGACAAATAAGATGACTTATTGACCTGTCGAAACCTCAAACTGATATCTATTTTCATTAAACATATTTTGGCATTTTTTCTTTTAATTTTTGATGAGTGTTGGCTTACCCTGTTAGCTGTAAGAGAAATTACGTTGCTAAAATTTTATAGATAAATTAACACTGGTCTCAATTTCAGCAAGAGAAATACTTCGAACTGCTTCCAGAATCCTTCACATCCTCACGTGTAGTTGGACATGCTTTAAAAACTAAATCTTTGATCCTTCCCCATAAGTAAAAATCTAAAACCGTCGTAAGGTCTGGTGACCTTGCTGGCCAAGGAAAAATACTCCCTCGTCTAATCCACTTATCTGAAAATGCAGTATCTAAATAATACCGGACATCTACTGCAAAATGCGCTGGCAACCATCTTGTTGAGATTTGGGATACATTTTTACTGCCTGAAATTGTTTAAAGCATTTTGAGTATTTAAAATAATTAGGTGGTAGTTTCTTTATTTTGTATACATTTCTGTTATGAGTAACTTTGTTTTATTATGTTAATAAATATTTTTGTGATGCGTTTTTACTTGTTATTTTATTCTCAGAACAATTTTAGCAACGTAATTTCTCTTACAATTTACAGAGTGACCCAACACTGATTAAAAATCAAAAATTAAAAAAATAAAAAATGTGATGTGGCCAGCACATGACCTATCGCCATTTTTGAATCAAAAATTTACACGTTAACACAAAAAAGTATGAAAAAAATGGACTTCTTTGTAAATCTGGCAACAATGGCACAAGTTTTGAAAATGTTAATGATACGAAAATAAACTATAGTGTATACAAAATATATGTGTAAAACAACTGCCACTTCCGGTTGTCCGATTGATACCAAAATCTAATCAGATCTAATGCAGGGTACCAGAATCTTGTATGCAAATTTTCAATTTTTTTAATTCAGTAGTTTTTGAGTTATCCTTACTACAACATCCATCCTAATACACACACTAACACACACAGACATCATCGCGAAAATATCAAAAGCGTATTCTAGGGATCTTAAAACGTGTTTATCCATTGAAAACTAACTACCCAATTTTTAGCATGATTACTATACCTCTCTTATCTGAAGGGCGAGAGGTAAAAATGTAAAAATATTTCGAATGACAAGAGATATTGTAACGCTCTTTGCGTCGTCAAGCGGTCTTTTGGCACCTTAGTCTAGGTTTCGGATTGCATCGGGCGCCACCTTCCGTTTATAGTGTGAAGGCTACTTGCTCGGGCAGCTTCAGTGATAAAAGAAATACTCCAGGGGTCGTTATGTCCTCGGCCAATCCCGTGTTGGCCGATAGGGCAGACTTTACTGGCCCCTCTGGACTGAGTACCAGAGTATTTGCTGCAAAATCTTAAACTCCAAATAACTAAATAAAAACAAAAACAGTAGAAATAATTATTTATTCAGAAACAAACCAAATAACCAAATCTAGAGGAGGGTATGTAAATACGATTCTTACTGTACGTCTTCCAGGCTACGTTGACGGTCGGACTGACGGATCTGGACTCCGGTACAATTGAAATTGGCTTCAATCCCTTTAGCTTGACCTGTGTCCTATCTCTAAAGGTCGAGGGACCGCCACTGGAACTCCGACTACCACTGTTACTCCACTGCTACGATTTCCGAGATACAGCCGGTCGCCACCCTTAATGAACCACCCTGTATAATACATCACTGAATTTGTCTTTAAATTCTCTATCAATATTTTTCAATCACGATGCAGGTCGATTATTTTCTGCTTGTTTAATTTCTACTATTTTGATATTTTTTTTCTGTTTCACTGATAATGCACCTTTTTTATCGAAATTGTTAGGTAACCTTATATTTATTTTGACGAAATTAAAACGAATTTACAAAAGAACTACGACAGGACTGTAATTAAAAATTGTTATTTCAGATAAAACGTCGTTAAAATGACAAGTATCATATATCACTGAATTTGAATTTTAACGGTCTATCAATTTTTGTAATAAAAATGATAGGTGCGTATTTAAAAAAAATCATGTCGGTAGGGTCAACAGGGGGAGGTAGATTTCTGATATTTTCAAAAATAGCGGAGATATGAATTTTTTTAAATTTCAACCCGCTCCAGTTCCATCCCCTTAGCTCGGATGGAAGAAAGTTTCAGACAAATTAATTTTATAATAATTAAAACATAAAAAAATTCTTATAACCTGTTTCAATATTTTTGAAAATGGCGGAGATATAATTTTTTTAAAATTCCAACCGCTTCCAGTTCCACCCCCGTAGGTCGGATGAAAAAATGTTTTAGACAAATTAATTTTTTAATAATCAGAGCATAAAATAAGTCTAATGGTCTTTTTTTTTAATTTTCAAAAATGGCAGAGATCTGATTTTTTTGACATTTCAACCCCCTCCAATTCTCACCCCCTTAGAGGTAGAATGCCCATTTTCAATACGCAACAAATTACTGTTCCTAAGAATTTTTGTACCAAATTTGGTCTAGATTGGACAAAAATTTCGACCTCTATCGTGCCAGAACGGAATGTCTACATATACAGGGTGGTCCACCGGTAACGCCTAAGTCTGTAAACCAAAAACTAAACACTTTTTTTTAAATCTGTTTTCACGGTGAGATTTATATCAGAAAAGACAATAATCTAAAAATATTTTAAATTATACAGGGTGCTCCAGGAAAGTGAAACATCTGAAGATCATATATTTTTTTAATGGAACACCCTAATCGTCCCGAGAAGTTGATTTCGACATAAAATCGGATAAAACGGCTTACATATCCCTATCTTAACTCTTTGAGTTCTACTTGATGGCGTAAGAACAAATTTTGATCACCCTGTATACATTTTGTTCTTATGCCATCAAGTAGAATTCAAAAACTTAAGATAGGGACATGTAAGCCGTTTTATCCGATTTTATGTCGTTTGGTTCGGAGCAATCGCTTAAACTTGAAAAAATGCGATTTTCAGTTGTCTATACCTTCAAAACTAAACACTTTACAGAAATGGATTTTAAAAATAATATATATATAATATATAAAGAACTTGCAAAAAAATATTGTTGAATATTCATAGTGGCAAAATAATCTGAGAAAAAATCGCACCTTTATACAACACCCGACACAAACGAGAAATATCATTTCCCTGTAGTGAGAAAACTATTGGTCAAAGGCAAGTAGATTATTTAGCCCCGCGGATATTCACACTTATTCCTGAATACCTGGCATATAAAAAACGTTATTTTTCATATAAGAAAGAATTAAAAAAGTGGATAATAAACACAGATAGGCAGTTATTCTCCAATTTAGTAAATTAAAAACTTTGTTAAAAAAAAAGAGAGAAAAAAAAACCTATCAATATAAGCAGATAAAACAAATAATAAAAATCTGATGTGGCCAGCACATGACCTCTCGCCATTTTTGAATCAAAAATTTACAGGTTGACACAAAAAAGTATGAAAAAAAATTATATTTTTGTAAATCTGGCAACAATGGCAAAAGTTTAGAAAATTTTAATGAGGTGAAAATAAACTATAGGGTATACAAAATATATGTGTAAAACTTTATTGCCGTTTTGTACAATAATGGCGTCATCACCCATAGCAACTGCCACTTCCGGTTGTGCGATTGGCACCAAAATCTAATCAGATCTAATCTAGGGTATCAGAATCCTGTATGCAAAATTTCAAATTTTTTTATTCAGTAGTTTTTGAGTTATCGTTACTACAACATCCATCCAAACACACACACTAACACACACACACACACACACACTAACACACACACACACAGACATCATCGCGAAAATAATAAAATCGTATTCTAGGGACCCCAAAACGTGTTTATCAATTGAAAACTCACTACCCAATTTTTAGCATGATTCCTATACCTCTCTTATCTGAAGGGCGAGAGGTAAAAATTATAGCTCAATTAAGACTTTTCCCGAATTTGTAAACTTTTACCTGACTGTGGCTATCTAAAAATCGATTATGTAAATTTTTTTTTTATTTTTTACCTCTCGCCCTTCAGATAAGAGAGGTATAGGAATCATGCTAAAAATTGGGTAGTGAGTTTTCAATGGATAAACACGTTTTGGGGTCCCTAGAATACGATTTTAATATTTTCGCGATGATGTCTGTGTGTGTGTGTGTGTGTTAGTGTGTGTGTGTGTTAGTGTGTGTGTGTGTGTTTGGATGGATGTTGTAGTAACGATAACTCAAAAACTACTGAATAAAAAAATTTGAAATTTTGCATACAGGATTCTGATACCCTAGATTAGATCTGATTAGATTTTGGTGCCAATCGCACAACCGGAAGTGGCAGTTGCTATGGGTGAAGACGCCATTATTATACAAAACGGCAATAAAGTTTTACACATATATTTTGTATACCCTACAGTTTATTTTCATCTCATTAAAATTTTCTAAACTTTTGCCATTGTTGCCAGATTTACAAAAATATAATTTTTTTTCATACTTTTTTGTGTCAACCTGTAAATTTTTGATTCAAAAAATGGCGAGAGGTCATGTGCTGGCCACATCAGATTTTTTGTTTAGCACATAAACAAGTGGCTTACGCTACTTCTGTGTTTCTTTGTTTATTTGTAAATATTTATTTCATTCATTCACCTATTTATATTTTAAATGTATTTATTTTGTATTGTATGTAATGTAATTTGAATTTTATGTGAATAAACATTATTATTATTATGATATAAGTGTAATAGGTTTTTGAAATCAGCTTCCTGTATAATTTAAAATATTTTTGGATTGTTGTCTTTTCTGATATAAATCTCACTGTGAAAACAGATTTTAAAAAAAGTGTTTAGTTTTTGGTCTACAGACCGAGGCGTTACCGGTGGACCACCCTGTATATAGGTATATACCGATAATTTTTTTTACTGATTCTTATTCTCCAGGTCATAAACGGGGTAGCGCCCCTATTCCCGGTTCTGGGTCCCGTCATTGAATCGATTACAATAGGTAGATTCCACATATGGAAGTCTACCTAAAAAACTTGAAGGTGGCCATTAAGACACGAAATGTCGTATTAAAGATTCATTAATACAGTTTCGTAGCAAATTTGAGATACAATAACTGTTTCCTTTTCTATTTTTACCTCTCGCCCTTCAGATAAGAGAGGTATAGGAATCATGCTAAAAATTGGGTAGTGAGTTTTCAATGGATAAACACGTTTTAGGGTCCCTAGAATACGATTTTAATATTTTCGCGATGATGTCTGTGTGTGTGTGTGTTAGTGTGTGTGTGTGTGTGTGTTAGTGTGTGTGTGTGTGTGTGTTAGTGTGTGTGTGTGTGTGTGTTAGTGTGTGTGTTTGGATGGATGTTGTAGTAACGATAACTCAAAAACTGCTGAATGAAAAAATTTGAAATTTTGCATACACGATTCTTATACCCTAGATTAGATCTGATTAGATTTTGGTGCCAATCGCACAACCGGAAGTGGCAGTTGCTAGGGGTGATGACGCCATTATTATACAAAACGGCAATAAAGTTTTACACATATATTTTGTATACCCTATAGTTTATTTTCATCCCATTAAAATTTTAGAAACTTTTGCCATTGTTGCCAGATTTACAAAAAAGTAAATTTTTTTCATACTTTTTTGTGCCACCGTGTAAATTTTTGATTCAAACATGGCGAGAGGTCATGTGGTGGCCACATCAGATTTTTTTATATTTTTTTAAATAAAAATTATAGGCATAAAATCCAAAAATGGCATTTTTAGTTTTCTCTGTTTAACTCGAGTAGGGCGTAAGTCCCTATAGATTTTTTTCGACCAATGTAATGATCTCCAAACTATTTAACTTTTTTCCCATTTAACCGACTTTGTATTTCTTACGGTTTCTGATATGGCAATGTTATCCCTTCCAATTTTAGATATCCTGTATATTTTTTATAATAAATATGATACTATCATTATTATTTTATTTAAATTTAGTAATTTTTACATTAGTCAAAATTTTTTAAATATGAAATCGAGTATAATCAAAGAATGTGTGAGGTGGTTTGTATTTTATTACTAAAAAAATTTGCACAATCAACTTGTAAGATATTGATGTTTGATATATTTAAGGAGCTGAAAATTAGATTATTAAACTAAATACAAACTACGCTTTCTGACACTGATCATAAATCTATATAATTAAGAAAAAATAAAAATAAAGTCTACAATTTAATTTCTCTATGAAAAAAGATTATTTTTTTGCCTCATCTATGTCTTCTCGTTAGCATATCTCACATTGTCGTTGTTCCTTAGCTCATTCATGTATTTATAGAGGGATTCCTGACTTTCTGAAGAAACCTGACTAAGGTTATCGGTCTCTTTTTTCGGACATTTATCGTTTAAGAAGTAATCTAATAATTCCTCGCATTCTTTGTTGCTATTATCAACGAAAGTACTTTTTTTCATCATATTTTCAAACATTTTGCAAGCGTTGTTTAAGATTTTTGAGGAGAAACCATTCTTGTAACCGTTTGCATCACCAGCACCGTTTGTTATAGGTTCTTTTTCTTTTTTAATTCCATTTTTAGTATTGTGTATTATCTTAAATCCATTCTTCGTCCCATTTCTTAACAGAGGTTTCAAAATAGCTGGCTGAAATCCATTTTGTATCTTTGGTGGTTCTTTTGATAAAGTTGATTTTGTTGGTTCAATTGAAGATTTCTTTTCTTTGGAAGGATTTTTCGGTTTTTTGACTGTTGCACCAACAACAACTTTTAAAGGTTTTTTAACACCATTTTTCGTTGCAAGTGTTGTGGTACTCTGTATTTCTTCTAGCTTATGTTTAAGTTCTTCGTTTTTTTTCTCAATAGATTTTCTTTTTTGGATTTCGGATTTTAATTTTAAATTTAATTCGGAAATCATATTCGTTGGCATTGCTCTGGGAATATTATCCAAAGTTTTCGATTTTCTCACACAAGGACCGAATGTTACGTTACTACCCC
Organism: Neocrepidodera transversa; assembly: GCA_963243735.1. Classification (NCBI taxonomy): domain Eukaryota; kingdom Metazoa; phylum Arthropoda; class Insecta; order Coleoptera; family Chrysomelidae; genus Neocrepidodera; species Neocrepidodera transversa. The sequence continues at coordinate 16,966,402 of OY725343.1, forward strand.
CCGTTAAATTATTTTTAGTTGGAGCTGATTTCGTTTTGTGAATTATCGTTCCAATGGATGAAGTTGATCCACGCATTGAATCAAGTGTTAGAGTTAGCGCTGTGTTGCACCATTGAAATTCTGGTTGGTGCCCAAATTGTTGTTTGTCACGCAGCAACTGCAATACTTTCTCGATAGTTGTTAAATTAAGAGAATCATTTTGTCTCAAATCGACTATTTCTAATGAGCGATTATAATTAGTGACGTCGATTATTTTTAAACCCAAATTTTCTGTGATACCGCAACGCTGGAGATCTAAAGCTTTGAGCCATAAATCGTCTTCTAATTCATTTAAAATGTGATCAAAACCTTGATCTCCAAAAGAAGGATTGCAATTCAAAGTTATTCTTTTGATGCCTCTCATGTTGTTTTCTTCGGGATTTGCATATCGTAAGGAATTATGCCAACTTTCACAGTATCTATTAATTTGTTGATGTTTTATTAGTTTTGCTAGATGCTCACCGCTTTCAGCCATAAGTTCGCATCCGGAAAGATTAAGGACTTCAATATTAGGAGCGAATCGTAGGTATGCACATACCATCTTACATGCTTCATCTTTGATAGAACAGTTAGCAAAAGAAAGGTGTTTAACAGTTTTGTTTTTCTTAAGAGCTTGAAGTAAAGGTTCGATGTATTGACAAAACAAAGGTATACCATCCAATTCAAGGTAAGTTAAAACATCCGTGTGTTTAAGCGAAGTGGAAATAGACTTCGTAAGTTGGTGCACTACGTATGCTGTCCATAGAGAACCAAACCGCCTCTTCATACCCATAGCTTTTTCTTGCGTATCGATATCGTGTAAAAATTGACAGTTTCCTATTCTGCTTTTAATGCTGATTACGTGAAGGCTGGTATCGTGTTTTAAAGCATTCACAATCGGATTCCATTCTTCGACCTTTAAGCGATCTCCAACAAAGTCCAAGATTGTTTGACACTTCGGCTTAGCTGGTTTAACAACAGGCGCAGGCGTGCAGTTCATACGACGACATAGTTCGGTATACCATACGTAGAATATGTTCACGGGTTTTGGATTAAACTTAACTGTTGATGGCGAAGATTCCATGCCACAATTAATTGATTTAGGTAATGTCACTTATTTAATTAATAAATTCTAGCATCTTTGTCAGGGTAATGACAGAATAAACTCAATAAAATTACACACATGAAAAAAATGTCAAAATTCGTTTTGATAATGGACAAAGAAATTGGCATCAAAGGCACACCTGATGACTTCAAATATTCCAACATTTTCAGAATTTTAAGTAAATGCTAAATAAAAAAACCGGTGTACATGGCATTAGTTTTGACCACGATCGTGGCATCCTAGTTAGATCCTGTCAACGAACCAAGTGATAGTCAGTTTGTCTGTTTGATTTTTAAATCATAAACGTACCATAATTAAATTATTTAAGTACCGGTTACAATAATCAGTATGTAAGCGGGAAATACCAATAATTTTAACTTACTAATAAGTTAATAATGAAAATTTTACTGATGACTGGTTTTAATTACACTATTTTAATTGTCCTCTTGTTGTACTATATTCACCACAATTGGCGGGCATTGTTAACCGATTTTTCACAAAGAGATTGTTAAACTGCATTTTTTTATTAGCACCCTAGTTACATGTAACACTAGTACTCCAGAAATATTAACAATAGAACTTTAATCTTATGCAGAAATTAATAAATAAAGCTTTACGTAAATTTCGAAAAACTCAATCTGTAGAACACTGCGGGAATACTATAATCAGCTAAGAAATTATACTAACACAGCAATTAAAGTTGGAAAAAAATCATATTTAAATAATAAATTTCAAACCTGCAAAAGAAATGTGGTTGAAATTTAAAAAATAAATATTGGCCATCGTAAGCTAATTGGAATTCCCAATTTTCTTAAATCGGTTCAAACCATTAACAACTATTTTATTAATAGCTCAAGCCAGATTCCAGTGAACAATGAAACTTTTATAAGAACAATAAAATATTATCAATTTCAGACTAGTTACCAACTAGGGCTTCACACGAGACGAGATAAGGCGATAATTTAAAAAATCTCGTCTCGGTTTCGTTAGTTGAGAAAAAAATAAGTCTCGTTTCAATCTCGGTCTCGTCTCGTAATCATTGTCTCGTCTCGTTTCGTCAAATCTCGTTATTGCTAGAACTTTTTTCTAGTACAAAACGAGGTAATTATCAATTCTATTGTAATTTATAAATGCGCGATCCTTTATTTATTTTTGGTTTTTATTTGGACGTTACTAAATCATTATCTATACAAATTATAATTCTAAATATTGTAATATAATAAAATACAACTTTTTTCATTCATACACATTACAATATTTTCGCAAACATACATTTAACATTTCGTTAATGAAAAATGTTAATTAGTTTAAAAATATTATTATTAATGTTGATTTCGTTTCTCCTATTTTCAATAGAATTGAAAATTTTATTTAGACTGTTTTATTTTCTGATGAGTAATTATTCTAGATATCTTTCACGTAATTATTGTTTTAAAGTCGAATTTATATTCTTTCAATTGTTTAAAATTGCAAACTTTTATAACGTTAAGAATGATACAAAAATAAACCTTCAACCTTTAACAACAAATGTAGTTTCTGACGGTATCTAACACTTAACTGGGTCATAAAAGTTAATTCCCTCAAACTGGTTGAAAGCCCTAAACAATTCGAAACACATTGAGAGTGTCATTTTATACAAAATAAAATATTTAACAGATGGTTACCAGATTTAACATTTCGTAAATTTATCGTAACCTATGCAGACCTTTTCTTTATTATAAAAAAAATTAAATGCTTATAATGTTTGCTAGTTTATTTTTGTCGGAAATTCTGAAGAAATAGAAATATGAAGGAGACCAAGGAGACTCCGTATGTGGTATCACCTAAATAATTTTCAAAAAGGTCTCGCCTCGCTCTCGTCTAGGTTTTACGAGACGAGAAAAGTATTGTTCTCGTATGAAGCCCTATTACTGACGACGACGTATTTAATAGTATATTATTTAACGAGCGGTAATGTAGGTCATAACTCACGCAGATGAAGTTAGCAGCATGAGCCGCAGGTGAGTGCTGTAATTCACCCAAGTGGGTTATGACCTTTGCCGCAAGTTGAATACAATACTTTATCATGATTTTCGTTCCTTATCTGATATAATTCAACCTACTAATAATATATCTTGATTTAATTTAAAAAAAATCTTAAAACTTCTGCTCCTTCACTGCATTTTTCTAATCACTATCTTTTATATCTAACTTTATATTAAACATGCTTGTCCTTTTATTTTTCTTTCCCAGTATGTTTAGTTCTTTTAATTTGGCTTCCACAGTATGTATACTATTTTTATTTATAAAATGAAAAACTTTTTATTTTACCTTTTTATAAATATTTTTATTATTCTTACATCCTTATTTAAAATACATTTCAGTTTCTCTTATACCATTCGATTCCATATCTTATTACTGACTCCAAAATTAATAATAATAATCCCCATTTCTTTTCTTTTTTTAAACAATAGTTTATTTTTTATGGAGCGGTAATGTAAGTCATAACTCACGCAATAGTTGGTATATTTGTAAATGACTCTAAATGGATTAAAAATTTTTCTGAAAAAATTCGTGACCTAACACAAGGCTTAATTATTTCCTATTGATCAAGAAGGATTAAAAAGTTTTACGGATATAAAATTTGAACTTGAACTTTTTCAGGATTTTTTTAGCAGGTAGAACCCACCGATTTTTGCAAATGAGGGTATATTCGGACTGCTTAGATTCTGTGAGATATAGCGTAGATTATCGAGAAATGCAGGTTTTACTCGAAAAAGGGATTTTCCAAAATTTCGAATTTTTTGGCTCCACTTTTAATGCGTTCTAATAATCCAAACCAAATTTTTTCTAGGTTTTGGACCAAGAAAAAGGTCACCAGGGTCACCATTCTACTCATCTCGGCGTAGCAAGAAAAATGAGCTATCGCACGGATCGGGAGGTGGCATCTATCTCGTGTGGCGGCATTGCAGTTAGACCTATATTAGAGTTGGGGCCTAAGACCAGTCCAAACCTACCCAGTTGGGAACAACTGGGTTCAATAATGTAAAATTGTAAAAAATAATGTCTTCAAAAAAATGTTTTCTTTGTTGGTCAATTATGTGCACTTTTTTGGATTTTAAAGAATAACGTCACCACTAACCAAAACTACACTTTTTTAACTTCTGATGATGCTAACATAATTAGCGAAACGTAATTAGATTGTTAAAAAAGAATAGTTTTGATTAGTAATGACGATATTCTTCATCATTGTTGAAAACCAAAGGTCCCAAATTCCCAATTTACTTTTTTCGGATGTTATTTTTACACTGGTGAGTATTTTTTTATTTTTAATATTATTCAACTGAGTTATAGATATGAGTTTAACTATAATATAAATAATATGTCAATAAACTCTTATACGGAGATTTGAGGTTCGGGACAATTTTTAAATAAAACATATTTAAAACATTTTTATACATATAACGAATATTGACATTATTTTGTAAAATATTATGAAAAAAGTTAAGAAAATTATTTACCAGGATTGAGTCTGCCACATTTTTAGGTATATATGAATAAATAATATTTATTCTTAGCATTAAAGTGTAACTTTTAATCCCTAAAAAAGTACTAAACTTAATCATAGCAGATTTATATTATTTTTTTAAAATATAACTTATCAAATTTTTGCATTTGATAAGAGGAATAAAATAATTTAAAAATGCATGATAAATATACAATTTCCTCTTTCGAAGTAGTTTCTAGAATTTACAAAGATTAAAGAGATTTAAAAAATACTAATACTTTAAGTGGTTATTTGTTTGATTGATATTTGATAATCTGATGCAGCTAAAAATGTTTATAATAATTTTAAAGATACCAAAATCTTTTAAAGTAATAAAACATTGTTTATTCGCTTTAATTATGATACTCGCCTAGCAGCTCGTGCAGCAAATTTCTAAGCTCGTTATAAAAGTGTTACTTACCTACTCTATTTTATTGCCGATCACACTTTATAAACAAATAGTATTTCTAAATAAACATGTAATTAACAGTTACAAAAAAAAATATACCTACAAAAAATAAAGACAACAAAGCTAGTATAGATCACTGTAATCAAACCCTAAAGAATCCAAATTAAGCACTTTTTTTATTGAACAGGTCTTGTCTTGAACTGTAGAAGCGGGAAGCTTCTGTAGAGTCAGCGGAATACCTTCTAATCCCTCCTCAGCATAGGTCTTTCGAACGGCATCTATTCTTCTAACTCTGCTATAGGAAAAGGTACTCCTTTTCAGGGTTGCTGTTGGCGTTGTCTGAATAAAGACAACGCTGTTGGGCAGAGCTTGGGCGTTACTAAAAAAGAAGTAACGCGTTACTTTACCGTTACTTTTGCTAAACAGTAACGCGTTAGATAAATGTTTTCGTCAATTTTTTCAAAAAGTGACGATTTATTCGTTACTTTCCAAAAGTAACGCGTTACTTTTAAAGTAAAGAAGTTACAATAACGCTCTCACCAGTTATCGCCGTTATTATTGCATATACAAAAAAAATTCAAATAAAAGATGTATGATTAAGCTTGATTTTTTAAAATGCTATCCAGAACAGAGTGGCGCGCAAAATTGACGGAGTGCAAAAAATAATACAAACATTATTTGACATTAAACAGTAGTAAAAAAGAGAAAGTTTTAAAGTAACCCGTTACTTTTTAGTAGCGCGTTACTTTTGCAGTAACGCGTTACTGTAACGAAGTAACGATTTCGCATTATTTTTACAAAGTAACGCAATTACCGATATTTTTCGCCCACTTCAAAAAGTAACAAAATTACTAGTAACGCGTTACTAAATGTAACTGAAAAGTAACGTTTTAGCTTCGTTACTCCCAGCTCTGCTGTTGGGTGAGTTTTAATCTGAAATTCGAATATTAATACTAAGATATTGCAATGTATGAGATAATTTTGGATTGATACTTACGAGTCCTCCGGGAGGGAGGACTCAGAGATGCTAGAGTGTCCATGAGCGTCGCTAGGGGTAACTTATATAATGCTCAGCGCCATCTTGCAGAATTCTGGTAAGTTCTATTGAACACAACAGGTGGTACTCCCAAAAAGTTCAAAACAAAAACGAATCAGTAGATACACCAGGGTTTTTAGACATCTTAGTCAAAATCAAGTAGGTAGAAATCTCCCAGTTTGACCCAAACTTTTACAGGTATAAGTGGAAACATCAGGTTTTTTAGACATCTTAAATGTTTTTGTATATATATGACAGAACTGACAGATTGGTAGTAGATTTCTGAAATTATTAAGGGACATTCACCAAAATCTCAACATTGTATCTTTGACCAATTTTGATGAAAAGTATTTTATATCAAATTTAATATTGTTACCATAGTTTTCCATCCACGGCTTGGGTAAGCGATAATTAAGATTCGCCCTGTATATGACAATATTTAATTTTAATTTATTTACAATCTAAAATACGCTTTACAATGTAGAACAGATTTCAAAATTTTAAAACAATCTTTGTTTGAAAAAACTTTTTTATTTATATAAACTTAAGTCATTGCAAGGTGAAGAAATAACCTTAATTTCGCTTAGTCAAGTGGAAGGGGTTTTTTCGGTGGTTAGTTCGAAAGCCGTGGAGATATTTTTGGGATAGTCATATTCGGGACTCGATTAAGAGCAGATAAAAACTATAAGTGCCTCTCCTGAAAAACGATTGTCCTCAGCCATCCAATGTGTCGATTAGTGTAAGTATAATTTTGTACAATTATATTTTGAGAATTTTGGTATTTTTAAATGTTGGTGAATTTAATAAATTTGTTACGTTTATTGTTGAACTAGTTGGTTTTAATTTCTGGTAACCCTACGTTATTGAGGTATATTGGAAGCTACACCCCAGAGTAAATTTAAATATTAATATTTCAAGTTTTTTTAGACCTTTTTTATGAGTTATCCAAAATACCTCGTAACAATATATTAGAAAATATATCTCGAGTGGGTTCTCTAAAAAATTCCTGGCCAGGCTATGATTAATTAAAAATTGGAAAACTGACTATTTATTAAATATTGCACTCATGAGTTTAACAAATAAATTTAATACTAACCGAAATTATGAAGCCTATAGGGTTAATCGATAATAGCTATTTTCACCTATTGGTTTAATAAATAAATCTTATATCAAAATGAGCACTATTTAATTGCGAATACGATGGTATAGGGTTGTCTGTAAAAAATCTGGCCTGAATGACGGTTGTCTGTAAAAAATCTGGCCTGAATGACGGTTGTCTGTAAAAAAACTGGTATGAATGACGGTTGTCGAGTTTTAAAAGGTGAAAATTTTATGCAAGTGGAAACTGGTGACAAAGTGGTCCGAGATAAATATCGCGTGCGATAGAAAGAGGACGCAGCGTTGTAGCCGAGCGAGACGTGAGCGCCGGCTAAAAGTTGCAACAAAGAGGTCCAAGCTAACCATCCTATGCACTAGAGTGAATGACGTTAGAAATCTATTTTTTATGAAAAATTATGCTGCGAAAGAAGACAGTGAACAGTTCTTAAAAAAAATTAAAAGTTTTGACTCGAATACTATAACACCATGTTGATATTCCTACAACAAAAAAATTTAAGAACAATTTGTGTTAATTCCATGTGGCTTAATGAAAACTGCGGTTGTCATTGTGATGAATACTTCAATCCAACAGGATTTATTGGGGACCAAACGCCATTGAAAATACAAGATATTGTCGAAATGACGGAAAATGAAGACGAATGTACCGAGTTCGAAGATCAAAATTTCACTTCTGATGAATCAAATACGGAATAATAATTATTGATTGGAACTTTTTTCCATAATAAAATTTTTGTATTAATGTTATATTGTAATATAATTTTTGTACCTAAAACAAGATCCTTAGAGTATGTTTTTTACCATTTCCTTTTAATTTTTTGACTGTTCACTTTGTTCATTTTTATTTATTTTCCTGAAATAACAAGAAAATTTCAGGATAAGTACATATCGCTATCATATATCCAGAAGAACATTAATATAGCGTGTCTAATGACAAAAGCCATATTATATTTTACTAAATTATTATTTAATGTATTGTATATTTATCGTTGTTTTCTCAACTCTAATGCCAGTTACTACAAAACAATGCTCAGAATTTACTAATATATCGCTATCCTTCTCTGTTGCAAGAATAAATAACATGTGCGCTGTCTTTCATCTGGAGGTCTCGTCGTGTGCAGCTGCAATGTAGTGTCTTCTTCTATCGCATGGGATAGTTAGCTCGGACCTCTATGTTACAACTTTCAGCCTGCGATCAGGTTTAGCTCAGCTGCCCCAACGATGTGTGCTCTACTATCGCATGGGATATTTAGCCCGATCTCTTTGATCACACGCATAAAATTTTCACCTTTCAAAACTCGAGAACCGTCATTTAGGCCAGATTTTTTACAGACAACCCTATATCGTCGCACTCGCAATTAAACAGTGCTATTAACTATTATCGATTTACCTGTTTATACCTGCCAACCCAGTAGTAACGCCAGGAAAAAAATAGACAACCCAATATTTGTATACTCTATGGGCTTCATACTTTCGGTTGGTTTATTTATTCGTTAAACTCATGAGTGCAATATTTAATAAAAAGTCATTTTTCAATTTTTAATTCATCATAGTCTAGCCAGGAATTTTTTAGACAACCCACTCGAGATATATTTTCTAACATATTAAATTTGATATAAAATACTTTTCATCCATTGAACAGATGGGTGAAGGTCGTTTCTAGTGCGGATCCTCTACTAATACCTTTTTTTGCCAGATTTGATGTTATACAGGGTGTCACTGAATAACTATTCCTAATTTTCAGAAATGATAGAAGACACTTAAATAAACATTTTTTAATTATAAACTTCTAGGTTTCAAAATAAACTAGAAATATTTAAAAACAATCTCAGTTACAACAGGAAAAAGTATTTACTAAATCCTCTATACATGACCATTTAACCATGCGTTTTATCTCGATACTGAAGAATTTCCGGACACTAATTTATAAATAAAAAATGTTTATTTAAGTGTCCTCTAGCATCACAGATAATTATAAATATTTATTCTGTGACACCCTGTATATAGTTACTTACTACACCATATTGGGATAGTAGATCAAGGAGTTGTTTGTTAGGGTGTTCAGAGCTCTAGTGGATCTGGCGTTTGCGGAAATTAAGATATCGTCAGCGTAAAGCTAAATGTCTTGGCTAGACAAGAGAGTGCGGGGGATGTCGTGCGTGTATATGAAATACAGCAGCGGGTGCAACACTTGGCTTTCGGAGTGAAGGGGTCGGATATGGAGTTTCCAACTTTAACAGGGATGGTGCGATTATTGAGGTAGGAATGAATGAGTTTGATTATAGGGATTTTGAGATTGATGTCCAAAACCTTTCGAAGGAATCCGGCATGCCAGACTTGGTCAAACGCCTTTTGGACATAGAAAAGGAAGACCGATATACAGTGTCCAATGGCGTGGAGTCTCACCAGTGTATCTTGGGTGAAATACTCAGGCCTAAATACAAGTTGAAATTGGGAAATCGTTCCCTTTCATCCAGAAAGTTCCAGGTATGGTTCTTGAGAAGTGCTTCAAAAAGGTTACCTATAGCTTTCGTCAGGAATATAGGTCTTTAGTAATTTGTTGCTGTGGGATCTTTGTGGGGTTTGAGAATGAGATTATTTTCTAGCTAATTGGAAAATATGAAGGCACGCGTTCATGACGATGGTAAGGATATGGTAAAATTATTCATCACGCTATCGGAAGTAAGTATAATTTTTTACAAAGACGAAAAATGATATATAGTAAAGCCATCTATCGTAGAATGATAGTTACCGCTGTAATGGTTAAAATAAAACCTTACTCTCTAGTTTATGATTATTTACATCAATCTGCATTAGAACTGTAGAAAAATTAATAAACTACAGCAATTTTTTTTTTAAATTTCATATAGTTATTTTAACACACGAATAAAACGGGCCAAGACTGATTAAAAAGCAAAGTCGATTGACCGAATTTAAGTAAAATCTAAAAATCAACATATTTCTTGATTTTTGAATTCGGATGCATCTTAAAACTTAAAAAATTTGAAATAAAATAGGAAAAGAAACGAATATGTAGATCTGGAAGTAAAACAAGCATGTAAAAAAGGTATAATAATTGAGATATCACTTTATTCCAACTTTTTCAATATCTCTATAAACCAAATTAGGAAAACTGGGATTTAGACTATGGGGAAAATATTAAAAAATCTTTAATAGTTTAACACATTTCCTTTTATAGATTTAGTAAATCAAAATCCAAAAATTTAACCATGGCAGATTACCTTATCATTTAAATAAAATTGTTTTTAATTTCCCACTTGAAAATGCATCGATAGCCAATTTTTTCGAGTGCTCTGAAAATTTTAATGCAGCTAAAAGTCTATAGAAAACCCAATATATTTGAGGATACTACCCCCATATAGTTTTTTCTGCCAACAGAAAATAAGTATATTTATCTTTATACTATTAACTTTTTGACCAGTATCGAGTATTCATTGATTTAGAACATTTTTTGTCCTATTATAAGTACTATTAAATTTAAAAAATTGGGTTCAAAATTAAAAAACATGCAAAAAATGGATTAAAATTGAAAAAAATCTGACCCTCCGTATATAAGTTCTATTAGAGCTAAAATAACCGTGAAATACGATGGTTAGAAAAGTTTTAGTCACCCCTGAAGGGTTAAAAAATTCATATGCTAATTTATGTGAATTTCATGGAAAAAACGTTACGAAATATTATATTTCAACAAGATTTAGCAGCAGGTATGATATTAATAATAATAATAAGTAATCATTTTTTTATATTTTATATTTTTTTATAATGAAAATTAAATTCAAAATTACTTTGAAAATTTAATAGACGATTTAAATAATATTTATAATTTATAGGTTACAACTCGTTTATTTTTGAATTAATTTTTATTTTATATAAACAATTGATTATTGATTAATAGTTATTTTTTATTATTATTATAGTATTATTATTGTAAAAATGTTGAAATATAATATTTCGTAACATTTTTATTCATTAAATAAGCACAAATTAAAATTTCATTTATTTTATGGTTATTTAGCCCTAAAAGAACTTACACTCAAAGGATTAGAAACTTTTAACAATTTTATCACAATTTTTGAAAATTTCAAAATTTTTGATTCAATTTTTAAAATTTTGATGTAGTTTTGTTTTCACTTTTTCTGCCTCCCTTTTCCCCTACTTTTTACGCTCAGCAGGGAATAGAGGATGTGATTTTTTTCCACTTTTCCAATCTTTATTCCCTGCATTTTTACTCATTTTTTTTTCAATTTTTTTCGCTTTTACCCCTGCATTTCTACGCTCGGCAGAGAATAGATAGTGGGGATTTTATGCCCAACTTTTTGTGACACTCTTTTTTACCTACTTTTGAATAATATTTTTGGTTAAAACTTTTTTCCATTTTTTTTGCCCCCTTCTTATTTCCCTTCTCTTTTTGTGCTCGGTACGAGTGGCTTTAATGTTTTCCTTATATTTCAAACTTTTTTTTCACATTTCTTTTCCACTTTTTTGCCCCAATCTTTTCTCCCCTACTTTTTTTTAGGCTCGGCAGGAAGTGAATGGTGGGGGATCTGTTTTAATAAATTTTTTTTTTATTATTTTCGGCCTCACTTTTTTTCCTACTTTTTTTTTGTTTAAATTTTTTTTCCAACTTCTTTTTCCATTTTTTTTTTAATTTTTTTCTCATGACTTCAAAAATATTGCAACACAATTTTATTATTTACGAATTGAAACTTTTCTACTAAATTTAATAGTTTCGGGGATATGTTTTTAAATATGGTGACCGAAAACTACCTACCACATAATAATACAAAAATCCGGAATTAAACTTATCAAAAAATTAACTTTTCATTTATAATTGGTGATTTTTTTATCTACCGAACTACTTAGAATGACATTGTGGGTAATCAGTTTTTTTCTACTTTTCCTTATTCCCGCCCCCCCTCTTTTTCCACCATTCTTTTGTCCTCCACCCGTTTTTATTCTAGTTTTTACCATTTCAAACTTATGCTTTCTATTTTATTTTCTAATTTTTTTCCACTCTTTATCCCTCTCCATTTCCACACCTCTTTTTCCCCTACTTTGTTACTGTTTTAAACTTTTTCTCACTTTTATTTACAATTTTTTCCCCATTTTCTCCCTCTCTCTTTTTCTACCACTTTTTTATCCCAACTCGTTTTCTCGTTTTTCCAATAATTTTTACTGTTTCAAACTTTGATTTTACTTTTTTCCCCCTTCTCTTTTTCCACCACTCTTTTGTCCCCCACTTGTTAAAGCCGTAAAAGAGAGAATTTTGAACCCAAAACAAAATGTTTATAAACTCAAAATCTCCAATTCTGGAGAATAATTTGCACCAGTTTCCTGTACGTATAATAAAGTTTACCATAAATACCGTATATAATTTTAATCACTAAATTTAATTTTAATGATGTTTCGTTGATAAAAAAACCATTTTCAGTGGATTTTTAAAATTATAAATCATTAATACACTTCCTGTCATCCAATTGAGCTGAAATTATGCACATCGACTGGATATCGATATCAATTTATTATTTCGCACTTAAAATTTTAATACGTTTCGTATTTAGAAAGCCACCTTCAACTTGAATTTTATCAAATATGGACTCTTTTGATACTTTATTAAAGTTTGATTAAAACCATTTTCAGTGTGTTTTCGCATATAAAGGATTTATAATGACAAATGTTTTTTTAGGTTAATTTTTTGATATACTGGAAAATTAAACTTTTAATTGTTTTTGAATACACACTATTATTATTTTTTTAAATTAATATTTGTTTTCTTAAACGGAATAAATAAAGAAAGTGAATGAGTTTTGTTAATCATTAAAGTTTTATTTTCAAATATCTATGTTAAATATTAAATGATAACCTGTAGTCAAAACTGTATATATAGGGAAATAGAAAAATATCAACTATAAACGTCTTACTTTACTTTTCACACTAGCTTTAAAAAAATTTCACATTTCTTTCGTTTAAAAAAAACAATTTTGCATACCCAGTTAAAAAAATTATAATATTTTTTTTTTAAGAAAATAAAATACTATACATAGCGTTAAAGTATTGTTGGTCAAAACCTGTTTTTTCAAAAAGTTCTATGATATGCTGTTTTTAAATTCAATTCAACATTTGTAAATCTAATTTTTAATTGATAAGATATAAAATAAGTGCAAAGTGCTTGAGGTACTCTCAAGTATAAAAAGCCAGTAATCAGATTCTTAATCTCACTTTTCGAAATGAAGTTCCACGTGTGTATTTTTTTCGTTCTAGTGGCAAACGCTTTTGCTGGTCCAGCAGAAGTATGTGACGCTGATGCTTGCAAGATTGAAAACAACTGTAGATGTTCTTCTGGTAATTCACCTCTAGAGGGAAATTTAGATGAGTGGCCTCAGGTAAGGGTGGCGTAAATTATTCGTTATCCGATAATTACATAAATAAGTTACTGTTGCTACCAAATTTTGACCAATTTCTCGTAATAATTTCGTTTTACTGTATAAAACATTAAAAATGAATCACAGTATCATTGAACACTATTTAAATTTCTTTTAATATATTTTATGTGATTTTTACGAGAAATGTTATTAAATGACACGTTAGAAATTTTTAAAAAACGCTGGCAATTTTTTATAAATAAATTTAATATCACCCTGTAGAAAAGAAAGTTTTTTAAGAAAATATCTCCTCTTTATGCATTTTACTAAATGAATATTTTTTGTTTGATTAAATTAATTAAATAAATATTTATAGCTAATAAGTTTGACATTTGACGATGCTATTACACAAAGAGTTTATGATGATTATATCGGTCCTTTAATGTCAAGAACTAACCCTGACGACAACCCCATTGGTGCCACTTTCTTCGTACCTCACGAATATACTGACTACCAAAGAGTCAACGACTTGTACAATGTTGGTTTCGAAATTGGTGTTCATTCCATTACGTAAGTATGCATAATAACTACAATGATTAAATATCTAAAATAAGGGATTACACAGGGTTTCGTTTTTCTATAGACAAATGGCGCTATCAATTATCAGTACATCGTCGCTGAAATAATATTAATAGCGTCCCTTCCCCACACAATCTGCGGTTGATTGTATTACGTTTAATAAAAAATGCAATTCTTTAATTGATCTCATAATTATTAAGGTATTTATTTCTAGAAAATATTTTTCAATAAAATCCACTTCTCTATTTTATACGAAGATTATATGGAATAATAATAATTTTAATATCTTATCAATAACACAAAGTCTATATAGAGTAATGATTAGCAATATGATATTTTTGTAATTTACTGATGTTTATCTTGATTTAAATACAAAACTAGATTTGATTATACTATTTGTTACAAAAAATCCCCTTTATTGAAATTAAGAAATTTTTATTTTTCTCAAATCCGATTAATTTTAGAAAAGAACCTCTTCAAAAATACTGGAGAGAAGCTTCAGAAGATACTTTGGTTCAAGAATTCAGTGGCCAAAAACAGATTATTTCTAAATTTGCTGGTATTCCAAAAGAAGCTATCCTAGGAGTAAGAACTCCCCAACTGCAACTCGCTGGAAATATCTCTATTCAAGCTTATCAAATAGCAGAACTAACTTATGATAGTTCCTGGCCTTCTTTACCCACCAAAAGAATGTTTCCATACACTTTGAATTATTTATCTACCGAGCAATGTCTTTTAGGAGCTGAGTGTCCCAACGAAGCTTTTCCAGGCTTCTGGGTTCTTCCAATCAACGATTTGACGGGAGAAGGAGGAAAGGGATGCAACGCACTCGCCAGTTGTAATATTAAGTAAGTCCAAATTAACACATATATCCTTAACTAGTAGGCATTTACGTGATAACAAAACTTTAAACGAAAGTATCTCGAAAACTGTAAGATATTTCTAAAAATGGAAATGGTTCTTAATAAACCCGTCTTTTTCGGTCCCCATTGATGAGTCATTTCGTCTTATGGAATAAAACCAATAAAAATTTTTTGAGTAATTAGATTTTAATGTCGGAATTTTGAAAAATGTTATTTTTGTTATCGTATCAGCTGAAATCAAACGAAATTGACCGAAAATGACTGAATATGTCGAGAAAAGCCTAAAAAATGAAAACCAAATGAAAATATCTCGAACTTAGTAAGAGAACTGGTTTTTAATAACTCATGCCAAGTTTTGAAAATTTCAGCTGCCCCTTTTTTGCCCACCCCTTGGCCCGTGCATCGTCACGGTGCAGAAAATTGCATTTTATTGGTCACCCTCGACCGGTTGCACTAAATTTGGAGTCTTTACCCCGGGCGCCATCTTGTGGGAACATTTTCATTTTTTTTCAAGCGCGATGCAGCAAATGACATCTTTGTGATCCTGGTTGCCCAAAAAACTAACCCATTTCTATTACTTGCTGCATCTTATCCCTAAAGGGTTTAGCCACTTCCGGTTGCGCAACTCCGTATATAAGGTCTTCAAGAAATCCTCACCCCCTCCCCTGAGGCTTGCTGCATTACTTCTTTCCAAGGAAGCGCCGAAAAAAATTCAAATGAGATTTTTCCCCACTTCCGTGCCACTTTGGTATTGGCGTTCTGATGCCAAATTTTTTTATATGCTCCTCTCTACCGTTCTATCCGGTTTGCTGCGTATTCTTTTGCTTATGCGAGTTTATTTACAGTGGGATCTCGGTCTATTAAAATTACGGACACACTTTTTCCCAATTTGTGATATTTGTTTTTTTTTTAGTGGTACAGTTGACGAAATTTCGTCATGGCTGACCGATCAAGTTCAAGGTGTCCGTAATTCAACAAAAGTTCCATTGACCTTGATGTTAGCTGCCGGATGGTTTAACTCAACTGAAAATAGCCAGGCAGCCTTTGAAAAGTTTCTTGACAATTTAAGTGCCATGGGAGATGTATTTTTAGTCAATCAAAGACAGGTAATAAATCCACTTTCTTTTTATAAAAATACTTTAATAAGTTTACGAATTGTTTTTAAGGTTCTAGATTATATGAAAAATCCAGTAAAAATATCAGACTTCCAAACTGAGGGCCTTCCTGAGGAGCCTGCCAACTGTGATCCAACAAACTGTAGGTTATCAAAGGGTGAGAACGATGATCGAAACTTTAATATTTGCGTATCGTGTCCAGATGTTTATCCATGGTTAGGAAACCCTGATGGCAATAAACAGTAAATTATTGTTTATACGTTTTTAAATGTTTGAATATATATTTTTGTTCATATTTATTTTTGTTTTATTTATACCTGAAAATTCACGTTTGAATATTTCTTAAAAATTTTGAAAATAAAGCAATAAAACAAATATTACTTGATATTTAATACTAATTTTCATTAAGGAAAATCGTCATTGATTTTGAATAAAGTATACATAAAATCACTATGGAATTCTATACAGATAAATTGTAGATTTAATTTGGGACACTCTTGGTTTTGAAAGATACAACAATTGGCACTTTATTTATTTATACAATTCTGTCTGGTAATATAGTGCTGTATATTAATATAGTCAATAATCGATATAAATTAAATTTAACACAACAGAGGAATTGATGTTCCCCAACAATTTATTAAACACTCTAGGTCCAGTAGAACAATGAGTAAATATTTAAAATACTAGAATATGTGAGCGGCGCCTGCTGGTAAAAAATCTAAAAAATCATACACCTTATAATTCTCCAGTTTTGAAACCGGAAGTCGCACAAACTTGAAACTAGCTTGGGCACATATTCAAGGTATGCTGAGTCCATTGCCGTTGTCCGTTTGTCTCTATCTGTTGTGGTTCTTGAGTTATAGCGCGGACAGACGGACGGACAGAGCCGTATCATGAGACTTTTTTTAGAAGTCTAAAAATCGTACATCTTATAATTTTCAAGAAAATACTCTAAATTTAAAGGTCAAAATCACTAATTAAAAATCTAAGAGTAAATCGTTTAAGTCTACGTCTTATGATACGTTGCGACACTCTGTTTTTAGCAAGTCTGTTTGGATGCCTTTTAAGCCTATTATTATGGTTTTCACTTAACTTTTTGATTTATTGATTAACCGAATTCACATTCAGATTACGATCAATAGCACTATTAGGCACAAATCAGGGAGCATCGGTGATTACTCTACTTTTGTCCATTCTAATGGTGGTTTACACCGGTGTGATTAAAGTGGTAGTTAAAGTTAATTATCAGTTATTCAAAAATTAACTTTGAACGAAAATATTAAGTATTAATTAAAGTGATAACTAATAATGAAAGTTAATCCTAAGAAGAAGTGAGGATTAGTGGTTTCCAACCTATTTATTAAAGTTGTCGTCAATTTCAAAAGTTAATTAATAAAATGAATGCGCCGGCAATAAAAATGATAAATTTTATTAACAATATGGAAATAGATGACGATGAGTTAGAACTAGATATATTGTAATTAATAGAACATGGCTTTCCTAGGCAAATCTATGAAAGGGCCAATTATTTTAATCAAATGGATAATTCCACATTTCGAAAAAGGTTTCGACTTTCGAAAGAAACAGTTCAGGAACTTCTAATTAGAATAGGAGATAGGCTGGCTTTTCCAAATAATTTGTAAGTTTAAGATTAAATTTGTAGATATACAAAATACATTTTTCCATGCCTCGTCTATTATTTTCCAGTTTACTCCACCACTTTCCTTATTTTCAATAACATGCTTGTATTTTTTTATAGAATGAAGCTACAGCACGCAAATTATAAAAGACCCTATTAAAAGCTATCCACAGTATCAACAGAAAATGACCCAAACAAATTCATAAAATATCTGAGAGACAGAAAAAAGGCAGCAAAAACACTGCATACAACGCAATTTTCACAAAGACCCTAAATTTCATGACTACCAACATATATATTTAAATGCTAATCTTTAATTACGTAATCAACAAATTATGCTCTTCGGTGCAAAGCATTTCAGACTTAATTATTAGTTAACATTAAGTAGTGATTAGTTAATTATAAGTTAATTTCTGATTGGTGAATACCACTGTAAATCCTGTAAAATGTTAAGATGATTTGCCAGTCGAAGCATGGTTACAAAAGGTGATCTGGTGGTACTTAATACAAGAGGAATATTAAACATAGGCAACAGGCGTGTTCTTCTGGTTGGTGCTTTGAATCTAAATTAATGATAAGAGTTCGGGACATTTTATTGTATATTTTCTAAAAATAATATATTAAATTCATGTCTAAGAGATGTACTGCTGACTGTCGGGATATATCTGGTATTTTTTAAAATAAAGAAACTTCAGGAATTTATTTTGTACTTTTTCTAAGTTATTTAAAGTAGTTTGATAGTCAGTGAACCACCGACTTTAAGTCGAGTACCACATAAAATTTATTGAAGAAGATTTGAAAAGGTTGGCAACTAGTTTCGGCAGACTGCCATCATCAGGCCTATAATACAAAGTTCTAATTGCCGAAAGAAGAAACAAAACAATCTACAACTTACCAAAGAGAAGTGACTTTTTGTTAATACTTAAATAATATAATTTGTATTAAATTGTGAAATGTGCGCGCACTATAAGAAATGGGGAGTGAAAAGGTAGGACAGTTGTGTTACAGGAAATAAAGAGGGTAAAAATAATAATATTGTTGTTTGGCACTTCGCTCCGACCTCTCCAGTTCTGATTGGTATTTGTACTCACCAAATACCCGTCTACCTAATTTACCTTCCTCATATTGCTCGGCTGGCAATATGGATCTCAATATTTTTAATGTTTAACATTTAATAATTTTTACAATTTTTACCCTCTCAAAAAGTCACTTCTCATTGGTAAGCTGTAGTTTGTTTTGTTTCTTCTCTCGGCAATTAGAACTTTGTATTATAGGCCTGATGATGGCAGTCTGCCGAAACTAGTTGCCAACTTTTTCAAATTTCTTCAATAAATTTTATGTGCTACTCGACTTTATTACCTACTTGTAAAAAAAAATTATTATATTAAAAGAAGTCTTGACTATCTAAATCTAACCAGGAAGTTTTATGTGTAAAGCATACATTCTAGTACTGGACCACTTGGTAACACAATAATATATAATCAAACAACTTTCAAGTTAACGTACAAACCGATGGCAACAGCGGTGGGCACTCGAGTTGCAATTGGGATGTAGACGTTTCTGTAGTTTGCACCGGTCTTTTATAATTTATATAAAGCTACCAACAGTATCAACAGAAATTGATTCAAACAAATTCATAAAATATCTGAAGGACAGAAAAAAGGCAAAAACACTGCATGCAACGCAATTTTCACAAAGACACTAAATTTCACGACTACCAACATATATATTTAAATGCTAATTACGTAACCAACAAATTGTGCTTTTCGGTGCAAAGCATTTCATATTTAATTATTAGTTAACATTAACTAGAGATTAGTTAATTATAAGTTAATTTCTGATTGGTGCAAACCACTATTATTAAAATTATATGATTGAGTTTAGAGGACAAATCGTTGATAAAAATAAGGAATAAAAGAGGTCCCAAACTAGAGCCCTCATGTGTGTCAAACCAGTTTCGTCAAGGTATACTATCTCCCTTTTTGATTGGCGATATTGCTTAATTTTTCGTAAATACTTGCAGCCATGCTACGATGCAACCATTATAACCATTATTTTATTCAATTTTTTGTACCTACTTGAAGCCACAATCTAGCAAAATATTACGCAATATGTCCAAAGATTTATATTCATAATCGGGATAAGCCCGTAACTTATTACGAACTATTTCTAAAACTAGAACCTTGTTTTCTTCGTAAAACTTATATACAACTCGGGGTATAACTTCTTTGTCGGCATTATAAATCTTCTTAAGCTTTTGATTATCTCTTTTTCGTTTTACAGAATGATCAATGACAACAGTATGAAGTGTAGTGCGAGCAAGTTTAGACATCAAGAAAAGGTCTCCACAACGCCATCTTGATTAAATAATAAACAAGAAAACAATTTAGAAAAACGCGAAACTAAAGCAAACCATTCGCTAAAATTCGCAAAAACGCAGAGTGAACTAATTTTATAAATCCTAACCCAAGCCGCGGCAGTGACAATTCACTCCAATATGCAAACGCAGGTGTTTACAGTAGACCCGACATTTTCGGACCTTCATATTTTGCTTGTGACCAAGCAATATTATTTATTCGACTAGATGCTGATAAGAAATTCATACGAGGTCTAATCATCAATTTTATATGGAAGGTTTTATATGGTATTAACTAGTAAATTTATCAGACCCGGTACGTGAGTATTTTATTTTAGTATAATACAATTTCAGAAATTATATGTCATATCTTTGAAATATTGATACATGCTACTTGTTATTTTTGAAGACTTAACCGTCCTACTAATCCTGGTTCAAACATTTTCTTCAAATTATGATGTTTCTTTAGCAGTCTTGGCACCGATAATGTGTTGAGTTTTTATCAACAAACCGATTTTTTCTTTATTTTTGTCATAATTTGGAGAGTTTGCTTCAAATGTACCATCAATAAATTGAAAACCATCATCAGCAGACAGGTAAACATGGCAATTTCGACGTCTTGTAATTCTCGCTTCTTTTTAATTTTTAAAACAAGGAAAAGGACTTGCGATTTGTGCTGTACGCACTTGCTAAAAAATTTCCAAATATTTTACAGAAAAGACTTATTACAAAAATTCTTAATTTTTTTTAAATGCTACTGGGCCCATAACCTGATGAAGCTCGAGATTTTTTAAATTTTCAAATAAACGTGACTGACAATTCTTAATATTTTTTCACAATTCAATATTTATTACAAATTTCACTGAATACTAGTTTACTAACTATAAATTCTCAACAATGATTAGATATAAAATAAGTGCAAAGTGCTTATACTATCGAGTATAAAAAGCCAGTAATCAAATCCTTAATCTCGCTTTTCGAAATGAGGCTCTACGTGTCTATTTTTTTCGTTCTAGTGGCAAACGCTTTTGCTGGTCCAGCAGAAGTATGTGACGCTGATGCTTGCAAGATTGAAAACAACTGTAGATGTTCTTCTGGTAATTCACCTCTAGAGGGAAATTTAGAGGAGTGGCCTCAGGTAAGGATGCCACAAATTATTTTTTATACCATATAATTACATAAATAAGAGTTATTGTAACCACGAAATTATTCCGGAAATTTTGACCAAATTTCCGTAATAATTTAATAGCTGCTACATATTTTAAAATAGTTTCGATTTACTGTATAAAACATTAAAAGTGGATATTTTTCAGAATGTATCGTGAAGTATATTTAATATATTAAATTAAATACAGGGTCAATAAAAAAATATTTAAATACAATTTCTAAAACGCATTGAGTCGCAGCATTATTGATGTTGTTTAAACTGCATTTTCACTGTAGGTTTTTAGAATTACAAATATTAATAAAAAAAATTACGTTCATGCAAAAAACAAAATTTAATTGAACTATATTTTATAGAAAAAATGGTTCGTTATTGCACTAATGCAATTTTTTGTATAGAAAAAATATTGAATGCAAGTGTTTCAAAAAGTGTTTATTGCATTAGACGTATTGTCAAACTCTGTCTGACGACCTCGTAGGACGTCGTATCTAATAAATAATTACTTTTTGCACTTGTTGCATAAATACAGTGGAATATTTTAATCACTATCTATTAGCTCGTTAGGATGTTTTGCATCACAATGTAGAAACTACATATATCTCCTATTTGTGTAATTTTACTTAATAAATCTTAAATATTAGTATTTGTTTGATTAAATCAATTAAATAAGTATACAGGGTGTTTCATTGGGAAAGTTACATACGTTAACTGCAGATGGGGACACCTACGCGATCTCAAAAACTCCATACTTAATGGGTCTAACTACTTTAATAACCAAGGCACAGGGTGTTTTATCTATTTTGCCAATTTCTTGCATGGTTCACAACTTTCTAACCACACTGTATATTTTTATGATTTTTGGTGGGCATATTTTGTTTAAAGTACCCAATCGATCAATAAATTTACAATAAAAGAAATCCAGGTCCGGATTAAAAAAATAACACCCTGTATATCAGATTTTTCTAAAATAGATTCTGTATTTGCAAAGAGCAAGAAAAAATGAATTTAGTGATATACTTTGCATTTTCAGCAAAATATTTTTACTTGTAAAATTTTGAGTTGAAATTCTGAAATGGTGTGAATTGTGAGAGCCCAAAACTGAAATAATTTTTTTTATGTGATTTAGTTTTAATGAAGACTAATTAACCCAAAGAGGTAAAATTTTAATATTTTAAGTAGTTTTTTAATATTTGCGATAAATAATCCGCAAAACACATTCATCTTTAATTAACGAATAAATAATAATAAATTTATAAAAAATAAATAACTTTAATCAATGAAAAACAACACAAATTATAAAAAAACACCTAAAATTAATGACAAGAAAATAAAACCAATACGGATTAACATTTTTCAAATACAATTTGTGTAAAACTTTTTTTTATCCGACCTACGGGGGTGAAACTGGAGAGGGTTGAAATATTAAAAAAAAATTATATCTCCACTATTTTTGAAAATATCGAAACAGGTCATATCGTAAAAAATCGTAAAACATCCTAAAAACCGTAAAAAATCGTAAAAAACCGTATAAAAGTATAAAAAATCTTGAAAAAAACGTAAAAAATCATAAAAAACCGTAAAAACCAGTATTAATTTTTTGGTTCTTCAGAATTAATTCTTGGAAATATAGCCTAAAATCAGGCCTAAAGGTGTAGATAAGAAAGTTATAGGGTCTGAAGTTTTAGATTGTGTGAAATATTTTCTTACTATAGTAAAATTCTAATATTAAATTTAGATTCAGCATAAAAAGTAAATGAAAAATTTTATTATGTGCCATTAAGATCAGAAACTCATATAGGGGACTGAAGTTTTAATATTTATGAAATTATTTTCTTACTTGTGCAAAATTTTAAATTCTGATTTTAATTTATATTCAGCATAAAAAATAAACACAAAAATTTCGTATCAAAAGTTTGTACCTATTAAAAAAAGGGCGTGAAGTTTGTAATTTTTTTGTTTAAAATTTAAAATACTAATTTCAGTTTTAAATCAGGTTAGGAGAAATATTTTATTAAAAAAAATTATGTTAAATCATCATAGGCTAGAGTTACAATTATTAATGAAACGCCCTGTATATTTTTTATATTTTAATGGATTTGAAAATATTTGTGGATAACAGAATTTTGTGAGAAATTAATAATACCACACATTTTTTTTTTTTTTGTAATTTACAAATTCTGGGCTTTTTAATTTTGGGCTCTTAAAATTCACACCTTTTCAGAATTCCAACTTAAAATTTTACAAAAAAAAATCAATTATAGATGGTGTTTTTTTTGTGTCGGAATATTTTACAATATTTTTTTTAATCCGGATCTGGATTTCTTTTATTGTAAATTTATTGATCGATTGGGCACTTTAAATAAAATATGCCCTCCAAATATCATGAAAATATACATTATGGTTAGAAAGTTATGAACCATGTAAGAAATTGGCAAAATAGATAAAACACCCTATATCTTGGTTATTAAAGTAGTAAGACCATATAAGTATGGGGTTTTTGAGATTGTCTAGGTGTCCCCTATCTGCAGTTAACGTATGTCACTATCCCAATGAAACACCCTGTATAACTAAATATTTACAGCTCGTAAGTTTGACGTTTAACGATGCTATTACGCAAAGAGTTTATGATATTTATATGAGTACTTTAATGTCAAGAACTAACCCTGATGATAACCCCATCGGTGCTACTTTCTTCATACCTCACGAATATACTGACTACCAAAGAGTCAACGACTTATATAATGCTGGTTTCGAAATTGGTGTTCATTCCATTACGTAAGTATGAATAATGACGACAATAATTAAATGTCTAAAATAAGGGATTATACAGGGTTTCGCCACCCCATAATGTCAGTTTTTATATAGAATACTGGAAGATTATAGGCTTACAGAATATCTGTATGTATATAATTTTAAATTGTACTCATACAAATCCTGCATGCAATAATTTTTGAAAAATTTTCCATGTTAAAACCGATTAGCATGTAATTGTGACACTTTAAATTATTATTAATGACGCTGATACCGATTTTCTATAGCCAAATGGCGCCATCAATTATCAGTACGTTGTCGCTGAAATAATATTAATAGTGTCCCTTCCCCACTATAACTTTGATTTCTGCGGTTTACTCTTTACGTATACATTAATTAATAAAAAATGTAATTCTTCAATTGGTTTCAAAATTATTAAGATATTTATTTCTTGAAAATATTTTTGAATAAAGGAAACATAATCTTATCAATAACACAAAGTCTTATAGAGTAGTGATTAGCATTATGATATTTTTGTAATTTACTGATATTTATCTTGATTTTGATACAAAACTAGATATGATTACTATTGCTAAATTATTGTCTTACAAAAAAATCCTCTTTTTTGAAATTGGGAAATATTTATTAAATTTTCAATAATAATCTTTTAATAAACTGAAATCCAATTACTGTCAGAAAATCACCTCTACCACTATACTGGAGTAGAGCTACAGAAGATACTTTGGTTCAAGAATTCACTGGCCAAAAACAGATTATTTCTAAATTTGCTGGTATTCCAAAAGAAGATATCCTAGGAGTAAGAACTCCCCAACTGCAACTCGCTGGAAACAACTCTATTAAGGCTTATATACAAGCAGAACTCATTTATGATAGTTCCTGGCCTTCTTTACCCAAGAAAAGGATGTTTCCATACACTTTGGATTATTTATCTACCGAGCAGTGCCTTTTAGGAGCTAAGTGTCCCAACGAAGCTTTTCCAGGCTTTTGGGTTCTTCCAATCAACGATTTGACGAGAGAAGATGGAAATGGATGCTACGCTATCGAAAGTTGTTTCATTAAGTATAAGTAAGTACAAATTTACACATCTGTCCTTTAACCAGTGTCTTGCCACAGAGTAACACATTTTATTACAAAACGAAAACGGTAAGAGTTTTCGAAAAATTGTCCTTATCGGTACCCTTCATTTCGTCTATGGAATAAAAGCAGTAATTTTTTTTTGTGTAAAATTTCGATTGTTAGAATTTTAAAAATGAATTTGATCGGAAATAACTCATTATGTTGAGAAAAGATTTTTTTCTGAAATCATTTAAGAATACCTACTTTCTCGGAGCAAATTCAGACCCCAAAATAGGCTATTCTAGTATTTTAGCCCATTGCTAAGCAATGAACTTTCCCGGACCGACAAGAGTTCGGAAAAGTTTTTGCCGGCGTATAAGCAGTGAATCTCTGACTTTTGTCATAACAATAATCGAACAGTGGTTGTTGGTTGTCAAGGAAATGATTTCATAGACAGTAAGATGGTAATCAAAAATTATTATGCATTTATAAAAAATCCTTAATTTATGATAATGATAATTGCGATTTCAGAAAAATAGTATGTTTAGCTCGTAGTAAAAGCACATTCCCAGACTCCAATGCTTGTTGGTCTTGGCTTAACGCCTCGGCCTACAATTTACATTATCGCTCGGGAATGCATCGCCTTTACTACTAGATAAACAATGAACTATTTTTAACCCGTTAAGTGGGTAAGACGTAAATATACGTCATGAGTATTGGCATTAGACGATACTCTGTAGAATCTTGCCAGACAATTCAATAGTTTATTTAAACACTGAGCATTTAGAAACACCTTTATTTATTTGGTAAAAGTTACAAAAACAGAAAGCCTTAACAACGACTTCATTACATGTGATTCACACCCAAACGAGAAATTACTCTTTTTCAAGTGTACCAACTTATAACTAATAAGAAAAAGATAGTAGAATTGCACTAATTCAACACTCCCACCCAATTCTACAAATCATTATATTGTATAAAAAAAATATTAACATTTATAAACATTAAGTTTCTCTCTAAATTCTTCTATGGATAACAGAGTCATGTACAAAACAAGCAGTTTCAGATATTGGTCGGATTTTAAATTTCACAAAATATAAATTGTTCTTCGCATTTCCCTTAATTATACACTTTGTATCCTTAAAAATTTTGACCGCACCTTTTTCAAAGTTAAGTTTCAATCCCGATTCTTCCCTCTTTTTCACTGAAAGAAGATTGTACGTTAGTTTATCACACTAGAACATTTTTCAGTATTATATTTTGACCGTTCAATGTTTTTAACAAAAGTTCACCTTGCCTTTTTGTCATAATGCACTCATGTTCTTTCGCCACATTTATTTTATTTACAGAGTCCTGAGTTTTTATTAAAAATTATCCCTTATATGTTCCAACTAGATGGCATGTTGCACTGTCTACAACAAAAATTGTCTCAGTGGAATCTGAATTTCCAATATAAACATTTGAGTTACAGTACTTTTAACCATCTTGAAGAATATCGTGATGAGTTTATCATCGACTCCTGATGATGCTAACGTAGTTAGCGAAACGTACGTAGCGTGTTTTAAAAAGTGTAGTTTTGCTTAGTGGTTAGATATTCTTCAACATTGTTGAAAACCAAAGGTTCCAAATTCCTAATTCAAACTTTTAACCATGTCTGAAAGAAACGCAATATCTGATTCTGACTTTTCTCTTTCTTGACCTTCTTCCACTAGATTTGCAGTCCTTTTTCTCTGTGGACATTCATATCTTTTATGACCTCTCTTGTCACATATAAAACAATTTCCTTTAAAATTATAGTAACTTTGTCCCTGATCTACGTTATTCACACTTGAGTCATAATTAACTCTTGGTGGCCATTTTCTTCTGTTGTATCTAGCAAAAGCATGTTGTTCTTCAATTTTCGGATTTATCTTTATTTTTCTTCTGCCGTTCTTCTTCCATTAATAGTTTATTCTTTACAAAATCTAATGTTAGTATGGATTTGTCTTGACAAAACAGAACATCTAATGCTATCACAACTGATTGAAAATATTCAGGCATTCCAGAGAGTAACTGAGTAATAACTTTCTCATTTTCTATCTTACCTCCTGCCTTTCTTAATTCAGCAATAATTTTCTCAAATTCCACAAAAAATTCTAATAAAGTTGTCTTACCCTCGTACTTCATTGATATTAGTTTCTTAAACTGTAGACTTATTTGCGTTGATATCCCTGTTTTCTCGTATGTCTATCTCAAGGTGTCAATCATTTCCTTAGCTGTTGTCTTTTCCCTTATCATCTCCAGAATACTATCATCTAGGTACTGAACAATGATATTTCGAGCTCTTACATCAGTCTTCCTGAAAATTTCTAATTGTGCTGCATCCGTCGGTGGCTCTCTAGACAAAACTTCTAGTACATCCTTCTGCTCCAGAATAAGTTTGACACGGTACTCCCATGTGGAAAAACCGTTTCCGCCAAAGACTTTCACATTTAGTTGATGCTTATCTGCGGCCATGATGCTTTCTTTCTCTCACAATTGAAATCAAACTTAAACCTCACTAACTGTTTCACGGTCTGGGCCCATAACCTGTAGAATCTTGCCAGACAATTCAATAGTTTATTTAAACACTGAGCATTTAGAAACAAGTTTATTTATTTGGTAAAAGTTACAAAAACGGAAAGCCTTAACAACGACTTCATTACATGTGATTCACACCCAAACGGCAAGTGACAAGTTAGCCTTTTTCAAGTGTACCAACTTATAACTAATAAGAAAAAGGTAGTAGAATTGCACTAATTCAACATTCTCTAAGACATTGAGTGGTACCACTTATCCTGCGCTTTAGGCAATATTCATTTCATAGCGACACGTGGTAGATACTGACGCTGCACTATGTTTCTTGAGACGTAGACATTGCTGTTTGTTATATAAATAAAAATATTTGAGGTAAGTATTCCTCTACATATTATTGTATGTTTTCTTTTCATTTATTTTCGTATGTTTAGCGATGGAAAAAAGGAAAAGGGACGTTGCAAACGTCGGTCATGTTGGCTCCCAGCATGCTAGCAACCAAACGCGGCGACAGCCGATGCGCCACCGGTTGTATTTGTAAAATAATTAATTTTTTTTTCTCTCGTTTTGGAATTTATTAATTTTTTATTTCGGATATCAAACAAGCATATATAACAAAATAATTCTTTCGTATTCCATTTTCATAGCTGCCTTTTATTTCAAAAGTTATCGAACTTTCAAAAAATCGAAAGAAAAGGAGCTGAGCTAAATTTTGAAAATTGTAATTTTTTATTTCGGATATCAAACAAGCATTTAAAAACAAATAATTCTTTCGTATTCCATTTTCATAGCTGCCTTTTATTTCAAAAGTTATCGAACTTTAAAAAAATCGAAAAAAAGGAGCTGAGCAAAATTTTGAAAATTGTAATTTTTTATTTCGGATATCAAACAAGCATTTAAAAACAAATAATTCTTTCGTATTCCATTTTCATAGCTGCCTTTTATTTCAAAAGTTATAGAATTTTCAAAAAATCGAATGAACAGGAGCTGAGCTAAATTTTGAAAATTGTAATTTTTTATTTCGGATATCAAATAAGCATATAAAAACAAATAATTCTTTCGTATTCCATTTTCATAGCTGCCTTTTATTTCAAAAGTTATCGAACTTTAAAAAAATCGAAAAAAAGGAGCTGAGCAAAATTTTGAAAATTGTAATTTTTTATTTCGGATATCAAACAAGCATTTAAAAACAAATAATTCTTTCGTATTCCATTTTCATAGCTGCCTTTTATTTCAAAAGTTATCGAACTTTCAAAAAATCGAAAGAAAAGGAGCTGAGCTAAATTTTGAAAATTGTAATTTTTGATTTCGGATATCAAACAAGCATTTAAAAACAAATAATTCTTTCGTATTCCATTTTCATAGCTGCCTTTTATTTCAAAATTTATAGAACTTTCAAAAAATCGAAAGAAAAGGAGCTGAGCTAAATTTTGAAAATTGTAATTTTTGATTTTGGATATCAAACAAGCATTTAAAAACAAATAATTCTTTCGTATTCCATTTTCATAGCTGCCTTTTATTTCAAAATTTATAGAACTTTCAAAAAATCGAAAGAAAATGAGCTGAGCTAAATTTTGAAAATTGTAATTTTTTATTTCGGATATCAAACAAGTATTTAAAAACAAATAATTCTTTCGTATTCCATTTTCATAGCTGCCTTTTATTTCAAAAGTTATCGAACTTTAAAAAAATCGAAAAAAATGAGCTGAGCAAAATTTTGAAAATTGTAATTTTTTATTTCGGATATCAAACAAGCATTTAAAAACAAATAATTCTTTCGTATTCCATTTTCATAGCTGCCTTTTATTTCAAAAGTTATAGAACTTTCAAAAAATCGAAAGAAAAGGAGCTGAGCTAAATTTTGAAAATTGTAATTTTTGATTTCGGATATCAAACAAGCATTTAAAAACAAATAATTCTTTCGTATTCCATTTTCATAGCTGCCTTTTATTTCAAAAGTTATCGAACTTTAAAAAAATCGAAAAAAAGGAGCTGAGCAAAATTTTGAAAATTGTAATTTTTTATTTCGGATATCAAACAAGCATTTAAAAACAAATAATTCTTTCGTATTCCATTTTCATAGCTGCCTTTTATTTCAAAAGTTATAGAATTTTCAAAAAATCGAATGAACAGGAGCTGAGCTAAATTTTGAAAATTGTAATTTTTTATTTCGGATATCAAATAAGCATATAAAAACAAATAATTCTTTCGTATTCCATTTTCATAGCTGCCTTTTATTTCAAAAGTTATCGAACTTTAAAAAAATCGAAAAAAAGGAGCTGAGCAAAATTTTGAAAATTGTAATTTTTTATTTCGGATATCAAACAAGCATTTAAAAACAAATAATTCTTTCGTATTCCATTTTCATAGCTGCCTTTTATTTCAAAAGTTATCGAACTTTCAAAAAATCGAAAGAAAAGGAGCTGAGCTAAATTTTGAAAATTGTAATTTTTGATTTCGGATATCAAACAAGCATTTAAAAACAAATAATTCTTTCGTATTCCATTTTCATAGCTGCCTTTTATTTCAAAATTTATAGAACTTTCAAAAAATCGAAAGAAAAGGAGCTGAGCTAAATTTTGAAAATTGTAATTTTTGATTTTGGATATCAAACAAGCATTTAAAAACAAATAATTCTTTCGTATTCCATTTTCATAGCTGCCTTTTATTTCAAAATTTATAGAACTTTCAAAAAATCGAAAGAAAAGGAGCTGAGCTAAATTTTGAAAATTGTAATTTTTTATTTCGGATATCAAACAAGTATTTAAAAACAAATAATTCTTTCGTATTCCATTTTCATAGCTGCCTTTTATTTCAAAAGTTATCGAACTTTAAAAAAATCGAAAAAAATGAGCTGAGCAAAATTTTGAAAATTGTAATTTTTTATTTCGGATATCAAACAAGCATTTAAAAACAAATAATTCTTTCGTATTCCATTTTCATAGCTGCCTTTTATTTCAAAAGTTATAGAACTTTCAAAAAATCGAAAGAAAAGGAGCTGAGCTAAATTTTGAAAATTGTAATTTTTGATTTCGGATATCAAACAAGCATTTAAAAACAAACAATTCTTTCGTATTCCATTTTCATAGCTGCCTTTTATTTCAAAATTTATAAAACTTTCAAAAAATCGAAAGAAAAGGAGCTGAGCTAAATTTTGAAAATTGTAATTTTTTATTTCGGATATCAAATAAGCATTTAAAAACAAATAATTCTTTCGTATTCCATTTTCATAGCTGCCTTTTATTTCAAAACTTTCGAGGAGTTTGAAAAAATCGAAAAAAGTTGGACTTATTTTGAAAATAATTAATTTTTATCTAGGATATCGAAAATGGGATCAAAAAGTACCATATTTGTGAAAAAATTTATAATTTTAAAATAATATGTGTAGAAGTTAATAACCAAAATTACAAAAAGTTTAAAACAATTTCACAAAATTTTTTTAATTTTTTTAAACCAACTTCATTAATGAATTTTGTAGCAGAAAAACTAAAATAATCGATTAAACAATTACTGTACTAGTACTGCCAGTCTGCCAGAACAAAGTCGACAAATGCGACAAAACAAAAGCATGGCATAAAGTGAAATAACTCAACACTTAACGTCACACATATAGAGACCGATGTTTATATAATAACAATTCCATATAAACTAATTCTAGATGATCAGCGTTTCGATAATCGCTGTCAAAGAATGAAGATATCAGTGCCGGCCTAATAAGAAATATATTATTTGATTTTATTAAAGACAATTTCAATAAAGTGTATTATATTGCATTTGTTATATGTTCTAATCGGTAATCTAATCTTGTAAAGAATGTAAAAATTTTGAAAGAATAAAACTAGGTAAAAGTTAAGAAATTATATTTACAATTAAAGCACTGACAGCAATTAGCAAAGCACTTCTCTTATTGAAAATGGATTTCGGCAATTTTTTTTTAAATTTTAGTATGTTGTAAATCTTATGGTTCTGATTAAATGTCTCTGTGATCTTAACCCAATCCTATGACCAGTTTTCGAGAAATTGGTGGTCAAAGTTGGATAAACGGGAATGTTGGAAATTTTGTTTTAATTTCAATTTCTTAAATTTTTAAGAAAACTGAACAGCATATCTTGAATTTGTTTATGGGAGTATTTAGTGATAGTATTGGTATTTAAAAAATATAATAATTGTTTATAAAGGGCTAACCAAAAAGTCAGTGTTGCTATTTTATTTTTAAAATCGCTATAATATTGAAAATCATTAAACCTCAATTTTGATAAATTCTCAATAACTTTATAACAAACGGCCAGATTTCGTTAAAAAAATATATGCTAGGTCATTAGTCAAGGAAAAACTGCACTATGCAAAGTTTAAAAACTTATCAACGGACTCGAATTTTTTGCTTCCAAATCGGTTTTTTTCCAAAATCGCCTCAAATACGATGCTATAGCAGTACAGTTGTAAAATATTTGTAGCTAAAACTAGTAACGGATTTACTATTACAACCTGAAAAGCATTATTTTTTAAATGCCTTTTAAAAACCATAAGATATTCGAATACGATTAAATGGATATAGAGAACATTACATTGGCTGAAAAAATCTATAGGAACTCTCATGTTTCTCCAGTTATACAGGAAAAAAAAACAATTCTATTTTAAGTTTTATTGTATACAAAAAATGCTGTTATACTGCACTAATAAATATTCGATGCGACGTTCGTGGAGTTAAAGGGTTTATTATCAACATTTTTAATAAAAAAAGTCAAGTCCGTATTAAAAAAAAATTGATGGTCGCCGTGAAGAGACGAAACGTCGTGTAGAAGGTTTATTAGAACAGTAAAATAGCATTTTTTAGATACAATAAGACTTTCCTTTTACATTTTTTGATATTTCTTAAAATAAAAATTCTATGCGGAAAAAGCAGTAGAATTTTTTTTTACCAGCATCATGCTCTCCAAAATAGTTAACTTTTATGGTTTAGAATATAGCAACGTTAAGACATGATACGAGAAACGGACTGTATATACTCCGCGGGTAGGTAAAATTTGAAACACCCTGTACGCTTATAAAAAATAATGCTTCTCGGGCAAAGTCTCTTTTAAATCAAGTTGTAATAGTAAATGCGTTACCATTTTTAGTTACAAATATGTTGTAACTGTTCTGCTAAAACATCATATTTGAGGCGTTTTTGGAAAAAAATCAGATTTGGAAGCCCAATATTCGAGTCCGTGGGACATTTTTTAAACTTTGCATAGTGTAGTTTTTCCTAACCTGTAAAGCACATATTGTTTTAGGAAATCTAGCAGTTTGTTTTAAAGTTATTAGGAAATTATCAAAACTGAGGTTTAATAGTTTTCAATAGTATACTAATTTTAAGAATGAAGTAGCTCCACTAGCTTTTGATAAACCCTGTATGTACAATTAATATATTTTTTAAATACAAATCTTATGACAATTCTCCCACAAACAAATTCAAGATAGTCTAATAAATTATCTTAAAAATTCAAGAAATTGAAATTAAAACAAAACTAAATAAAAATTTGGGGGGTTTGTCCGATTGACACCAAGAAACAGATCTATTCTAGGGTATCAGAGTCTTGTATGCAAAATTTCAAAATTTTTGATTTATCGTTACTACAACATCCGTCCTAACACACACACACACACACACGCACGCACGCACGCACGCTTGCACGCACGCACACACTCTCGTTCACACGCACGCACCCACACTCATACAAACACACACACAAACACACACACACACACACCACATTATCGCGAAAATATCAAAATTGTATTCTAGGGACATTAAAACGTGTTTATCCATTGAAAACTCACTACCCAATTTTTAGCATGATTATTATACCTCTCTTATCTGAGGGGCGAGAGGTAAAAATATTAATAAAAACGTCAGAAATAAAATACTCTTCCTTAAAACAAAAAAGACACATATAAATAAAAAAGTACGAAGTTGCGACTTGCGATCAGGTACAATTTTTGCATGTATTTTGGCAGCTTCAGAATAAGGGAGAAAAGAAAGATTGGTACATCATAGGTGGTACGATCTTATACAGCTGTCTCAGAAAATATTTTTTCTCCTTCGCCCTCTGTATCACTGACCAGAACATGGTCTTACATGAAACATTTTTGCTTTGGCTTCACAGGATTTGGTTTGGATTTCAATTTTAATTTCTTTTCAGTAATTTTCTTCCTCCTAACCACTCTCATTTCCTGCAACTTCCACTCTCATTTCCTGCAATTTCCCATCTCTCTCTCTGCCTTCAAAGTTGCCCTGATCTTGCATCTATTTCCTAGTTATTTGGTTTTTTTTCGATTTCTCTTCCTCTTTAAGTAAGATGCTGATACGCCATTTCTCGGAAGGGATAGTCATTGGAAAATTTTTGCTCCATTCTACTCCCAGTTTTCTGTTTTTTCTCTACGATCCTTCAGTGAAGCCTGTCTTGAATGGTTGATCTTGAAACTCCGTTTAGTCGACATATTGTGCTCCTCTATATATATTATATTCTTGTTCTGATTAGCTGGCAGAAAACAGGCGTTCTCGAAGGCAGTTTTTTACCGTAAATATTCTATAGAAAAAGGTACTGACCGACAACTAGCACACACTATAGGTTTTCTCGGCCATATAAAATCAATCATTATATTTATTTCATATACAGTGTGTCCAGAGATGAAACCGACAAAACTTAGGGGCTTATAGGGACTGCCAATATGATTGCAAAAAGTCATATACAAATGTCCAAAACCGCTTTGTTACTGATATACAGTGTGATTTGTGAATTTAGATAAAAAATTCAATCCGCCATATTAAATACAGGGATAAAACGATTTGATTTAAATTTGCTATATGAATTAAACTAAATGGCCTTTGAACGAAACCAATATCAGGACCGGAATATTGATAATTATTATACTAGAACAGTTATTCTTACAAGAAATGACTCATACCGGTCCTGATACGAATTTATTTTTTCGTCTTTTCCTGGGTTATGAAAGTATTTTATAAAAATTTACTACGAACTAATTAAAGAAAATAACAATATTTATGTCTTGCTTTTGTAATTTTTTATTATAATAACCCATTTTTGATGGTATTTTATCCAAAAATTAATTTCTCGAATGAAAAAATTGAAAATAATAATTTAATACGAAATAACTGAAATGGTGCCAGAAACTTTTTTAACAAGTTCCTGTACGATTTTTTTCGTAGATTTCGAATCTGAGCTCAGATTTTTGATAATCATTATACAGGGTGAGTTATTCTTACAAGAACTTAAGATGGAACAAAGAGAATATTCCGGTCCTGATATTGGATTCGTTCAAAGGGCTACTTATTAAGGCAATTTAGTTTAATTCATCTACCAAATTTAAACCAAATCGGGTTATCCCTGTATTTAATATGGCGGATTGAATTTTTTGTCTAAATTCATAAATCACACTGTATATCAGTAACGAAGCGGTTTTGGACATTTGTATATGACTTTTTGCAATCATATTGGCAGTCTCTATAACCCCCTTAGTTTTGTCGGTTTCATCTCTGGACACCCTGTATGACTACAGTATCAACTTCCATTTGAACTTCAAAAAGGACAGAACGATAAATGTCCATATCATTGGACATTGTCATTAAATATTCACGAATAATCAGCTCAATGATCCAGTTCTCGGCCACAAATGGGAAAATAGTTGTTTTGAGACTCCAATACACCGACCAGCCCTCAATTTAAAGGACAAATATTTTATTTACATTTTTCTAACCTGGAATTTTCGAATATGTAGTTAGCATTTTTTTATATTATTTCATGAAAAAGGCAAAAACGGCCGATAACTGAGAGCGTGGCCGGCAAACTGGCGCAATCACCCTAAATTAGCAAATACGATATTCGTTCTTATATTTTCAAAGTGTGAGCTGTACTACCTAGTCACTCTACTAAAATCCTCAAAAGGCTAGTAACGCTAAATTTAAGATATTTGACATAATGAAAAAAAAAACATTATTTTTAAGTTGAGAAGTTCTCTGCATAAATATCAAATTTAAACGATAATTGATTTTAAAATCTCCATTTCGCATTATACTGTTGAATTCTTAAGCAAATCTAATAGTATTTTATAATAATCTGATTAAGAATTTGAAAAGCCTTTTGTGCTTAAAATCTCCTCATTGTAAAATTGGATACGATAACAACCTAAATATTAGCCAAATAGAATATTAACCAATATTTTCATAAAAATAATCAAATTGTCTTTAACTACAATAAAATATACTTCTTAAGCCGAATCTGTAAAAAGTCAAATAGCGAAAATGCAACACGCTGAAATACAAATAGAAATCTATGACGTTCTCAATGAATCGATTCAAATCGAAGGTCAAAATATCGATTCACAAAAAAATCGGCACTTAAAAGATCGATCTTTAGAAGATTCTGTTGTCGATGCTTTTCCCAACTACTCTTTATGCAAATTACATCCCAAATAATTAATTAATAAATCTATAAGGTTATCCACATCTGAAATGTGGTCCAGTGTTCAATAAATGTAACAATAACTCATTTTAATACGAGTGTGGAACAATAAATATTAAAATTTTTTAGGATTTTTAATAAACCAAATACGAAACAATTTGAATTGGTCAAATTTTCAGATCTTCGTATAACGGAGAAAATATCTCCAATTCCTCCAAATTTAACAAATTCAAATCGTTTCTCGTTGAGTTCAATAAAAATTCTAATTTTTTCTATTTTAAAAGGTTTGAAAATGGAATCCGAAAGTATTATTTGTTTTTACATCCTTTTTTGATATCCAAGAAAAAAATTAATTATTTTCAAAATTTAGTCCAGCACTTTTTTTTCGATTTTGTCAAAATCATCGTAAGTTTTTAAATAAAAGGCAGCTATGAAAATGGAAGACGAAAGAATTATTTGTTTTTAAATGCTTGTTTGATATCCGAAATAAAAAATTCAAATTTTCAAAATTTAGCTCAGCTCCTGTTCATTCGATTTTTTGAAAATTCTATAACTTTTGAAATAAAAGGCAGCTATAAAAATGGAATACAAAAGAATTATTTGTTTTTATATGCTTGTTTGATATCCGAAATAAAAAATTACAATTTTCAAAATTTAGCTCAGCTCCTTTTCATTCGATTTTTTGAAAGTTCGATAACTTTTGAAATAAAAGGCAGCTATGAAAATGGAATACAAAAGAATTATTTGTTTTTAAATGCTTGTTTGATATCCGAAATAAAAAATTCAAATTTTCAAAATTTAGCTCAGTTCCTTTTCATTCGATTTTTTGAAAATTCTATAACTTTTGAAATAAAAGGCAGCTATGAAAATGGAATACAAAAGAATTATTTGTTTTTAAATGCTTGTTTGATATCCGAAATAAAAAATTACAATTTTCAAAATTTAGCTCAGCTCCTTTCGATTTTTTGAAAGTTCGATAACTTTTGAAATAAAAGGCAGCTATGAAAATGGAATACGAAAGAATTATTTGTTTTTAAATGCTTGTTTGATATCCGAAATAAAAAATTACAATTTTCGAAATTTAGCTCAGCTCCTTTTCTTTCGATTTTTTGAAAGTTCGATAACTTTCGAAATAAAAGGCAGCTATGAAAATGGAATACAAAAGAATTATTTGTTTTTAAATGCTTGTTTGATATCCGAAATAAAAAATTCAAATTTTCAAAATTTAGCTCAGCTCCTTTTCATTCGATTTTTTGAAAATTCTATAACTTTTGAAATAAAAGGCAGCTATGAAAATGGAATACGAAAGAATTATTTGTTTTTATATGCTTGTTTGATATCCGAAATAAAAAATTACAATTTTCAAAATTTAGCTCAGCTCCTTTTCATTCGATTTTTTGAAAGTTCGATAACTTTTGAAATAAAAGGCAGCTATGAAAATGGAATACAAAAGAATTATTTGTTTTTAAATGCTTGTTTGATATCCGAAATAAAAAATTACAATTTTTAAAATTTAGCTCAGCTCCTTTCGATTTTTTGAAAGTTCGATAACTTTCGAAATAAAAGGCAGCTATGAAAATGGAATACGAAAGAATTATTTGTTTTTATATGCTTGTTTGATATCCGAAATAAAAAATTCAAATTTTCAAAATTTAGCTCAGCTCCTTTTCATTCGATTTTTTGAAAATTCTATAACTTTTGAAATAAAAGGCAGCTATGAAAATGGAATACAAAAGAATTATTTGTTTTTAAATGCTTGTTTGATATCCAAAATAAAAAATTACAATTTTCAAAATTTAGCTCAGCTCCTTTCGATTTTTTGAAAGTTCGATAACTTTTGAAATAAAAGGCAGCTATGAAAATGGAATACGAAAGAATTATTTTCCTACGATCACTACCCAAAGTAGGCTTTTGCACACTAAAATCTAACCGCAAAGTTGATGTTTTCCGTGATCTGTCATAATTTGACATTATTGTCGCTCTAGCGCGTACTTTTCCGCTCGCCTGTTTTCATTTACAATAAACTAAAGAAAGGTAGTAAATAATAGGTATATTAAAACAAAATGTAGGACAGGCTGAATATTTTAGTTGAAATATTAATATTTGAAGATATTTCGAACGAAATTAAACTTTATTTTATAAAATTTATCCAGTAAAAATATAACAGTCAGAAGGTGCACCTAGATACACCTAGGTACACCTATATGCAATAGTGATTGCATATTTAAGTACCTACTTACTATTTTGTGCAAATAGTAGACTATGAAATTAATGAAACGTCATTATTTCATTTTTAGGTTATGAAGTGTATTTTCATGTTTTTTTTTAATTATTTGTCTAAAAATAATGTGATCGTAGAAAAAATCTTGTGTGCAATTCGAGCAGAAAGTGCTTTGCCGCTTTCGGCAGATTGCCCGCGCTCCGCTACTCTCTGCCTCAAGCAGCAAAGTATCACTTTCCGCTCTTAATACACAAATAGCTATTGTTTTTATATGCTTGTTTGATATCCGAAATAAAAAATTACAATTTTCAAAATTTAGCTCAGCTCCTTTTCGTTCGATTTTTTAAAAGTTCGATAACTTTTGAAATAAAAGGCAGCTATGAAAATGGAATACGAAAGAATTATTTGTTTTTATATGCTTGTTTGATATCCGAAATAAAAAATTACAATTTTCAAAATTTAGCTCAGCTCCTTTTCGTTCGATTTTTTGAAAGTTCGATAACTTTTGAAATAAAAGGCAGCTATGAAAATGGAATACGAAAGAATTATTTGTTTTTAAATGCTTGTTTGATATACGAAATAAAAAATTACAATTCTCAAAATTTAGCTCAGCTCCTTTTCTTTCGATTTTTTGAAAGTTCTATAACTTTTGAAATAAAAGGCAGCTATGAAAATGGAATACGAAAGAATTATTTGTTTTTGTATGGTTGTTTGATATCCCAAATAAAAAATTAATAATTTCCAAAACGAGAGAAATAAAATTAATTATTTTACAAAAACAACCGGTGGCGCATCGGCTGTCGCCGCGTTTGGTTGCTAGCATGCTGGGAGCTAACATGACCGACGTACGTTGCAAGCAGCGACTTGGGCAGTGATTCGGAAGATTTAAATTTAGATGATAATTGGACGTCCTCGGATGAATCTTGTGAATCTGATGAAGGCAATTTGAGTAATTTCTCCAGTGAGGATTCCGAGTCTGATTCTGTTGCCGATGTTGTGGTAGAGCAATTTGATGTTCCATGAAATAACAGTGGTAGGTATAGCTCCTCCACCGTTCCCCTTTACCGGAAATAGAGATATTCAAAAATCAAATCTAAATAAAGACAATATACTCGGCATTTTCGAGAGTTTTTTCACTGATGATTTGATTAACATTGTAGTTGTTGAGACAAATCGTTATGCTCGTCAATTTATTGCAAAAAATGTTTAAAATATTAAAAATAGGTGTAGAATAAAGAACTGGACCGAGACAAATAGCGACGAGATAAAAACGTTTTTGGGACTTTGGATTTTACAAGGAGTGTGTTCTAAGCCCGAAAGTAAGATTTATTTCTCGAAAAGAGAAACCATTGAAACACCAATTTTTTTATCAAATAACAAAAATTACAAAAATTTCTTCATTTTACAAATAAACTAAGAGTTTGACGGATCGGTGAATAGTAAATTGTTTAAAATCCAGCCAATTTTAAATCACTTGAAAGAAAAATATATGTCGCTTTATATTCCTCAAAAAAATATAAGTGTCGTTGAATCCTTGATTGGATGGAAAGGTAGATTGGGATGGCGACAATACATTCCATCTAAACGGAAAAGATTTGGAATTAAGACGTTCTCCTTATGCGAAAGTAACAGGTTATGTTTACAATTTCATTTGGTATACTGGTGCGTGTACAGTATAAGGTGATTCAAATTATATTAATGAACCCCTCACATCAAGAGCTGTCTTGGAATTGGCACATTCACTGCTGATAGGCGATATTGAATATATTTAGACTGAACAGGAAAGGTATTAAATTATAAATCAAGGGTACCAAATTGGAAAAAAATGAAAATATTGCAGTGTGACGGAAAAAAACAAATGATATTAAAGTGGCGCGACAAAAAAGATGTTGTAATTATTAGTTCCATTCATGACGACAGCAAAGAATTAGTAAAATCTAGAGGAGGAAGAATAGTAGAAAAGCCAGCAGTTATTGTTGATTACAACAAGAATATGGGTGGTGTAGACTTGGCGAATAATTATTTACACTTCTATTCAACTGCAAGCAATCGATTAAAAAAATACTACATGAAACTTTTCCGTCACAGCTTAAAACTCCTATCATCTTTATAAAAAATTAGGGGACAGTAAAAAGAGACCCAGGTAGCATGATGGCGTCATAAAGACGTCAATTTTAAGTCAGAATAGTCGCTATAACGTCGCGACCCAAAAAGTGATATCGAAAGGACGTCGTTTCAATAACGAATATAAGACGTCCTGGGAGTGACGTCAATATGACAGGTTTTAAACGTCATCAAAAATCTAAAAGTGATATAAACATTATTAGTAATAGTACATGATTATCATATATATTAAAATGTTAAAATAGTCCACTTTCACCATAAAACTGGGAAATAAAAGTGGAATTGACTGTATTATAAGATGGTATAATTATTAAAATAAAAAGAAGAAAATGACATATGACGTAACCAACTTTTTTTACCTATTTTGCCACCAATCAGACCACGCGTTCATGAAAACCGAAAACTGCCAAGTTCACCGATTCCATTCCAGCATTCATAGAGGCCTTACCCGAGATTATTTTATTACAGCAGACAAGCGACTCTGTGCGGAGACCTATAAATTATTGTTTACTTACATTATCATATTTATTGGTGTTTTCTTTAATAAACAGGGCATAATATAAGTGAAACTGCAATGTACGTAGTAACGGAATTTGATAATAATATGGGCCTGGCAATTGTGAGAGATGTGTGGTTAACGTCTTTAAAAAAGGAAGTTTATTGGTCTCCTTATAAACAAAGGGAAAAGTATATAAAGGTTTTATTAAGCAATGATCAGGAAGTTTGTGAAACCTGGACAGTGTGCAAAGTTCACTTTGTTGGCTTTATTGTGTTTGTATTGTAAATTGTTATCTAAATAAATTAGTTTTTCTGAATTGTCGACCTGCATTATTATTTGAATATGCGTCATTGTTTGACGTCTGAAAGACAATATGTGATGATGTCAATATGACGTCATTTCGTGCCGTTGCTAAGACATCCTAAAATGACGTCTCTGGGCCTTGACATTTGGCCGTCATTTATGACGTCTCTTCACGTCAAAATGACGTTATCATGTTACCTAGGGATTATCGTTCCTTATAATACTTGGAGAAACAACCGTAGAAAAATATGCGACGGGTAGACACAACACAAACCGTCGAGGTCGTACACCAAAGCCTTTACGTTCACGCCATTTTCCTGAACTGATACCGCCAAAAACAAAGCAAAACCCAACTAACCGATGTATTCTATATTATGTAAAAAAAATCGGAAAGAGTCCCGATACTGGTGTGCCGATTGCATAACAGGACTTTTACCCGCCCCATGCTTTAAAATATATCATACAAAACAATGAAAATAAATGTTTTAGTTTGTAAAAATGTAAAACATTCATTTTATATTCTCACAATATCAATAAATAATACAAAATTGTTAATTTCAAAATTATTGTTTCCCTTTAATGAGCATGACGAGTGGAAATCTTCAGATAATGAGGACGACGTATATACTCGAATGCGGTAAAAATCTCCGCCGGCTGTGGTTGACATTTTGCTTCATGGTTTCCCCACTTGACAGGTTAAAGAAAAATAAACGAAAATATCTTGAAGCTAGTAAAAAATATTGAAAAATTGAACTGGTTCTTAATAACTTGGTTCTTATCACCAGCCAAGATTTGAAATTTTTCGCCGCCCCTTTTTTGCCTCCCCGCCCGTGCACTATTACTATGCAACAAATCGCAAGTGACATCTTAGTGATCCTGGGTGCCCAGAGAAACCATCTCTATTATTACTGCATCTTCTTCCGTAACGGGTTTGGCGACTTAAGACATCCTCATTGCTGCATTGCTTCTTTTCATAGAAGAGCCGAAAAAATTCAAATGATATTTTTCCTCACTTCCGTGCCACCTCTACTGTTCTATCCGGTTTGTTGCATATTATTTTGCTTACTGTTTTTTTTACAGTGGGTTCTGTCTATTAAAACTACAAATATATATCACTAAGTATAATTTGTGATAATTGTACTTTTTTAGTGAAACAGTTGAAGAAATTTCGTCATGGCTGACAGATCAAGTTCAAGGTATCCGTAATACAACAAAAGTTCCATTGACCTTGATGTTAGCTGCCGGATGGTTTATTTCAACTGAAAATAGTCAGGCAGCCTTTGAAAAGTTTCTTGACAATTTAAGTGACATGGGAGATGTATTTTTAGTCACTCAAAAACAGGTAATAAATGTAAATAATAAGTGACTTATTATATTTTTATATTGTTTTTAGGTTCTAGATTATATTAAAAATCCATTAAAAATATCCGAATTTCAAACTCAGCTCCTTCCTGAGAAGCCTGCCAACTGCGATCCAACAAACTGTACGTTATTAAAGGGCGAGGATGATGTTCGAAACTTTAATATTTGCGTATCTTGTCCTGATGTTTATCCATGGTTAGGAAATCCTGATGGCAATAAACCGTAGACTATTGTTTATAGGTTTTTAAATGTTTGAATAAATATTTTATTCATTTCTTTTTGTTTTTTATTTATACTTGAAAATTAACATGTTGAAAATAAAGCAATCAATAAAAACAGAATACCATGCAATAACTAGTAAAAGGAATAATCTTTGCGCGATTTTTTAAGACTATGGCCTGTTTCCTTCAGTGGAAGAAAGTCCAATTAAAAAAAATGTCAATTTTTCAATTATTTTTCAACGAGTCCCATGCGAAAAGTTTTGGTTTGACTTAATTATAAATTCAACAAACTGAGTTTGATACATATTTGGTTGGTGTAACGTTTTTATGTGTCATATTTAATATAATCTTAAATTGTAATGTTTAAAATGATGCTTGGTAATATATTTGTTGAAAATAAACAACTCCACGATATCAAATCCAACAAATAAATTCTAAATTGCTTTATACCATAATAAGGAACGTAAAGATTGTATTTCAAATAACAATTTTTAATTGTTTATTATAATAAAAAAATATAAAAAATATTTCACTTAAAATATAACTAACTGTTCTTCCTA
Source organism: Neocrepidodera transversa (assembly GCA_963243735.1). Taxonomy (NCBI): domain Eukaryota; kingdom Metazoa; phylum Arthropoda; class Insecta; order Coleoptera; family Chrysomelidae; genus Neocrepidodera; species Neocrepidodera transversa. The sequence goes on from OY725343.1 coordinate 17,009,848, forward strand.
CTAACAATATAAATAATACATCTAAAATAAGCGTAAAAGTTTACAAACTATAAAAAATATAATACTGCATTAAAAATTAAAGATACAATATTAAATTTTTCTAATGAACAGAATCACTTGAAAAAACTACAAAAAAAATTAAAAGTGGATAACAGATCTTTTAAGCTAAATAAACTCAGATATCTTCTATCTAGAAACAAAAAAGGAAAATTAAGTTCTGAATTTTTTTAAATTGTCAAAACGGTTCCCGACTTGGATTTTGATGGATCTTCAAGACCAGGAACAACTTCAAGAATTGGATCATCGTTAGAAGCTGGACCAACTTTATTTGTATCTTGTACCTTATATTCATTCTCATAATCACATTCCAAACTCTTGATATATCTGATTTATTTTCAACCATCATCAGGATCTCAAGACGAGGCAATATTTTTGGCAGGACCAACCACACAGAAACCATCGAAGAGAGAAAAGTGAAATTATAATTTCCAGAAGAAAAACGAAGACTTGAAGAAGATGAAAAATCTGCAATTAACAAAAGGCCAAAAAAAGATTCGGAGAAAAATGCAGATTACTAAATTATTTGTTTTGATAAAAACTGGATTTAATATAAAATTTATAAGAGATTGGTCCACTTCAAGTGCTTTGATTACTTGTGAAAGAAAATTTAACTGGTTTTAAAAAAATCAAAGAATTATTCTAGCTCATAATACAAAATTTATAAGCTAAGGTGGCCAATATCAGCCGATTTTTCCCTTACGAACCAATGTTATAGACTTTAAAACAATGTATCACTTATTTTATTTATAAAATAAGTTTTGCATGTTTTATTATTTATTGGAGATATCGTTGAAGTTTTTTTAACCTAATTCGTTGAAGTTTAACTTTTTTGATTCTTATGTATATAAACACCATTCTTAAGCCTTCTATAAAGTGAAATATATTTCCCTGCAGAACTGGTCCTGTGAATAATAAACTTTTCGCAAAAAGCAGTTTTGCTTTGAGCAGCAGCACTGAGCGATCCGAATCCTAAATTAACCAAAAATGTTAAAACAAAAGTAAAGCAGTTATGGGTATCTTCTCGGTATATTTCTGAAGACCAACATTTTTGGGCACAGACTTTCTTTAAGACATTGTCCCAATGTTCCTGCCAAGGACCTGGTACTTGTTCTAACAGCAAACATTGGCCCCATTGGGTATTCTTGTGGTTGCGGAGACCATGCCTGTCAAATTCCACGATTTTTCCATTTGAAGTTGTTACTCCTATGTGTAGGTCTTTGGAATTGTGGTAGTCACTTTAGGGAATAAAATAAAACTATTATTAAATTTAATAATTAATAAAAAAAAAATTACTTTTTAATTTACACAATGAAATGTTAGATTTTAAATAAATATTTATAATTAATTTGTATACGATTTTAGAAAAATATTGCAAATAATTCGAACACATAGTGATATTGATTATGGACACTTTGGGATCTTAAAATAATGGTGGTGCAAATTTCCGGGTTTTCTACACCTATAGCCAAAATGACGCCATTATGATTAATCATCAACAAGTTGCTCCAGAGTGTTACAACAAATAAAAATAATAGCGGAACCCATAACAATCCTTCCCGGGCGATTTTTCCCCATGACAATTCTTTCCACCATCAATTTTTCCCAGCCACAGTTCTTATCAGTGACATTTCTTCCCCCAGGCCAAATCTTCCCCATGACATTTTTGTCACATATGCGGATTTAAGCAATGCAAACCAGTCACTAATTTTATGATTTTTGTCTTAATCATATTATGGGAATAATTGTAGTAAAAAATAATTATGGGTAAATTGTCTTAGGGATGGATTGTCAGGGAAAGAATTGTCGTGGGAAATTATTGTTATGGGGAAGAATTGTCATGGGGACGGAAGGCTTGACTGGGGATTAATTTTCGGGAAGGATTGTCGTATCACAATAATAGTCGTACCTTCCCAGCATAAGCTTTGTTTTCTATGATTAATTTATAAGAGGGTGAAATATAATAATAATTGTAGTAAAAAATAATTATAGGAAAATTCTCTTAGGGAAGGATTGTTTGGGGAAGGATTGTCAGAGGAAGGATTGTCAGGGGAAAGATTGTCAGAGGAAGAATTATCAGGTGAAGGATTATCGCAGGGAAGGAATGTTATGGGGAAGGACTGTAATGGGGAAGGATTGTCGCGGGGCGGGGAACGATCGCCTGGAGATGAATTTTCCGGGAAGGATTGTCGTGTTACAATAATAGCCGTACCTTCCCAGCATAACCTTTGTTTTCTATGATTCACTCATAAAAGGATGAAATATCGGGAGAATATTAATATTATTAATAACACTATCTGTTGTTTTACACTTAATAAGTTTTTGTAAAAATGTTACTTACTTTAAAAAATCACCCGTAGTAGGTTTGATTACTACTGCGCAAGGGTACTGGGATGCTTTGATAAAGGGATAAGGAACTCTAAAAACCAAATTTAAAAATTAATTCATCTACTTATTGACCATTATAAAAATAAAAAGCTGTATGGTTTTGGATGATTTTTATTTAATGTTTAATATGTGCATAGACATCAACCTAATAATCATCCGTAATTTATTATTTTTGCATTTTTATATAGTATGATTTTTTTCATTTTATTTAAATTTTAAAATATAAGTAAATTTTAATACGTGGTTTAAAATATAAAACATTAAAAAAAAAGAATGAATTTTTGTTTACTATTTACAATTTATTCGTTTAGTTACACTTTAAACTTATAGTCCTGCATTATCAATGTGTATTTGAATATATAATAGTCGATGTAATGTTTTTTTCCAGGTCGGTTCCAACCGTTATTTTTTTTATTTTTTTTATTAAATTCTACCTCTACATTAAGATAACTAATAACCGATCGTATAAATTGGGGTATCTGGATAGTTTTTCAAATGACAATTATTCTAATGGACAGTTATACGAAAAGAAAATACTTCGAACTGGCAATTTTTCGAATGTATGATTCTTCGAATAGACAATTTTTCAAAATAAGTTGGTTTTATTTTGTATAATTTAATTTTGTATATGGACACTTCTAGCCAGGTCGGGTCCCAAGTTCATGGTTGGAGGGGAGAAGTTCGTATCCCTAAAATTTTCGAAAACTAAATATCTGAAAATTAGCTGTTATTTAACGTTATTTAAGCTGATAAGTTATTTGCTTGTCACCAAAATGATAGATAGTCACGCCATCTATCGTATTGCTTGTTTTTTGTTAGTGTTTTTGCTCTTTTTAATAAAAATATGAGGTTCTGATTCGGGCGCTAAAAAAATCGTTGAACCCGGGCCATTATTTTCAGACTTGGCTGACATGGTCTCTCGGCGGCCTTTCTTCTAGTCTCATATTGTAGCAAATTCAGTCTACTTTAAAAACGTACTGCGAAGGTATTATACAAAACAAGTCAGCAAAAAATCAGAAATACCGGATTTGACGCAAGATCTGAAGTATAAGACTACTGTACTAAATTTCAATACTAGATTTCTGATTGTTCTTCAAAAATATGGCTAAATTTGCTGACGATCCCAGACGTTTCGTTTTGCTGTAATAGATTAAGATACAAAATAATCTGTTTTGTTTGCTTTTTTCATTTTCTTTTTACTTTCCTGCTACATATACCATATATACAATAGTTTATATAAGGTATATATAAAGGGAAGGTATTGTTTTCGGGTAAAAAACGGATCTCGAGATTCATACTTTTTTTACGTTTCTATAAGTCTGCTGAGTCCAAAAAAATCATTTTTGGAAAAATGTATGTATGTATGTATGTATGGGTGTGTGTCTGTGTGTGTGCGATAAAATTTTTCGATAACAATTTTTAAAACTACTAAACCAATTTTAAGAAAATTTTTACCAAAAATTTGTCGGTCCTAACTTAGAACTGATTAGTTTTTGGTGGTCATCGAGGAACAGAAATTTTAATGCTGTCAAAATTTTAAAAAAGTCATAAAAAAATGAATAGATCAAGTTTTAATAAAAAAGTTTTTTACGTTGGTCTTATGTAATGAAGATATCATCTTCATACTCTTTGCCATTGTTAATAAATTCGATAGTACATACATTTATTTATAGGCTACAGGTGCCTAATATATAAAAGATCATAGTAGCTAGAAGAAGAGGGTGATATTTATTGTCTATAAGGTGCGTTCAGTATGACATGAGAGGGGAGATATAAATTAAAATATTATCTGCAAACTACGGATAGTGTATGTGGATAAAATAGTGTTTTAAATATTATTTGAAGTATTTATTTGTGAATCAAGATTAGAGTTACAAACACTAGACATTTCGTATGTTTTGGTTATAAAAACAATTTTACAGAGTTAAAAATAAACTATTAGAAATCTTTCTTAAAAATAAAATACTACACATACATAGCGGGAAAGTGAAAGTATTATGTTAGCCACAACCCATATTTTACATTTGTACCCCCCCTAACTTTTATGCTGCGTACATCCATGTATATAAACTAGTGGGCATCAGACATTTTGCTGTTCAAAAAATGACAAAAAAATTTATAAATATAAAAAAGGATTTACTAACAACAGCATTATCTATTTCAGTGGGGGCCAAGACAGTATAAAAAGCTTAGGTCAGATTTTTTTAATCATCATAACTTCTCTGATCTAATAAGGCCCTCCTATGCTGAACCAGCCCTAAATACCCTTAAGATGCAATTACTCTAATCTTGGTAGCTATCTAAATTATGTCAGATTTCATGTGTACAAAAAACTATTTGACCAAATTAATTTTTGATTTCACACATAAGTTGCACATAAAACGTACAAAATTATGGCGGTAATTTAAAAACAATCGCATAATAATTAACAAAAGTTGTGCTAGCTTTTAATTAAGCTAGCACAAGTTTTAATATAACAAAAAGTAGAAACGCACAAAAATCACGAATATCGCACAAAAATTGCACAAAAATATAAAACAGGTCCGGATAGATTGTGCTATAATTGTTGTGCTAACTTTATATAACCGAATAACTGTCCAAAAATTGTCTTTCGAAAAACAGACCTAGATTCATAAATTAAATATTTAAACGTAATTAACTCCCTTTACTTAAATTTTCTTGAATAGAAAAATACCTACCATTTATCGCTTGTTATCCGTTATTCGTAGTTGTTTTTTTCCTAAATAATGTTAAGTCTTCGAAATTTTTAAATAATTAACGTTTATTTTAGTCACTGAATTTCGTTATTTCAATTTAACTTTTTAAACTTTTACAGATTGTCTCAAAATCTTTTTTGAATATTTTATATTTTTAAAATTAGTTAAATATTTTATAATTATTATTGTAAAAGTAAATAGAATGTGATCCAGTGGATTGTTAAAGGGTTTTGTAACTTTTTTCCAGGCTACCATTTATCCTTATCAGGCTGGACCATTTCCAAGCTAGCAGAAACCAAATGAAATATTTTTTTTCAATTCTTTTTTTTTATTTCAATAACCGAAGAAAATTATCATTTACTAAAATATGATTAGAGAAATCGCGTTAATTAAGTAATAACTCAAAACCTTCATTACAGTGACAACCTATCCGAAATTTTGTTGAAATGTTCTACGGAGATATTTGATTATTAAGTTAGGTACTATAACACTTTAAAAATTAAAAGAAAGCACCAGAAACCATTTTCCCTTGATACCGAACGGGCTTATTTTGATTTTTATTCTTACCTAAATGGCAAGAGTGAAAAATTGGCTGATTCTAAGTCTTCATGGCAAGCTGGGCAAGCTTCAGGTAGAGAAAAACAAAATATTTTTGGTCCACAGTGCTGGAAACATATTATACCTGGATCCATTTTATTATAACCAGCCTAAAATAAATAAAAAAAAACGTTTTATTAATAATAACTGATAATAATTGAAAAAAAAACTGACTTATACTTATACAGCGTGGTTCAACAAAAAATTAGACAAACTACTCAATTTTTCAAAACGGAATAACCTTTTTTTACATTTTTAGAAGACATATAGTCAGTTGTAATATCATAAGAGCATCGAAAACAATCGATTATGCGTCCGATTCACGAGACGTATTTTTGCGAAACACCACGAGAGCTCTGCTCGAGTGGCGTTTTAAACAAATACGTCAAGTAAGAAGGACAGTATAAATATTATTTTCGTATGCTAGCGTGGCATTCGGTACGATTATATAACGAAATATAACGAATTATATTGTTGATGTTTACTTATTATAACATAAATGTTAGTATGTCAAATTTTTCAAAATGGAAGGATGCGAATCACCAAAATGATTATACCACGTCGTCAAGGGTATATTCGCTTATCAATACATGGTAACTAAGAAGAAATTACAACGGGTATTGGTTAAATTTATTATATTCGTCTTAAATATTTATCCCTTTAAAAAGTGGCCACTTTCTTAGATTTAATGTTGGAATTAGAAGAATTTACAAAGCCAAACGACTAAAAATGTTTTAGAGTAAATTTTGAATTTTTATGTTTACCAACGGATGGTCTGTTTTCATAGCCTTCAACTTTTCTATACCTGGAAAAATAGCAATTTTACTATCCCGATTTCTTGTAAAGCAGATTAATAATAATCTGAGTATTTATTTAGATTCTGATGTGCACTGTATTTGGTGGACCCTTCTACGTTTGGCTAGGTTTAATGTGAGTAGCTCGCCCAGCCACTGCGAATAGCTGAGGCCTATTTTGGTTCACCCTTATAGATTACAACCAAACGTATGAAACCTCTTTATTTCCAGGGCAGGACAGGAACATAGAATAACACTGCCGAAGCGACAGTCCGATGTTTGACTCAGACCAAAACAACACACACAAACATATCATTTATAACGCTTGTAACGCAGAAGACAGTGCCCTGTAAGCAGTCCAATTAAGATACGCAAATCACTTCTACTCCATTCTAGGATTTGAATATGAACGCCTTAGAGTGAGCTAACCCAAGAATTTCTTTCCAGTGCTGGATAGTGCAGAGTATGGTTACTGGTAGCAATGCGATCCAAGAATTCGATGCAGTTCCACACCAACTTCTAGTCCAGTCGGTTGCCTGGCTGTCCGACAAAATGTAAATACTTTTGTTGACAAGAGGATGGTTTTCCAACTCACTTGCACATAACTCTATCACGAAGACCTCCGCCTGAGGGTCTTTGGAAAACGTGAAACAATTATGGTTCGGTTGAGTGTCAGCCATTACATATTTTATTAATAGTTCAAGGTTACAACGGTTTTTTTTTGTTATTATTGCCAACTTGATAATGGGTTAGATAACTGTCATTTTTAAATATTTATTGAAATTTTACCACATTTGAAACATCTGTGTACATTACATAAGCCGTAACTTTACCCATTCGTCGCTTTTCGGAAGAAGGTCGTTAAAGGACTTCTGTATGTGAATTCTGGAGATAAGCACATCTGAAACCATTTCTAGAGTGTGGTGAGGAGTACTCATTTCTCGCAGCAATCCAGGGTGTGCCCATAGCCTCTCCCCCTTGATTTGGCCAGCCACCGATACGGCTCTATAGGAGGTCATACTGGCCTCCTGCTTTAATGGTATATGGAGAAGAGTAAGACCCAGAGTTATTTCCATTGCCGCTGCCGGGGTAGCTGAGATGGCGTTTATAATGGCCACACAAGCTAGTATCTGAAGTCCAGACAACTTAGCCGCCGCAATAGACTGGAGCCCCTTCGTCCACCAGTCCAGTAAATCTGTTTCTCCCTACGATTTTCCGCTTACCCTTCTAATATTCCTGAGGGATGCCCTGGTTTTATTGATGGGAGTTCAAAGTAAGTTTTCTATCTAGGATAATCCCCTGATATTTTAAGTCATCCGGAAACGGAACGGTTACGCCTTCCAAAATTGGAAGACGTAGCTAATCAAGCTTCGTCCTTTTGGTAAAAAGGAACTTCCGCCGTTTTCTGGGGGTTCACAGACATCTGTTTGTCCTCACACCAACTGTATACGATGTTAAGGGTTTCCTGAAGGATATTAGATATAATCTCTTCAAACAAACCTTTAACCAATATTAAAAAGCCATTGGCATGGCATTGAAAATCTATCCCCAGCTGGGATAGTCTATTCAGAAGGGAGTCGACGAAGAGCGGCCAAAAAAATGGAGACAGCACCCCATCTTGAGGACACTGCTAAGCCGCCCTAAATCTAACCGTCTCATCTTGCAACAAATATGTTAATGAAAGATAAAATAAAAGTTAAAATATCTATTAACAGTGAACATTAGTTTTGTAGTTGGTACATTAAATAGATTTAACTTCAATATAACAATTCCAAATCGCGTAAAAATATTTTCTCTATGAGATTATGGGTATAAATCTGTTTGAGGTTGTTTGGTATTTAGCTATCAAAATTAAACAAGAACGTAGAAATTAAATTGAATGCTTAAATAAGCCGTGATGTCTATGGATCACACGAGGAAAGGTTGGTATCATTTATACTATCATTTGAAAAAATTTCATTAGCTGACCTCAATCATTTAATATTTTTTTGCGATAAATCACGCCGATCAAATAAATAAATTCATCGATATGCTTATTGCCAATAATGTACAATTTCATACAAATTTAACACATGCATTATCCTTAAATAAAAATATATACCTCGATGCGTTAGTATTAATGATAAATACAGCAAATATATAAAAAAATTAAATAACTACTTTTACAACTTTTTTGTGACTGAGGACTAAATTTCCCAATGCCAACGCCCTAAACAGCACACACACATGATTTATAACGACAAGGTAAAAAATGATGTTGATCAGTGTAGAATTCTAAAAAAGTGTCAAATGCCTTTGACCAATCAACAACTACGCCAAGAGTAAATAAGAGTAAAATAAAATCCTCTGGTGAGGAATTTTTCTTCAAGCTAAATTGCTTATTTAATATTATTTAATATTTGTTGTATTCAGGCGAATCTTAATAACTCTTACAGGTGTATAATTTGTAAGTTATCGTAAACGACGAAAGGTAGGTAGAAAAAAATGAATCAAAAATTGAAGAGCAGGAAATCGGTCATTTGTTGGTGTTCAGTTATATTATAGATCAATTAATAATAATTATAATAATAATAATTAGCACCGTATCAAAGATGTAGGAGTTATTGAGATTCGTGTGAATATAACAAATATAAAATAATATTAAATAAGCAATTTTGCTAAACTGAAATTATTTCGAACTCGCACTTAATTTTTGACAATATAAAATTGTACAACTTAATCTGAATAATTTTTATTCTGAGTTTTTTATTTTCCAACATAAAATCTGAGACAGCGGTCATTTTTTTTAAAGAGTTGTATGAAAATTTTATATTTGCAGAAAAAAATTGTTTTCGCCAGAAAGAGATGGATAATAAAATAATAAGAGAAACATATTTATTTGCGTCATGAAAATTTTATTACCTTCTGTTTCAGAAATAATTGTTTCATTACAACTATTATTAAATTGTAAGAATTGCCATTATTTATATTTTGTTATTTGAGCTTTCACTTTCACGAGAATATAAACAAAAATAAAATACTTTATTATTTATTAATAAACAATGACTTGGTTGTGTGAATATTTTTGATGAGATTTTAAATAATTAAGTATTTTCTTTGGAAAGTTAAATATAAATAATAAAAAAACAAAAGAAATAAATTATTCATGAACTATTTATAACTACTAATATTAAATACATCTGTTTTGTGTCAAAGAGTAGTACTAAACTTCCAAGATATTTAAAAGAGTAAAAGTCTTGGAAAAGGTAAAATATTCTGAAAAAGTTCAAATCCAGAAAAAGCGTGGTCAAAAGTAGACCTTTGGGATTAACTTAAAATCTCGACCTAAAATTTTGGACAGTAGGAATCTATGCCAACATCTTTTAATCCGAAGGGTAGTAACAACATAAAAATAAGCCTATTAGGAAAGTGAACCCAGACATCGAAGCAAGTAGGCTAATGGGCCCAGGCTAAAATAATCAGGTTTTTCCGAACGACCAGTTTTTCTAAAAAACTTCCTAATTAGCAAATGCGCATCAACTGTGTTTCACACAAATATGGGTAACTTAATTGAGTCCTGTATTACAAGCCGAGCATTTAGCGTATTGTAGTGTCAAATATGTCTCAGTTAAGTGAAATGGTTAGTCAAAGGGGAAAATATTAGTTGTTTGTGAGAATTATAAATTTTGCTTTGAAACCAGGTGGAGATGTGTTAAAAAATCATGTACGGCATTTATTCTAACCAACGGAGAAGGTTAGGAACGACTTCTATGTTCTGGGATAAATTAAATGACAATATTATAGAAAGAGAAAAAATATCCGCTATTGCCAAAAGGAAAACAGTAGAAGATATTCGCGATAGACTCTCAAAACTTTTGTGTTCTGTGATAAAAAGTGAAAATTTAAATATTAATGATGTGAATTATATTAAAGAAAACATACAAAGCAAGGAGAAAGTCAATGCCAGTGTTAGTCCAAATTATAAGAGAAGCATTAGAGGTTTTAAAACTAGTCACTAATAGAGCAGAAATGTTTCTTTTGGAAAATAATATTAAAAAAAATTATTAATTTTAGGACCCAAACTAATTTAGAGTGGCTCTATAATACGAAAATATTGTATGTAGACGGAAAATTCGAATACTGTACGAAATTTTTTAAGCAACTGTTTACTCTTCATGGCTTTTTTAATGGACACTATATCCCATTAGTTTTTTTGTTTGTTACTCAACAAAGTCAATTGTACTGCGATGGAACGTAAAATGTGTTTTAATCCCAAGTATCTTGTAGTGGATTTTGAAAAATCAATACATAATGCAGTCAATAATGTTTGGCCAGAATCGAAATTAATGGGCTGCAGTTTTCATGTAACGCAAACTTGGTGTCGGAAAATGCAACAAAAATTATAAAGACAAAAATTCAGAAACTGAAAAGTGGCTAAGGTATTGCCTTGGACTATTATTTTTAGAATCGGAAAAAGTGAGCGACACCTTTGTTTTTGAATTATGTTCTTTTCAACCGGAAAGTGAAAAAGTTGAAAAATTTGAGGATTATTTAGCAGAAAATTATATAAGTGAAGACGCATTATTGAAACTTAGATGAATCTAAATAGCGTTCATAATCCATTTAAATTTCAGAATCGTGCTTCTTAAAAATAAAATATGTATTTAAAAGACCAAATTTCGAAACACCAGCAAATATCCATCAGTGTCATTCAGTTTGTAAAATTAGCGTCATGCCATTCCTCCTGATTTCAAAATTATTTAAATTCCTCAAAATATATATTTAAATGCTTTATATATACCTATAATAACATATGAGATGTGTGCTTTTTATAATTTGCCTATATTACTTAATACAGTTTTAAATGATGTATTTTACTTATGATAACTTATAGGATATATTCTTTTTATGATTTATACAGATTTTTAAATACTTTATATATAATAATTTTTAAATAAGATGTATTCTTTTTCTATATTAATATAGTTTTAAGTAAAGCATTTTGTATACAACTTTTTCCTAAATGCACTGGAGGGCAAATGTTGGGTCTGAGCACACTTTCTTATTTACCTCACTTAGGGCCCAGTTTCGAATCGCCCAAAATTTTACATTGTGACTGACGGGAAAAAATAGGTAATCAACAATTAACAAATATTGCACATTTCATTTGGTAGCTAATTTTTTTAGCTCTAGCTCTACGTCAACCTGAATCGTAATTATGTCAAAGTTTGTAGTGATTATTTTATGAATATTTATTTATCCCAATAAATTAAGCTACAAATCAATATTACCGATAAGGATAATTTCAACGGCATAAAATTTTTTGGGTTTTCAAACTATGAATTTTTTTGTTTTATTTATCCCAATAAGGTACTTTTGATTTTGAAATAATTACATGAAAATTTAACGAACCTGATACAATTTAATTTTTATTTTATAGCATGATTATTTCTATTTTTACATAAGTAGGTAAAATGGTGTTTTTCATCTTCTTATTGATATTAAAAAACAGGTGAAAAATGGGCTTTCTATTGATAATTAAACTGAGGAATAAATAATCAATACAGAAGATTCCAGTCAATTAGAAAATTTATAAGACGAGCATGTCTTTGACGCTATTAAAATTAAGTTGAGAGATTGTAATGAAAGATTCAGCTCTGAACTTGATGTATTATAGAAACTGTTTTCTTAATGAAAGTTAAAAAATTAGCCGAGTGTTATCTACATCAAGAAAAAAGAGAAAGGATAGTGCTACAATATATTATGTTTGATAACAATATTTTGCAGTTCCTTAGAGCTATATAACAATTTAAAATACAAAATCACAGATAATCGCTAGACAATCATAAAAAATAGTACAATAGTTTCTTGTGAAAAGAGCTGTACAAATAATTAAAAATATTCAAATGCAGTGAAATATTATATTTTTAAATTGCTGCGGGGAAACATTATCTTTAACCAGCTCAAAAATAAAGCCGGGTTTTATTTTCTCCAAAAAAATCCTAAATTATAATTTTTTGAAAGAGGAGTAAATGAGTAAATTGATTAAAAAATATTTTATCGCACATGACAAACAAACTTTAAAACTTATAAAAATTAGTCTAACGTTACTTAATAATTAAAAATACTATAAGTGTGATTTTTTCAAAATAAAAAAATTGTAAATTTGACGCAAGGCAGAGATTAAGAAAGTGAAAAACAAAAAATCTTCATCCTTTATATGTCTCTTCCTACTCTCATGCCCACAATTTTTTATCTACAATTATGAAAAAATTCACTTTTCTAGTACTTTTTATTGTCTTTTAAATTACGTTGAGTTCGTTTTGATAAAATCGATAGTTTAATTGTTATACGGTTTAAAAGAATTAAAAACCTTATTTAATCAAATATAGCTCTTATAAGGAAATAAACCGGTAAAAAATATATTTTTAAATACAGTTTGAAAAAAGTTAAAACAAAGCCCGATTTTAATCTCTAAAAATAATTCTGAATTTTTTACCGCACATAACAAGCAAACTGTAAAACTTATAAAAATGAGACTAATGTTACCTAAAAGGCAATTAATAATACTATAAGAGTATTTTTTTAAAAAATTTACAAAAATAATTCTAATTTTTACAAGAACGTAAAAAATTAAAAATATTCACCATTTATGTCTCTCCCTACTCCAATGCCCACATTTTTTTATCTAAAATTATGAAAAAATTCACTTTTCAAGTAGTTTTTATTATGTTTTGAATTGTGTTGAGCTCGTTTTGGTAAAGTTTATAGTTTAATTGTTATACTGTTTACAAAACAATATTTAATCAAATATAGCTCTTATAATGAAATAAAACGGTAAAAAAATAATTTTTAATAAAGTTTGAAAAAATTATCTTTATCCAGCTTAAAAACAAAGTCTGGTTTAAATCTCTAAAAATCGTCATGAATTAAATTTTTTTAGGGGAGTAAGTGAGCAAATGAATTAAAAAATCTTTTACCGCACATAACAAGCAAACTGTAAAAGTTACAAAAATGAATATAACGTTACTTAAAAGGCAATTAAAAATACTATAAGTGTGATTTTTTTTTAAAATTAAAAAATATAATTGTAAATTTCACAGAAGGGAGAGACTAGACGAAATAACGAAAAATCTTAATCCTTTATGTCTCTCCCTACTCTCACGTCCACATTTTTTGATCTAAAATTATGAAAAAAATCAATTTTCTAGTGTTTCCTATTGTCTTTTAAATTACGTTGAGCTCGTTTTGATAAAGTTGATAGTTTAATTGTTATATAGTGAACAATAATTTAAATATAACTCTTACAACGAAATAAAAATGGTAAAAAAGAATAAATATATATGCAAACAAAGTAATTTAAAAAAGTGCTAGTCTAATTATTTTTAAGTTGAAAACAATAATTTTAAAAATAAATAAGGTATTTATTTTTAACACAACCGAGTCTATTAAACTTACCTTTGACTATCACGAGTTTCACTAAACTAAAAACTTGAATCATATTAGTAGAAAAATGATTTCATACTGTACGGTACTTAATCTAGATAAAGTTTGTTCTTAATTCATACATTTGTTTAATTAGCATGTTAAAACTGGTATTTGGTAAGTCAGCTGTGACACATAAACAGTTACCGTATTCTATTTGGTATAATAACACATTTCTTTGTAATCTTGTTGGCGACTGGTTGACTGGTGTAACGAACAAGCCGTGTGCGAGGTTACCGTAAAGTAGAATACTTTCAATTGTGGTTCGATGTTGCCAAACTATTCATCGAATTTCCCAGGTATAGTCTATACGAAGGCAATTCGAACGGCATACAAAGTAAATATCTTCCGACCATCGACTTCTTTGTGCCAGCAACCGTTTTTTGGTAAGTTTTAGCCTATTTGTTCATTAATTTTTCTCCTCACACTATGTATTATATATAGGCCTGATATCAGATATTACAAGTATGTCCTATGGACGTCCTTAAGATGTACGCATCGGATATTTGGTACGTCCCGGAGACGTCCATTATTAGTACGGCGGACGTCTTCAGGACGTCCATAGGACATACGATGTTACAAAACTAGAGGTCCATAGAATGTCAGATTTGAGTCCATTTTAGGTCGGAACAGGACCATTTTGGGATTAGAATCAGAGGTCCATAGGACAAAATTTGCAACTGAGGAACATGAATGCTAAAAACAAAAATAAATAATTATAAACAACATATGGCAGTCTTGCCGAAACTATTTGTCGTCTCCCCCTTTATGTTTTCTTAACTACTTGGTTTTTAATATAATTGTGTGGTATTTGATTTTGAATTTTATTACCTCATCATTCAATCACATTTGAGATAATGGATAACATGGTTGAAATTTTATTTAGCTGTTCGGATTGGCTTCCTATAGACTATAGATTGCAACCCAAAATAATTTTCTAAATATGAAGTTTGCGTCAATTCAAGAGTAATAAATTTTTATTACTGTATTCAACGTTTACCGTAATCGCCGCATTTTTTACAAACCTAAAATAGTAAGTTCTACATATTTTCATTAATTTTTCTAATTTTTATTAGGTTCTTGATATTTTTATTGATTTTCCTAAATTTTCATTAATTTGCCTAAAGTTTTATTAATTGGTCTATATTTTCATTAATTTTCTTGTTTTCAGTAGGTTCTCTATATTTTCAGTATATATTTTTATTAATTTTCCTGGGGAGTTTATTAATTTTCCTATTTTCTTATTATTTCTTATATATTTTCAGTAATTTTTGATATATTTTCAGTGGTTTCTATATATTTTAGGTAAGTTCTATATATTTTCATTATTTTTTCTATATTTTTATTAATTTTTCTATATTTTAAGTAATTTTTGGTATATTTTCAAGAACCTCATTAATTTTCGTATATTTTATATATTTTCATTGCTTTTCCTAAGTACTTTCCTCTTTAAAAACTACTTCTGCAGATACCTCAAATCTTCCACTGGTATTTCATCGAATCCTGCTACCTAATAATTCCAAATAACCTTTCTATATTTGAAAAATGTGCTTTTCTTTTTTGTAAACTCTTTAATTTTTGCTTTCTATTTGTTTGCAATCCATTTTTTCATTTCTTTGTTTTTAGTCAGTTATCTCACTCTGCTGTAAACTAGATTATGCCTTCCATTTTTTACCAGTTTCTGCGTTTTATTGCACTCACTCTTGAACCATTCTTTTTTGCTCGATTTCTTTCCTGTCTCAGTTTAACGTTTAATTTTCTATAATTTATTCTTCCTTCTTCATTATATAAGTATTTAAACTTTCGTCTTTTCTCTATTTTAAATATCATTCTTTGTGTTATTTGCTTTTACTCCTTTCTTGTACCCTAAAACTGTTTTCATGCACTGTTTTCATACTTTCCCATCTTGCTCTGCTATTGTTGTTGCTTTCAAATTTCCTATGTCTGTTCCCATGTCCAAGCTACTCCTGATGATGACTGTGTACCCCGTTTCGATATGCATAAAAATTGTTACAAACAATTGAAATTGTTTTAGTTGCCCAAAGCATCGCTCTATTATAAACCGTTCTCAGATAAACAACCAATTGTATGATCTACACTCTAGGGTATCTGCAACTTGAAAAGGAGTCATGAGCCACTGAGCTACACCATACCCAGAGTCTCCTAATAAAACAGCACTAGCCCTGTTCCATTACATGATGTTGTATATGACCGAATTTTTCAATATTCTAGTCGTCTATAGATCCCGGCCAGGAAGCATCCACACTCGTACATTCTTCATTTGTATTACACGTTTCCTGCACGTTGATACTAGCAAAGTTTTTCCTGCTATAATATATTCGTCTCCATGATTAGATGTTTTACAATGGCTACGTGGATGCAGTCTATAGCACCAATAGTTGAAGGAAAGTTAAACTTTTCATACGACAATGGAAATTTAATTGAAACATTCGATTTCTGCACAATCCTCGTCGTGACGTTGGTAATAGTTCAAGATATTGTAGACTGATGGGCACCAATATCTTCTGCTACTCCAATTTGGAATTGTGGATGGCCAATATAATAGAAAAACTACTGAAACTGAAAAAAAAACTACTGAATGCTCCACGGTTTCTTCAGTATCGTCAAGAAAATGATCAGTTATCTACCCAACGTTCACTTTATCAGACCTATTTACAGAATCACATTCAACTTCACTTGACCAATTCATTAAGCTTATCCATTCCTACCTCACAAATCGCTCCGTCATAGTTAAAGTCGGTTCTTTCGCCGCAGATCCTTTTACTCCACAAGCCGGAGTCCCCCAAGGTTCAGTTTTAGCCCCCATGCTGTACGTTATATACACGCACGACATCCCCCTCCCGCCAACTCCTAACCAAGACATCCAACTGTATGCGGACTACACTTTCATCTCCGCAACAGCCCCAACCATCAGAGACTCGTGCCCAAGTACTGGATTGACTTCTTGGAAGTGCGCTTCAAGCGTACTCTCAACTGGCCAACCGAAGTCCAAAGAACTCCGAGCAGAGGGAACGAACCTCCCTCATCGGAACCTTCGGGGGACAATTTGGAAGATGCAACCCCGAAACCCTTCTTCACACCTAAAAAATATATATCAGACCCATCCTAGACTACAGAGCTCTGAACCTCTTCGCTCTTCATCCTCACCTCATGCACGCCATCTCGGCAACGGAGAGGAGAATTCTTAGGACATGCGCCTACCTCCCTTGGTGTTTTCCTTCCAATGAACTATACGAACACACTAATATAACCCCAATATTTTTCAGATTTCAAGATCTCCAAGGAAGGTACGCCAGGAGAACCGTGGACGGCTCCAACATCCACGCCCAAGAAACCATTCGGACGAGATGGACAGATGGAAGGAACGGAAGACATCTAGCTAAGAAGCCCAAAAGGAAACTACCTCAAATGAACATAAAAGTTCTCAAAGAAGCCAAAGATCTTTCCGGACGAGCTCCTAGATCTCTTAGAGGAGGTTCCTCAAAGCATCAGATGAGCTGATCACCCCACTGACGCCCAAGGACTCCCTGCCCGCCTGAGCCTCCCCCCGTGGAGGCTCGTTAGTAAAAAATCACAAAACTAAAACATATTCAAATATCTTAAGTCACATTAATCAATTACTTTTCAGATCAAACCAATAACACCCACTGTATCCCTTAAAAGGAGAGACTTCTCCTACAGCTGGGTACAAGGAAACAACCAAATCAGGATAAATAACCGAGGAAAAAAAAAACTTCATGTGACGTCCTACGGGCCTTGATAGGCTAATAGACAAGCATAAATTCAGCCAGAGCGTACACATTTTTCGATCTTTCATGAAGTTGAGTCTCCTGCTAACTAAACTCGCATTTTTAAGAGTAGGTGCGTAATGATCGGAGTGGACACTCTTATTTATGCATACAAAAATGAGAGTCGCTACTCAAGACTCAAGTAGCTCCTCAGGACATAAGTACACTCAAGAGTGTATGACCTATTTTCTCGATATTCAGAGAAAATTTTGGCTGTTTCCTTTATTATTTTCAGTTTTATGTCCAAATCTGCCATTACCCATGATCACTGTTTTTCAAATTCATATCTGAAAAATGTATTGTTGCTTCGTTTTTCAACTTTGTTTGTGAAAAAACGCATTACTACTTTGTTTTTCAGAATCGAATGAGGAAAAATGCATTGTTACTTCGTTATCAAAATACATATAAAAATATATTGTTGCATCGTTTTTTACACTCGTTTGTGAAAAAATGCATTGTTGCTTTGTTTTTCAAATTCATGTGATACTTTGTTTGTACCAGAACTTCTAAATGGGTTAACGGATTTTTTATTTAAAATGTAGTATTAAATAAAAATATTAAATTGTATAACATAAAAATAAATATATATGTTGATTTTTAAATAATTTTATTACGTATATTAAAATACAAATACCCAAGTAAAAATTTTAACAACTGGCAACACCGTATTGTTTGATTGTTCTAACCACAACCCGGGTTGCGGTCAAGAAACTTTCGTACTAGTTTGGTATATATCACATGTTTTGTTTACCGGTTACCATGGTTACCCTATGGTATTGTCAGTGCTGTCAGAGGGATGTAAAAATCGGGGTTAGTGGTGGTTGAAAGTAAAGGTGACACTGAACGATCATATTTTCAGGTAAATTCAAAAAGTATGTTATCATTTATTAGATAGAGATGTTATTAGTTTAATAAAATGTGACGACAGGGGTGTTTATTAATTTTGTTTTGGTGAAAAATATTCAAAATTTGGATTTATAAAATCGATAAGTCGAGATGACTGTGTTAATCCACTGGATTATTTGTTCTGTCAGTTTTATTGGTTGGTTTAATTAATTATGCAATTGTGACGTCAGCAAGTTTGATTTGACTCACTTCCTCTTTCTATTACTCTATATAAAAAAAGGATTTAAAGATTTTGTTTCTCAATTAGAACTCTTCTGAATATTAGAAGTTGAAAGTAAAATTTTTTTGAACTCGTTCTTTTCAATTTTCCGAAATAATTTTAGACCTTTAACTTGGTGGACGACACTTTTTTAAAAGATATGGTACTATCTAAGTGCAATTTGGCTCCTTATGAATTTTTCCACAATTTTAATTTGTTATAGCTGATACCAATAGATTTTTTCTACTACGCTTTGTAAAACAGGCTTTTATTAGGCACTTTTGAGGATCGAAAGTTGGCAAAAACAACGTCTATGTTGCAAAATACCATTTTAACCAATAAAAATTAAAATTGCCACATTTTTGATTGGTTCCAACCAGTGGCAGATTCAGGACCTAACTTCTGGGGAGGGGTAATCCTTTGCAATCAACGGGGGTGTTTGGGGGTATATAATACACCAAGGAAAAGGGGGGGTCGGGAGATAATTTGAAATTTTGAATACTTCACTTTTTAACAAACTTCAGAATTTTACAAACACTATGTTAAACATCAGGTTGAAGTGAGTTCAGTATTACCCTTAACAAGCTTCAGAAAAATCGTTGTCTCCGAGGATAATTGCAACAAAGCAACAATACATTTTTATATACAAAAAATTGAAAAACAAAGCCATAATGCATTTTTCCACACAGGAAACTAAACAAACAAAGCAACAGTGCATATTTTTTACACAAGGATTTGAAGTACATAGTAAGAATGCATTTTTCCATACAGGATATTCAAAAACAAAGCAACAATGCATTTTTTTATACAAAAAATTGAAAAACAAAACAACACTGCATTTTTCTACATCTTGGACAAAAAAAGGAAAGAAATCACTTCCCGGATAATCCGCTTCTGGAGGATCATCCGCAACCAATTCCATCTGGCTCATTTACACGCAAGGTAAAGGGGGTATAATACCCACCCCAGGATACCAAAAAATAGCACGAAAAGAATAAATAAAATATATGAAATGTAGAAACTGTAAAAAAAAGTTATCTACGCCCTCGAATATTATTACCATTCAGATATGTAACAAATAAATACAAAATATTCAAATTTATATTTATAATCTAAAATTGCATAAAAAAAGTTGGAATGAAAATTATAATAAAATGTAAAAAAAGTAAATTAAAAATTTTTAAAAAGGTATATAAAAAGGTATAAAATGAAGTGTATAACAAACACAAAATAAACAGGAATTAAATAAATTCTCCTAAAAAATATTCAAAATTTTTATTCAATAGTTCCTGCAAGAAAATTAAATTACATGCTAATAACATGTAATTAATAGAAATTTAAATATAATTATCAATATAATTTTTAAAAGATGAGTTATTATATTTTTTTATATTATTATTATTATTTTGGTAGTTTTTATATTAATATTTGAAATATAATTTACAAGACTTATAACTATAAATTTGAAACGTTGAATGTTATATTACTATAATAATAATATTTTAATTTCTGACCAAAAATTTCAACGCATTTAGACTAATTAGACCAAGATTTATTTATTGATAGCTTTCACCGAAGAACTTTTGAAATACGGGGTGGGGTGTTTTTAAATTACTGCAATTTTGCACTATGAACACATCTGACATATAACAAAATATACAGATTGTCTCATTAAATAATGGTCATTCACATTTCATTACTCTTGACTCCACTCTGTATACAAGGTACACGTTGAGACAGATTGTTCTTAAATAATAGTTGTTTTTATGTAGTATACAAAAATATTGCTACTTTCTGTTAGAAGCGTACCATAAAATAGCACCCGGTTTACTCTTTACTCACCCTGTAAATTCTTTCAATTTTGGTAACATTCGTGGTCCATTGCATAAAGTATAAGTGATCATTTATGTGACAACAAATAAATAATGAACGATTATGAATAGATTGATAATGCCGTAGTCAAAATATGAAATTTCAAAATTCAACACCCCGTTGATGCTTGTTGAAGCTTGTGCCCATAGACATTTTTGATCAGGATGGTCAAAAGTACATATCAAAAATTTAGGGAATTTCACCCAGAACCACTTTGCATAAGAAAAGTGCGGGATCCTTTTGCACATATATTTTGCTTGTTAGTAGACAAGCTGTACTCATTTTCCTGTTAATCCGACAGAAAGAAGTTACTATGTGTGGTGACGTCATAACTTAAAGAATTACCTATAAAATTTTAGACAAATATTTTTTATACATTACAAACGATCACTTCCTAGCTCATTTTAATTTTATTAAAATATCCCTCTGTGCAATAGATTCTATTTGAAATTCGTGTCCAATAGCTGTAATCGCATTTTTAAGACTCACCAGAATATCTTTTCAAATCTATTAATAAAATCTAAAAATTAAAATCTTTATAATATTTTTTTGTTTCAGGAAAACTTACAATAATGCAATATGAACCAAATCGGTAGCCAGAGATGGCTGTTCCTTTTACAATTGCTTGTTTTTCATCTTCCAGGTGTTTGGAATGGATTTGCTTGTCTGAGCAATCCATGTATACACGGTGTATGCTTAGATGATATAAATTCCACCTATTTTTGCTACTGCATCGACGGATATACTGGTATTCAGTGCCAAACCAACTGGAACGAATGCTGGTCTTCCCCTTGTCAAAATGGTGGAATTTGTATCGACGGAATTGCAATGTTTAATTGTTCTTGTTCACCTGGTTATTCAGGTAAGAATGCAATTCTAGAAAAATTGTAATGATCTGTTAATTCATTTTAACTAAAATTAAAACATTCCTAAACAATTTTCAATTTTACAATTAAATACAAAACTATATTAATAATAAAATAAACCCAGAAAGCTAACAATATTCAAGGAGCTCAGCTATGGACAGACGGACAGACAGACGGTGACCAGCTATCGATTGCTGAAAACAGAGTTCCAAAATTCGAAACCGTTCTCGAGTTATCGTTGTGATGGAAGGCTCAGCACGAGCAGTGGACGTCAGTGGTGGGGACAAGCTCAACTGATGCCTAGTGGGGCATCCTCGCTGAGATCTTGGAGCTCGTCTGGAAGATCCTTCGCTTCGTTCAGAATCCTAAGATTCGGTTGTGGGAATTTCTTCTTGGGTTTCTTGGAGTAGGCTCTTCTATTCCTTTCATCCATTTTGCTTATAGGGTAGCCTGGGCTTGGGTGTCGGAGCTGTTCAGGCTTCTCCTGACGTGTTTCCCCTAGCAATAAGATAAATTCTGTTGGTATTAATATACTCAAATATTTTCTTAGGATAACAAAATATTCCCCATTTCCACAGAAAATAACTATGTGTAACTCTGCTAAAATAAAAACAGGTTTTTTTTAATAAATATGTTATCTGAAAAGGAAAAAATATAGATAATTTTTTAATTTTATTTTATTTTGAAAGAATAATTTAATGTCTTATTAGAATATTATTAATCATGCTTTTGTTTAAAACTCCTTTCTCATTTCCTTTCGAAAGGCATCGATATATTATTCAAAAATTGAATTTTAGAAATCATTCTTGATGTGGATAGATGTATTGGCTTCTATGTACTAGATGGCGACACATATATTAAATTTTAGTATTATTTGAAATCATAGAAATCAAAAAGTATTCGTATTTACAAAACTTGAAAATTTTAATCGGCAACACGGGACTGATAGCTCATTTAAAGTGGTTTTAATTTTCTATTCAACCGTTTAACAAATTTTAAATTTGCTTCATTAATTTTTGACTTAATTAAATTTAAAATAAACCAAACAGGCAAAATAACTCGATAGTGGTTTATTAATTGAATTACATCATTTCAAAATGATCCTTAAGAGGCGCCAATATCATATGTTATCTTGCCTGAAATGTCTTTTGCGGGCGCTCCGTTAATATTAAAGATAAGAAGTTGCGGTTTTCACTAATCGATTCTGTAATTAATTCTTGAGAGCGCGTGTGTGGCACTTTTTTTAAATTATTTTTAGTGAAAGTGATACGACTATCAACTTTTTTTTAGATAGAGAAGAAATTTCTTACCCCCATTTTTTATCACTTTTCTCGACGTTTCCGAGTTTCCTGAGTTCGAAAATGCAAAAAAAATCTTGTCCGGACGTCTGAATCTCTGTCTATCTGTCTGGATGTAAACACTGTATCTTTTGAACGAAAGCTAGTTAGTTTTGTCCAAGGAAGAACCCTATTGAATTTGAGCAGAATCGGACCGGTGTTTCCGGTACCCACCATACAAATTAAAGTTGCTTGCATGGGAAAACTTTTTCCAATTCAAATTTTTAGAACATTTTCCACTTCGCATCATGTATAATCCCCTACATTCTGATACCCGCCCCACAATGATCCATAAAAATCAAGTTCTCAAGAGATAATTTATTACACTGCAAATTCAAATACAAATTACGTTAGACCATGTATTTAGAGCCAATGCTTCACAGCATAAAAAGTGTTCGTTCGATGGGCCGAAGTCCCGAAACGATGCGCCACCACCGTTTGAGCTTCTCTAGAATTTTTAGTTACTGTATTAGGCGAGATTTCGTCCAAAAAATAAATTATGTTTTGTGGCCCTTTGCCCTGTTCTGCGAAGAAAAAAATTGGACTAGAATGTCACGTGGTGTGCATCTATCTTAAGTTATCAAATACTCAAATTTTTCTTCATTGAAATACTGAAATTAAAAAACAGAAGATTATAGATACCGAAATGTGGTAAATTATTCAATGAATAATAAAAAAAAATTCGGAATTATACCACAAAAATTATAATTGATTGAAAGTTAACAAATGAGATGCTACATGTTTCGTCCATCATCAGGCCTATAATACAAAATATAAAATTTAGATAAGCAATAGGACAAAATTAATGGTTACTTACAAATATATATTTATTTAATTTAAAATTATTTAAACAATTGAATTGATAATTAAAAACACTTGCAAATGAGCTATATCAATAGACCCCTGTTGCCATTTAAAATTTTAAAGGGGGTAGCTCCCTGTGCAAGGGGGTGAAATTAGGGTAAATTTTTTACTGCAGAAATGTGTTTCATCAGAAATAAAAATAGACCTGTTCCACAATTTTGTCGCATATTTTACGATAAGTTAGTAGAGAGGGTAACATTTTTGGTTCGCATTGTATATATATATATTTTTAAATTTTCGTTTTTCTTAAATTATATTCCTAAAATTGATTTTGGCTTTAAATAAAATATGTTTATATAAAAACGTTTCAACCATATTTCTGTCTTCATCAGTTCTAAAATTAGTTTTAGCTACTTAATTTTTTTTCAGGCAACTTTTGCGAAAAGGATATCAATGAATGCGAGAGTAACCCTTGCCAAAATAATGGAACATGTCTGGACGCTCAAAATGGCTACACTTGTAGCTGCCTTCCCGGCTACTCAGGAGACCACTGCGAAATTGACATAGCCGTCTGCAACGCAACAAACGAAACCCGTTGCGCAAATGGAGGTATTTGCGAAGAAGGCCCAGGAGAAACGTTCACTTGTCGATGTCAATTAGGTAATGATACATGAGAGGGTCAAAAAGGTATAGTAGAGAGGCACATTCCTGGATCGGGTAACTTAGAGATTTTTGTGGGTAACGTCATTGAAAATACGAATTAAAAAATTTAATATGTACTTCTTCAAATATTTGTGTAAAAATTATTTTATTCAAAAAAAGTAGTTCTGGAATTCTAGCCCCTCTTGTCTCACAGGGACATTTTTAATGTAAGATGTTAGGTAAATTGCAATAATAGACTGAGAGCTCACTGTAAAAAAACTCGTAAGCAAAAGAAGATATGGCAATCTAGATAGAACGATAGCGGGGAGAATATAATAGAATCTAGCATCAAGATGCCTGATGCCTATACCTAAGTGGAACGGAAGTTGGGGAAAATGTAATTTAAAATTTTTTTTCGGCCCTTCCATAGAAAGAAACAATGCAGCAAACCCCCCGGGGGATAGTTCAGGATGTCTTAAAGACCTTATATACGCAGCTGCTGGGAAGAAGATGCAGCAAGTAATAGAAATGGGTTTTTTGGGCCACAGGATCACAAAAATGTCACTTACTGCATCGGACGTGACTCACTTGAATAAAAAAATTTGCACCACAACATGGCGCCCGACCAGTGGAGGGATAAACACTTCAAATTTGGTGCGATCGATTTAGGGTAGTTTCTGGTGTCGTATTTTTTGTCACCATCATGCAATATTCGATCCAAATTTGTGGCAAATAAGGCTAAAGGGGCTTTTTCATATAGCAGAAGAGATTTTTGTCAGTTTATAACCCAAATAACAAGACGTGGGTACAAAAATGGCCAAATTTTAAACCCTTCATTTTCTAGCGACGGGCAAATTTTTGAAAAGTTTCGCCATCCTATTTTTGGGCTCTTCCCCCCCCCTTTGTCCCGTGCACTATTATGATGTAGTAAATCACATTTTTGGCCACCAGGGACTACCTTAAATCGATCGCACCAAATTTGGTATGTTTACCCCTTAGCGTGTCGTTCACCATGTTGTGGTGCAAATTTCCAATTAATTTTCAACTCATTTCTATTACTTGCTGCATCTTCTTCCCTGACGGATTGGGCCACTTCGGATTGCAAACCATCTAAGATGCAGCAGCTGAATATATAGGGCCCTTAAAACATCGTTAACCCCTCTGGGGCTTACTGCAGTGCTTGTTACCGGGTTAGTGCATCTTCTTTTGCTTACGATTTTTTAGCAGTGTGGTTTTCCGAGTTGTGCTACACCTACAACCAAATGGAACCATAAAACATCATTAAGTTCGTCCCGGAGTACCACGAAATATAATACATAGTAATAGTCGTCATTTTGCTGCATATGCATTGGATTTTGGGGTTCACTCTTAGGTGGTAAAATATGATACGAATATTGTTTATTTTGATGAATTTCTATCCTTTTTTCCAAATAATTATAATATAAATATTCAAAAATGATAAAAGATAATGTATTGCATATTTACACAATTAAATTAATTAACGTTACAGGTTGGGATGGATTATTATGCGAATCCGAAAAAGACGAGTGTGCATCTGATCCTTGTCAAAATGGGGGAGTGTGTATAGATCATCTAGCAGACTATTCATGTGCTTGCTTGTTTGGTAAGATATTTATAACGCAAAATACTCAATGCCATTAAAAATCTATTTGCTTTAGGTTACGCAGGTCGGAATTGTGAAGAAGTGATGCAAATTTGTGATGACAGTCCTTGTAAAAATGGTGCGTTATGTATCCATGAAAACCATCATGCGGTTTGTTATTGTGTTCCAGATTTTCACGGAGATTTGTGTCAGTTTCAGTATGATGAATGTCAGCTTGGTCCAAGGTAAATCCTGATAAAAAATCATCTGCGTTAATTGATGAGTCAGATGTTACTGATGTAATTAATTAAAGTAGCTTTCAAAGTTTTTAACTCTTCCTGATCTTCCTCAATTAACAAGTCCGTTGTGAAATGTTTGTCAGTCTAAAGCTTAGTCCACACCAGGGAACAAAGTATTGGCAATATCGATATTTATGGTGCCAAACATTTTGTTGCCCACTAATATAGTTGTAGCCACTGTATCTGGATACATGTTGTCAGTGATGTTGTGCATCTTTACAATTATTAGCAAAGTTCTGAATTATAAACATGGCATTTGCTGCTGGTGTTTGTGCTGATTTCATCGTATTAGCTGCCAATTAAAAAAAAGAACAAAAAAAAAGAAGATATTAGCAAACAGATTTTTTTTACAAATGGAACGTTTTATGTCGACTACTATTAAATGATAAAACTTGGCTTCACAATTTTGTCAGATTGATGAAAACTGAGTTTGAAGAAGTTTTTCGTTTGGTAGCTCCTCTAACATCGTATACGAATTTAATGTACCTGTTCACTCAATATGTTAGCAACACCGTCTACACTGAGCGATATTTCCCATTTGAAATGGAAAACATGGATACAAGCAACCGGCAACAAAATTATTTGATGCATGCCGCAAAATGTTGACGAGTATCCATTAACATGTTGCTTATTGACGGGATTCGTAAACAGCAACATACTGTCGATTTGTTACTAAAAATTTTCTTGCTTGGTGTGGACTAAGCTTAAAGCCGCGTACAGACATAGAACAAAACATCATAACACTTTCGGGTAACAAGTGTGGACGGTAAATCGTAATATCAAGGCATTAAATTAGTTGTCGCTTTTTCAATGTCACATATAAATGATTCGGGCGGAAGTTGCGATATTCGATTGATTGCAAGTCTGGGCGAAAATGCGTAACAAAAGGAACATCGAACATTGATGCGTAACAAAAAAATTGTTGCGCGACGATATTGCGAAACGATAGTTTGTTGTTTGCCTGTAAGTCACACTTTTGAACATATATATAACAGACTAATATGACGCTTTTTCGATATCTGTAATATTTAATCTTTTATAACCCTCATCACATGAATACTATTAAAAAAATCAACCCGAACTATTAAGGACAATAAAAACGATAATACTATAAGCGAGAATTTTTTAATGAAAATCACCCCCAAATCTTTATGTGTCGTATCAATTTTTTAAACGACTGAAGATATTATAACGCGACTAAAGACATTTGAATATATATAAAAAGTTTTGATTTTTTCTATTAAAATTGTAGACACTACAGAAAAATTTAGAATATAGCAAAATTTTTGAAACAAGGCACAGTGATCGAAAAATCACAAAATCTGGTCAAAATATAAAGGTATTGTTGGAATTTTATAATTTTCAGGATTTGAAGTCGATGTTTGTAACGCTCTTTGCGTCGTCAAGCGATATTTTGGCGCCTTAGTCCAGGTTTCGGGCCTCGGGCGCCATCTTCCGTTTATAGTGTGAAAGCCACTTTCACCGGCAGCTTCAATGGAGAAAAAGATACTCCAGTGGTCGTATAGCATCGACAAGACCTTTAGCGGCCAGAAAGGTGGGCTTTACTTGCCCCACTGGGTTGAATAGCTGGGTATTTACTGCTTTGATGTTAAAACTCACCAGTAATTAAAAACAAAAAAAGTACAAATAATTTTTTATTCGGAAACCAAATTGCCAAATCCGGAGTAAGGTGTGTAACGGTTCTACTGTATTGTATCGATCGGACGGTAAAAGCACATCTTCCAAGCTGGCGTTGACAGTTTAATTGAAGGATCCGGACTCCGGTACAATTAAAATTGGCTTCGCTTTATTTAACTTGACTTGTCTCCTGTCTCTAAAGGTCGAGGGACTGCCACTTTAACTCGAACTACCACTGCTACTCCAATGGACAATTTTAGCATTTTTTTTTAAATTGATATTTTAATATAGAAGGTCCAAATGTACTATTTATACTACTTTGTTATTTTTTTAAGACAACCCTTTAAGCTAAAAACATCCTCTTATTTAAATTACGCGGGCTTGATGACGTAATACCAGAAGCTTTACCTACGTCACATACTGTATCGATATTATAAGAAGTGTCTACTCGATCATTCGTTGAAATCATTCGATGTGACATTGATAATCGAATTGTTAAATTATGAATAGGTTATTTGCAAAAATTATTAATAATACCAAATAAAGGTCCAAAATCAGATATGGAGCGATATTCATTTGAAAAAAAAAAGTGAAATCATAACAGATACGGACTTTCTATTCGATTTTAATCGATTTTTCTACTTAACGAAATGTCATATGTACCAACATAAGTTAAATCACTGAATAAACTTCCCAGATCAGTAAATACGTCACGTATTTTAAAAAATCATCATTTTTAAAAAAAGGTAGTTTATTTTGGGTGGGTTTTGATTTGTAACCGAATAAATATGATTAGGATTAAGTGTCGGTGTATTAAAAATCCTAAAAATCTTACTTACTAAAATCGTCCATTGGGATTGCCACAGGAACTCACTCTCGATAAACTCCGGCTGCCGTATACCATAAGGTCGGCTGGGTATGAGAAACAAGTACGCGAGTGACTCTATCTTTTGGGGGTGTCTACGATTAACTATATATTCGAAGAAACGTTGCTTTTCCAATCATTTTAAGTTACTTCTACTCCAGTGTAGTCTACGATATAATCTATATATTTTAATTATTACGGAAAAAATAACTTCGTTACAATAGCAGATTCCCTATTACGAACATATTTTGGAAAAATTTATTTAATCTTTTTAAAACTCGGTAATCAAAAGTTTTTGAGATCATTGCCGTTGACACTAAATTTAAATTTGGATGGAGGACATGGTTTGGAAAAAGTCATTTAGTCTTTTAGAAACTCGGTAATTAAGAGTTTTTGATGTTGCTTGATATCGATACTAAATTCAGATTTTCATATGGCGCATATATTTTAGAAAACGTCATTCAATATTTTTGAAACCCCTATTCAAGTTTTCGAGGTCGCTGATTACTATACTCAATCTAAACCAAAATTTCATAATTTAAAATGGCGAATTCAATATAGTTTATTAGTTTTTAGAAAAGCCAGTTTAAGCCATTTATTGTATTTTTCTAGCCATATTAATTTTATTTTAGAAAGAGCTCAGTTTGTCGCGCTCATTATGCGTAATCAAATTATGAAATGAAAATTACTAAAGAATAATTGTAATTGTTTAACGCAACAAATATTTATTGTTATTATTTACATATTTTTATATTTTATTTAGGTATGTTATATTTTTTTTGATGGGATTATATCTAGTAGCGATTTTTGAAAGGTTAAAAAAATCAATCATTAAAAATCCCCATAACCCCTTCCACCCTTCTAATTTTAAGAATATTTATAGAAAAAAATATTCTACTCCTACAATTAAGGCGTCCTATATGAAAATTCTATTAACTCATGATTTTTCACAAATGTGTAGAAAAACGTATATGGAATACTATGAAGATTTTTATTGGGTAGGTTACTACAGAATAACCAGCTTTGGTTATGGGTTAAACCAATTAGTAAATTTTTCTTTAAATACTCTTTAAAAAAATTATTGTATACTTACAGAAATATCTTAAAGAGATAAAATGTTTCGAGTAGAATAAAATTATACATACTTTAATTGGTTGAATCAGTTTCTTTTTATTGCAAGGCGAAGAATTAAGGTTATTATTTTCACCTGTTTACTGAGACGCATTTTATCTATTGCTTGAGCTAGAATTCAACGCGAGAATGGGAGAACTCCTCTGCACTGAAAGGTTACGTGAATAATGAGATCTAAGATTGGAAACGAACGCAAAGGATCATTCTCTACCGAGTACAACAATTTAAATTAAGAGAAATATTTTTTTTCCAATTTCGATTTTCCCATCACTTGCAATGTTTCATTAAAAATAATTTTTCAAAATGTAAATATAAGTAATTGTGGAAAAAACGAAAATTGATAAATATTGCAAGGCTTTCTTCGATTTTTTTCTGAAAATTATAAAAAATTTTCAGTGAATTATTCGTTCAGTTTTATTTTCACCCGCTTAAAATGAAACAAAAGAAGCTATCAAATCAAATGAACCGCCATTTAAACGACATTAAAAAATAACCTTCTGAAACATCCGATGTTTGGGTGTATTCTATTCTTGCTCTATTAAGTGTAATAAATTGAGAACTGCGCTATCTTTATTCAGTTCTTTAATAGTTCTTTTTGTGATTATTATATAAAATTTCATTAGAACAGTGACATACGTTAACTGCAGATAGGGGACACCTAGGCCACCTCGAGAACCTCATACTTTAATAACCAATATAAAAATGTTTTATCTATTACAACTTTCTAACTACTGTGACTAACCAATCCCCGGTATTTAATTTTATTAATTTTTTCCAGCAATTTTATAGAGAGATCGTCAAAATGCATTATTTTGTTTCATCTTATTGCAATTTAATATTTTCAGACACTTTATCTATCTGTGTTTATGTAAAAAGATAACAAACACCAATCATTTTAAGATCATTAACGTCATTAAATTATAGGACCTTGAACGATTATTAAAATAATCCTTTTCGCTCATAAATATTTATGGCTCTAGAGAACTTTCATTAGAAACAAACAAAATATGGTTCACAAAACATTATTACCCAAAATGTTTATTCAAACTCATTATAAAAGTTAATTCGAAGATCCAGAGAGAACTAGTCAAATTTCAAACTACCAACACCGTCACCGAAGATTTAGTTTTCAGCGTCGAGACGCCGACGCACATAATTTCGACATGTAGTTCTGTTTTACTCCTTCAAAACCCAGTCCAATTTATTGAGAGTGCAAGAGACCAGTCTATTTTCACAAATTAAACTACCAAAACCATCAGAAGTTGCAACATTTGACGTCTTGACGCCGTTCGTCCGGACGTTCAAGATTTCGGCGTCTATTTATGTTTACATCTCTCATCGTAAACGACAATATCCTCAAGTCACTTATCCTTATTTTGTCTTCTCAAAGATTAATTTATAACAATTATTTTTACATTTTAATTTGCCAACTTCTTATAGGTTAAAAAGGTATCGACTAAAACATCTTATAAGATTTCTTGTGTTGACGAGGAGTGACGTTTATTAATTAATTTAACTAAAATTCAACAATATTTTATTACATATTTTCCGGGTTTTCGTATACCTTTTTTGCCAAATGACGCCATCATTTATCAGTAAAGCGCTCCGAAACGTAACAGTAATTTTTTTTATGATTGAAATATTTTTGTTAAGATTTTTGTGTTTTAATTTTTATTCACTTGTCACCAAACTTTGAAACAAATTTCTGAGATTACTACAATTATTAATAATGATGCTATTATTATTATTACTACGATTATTAAAAACAATTATACAAAAAAAAACGGGGAAAAATGCTACAGGTACAATCAGTATAAAATTATTGTTACATAAATAACAAGGATAAATATTCTGTCTCTTAGTTATTAAAGTAATAAGACCCATTTGAGATTTGTGAGATGATCTAGGTGGCCCCTATCTGCAGTTAACATATGTCACTTTCCCAATAAAACACCCTCTATATAAACATATATTTTTTTCAGATGTAAGAATGGAGGCAGTTGTATTGATGGAATAGACACTTTTACTTGTTCCTGTCCTCCAAATCTTACCGGAGTACTCTGTGAATGCCTTATACTGCCTAATAAAATCTTAGACTGTACCTACATTCGTCCTACTTTTTCATCAACTACGCTACAATATGATAATCAGACTTTATCATCCACTAGTATTACATTTAGCTCAACTACTGAAGTGCCAACAACGACTTTCTTATCAACTATTTTACCTAATTCTACAATTTTATCTACTACAGAAGTTTCTGGAACCAATTTTAGTACAATTATACCTACAGAATTTATTACAACTAGTGTTTTAATTAGCGAATATAGTACTACTACTACTGAATATATTAGTACTATTCCTTTATCGATTAGTGAAACAAATCCAACTACACAAACTTCTTACGAAAGTACAACTACAATAACAACGGAAGAGCGTCCTGTATATTCTACAGAATTTCAATTTGAATCTTCCACTTTGTTTTTTCCAAATTTGTCTTCTACCACTTTTGAAGTTCCCAGTACTTTCTCTGCTGAAGTTAGTAGCGCTCCAATGCTATCAACTTTTGAAACTACCGAGTACAGTACAATTAACGAAGAAATTACAACCTGGAGTACTACTATTATAGATAAAGAAATTAATAGGACTTTTCCTGAAGAAAGTACTACAGTGTTGTCAACTTTTTTTACTACAAAACCAACGATAATTACAGAAGCGCATACACTTTCATCTACATTAGAGAGTAGTACTTATTCCAGTACTGAAGAAACTACCACGATTGGTAGGATCGATTGTTCAAATTTGGAATTCAGATGTTTGAATGGTGGTTCTTGTATATACATCGAAGGAGGTCATAAGGTAAATTAAATTTTAAAATCGTGATTGGGATGGCCATAATAATAAACATTCTTTTTTTAGTGTCTATGTCATTTTGATTATGAAGGTCTTCAATGTGAAGTGAAATTAGGAGTAAAAAAAGCTGCTTTTAGTGGAACTTCTTATCTCTCTCATCGTCTGCATATATCTTCCTATCACCTTTCCATGGAATTTGAAGCTAAAACTATGGCTTCCGATGGTATTCTATTTTTCTCCAATGTAGATTCGCCACACATGGCGCTTTATATGGAAAATGGGTTATTGAAATTTAAATTTTCTTGTGGATACCAAACTATGTTGCTAAGTGAATTAAAAATACCCATTAACAATGGATTTACCATGAATATTAAAGCAGGGTAATAAATTACAAGTTTTTAAAGATTTTGGTTTAAACTATATTTTTTAGGCTAGATTTCGATAAAGATTTTAAACATTGTAACGCTTCTATAAAAGTAAATGATAGTTTGTCAATGCGTGGTGATCAAATAGCTAAAATTGACAAGTTATATAAGCCAACTGCTTGGTTACACCTTGGTGGTATTCCGCAATATTTAGCTGTTGAAGTTGGCATACCTGTAGGAGGTTTTATAGGTTGTATGTCCGGATTAAAGGTAAGTTTTTGCTTTATACCAAGTGTTTTCATAAATCGGCGGTGTAAATTATTGGATTATTGGTTAATTAAATAATGATTGTCTAGTGCTTCAAAATTGTTCAATATGTGTTTAATTATATCTGTTGAAATTTAGAATTTCAACGTGGATGAATTTTAGTATTTACTTTAGGTACTTGACATATTTATATTACCGGGTGTCCACTTATATTGTCGCCTATTTTAACTGTCTATAACTTCTAAACGGTTCTGGATGGAAATATGCGGTTTTCACTGAATTGTTTTATTTTAGTACAAGTTTTGTTTGAACAGATTGAATTTTTTTATCGTTTTCTATAACGTCACAACAAATATGGCTATAAATAGTTAACAAATTGGGAAAAATTACTCAGTCTTTTAATAACCGATTTTGAAAAACCTTAGGTGAAAGTTAGTTATTTCAAACTACAAAAAATATCGTGGGTATTCCATTAAAAAAAGTCAAAAAAAATTGTCAAAAATCCGTCATTTCTGTTGTGACGTCATTGAAAGCGATAGCAAAATTTCAATCTACTCAAAAAAAATTTGTACTAAAATAAAACATTTCAGTGAAATCCGCATATTTCTATCCAGTGTACCTATTCTTGAAATCAAGAGAAAAGTTACTCCCAAAGTAGCTCCCTACTTTTTCTACTCCCAGATTTTTCTCTCGGTACAAAAATACCTTATTCTTGAAAAAAAGGAGTAAGTGAAAATACACACATAGTTGCCAAGTGCTGAAATTCAATTTTATCCAATCGCAGCAGTTAAATTTCTGACAGCCATGTGACATAAGACATAACCAAAGAATACCTATCGTATTCTTTGACATAACTGTAATGTATTAGATATGCACCGGTGTCGTGTATTAAAAAAAACATTAACAAAACACAAAAAGAAATGTTGGTCGATTACATTTCGCAACGACCACAGATGTATTCTGTCAAATTTACCCCCACATTCACCGGGCTCAGTGCCAAGCCCTCTGGTCTGAGCTGGCCACAATTTTAAATTGTATGCTTGAGGGAGCCAATAAAACCTGGGAAGCTTGGAGGAAAGTATTATGAACTCTTCTTATTTCAACCTCCTCCAGAGCTTCCTCCACATCGTCATTCATGAGATTATTTCATATCAATAATTCATTAATATTATCCTTTATATTAGTAAATTTCCCAGCAAAACTCGTAAAAATAAAGACACGAAATACAAACAAAATAAATCGGACCGACATATTAAATAGTTAGGTTAATGTTTCAAATAAATTTCTACTCCCTACAAATTTCACTCGCTAATGACCAATAGAAATTTTATACTCCCTGGGAGAATAAAAGTCCCACATATTTCCATCGAAATATTTCAAGAATAGGGTTATTTTACATTTCAGGGAGCCACGCCTATTTCTATTTTAATTTCTACTCCCTGATTTTCAAGAATAGGTGCACTGAACCGTTTTGAAGTTATAGCCAGTTAAATTAGGAGAAAATATAAGTGCGGACACCCGGTATCTCGATCAATTTCTTTTTATTCATAACAAAGTTATTTGTGGATACGTTTTCTTTATGTTATTAACGGGTATTAATGAAGTAAACGACAGTGGTAAATGGATGAAATGCGTCCAGAATGTCATAGAAAAGGACAATGAATATTGGATTTTACCTTGCATTATTATAATCCCAAATTCAGATTTATTACATTCTCATGGCAGAACAAACTACTTTTTTTGGCATTATTCTATATTACAAATAAAGAAAATATCCGTGTAGGTATATTAAAAGTAAAAGTAATTTTAAAATAAATTATATCACGCCGTCCATGCTTTACAAAGAAGCAGCCGACGGTCGGTAGATATTTAGTTTTTATGTCGTTCGAATTGATTTCGTAAAAACTATAATATGCTAGGCGCGTAGCTCAGTCAGTCAGTAATCAGTGATGCCGATTTGTGGGGAATTTTCTATTTTTGGGTATTTTGTAATCAACAGTGATGCCGATTTGTGCGGAATTTCCCATTTTTGGATATTTTTACACGTCACTGGGTAATTATTGGAAAATAAGTTTATTATACAGCTGTGTACCTTTCTTTTTACTTGCTCGCTACATATAAAGAACAAAAAAAATTAGTAGCTCATCAGTCAGTCAGTAATGAATTGTGATGGCAATTTGTGGGGAATTTCCCATTTTTGGATATTTTTGCACATCACTGGGTAATTATTGGAGAATAAGTTTATTAAATAGCTGCGTACCTTTCTTTTTACTTTCTCGCTACATATAAAGAACAAAAAAAAATAGTAGCTCATCAGTCAGTCAGTAATCAATGGTGATGTCGATTTGTGCGGAATTTCCCATCCTTGGGTATTTTGCGCATCACTGGGTAATTATTAGAGCTATGTACCGTTCATTTTACTTTCTCGCTGCATATAAAAGAGAAAAAAAATATTATTCCGTATTTTGTACTTAATGCCCCCGCGGGCATTATGGCTGTCTTGTTTCTTATAACAATAAATATAACTTGTTTTTTTTTGTGTCAATCAGATGTTTAAGTTTTTGTTAAGGGTTTGGGATTCGTTTACCACAACGAGACCTGAGTATATGTTAAAAGTTAATGATTCAAAAGGTAAAAAGGAAGCCGGTTATGATGTCTAAAAGAAAATAAATAGGGCAAAAAATCTTTATTTGTATAATTCAGATCTCTATTTTTTCGAGAATGAAATACTATAAACCATATAGATATAAAGTTAACAATTTGATTAAAACCCATAAATTATCCATATCTCAAATGTGGTCCAAATTTGGAAATAAAACAATAAGTCTTGTACAACAAATATATAATTAAAAGTTGGGAGGTAAGACGACCAGTTTCGGCTAAAAACCATGATCATGCCCGAACGCTGTATTTTCAGGCCTTATGATGGATTTTAAGCTGAAACTACTCGCTTTTCAGCCTTTAGACTTAATTTAGAAATGCCGCCGGTATATCACAATGTTCGTAACGTATAGTCGATAGAAGAGATATTTGAAACTCATTATAAAGATCAATTGTAATAAACTATATACCCTTACCTCATTTAACAATAGTTTATTGGTACCGCCATAAATTCAACCTCGGTCCAAAGCTTGGTCAGGTCTCTGTTATAATAATAGATATTAATCTATATTTAAATTATATTAAATTAACTATTATATAGTAAGGAGAATAGATATTTAGAACTCATTATAAAAATCGATTGTAATAAATTAACTGTCCTTAGCACATTTAACAATATTTTATGGTTTTTGGAGTTTTTAAATTTTAAATTTTTCTACATATTTTTGAAATTTTCGATGTATACTTATGAAATTACCGAAATTTTTACTACACATTTTTATTTGTTTTTTTTTTGAAATTTGGGATTTTTTGATATATTTTCGAAATTTTTGAATTTCTTAAAACTCAGTTTTGTTTTTAAATTTTCGAAAATTATTATAAGCAAGTTTATTATTGTTTTATTTAAATTGACGAAAATTTTTTAATGTATTTTTCAATATTCTTGTCCGTAGAGTATTCAGCGCTGCAAAAATTTTGCAATAAAATAATTCATCTTCACTCTCACTGATTGCCGATGAGAATTGTGATACATGTTGACTTTCACCCTAACTTTCCAACGTTGGGACATATAATCAAATCTTTTTTACTTTTTCGCTCAACGACCACTTTGTGGCCCTTTTCGGGGAGCCCCCATATATTGTGACTTTCTTTGTTTCCAAATTTTCCGGAGTGATGATCCCCCACTAGGTGTTGTCCTTAGGTGCTAGTAAGTACTGCCAGCCCTGGGGAGCAACCTAGTCTAGTTTAGTCTTTATTTATTACATAATGTTTTTATTCTTTTTCAAGTACAATTTATAAATAAATTTTTTCTTAATAATGTTTTTTTACTACTCTTAACGGGTGTCACATTTGTGACAATGTCTTTTTTCCCTTGCAGAAGTACTTAATAATAGCCTGATGATGGTCAGCGACCGAAACTAGTTGCCTCCTGTTATATTTTCATTAAATTCTGTGGTACCTGACTTTGTGTTTAAAAGTAAAATTTTTTAAAATATTGTCAACACCAACTTCACTCACTCGTAGTTGCAATTGTTGCGCTACTGAGCATATAATTTAAAACGTACTTAATCAATTTCGATTTTAGGGTTTTGCACAATATCATCTTAAGTGGCGTATACTGTAGAAAGAATTAATGAAACAACAGAAAAACTTTCTAAAATACGAGTACTTTAATTGATTTATAACAGTTGCCTGTAAAGCAGTAAAACCCTCGTAAAAGATAAGAGTCCTGCATAAGTCAATACCAAATATCTGTTCTTCTCAGCCTAACGTTTGTTTTCAGTCTAATGTAACTGTCCAAATGCACCAGAAGGTGTATGTTACGAAACACAAATAATAATTCATCGGACCATGTGGTCTTAAAACTGTATAATTATATGTACTTAATTCAAAAATATCCTTAAAATTAAATTAGATTAAACAATTATCAAAATTAATTAAGGGCAACCGATAATAAATTTACTAAAAAGGTTGATAATTGAATATAAAAACTAAAACGTTAAATTTTATTTGTTGATGAAAGTGATTTAGTAATAAATGTGATTTAAGCTCAATTATTTTTATTATGGGTTCGTTCCACGAATAGAATTTGAAATATATCGAAAAGTAAAATTTTAATTAAAAAAAAAATTTGGATATATTTAGAAACAATTGACAAAAATCTATGAAATATTTCAAAATCCGTCCAATTTTTTTTTGTGGGTTTAAGAAAATTAAACTCAAATTAAACATTAGACTAGTTTTATTGAAGAGAAAAAATGTATTAATAATACGATATCTTCAGAGACTTTTTCTTATTTTTTCCGGGAGAGTTTAACTTATCTTGATTTTGTTTTCCTTATCATCAAGTTTCTTTCGGTAGTTTTCTTTCTGGTATCCGGGAGAAAAGAGACGACAATAACTTGAAAAACATCCTGGATCCAGCAGTGAAAAGATGTCAGTCCACAAGCATAGTCCAGAAAAAAAGTTTAGTACAGAAAGAAGCTCTGTCCAGAAACAACTATGTCCAAAAAAGGTTCTGTCCAGAACAAAGAAACTTAATCCAGAAACAAACTCAGTCCAAGTAAAAATGCTCTGTCCAGAACAAAACTTAATCCAGAAAACCCCTATATATCGAGGGGAAGAAAAGAAATTTTCAACAGGTGATATAGAAGATATAGAAACCAATTGTTCTGACTGATGAGGTAAAGAGAAGAATTGTTAACATGGGAAAGACATTTTATAGTCATATCAAAAGGAGAGGGAAATCAAGATAAGTTGAGAAGAGATAGGACGCAAGGAAATTAAGAAGGGATTTCAAGCAAGTCTGAAATTAAAATATACGGAGCAGAGGAATAATAAAAATACAGGGTGGCACATGAAAAAAAACGTAACAAAACTACAAGTAAAAAATCGTATTACTACTTTAACGTACAAAATAATTTAATATTCGAACCTGGTAACAAATTGTTTATATATTTGGGACAAAGAATATCAAAATACCAGCAGCTATTTATTTTTTTTTTGCAAAAAAGGACGGTCACGGTACTCAATTTATCGGTTAACTTAATATAGAGGTGGGATCTAAGAAAAATTCACGTTACATTATCTATAGGTCAATATTATATTTTTTCACTTTTTATTTTTAGATCGGTAAACACAAAATAAAGATATACGATGATGCGGAAGATGGACATGACGTATCTGAATGTTCTTCGTTAGCTTGTCTTTCAAATCCATGTAAAAATGGAGCAATATGTAGTTCATTTGGTGACTTATGGAAGTGCCACTGCAAAAATGGGTATGATATTCAAGTCCTTTTTCAAAATTTTAATAAAATATTTAATTTGTTACAGTTTTTTGGGAAAATCTTGTGAAATCTCTATTTGTGATGATAATCCCTGTTTATTCGGTGGGACTTGTATTCCATTTACTAACAGTGGATATATTTGTTTATGTCCTTATGGAAAACATGGACATTTTTGTGAAAATGGTACTAAATTTATATTTAAATTTGTTGAAATACAGTACTTATTTTTTTAGATTTAAAGGTGACTCAACCATATTTTTCATCATCAATTCATGGTTTATCATCATTTGTAGCATACCCATTTCCAGACGGTATTTCAAGAACAATGGAAATCAAATTTAGATTTACTCCAACAACTCTGGAACAAATATCTTTAATGCTTTTTATAGGACAAGCTGGACACCATGATTTTTATTCAGATCATTTTGCAGTTAGCTTCGTAAGAGGCTATATCATGCTGACTTGGAACGTAGGATCAGGTAATCAAGTATATTTCATTTACTATACGACTAATTGGTAAATTTTGAGCATTTACGAAATTTTTCAATTTCAATTGTATAAAGTTTCTTTGGGTTTGTTTATATAGGAGCGGTTAACGCTCCGTGGTTAAAATTTATCATATCGGTTATCCTCTCAGTTTTCCTATATCGATAAATTTAGTGATTGGTTTCCATCTTTTGTTAAAAATTTTTTTTCTGCAAAGCTAATGAGAAACATTTTAAACACAAACTGCACTTTAGTTATGCTGATTTTAAATTATGTTAATAGAAAACCAATCTCGTTTAAAATAATGTCTGGTTTGCATTGCTTAGTCAATCTTTTTTTTCATTTTTTTTCGCTAATTAAATAGAAGCCTTACAAATAAATTTAACAAATCGATATGACAACCGAGTAACGTTATATGTTACTGTTTTATAGTTGTATTGGTCATAATAAAGGTTTTTATTTTTCATTTTTGGTTCTCCAAAAATACAAAAAATAATGTTTCGAATAAAGATTTGCATTATTTTGGTTTTTTTTTGATTTTTCGTCGTCCTTTCTCTAAAAATACAAAAAAAGTGTGAGCTGCAAATTATAGTAACTGGTTTGCATTAGCCATAGTATTTTTTTTTCTTCAAAAATACCAAAAGTAGTCAATTTTCATTTCATATATCTGGCAAGCGCTTTTTTTGGTCGTACAATAATGTAATATGTGTGTAGATGACAACTCTATTGAAATGGGTTACATATAATCAATTCGAAATGTCAAATGTGTCATAATTTTACTCGTATAGATCAAAAAAGTAGAAAAAAGGGTGTTAAATGTTATTTTTTAGTTTGCTAGAAATCGATTAAGATTGCCCTATTTTTCCCCACTTTATTTACCTTACTTTTCCTCACTTTTATTACCCCACTTTTCTTCACTTTTTTCTTGTTTTTTGCCCTTATACGCATTAGGCGAATTTCGTAACTCCTCATCTGTTTGCGATTATTTTAGTTACTGAAATGTTGTGATCATAGTGTTTTTTGGAAAAAATAGGTTTTTTTTAACAATAAAAAATAAAAACTTTAAAATAAAAATAATATTTTTTCAAAACATATTTAACAATACAATAAAGAATAAAAATCATATATTTCTTTTTCAAAATAATATAAAAATTGTTTTTATAAGCTCCGAGTGCCATTTTCTCCGCGAGAAAAGCTCTAATAAAATTCTTACTTAAAAAGAGTCTAAATTTTCTAATTGAAAAAAATTTATAGTAAAGTTTAAAAAAAATAACAATAGAACAGTTTAAATTATTTTGTTTTTTGGAAAAAAGCGCAAGGGATATTTTCTTGTTTGGAAAAAAACTCAAGTTCAATAGTCTCCTTGAGAAAAGTTCGAACAAATTATTTTCATAAAGTAAAAAGTTCAAGTTAAAAATTTTGACTTAGAAAACATTTCTACTGAAGATTAAAAAAATAAACAATAAAACAGTTTGTATTAATTTTTTTTTTTGGAAAAATGCTCAGGGGATATTTTCTTGTTTGAAAAAAAGTCCGTGTGCAATTTTCTCAATTAGAAAAATTATAGTAATTTTTTCAGTGCGAAAATAAATAATATAATTGTTCTCACCAAGAAAAAGGTCGAGTTCAAACATTAGTATTAATTATAAAAAAAAATATTAAATTTTATAAAACAGGCAACAGTTTAAGTAAATTTTTATTATTAGAAAATATTCTTAAAAATCACATACCCCGTTATATTTTTTTTCTGAGAAAATGTTTCAGTACCATTTTTTTTGAGTTCTAAAAAATTTTTTGGGTGTAGGTTTAAAAAAAATCATCAAATTTCATAAACCACATAATAGTTTAAGTAAATTTTTATTATTAGAAAATATTATTAAAAATCACATACCCCGTTATACTTTTTTTCTTCTGAGAAAATGCTTTAGTACCATTTTTTTTTGAGTTAAAAAAAAATTTGAGTGTAGGTTTTTATTTAAAAAAATTAATTTGATTACTAATAAAACAGTTGGAGAAGTTTCTCAAATTCGAATTTAATTTTTGAAATACACAATCATATACTTAGTACAAATTACAAGTTATATTTTTTTTAATAAGAAAAAAATCTTTTTCATTATAAAACAGCAACGAAATTAAGAACAAGATTCTGCAAATTAAAATATTTAATTTTTTGTTAATTTTAGGTCCTAGAAGAATATTTACCTCTAAACCCATAATCGACGGAGCTAAAAGTTATTTAGTAAGACTGGGACATACAGGACGAAGAGCTTGGCTATATGTTGAAAATTTAGGAAACGTTACTGGTAGATCCCCAGGAAATTTGGTTCAACTAGATGTTGTACCTCTTCTATATATTGGGGGTTACGATGTAAAAAACTTTTCAACTCTACCACATGATCTTCCGCTACACACAGGCTTCTCAGGTTGCATATATGACCTCGAAATGAAATCTGGGAGCGTTGTTATACCTTTTCAAGGCTCTATGAAGGCTTTTGGAAGAGCCGTGGGACAATGTGGAACTAGCGAATGTTACGAACGCAGCTGCCAAAATGGTGGAGCTTGTTTACATCATGGAAGCACATTTATGTAAGGACCAAAACAAAATAAATAAAAATAATTTATTTCAGTAGTAAAACTATAAGCTATTTTATCCAACAAATTCAATATTTTCCGCAGAAATTTAGGGTTTAAATAAATTCTTTAACTCTCATACATACAGGTTTTAAATGTATCAAAATTGTGAATATTATTTTTACAGTGATAGTGAGTGCGAGTAGTTGCTCTATAAAAATAATAAATTGTAAATAATTAATGATTTTGTTTAATAATAAACGGGTCAATAAATTATAGTTCAATTAAATGATTTATTTGTGTTAAGATGATAAATCCTGATACGCTGTAACCAGGTTGGTCCTTCGATCTGATGAGGGTTGATGTCAAAACGTCGAGAGCCTAGTAATTATTCCAAAATAATATCGATTCCGAATCTTGTTTGTTCAACTGGCGGTACACCTAAAGGTGGCAACACAAAAGTGCCATTCAACACAGTGTTATCCAAGACTGTTACTCATTTTATTTGTAGCTTATGGCAAATCGTCCATAAGGCGATCACACAAGGGAGCCAACGTTTAAGTACTTTTGTATTGTCACGAAACTATCTGAAATCCTTTAGTAATCCAACAAAACAGAACATGATAGTCTGAAATAACAATTACGAAAAACACAACACAAATTATTTTCAGTGGACTAACAAACCTTAGGTCAATTTTAGTATTACCAAAGGCAGCATAAAATTGAAACATGTAAACATAATTTTTCGTCAATTTTAAATTATTGTAGTTACATCTAATTTAATCTAGCGATAACAGAGTGAATGCGAAGAGAAAGTATCGACCAACACATAAAACGAAAATTTGTCGCTAACCAAAATTAATGATCAAAAGCAACTTTCTCTTCTATTATCATTAGTACCAGTATCTATTAATCTGACTGAAGATGTTAAAAAAAAACCAAAATAGCTGTCTCGGGTTAAATTAATAAAAAAATAAATAGATAAATAAATAAATAATTTATCTTTTCTTATTTATAATAAACAAATAGTTGCCTAAACAAGAGACACTAGTCTAATCAATTTTTTATGTCAAATTTATACAAAATAAATAAATAGATTGGTTAAAACCGGACTTTCCTAATTTATTTCCTTTATTACTTTTCCGTCCCACGTGAGAGAAGAAGTGAACGAGCTAAAAAAAATTTTCGAGATAAAGATGGAAATATCAATTTTGAGGTCACCTGAGATGTTTAAGACCATTTCCAGATGGAAGTCTGTCTGTCTGTCTGTCTGTCTGTCTGTGTGTATTCTTCACGATAGAGGCCACACGTTTAATCCGATTAAGCTGAAAGTTGGTATTGTAGTGCCTGCTTTTTTCGTTAGCGCATTTCACTACATGTTAACTTTGTTGTTTTGGTAACATTGTTTTTTTGACGTTAATAGTTATATCGTTCGATGATGATGATGATTGACAATTGATCAGATTGACTTTTT
Source organism: Neocrepidodera transversa (assembly GCA_963243735.1). Taxonomy (NCBI): domain Eukaryota; kingdom Metazoa; phylum Arthropoda; class Insecta; order Coleoptera; family Chrysomelidae; genus Neocrepidodera; species Neocrepidodera transversa. The sequence continues at coordinate 17,053,742 of OY725343.1, forward strand.
AGGATCGTTCGTTTTGTCATTCGTTTGCCAATGACAATTGGCAGAATGATACTGTTTTTTAAGGGATTTCAGGATACAGAGTGATCCATCCAGTGGAGTCAAGATTCATTTGGTTAAATCAAAACAAAAAATCAAGAAGTCAAGAAAATCAGAAAAGAACAAGAGATCATCAATCAATATCAACAACATCCACAACATCAACAAAATATTCATTATTTTTTAAAACCTTTGTAAACTATACCATTTTTACAAAAAAATCCTTATTTATTTTTCTGTTACAAAAATAATAAAAGACGCATAAAATATTGTATATTAATAATTTGGTAGTTACTGGCAAGTTTCCGACATAGATCCAGGCAACTACCATATTGGTGACCCCGACGTGATCTAGAAGAAGATAGACGAAGAATCCAATTCAGAAATTCAAATTCAGATCCCCAGCAATTAGCAATCTGACATATTCAGAAATTCAAATTCAGATCCCCAGCAATTATCAATCAGTCATTTTTGGACATTCAGCGGGATCATTCTGTATCGTGAAATTTTTTGAACGAGCAGGTGAGATCCTAAAATTTGTCATTTGGTAATTGTCAATCATCAAAACAACAAAGTTAACATGTAGTGAAATGCGCCAATGAAAAAAGCAGGCACTACAGGTATATGGGTTTGGTTTACCCGTCGAAATAACCCATTAGTTTTTCTACGACATCTCTCAAACGGTAATGTCACTATTAAAAAATGACAGATGCAATATGTCGCGGAATTTGACTTGTAATATGTCATTTGAAAGCCCTTGAAAAACTCTATTCAGAACAATCAAAATTATTTCTCCAACTGTCACCTGTCAATAATAAAAAAATGTCAATATTTGAAACTTTAACATTAAATATCTAAAAAAGTATTCGTGGATACTCGCCGGGAAAGTTTTGGGGCGACACAACCAATTTTTTTTAATTATAAACAGTTAAATCAATTGTTGAAAAATATTTGATTTTAATAATTTCTTTATTATTATTTTTTAGGTGTTTATGTCAAGATGATTGGTTTGGTCCGTTGTGTTCCTCTCGCTATAATTTATGCGACAGTAATAGCACAAAATGTTCGGAAACTGCAAGGTGTGTCCCTCTACTTTCACACTCCGAATGCGATTGTCCCTTAAGCAAAACAGGAGAATATTGTGAAAAAGGTTATACAATTAGTGAAATTATTAAAATAACTTAATGCTAATGTTTTTTTTTAGATGAAATAATTACGGACGTGAGTTTGACTGGAATTAGATCATATATTACCTTAAACCCAATTGAAATAGAATCAACCAAATTTCACATTGAGTTTGAAATAAGAATATTGAAGGACCAAGGTATAGTCCTTTTTATGGGTAAAAAGGATCTTAGATTTATATGCGTATCCTTACAAAATGGTTTGTTGGAAATAAAAGTGCAATCAGGTAACGAAATATATTAAATGGTATATAGATTAATAGGAGGGGGGCTCAGCAGATAGAACTATGGTTATATCTATACGATTTTTTTTAAAGTTTAAGGCGATAAAATTAATCGGAAATAATTCTTTAACTCGCAGAATAATTTAATCTATTCTAAGTGGATATTTGTTCCATATTTTTAAACAAAAAAATAATTATTCCGATATCTCGCTAAATAACGAAGGTAAGAGAGGGGCGGAACTTTTAAGTGACCTACTCTGTACACAACTTTTTATTTATGATTTTTTTTAAGTATATATCCCTTTTATTGTTAAATATTGTGTATACAAGATTTTGATACGACGGCTATATAATAATTTCACATTCATATAGCGTTCAACTCTCAAACTCCTGTTTATTGCTCTTCTCCTTAAAAATGTAATGTAGAGTAAAAACTGCTCTTTTAGCATTACAACTGTTTCACCTTTTCCGTCGAAACATTCTTTGAGCAGTTTTGCCAAGGTCGAAATAGTCAGTATTGTATATTCCATCAATTTACGCCTGTTTCGGATTAAGTACCAGTACAGCCGGGCATTGAATTCGACGTCCTGCAAATAATGCGTTCTAACATACGTCACTGAAATGTATTAAAACAGATGAAGACATGAACATAGGCACGTTACAGCAAAAATGCTGTGCATTAAATAAACGACCGCATTTTTGTACGTCATGTATCGGTGCAAACGGCAGTGCTGCCCAAGTACTCTAATACTTTTACTCGTATATTGGTTACGGATAAAAAAATTACTCGTATCATTTACTCATAAGTATTTTTAATTTGAAATACTTATTACTCGTACTTAAGAGTAAATTAAAATTTATTCGTAAAATTATACTCGTAGAACAGGAGTATATTTTACGAGTAGTCGCGACACGCTCAAGCAATGGCAAAATGCAATACATTATGGAAGAAACAGCCTTTCCAAAATCTTCGGAGGTTATTTTAGAAATTCTGGGATATACACTTTCTTTTCCGGGAACCACACATTGGAATTCCTACTATGATTCCATCAACAAAATTGTTTTTTCGAAAACGAACTTTTATATTTGCAAGATACTATCAAGTGATGGAACCATTGGCAGCTACTTTAGATGTTTTGCAAGGCAAAACGAATACATTTTCCGGTCTTCTGATACCATGGTTAGCTTCACTAAAAAAGAAACTAGACAAGTTATCAAAAATCAATTTTAAATCTACATCGCCATGCCTAGATAGACTGCAAAGTAGATTTAATCTTTTTTTCACGTTAGACCTGCAAGTACATGGCGCTGTAATGGATTCTGTCGTACATCCTCAATTTAAGTTACGCTGGTATAACGTTTTAAGTAAAATATATCCACTACCTACAAGCTTAACATAAAAAGAAAAAATGCTCGTAAACGAAGCAAATAAATTAATTGATGTTAAGAATGTAGATGAAACCTCTGAAAAGGTTGCTTGTGACTCCTTACATAAATATTTCGATTTTGATAATTATGAAACACCTGAAAACGTTCCCGGAACAAGTTTCCCTCAGAATGAATCGAGTTTTTCATAACAATAAATTTAATTAAAAACCATGCAGAATTAGAGTATTTAAGGTATATTAGTAATTCGCGAACCAAATTAAATATGCTCTAGGATTACCAGACAATAAAAAAAATGTTTTTGAAATTTAATACTCCACTAACCTCATCTTCACCTGCAGGGAGGATTTTTAGTTTGCCACAATTATCAACAGTCCAAGGAGACATGCTTTGTTCGATGGTTTTATACCCATATGCCTAAAAATGTATATGTGTAAGTATTATTTACCAAGTACTGAGATTCAATTCAATTCTTTTTTGAGCCCTCTAATAAATAAAAGTATTCGTACTCTTTACTCGTACTTTTACAATTACTACCGGTAACCGTAAACTGCCTCTATAAATTTACTTACGAGTAAGATACTTACAAATACATTTTTTGAGTACTCGTACTCATAGATCGTACGAATATATATTTTTTTATTCGTGCCTAGCTCTGGCAAACAGGCGTTGAATTCGACGTCCTAAAAATTGTATGTCCTGTTCGTCATTTTATACGGACCGCACCAGCAGTGCACCCGGGTGTGGTATACGAACAGCAATTATCAGATATATATACTATACAGCATGGACGACGCAGAAGTTGTAACTTTTGTGTACTTATGTGTTGAATTGATTCGTAAAAAAGGGTAAAAATCGGAGATGGTGGATAAATTCTGTGAATATTGTTCGATGTCTCATACCGACAAAACCTACGTCACCACCAGTTTAAACTCTTGCCGAGTTAACACCCTCCTACCCAAAAGGCCAAAAACCACCCCGAAAAAGAGTTACCGCGGATACGTCGTCTTATACCGACAAAACCATCGTCACTCTCACGTTTTTGATAATGCTAAATACGATGGTGATACTGGATCTTCTCTCAACCCCTCAAACGGCCAAAAACTACGCCTTTGATACGGGTTTATGAAGTATACCGGATAAGAGAAATATATTCACAGATCATTGAATACACACCGGATGATGATTCCATGTTTCTTAATTTACTGTTCGGCTATATATTTTAATGGAAATAAGTAGATATTGGTAGTTTGTGATCTAAATCTTTTACGGTGATTCTTGGCCATTTTGGGGCCTGGGTTAAAATTTAAATCGCCGCCATTGTGCTCAATACGTTTTGTCAGTATGTGTGGGGAGCGGTTAACAGAAAAAGAGTTTAAACTACCGCCAACATGTTCAACATTCTCGAAAACGGGGGGTTACTCAGGCTTTGTCGGTACGAGACGGCGTATCCGTATTAGGCCCTTTCGGTGGCGGTTTTTGGCCTTTTTGGGGGCGAAAACTGGGACGGCGGGAGTAGGGGGAAATAGTCTCATTAGGCTATGAAATATTTACATGTCTTAACAGAATCCACTAGGGTGTCGGCGGCGTTTATATTTTCAACAATTTTTCACTGTTTTCATTTTTCACACTTTTCAATACTGACTTCAGTTGTGTTTTACCTATATCATTTTTACAATAAACTAAATCATTAAGGTATTTCTACAAAAATAAGAAGCTACTTAAGAAAATAAATTAAGGAGTTGTAAATTGGTGGAAATATACTTTAATTTCCTTTGTTCATTTCTTGACATCTGACCAAAAATATACCTTCAGATTTTGTGATGTTTCAATCAGTATTTCGTACAAAAAAATATTGCGACCAGTCATAACCAACTATACAATTTTTTAATAATTTAAATTATATGTATCACTTTTCCAAAATTTTCTACTTATGAACCTCTCGTTATTTTACCCAATATATATTGAGATGATTAGCTGAAGATGACTCTTTAGCCAAAATTAGGTGGATTTAATTTTGTATGATTATTTTTATTTCTTTATTTAATTATATTTATTTATACTTTTTCAAATATTTTTTTTGTATTTTTCTACATATTGTAAGTTGAAGAATATTTACAGATTTAGTAGTATCATTTCGTTATTTTAAACGGAATTTACTGCTGCCATGAGGTTCTGTATCTGTAAGGTGGGGCGGGTGGGTGCTCCACAAGTGGGCTGTCCCACAGTACTTAGGCCTCATTAGGCATCCTTAGGAGGACTTACCTCCTCAGCCAGCCTACAGTTTTTATGTAGTTGACAATGTCGCCGGACTCCATTTTCCTAATTGACGAGAGTATCGGGCAATCATAGAAGATTTGTTTGATTATCTCATCTTCTTGTTCGCACCACCTGCAGAGTGTCTGATAGCCCCATGTTGTTGACGTGTTTTTGTACTGGACAGTGATCAGTCAGAATACCTATATAAAAAGACGCAGATTCTGCCTAGTCATGGACAAGTATTTGTTGGCTGTTGTGTTATCATGGTAACTTACGAAGTCCCTAGCAACACTACAGTTCCTTGTTTCATCGCATATTTGCTTGAATTTTACAAGGGAGTGATCCTTCATTAGGTTCGTCATAACCGATGTCGTTAGTCCAATGAAGGAGCCAGGTTAAAATAGTTTTTGGTTGGCTGCCTTCTTGGCCAATGAGTCGGCGAGTTTTGATGTGGCATGGCCTTTCATCCATCTTAAGGTGACCACATTATTGATGGATACTTCAACCAATGCTTGGTGACATTCTAGTACTAACTCTAAGAAAATTCGTGGCCTGCCTACTATCTGTATAGATGAGCACATTTCTTTCAGTGATATTGTATCTTTTGCTGCTATTAGGATGACAGTGAGCTTCGTTTGAAGTACGCTGGCACTTTTTCCCAAAGCATATTTTATCTTAAGGATTAAGGATCTGATGAGTATATGTCGCACCCTGAACCTTCAGTTCATGTTCGCTTGTAGCAGTGAAAGTATGTCAAGTGCCTCCCGCCAGAAGAGACATCTCAGTTCTCCAGATCCTACATTAGGTTCTATTCCAACCGAGCGGAGTCTTATCATAGTCGTCAACGCGACCTCCCTAATGTAAATATCAAGGGGGGTGAGACTGAGGATTACTTCCATAACTTTGGTTATTGTTTTCATGGCTGCCGGAGATTTATTCTGGCCTCATCGATGCCTAGTGCCTTTCTTATCGTCTTGATATATCTGGCAATAAATAAATAAATTATAAATAACATCCAGCGCTCAGTTTTATGTAATAATTCCCAATATTCATACAAAGATGACTCATCCTTTAGTATCTATAATGATCGTTTATCAAAATTTCTTTTAATGACATAATATACAGTAATATTTCATTTATTGTAAAATACTTCATGGCGGTACAATTTTTTTGCTAGAAACAACATTTTTACTTGAAATTAAAATCTAGTGTCATGAATTATTTTTTAATTTTTAGGAAGTAGTAAGGTGGCTTCTTCAAGCTTGGTAATCCGTAGCTCAAAATTATTGGTTAAAGCCTTATGGCATAAAGTTCAACTGGGAAGATTCGGCAAAAAACTCTACCTATCTGTAGATAACGTTATTAATACAGCTATAATCGATATGACTCACTCTATAAATTCAATAAAAGAAACAATATATTTAGGAGGTTTATCAGATATGTCTGAACTACCATTATTTGCCGCATCAGGATTACCGGTACCTTTTAAAGGCTGTATACGACGTCTTACTATCAATGATGTACAAATACCTTTAACCACTGATAATATTAAAGAGTCCAGGAATTTGCAAGATTGTGATGGAACTCCTTGTGGTGGAGATGCTTGTCAAAATAATGGTACTTGCTGGTTAGATTCATTTATGAAACCTCATTGCGCTTGTGCAAGTCCCTATTTTGGTGAAAACTGCGAACATATGACTCATTGTGGAGAAAAACTTTGCAAAAATCAAGGATTGTGTCTGAATAACCGTTGTACTTGTCAAGTTGGATGGTCAGGAGCTTTTTGTGAAAATGAAATTACAGTTAATATCCCAAAGTTTAATGGAAAAAGTTATTTGGTGGTGAAAAAAGTTGGTGAAAAAAAAAGAGAGTTAAGGGATGATGTTACTAGGATATTTTTGAATTTTACCACAGTGCGACCCAATGGATTGTTGTTGTGGAACAAAAAGGTAATAATTTTATATAATTTAGCTTTTAGTTGAAGGTATGAAACTTATTTTAAGAACATAATAAAATTTGAAGACTGTAGGATTACTTTAAGAATTTATTATCAGATTTCAGGAACTATTAGTTAAACTGTTTTATTTAAATATATTGTTCTATCGATTGCGAATTACCTTGAACTATTCAGAAATTTTTTTCAGAAATCAATTTTCAAGTTGTAATGTATTTTATACCATATTCAATGCAGCATGGTATCTAGATTTTCTCAAAATCTTTCTCACCCCATCTACTAGCACACAAACTTTTTTAAACGCAATTAAATTAAAAATATAGAAAATGTGTTTGTTACTTGCCCTATCTATAATCAAAAAGCGTAAGTTTTTTCTAAAAATTTACAGAGGTGCTCTCCAGTCCTTTGTGATATTTCTGTAAAGGTACCAGGATTATATCATTAGGTTCAGCTGTATAGTTGAAAAGAATTTATCGTTCTCTTACTCATTTTATGTGTAAGAGACCAATTTGCGTTTGAGTGCTTTGTTATTTCCATTTCAGGGCTTATTTCTCATTCAGAAAAGTGTATTTAGTAGTAAGTCTAGTTCTCCTTGTTGGTTTTTTAGATATCTATTGCATTCTGCTTTGTCTCTCTGTAATATTTTTCGGGGAGACTTTTATTGCCTTCACAGAATTTTCTCCAAGAATTTTCTACGGGTTTCCTGCTGGTATAATCATATTATCTTCCTAACTTTTTGACAAGGTTGTAAAGTTTATAAACTTTTACTTATTTTTTGGATAAGTCCTCGTTCTAACATACAGCATCTTCTTCATCTTTTCTCATTTTTAAATGGCAAAATGGCACTTTATTTTAAACATGTTGGTTAAGATTTGTATCAGAAACTCAATTTCCACTGAGTTCGTCAGTGCTTGATAACAATTTTCCAGTTCCTGTTTGATTTTCTCCTTGAAGGTCTCCCAATTATAGGTTCCAGGGTATGTCTTCTCACCCGAAGTATTTGTCACCAGATTGAACAGGATGTGTTTACACACTAATGAGACTTTATACCTAGGGTTATACATATCAACGATTTCCCTTTACTCTGTCCAAGCAGTTGTTATAATTTAAAATTAATTAGTACGTGAAAAAGTTTTTTAGTCAGAACTCGATAAAAATCGCTGAAATCTTTACATAAGAGATTAAAGGTGAAAAGTGAGAAATACGTTTTGGCGAGTGATTAAAACAGTTTTTTGTACCGCGGGGACTAACACATCCATATCTCTATATAGGCACTAAAGTGCACTTGGGACTAAAGTACCCTTGGGACTAAATTATTTATTAATCTCTAAATGCTAATGTAGCGTAATGACAGAGCGCTCGTCTTGTAAGCTAGCGGGACCAGGTTCAAACCCACGACAGGTCGTTTTTTTTTCAATAACTTATAACGATTAAGTAATAATTTTAAATTTTAGATCCCGCGGTGCAAAAAATATATAACATAAAACTTTAGTTCCTTGGAAATACGCTATTTTACCAAAATTTTTAATATTAAAATTTTATTTTCCTTAAACATGAACTAGGTAATTTTTCGTATAAACATTTTACAAAAGCGTGCAGTATTGGTATTTTTGGTAAATTTTATAAAAAATCGTTTTTATCAAAGTGGATTTATGTCATGTCTGTACAATGCTGCTAATTATGTTTTATTTGTCCTGAAATCCAAATAGTGTTAAGATATATTTGATCATACAATACAGGGATTTTATTATATTTTGACCAGCACTTATATTCATTACAATTGCTAAACAGAAAAAGTTTTACCTGTTAAAAAGTTTTGCTAAAGGTTCTGGACTATAGTAGATATACGGTTATATAATTATTTGACAAATCAACTTCTATCAACTGATAAGAAAAATGATCTATTTTCGAAAAGACACAGTTTACTCATGGAAATATTCATGAATATTATAAGTCTTGATCGCGCTTAGCGTCCCACTAATTTATAGAAAAACAATATGCTTATTCATTAGATGATGATGGAAAATAAACTAATTTTACGATATTTTGTCTCACTTAGATAAGATGACGCGAGCCCCACGATCGGTGGCAAATGTCTTTGTTCTAGATAATTTGAAATATTGAAGCATTTCCTATGAATGAGTACGAAAAAAGATTCGATTAAAACAAAAAACAAGAATCTAGCAGTTGCATGTTTATAGCAAAAAAATTGTAAAAATAGAAGTGATTTTTATAAACTGGCAAAATAGTAGTTTGGCATAAAGACACATTTGATAATTAAAGAATTTATTTCAATATGTATTATTTCATCTAGAGAAAATGTTTGATTTTTTCCAAACTGTAGCAACTAAAAATATAGTAACTAACAGAAGTGCATATAAAAAAATCCTGACATAACAATGCTTCCCGTATAATTCTTCCCCAGATATTTTTTCTCGAACAAAGCTTCCATATGACAATCCTTTCCCTGCCACAGTCCGTCCTAGCGAAAATTCATTCCCATGATAATCCTATCCTTCCCCAGACCATCCTTCCTGGACAATTCTTCCCGAACGATCCTTCCCCAAACAATCCTTCTCTAAGATAATTTACCCACAATTATTCTTTACTACCATTATTCCCATAATATAATTGATACTTTACAAAATTTGTCATATGGATAATTTTCAAATGGTTTTTTGGGTATTTTCCAATATTTATAATTCTGCGAAGACAGTTTAGTCCTGTTTTTAATACAAACAAATAGTGACTGATTTGCATTTCATTGCTCGATTGAAAGATTTGTCGTAGGGAAGAGTTGACGTGGGGAAGAATTATCGTTGGGAGGAATTGTCATGGGGAAGAATTGTTCTAGAATAATTGTGCTAAGAAGGATTGCCATGAATTCGAAAAAATACTTGCATTTTTTTAATAGTGTACTTATATATGTATAATATTATACTCTATAAAATGCAGGGCTAGTCAAAATTCTAAAAGTTTTGTTGGGCCGCCATGTATATGCTATTTTTTGTGTCCGCAATAGTAACGAAATTAATTACTGGTCAAAATATAAATAAAAAAATCATTTAGCACTATTATATTACTTTATCTACTATTATTAAATTATGTAATAATTATTCAACTGCTTTTGAACAATTGATAGTATCCGTAAACAAACAACGTTATAATAACTCACTAGTGAGTTATTATAACTCACGCTGGGCTACAATAATTCGGTATGTAAAAAGTGTGCAGTAAATTCTCGGAAATTTTAAAGCCAATTTATACGTTCCATTGGTGTACAAATGTTAGAAAGATTTTATAATAACAGAAAAGATTTTAAAATTATTAAATTGGCAAAGCTTCCCGGTCTACATTACGGAAAAGATTCTTGGGATTTACTACACACTATTTACGAACCGAATACCAAGATGGCTCTATAAAAACCAATTATCTGAAGCAGAACATTCCATTATTGTCATTGGTGGGAGTAAAGCCACTTCATATTTTGTGAACAAAGGTCTTTCTCTGCACTTGTATTTTAGTATTTATTGTTATAGTCGTAGATAAAGTATAGTATTCAACTTGCGGTAACGGTCGTAACTCACTTGATGAATTACAGCACTCATCTGCGTGAGTTATTACACAAATTATCGTTCATTAAATAATATACTATTATTATTATATCTTTTTCAGAATGGAAATTATCTCGGTTTAGGTGTAGAAAATGGATTCCTAAAAATCGCTTTGTCTTTTGAAAAAAATAAAGAAACAATTCTTAATATTCCATCATATACTCAAGTATCGGATGGTTTATGGCACAAAATAGACCTCCAACTAGATACTTTAATATTAAATTTGGACAATAAAACTTTTCAAATGCAAAAAACAATGAACAAAAGTACAAAATTCCACGTAACTGGTAATTTCTACATGGGTGGAATTCCTAATAATAGTAATCTAAAAGTAGAAACCAACGGGTTGTTTCAAGAAAACTTTGAAGGTTGCATAGCAGCTTTTGGTACAAATATGGACGTTATTACAGATTTTAGCCATATGGAAGGATCCAATATAGACACATGTCAGTTTTTAGCGAGTTGAGTGTTAGGCACCTAAAGATGTTAACTTGAGAGAAGTATCAGTAATACACGATTTTATTCCCCTTGTACGCAGGTAGCATGTCACGACCTCAAATAAAATAAATAGATTTTTTTAACTAGGTAGCCTTATTTGCAATACGTAAAGTTTATAATAGACAAATGGTTTATAACAATAAACAAACATGTAGGAAAATTGTCCAGTAACTATTTCTTTTCACTTAAATATTAATATTGTTTGATTTCGGGATAACTACACAACACATACACACTAGTACTAAAATCTATCAGGCAGATCACACGCAAGATGGATAAAAGGTCTCATTGGCAGTTGGATTAATTTCCATTGCGGTGAGCATACTTGCATACTTCTGGGAGAAACAGGATATAGAAGTTTGTTGTTAATATTTAATCGGGATCTACGAGTAGATAAGCTATGGGTGTTCTAGCGCAATCCTTATGGAAAATAATATCTGAAATCACTAAGGTATCTTCAATTAATTTTATAATAATAATTTTATCCGCCCTAGATAAGTCTCGAACAGGTCTCGAAGAGCTTTCACAAGGTCTCGAACAGCTTTTGATCGTACGTACGTGGATCAAATCTGATGAGATGCGGATCAAACCTGATCAAAAGCTGTTCGAGACCTATTAAAAGTTGTTCGAGACTTGTCTAGCGTGGAACCTTGAATGTCTCCTAATTGCTTTCTCGTAGTAGTAAGTTCTCCACGTTACTCGTATTTTGCATTGTATTTTTGATATAAAAGATGCCCATTTAACGCCACAATGGACTCATCCAGTGATTTTTTTTAATATTTTTATTTTATAATTTTGGCCTACCATAACACAGTGCACCGGGTCCAGCCCTTCTGAGACCGATCCTGCGGCTGTAATTAATTCTTAAAATTTGAATATCGGGGCTATAGTGGCTTGTGACGTGGCCCAATTGAAACAGATTATATTTGGCTATGTTGTCATATCGATAAAACTGGCAACTCTCGTTTTCTCATTTGTTATGATTAAAAGAAGGAAAGAAGTATGTCAAATTTTTCTACAAACGAACAAAGCTAGAATCTTTTAAATGCTGTAGAAAGTAAAACGTCAATTATTGGTCAATAAGCAGCGCCACTTTCAAAATATGTTAATTACTTTTTACTGATTTTTATTGATTAATGACTATTATAAGAACAATGAAAATCAACATAAACAACTAGGTTCTTTAAGCTATTCATTCATTAATATAAAATCAATAAATTCGTTCTTACTGGATGAGTCCATTGGACACGTTACTCTTCGTTGTGTGTAGGTAACATGGATAGATTTAGTTTCATTTACATTAATTCACTAAGTTTTTTACAACAGTATTTGAGAAGAAATAACAGGATTTTAATGAGATACTAGGACAGCAGTATCATCTGCATATGTTATATTGTTGTTTGTATGGGAATATCAGCTGTGTACATAATCGGAGCCGGACATCTGGGCGCGGGCCACTTGGAAGCAGGGACTGTTGGGCGCAGGGACTTTTGGGCGCGGGTACGTTTGGGAGCGAAAAGTTTATATTTCAATTTCCATTTGCTAGGTTTTTTTAAAAAACAAAAAAAAACAAAAAAAGAAAGTCATATAAACCTACATTATGTGGGTATTTCTTACTTAGATAGAAAGCAGACTTTTTAAAATATGAATAATTTTGTAAAAAGACGCTGTCATAAACCATAATAATATGGAATATCCGACCATTTGGAAATTCATTGACAGCCTAAAAACAGTCCAACAGGGGAGAGATGTTGAGTATGAGCATCTACTTGCGGGAAGTGAGCCCATCCCAAAAAAACAAAAATTTATTCAGGCCGACAGAAAAATAAAAAATCTGGTACAAGACTACATTGGTGATGCTAATAATAGAAATATTATTGAATTTCTGAGAGGTATTTCATACAATTATGTAATGGCACCATAAGTACATATTGTATATTATATTTTACTTGTATTTTAATTATTATATATTCGCAAATATAAGGATACTATTAAAATTTCGTGTTTAATTTCTCCTCGCGCCCAAATGGTTCCGCGCGCAACAGTCCCTTCGCCCAAGCGGCCGCGCCCAGATGTCCTAGTCCGGTACATAAGATAGAGTATCACACGTGGCTGTGGAACCCCTGACATTATTGGATGCAGAGTTGAGATTTGATCTTGAAAAAATTTTGGTTTTATAGGTAGGATTTTAGGATAAGGAAAAGGTTAATTGGAAGGGTTTTACTTATTTCCTGAGCGATATCTAAAAGGCAGCAGAGCAATATTCTTTATCTTCAAAGAATTTATATTTTCTTTTACAACTCGATCGATTTGTTCTATGTGGGCATATTTCGCTCTAAAGCTAAATTGATGATTAAGTATTAATCGGATATCCTTCACGATTGGTTCTATTTCCTCTATCAGTAATTTTTCTAATAAATTTGAACTAGTGGCTAATAAACTGATTGATCTGTAAGATGTTCTTTCTTTCATAGGTTTTCCTGACTCAGGGATCAATACGATTGGGCCAAAAGATCGAATAATAACTTGTTCTTAGAACTGCATTATGTCAAATACCTCATTCCCTTATATGAATGTTCGTTCAGTATTTCGCCACGAATTATATATCCAGACGATTTTTTGGGATTTAACTGATGTGCCCTTTTTACGGTTAATTTGTTAAAGTTTAGAGAAACTCTTTCACTTCGGCTTCAATGTTGTAGTTGTTCTCAACTCGATAAGATTTGAAGACTTTTTCTAGGTGATTGGTAAACACATTGGCTTTATCTTTATTCCTTTTTGCACATTGGCCTTCTGGAGAGCGGATAGGAGATTATCGTACTGTATTACTGGGTTTGCTTAACCAAGATTAAAAATAACGTCGATAATAAAACAAAAACAATTAATTTTTGAAGTACAAAAAAGATGGATTGTATGTATGATTTTTGGTGAGCGAATTGGCCAATGATCTTAAACGTATTGTACTTTCCCGGTCCCATCGAAGGGAAAGTATACTTAACGAGCAAAAAAAAAACGAGATATCGATAGAAATATACATTTTGAGGTTCCCTGAGAAGATTAAGACCATTTTCAGAGTGAGGACTGTCTGTGTATGTGTCTGTCTGTGTGTAATATTTCACCATAACTGCCGAACCATTTGGCCAATCAAGCTTATATTTGGTATTAAGGGTTGGTGTGTTTCTAAAATGCGACCTTTAGTTTTTGGTTTAATTCTTCTTTTTAACGCATAACATATTAAATATTAAAGATGTGAACCTGAATTTGGGTATACAGATGCCTCTTCCGCTTGACGCCATTTTCAGAGTGAGGTCTGTCTGTGTGTCTGTATGTGTCTGTGACTTGTATTGACAATCATCTGACTTCAACTACTTCTAGTTATCTTTGTGTTGGGAGTATCGCGATGATTATAATTTTAAATACACATTTCACATTTACTAATAAGAATTAAAATTTTTATCGAATAAAAAAATTAAATCTATTAAGTATAAAATTTATAAAATTATTTGAGGTCCTGACTTAAGACAATTTTTAGATTAGTTTTGTTACAAGCCCACAAAGATTTTTATAAAATGTTAAACAAGAAGGTTGGAGAAAACAAATAAGCAAGTTACTTATTTGTTACACAAATATAAACATTTTCTGTTATTTTAGCTTAATTAGAGCCTAAGTTGTTTTTGTGAACATTTGTTTTGAATTGTTTGAATAAAATAGATGTTGAAAATATAATGTTGATTTTAATGAACATCTCAGTAAAATGTTGAGTGCAAATACAAAAGCCAAAAACAAATAAGGGAATGAAAAAAAGTACAAGTCGGAAAAACCAAAATCAGCTTCAAGAAAATAAAGAATTAAACAATCCAATCAAGCTCAAAAATTTTATTTATAAATTCTTCCTGCAAATATTTGAATTTATTCTACATTTCATTTAATTTAATTTTCATATCTTCTTCTTCTTCATTTTTTTCATTATTAATTTGTAATCTTGTTTTATTGATTTTTCCGGTTATTATCTCTATATCTCTTTTAACTTTTTCAATTCTTCCATCTTTTTCTCTACATTTTTTTGATTTTCTTATTATATTTTCTCCTGATTATTTGATATTTTTATCTATTACTCCATCTATTCCTGTAATAGTACCCATCCATTTATTTTTTAAAATTCCCATTATTTCTTTTATTTCTTCTTTAAATCATTTTTATTTTTCTACTTCTATAATTCTCTCAATCATTTCAATTCTAAGTTCCTTTTTTGTCTCTTTAATTTCTTCATCAGTATATACTCCCAACTCTTTAATTTCTTACTTAATATTCTTTTTTATATATTTTCTCATTTCTTGCATTTCTTTTCCCATGAATTTTCCTAGTATTTTCATCCAATTTGTTATCTATTTTCTTACTGATTTATTTTCCCATTTCTTTCATTTCCTTTTCCATATCTTGAATTTTCCTAGTATTTTCATCCAATTTGTTATCCATTTTCTTACTTATTTGTTTTCCCATTTCTTTTCTTCCTTTCTATTTTCTTGCATCTGAATCATCATCTTAATACATACATTACATTTTCTTGTTCTTTCTTTTTCTTTTGTTTTTTTGTACTTGCTCTTCTTTTGGTTCACCTATCAAAGGCGTGAATATAGAGAGGGTAAAGGGGGTAATTACCCCCCAGGATACCAAAAATAGCACCAAAAGAATAAAATATAAATAATGTAGAAACGGACATATATGTCTAAAAGTTTGATTACCCCCCCAAAAAAAATTATCTATACTTATTCCACCACATTCTACTACATTTTGTTCCTGTATTTTTAGAATATCACCTTGTCCTATTTCCAAATCTTCCATTTGTCCAATCTTATTTTAAGTCCATTTTATTTTTTTTATCACTAACACTTATTATTTTCATTACCACGTATATATTTATTTCTATTCCACACTGTACATTTTCAGTTATGTCATAGATGTCACTATTTATGAAATTTATTGTCTCGGTTTATAAAATTCAAACAAAACTAATAATAGTTATTTATGTACCAAGGGTATAAATAGATCTTTATGCCGTGAGGGCGACGATCTTACAAATCTGAGAGCCTCCGGCCCGAGGGTTTGTAAGGGCATAATCATGTGTTTATTCCCGCGGTGCATACAAACTTTTAGGTCATACTAGTTCATATTGCGTACACAATGATTATTTTAAAAAATCGCGGGCCATAAATTGCACTTTGCTGGCTATGTTGGTAACTAAGCAATAAAAACAAAATATTGAACTAGTATGACATAAAAAGTATTTCATTACAATACAGTCTTGGAAATAAAATCGAAACAAATACAAAGGACAGTTGGATAGAACGCTTGTAGAGTCAGACAAATAAACTATACCATAGTTAGTTTCAGTATTTTTATTTTCTCAACACACACCAAAAAATACCGTCAAAATTTTTAAAAAAAATGTCAAATGCGCGTATCGATTAAATTAATATAATAAGTTTTTTCACAAATTTATAAGGAAATTATAATGTTAAAAGGTGGAAATCATATAATAGGTAAAAAATTTTTGCTTCGTTCATCATTTTTCACAATCATAATATAGTTTTAATTATTTTTTCCTCTACTAGTATTAGAAGATTTCATTATTCATGCTGTGTTCGAGTCGAGAAGATAAATTTCTCTCCTACTGGTAGATAATTTTAAATTATTAACTAGTAGTTGATAATAAAAACATTTGAAGTCTTTCCAATTAACTATACCCAACTTTCATTGCGTTTGTCAAAAGAGTATTTTTTTAATTATTATAAAAAATTTGACAGCAAATAAGCACTTTCTTTCGAATTTCTATCATTTCAAGTAAATTTTCGACCTAATCAAATAAAACAGAGAGTTAAGTACAACAATTCTAAACAGCGTCATCTTACAGAATTCTGGTAAGTTCTATTGAACTCAACAGGTGGTACTCACATAAAGTTCTAAACAAAATTGAATCAGTACATACACCAGGATTTTTAGACATCTTATGTATAATATACTATTAATATGTTTCATAGAATTTAATAATATTAGCTATGTAGTTAAGACACATATTTTCAAAGGTGGTGTCAATGTCATCTCACCTTTACGTCTTTCTCCCAACATAATTTATCATGAAATTATACATCCCCTAGACACTAGACATTATCTTTATCCAGTTTACTATGGTAATTTATGTTAAGGACATCCAGCTCACAAGCAATTTACCCTGCACAATTATTAATTAGATATTAATCTATTTTATTATTTTATGGCGTTAAAATACTCATAAAATCAAGATTTATTATGATATGTAAATAATAAATTTCACTGACATGAGGACGAGTATGCGAGAAGCGATAAAATGTGTATTTATGAATTAAGTTATGTATTAAAACTTGGATCCATATGATAAAAATAAATGGGACACTTTAGTAATCTCAACCATAGAATAAAATTTTTAATTAACATATTAAAGCATATTCAGAGTTTCTTTTTTTGTCGACGTTAAATTCAAGTGTTATCATTAAATAAATAAAACTTTTATGAATATGAATACGGCATTAAATACAAAGTCGTAATTTTAAGCAGTCAACGTTACCTTTAAGGAAACTTCATTAGCAAAATTTTCCCTATTTGGCACTAGATAGAGGGTAATATTCAACGAGATAAGAGTGTATTTAGGAGTGGTGGCGTAAAAACTTATTTTTTAAAGAGCTATTCTCGCGTGTTTATGTTAAAACACCGGAAATGGAATTTTTGATAAATGGGTTTAAGCCAAACTGTAAAAAAAATAATCTTTAATACATCTATAAATTTGGAATGATAATGTATAAATGGTGATAACATTTTTATTTATAAAGGTTTAGGTTTAAGAAAAAAACAAAATATTTATTGAAAATCTTGTGAAAAACTTAAAGTAATTTAATGTACAAAACTTCCATTTATATCTTAATTTTTTTTTCATATAACAAAATGTGGTTTTCTCTAGCATATATATTATATAATTGTCTATAGACCGAGCAAGGCACATATGAGTTCAGGTAAAATAATTGTTATTGGCATACTTAATCAACGTTATATCTACTGATAGTATAAGCATATTGTTTGTTAAATTTTTTTATCCAATAATTAATAAAGTTATAAAAATGACACAATAAAACTTAAGTATCAACATTCTACTGGTACAAGTTCGTTTAAAATAAAAAATTTTAGGCGAATTAATATAAATAATATCTATAATATAAGCCGCAAAGTCTTGACTGTTTGACTGACTGACTGACAGCAAAATCTAGAGACTTAGAAATTTCGAGTTCATAATATAGACACAAGAAAGGATTTTGCGAAATTTTGATTTTCAGGAGTAGAAAAGGACGAAAAGCAGTGGCTTACATAGAATAAGTATATCTATATACACGGTATAAAGGTATAGAGACTGTTACGTCTTCGGTATTAACCGAGTTTCTCTCATTTGATTTTTTAGAAAAAAAAATGGGATAAACGTGAAAAACATAGGAACAAATAGGGAAAAATAAATAAAATAGGAAAAAATAATATTATTGGATTTTCTCTCATTTGATTTTTAAGGAAAAAATGAGAAAAACGGGAAAACATAGGAACAAATAGGGAAAAATAAAGGAAATAGGAAAAAATAATGAAAAACAGGAAAAAATAAAAATAGAGATAAATAGAGAAAACGGAAAGTAAAAGGGGGAGAAAAGTAGAAAAAAAGAATGCGATAAATGAAAAAGTGGGGGAAAAGGAAAAATTAAGAGAAAAATAAAGGGGTAAAAACGGGGTTATAGGGGGGATGGGACAAAAAACAACAGTTTTAAAAAAGGGGGAAAAATATGGGACATAAAAACAATGGTTGTAAATAATTGGAGGTCAAAAAAACACAAGTTTGAAAAAACGAGAAGCAAAAAATAAAACATTTTTAAAAAAATTTTGGTATAAAACAATAGCTATAAAAAATGGGGAAAATGGGGCAAAAAAAAATTAAAAAAAATTTGGCCCAAAAGTAACAGTTGTAAAAAATGGGGGAAAAAAAGGAATAAAAAAAAGGAGTTAAAATAGAGCAAAAAATAACTTGTAAAAAAATGGGGGGAAAATTGAGGCGTAAAACAATAGTTGAGGTAAAAAGGTGGAAAAATGAGATTGAAAACCCAAGTTTGAAAAAATAGAAAAAAATGGGACATAAAACAATAGTTGTATATAAAAAGGGGGGAAAAGTGGGAATAATACTAATTGTAAAAAAATGAGGGGAAATACTGGGCCAAAAAAGTTTGAACAAAAGGAGGAAAAATGGAACAAAAAATAATAGTCGCAAAAAAGGGGAGAAAAATTGGGGTAACAAACAATAATAGTAAAAGAAGAAAGGAAAATGAGGCAAAAAAATGCTGGAAGAATAGGAAGTCAAATAGGGGAAAAACGAAAATTAGAGAAAAATATTGAAAAATCTGGAAACATATGGGAAAATAGTGGAAATATAGAAAAATAAGGAGAAATATGTAAAAAAAAGGAAAACAGGAAAAATAAAGAATACTAGCGACAAATACAAATAGGGAAAAACAATAAAAAATAATCGAGAAAAATATGAAGAAATATGTATAAATGGGAAAAAATAAGGAAAGTATTGAAAAATGGGGAAAACTAGAGAAAAATAGGGAATAAGTAGGGAAAATAAAGCAAAATGGGGAGAATAGGACAAAAAAGGGAAAATGAATACAAATATGGACAAATGTTTTCTTTGTTTTCATTTGTATTCATTTGTTTTCGTTTGTTTTCGTTTGTTTTCATTTGTTTTCTTTAATTTCCATTTGTTTTTGTTTATTTTCATTTGATTTAGTTTATTTTCTCCTGTTTTCATTTGTTTTCGTTTGTTTTCATTTGTTTTCATTTGTTTTCTATTGTTTTCTTTTGTTTTCGTTTGCTTTCACTTGTTTTCGTTTGTTTCCATTTGGTTTCGTTGTTTTCATTTGTCTTCGTTTATTTTACATAAATTTCGTTTATTTTCATTTGTTTTGGTTTGTTTTCATTTGTTTATTTTCGTTTGCAAAATAGCGAAAAATAGGGAAATTTGGGAAAATAGTGAACAATAGGGTATACTCGAAAAATCAGGAAAAATAGGGAAAAAGAGAAATTAGAGAAAATAGCGAAGCATGTGGGAAATAGTGAAAAATAATAGAACATAAAGAAAAAAGGAAAAATAGGAAAAAATTGAAAATGATAGGGACAAATGGGGAAAAGTGGGAAAAAACAGGAAAAATATGAATAAATGGAAAAAATAGGGAAAAATAGGAAAAAATAGGAAAGAATAAAAAAAAATAGGAAAATATAGGAAAAATATGGAAATTAGAGAAAACAGCGAAACGTATGGGAAAATAGTGACAAATAGGGGAAAATAAGGAAAAATAGTAAAAATGGGCAGAGTAAAAATAGGCAAAAGTAAATAATAATATGGACAAAAAACAGGAAAAATAAGGAAAAACAGGAAAAAACAAAGCTCGGTCGTCCAGGCACGTACTAAAGAGACTCCGTAGCAAAGCACGGGTATTCAGCTAGTATATAATATAAAAAAGTTAAATGAAATAAAAAAATGTTTTTATTTTATAGTTTATTCTTTATTAAAAAAAATTTTGAACCAGTATTAAACTGCAGATAATTATGAAACTTGTTTTTGTCAATCAAAAAAATATCAATCGATTGCCACTGAATATCAAAAAATGTCAATACAAACACCATACACCAAGTTGTATATTTTGGTAATAAAAATATCCCCTTTTGAAAATGTATTGTCGTTAAAATGACATCACAGCTTTAACCCTAGTCGGTCTTGATGGTCTAAGAATGGTGCATCAGAACGCAGCATGGCAAAATCATAATATTTCAATCAGAGACCGCATCGAAAGGTCATAAAATGGCGCAGTAAAGGCAATACGAATCGGTCGAGTGAAAGAACATCAGCAATATGGTTAGACATTTAGAAACAAAAAACATAGGTATGGAGTAATAGAGGGTGCTAAAAAAAACTTCAAAATACTGAAAACGTTTTAAGTAAATAACATTTATATTATATTAATATTAATAAATAAGTAAATACGTGGCTGTTTTCCTGAACAGGAAGAAATATTTTTTTAGCCTGCCTTATGCCATAATTTATTAATATTAGGACTATTAATCATTATACTAATTATATATCAATGATGACGAGATATTATTCGAGAAAGAACATTCCAAGGACTACATACTAGTTACTAGAGGACTACGATGAGGGATAATTTTATTTATTACATCTGAAGTTTTCTTCTTTCTTTCTTTAATTGGGCATTTTTTCATAATTCCTTAACCCCCTCAACTGAAATTGAGATATTATGACCTCCTAAAAGTATTCAACCATTTAACCCAATCAACCCTAAAAATAAGGACTAAAGTAATGTTTATCGTCCCTTGGGCACAATACATCAAATCTGTAAAATATTTGTATTTTTTGTATTTTTGGTAGTCGAAAACAGTTGTGTGTCACACGTCACACGTCACACATGCAGAAAATGATTGAGCAACCCTTAGCTATTATTTGGCCTCGCTTCGCTACGCTCGCTCATTTTCTGCCTTATGATAGAATATAATGTACTATTATAGAGTTTGTTTAACTATCCTCTCTCGTTACATCATAATCGGTGACGTATTCTGTTATTTTACGTTTGTCATATATTATTTGAATGTTATTTTACACTTAACCTCAAAATTAAAGATTGTTTTCAATGACGCATGTTAAGGTGTGTTTGTATGAATAAATTGGTAATGCCAAAAATTGTACTTTGCTTTATTCGTTGCGTAACTTTTTTACATAACTTAGTAATTTTTTTAACTTGATACCTCTGTTTTTTAACTGATTTGTTTCAAATTTCTAGCTTGGGGATGTTTAACGTCCCTGAGCATGATTTTTGACTAAATTAAAAAAATTACAGATGATCGAATCGTGATTAAATGGCGAATTATATAATATATATTAAAAATCTATTATAGGATTATATTTTTGTGGTGAACCCAAACGTTGTAGACTGCATTTCTCAGTAAAAGCGGTATTCCAGCATCTCTTTCTCTTGAAAAGTAATTAATCAACATCAAAATTAAACTATGATTTTTCTCATTATACCGGGAAGGCATTTTGACAATGCAAAAATATTTGAACTGTCAAAAGTAATAATTAACTAAACTAGGTTATCCGTTCTCAAATGTGGTATAGTGTATCAAAGGATAAAGAAACTCAAAGTCGATACCACATTTTAATAAAATAATACGATAATTGTCAGTTTCAAACAAATGAAAGGGTACCAATTAAGTCGATTCGCGACATGTTTCGGCCTTAGGCCATCTTCAGACGCTACAAATTACAATAGTATAAGAAATAGGAAAAAAAAAATTTTTAGAATTATAAAACTTACAATGTTCGAACAAAGTGATAATTTGTAATGTAATGATTGAAACTTTTTCAAAAATACATCTTGTTACATTAATCAAGTGACTTTTAATGTAACAAGATGTATTTTTGAAAAAGTTTCAATCATTTCATTACAAATTATCACTTTGTTCGAACATTGTAAGTTTTATAATTCTATAAAAAATATTTCCTTTATTTCTTAGACTATTGTAATTTGTAGCGCCTGAAGATGGCCTAAGGCCGAAACATGTCGCGAATCGAATTAATTGGTACCCTTTCATTTGTTTAAAACTGCCAATTATCATTTTATTTTATTAAATTGAGGTATCGACTTTGAGTTTCTTTATCCTGTAATAATTAACATTTACGTCAACATCAGTTAAGAAATACGTTAATGACGTCATAATTCCGTCTCATCTATTTCATGATTGAAAGATCAAGTTGGACAATCTATGACGTAATGGCAGAGGATGGTAAACAAAATCTACCTCTATTTTTAAGACCTAATCAACATTTTCTATGAATTATGTACATCCATAAACCAAAACTTGTTGAAGAATATCGTCACCACTAACCAAAACTATACTTTTTTAACATTCTACATAAGTTTCGCTAACTATGTTAGCATCATCAGGAGTTGATGAAAAACTAGATATTAAACGTACGATCTAACTATATGCCTACCACCTTACGCATGATTGTGTTTTGGCGCTAAGCGGGAAGGCATTATCCAATTAATCACTTGGTAAAAGCCTGCCAACCTTATCGAACTAAGCTGTGGAATAGGTCCTTTCTCTTCATATAAACTTTTTAACATTTATTTATTTCAATACTTTCAAATGCATACAATTTGTTGGGTACATTTTTAGGTAAGTTTAGCTTATCTACACTAAATTTCTTTATAAAGGACCCCACACTTTTCTTATGTGAAGTGGCAATCGGTGAAACTTTGGTATGATGTTGTACTCGACATCAGGCCCGACGAGAAGGTGTTGAAGGCGGTACAAAATATGGGGGCCAGTGTATTTCGGAACACATCGTCAGTATGGAATCGATTCATGACGTCATGACCACTGGCCAGTGTACTGATGTATATATCGGAATACACCCTATATTTATTTATCTAATTCTGTTACTGTATTGTATTTTTTTCACAGATTTATTTATATAGATTTTGATGAATAAATATTATTATGATTATTATTATTATATAACGACAGCAACAACGCGTATTTACCATTTAGCGTTGCTTGAGTCTGCACCTGTCCCTTTAAGCCCCATTCATAGTAAAGAACTTGAATTAGCATTATTATGTAGTGAGCATTGTCATATACTCATGGACATGTCCAACTGTGAGAATTGTGCTATTTCGAGAGAAAGAAATGAAACGATGGTTCGGTAAATCTCTATCTCTCTCAAAACAGTATCGTATATTTAGGATGTTACAAATAGCACTAGAACCTTTACTCCATCTTGCTTAATATTTTCAGCAAAAAAATATTACAACGAAATACGGCTTGGGCATGTCCATGAGTGTATGTTAATGGTAATGACGATGAACAATATTTGAGCAACAATTATATAGCTTACGAGGAAGATAGTAATAGCTAATATGACATTGGAGAAACTCTGGAAAAATGCGAAATTTGAATAAAAGATTGTCATCGACAGGGTTATGACAATAGAAGCAATGAGCGGACAATATAAAGGCGTGCAGGTAAGGGTTCTAGCCTTTAATCCACTTGATTTATGGCCTTCTTGCGCTTGTCATCACTTATATGAATATTGCTCTCAGGCTGTAACATTTTTTGGAGAAATTCAGATGTTTTATAATATTTTTAGTGCTAGCCCTTTCAGGTGGTAGATTTAAAAAATAAAATAGATGTATTCTTGAATTTCCTTTCTACGATCTGGTTTCCAAATATAGTTCTAGCATTAGGACTTTTTGTACCCTTCCGCAGCCTAAGCAGAACGAACTTTTAGTGCCTCTTTGACCAATGGCATTTCATCACGATGGTCGTGTATTTTTAATAATTTTTAATAACTATTTCTTCAAGCAACAATCAACAATAGTCAGTTTTTAAATTGTAAAATGTCCTGTATTTATTTTAACTTGTAACGATAATGTTGTTACTTTTGTCTTCGTTATTATTTGTCTTTTATGGGAGGTATTCTCTTATGACGAAGGCTTGGGTGATGGTCGTTAACCGAAAGCAATCAGCCGAATATTATTATAAACAATTTTTTTTATAAATTGTTTTAATTTTATACACATTAATGTACCCTTTTCACATCAAATTGTTTAAGGTGTACTCCTGATCCAGTATATTTATTACTTACTCCCAAAATCCTCAGTATTGTTTTCGTGATGAAGGAAAAAATTTCTTACCCCCACTTTTATCATTTTTCTCGACGTTTCCGAGCTACCTGAGTTCGGAAATTCAAAAAAATCCTCTCCGGCCGTCTGGATGTCTGCCTGTCTGGATCTAAACACTGTAACTTTTGAACGAAAGCTCCGATCGAGTTCCGATTTTCACTTTACCTAGTTAGTTTTCTACAAGGAAGAACCCTATTGAATTTGAGTAGGGTCGGACCGGCTCTTCCTGTACCCACCCAAATTAAAGTAGTTTGCATGGGAAAACTTATTTCCAAATTCAAATTTTTTAGATCTTTTCCACTTCACATTCGTTCTTCAGAAGGCCCCTGGATTAGAGACGACATAACAAAAGCAAATACTTTTGCTGACCACCTGGAAAAGATCTTCCAGCCAAATCCTTCAAAAATAGATGTCATTAATAAGAAGTCAAACAATAAATGGGACTCCCGTATCAGTTAGAACTACCACTAACAAAAATATCTAGAAATCAAGTTCTGAAAGCAATCAACGACCTCGAAATCACCAGGATACGACTTGATAAATGCCTCCTAGTCCTCCTCGAACTACCCCAATACGCAGTGAACTTGATAGTTTTCATTTACAATGCAAGAAAAGATACTAAAAACTAAACTAGAAACAGTCATCAAAGATAATCACTTAATCCCAGAACATCAATTTGGTTTTCAAAAAGAACACGCCACTGTTGCACAGGTTCAACGCGTCACTAACAAAATAATGTAATGTCTAGAGGATAAAATGTGCTGTTCTGCCACGTTCTTGGACGTGATCCAGGCTTTTGATAAAGTCTGACACACTGGACTG
Source organism: Neocrepidodera transversa (assembly GCA_963243735.1). Lineage (NCBI taxonomy): Eukaryota > Metazoa > Arthropoda > Insecta > Coleoptera > Chrysomelidae > Neocrepidodera > Neocrepidodera transversa. The sequence continues at coordinate 17,079,539 of OY725343.1, forward strand.
TTGTATAAGATTAAGAAGCTCTTTCCCCTTACCTCTTCCTCATCCTTAAATCCTATTTACAAGACCGTCAATTCTTTTTTAAATGCCTAGATGAACACTCAAATTTCCATCCTATAAATGCTGGAGTTCCATAGGGAAGTGTTCTAGGTCGTTTTCTTTACCTACTATACACGTCGGACTTGCCTATATCCAACAAAGCATTAACGGCCACATTTGCCGACGATACTACCATTTTATATTCGCACGAAGACCCGCAAATAGCATCTCAACTTTTAAAATCTATCCTGGATGCAAGTTTGGCTAACATTGTGGAGAATAAAAGACAATGAAACAAAATTGGTATACATAACTTTTACGAATAAAAGAGAAAATTGCCCACCCGTGACACTAAACGGCAAGGAAATACCACAACAAGAAGTAAAATATCTCGGGATACACTTGGAGTTATCTCTTGAGAACAAGGTCTTGATACACAAAGTTATTCTTAAACCTGTCTGGTCATACGGAGTTCAATTCTTTGGCTCGGCATCAAGTTCGAATACCTATAGAAATTTTCGAAAGGTTTTAAGCAAAAACCCTTAGAGTAATGACCAATCCTCCCTGGTTTGTGCCTAATAGTGCTATCGCTCGTGATCTGAATGTGAAGGAAATCAAAAAGTTAATTGCAAACTATAATAATAGACTTAAACGATTTACTCCATATGACTTAATAGGAAATAACCACTGGATTATTATTCCTACACGTCTAGTTTTTAAGTAAGTATTTAAAATATAAAAAAAACTACTTTGGTTTTCTAAATTTTAAAAAAATGTTGAACGGGTCCATTAAACCAAATGTACAAACGTATATTGCAACAACTATCAGAAAAATTACCTGTTCAAGATTTTTGTACTTTTCTTAAAACATAATTCCTGTCGAGAAATAAACAAAAGTAAATATTCATGAATAGTATTGTCGTCAAAATTGTTTGATCTGAGCATACTCTCAAGATATTGCATGGTCTGTGGAATCGGTGCACTAGGCAATAATGAAGTTACGTCAAATTTCCCCATCTTGAATTAAAGTATTTTTAATTGTGTTTATGAAATTACAATTCAAACTGAAACTTAAAAGATACAAAAACATAATTTTCAATAATACAAAAAGAAAAAATTTTTATAAATTGTAAAACATGCTAGCGAAGGAAATTACTACAAATCAATGTTTTTTTTTTAGCTATTTAATATATTTTTACTAGGTTTAAGTTTTATTCACCCAAAAACAAAAAGAAAGTAATAATTGTGACACCACTGTTCCTGTCAGCAATATGGTTAGAAATTTGAAAGGAGTGGACGTAGTATTTGGTCCATAAAGACAAGATGTCACACAATCGATTGGGGCAAGAAACAAGCCACGCTGTTATTGGGACTCACGATGTCGCGTACATTTCGAAAACAGGACTATTTCATTTCCCAGATTCGGGATCGTCTTTCCAAGTGGAAAGAGTGGAAACCGAAGCCTACGGATCGTTTTTATGGTCGGCGTCTGTTTGTTTGTCCTTGAGAATCCTTTTTGCCGGAAGGATTTAGGAAGTAGATTTGTTTTTGTCTTTCCAATGGTTTCATGTTCTGAATTATCCAATTTATACGAAATGTAAAGATATATTCAAATTTAATTCCTAGTAAAGTTAATACAAACAAGTAATTTTTTGTACGTTCTATATTAAATTTATAATATATTTAGCATTATTTAATAAAAAAAATCCTTTGATAAATTTAATTTAAATTATATTAAAATTAATATTATATTTTAAAATTTCCTAGAAAACAAGTGAAATAAAAGAAAATAAAACTCATTAAATAAAAATTACCCTTTACCATATTAATTAATAATTATAATCAATATTAAGAAATATTTTTGAAATTTTCTGTTATATTAAATACTGCATATTCTCCATAAAATTAAACAAGGTACTATTTGTTTTATGTCCAAACCCTTTTTCCTAAGCTTCCTATTAAAGCCAAAAACCCAATCCCACTAACCTCCATTTAATCTTCTCCAGATTTGTCATCTCCGTTTTAATCATCTCCTACAATTTAGAGTAATAACCTTATTAGTGGCCACACGTTTCGCCACTTGCCACACACCACCCGGTAGAGTTGAGGTGCAGGTATCAAGATGAGATAGGTCGTAGCATTCGCATTTCTCCGTCTGAGACTCTTCCCCTGCCTGGAAATATATCCCGTACGACACCCCCGTAATGTATTTAGCCTGAAAGAGTGCTCATGTAGTCAAGAAGGTTGGATAGACAGCGGCCCGCAATAAACAAGAAAGAGGTCGGCTGCTAGAGATGGGCATCAAAAATGGTTAAGTGTAACAAATTATTGGATTACAATAATTCATACTTATTATCTCTAATAATATGTAAAGAAATCAAAAGTGTTTATGTACATAACTAAAACTGAATTTTTTTATTTTGTTGTATAAATACTAATGTTTAATAAATGAAAATGAAAATGTAAATAATTTAGGATACAAAAATAACTGAGTTCTGACAACATTCCTTTTCCATGACAATTCTTCTTCACGACAATCCTTCCCGGATAAAAATATTGACTGGCTCGCATCACAATTCTTCCCCAGTCAATCCTTGCCGGACAATCCTTCCCCACGAGAATACTTTCTCATGACAACCCTTTCCCATGACAATTCATCTACGCGATAATCCTTCCTTCGCGGATAAAAATATGACTGGCTTGCATTGCATCGCTCGAGTCACGCTAGGGAAAAATGGTCCGAGAAGGATTGTCTTTGAAGGATTGTCCGGGTGTAAGAATTGGCAGGCTAAGATTGACCGGGTAATGGTTGTCATGGATTCTTATAGTGGAGTCATTCTACGAAAAAATAAGTCGAGTTTCGTAAAAATTTGATATAGCTAATCCACAAGGACAAAAAGTTTCGTAATGATACCAAAAATAAGATGTCATGATTTTTTCCAGGATTGGTTTGGGGGAACCTCTAAAGTTGAAAAACAGGTTTTTGAAGTATTTTTTTGGGTCGATTTACTAGTTTTATTTTTTTTGAACCCTTTAGACTTCTAGTTAAGATTAGGAAGTTGAACTCTTTTATTTTCAATGATTGAGGAACCTTCAGTCCAAATTTGGCTGCGATCATTTCTCCCACTGGAATAGATACATTGTATACGTTTTTTGGGCTAAAAATTGAAATATGGCTATTTTGGTCAAATCTCTGCCGAATCGGTGAAATTTGGGGAAAAAGTGAGTCATGATGACCACAATAGGTGGTCCAAGGATGAAGTGAAAATATGCAATATTTTTGGTCAAAATCTAAATTTGACCGATTTAGCTCCTAATTTTGAAGTGGAGCCCCATTTTAACCAACGAGTTGTAGAGTACTCTGCTTGCGTTCAAATTAAAGGTTATTTGTATAGTTTCATATAGTTTAGGTCCGTATAACATGGCTTTTGAGTTTAGCCCAGTTTTTATACAGGGAAAACTAAAAATGGTATATTTGGTTTTATACTCATAGAATTTTTATTTAAAATCTTAAATCTTCATTATGTTTTATTATCTTATCAAATTTTGATCACACTGTATACATTTCATAACTTTGATATGGCACTTTTGTTTAGAGCCTCTGCAAATTTCCAAATTATTTTAAAATATAGTCCTTATTGACATAATACCAGCTCAATAAAATTTAACGAATATATGCCATTTTGCCATAAAACATCGTGGCGTCGGTCGTGAATCATCCTGTATATAGGTATAGAGCGATAATTTTTTTACTGATTCTTATTCTCCAGGTCATAAACGGTGTACATTATTCCCGGGTTACAATGGGCAGATTCCATATATGAAAATCTACCTAAAAGTAGTTATAAACGTATGTTACATTATATGGTTAAAAAAATTCAAAATTGGTATCCTGTACATCTGGACACCCTAACGAACAAAGTTTTCAAATTTTTTCAACAACAATACAAATCACTGCAACCGTGACAAACAAAAGAAAGAATGGGTCAAAAATCATAAATCTCGTTCGCCATCTTCGAGTCGCAATATATTAATTTTAATAAAAAAATCCATAATCGGCAAGCCCAAAAACCCCCAGATACCATTTTTGAATAGAATCGGTCAATAATATTAAATCTCGTCCGCTCTGGGAGTCGCTAACTTGAATTTGTTAATTTTGAAAAATAAAATCATAATCTTCGACCTCAAAAACCCCCACATACTAATTTTGAATAGAATCTGTCAATAAACATAAATCTCGTTTGCTATCTAGGAGTCGACATCATGAAATTATTAATTTTGACAAAAAAATCATAATCTTCGACTCCAAAAAATTTATAACCTGCGACCTCAAAAACCCCACATACCAATTATTGAATAGAACCTGTCGATAAACATAAATCTCGTTTGCCATCTTGGAGTCGCCATCTTGAAATTATAAATTTTTGACAAAAAAAATCACAATCTTCGACCGAAAAAAGTCACACATACCAATTTTGAATAGAATCGATCAATGATCATAAATCTCATCCGTCATCTTGGAGTCGCCATCTTAAATTAATTAATTTTGACAAATTCATAATCTTCAACCCCAAAAACTCCCACATATCAGTTTTGAATAAAATCAGTCAATAAAAATAAATTTCGTCCGCCATCTTGGAATCGCTATCTTGAATTTGTTAATTTTGAAAATAATTCATAATCTTCGACCCCAAAAACCCCCACATACCAATTTTGAACAGAATCAGTCAATAATTATAAATCTCGTCCGCCATCTTGGAGTCGCCATCATGAATTAATTAATTTTGATAAAAAATTCATAGTCTTCGACCCCAAAAACGCCCAAATACCAATTTTGAACAGACTCGGTCAATAATCGTAATTCTCGCCCGCCATCTTGGAGTCGTCATCATGACTTAATTAATTTTGACAAAAAATTCATAATCTTCGTCCCAAAAAACGCCCACATACCAATTTTGAATAGAATCGGTCAATAATCATAAATCTTTTCCGCCATCTTGGAGTCGCCATTTTGAATTTACTAATTTCGACGAAAAAAAATCATTATCTCCAATCCCAAAAACCCTCATCTGCCATTTTTGAATATAACCGATATGAATAATAATAAATCTCGTCAGCCATCTTGGAGTCGCCATCTTGAATTTGTTAATTTTGAAAAAAAATTCGTTCTCAAAAATTACCACATAATAATTTTGAATAGAATCTGTCAATAATAAACATAAATCACGTTTGCCATTTTGAATTTATTATATTCTGTTTAATAATCAGGAGGAGCGATTTGAATTTAAGTTGGTAATTCTGTAGACACCTGATTGGTCAGTTTGCAGTCAGTTTCACACAGCAAATTTTAGCATTAACATCAGCTAATAATTGACATTGACAGTTCTGTAACATGGTGTCTTCTTTGGTAATGTGAAATTAACTGCTGTTATCCTGGACCAATAAAAAATCGACTTAATTAATGTGAGTGGCCATAATGACAAGAATCTAAATCAAAAGAAGCATCCACCAATGAAATGACAAAATGTATCTAAAAGATTTTTAATTTTATTTTTCAATTAAAATAAAATATACTATTTGCAAAATTTAATAAATTAATATCCTTTAAAAGCTATGATCATAGTAATCTGTCGTTTTATTGGTGATGCCGTTTTAAATTTAGCTTCCTGTCCGATATAGCCAACTATGTCATAGATTTTGAACCATTTCAGATTTCGGAACACGCTCTTTATGATATAAAATCTAGTAACTTTCAGTGGTGTCTGTAAAGCTTATTGAATTACTCCTCCTATTAAACAGAGTATAATTCATAATCTCCGACCCCCAAAAACCCCCACATACGACTTCGTTACTCTTTTCACTCATTTAACCCCGCTTTTGATCTATCCGTTCGGGTACTGACAAAAATTTGGTTTACATATTACTCCAAATACTCACAATCTACTCATTAACGCTCCAAATTCTTCAAGCCGAACTCATCTTATCTATAAATTCTATAGTAGGCTTTTTATCATGTTTGTGACAGATTGATGGAATCCGGTCGATGATAGGGTGTTTTTCAAAACAAATTGACAACATCTTAATCAATAATTTTGATTGGTTCATTGATCGTTAAGGATCGTAAGGCGGCCGGCCATGGTCGAATATTATTTTGGAGACGAAGGAGAAGACGCTGCCATTAGCCATCTTGTTGAGTTTTGCCGTTGTAAAAAATTTCGTTAGAGTGACGCTTAGAAAAAATAACTTTCATCATGAGTTTTGTGTCATCCGGGCAGAGTGAATTTTCGCGTGAAATCGTGTGACATAAATGTGTGAAGTGATATTTGATTGTATATCGAATAGTTTGTCGATTTCAACATGGTTTTAACGATTTGTGGAGAAGAATAATTTGGCGTTCACCAACTTCCTACTTTGAAAAAGAATCCAGTCAGATTTTATATTGAAAATCTTCGAGACGAAAGGTACGTAATATTGGTTATATTATATTTTTGGGGTATATACTGTTTTAAATGACCATGATGTTATTTTATTTTATTTCTGATGTACAGGGTGTCCCAAATTGGTGTGTTTTGCAGGGTATCTCGTAAACTAGAAGAGATAGAAAAAAAGCAGTTGAGATGTTATGACTTCTTTTTTTGTGAAAGTAACGATAGCCTAATTAAATCTTTAGTATCTCCCTGCATTTGGAAGATACAGGGCGATTATTGGAAACTCTCGAAAACTGCAAGGTTCTATAACTTCTTAATTAAGAAAAATATAAAATAACTTTATAAAAACTTTTGATAGATATATTATTAAAGAGTTCACTGGCGCACAAGAATTTTTTTTAGGGGGTCTCACTAAGGAAATATAATGCAAACTTATATTTTTTTAAATGGGACACCCTATATATTTTGACGTTTTTTGTTTCGTTTTTTATTTCTCATTCACCTGATATGACATATTGCATATTTATTTCAGTGGTTGGAGCTACAGTGCAAATAAACCATATATCAATGTTATCAGGTGGTGAAAGACCCTTAAAAAATTGAACACTCAGTAACGAAATTTAACATTTCAGGATACTGATGTGTGAAAATTTTATTTATCAAAATTATAATTAATAAAAAGAAACAGATTAAAAAATTAAAACAATAAACTTACGAAATTCACGAAATAGCAATAAACCTTGTAATAACTATAATCTACCTGTAATTTTAGTAGAATTTGAAAATTACATTAAATGTTAAAAATGCCCTCCATTTTGTTGTAATAATAATTGGCACCTTTTTCTTGCTGATCTTATAAAATTGAGAATGTGCATTGGCTTTAATTTTCATTATCCTTATAATAAAATGTTAAATTTCGTTACTGAGTGTTCAATTTTTTAAGGGTCTTTCACCTGATAACATTGATAAATGGTTTATTTGCACTGTAGCTCCAACCACTGAAAATAAATATATAATATGTCATATCAGGCGAATGAGAATTAAAAAACGAAACAAAAAACGTCAAAATATATAGGGTGTCCCATTTAAAAAAATATAAGTTTGCATTATATTTCCTTAGTGAGACCCCCAAAAAAAAATTCTTGTGCGTCAGTGAACTCTTTAATAATATATCTATCAAAAGTTTTTATAAAGTTATTTTATATTTTTCTTAATTAAGAAGTTATAGAACCTTGCAGTTTCCAATAATCGCCCTGTATCTTCCAAATGCAGGGAGATTTAATTAGGCTATCGTTACTTTCACAAAAAAAGAAATCATAACATCTCAACTGCTTTTTTTCTATCTCTTCTAGTTTACGAGATACCCTGCAAAACACACCAATTTGGGACACCCTGTACTGTTTGTAAGGGTTTTTGGTTTTGGATTTCTAATTACCTTTAAGTTTTTTATTGAACGAATGTTATGGTATTATAGTTACGATGATCTTATTTGGATAAATATATTTATCCTCTATACACACAAATGCCGGCTGCTAAACATTTTTGACCTTGTGCAAGAAAACTCCGGTTGTAGGACTAAACCAGGGACTAGAATAAGTGTTTAAACAATTTATTTTCTTCTTTGAATCTCAGTGAATCACTCTGATATAAAGTGGCTTAGAATATTTAGTAGAATATAAAACTAAAATAAATAAAAAGTATATTTTTTGCCCTATTTTTAATTTTTTAATATTCAATAAGTAAATTTTAATTGTGTTGTCACTTTGTCATTTCATAAATAAGCGACAAGTGGGTACATAAGTACCGGGTGGGCAAATAAGAACGGCCGTCGGCCATATCTTTGGATCGGATTGTAGTATAACTCTGGAAAAAATTCTTTTTAACAAAAGTGGCCTCTCGAGAAAAACCTGGAAATTATTTATAGAATTGTAGGCCCACCTAGAGTATTGAATAAAATATATTTAAAAAGCCAAATTTTACAAAATTTGACCAATTAAGAAGCATAACAAAAACTATTACCGTATTCTTCAAAAAATTATATTTGATAATACAAGTTTTGGTCTAACTATCCAAATAAGAGGTAGGGGAGAGATGGAACTTTGTTATGAAAAAACGACCATAACTCCTACTTAACCGATCTTTTCAAATTAAGTCTTGTTAAAAAGAACTCTTTTCCACCATTGTAAGGGTTGTATTCTTAACTCCACTTAGTAAGTAACGTGCATGTTAGAGGGCGTTATTTAAAGTTTTTTGGAAATCTAGTTCTCTTTGGAAACATGAAGTTTTAATAATTGAATATAAAAGTAGACGCAATTAGTAACATAATGGCGAAGACTACATGCGTTGATATCTTTTTCCTATCCCGAGATATCTTAATAAATGTATAAATGTTGGGAATTTTTTTGTCAACCTTCAATTAAACTAGTTAGCCTCGACGGAAATAAACAAATTTAGTCTTGTCAGAAAGGCTTTACATTGGCCTATCTACAGTAATTAAAAATATCATAATAATGTTAGCGTCCTCGCTGAAGGGCATTAACTATAAAATAAAACATTGATAAGAATTACCTTATAGGTAACGCCTTTTAGCGAATTACGGTAACATTATTAGGACAATATTTTTAATTACTGCAGATAGGCCAATATAAAGCCTTTCTGACAAGACTAAATTTGTTTATTTCCGTTAAAGCTGACTAATCTACTTGAAGGTTGACAAACAAAAAATTCCCAACATTTACAAATTTCTTAAGATATCGACATGTACTTTTCGCCAGTACGTTCCTAATTCCGTCTACTTTTATATTCTGTTATTAAAACTACATGTTTCCATTTAATATTTTCCAAAGAGAACTAGATTTCTAAAAAACTTAAATAACTCCCTCTAACGTGCACGTTACTTACTAAGTGGAGTTGAGAATATAACCATTACAGTGGTGGAAAAGAGCTCTTTTTAAAAAGACTAAATTTGCAAAGATCGGTTAAGTAGTATCAGAGTTATGGTCATTTTTTCATACAAAAGTTCCCACTCTCCCCTACCTCTAATTTGGATAGTTAGACCAAATCTTGTATTATCAAATATACGCATATTTTTTTGAAGAATACAGTAATCGTTTTTGTTATGCTTCTTGATTTATCAAATTTTGTAAAATTTTGCTTTTTAAATATTTTTTATTCCATAACGCCCTCTAGCGGTGGCCCTACAATTCTATAAAAATTATTTCTAGGTTTTTCTCGTGGCCACTTTTGTTGCAATTTTTTTTTCCAAAGTTGTACTACAATCCGATCTGAAGATATAGCCGACTGCCGTTCTTATTTGCCCACCCAGTACAATAAAATTATTTGATCCAATCTATACAAAATAGTCTATAAATTAAAATAATGCGTTTTGTAATCCACAATTAAATTTAATAAATATGGTAAAATAATTTTTTTTTTAGAAAACATTACTTTTTGTTTGTTATATTTTAGGATATAGAATGTGTTCAATTAAGTCGGCACCATATGCGAAACTAATGTTAGTTTTATGAAAAAAAGTTATTTATAAAAATTTCTTCATGGTCTAAAAGTTCGAACATCACCATCAGATAATAATTTTTTTGACCCGTATACGAGGTGCCTCAAAAATTATAAATTTTGCTTATTTTAAAAAATATAGAAAAATGTGATTTAAAAAACTTGTTTAGAAAAAATATTTACCTATAAATCTAAAATCTCAGCCTCCTATCTCCAAGCAATATTTTTTCTTATTTTTTTTTCGAAATGAACTGAGTCATATAAAATTAGTTTCCACATATTATTTTAATCCTATTTATTGGTTTTTAGATAAAATAATAAAAATCAAGTTTAATATGCTCATTTTCTACTCATGTATATGAAAATGATATCGTTTTTCCATCGGCTACTCTACACGAAAGTGATATTTTCTTACACTAGAGATGAGAATATTTTCACTTCTAGAGATGAAAATGAAACGAATGAATAATGACAGTTAATTAGTACCATTCAGCATAGTTGAACCCATCAACATATATAATGGACATATCCTATGAGAATTGTGGTGCTTCGAGAGAAAGAAATATTTCGGATCATTTCTTTCTCTAAAATAGTAATCCCCAAAGAGGTAGCGTTAGTCAAAAAATTTGTTAGTAGTAAAATATACATATTTTTTATATCTGCCTTATTTAAAAAGTAATTTACAAAATGGTACAGATATATAAACGGTAAATGAAATACATGAGAGTTATATAAAATTATAAAATTCATAATAAATACACTACATTCATTCTTTTATTTATTAATATTCAAAATAAAATATGTTTTTTTATTTATTAAAATTTAAATTGAAGCTGCGCTGCTCCCGCACAGCCTCCAAATATTGTCTTCGATCGTTTAAAAATCCCTTATCGTATGCCCGTTAAGCTGGCCCGACATTTTCGAATTTAAAAAAAAATTAATTGTCCTGTATTGTGCTATGTTTGTGCTGGGTTGTGCCGTAAATAAAAATATTATATATATTTTCCATTTTTTTTTTAAATTTTTTAATTTTTCACCGATAAGTTGGATCCGTCATTTTCTCCGATTTTAAAATAGAGCTGTGCTGAGTTGTGCTACGTTTGTGCTATATTGTGCAGATTTTTTTTTAATTAAATTAGCCGAGAAAATTTTCAAAAAATGTTTTTGGCAAAACCATTAGTTGTGCTGCATTGTACTATACTCATATTGTATTTTTGTATTCTTGACTTTTTCTCATAAAAAAATTATTAGCCGAGACAATTGAAAATTAATTTCAAAAATATTTAAAACATTTTTTTTTTTAATTCAGCACAACTAAAGTTTCGCCCAATTTTTTTTTATATGTATGAAATTAATTTTCATTGTTCTCGGCTAATTAATTTTTTTAGGAGAAAAAGTCAAGAGTACAAAAATATAATATGAGTATAGCATAATTCAGCCCAACTAATAGTTTTGCCGATTTTTTTTTAATATTTATGAAAAATCATTTTCATCTCAGCTAATTAATTTTTTGATGAGAAAAAGTCAAGAGTACAAAAATACAATATGAGTATAGTACAATTCAGCACAACTAATTGTTTTGCCCAAAAAATTTTTTTTAATATTTATCAAAGTTAATGTTTAATGTTATCGGCTAATTAATTTTTTTAGGAGAAAAATCCAAGAGTACAAAAATACAATATGAGTATAGCACAATTAAGCACAACTAATTGTTTTGCCCAAATTTTTTTGAAAATTGATTTTCAATTTTCTCGGCTAATTTAATTTAAAAAAAATAAAAAATCGGCACAATACAGCACAAACGTAGCACAACTCAGCACGGCTTTTTTTTTAATCGGAGAAAATGGCGGGGAAAACTTAACGGCGAAAAATGAATAAATACAAAAAAATAGAAGAAAGATATATATTTTTTTTTATTTACGGTACAACCCAGCACAAACATAGCACAATACAGCACAATTCATTTTTTTTTAAAATCGAAAATGGCGGGACCAAGTTAACGAACATCCTTATCGTTCTGAATATTTAATATTCCATTTTTGTTATTTGTTTCCTAAATTCTCAAAAACGTTTTAATCATATTATTTGTACGAAATCATTTGATTACTAGCTCATCATGGATACACATTTATTTTTCCTCTGATATTTTGAAAAACACACATAATGTATACAAGATTGTCCTCAAAAATAGTGTTCTAATTAAAGGAATAGGTAGAAGGCATTATTTGAAACAAAAAATTCTTACTTTATATCACTCTGTTTAACTTTTTTGACAAAAAATATGAAACCTACTCTCTTTGAATTTAAAAAAACAGATCACAGCATTGCGATCTTATGGGAGATTCGGGATGCTATATATTATACTAATCTGAATTTTTATGATATTCTCAATTTTGGGGTGGGTTCTGATCTAAATGAAAATAAAAAATCATAATTTTTTATAAATAAACTATAGAAAATTAATAAATTTTGAGTTGTATGCTAAATTGCTCTTCTTCTTTTTCTTATCTTCACACCTTCGTTGATGATAATCTTGAAATCTACTTCTTTCAATTCTTAATTTTTACCTCTCGCCCTTCAGATAAGAGAGGTATAGGAATCATGCTAAAAATTGGGTAGTGAGTTTTCAATGAATAAACACGTTTAAGGGTCCCTAGAAAACGATTTTAATATTTTCGCGATGATGTCTGTGTGTGTGTGTGTGTTAGTGTGTGTGTGTGTTTGGATGGATGTTGTAGTAACGATAACTCAAAAACTACTGAATGAAAAAATTTGAAATTTTGCATACAGAATTCTTATACCCTAGATTAGATCTGATTAGATTTTGGTGCCAATCGCACAACCGGAAGTGGCAGTTTCTATGGGTGATGACGCCATTATTATACAAAACGGCAATAAAGTTTTACACATATATTTTGTATACCCTACAGTTTATTTTCATCTCATTAAAATTTTCGAAACTTTTGCCATTGTTGCCAGATTTACAAAAAAATAATTTTTTTTCATACTTTTTTGTGTCAACCTGTAAATTTTTGATTCAAAAATGGCGAGAGGTCATGTGTTGGCCACATCAAATTTTTTATATATTCTTAATTGTTTTATATATAACCATAATATTATTGAATATTTTATTACATTTTCCCCAAAGCCATATTTCTTCTATTTCGTATGATAAATTGTATTTTTTTTATCCAGTTCCAAATAAAATCTAATTGTTTTTCATAATTTAAATTTTCTACTTTTTTATTGGATATATACAAATTAAATTCAGCCCTATTTATCAAATATTACAAATTTTAAAATCTTAGACAAATTATATATAAAATTATGAATTTTCTTATTATCTTTTTTACGCCGCAGGGAATGAAACTGGTACTCTAGTTCCGCATTTACGGGATTAAAGTGCCTCTTTTACTCCCTTGGGACTAAAATTTTTTGCGAAGCTTGTTTTTACTCAGGTTGATACATTCTGTAGACGTCTTCTGGTTATAGTTTTCTAGAAGAACTTTCGCTTGTCTTATTCCTTGTAGATTACTCTAGTGGTGAGATCTTTTTATTTACACTTTTCTTTTTAATTTTTCCAGTATCATGCTGTTACTGATCCAACAAAAGGGTTCAGGCCCTATAAATGATGTTTCAGCCCCTTTTATGGCGAGTTTACCTGATATTTCGTTCCTTTCCACCTCGGTATGGCCCGAAACCTATAGGAGAGTAACTGCATTATTCTTGCTTAGCTTATTTTGTTTTTCTAAGAATTCCTTGACCATTTTAGAGCTGATTACATAGGAGCTCAGCGCTTTGATGGCTGCTTGACTATCCGACATAATGACAATTTCTTGCCTGTAGAATTTCTTTTCGACGTTGAACTGGACACACTTTTCAGTAGCATATATTTGAAAAATACTTGGTCATTTGACCAAGCTTTCGAAGCATCTGGTACCAGGGCCATATACTCCTATTCTAGTGCCCTCTGCTGTCCTGGACCCATCAGTGTACCATTTAATGCATTTCTGTTGGGGCCAGCAATGTTGTCCTCGTCCCATTCACTATTGTGACTAAGCTTTGTGCTGATTTAATATGGTTTTGGCAATATTTTTCTATTATCGTTTGGTCTAATCTAGAGAATACGACACTGCACCTAAGTTACTGTTAATTAATTTCCAACTGGACAATTAAAGCACCGAAAAATATCTAAATCGTCATTCCTTTATTTTGTGCTTGTTCTAAGCTGTATTTATTGATTTAATAATAAATACAATATAAAAAACAATAATAAAAGTAACAGTTAATAGTATTAACCGATTTCCCCATCTCTATCAGTTTAAGGGACTATGGGGTGGCGGAGTGGCGGCGGTAACCGTGAGGCGGCATTCTAACGTAGTCTATGGCGTATCCCGTCGTAAATTCGGTCTTCCTTACGACTCCAGCGACCTCTAATTTCTCCCAAGTGACGCAGGACGTGTGCTTTATGTGTTTGCGTGAGTGCTCCGGTCGCTATACGTATCCGCAATTGATTCACCCTTTACCCCCACCCGTATTACCTTCCAAGAACCACTAACACTGACCACCAAATAAGTACAACTAAATTAAATTTACGCTGAAAAAGAAAGTTATTTTTTCAGAATGGAAGTCGCTTTCTAATATACAAAACCAAAAATTACTGTAATATTTAAAAATCACCCTACATAAATATTTTAATATACAAATTTAATAAACGAATATTATTTCAAAAATAATAAATAATATAAATTTTCTAATATTAAAATTCAGTGAAAATAAATTGCAACAAAGTGAAAAAACACTTTGTAGAATATATTTTTGTAACGGTTACAAGAAAAATATTTTTATGGGTAGGAATATGATCGGTTCAGCAAAAAAATGAAAGAAAATCTGTTAAATTAGGTCAACATATGTTATAATCTATTTTAAGATTATGAAAGACACATGGATGGACTTTAGAAAGTTTGATGATTTTTTCCGGCAGTTTTTCTATAAACAATAGATTCCTGCTAAAATATAACAGTTACCTGTTGAACCGCTTCTTTTGACGCAGGTGGTAAATCAACTTAAAATATGTTAATTTATAGTAGAAAAATACAAAATCTGTAGAAATACCAATAGGAAAGCAATTTGTAAATGATTCGGGAAATAGAAATTTAAAACTTTTTTGCTACGAACGCACAGTGAGGCCAAATCCACAAAAAGTGGCCAAATTTCTGAAACTTTCGAAACTCGTACAATATCAGCTGGTTATTACAGAAAAAAATGTGGAAAAACCACTTCTGAACATTGGGGTAGTTTTAGGGGTGAAAATTTTAAATAATAAAATAAAATTCTAAAACTCTGAATTCGTATAGACTTTGAGTTGACAATCAACATAAAAATACTAATAAAATTGCCTCTTTTGTAATAGGATGTTTTTAGAGGGGGGTTTATATATCTGTCTTTATATATTGAAATGAATATATTTCTCAAAATTACCAAATTCTCAGTTTTGGGGTGGGTTCTAGAACTTAAAAAAAATAACAAACATTACACATTATAAAAATTTAAATTTTGTATTTGTCCTTTTATTCCAATTTATTTCACTTACTCCACTTCCTGTCCAGTCTCCTGTACCAATCTCTTCTCTCTATCTTCTCTCTACCTCGACTTCTTCTTTTCAATACCTCTTAACCCAATTCTCTGGTCTCCGCTTCTATAACTCTATACCCCTTCTTACTTATTGTTACTTGGTTTTCTTCTTATAGTTGTCTTCCAATTTTGATCATAAATTTTAATATTTTTTTATTTTTAATAATGTTTTGTATCGTATTAGTGTATAATTTTATTGATTTACGTAAATATTCGTAGATAAATCATTTCTTACAAATTTCCAAACATTGACATTCTAACAACTTTTTTTCCAAATTGACCTCTTTATTATTTTTTTTCAACTGTCTCTCCCCAAAATATTTTTTTTTTGTTACTTGATTAATGAATAATTTTTTTATTATATCACTTTTGACTATCTTGTCATTTACTTATTAATTTTCCAACCAAATTTCTTTTAATATACTTTCCCAAATTTACTCTTTTTCTGTTAAATTATTATTCAAATAATAATCATGCACATTATAATAGTGATATAATAATTATAAGAATAAGATTCTTTTTATACTCCATAATTGTTGATTTTCAATATTTTATACACCAATTATTCTTGATAAATTCTTTAAAATTAAGTTTTTTTAGCAATAAACTCTGTTTATAAAATTCACAAATCGTAAAATTATTTATGTTATTCAAACATTTTAACAACTAACTTATAAAAAAATAACTCATACAGAGTATTTCATTACAATATCTATATGGAAAAAGGTCAGTGAAGTTGGCACCCAATTTAAGATAGAACCGGACAATGAAAAACAGATCCAAAGTGGTATTCGGGGCTGTAGATGCGAATAAGTGGACTTAGATGAGGGGCGTCACCTCTGATGATGTTTCCGATGCTGACGACAATATCTATGTGTTGAGATGTGATCTAGAAATAAATATTTTCACATAATTCAATAATTTTTTTCATGTTGCATAGTGCAATTATATGAGAAATCGATTTTGCCCTCCATTTTGAAATGGTGCTTCTAAAAACAAATCTCTTAGGTGGACAATCTTGGACTAACGACGGACAAACGAATGCACGAAAAAAATTACAAAATTCAAAAAATGGCGTGCCAACTTCGCAAAATCAGATTTTTTTTAAATTCATATAATTAATGCCTAGGGCTTCACACGAGACGAGATAAGGCGAGAATTTCAAAAATCTCGTCTCAGTCTTGCTAGTTGAGAAAAAATAATTCTCGTTTCAGTCTCGGTCTCGCCTCGTAACCGTTTGTCTTGTCTCGTCAAATCTCGTTATTGCTAGAACTTATTTCTAAGATAGTACAAAACGAGGTAATTGTTTAAAAATATTGCTTTATTATAAATTATTTTTATATGGGAGTCAACCAGACAGAGTTTTAAAAAAATTACAGTTGTTGAATTTGAACTGGAGAACATGTTGATGTTGATTTCGTTACTCTTATTTTCAATAGAATTGAAAATGTTATTTAAAATGTTTTATTCTGCACACATAACTTCAACAACAAATGTAGTTTCTAGGCATCCTTTGGAAGTCTCTCCGTATGTGGTCTCGGTATCGCCTAAATAATTTTCAAAAAGGTCTCGTTTCGCTTTCGTCTCGGTTTTAGGAGACCAGACGAAACGAGTTAAATATCGTTCTTGTGTGAAGCCCTATTAATGACAGGTGGGTGAACAAACAAAATTAATTAATTGACAAACGTGGACAAACAAAGAACGAACGACATATGCGGTTGAAATTTTTTTACAATTTGTGGGTGCCAGAGAGTAAAATTTACAAAAAAAGTTTTTGGGTCGCCATTTTGAAACGAAAGGTGGACAATCGATGGACAAACGAATGAACACAAAATCATTGCGAAATTTGCAAAAGTGGGTGGCAACTTCACTGACCCTATATGGAACACTTATAACAAAAAAATATATTTGAAATTCTTGAGAACATCACTATAACTAGAGGATATTTTTTTTTACATTCTGTTTGTATTTCGGAATACAATTTTTAATCGTTTACAATTATCACAAAATCTTGTATTTTTTTAAATTATATGTAAATACTATATTTCCGTCTTGGAACAATGTTAAAAAATAAATCTAAATAAAACAGCCTATTTAAAATCACTATTTAAAAGGATATATATTTTTAATGTAAACAAACGACAACACCTCTGCATTCAATAACTTTAACTTGAAACTACAACAGTAGGCACATTTACTATTTTATAAATATATTTCATAGGTTCAATTAGTCTTGTTAGTTCTTTTTAGGTACATTTAAGTTAAAATATAACAATTTAAAAATTTTTAAACCATTTTTGGCCAGTAAAATGACAAAACACCTCACTGTAGAACGGTCAATTGGGATTGGTACAAAATTAGTTATATTTTGGCCTCCAGCGGGTTAACAATAATTTAACCTCTTAACTATATTCTATTTTCCTAATCCAGTCAGTGACACGTTCTATGTATGGTAAATAGACAGTTCCTTGATATTGCTCTTCACCAGGATTGATTTTCTTATCCGTTGGGCGCGTATCACAACGAGTTATGGCTTCCTTGATGTATCCGTTTTCTTGTAGTACTGTTGTTATGCGTTTTATTTCAGCTTTGACGTATCTTGGTTCACATATACCCTTAATTCATTGTTTACTAAGTTATTTATAACAGTCCGTTGGATCCATGTTGTAGGTATCGGATCAGTGTGTTTTCTTTCTGTATCTGTGACCTAGTTTATTATCTTCTCGATTAACTAATAGATCAAGGAATTTGTCGTTTTCCTTCTATTTCCATGGTGAACTGGACTTTATAATGAAAACTGTTCAGATGGTTTAAGGAGTTCGGCAGATCTTCTGTTCCATTACTTCAGACTACAAATGTATTATCTACACACCTCAGCCAAAGTTTTGGTTGTATTTCGGTTATTTTTCAGCAGTGCGGATGGCTCTCTCCTTAAATTTTTTCCAGTTATATATTGGCCACAACTAGGCTTAACATGGCAACTCCGTCAATTTGTTCATAGAACGTTTGGGTCCACTGAAAATATGTTGTTGTGAGTGTGTCGGAAAAGGATAGTGTGCTCTGGAAATATCTCCCCTATGTAGCTGACTACTTATTCGAATGGCATATGTATGATGTTGTTTTGACCACGTGTGTTTGCAGAATTCCTGCTAGATGCTTCTCCAGGTTGTAAGTTGGTCCTATGGCATTTGATATTGGTCTTAACGGTATATTATCTTTATGAATATTTGGTAGTCCATATAGTCTAGGTGGTAGAGCTTCAGTACTGCATATTTTCTTCTTTGGTTCCTGTGGTAATGACGATTGTTTCATGAGTTGGGTAGTTTTTTAGTATCTTTGTTGGATCTTTCAGTACTTTGCTCTCAGTGTCTTGATTGACCAGATCTTTAGTCCGAGGTGTTTATGACAACACAACTGTTGCTCTGTTGGAAGAATTATGATATTTTCATCTTCATTGAGACTTCTTCTCGCCTCTTGAAATATTACTTTATTACTTTTGAGTGGTTTGGTTTTTCTTGGAATTTTTGCAGATTCACTCCGTACCTCATCCTTGATTTCAGTAGGTATTTTTCCAATTCCGGCTTTTATATTGGCAATGATCTGCTCTGTAGGTATTTTCCAAGGAGTTATGCTGAAGTTTCCTCCCTTGGCTAGTAAGATTATTTCATCATCCGTAAGTGGTCGATTTGATACGTTGATAACATTTGGTTTAAATCTGTTTTTGGAGCCTTGAGTTGTTTTGTCTGGATTTTGTTGAATTTTCTCTTTTGTCTCTCATTAAATAATTCTAGAGTTGTTTCCATAGATTTGTATGTTATTCTATCCATATTTTTCCAATTTTCTTATTTTAGTGAATGACTCAGTTATTCATCATTTATTACTAATGCCTTTCGTGTTTGGTGGATTCTTTCACTTAGTAATGTTTTTCCTTCCTGTCGAAAATACTTTGGGCCTATAGTGTCTTGATGATCCTTTTTGAATGTAGAAATTTTGATGTTGTTTCTGTGTCTCGGCAACGTAGTAAAAATGTTAGAGAACTTAACATTTGGGCTTTCTTCTTGGGTAAGGCTTCTAGTCTTCTGACTGACTGGTAAGTTCCATCCCCTTATAGTCGACTAATGTAAGAATGTAGGCTTTCACGGCCGGCGTTAATTAATTGTTTATTTCCGCCAAATAACAGTTGATACGTTACGAAGAGTACTTCGTCCACGCAACTGAAGATGGTTGCTGCAGTTGCAGTCGAAACGTTTGGAAGTAATAACCAAAGAAGACCAAGGCGTAACCGCCCGGAAAAAAATTACATTCCTAAGAAAATTTTACATTTACAGTTTTTACTTTGGAATTTATAAAAATGAAATTTGAAAGCCTTAATTTTAATTTATAAATACACAAATTCTACTCTAATCTTAATTTTTGATTTTATTAAGAAAATAATTTTAAACTTTAAATACTTATTTTTAAGCTTATAGTATTTAAACAATTCCTACATTGTTTACGAAAAACATAATACTTTCTCCTTAGTAACCATGCCTCAAAATTTAAAACAAATGTTTTAATAATTAAAATGTCATGAAATATAATTGTATGTATATGGAAAAGAGCTATATTTATTAGTACAATAATTTATATTTTGCATTTCAGGTACTAAAATAAGCATTTTACTCCCTCATTTTAGGGACTAAAGTGCAACTTTTACTCACTTGAGATTAAAATATTTTTAGCCCCCGTCCGAGGGTTTAAAAAAATTTTTGTCCCTTTAATAACAAAAAAAAAATTCCTGTCGTTAGGGTCGACAGGGGAGGTAGATTTCTATTGTCTAAATTTGAGCATCCTTCCCCACTCCACGATATGGTCAGATCGAAAAAAGTTTCAAACAAATAAATTTTATAATAATTAGGACATGAAAAAAGTCTAATGACCTGTTTTAATATTTTTAAAAATAGCGGAGATATGAATTTTTTGAAATTTCAATCCCCTCCAGTTCCATCCCCTTAGGTCCGATTAAAAAAAGTTTCAGACAAATTAATTTTATAATAATTAGAACATAAAAAAGTTTTATATGAACTGTTTCAATATTTTTGAAAATAGCGGAGATATAATTTTTTTGAAATTTCAACCCTCTCCAGGTCCATCCCCGTGGGTCAAATGCAAAAAAGTTTCAGATAAATTAATTTCATAATAATCAGAGCATAAAAAAAGTTTAATGGTCTTTTTTAATATTTTCAAAAATGGCGGAGATCTGAATTTTTTGAGATTTAAACCCCCTGCAATTCTCACCCCCTTAGAGGTAAAATGCCTTTGCAATACGCAACGAATTACTGCCCCAAAGAATTTTTGTACTAAATTTGGTGTCGATTGGACAAAAATTGCGACCTCTATCGTTAAATCATAGCTTCACGTGACGAGTCTAAAAATATAAAAAAATATAGGGTGTTCCATTTAAAAAAAATGACGGTGACTTCATTTCTCGAAAGTAATTCACCCTGTATATTAGATTATTATTTTAAAATGCGGTAAATTAAAATCAAAAATCGACTTGTTTCAGGATTATTTCTTAAAATGGCCTGTTTAGCTAAAAATGAATTTGTTCCATACTTTACGGACACACTGTATGGAAATCTACCTAAAAAATAGAAGCCATAGCAAACTATTTTACTATTTTTATCATTTTTAATCTTTTTTTTCAATAACTTTTCATAACCATTAAGTAATCGATTAAGTTATATCGTTATGAAATAATAATGAAGTGTTTCTTTTCACATAATTATCGTATGAATTTCAAAGTTTTAGTCCCTGAGGTGCATAAAATAGCGTATGTACCACGTGACTAAAGTGATACTTTTAATCCGTTGGTACATAATATACTATTGAGTTTTGGTGTTCCTCAAAGAAAATATATACTTAATTCTCTTAACGACGGGAGCCAACTAGTATATGGTCATCGGAGCCAATTAGTATGCGATTAAAAGGGTTTTCTGACCATGGGAGCCAACTAGTGTGCTTCGGAAAATAAACTTTTTTTCTCATTTTGTAAATAATATTTATGGAGAATTGTTTAGTACATAAGTTACGAGATATGGAATCGTTCTTTGTAAAAATCGTGTAATTATTTTATATTATAATAAATAATATCAATCCTTAAACAATTAATCTTCGTACTATTTTATTTAGTTTGCTAAACTATTCAAAATAAAGTGTTTTTTGATTGTATTCTACAAGTTTAATCATTAAATGGTCTCGAAGGACGAAGGACCTGTATAATCTTGATTAGATTTATAAACCAATGTATTTTTTATTGAAAGTTTAAATCAGCATCAAAATGATTTAAATCCCTCTCTCCTGTGGTATATTGTCCAAATTAGTATAATAATCAGGAAATTCCTGCAATAGAACTAACGCGCTCTCCGCCAAAGTTAATTATTCCAGGCTAGCTGAAATTTTATTGGTAAACAATATGTCAATTAAGTTAATTGAGGTATTGGCGGCTGAATCCTGACACTATAGTTATTGCTGAATCTCTCGTTTCCATGGTAACTGGACACTGCGAATTATATTTGCCAGGTATGCATAATATTCCCTTAATAAAGGGTAATTCGACGTGTACAATGGATATTCATTTTACCTATATAGATATTATTTATAGAAGGGTAGCCGTACTGGATATGGTTTGGCTTTTGTTCAAAACTGGGAAAATACAAATTATTCTAAAGATTAACTGAATTAAAAAGAAAATAATAATAAGTCTCATTAATTTCGTTTCTTACTTTCAAATGTTTCTATGTTAGTAACTTTCAACAATTTGCCATAATCAAATTAAAATAAAATTCTTATATTGAGCACACTAATTATTGATTTAAAATTAATCCCTTTTCTGTCTTTAGATTTGTGTTAATGTATTTATAGTCACAAAGAATATTTAAATTGCATTATCGACATCAACACGGGGATGTTTTTTTAGAAATCGCTATATTTTCCTGTCTCTAATAATTTACTCATCAAGGATTACCACAACGTGAACCGAAAAGTCTATCAGATGTGAATGATGATGATAATAAAATATCGCTTAGTGGAGAGTTTATCCTGGATAGCGTTGAACAACAATTTCACCATTGACGTCGTTTATAAGGGATACGGTTTTCATAAAAATATAAAATATATTGCAGATTTTATTTAGAAAAAAATTCTATTACTACCAAGTTTAGAAAAATATAATTTCAAGTTTTAAAATAATATTATTTTTTTATAAAACACCAAGTTTAGTATCTCAACGTGTAATGTAAAAATAAAGGGCTCGGTAACTAGTTTCAGCTTAAAAGCCATCACCAGGTCTGAAAGTTACATCACTCGATGAACACATGTGTTAAAGTCAAACATCATTTACTAATTAACAGTAGATAAAATCAAAACATCTTAGTTGAAATTTAGTAGACAAAGTTAAAATTTAGCATAAATTTAGACAATCAAAATTTAGCTTTCCATACGTTAAAAAAATAGTAATTTCTGATTGGTGGATCTTGATGTTGAGTCTTCCCTAATAATACAAAAGAACCGATTGACTTTTTTTATGGTCCATTTAAAGTTAGAACGTCCTCCAACGTCCTCCAAAATAAAACGTTTTATTAACGTTTCTGCAAAACGTTTTTAAAATGGACATAAAGAATCGTTCAAAATATGTCTACAAAACGTCCGAACTCATTAAACAAATTAAAAACAAAACGTTTTTTACGCTACAGAACTCAGACATTTTTAAAACATACGATAAAAACCGACTACTAACCGTTTTTTAACGCGCATATTAGAATTTTTTCTATGTATAAAGTCACAATAGGGACGTTTTTAAAACGTTTTATTTGAGTCGAACTTAAATCCACTAGTAAAAACGTTCAAAAAACGTTTTGTTTAGGTCCTTAAAAGTATCGTTTCAAAAAAGTCAGTTGTTTTAATAACCATTGTAAAAAACGTTCAAAAGACATTATGTTTTTGGGTCCGCAAAAGTATATTTTGAGAAAGAAATTTTAAACGTTTTATTTGAGTTGTTTTTAAAACCACCGTTAAAAACATTATAAAACCGTTTTGATTAGTTCCTTAAAAGTATGTTTTCAGAAAAACTTAGAAAGTTACGGGTTTCAAACGTTTTTGTAAGTCGTTTTTATAACCATTGTAAAAAACTTTCATTGGATCCGCAAAAGTATAAGTGGACGTTCTAAAATATATCTAAAAAACGTCTCTTGTCGAACTATTTATTTATTCTGTTTTTAAACGTTTGAAAACGTATTTTTTCGACGTCTATATGACCATATGACGTTAGAAGTTGTGATATTTACACTAAAGAAAAACATCTTATAAACGTTCTCGGGTACTCTAACGAACGTTTTTGTTATTGATACCATGTTTTATTTTTTAAAAAAACGCTCCAACGTGTTTAAATCCAACTTTTAAAAACGCGCGTATATGGCAACATCAACATTCCGAGAAACCTGTATAAACTAAAAAGAATAGAGAATTAAGAAATAATATAATATTTGAAGAGGAAAAATAAATAAATAGGCTTCATTTCTTGTATTTCTTTTATCAAGTGCTAACATTGCCATCTTATAAACCGTAAGAGATACAATTAAATGGGCAAAAAGTTAACTATTTTGAAGAACATTACACTGATCGAAGAAAATATTCAGGATTTTTCGTCCTTCTCGAGTTATACAGGGATAACTAAAAATACGATATATGGTTTTCTGCGCATAAAATTTTGATTCAAAAAAATATCAAAAAATAGAAAAGGAAAGTTTTATTGTATCTGAAATTTTCTACAAAAGTGCACTAATAAATCTTTGATACGACGTTTCGTGTTTTAACAGCCACAATCAAGTTATTTTTTTTAAATGCGAACCTGTCATTTTATTAAAAATATTTATAAACCGTTAAATTCCAAATTCAGTGATATATCACACTTGTCTTCTTAACGACGTTTTATCTAAAATAACTTAACATCATCAGTGATAATACATTTTAATTACGGTCCTGTCGTAGTTATTTTGTAAATTTGTTTAAATTTGTCAAAATGAATGTAACATTACCTTACAATTTCAAAACGCTCTTTTCCATATTTTTACTATTTTTCCCAAATTTGTATTTTTTTCACTATTTTGCCCCATTCGTTCCTATTTTCCCTATTTTTCGATCCTCTTCCACATTTTTCACTTTTTCCTTTATTTTTCACCATTTTTTCCAAATTTCACTATTTTTCCGTGTTTTTTTCCTATTTTTTCCTAAATCCTATTTTCTCTATATTTTCGCTCTTTTTCCCTATTTTTCACTATTTTTGTATTTTTCCTATTTTTTCTCTTTCATTTTATATTTTCTTGTTTTTCAATAGTTTTTCCTATTTTCTTTGTTTTTCTTTTTTGTCAATATTTGTTACTATTTTTCCCAATTTTGTCCTATTTTTCCGTTTTTTCCTCTATTATTCCCTATTTTCCTTGAATTTCCTTGTTTTTCTTATTCTTTCGCATGATTTTTCGTTTCTCCCATTTTTTTTTTCTAAAAAATCAAATAAGTGAATATCCAATAATACCGAAGACATTTCGCCACCGCTTTTCGCCATTTTCTACCCAAAATCAAAATTTCGCAAAATCCTTTCTTAGTAGGTTATGAACAGAACATACGCTCAAAATTTCGGGTCCCTATTGATATTTCGAAAACAAGAATTTCGATTTTTTTTTTCGAAGTATTTTGTTTCAAATGGTAATAGTTTCCAAATCTTTTTGTTCGAATGACGCTATGTTCGTTTTTTTTTTCGAATGACGCTACGTTCGAATTTTTTTTTTTTAGAACGTTTTAATTTCGAACACATTTTAATCGAAAAGCTACATTTCGAATTTTTTATTTCGAACGACTTTTTTTCGATTTACTTAAAGCTAATTTTCGAATATTTTTTTTTGTCAAAACAGCAATAAAATGTTTTTTAATTTTTTTATACTTTTTTAATTGAAACTCATTATTTTAAGACTACTTTTAATGCTTTCCAAAATCTAGGTTATTATTATTTATTACCTATTTTTGATTAATAATATAATAATACATATATTTATTTTTAACTAATATAAGAATTAAACGTTAAACGATATAAACTACAAAATATGGGTAAACCTTTTTATATCTAAAAGGAGCTCATTATCAGGTATTTCCCCATTGGAAGGAAATCTTTCCTGCAATGTTTTGCATGTTTCTAATAATCTACTACTTAATGATGATGAATTCTTATGGTAGGTTTTTTCGCCCATCTGACTTTTCAAAATTTTAGTTTCGGTCATGTTTTGCTCTTTCTTAATTCCATTTATAAAATTCCATACAATTGGTTTACTTGCCGAAATTTGTGCATATAAACCTCTGTGCCACCCTTCAACTACGTTATTGGTAATGTGATTGCCTTTTAATAATTCCGGATAATAATTCCACATAGATATTGGAAACATTGATTCTTTTCTTATTCTCTAATGAACAGAACCCACCCAAGTATTTTCCAAATACTATATGAATTCTTTTAGTTGTTCTGGCAAAAGGTGTTCTCTTAAAATAATATCGTATCATCTTAGAACGCTGTTTGGAGGAATAAATGCCAAAGCTTTTAATAAATTTACAGAATATTTAAATCCTAGACTATCAATTTGTTTTTATGTCCCAAAGACTGTAGTTTCCTGTAGAGACTTTGAGAAAAATGGAAGTAGCATCCAAAATGTTTGATATAAGATATATAAGACTGAGCTAGGTCGATAAAGTAAAAAAACATTTTTTTTTTGATTCTGAATAAAAGCTTTTCGAATATAAAAGTTCGAACAAAATAATTTCGACAATATTGTCTTCGAAATAAAAAATCGGCTGTGTCACCCCAGAACTTTCCCGGCTCGACCGTAGAGAATATGTTATTTATTATTATTATTTTCATTACAAAATACTAATTGATATTTCAATGTTGATGACATAAGCTGCGCATGCGCACGTTGTATATCACACTGCTACAATTAGGATTAGGATTAGAATCATGTTTGAAAACTATTGGGAATTCGGGAAAAATTTTCATACAATAGCTGTAGGGAATTTTATGCTGTACAACTTTGCACTGAAACACTTTGCACTAAAGAGCATAATTTACCGCCATCTAGCGGCGAAACTATGAGGAATTTGATAAAAAGTTAAATATTAAATTTAAAGAAAATTTGATGCTTTACAACTTTGAACTAGAAAATTTCCCACTAAATTGTATTGTTTGTCCTCAAAATCAAGAAAAACTAGAGAAAACCTACATGCACATTTTTTACGCGCCCTCTAGTGGCGCAACTATTGGAAATTCTAGAAAAAGTTTCAGACAAGAGTTGTAGGAAATTTTATGCTCTAAAACTTTGTACTCCAATAGTTCGCACTAAAGTGTAGTATTTGTCCTCAAAATCAAGAAAAACTAGATAAAACATACATGCAAATTTTTTACGCGGCCTCTGGTGGCGCAACTATTGGAAATTCTAGAAAAAGTTTCAGACAAGAGTTGTAGGAAATTTTATGCTCTAAAACTTTGTACCACAACATTTGGCACTAAAGTGTATTATTTGTCCTCAAAATCAAGAAAAACTAGAGAAAACATACATGCACATTTTTTACGCCCCCTCTAGTGGCGCAACTATTGGAAATTCTGGAAAAAGTTTAAAACAAAAGTTGTAGGGAATTTTATTCTATAAAACTTTGTACCGAAATATTTTGCACTAAAGTCTATTGTTTGTCCTTAAAATTTAAAAAAAGTAAAAAATTGTTACATGTGAATTTAATCAATGTCGGTCTTGAGGACCTTCTACTGTACCAATTTAAACCAAAATCTAATGGTCGTATTCTAGGTACACACCAACCCTCCATACCAAATTTCAGCTTGATTGGTCAAACGGTTTGGCAGTTATCGTGGAAGATTACACACAGACACACAGACAGACCATGCGCTGAAAATGGTTTCAATCTTCTTGGGGGGACCTCAAAATGGATATTTCCATCGATATCTCGATTTTTTTTTGCTCGTTCACCTTACTTTCCCTTTGATGGGTCCGGGAAAGTAAAATTAGTATTTTACGTATTCCAAATCAAAGTTTTTCGAAAAAAATGTAATTCGAAATAAAATAATTCGAAATAACAGTTATTCTAAATAAAAATTTTCGAAATAAAATACTTCGAAAACTAACCAAAAATTTCAAGTCTGAGTTAAGTAGATTTTGCTGTGCATTGATTTTATGTAAGTAATCAGTCATTCAGTCAGGACTTTGCCGCTTATATTATAGATATATATATTACAGTATATATGGTATAAGAAGCGGGAAAGTAAACATAGGTGAAAGATTAATATCATTTTTGGAGTTTTTAACGATGCTGAATCGATTGCCGTTGTCCGTTTGTCTCTATCTCTCATCGTTCTTGAGTTGCATCAGGCTAACAGACGGACGGACAAAACCGTTTTATATGAGTTTTTTTCTTCGAAAACTAAAAATTGAAAAGTTTTTATTTTGGTTTTCTATTTTGTAAAATTGTCTTGCAAATTTTAAATATAAATAAAACGCCTCTATATTAAAAAATAAGTCATTTGCCTAAAGTTAAAAAAAAGTTCATAATTTTATTTAATATTTCTTAAAAATATCCAATTTCTATGCATAAATTAAACTCTGCATTATGAAATATACGAAGGAAACTGGAGGTGGTAGCACAACTTATTTCCTTACCTATATACATAGAGTTTTTTTTTATAAATTTTTTCACATGAAGCAACTGCTTTAAACTTTCCTTTTCTACAAAATTCGTTCCCCCATGAATCCTTATTATCCTTCTTCCTTTTCCACGTCAGTGATAATGGCAAATTGAATAATCTGAAATGTGTACTGTTAGATTTATAGATGGCGAAATCGAAACATAATTCGCTAGTGTTGATTTCGTAGGAAGTCATACATCATTCGACATATGCTAATGCCGGCAACATTCATCATTCTACTCATACAGGACCGGAGCTGTACTGTTGCAGCCAGTCATGAGCGACGCGTTAAAAGGCATCAATATATGAATATTAGTAATCAATTAATTATATGAGTTAATAAAACTCAAAATCTAGTATCACATAAAATATATTTTATCGATGTTAAAAAAAGTAGACGGGAACGGAAACTAGTTTTGGCATGACTGCCATCTTCAGGCCAAGAAAATAATTAAATGAGAGCGAGTACTTAATGTATGGTTGGTTAAAAATTGTATTAATTGTGATTTATTACCTCATCGTTTGACCACAGAAATATTAAAATATAACTCAGAACTTATGAATTTGCTCACATTTTAGAATAAGAAATCAAATATCATTAATATATAATATGGTCTCAAAAGTTTAAGTTGTTCTCATATTGTCAAAATTAAATGGTTTTTTATTATTTAATAATAAATTCTAATCAATTTTACTTTATGGACATTAAAAGTTTGTATTTATTATAGAAATCGAAATTATAGAAAGTGCCAGTTCCGATTTATTTCAGCTATTTCGTGTTGCTACCTATACAGTTTAAATTACTATTCCAAATTCTAAATTCCTTATCCTTAATCAGCAAAATGTCATATCGATTGATATTAAATGAACAGAAATCAACAAGGATAAATTCTTCTATAAATCAATGACAACTTCAATAAAAGAAGTTGAGAAGTTCCAATATTGAGTTTTTCCATGAACCTCAATAATTGCCAACTTATCCCAACTGACATTAAAAATATCTTATAATTATATAAATATCGTAAAAATATTTCTGGTACAATATTAAAATTCATATTAAAAATCTGAATCGAATATAGAATACAAATTTAATCAGAATCAATTTATGTGGAATCTATCCAGACAATTGACCGAAAGATACAAAGAAGAAAATGAGCCGAAAATCTGGGCCTTCATAACAATTTGAAAATGTTGAAATTGTCCTGGAATTTGCCACTCTTGTCAGGTTTCGTCGGAATAAGAGTTTTCCTCATAAATGGCATTTTCCTGTTACGCGTTGAATAAAAAATAAGCAAGCACAAGCAGAACACTATAATTTTGAATCTGGCAAGACGCCATAGATGTGCAAAAAAGGGGGTTCGTGCCTCGTAATTTTTGTATTTCTTTCTTATGTTCGCGTTTTCATAAGAAAGGGCAATATTTTATTTGCTTTTGCGAGAGTTGAAAAGTCGTATTACATACAAGGTGACACAATCTAAATATATTTTTATTCAACATTTTGAACGCAGATTTATCCGTGCACAATACATACATTTTTAAAAAATTTGTTTTTTAGGACTCTGAGAATTTGTAACCAAAGAAAAGTTAAAATCTCGATATTGGTTTTTCACCCAATGTAGATTAGATTAAATGCAGATTAGATTAGATTAGAAAAGAAAGGACTGTATCAATACCTCTTTCACCGCGACCTTTTCAGATCTATTGTGGTTGATTGTCCTCTCAATTAGAGTTAGTAAGTAGTTCTCCTATGTAACATTTCGCTTTAGGCTTTTCTTCGCCGTATTCTCTGTGTGCAACTTGCCGTGTGGCGACACCTGTAGGGTGAAATGTAAAACTTTGTCCCGTACAATCAAAATCAAATGCAGGTATTTTGATATTTAAAAGATGAATATCATATTAAGAACTGGTTTTGCGGAAATAACGCATGATATAAAATTCAAACAAAATGCGCTAAAGAACGGTGCCAAACTGGCATTTCGTCACATATGCTCGGCGAAGGAGAAAATTTAATAGAAAATAAAAATAATAACTTCGAAATGCGTTCCCTGACTTGGATTGAAAATTTCGTCCCGAAAATTAAACTCCTTCGAGTGATTCTATGACAATTTTACTGCAGTTAGCTGACCACAGAAACCGGGTTGTGACAAAGCCGAAATTTTAAAATTTTTGTTATATAGTTTAATCGCTCAAAATCTTAATTATTATTTATATATAGGTAGATCAGTTATATTAAATTAAAGATTATATTTTTTAATGGTGCCATGTCTATGCGATTTAAGACACCGATTTGAATGTGAAAGGTTATCGGATCGAATCATAGTTTTCGATAATTTTTATTTTGAAAATCAAAAAAAAATAATCTGTTTTTCATTTTGAATGAAATATTATTGTCATAACTCGGATTGAAAACTTTGTCCGCGAAATTAAACTGCTTTGAGTGATTCTAGTTTAATTTCGCGGATTTTCTAAATAAAATTTTTTCAAAATTATAGTAAAAAAATAAAAATGGTAAACTAAGTCAAATTTTAAAATTTGGGCTTCGTCAGAACCCGGTTTATGTGGTCAGCTAACTTTAGTAAAATTTTTATTGTCTTAGAATTACTGGAGGGTGTTTAATTTCGCGGACAAAGTTTCCAAACCAAGTAACGACAAAGCTCACATAATTACCTATGGTTCGCTTTTTCTTTGTTCACATTTGTATGGACTTTCAGGAATCTGATAAAATTTTGTACATTTTGGTCCGTCGAAAAATGTTCGGGACAAAAGTTCAGGTGCCGATCACGGTAAGCGCTAGCATCGGCTGTCAAAATGCTCTGCCTTCTCGCACAAAGCAAATATTAGAAACCTTAGCCTATATAGCCTTTCACAGTAACAAAGTATATATACTGCGGTGTCTTCCTCTTCCTGACAAAACCTACAAATGGCTTCCTCTGCCAGACCTATTATATACATTTGTTTGTTGAACCTACAATGCCCTGTAAAAAGGCCTTACTATAATTCTACTAATTCTTCTATTCTGAATTAGTTAGGTACTCTGTGAGTTTTGGCGATGGTCCTAAGATGAACTTTTTAACCTGTATAAGCCCTGGTCAGTTCTTTCACTACTCCTGAAACATATTTAGCTTCCATCGATTGATGGCTGTCCTGCAATCCCACAGAATTATTCCAGTCAGGCACGGATTCAGGCGCTTAATTGGGGGGGGGGCGATTTCAGGTCATTTTTTAAAGAAACAGGAGGTACCCAGGGAAATTGTGATGCACATGCGTAACAGTGTTATATAGCTGTAAAAAGTGAGCAGTTTAATTAGTTTAATTTTTTTTATATTCGTCCGCCCCTCCCCATTAAGTCCGTACTTGGTTCCGGTCCGATTAGAAATTGTGTTACCCCTTATCGTGCTAGTTTATCTGTTTCAACTACCAAGCTCTGTTAGGGCCTCCAAGAAGTCACATACAAATTTTGATTTAACTTGCATGGAGTATAATGCTTTGAATGCTGCTTGGCTGTCTGAGTATTTGGCTAAATCTAATTTGATTAAACTGGTTGCCTTAATATCTCTTTTGTACAATATTATATAGCAATAACTTCTACTTGAAACACTGTTGTGTTGTTGCCTAGGATCAGTGAGACTTTTTCTTTGTATTAGCATTTTAAATACTCGCTCTAATTCCTTTATTGGATTTTTAGCCATCTGTATGCCAGACCATTTCTGCTTGGATGGGATTTCCCTCTTTCCAGACGCTTCGTTCTGGTATGTATATTTTAATAGTGTTAGATGGCGGGAGTTTCTATCTTATTTGCTATTTGTATTATGTATTATGTATTATTGATTTTAGAATGAGTTGGTAAAACAGCGCTAATTGACTGTATGCCGAGCGAGGCAGAAGTGGATTCTGTAAGATAAGATCGCGGGACAGAAGTAATTCGACGTCGCGAGCACAGATAATTTCTATATCTAATAAATAGATCTTGCACCTACCTTTTTCTGACGACTAATCTTCAACATGTAGTCATGATGCAGGAGGGTCTTAGCCACTATTTTCACACATTTCAGGTTACGGGAGTATTATTTTCATTCATTTTTCCAATTTCTTATCTAATAACATAATTTGACTAAACAAAATACGTTGCTTTATATTTTTGAACGGGTAATTGATTGTCAGAAGGTTTTATGTACTACACATGTTGTGAGTCCGTTGGCTTTTTCTTTGCAGGCAGTTCTGAGAAGGAGAGCCTTTATCCTATTGATTTATATATCCTGGTAATATTTCTAAAGTGAATATTTACAATGTATTGAATTCTAACGAAATAGACTTATTTTTCTGAAGTGCTTGACAATTTATTACTTCCTTTATGTCGAATATAAATTACTAAAACCCCCCTGAATAAAGAACTGTTACAATAGGTTTGTCAAAGCTGTATTTAGGCAGCATTTCATCTGATGGCATCTCCTATTTTTAACTGTCTACCTAATATTTCATAGTCAGCACCATGTTGACTAATTATGGACTGATGTCCTTTTATTAGTCTACATATGGCTACTTTGGCTTATGCCTATATGTGAATATTTAAGGATGCTGGGTTTAGTAAGACCTCTAATGCTGTCGTTGGAGTTGTCCTCATCGCTCCTGTGACATACATGCATGCTTGCCTTTTCTACTGATCACTTATACTGTCTTCGGCTACCATACCACTGAGCCGTAAGTTAACATGGGTCTTATTACCTTAGTGTACATCCATACCATCATCTTTGGTTGTAGCCCCCAGTCTTTGTCATTACTTCTACTTCTACTTATTATTCATATTTGTTCACCCTTTTATTAGCTATTCTTTAATTTCGCGAAGGCGTTGATTGCTCGTATGTTGTAAATTCGAAATCAGTCATTTGTTTCTTTCTATTCGAGAAGAGATTGTATGAAACGACAAGTTTCTTTTTCACAATGAAAAATACAGCTTTAACGTAGAGTTTTTTCTATCTACCGATTTGCAGTTACTTATGCAGACAGATCTCTTTTACATATTTATATTTCTATTAAAAAATTATTTAGAAATATTCGTTTATAATTATCTGAAGTTTTTGTTTCCTGAAAAAGTTGTTTTTTTTATTTTTAAAGCAATATTCCATGTTCAAAAGCAAAAAAAACCGAAAATATATTAAATACGATAATAAGTCTACAATTAAGTAAAACTGATATAAAACATTTATATTACTTAAAAATCCATATAAAATAACACAATATAACTAACAGCTGATCATTATCAACCGACGAGGTAGAGATGAATTAGGAATAGGGACGGGCTCAATAATAATCCATTCATTCATTTCATTACGGAAAACTAGTAAAAGGAATAATCTCAAGATTACGGCCCATTTTAATCAGCGGAAGAAAGTCCGATTTCAAAAAATCGGAAATTTTCCAATAATTATTTTTTCAATTTATTTAATTTTTTTTTCAACGAACCCCATGCGATATGGATATCAATCGACGCGTCTTGACTTGCACACCAAAAGAATTTTCCGGATTGACCTTACCGTTCACGAGTTATCATGCGCACAGACATCCACACATCCACACAGACAGACTTTTGTTTTTCGCGGAAAATCAATTTTCTCCATGTTTCATGACATTTTAAGTCATTTGGAGCAAAAAAAATTTTTGAGATTTTTCCACGATTTCAATACTACGGTTTGACCAAAGGTGAAGTATGTATTAATTGGGAATAAAAGGTATTTTATTAATTATTGACATTATTGATTTATTGGAAAATATTATTCATATGTTTTGACTTGTATATTATTACGTCATTGTAAAATTTCTAGAAAGATTGTTCCAACGATTACGTCCTATCTCAATTTTAATTGATTTTCTCTTTCGCTCTTGTATGTAGCGACAAAATATATCTAAAATTATTCATCTAATGAATTTTAACCTAAATATAACATGACACTACATTTTGTCAAATTAACAATAGTAGTTTGTACAAGAAGTGCGCAAAGCGTCACTTTTCCCACGAGTGCAGTGCGCAAATCTAGCGAGTGGGAAAAGTGCTTTGCGTACAAGTTGTACAGAATATTTTTTCTACAACCACATTAATTAATGAAAGAAAAACAGTAACTTATATAGGTATTTTACTTAAACTTTGAAAAGAAATAATTAAAAAATGACTATTGGATAAAGAAAAATTAATTTGTTTTTAATTTATAAATTTAAAATAAATAATCAAATAAATAGTTTACTTACTTTTAGTTTCAATTTAAAATTTGAACTCCCAGAAATTCACTATAATGTTAAAGTGACAAAAAAGTTGACACGTCATAGCTGTCTGTGTTTGACATTTCCGTGGGGAAAAGTGCCATAGCGCGTACTTTTCGCACGCTAAATTATTACTTTTCCCACGGATATCAAAGAAATTAAGAAAAGGCCTGCTTTGCGTATAAAAATTTGTGTAGAAAAGCGTGTTTTGCATAGT
This sequence comes from Neocrepidodera transversa, assembly GCA_963243735.1. NCBI lineage: Eukaryota > Metazoa > Arthropoda > Insecta > Coleoptera > Chrysomelidae > Neocrepidodera > Neocrepidodera transversa. Next base: position 17,114,391 of record OY725343.1, read on the forward strand.
GGTTGTAAAAAAAATAAATTTCGTATCTCGTAACGATTTACCGGTTTTTTTAGTGGTGGTTCTTTACAGAGACAACTACACCTAAAAGTTAGATTCATCATAATCTCTCGATAAAAGATGGTTCCTTTAACAATGTTGTGTTTGAAGGTTTAATTAAAATGTTCAGTGACTAAATACATCTAGTGCTACGTCTAGTGTAAGAAAACCAAAGTGAAATCGGTATCTTTGGTCAAATAAGTTTGATCAAAATATGTAACTGTTTAAGTATAATACTAAATGTTTTCAATATAATAATAATGTTTATTTACCAAATGAAAGAAAATACAAGTACGTAAATAAATATAGAATGCACCACAAAGTTATAAACTGTTTGTGGCAAGTTCTTGTTTGTTTGTGCTTAATAGAGTGTAGATTATTACATTAATATGTGCTCCCTAAAAAGAAAATTTGTTCCCCTACGATAATTAAAAAACAGAAAATAAAAAATCAAACTTAAAGCTAGGTAAAGGTAACGAATAATAAAAAATAAATAAAACAAAATAGTAATAGGAAAAAAAACTAAGTTTAGGAAAAGTAAAAAAAACACTAATTTTGAGTTTTTACTACTGTGGATTTATTAGAATTTTAATTTCTTTTCGGTCTGTGGCGAGTAAGAAAAAGTGAATATAATGACTAATAATTTCTCTTGAAAATTCACTTTTCTTTTGATTATGTTTGTATCTAGTAGGATAATTATGTTCTACAATATGAATAATTAAGCATAGAAAAAGCTATTCAGAATCAAAATAGTAGTTTATTACTTTAATAATACAGTCTCAGTTCTGCAACTATCTGAGTGGTTCTTCGACACGAAAAATCTTCAAGTTCACTTTGATAATAACAAACTACATTAATTCTTGGCCTACAATTGGTTAAGTTAGAAATTTAATAAATACACGATATGAAATTTGACAATAAATAAAATTTTGATAAATTGAAATAAGTACAAAAATAATAATAAAAAATTGATACACATACATTTTTTATTTTTTTTTCTCACATAATAATAAATATATGATACTTTTGCCACACACTTTACATCTATTATTCATTTGTGAACCCTGTATATTATGTGGATTTAATGTCCCGTTTTGAAAAGCATCTAACAAAAACGTTTAATGCTTTCTGATAATTATGAGACCACTTAGACTTGGCTTTTCCTAAATGAAGCTGCCATGTTACGAGTTACATAAAAAATAAGTAACTTATAGCAAAATCATATAATATTGAGATTGGCACTACGCCTAATCTGTAGAAGTGCTACTCGACAATCTGGCTTTAAATTCCAGATTTTTACGCTTTTTTGTTTGACTGGAAACAAACAAAATTGTTCTGGCTGTTAGTAGTCAAATATAATACAGTTAAATTAAATAGAACACTCAAAATAATTTTTAATACAGGATGGTTAAACTAAAACCAATATATATGAAAATAATATTTTACAAATACTTTTATTACACATAAGTTTTTCATTCGAAGGTTAGTCGAGATTGGTACTTATTAGGTCAAGTATGTAACAATTCTTCTTTGATGTCATCGTTTCCATGACTACATCATCACCAAAAAAACGAAAAAATACAAATAAATCGAAAGTTATCGAAAGAAATAGAAAGAAATCGATAGAAATCGAATAAAATCGAAAGAAATCGATAGAAATCGAAAGATATCGAAAAAATCGACAAAAATCAGAAGAATAAGAAGAAAATCAGAAAAAGTTAGAAAAAATCTGAATTAGAAAAAATTAAAAACCAGCAGAGAAAAATCGGCTGTGTCATCCCAGAAGTTTCCCGGCTCGGCTGTAGAGAGTAGGATTATTTTAAGTTTGATACTATAAAGTACATTATTTGTTTTCAAAATAAAGAAAAGTAAAAACCTGAATGTGTATATTTTTTGCCATTTAGCGGCGAAACTATGGGGAATTCGAAAAAAAGTTAAATATAAAAGGTAAAGGAAATTTGGTGCTCTACAACTTTTCACCACAAAATATTGCACTAACGTGATTTGTTTGTCCTCAAAATTTGGGAAAACTATAGAAAACCTATATGCACATTTTTTGCGCCCCTCTCGTGGCGCAACTACTGGAAATTCTGGAATAAGTTTGATACACAAATTGTAGAAAGTTTTATGCTCTACAACATTTTACTACAACATTTTAAACTAAAGTGTATTGTTTGTCGTTAAAATCTATAAAAAGGCAAAAAATTTTACATGTGTATTCAATAGATGTCGGTCCTGAGGACCTTGAGGACACAGCCAGACAGACCTTCTGGGAGGCTTCAAAATGGATATTTCCATCGATATCTCGCTTTTTTTGCACGTTCACTATGCTTTCCCTTTGATGTGACCGGGAAAGTAATAGTAAACTAAAAATGGAAAAAGGCATTTCGATGGAAAATTTGGTTTTCTACAAAAAAAGTATTCTTGTAAAAATCTCGAATTTTGATTTATTTTGAGTTATTTTGAAAAATCTGAAAAGGGCCATATTTGATTATGTAATATTTTTTATTTCAATAATTTCTTTTCAAAAATACGACACTTGATATATATTTTTTTAAATTTACCAACATTTATGAAAAATGACGCATTTCCATGAATTTTATTAAAATTTGTAATTCGTATATTGTGTAAAAGTAAAAATCAAGCAAAACACTTTAATTTTAATATAAATTAATTCTGTGCTGTAAATATTTCAATACAGTATTTTTAAAAATCATAATTTTTTACTTACAAACAAACTCTTACACAAACAGATAAATTCCATCTCCACCGACGCGACGACTCAATGGAATTTCCAAAAAAAAATAGTCGACTATGAAATATTTTAACAAGTCAGAACAATTCCGGTAAATGGTGTTAGTTAAGGCGGTGAATAAACTTTTACAAAATTGATATAAAAATAGTGTTTAGTGATTTTGAAATTTGTAAATTATAAAAGGTATGTTAGAAATTTACATGAATTTCTTTATATTTATATTTTTTATGGGTTTAAAATACCATAACGCATATAGAAAAACCAATTTAAAATTTCTAAATTTCTTTTATAACCTTTAAATTTTCTGTACAGTAAATATAACTGTTTTACAGGGTGATTCAAATTTATATTATAATCTTTTATTTTGTATTACCTTCCGTATTGTATTATACAGGATGCTAATTATTTCCGGGTTCAATTAAAAAGAAAAGTTTTAAATAGGCCTTTTGTTGGACAATTTAAATTTTATAAATGTATAGGAATTATTTTTTTCGGGTTAATTTTCTTGGTACTATTTTTTTTAATAATATGAGTAAATATTGCTATCTTAAGTTTTAAATATTTACGATTATTTAGCCGCTCTCTTATTTATTAGTAACACGTTTTCTCTTTTTTTCAGTTAAAATAAAGTGAAGTGAGAAAAAAAACTGATGATACGAGCTTCGTCATTAAGGTTAGAATTATGTAATTTTTTTGGTGATGGTTAAATATTAAAATAGATAAAAATTTGATTTATTGATAACAAGTACACGAATTTTCCTATACTACCTATATTTGTGAAAATTTAAGCAATTTTTTTATTTATTTTTTTGAATTTTTATTGTGTTTTGTTTCAGTAATTTTAAATAATAAACAAATTTCTCTTCAATCATATTTTTTGGCACATTAAATAATTTCTTATTTTTTCGCGATTTTCTTAAGTTTGAAAAAAAAATTATTTTTCAAATAAGTACCTAATTTCCCTCGACTATGAAAGCTCGCCTACGGTTCGCTTTGATTAGTTGAGTTCGGGGATAAAAGGAAACATTTTATATTTATTTTAATTATCATAATTTATTAAATTAATTTCATAAGAACATTTAACACTTAAAGTGTTTTATTAAAAGTAAATATATTTTCATGAAAATAATATTTTACAAATCCTTTTAATTTCAAAACAAGTTTGTTGTATTCAATATAGTATCATAATTAATTAATTAACGACAACCGGTAACAAATTTAACAAAAGATTGATAATAATAATAGGTCTCCTTTTTATTATTTGAAGTAAGCGCTATATTGAAAAAATTGTACAACGAAATTTTAAGTAAAGTCGAAAAATTGTATATTTATAATTATATTTATTTAATTAAAATAATCTTAAATTATTTAGAAAATTAATAAAAAAAAACTGTTAGAGGTTAAACAAAATTAAAACTATTCTTCGCATTAATTAAAAAAAAAACTGTTAAAAGCGTCAACTTGTAGGGACAAAATAAAATTATTTATTACTTGGATAACAGAAAATCAAATTCGGAGTCGTTTGGTCAAGAGGGCAACTTTAGTTCAAGGGCCCTCGAGTCGGTAGAGAAGTCGGCCCTTAGAAAGTACCTACGCGGCTTTACATGAAATAATAATTACACAAGTTTTGTCGACAAGGACACTCCACAAAGGCTTGTTTCTGATCATTAATGTTATTTATAAGAGGGTTTCTAACGAGCGAAATGCCACCCATGTAGAATCCATGTTAATGTGCTATAATTTGGATTAGTTTTGGCTTAAAAATTTAAATTACATATTTTCTAAGAGAATCTGTGTTATTATTTATATTATAAATAAAAGAATGGATTGGGCGAACAAGTTAAAAGTGTAAATATTTAATTATTAGCAAGCATCAAAGAGATCAACCAAAATTTTTTGGAGTGAATTGAAAATTTACTTAGTGCTTCAAAAGTATGATGAACATATTGTGTGCCAATTTTTACTTTCCCGGTCCCATCAAAGGGAAAAATTCATTCCATTTTGAGGTCCCCCGAGAAGATTGAGATTATTTCCAGAGTAAGGTCTGTCTGTGTGTAATCCTCCACGATAGATGCCTAACAATTTGTCCAATGATGCTGAAATTTAGTATGAAGGGTTGGAGTGTGCCTCAAATTCGACCATTAGTTTTTGGTTTAAATTAGAGTAGTAGAAGTTCCTCAAGTACGACATTGATTCTTCTTTTTTACTAATAACTTTTTAAATATTAATGATGCGGACCTGAATATTAGTATGCAGATGATCTGTGTCCCATAAATTAATGTAATGGTTAGTATTTTGTTATTAAAATAATCCTATTCTCTACGGGAAAAATCAGGGGTGCCACAGCCGATTTTTTCTTTCCAAACCCAACAAATTTGTATATGAGGAAAGTATTACAATCGTGATTTTTTGGCCATACGCAGATTTTAACGGATCTTTACGTTTTGAGGTCATCTGAATCCATTTACACCATTTTTAACAAATAATGATTCTGATTAAATTCCAAATGCAAATTCGAAATATGTTATGATTTTTTATTTTTAACAAAATAAAAATATATCGTGGAAACTGTATCCTGGAGACCAAAAAAAGAGTACAAGATATATTTCAATCAATATTTGTTTTTGGCAGGCATCTGGTACTTAATGACTTCATATCCAAGGCCGTAAAACGTAAGTGTCTTCTCGCAATATTCCTGTCAAATCAAAATTGACATTTAATGGTTGACAAAAATAATTTAGGCAAACCGCGTGTCAACACACAACATTATATATTTATATAATCAAATTAGAGCAAAAGATAAACTTAACAAGGAACTAAATTAATTATTGGAGTAAAGATTCTCTAAACCTTAATATTAATTAAATGTGATAAATAGAATGTTGCCAACAAAACCTTATCACACTGTACATTTAACTATCGCGCATAGTTTAATTGAGTTTCTAAAACGGCGACATTTGCAAGACATCATATATATACAGCACAGCAACCGTATATACTAGTCATCAACTCATCAACTGCATCATCCAACTCAAACATAGTTCACCTCCGTCTTCTGTTGGAAAGGAAATTGGCGAAAATTTATTCAAATGAAAGGCTCAAAGGACTTTCTAGACGTGTAATAAGTTTTCACGCAACGTGTTGCTACTTCCTCAATTCAGGACCAAATATTTTATTCAAGTAAATCAATGTAAAAAAATATTTATTTATCCTATCAAATAAAGAAAACTATTAAATTATCTATCTATAGTCAGATTCTTTTAACTTTAACAGCACCTAAATGAATGTATGCTTCCGTACTATAATATTTATTCTGCACTGTTTTAGTGAAATTAAGCTTGTGTGTTATAGTTTAAACATTGATTTTTAGTCAAATTGCATAGCAAAACACGTTGCATTCGTATGTTACATTACATTTAATCAAGTAAACATATGCAGGCATTAACTATCAGCTTATTTTATCGACACGAAAAAATATTCATATAGTACGGTGGGTTTTACTAAAAATTGAAATTCAAATTAAACAGGTCTCATTTGCTGTTAGCGATGGTTTCATTTTTTTTAAATAAATATAGCGTTAATGTTGTGTATGGCCGAATATTTTGCTCCTGATTTTCTACACCACTGGATAAATTTCCAGAATTGATTTTTTCTTCAATTGCTTGTTCAATTTAGTAAAAAAACTGCACAACATTTGATGTGGTTAAAATTATATAAGAATTATCGAAAAAGAATAGTGGCGTTCCAGTTGGGTATGGCAAAATATTTTACCCTTAATTTTCTACGTCACTGGATAAATTTCCAAAATTGTTTTTTCTTGAATTGTTTGTTCAATTTGGTAAAAATACTGCATAACATTTGATATTTCCAGAATTGTTTTTCTTCAATTTTTTGTTCAATTTAGTAAAAAAACTGCATACAATTTGATATGGTTAAAATTATATAATAGTTATTGAAAAGAAAATAGTGGCGTTCCAGTTGGGTATTGCCCAATATTTTACCCCTAATTTTCTACGCCGCTGGATAAATTTCCAGAATTGTTTTTATCTTTAATTGTTTGTTCAATTTATTAAAAAAACTGCATAACATTTGATATGGTTAAAATTATATAATAGTTATCGAAAAAAAATAGTGGCGTTCCAGTTGGGTATGGACGAATATTTTACCCCTAATTTTCTACGGCACTGGATAAATTTCCAGAACTGTTTTTTTCAATTTGATTGTTTAATTTAGTAAAAAAACTGCATAACATTTGTTATGGGTAAAATAATATAATAATTATCAAAAAAAAAATAGTGGCGTTCCAGTTGGGTATGGCCGAATACTTTACCCCTAATTTTCTACGCCACTAGATACATTTTCAGAATTGTTTTTTCTTCAATTGCTTGTTCAATTTAGAAAAAAAAATGCATAACATTTGATATGGTTAAAATTATATAGGTAATAGTTATCGAAAAAAATAGTAGCGTTCCAATTGGGTATGGCCGAATATTTTACTCCTAATTTTCTACACCACTGGATACATTTCCTGAACTGTTTTTTTCAATTGCTTTTCAATTTAGTAAAAAAACTGCATAACATTTGATATAGTTAAAATTATATAATAGTTATTGAAAAAAAATGGATGAGGCAATTTAGGATATCTTTTTTAGTTATTTTTTATTTTTAATGTAATTCTTTTTCTTGTCCAATTCCTATCAGTATACCATACTTAAAGATACTTAAAATTAGGGATGGATTCGAACCGAAGCGAACTGAACCTCAGTTAATATTTGATTCGGTTTGGTTCGAAATAAAAATTACCGGTTCGATTCGTTTTTTCAACCGAACCTCGAACCGAACCAAGGTTCGAACGTTCGATTTTTTTACTGTTTAAATTTAGAATATAGAGTTAACTGTAATTTTATTAAAAAATAGTTGAATTACCCTACAGTAAAAAAGAACCTAGTAAAATTAAAATAAAAAAACCGATATTTATTGTGTTTACTATCGATAATTTGTTTTGCAAACAGTTTAGTTTATGTCCATCAAAATATATTTTGCAATAATAATAACCCAATATTACAGTGAAATATATATAACTTACACATATTATTATGTAGTTTTGTGGCCAATGTAGTGCTCTATAATTTCACATTTTTTATTTTATATTTATTTAAGGACAAAAAGTGACAGGTAATACTTAGTCTTTGTTGAATTGTAATTGATGGACCACCGTCGTACAAGATTAAAGTATTCTCATGAGCTATAATCATAATAAACTAAATTTAAAAAATCAAAAAAGTTTCGTTTATGTTTTTCTTACACGCTGTTCACAATAAAGTAAAAAATAAAAAATTGCTTCCATTATAAGATTAGTCAGTTACCTAAATATTCCCAAAATACATATTATTTAATTTATGTTATGATGAATCAGGATCAAACTTAAAATTGAAAGAGCAACATAGATCAGATAAAATAATATGTAGAATAAATGGTGAAATGAAAATATTCACGACACTAGGATAAATAGTTTTATTTTTGAAAATTGGAATGCTATTCAATATAAAAAAATATATACAATAAAACTAATACAATTAAAATTAAAAACATTCAACATTTAACATTTTAAAAATTCGTCCACTGAGTAAAAGCATTGTCCACTGAGTAAAAACATTGTCCACTGAGTAAAAACATAAGGGTTAAATGAAAAAACGTAAATATAAATAATAAGATTTAAAAGAACACAATAAATATAATCCTTACAAAAATGACACTAAAAAAATAGTCACTATAAGGTAAAAATTAATAGGAAATATATAGGAAACTATATTGATATTCACATATAATTTTTCGAACCGAACCGAACTTTTTTTGATGGCCTGTTCGGTTCGCGTCCATCTCTACTTAAAATTCAATATTCAATATTAGAAATGGTGTAAGAGACAAAAATATATCAAAACCCTATACATGTTGTAATAGATATAAGTTACATAATGATAAAATCTATTCATAAAATATTTGAGGTTTAATATAACAAAGAACAGGTATAATTTTTCCCATAAGAGAATTGCTGAGCATTACTCATGCAAACTTTTAGGGAAAATTAAAGCATCAACAAAGTCGATATGGTCGGCGAAAATGGATGAGTCTATTATGCAGACGCATTTGTCATGGATTCGGTAGCAAACGCTGTGCAATTTCAATTTGTCTGACTTGTAATTTTAACCTACTCGTTTGTTTCCTTATATTAAATTTTATCGACTGTGTTTCAGACAAGAATACGTGCAGATATCTGTGCGGTTTATTGAATTGAATGGAGGAAGGGCAAATTTCTGTTTCTGAAAGTTATTGTTAACAAGTACATCGTCTGTTCAGGATAATAATCTTTGGTTAGTCTGGTATTTGATAATTTAGATGTTATGGAAGTTGTTGCGAGATATTTACGATGTCATATTTGAATGTAGATTAAAATAGTTACTTAACACTATATATTGTTACGTTATTTGAAATCTCAATTTTGGGGTAGGTTCTATGAAAAATATAGTTACTTAACACTATATATTGTTACGTTATTTGAAATCTCAATTTTGGGGTAGGTTCTATGAAAAATGATAAACGTTACAATAAATATTATAAAATTAAAACTTTTAATTTTAAATATCTTGCTATCTTCTTTTCTTCAATGTTTCTTTACAACTTTAAAAAAATTACTTATCATTTCTTCTTCTAGATGTCTTCTATGTCCTTTGTTTCGCGGTTTCTTAATTTATTACTGCTGTTTCAGAAATTTTATACTTTAATATATTAATCTTCCTCCAAGTACCTTCCTACTGTTATAAATTAATCGGAGATCCTCAACTCCGGTCCAATTATGGTGTCGATATAATCTGGTACCTCAACTCCGGTCCGTGCCTCAACGGCCCACTAATCCTGTACCTTAGCTCCGGTCCAGAGGATTTATTTTAATATTCAGACTATTTATAATTTATATATTTTATTTAAATAATTTAAAAATATTAAATTTTCAAAAAGTATATCATAAAAAAGTATTTGCGTATTTATAAGAAACGCATTTAACAAAATTATATAGCGATATTCGATTTTCATGCAATTGCAATATTTTTCTGTTATAAAGTTCAACCGTTGTCTAACTTCTTTATTTGTTATGCGTTTTTGTCCAATGCTATTTAATTTTACATACGTATCTATTTGCATGGATTTTAAAGTTGGAATAAAAACATGAATATTAGGGTGAGGTGACGTGCAATAAGCATTGTATCTAGAGTGAAATGATTCACAAGCATTTGTCGTTCTTGAAAGTTGCTTATATTTTTTAAACTTAAAATTATCCTATATTAACATCTTTTTCCCTCTCTGACTATACATTTCTTGTAAAGACATTTTGGAGAATCTCTATACATTTGCGCTTGGAGAACGGTTTCGGGACAGATGCTCCCCCGTACATTTGCTCCCTCGATACATTTGCCCCCCTGTTTAATTTTTCGAATAATGATAATATTTAAGTAAGACAGTTGCTCCCCTACCTCAATTAATGGGTTACCTACCTGCTATTACCTACTAATAATGCATAACTATAGACGTCGAATAATAAAAAAATTAAGATTTTTTGGTTTACTGACATATATATCTAGTAGATATGTAAGGGTCTCTTATTAAAAATACTCGATTCATGAACTAAACTTTATTTCAATAATATTCAACACGTGTGCCAAGTCAGGCAGATTCTCTCTGAATGTTTCTACTCTCTACCTGCTTCCCTCTTGCCTCTTCAAGACTGTCTTATATATAAACATTCAATATCTATAACGATTTATGACACTATTAAGTGGCCCGGTCCAACGGCCCTTGGCTTATCATAATAATTCCTTACAGATACCGTCATATATTTTTAAAATTTAGAGGGAAAATCATTTTTTATTTTACTTTACATTTTAATTGTTTATACAATTCTACACAAAATATCAAAAATTTGTATGTTATTTATATGATCTTTGTCTAAATATTAACAAAAATTGTTTAGGAGTAGTTTTCACCCTTAAAATTTAATAATTTTAAATACGTCTTTTCATTTCGTAAAAATCTGTTATATACTTTGGAAATGTTATTTTTTTTTGTTTTTTATTACTATATAAATATTTACATTTTTTCAAATATCGAGTGTTTACTCCAGCTTTTGTATAAATGCAAGAGTTTTCAAACATTTTCGAAGCTCATTTGTTTCCGCGTACTCGTTCATTATTTTCTCTATGCGTTCATCTAATCGAATGTGAATGTACGTCTTTTTTCTTCATTTTCCCTCTAAATTTAATAGTTCCTTTTTTGGTAATAAATCCGAATATATGGACTGACCCTTTAGGCATTTAATTAATTAGATAATATGTGGGTGGGGGTTTGTTATGGCCATGTTTAATCTATTATTCCAGCCTTCCACGGAGTTACATTTTTCATTACAGTTTATACATTTCTACACCAAACATCAATTTTTTTTTAAATTAAATTCAAAGCACACAGTAATTCGCAAAATTTTTTATATTTTGTGTAGAATTGTATAAACAATTAAAATATAAAAAATAAAAAATGATCTTCCCTCTAAATATTAAAATATATATGTCAGTAAACCAAAAAATCTTTGAATTTTTTTATTATTCGACGTCCATGGTTATGCATTATTAGTAGGCAATAACAGGTAGGTAACCCATTAATTGAGGTAGGGTAGCAACTGTCTCACTTAAAATTTATCATTATTCGAAAAATTAAGACAGGGGAGCAAATGTATTAGGGGAGCAAATGTACGAGGGAGTATCTGTCCCGGATTCTTGGAGAACAACCAATAAACAAAAAAAGATAAAACTAAATCTAAATATTTTGTAAATTTTTTTGGAAATCCATAATTACATTTTGATGACACTTTATCTACCGCTAGTGTTTGGACCGGAGCTGATGAACGGGATTAAAAATTGATAGGTACCTTTGTATCAGGGATTTACCGCGGACCGGAGGTGATGACTGCCCAAATTAATATCTTCCAACGATAACCGTTTTAATTCAACTTATCTTCTTGGATAAATTAAGATTTTATTTTATATTTTTTTTTATTTATTGGGATATATTTTTTTTATATTCTAACATTCCATGTAACGCGAGTTATTCTTACGCCGGCCCAGGTCGGCCACGAATGACATTTCTTCTATCATATGTTTATATTTAGTTTCGATTGACAAGAGAATCGATAGTAGTTAGAGAGAGTTGACAGATAATCATAAATTCATTTTTGTGTTATGGTAAAAATATAGTTACAAATCCAAGTTCTCAGTTTTAATTCATAAAAACCCACAAACCACCCTACATCCATAAATTATTTCTTTTTAATAAAATTTTCTTTTCCAAAAATACTTTCATTGAAAATTATGACAAAATTGACAATACTTTGTTTATTTCTTTTTGTCTCTAATTTTTGTTTAACTACTAGATTTCTTTTTATAAAAAATAATAAATATTGCTATATCTGCTATACTTCCTCTATTACTTCTTTTTACTTATAAATTTTGAAATAATTTTTCGATTCCCATATATCATATCACAACATGCTGCTTCCTATAAAATTTCAATCCTTATATATCAATTGTTTTAATATTATTTTTATTAATACTAATAATAATAAAGTATTCTATTACAATATATTATTATGAGGTAATTATAAAAGTCAATGTACCACAAATAATTTATTTAAGTTAAAACTTAAAAAGCGGCGGCTAGGTTCGCCGAAATTTTGCCATCATCAGGCCTCAAACGACCACCGTCAATAAACATAAAGTAATATAACAAATTTTAATAAACTTACCAAAGTACTCATTATAAAAATAAAATTAAATTAACTGGTCATAACTGATAACAAATGTATTAATAAATAAATAAACGAATTAACAAAAATGGTACAAAGTGGTTGTTTTTTATTTAAAAGATAAATGGAAGTAATATTATGTCCTAACTTGGACGTGTGAGGAATTAACTGAAAGAAATGTGTTCCAAAAACGTATAGGAACCAGAGGATGGGTTCCAGTATATAGGATATTAAGTCCAAAAGTTTATCCATATTCTCTAATGTGGATTCATTAACTGTTGTAACAATACAAAGTCAATGATGATCACCGTACAATTTGATAAACAACAAGAAACAACCAAAAAACTATTATAAAATGCAGTGCGCATATAAAATTTGACAAATGACAGTTATCCCATGAGTACAATGTAAAAATCATAATAGGAAAACATTGGTAACATGAAGTGTATTTGTACTAAAGTTTTACATGTTGTAATATTAAATCTGAAATCTTAAAAAATTATTAACAATAAAAATAAACTTTTTGACTCAATCCAATGCTAAGAGTAAGATGGGGGTGTAGGTAGTTAGAGTTTGTTTAACCATCCTCTGCCATTACGTCATACATTGTCCAACTTGATCTCTCAATCATGAAATGGATGAGACGGAATTATGACGTCATTAACGTATTTCTTAACTAACTGTTATTTATGACTTTTGACAGTTTAATTAATTTTTCATTGTCAAGAGAAAGAGATGCTAGAATACCGCTTTTACCGTTAAATGCAGACTAACGTTTTGGTTCACCCCAAAAATATAATCGTATAATAAATTCTCCTTTTAATCACGCTCAGGGACGTTAAACATCCCCAAACTAGAAATTTGAAACAAATTAATTAAAAAAACGGAGGTTTCCAGTTCAAAAAAAAAATACTAAATTATGTAAAAAGGTACGAATTCATAAAGCAAAATATAATTTTTGGCATTATAAATTCATACAAACACACCTTAACATTCGTCATTGAAAACAATCCTTAACGTATGTCATTAGTTATATTTTAATTTTGAGGTTAAGTGTAAAATAATATTCAAATAATAATATAATAATTCACCATTTAATCACGTTCAGGGCCATTAAACATCCCCAAGCTAAAAATTTGAAACCAGTTAAAAAACGAAGATTTCAAGCTAAAAAAAAATTAGAAAGGTACGCAACGCATAAAGCAAAATATAATTGGCATTACCAATATATTTTAATTTTGATGTTAAGTGTAAAATAACATTCAAATAATATATGACAAACATAAAACAGCAGACTACGTCACCGATTATTACGTAACGCCAGAGGATGGTTAAACAAACTCTAGTAATGAACCGATTAGTAAAGAACTGAAGAAAAAAGTATTTAAAGCAAAAGAAGGAGTGCATAAATGGAAAAAGAAGAATTTAAATTTTTTTTATTTTAGAACATTGACTCGCTCTCTGTGGGCTATGATCTTAATATATTGTTAAAAATTTAGGTTTAATTATCATATTAATATTAGAATTTTTTTTCATTATTATATATTAACAATATTATTATATAAAATATGAGAATACAATACTTTAATTTAAATTTGTGGATAGACTTCATATAAAATTTAAGATTTTTTTAAATTTATAAATAGTCCGTATAATTATAATTTATATGGTTAGTATTACGCCGACATTTAATTGACAGGGTATGAATTCCTTATTAACCCTTTTCATGTATTAATTGATTGGATCAACAATTTCTTGATTAAAATAGAATATGTATGAAGACTGTAAAAGATAAAAAAATAAAATAACTAATAACAGTAGTAACGATTCTAAGTGCTACTTGTCAACTTGTAAGTGATGTCCCCATCAAGACAGAGCTTTAAGATTGTTTCAGAAAAGTATTAAGTCAGAGAATAGAATAATTGAGAGAGAGATAGAGTAGAGGATGATAATGAAAAAATATCGGAGCAGTCAATACAGGTCTTTCGGCATAAGAAGTTCATCGTATGAGAAAGAGTACATGGCCATATTTCACGGTTGAGCGATGATGTTCCCGGAATGACATCTCAGTGGAACGTTATTGAATTTCCTAACAAATGGCTCAAGTTGGAAAAGTTGGCAAAAAATTCCCCGTGACATATCCGAGTTGAATTTTCTGGTCACGTCCACGGGTATAGGAACGAAATGAAAATTAAGAATCATTATTCTTTTCAGCTTTGTCGACCGGTTTCTCCTTTAATACCTTACTCGTTTCTTAAAACATTCGCGAAGGGGGATAAAAATGCACGAGGAAGGACCAACGAAGGCGACACTGCCTCCACGGCCGATGCTGCGTCTCCATCTTGTTACTGGCCATCGCATCTGCGTCTCCTGCTTCTCTCGCTGAATTCTTGACTAGAATGAGAATCAGCCGTCACCAGTGAAGTAACTCTAGGGATATAAAAATTCTAGAATAAGATCAGAAGTGGATATATGCAAATGTGTCTAGTGTCCCGTATCGCCGCAGATATACACAAAAACAATTTATAATATAAAGATATTTTCAAGAACATTGTAATTATATTTAAATCCAATGAAAATCGTTATACATTAATAAGTAGCTGGTCACATCAGCTCGCTCACATACAATTTTGAGTGACCTTATTCAACTACAACACAGACGTCTCTACCTCTGTCCCATAACTCGAGAACAGTTTCGGAATTTCAGCAAACGATAGCTGGTCGGTACTTACTATTTTTTGTGACCTAAGTTGTCGTAATAATGTATCTACTAAATTTAAATATTCATGATAATGTACTAAAAGTTTATTTTTGGTACATAGGTGGAAAGAATATAATTTTTAATTAGATAATTCTAAACTTATACTAAATGAATATGAGTACTTTTAAAACAGCAATAGATTTATTTTAATAAAAATAATATTACTGTCGATTAATTTTATTTTTCATAAATGTATTGGGAAATTTTATTATACCAATTTAAACAAATCAATTTTAAGGTTTCGACGAAGGTTTCCACCTATTTCCAACTTCGATACATCGACTTAAAAATTCTTGTAAAACCAAAAATTATTTTAAAAAAATTGTATTGTAGTGCAATATTTTTATACTTTGGGTTCGCTCAAACTTAAACATTTAGTAGAGCTGTAACTAATTTATTTACATAAAAGCAACTTTTGTAAAAATAAGCTTAACTGCCGCGTCGTTCCCTTATAATTTAACAAAAAAAGTAAAATAGCATAAATGGATTAAATAAAATAATAGCTGTTCTTCAAAAGAAGAAAAAAGCCATCATTGGGAAAAAATGCAAACGCTGACCTATCGTGTATCATGGCTTGTGCGATCCTTCTCGCATGCAGGTAGGGTAATATAATACATAATGTGACGTAGAAAAAGTTCTAAAACTTTGAAATGGAAGAAAGTTTTCCTATGCAAAAACATCTAGTTTGTATGATGGGTAGATGGGCCTGCCTGATCCTGCTCAAATTCAGTACGCCTGGAAAAAACTAACTAGTTAAAATGTTTACATACAGACAAACAGACAGACAAGTAGAATAGCAATGACAGATCGAGCGCACTCCTTATGGAAAATAACATGGGAAATCGCTAAGGTCGCTTGTGTTAATTTTTGGTGCACGTCAAGGTTCTTATCCGCACTAGACGAGTCTCGATCCGCTTTCGATGCTTCCGATCCGCGCTGAACGAGTCTTAACCCGCTTTCCCGCTTCTCATCAGGTTTGATCAAACCTATTTTGACTCGTCTAGCACGGATCGGAACCATCAAAAGCGAATCGATACTCGTCTAGGGCGGATCGAAAGCTTGACGTGTAAAAATTAACTTAGCGATTTGTCATTACTATTCTACTCAAACATACAGACAGACAGACGTCCAAACAGGGATTTCTTTGAATTTTTGGACTCTTGGAGCTCAAAAACGTCGAGAAAAGTGATAAAAGAAAGAGGGTAAGAATTTTTTCGCCATCACAAAATTAATACTGATGCTTTTGGGCCTCATTAATTATACTCCTTGCTTTCATCCATTTGTCCCTGAAAATAAGTATATACATTGTTGCCAACTTTCAGAACTTGTCTAAAATTTCTATGTAAAACGTAATAGAAATTAAAATTTTAAACTTGCTATAATTTTTTTAATAACAAACATTTTTTTTATAAAATTTTGTAGAAAGTTCTGTTGCATGTTACAAATCCAGTGGCGTACTCAGTTATTTAATAAAAAAATCGCTAATACGATTTTGCTATTTTAAGCCTTGAAAAAAATCATGAGGTACCTTGAAAATGGATTTTCAGTTATAAAACTTGTGGTTGAGTAGAACTTTGCATTCTCCACGTCACACAGTGAGACCAAAACCGCAAAAGTGACTAAAATTCTAAAATTTCTGAAAATTGTACAATATAAGTTGTTTATTACAGAAAAAATAGTGTAAAGAACCACTTCTCAAAATTGGGGTAGTTTTGAGGTTGAAAACTTAAATAATAAAATAAAATTCTAAAACTTTCAATTCGTATAAAATTTCAGCTGTCTATCAACGTAAAAATACTAATAAATTGCCTTTTTTGGAACAGGGTATTTTTAGGGGGTTAAAATTAAAATAAGTGATTAAAATTCATACTATCTTAGATTTCTTCAGAATTGAACCTAACAGTTAAAGTAAAAATAGCAAAAACTTGTTTGGTGAAATTAGGTAGTTTTAAAGATGTTGAAATAGAAATAAGTGGGTAAGTTTTTGAGATTTAGATACACAATAACATATTCACATATAATAATCCACATAGTAATATAAGTAAATAAACCCACAATTTTTTTTTAAATTATAGTTAAAATCATAATTATTTTAGTTTTTAAAGTTAGATAGAAAAGTTGTTAATAAGATGAATAAATATACGTATGTTGCATTTGATGGTCAAAAGACATGCGGTCGTATTTAAACATTTAGCTTCTTGATGTAGTTTAATGCGCGGTTATGTATGAGCCGAACGCTATGCGTCTCTGTATATAAAAATACATTTTCTCGAACGGTCGCAGAAAGTCGCATAAGTGGTTTTGTATATATTTAATGGAAACTGTTAGGTTACAGCTTATGGAAAAAATCCGAGTGGAAGCTTGTGTAACTTTTTTTGTAGTCCTCTGAATGTTTATGATATGGTTACTTGCATTATTACTATAGAATAATTTAGAAACTAAAAAATATAATATTTTAATTGTCAGAAAAATCAAAAAAATCAAAAGTCTCGGGCATTACTACATGCAACGTACAAAGTTTTGCGCAATTATAAAATTAAGACTTGCTTTTCTTATTGTTGTAACAATAATTCCTATGATTTCATAATCTTTCAACATTATATGATATAATAATGAAAAACCTTAACAACTTTAATTTTTTTTAGTTTTGGCCTCTAAATTAAGATTTGATCCCACTGTGCGTGTATCTAAAAAGTTGTTGAAATCAGTGTATAAATAGGGAATTTACAGGGGTGGTTCCAATTAGAATGAGTCACGTTGTATATTAATTTGTCTTAACGCGGATCGTATTTATACTTATTATTTTGGCCTCATCGGTCCGTTCCATTTATACTCATTTGCGCATACCTGTACCTTCAGCGGAGAGTAGCTCGTCGTATGTAGGAATTTCCACCTGAATCTCTTAAGGCTGTTTTCGCTGTACACTATTTTAGCTCTTCCCTTATATCTTGGTTATTTTTCATCGGTAACATTTCATTTTTTGCTGAGAGATTCAAAATAAAAACCTTAACAATCTCTAGTTTTTAAATTTTTTTTAACATCTTAGTTTTTTAAATTAAAATTAAAAATTAATAATAAATTTTATCAATTTGCAGATATCAAATTTTGGAAAACTAGAGATTGTAGCTAATTTTTTTTCTAATTTTTTTTATTTACAAGTTTTTGCTAAAATCAAAAATGAATGGAGTTTGTGGGCAGGCGATTTCCAAAAATATTTTTATTTGAAACTCGTGAAAATCGCTCGCTCTTTCTCTTCTACCTACAGCCACGAGCTACTTGGATGGGCAAATATATAGTGATTCGGTCAGGGTCTAACTCGCCCTTTTGATTCTAAAAGTTTAGTATTGTTTATTTCTATTATCTTTTACGTGTTGTGGAATTATTTATGAAAGAAAAATCGTGTATTTGTTAGCATAAGGTAAGACTATTTTTATTAGACATTTTTTTAATGAAAAATAAATATAATTTGAATGATACCTATACGAATATCATTTTTATTGATAAATCTCATGAGAGTCTAATTTATGTGTGAGCACATAAATATTTTGCTAATTACTCGAGTCGAAGACCATGAACAATTTTCAAAATATTCCTCAAAGCGGATAATGTTAATTTAAATTTATATCCTTCTTGGAACGATGGTCACTTCAACCAGGATTATATCTTTATTAACCCAATAAAATTGTCGTTAACTACCATTGCTTCCGCTGTTCTAAAATTTGGGTTTTTCCTTCTACCATAATTTGAAAAATCCTTTGAATAAGTTAATTAATAACAAACCACCCTCCCTAAATGTCATGCCCCTCCCTAAATGGAAAAAGGCAAATTATCGTATAAGAAAAAATCAGATTCTGTTTCAAGCAGACTGTAAGATTTAGTATACTTATTATATTATTAAATATTTCTATATTACCTATTTGTTTATATGTCTATACCGGGTAGCCTAAATGTCATGCCCCTCCCTAAATGGAAAAAGGCAAATTATCGTATAAGAAAAAATCAGATTCTGTTTCAAGCAGACTGTAAGATTTAGTATACTTATTATATTATTAAATATTTCTATATTACCTATTTGTTTATACGTCTATACCGGGTAGCCACAAGTCAATGTACGCCCCCAATATTTTGGTTGTTTTTTAATTTAAAAATTAGGTTTTTGGCGCAGATCAATTAGACAATAATGGGCTACTTTTAGACTAAGAGGGATGAAAATATCACTTCCGATAACTATATTTTTTTGATGCTTTCTCATTAAACATAAATTTCCAAGTAGGTACAACTGTTTTTTCAGATTTAAAAAATTCCAAAAAATAAGTGAGATAAGAACATTTTTTTAATTTATTCAAAATGGCCGCGTCAGATGAATGTATTGTAAGAAAATTATTAGTTCATAAGTTGTAGACTTGTCTGTAGAGCAGAAAATAGTTGTTTGAATTACTGATTGGTATCAGTATTTTAAGGTTTTTTTTTCTCTAAACGGAATTTAATTTTCATTTGCGTTTATCGAATGTTTTTTAATGGAAGTGTGCAATTTTTTTTTATTAATTAGAAATAATGATTCAAAAACTCTGTAATAAAAAAATAGCAGAGTTCCATTAAAAAAAATATATGATAGAACCCCTACGGAGATAAAAATCAAATTCAGATTTTCGGAAAAAAAATACTGGTATACCTACGAGTAATCCAAACAAATATTTTACTAAAAAAAAAATTGAGTGATAGGATTTTAAAATTACGAGTGGGAATTAAGTCAGCTGTAAATTACCACAGAAAAATACCAGTGAGATTGATGACAACGTGAAGCAGACATTAAAAACTCTCCTTACCACACATTTGGAACTGTGCACAATATTTTTGTAAAAGAGAACAAAATAACAGAGATTATGTGCCAGAAATGGATGAATGTGGACTAATGGATGACATTATATCTGCTGGTAATAGACTGGTTCAAAACAGTCAGTTTATTGTTAAACATTACGAATAATGCTGCAGAGACATATAATTCAATCGTAGCCAAATTTGTTGGAGAAAAAAGAATCAAGTTTGCAGTAAAAGGAGGATATAATGTTCGGTGTTCAGCTGCAACCATTTCTTTTAATAAAAATGAGAACTATATTCCCAGTCTATACAAAAAGCTGTCAAAAAGTGTTCCTGGGATTCACACACAAAGATTTGTTAATCAAATGAGCAAACGGAAATGTATAGTAGAAAAGCCAGGTGCCCTCAGTTAAAGAAACGCAAAATTAGCGCAGCTAAAGATAAGGACTACGGACTGCAATTCGATGATAATGACGATGCGTTGGAACAAAAGAAAATGCAATTTTTGGACAGTTTGCCAAAATCAATAGAGAATATTGGTAAAATTGATGTATATACCTAGAGGTCAAGCCAGTAATGATCCGTGGAAGGAAGATCGAAATAATATGCTCACGGCTTCAAATTTTGGAACCGTTTGCAAATTACGCAAAACAACAGATCCAAAAAAGACTGTTTCACATGGCAGTTGAGTGCTATAGCAGCGATTGTCAGGTAGGCGTGGTCACATTGTTAGCTGTGAAACATACCTGTGTAAGTAGAATGCTATGCCAGTTATTGTTATAACTAGAAATATTTCTACTTTTCGTTATAACAGTTGTATTTAGGTTAAAATAAAATGGCGAAATCTGTACAATGCATTGCGTTTTCAGATGAAGAAATAGAATTATATCACGAAAATAAATGTCGCTCGAATATTAAGTCAACTGAATATAAAAATAATAATAAAAGAAAAGCCGCAATAACTTGCTAAAAAATTGTGCATCGAAGAGGAAACGTTTACTTTATTTATAAAAATGTATAAAACCTATACATATCTTTTCGTGTAGACCTAAAAATTTTTCATAAGGTAAAGTAGTAAAATTTTGAAAATCAACTTCTACATTTAACAATTCAGTTAATAAATTGTTTTCCATGTCTAACTGTGGTCTGTTTAATAAAGGTGTTTTTACCCAATATCTTTTCATCTTATATCTTCTTCATTTAGCTTCTACCTTTTTCTTTAACATTATTTTTTTTGCCTAGTAACCAAATAATTGAACAATTCAATACTGCTTTTTTATTTGGCTCCATTTTGAGGCAAGTAATTAAACTTATTCTGTGAATCAGGTAATAAAAGTAAAACTATCACAATAGAAGTCATCCCCACCAAATATTATTCTAGCACTTAACTGCTATAGCAGCGACTTATAAGTATATGTGTGGTCTAACTGTCAACTGCGATAACCAGAAATATTTCTACTTTTGATATCGTAGTCGTGTAATTAACCTAAAGCGGCAGTTTCACATAGCAGTTGAGTGCTATAGCAGTGAATGTTAGGTAGGCGTGGTCACATTGTTAGCTGTGAAACATACCACTGTTATTGAAGAAGAATGCTATGCCAGTTACTGTTATAACTAGAAATATTTCTACTTTTTGTTATAGCAGTCGTATTTAAGTTAACTGAATATATAATAATACAAGAAAAGCCGCAATAACTGATATTGCCAAAAATTTGTGCGTCGAAGAGGAAATGTTTATTTATGAAAATATACAATGTTCTTGTGCAGGCATAAAAATTTTCCATAAGGTAAAGGAGTAAAATTTTGAAAATCAACTTCTACATTTAACAATTCAGTTAATAAATTATTTTCCATATGAAGCTGTGGTCTGTTTAATAAAGGTGTTTCTACCCAGTACCTTTTTTTCTTATATTTTCTTCGTTTAGCTTCTAACTTTTTCTTTAACATTTTTTTTTTCTTGGCTAATAAGCAAATAATTGAACAATTCAACACTGCTTTTTTAATCGGTTCCATTTTGAAGCAAGGAATTAAACTCACGCTGTGAATCAGGTCATAACAGTAAAACTATCACAGTAGAAATCACCCCCACCAAATATTACAATTGTTACAGCATTCAACTGCCACGTGAAACTGCCGCTTAAAAAAATGACAAAAATAAAACAAATCGCCTTCTCAGATGAACAAATTTTTACACTAATCGAATTATATCAAGAGCATAAATTTTTATGGGACATAAAGTCAACAGAATACAGAAACCATATTAAATTAAAAGCGGCAGTGTCCAGTATTGCGGAAAAAATGAGTTTAACTGAAGATGAAAAGAAGATGTTTGTTTAGACACTGTATTTTCTTTAATAATAACTCTTTTTTTCAATAACAGAGAAATTAATCTACACTTAACCACTGTTTCTTTATTTGGGCGCCATTAAAAAAAATATATGTGTTTTTGATTATGTCCTATTCATTTTCTATTTACATTAACCAATTCTTGCTGAATTCAAACGTTAAATTTTATATAAATAAAAAAAAATCATAATTTTTTAAAATTTTAGACCACTATAACTTTTTTGTCTAGGCACAAACGAAAGTAAGCCAATTTTTTTAATATTTTTATGCTGAATTTAAATCTTATATCAGAATTTTAAGTTTTACACAAATAAGAAAAAAATTCACAACTTCTAAATCTTCAAATCCCTATAACTATAGTAGAAAGTAGAAATGCCGAAAAATGTAATCTCGACATTTATTAACATAAAATTTACGATTTGCAAAATGGATTTTTGAATTTTTTTTACTAAACGTCCTTTAACTTTAAAGACTCAATAAGTAAAGGCAATGACGTTTAGAATAAAACTTTACAAGTTGATTTCTTGTATAATTGTCACAATCTAAACGTCATTGTCATTAGTTACAGAACCTTTAAAGTTAAAGATCGTTCTATCTACTGAGTATGAGTCTTTTAAAGGACTACCTGGCAACGTTAAAATATAAACAAAAAAACTCAAGATGATCCAGAAAAAAATTATTTATAAAAATGATGAATTTGCGCTTCTTATTTTAATCGCTAGACAGTTATTGTTTTTTTTTTAATACATCTACAAATATTTATCAATCATAAAATTGTTTAAAATTAAGTGTTCTTGCATTTTTTTAATTTTTGATCTATACTAGAAACTAATTTTAAAAAAAATTTTTTTTCAATACGAATTCAATTAATATCAGTTATCCACTATATACAACTTTTTTTAATTGGACTTAATAGTAAACTTACAATTCTTAAAACGGCGGTCAGTTAGTCCTTAAAACACACTTTTAGCAAAAAAATTAAAAATACCCATTTTGAAAACTGTGAATTTTATATAAAAAATTAGCTGTATCACCTCAGAACATTATATAGCACACAATTAGGATCTCCTAAGTTCATGTGTAAAAAACTATTGGGAATTCAGGAAAAAGTTTGATACAAGAGCTGTAGGGAATTTTATGCTCTACAACTTCGCTTTTAAACATTTTGCAGTAAAGCCCATTGTTTGCCTACAAAATAAAAAAATTAGGCAAAACATAAATGTGTATATTTTTCACCCTCTAGAGGCGAGAAACTATGGAAAATTTGCAAAAAAGTTTAAGATAAAAATTAAAAGAAATTTGGTGCTTTACAACTTTGTCCTAGAAAATTTTGCACCAAAGTGCATTGTTTGTCCTCAAAATTTGAAAAAACAACGCCCCCTCTAGTGGAGCAACTATTGGAAATTACGGAAAAAGTTTGATACAACATTTTGCACTAAAGTATATTGTTTGTCCTTAAAATTTAAAAATAGGCAAAAATCTTACAGGTGTATTCAATCACCTTATACTGTACCAATTTAAACCGAAAACTAATGGTCGCATTCCAGGCACACACCAACCCTTAATACCAAATTTCAGCTTGATTGGCCAAACGATTCGACAGTTATCATGGAAGATTACACACAGACACATAGACAGACCTTACTCTTTAAATGGTTCCAATCTTCTTGGGGAACCTCAAAATGACAATTTCCATCGATATCATGAATTTTTTGTTTTGCTCGTTCACTATACTTTCCCTTTGATGGGACCGAGAAAGCAAAAATTGTCAAGCTTACTTCTTGCGGTATTTCAGTAACGAACTTGTTGATAAAACAATTTTAATAAAGATTTAGGGTCAGTGAAAAAACAGTTTGTAAAAAACTTGACAATATGTTCTCTTAATTTATACGTATAATAAAATCATAATGAATTATGATTATATGTAATTTTTTTTCTACGCCTCTGTTGAACCTGTGCTCTTCTCTTTCCGGCTCATCAACGAAGCACATCGATCCCAAGAACTAACTTCTCATCTACAAAATTACTCGCCATAAAAATAAAAGGCCGTCGAAAAGGACCTAATCATTTCATCGATGTAAGCACATCAAATGAAACTCGTCCCACGACACACGTCGATGAATACTAAGATGGCGCCGTTCACGATTCTGATGACGGCTCAATTCGCACTTTCTGGCCAATTTGTTCGATCTGCTCGTCCAATTTCTTTGCTAATTTTTAGGATTTTCTACACCATTTGTCGTTTATTCGAAATGGAAATAGTCTTTACCATTTTTAGTATTTAGCTGGATTAGGTGAGAAGATTTGTGTTAGATAAAAATCGTCCTTTTAGTGTAAAATTTCTTATACAAAAAATATATTAAATTAATTTTTATTTAGTATTACATCAGTACGTGGTTTACGCCTCAAAAGTTAACAAATCTACGTGTGTGGAACAAAAAAATACATTTAATAATTTAATTGTAAATTAGTAGTGAATATTTTTTTCGTAGCGATTTATTAAATAAATATATACATGGCCTTGGTAACCTCGGACATAAGTTAATAAATAGATAAAAATAATAAACTAAAACTATGATAATGTGAATTGCGACATGGTCTATAATAGTTATTTATGTCCTAAGGGTATAAATAGATGTTTATATCTTGCTTAGCGACGATCTTACAAACCCGCATACACCTCTATTTATACCCGCGGTGCATACAAACTTTTATGTCATAGTTCGTTATTGGATCCACAATATAAATATTTAAATAAATCTGCTTTGATTTCAATAACATAATACTTCAATCTTTTTTACATAATAATTTTATTTCATAATTTGTAATTTTAATAATAAGTTAAACAAAAACTGTTTTTTAAAGTTCTAAAGTGCACTTTATACTCGCGCGGGCCTACACCTTTATGTAGTTAGTAACTAAGCAATGAAAACACATTTTAATGAACTAGTATGACAAAAAAAATAATTGATTATTATTCTAAAAAAAATTCTATCCAATCTTTTGGCTTGGTTAAATTTTCTCATTTCCGCACATATTTTATACACTTTAACAGGTATCAAGAACTCTAATGGGATTACCCAATCTATATCCCTCTATAAAATTCACAATGGAAGTTGAAAATAACAAATCTCTAACATTTTTAGATGTCCTAGTATCATTATCGAAAACAAGTGAAAAACGACAATATTTTTGCCGTAGCTGTCGAAAATCTAAAATGACTAATAACTCTAATTTTAGGGATTTTTAAGAATTACCGTTTCTGAGTTGAATCTTGTCACAGACAGACAAACCGACAGGCGGCCCTTTTTTGTCATTTCAATCTCCCTTCGTTCCAAAACGTAACTTCTGAATGCAAATTCCTTTACTTTTATTCCATTTCTGCCCTATATTTATTCCCGTATAGATTGAATTGGTAAAATTCATCAAAAAGAAGTATATTAAAAACTTCTTTCAAACTTCTCAAAAAAATCTTCCAGTATTTTCATTCTGCAAAAGATCTCTTACTTTTTCTGTCAACATGGGTCTATAAAATTCCGTGTTCGTGTGGTCAATTCTACATGGGTAAAACCGGACAATGCTAGAATTGCAGATCACCAGCGACTAGGTTTAATCAATCACTCAGCAATAGCAAGATACTAACTCTAAAAGCTTCACAAAATCCTGTTTGGTAAAACTTAGTAGTTCCCCATTATTACAACAAGAAGATACAAGAAAGTAGATTAAAATTTTTTTTTGGTACAAGTAAGGGCTTTGATCTAACTAAGACATATGGTTTAGTATTTCTAGTATCATGTCTGTATAAATTTTAACACGAATCATGGTCTATATGCCACGTACAGAAGTAACAATCTATAAAATATTAACAAGAGAAAGTTTAATATAACAACATAAAGGTACTCAGTTTTTCAATTAATGACGTTTTTTTTTAATAACATTCACATCAGTATAATCTTTGAACTGAAATCTCATATATTTACAAATATATTGAAAATGAAATTACCCCAACTAGTTCATAACGATTCTCTAGATCAACATATCTGTCAGATGTAACCTCATCTATAGTTTCTTTAGAGCCATTCAATAAGCAGATATCAATAACAATTGTAACGAAGTTACTTTATTGCCGGTATTATTTTTATTAGTATTTGATAATTAATAATCTTCTCTACCGTGGTTTATATATTATTTTTTCCACTAATAGAACATTTAATCATTTTTACAATGATATTTTTTGGATTTTTTTGGGTATATATTTGAAAAGAATTTAATGGAAAATCTGATATACAGGGTGTTGTTTTTGGGACGGAATATTTTATATTTTTTTTAATCCGGACCTGGATGTATTTTATTTTAAATTTATTGATCGATTGGACACTTTAAACAAAGTATGCTCGCCAAATATCATGAAAATATACAGTGTGGTTAGAAAGTTATGAACCATGCAAGAACAAAATAGATAAAGCACCCTGTATCTTGCAATGAGGAAATTTTTTTGCTGTGGTAGCCAAAAATGTATTAAGCCCTAAAAAAAAAACTCTATTGAAATAGGCGACAGCCAAAGTACTTTGCTACGATTAAAAAATATACTCTTTTTGAAATTAGTTTTTAATCTCTAAAAACCTGTTTTTTAGTTTTAAAAAAACACCTAACTTTTTATTAATTTTAGGGGTTATAAAATAAAATTATACTCACTAAAAAGTAGTTTTTGTGGTTAAAAATTATTTTTCGTGCAGTTAAAAATAATTTTTTTACCTTTAAGAGGTATTTTTAATTGGTAAGGAATTTTTTTTTGTCTTTAAAAAATAGTTTTTAGTGGTTAAAAAGTAGTTTTTAGTATTAAAAAAGTAGGTTTACTGTTTAAATAGAATTTTTTGTCTTTAAAAGGTTTTTAATTGATATAGAAAATTAATGTTTACTTTTATAAAATTGTTTTCAGTGTTCAAAGAAGTTGATTTAAAAGTAACTGCTAACATGGCAGTCGTGGTGGCTTTTCATCAATTTCAGGAACGTTCTGTAAAAAAAACGGCATTTTTAAATTATTGTATAAACCCTCTCTCCCAAACGAATTCATAATATCGTACACATAAATTAAATGGACGACACTATCAAATCCATAATAAAGAATAGGGCCCTAGAAGTGAAGTTTTGACCAATAAAAAAAGTACAAGGACCCTAAAATAGACAGGTGTGTTAGGTATAGATGTGTACTATGTTTATTGTTATCTGGATGTTTTAAATAAGATTGTAACTTTAGTCAGAAAAATTCAAGTGGTAAAATTTTAATTTAAAAAAAATATTTTAAATAATAATTGCAAAAAAGCTCTATTTACCACTAAATTAATTAAAAAAATCTCCTGAACCTCCCTTCTGCTAGGTCCCTAACTGTATCCTTTCCTTAATTTTTTAATAGTGATTGGTTGAACGAGGTATAGCAGAATTAGTATTGCCTGATCGTCTAAAATCAAAGTATTTCCAATTAATTTTCAATAATATAAATAAAAACATAAAAATATTATAAATAATTATTCTTTTTTATTAAAATTTCAAAATTCTGAAAACATTTTTTAAACAAGTATTTTTTGTTTTACTGGGCTTCAAGCACACACTTTTGAATCGAAGAGTGGTACCTATATGATACAATTATATTATATTACCATAAAGGTACTTACCCTTTAAATGTTGAACAAAATCTTGTAGATTCAGCTTATCTATATGATCCATGAGCACACCACACATTAGAGGTACAATAAAATAATAACGGGTTAAGGCCGCAGTTTCACTGTATTTTAACGTATAAAAACACGGGTTTACCAGTTCCAATTACGTTTAAATTTTACTGAATGAATGAAAATTAAACTTTGGCAGCTTAAAGTATAAAGTTTAAAGAAGGGAGTCTCCTATTTTTTATTTGTCCTGTAATTAAACTGAGTTTAAAAAAAAATAACAAAAGAGATTTTTAAAATCAGAGATAAAAAGTAGGAGACTTCATTCTACGTATTTTTGTTAGTAAGCTCCTTGAATATTTCTTTATTTTATTCAGTATTTATTAAATCTAATTGGAAATACGATTGAGAAATATATGTCAAATTTATTTGTCATAATGGAGATTTTCGATAATTTCCTGTAATGTCTTAGTTCATACCCTCTCGAAAAATCTGAATATTAGGTATTTTCGCAGAGCTAATCCTGAACTAGTTCAGAACACATTTAAGGATTACAAAGGCCACAAAGGGACAAGTTATTTGCGTATGTCCTATTCGGAATATATTCAGGATTTTTATGTACCGCGAACGCATAAAATGAAACTTATCTATGACATAATCTTTTGTTACTTAACAAAACAAATTAATTAATATTAAATTTTCACGCAATTAATTTAATGATACAGAAGAAATTATTTTTATGGAATAGTTGTCTCCAGATTTGAAATATTTGTCTCTCATTAGGGAATATTTGTCTGCCAATAGGCGCTAATAAAATTATTTTTATGGAATATTTGTCTTCACATTTGGAATATTTGTCTCCACATTTGGAATATTTGTCTCTCATTATGGAATATTTGTCTCCCAATAGGCGCTAACAAAATTATTTTTATGGAAAATTCGTCTCCAGAGTTTTAATATTTGTCTCCAAATTTGGAATATTTGTCTCCACATTTGGAATATTTGTCTCCACATTTGGAATATTTGTCTCCACATTTGGAATATTTGTCTCCACATTTGGAATATTTGTCTCCACATTTGGAATATTTCTCTCATTATGGAATATGTGTTTTTATGGAATATTTGTTTCCAGATTTGGAATATTTGTCTCTCATTATGGAATATTTGTCTCTCATGATGGAATATTTATCTCCCAATAGGCGCTCCTGTTTTGCCAAACTTTCCAGTTTCGCACTGCGTTCGGTATTGCTGCTGGTGATAAGATGTCGATATTGATCATGGGACTCGCGAGTAAACCGAATTTTTATTATTTTTCCGAGCGCATCAATCTGTTATCTGCTAGGTTAAAACGAAATATTTATATTTGAGAAAATGAACAATCATGGTTTACTGTATATGTTGCAGGAGAAATATTTTTTGATTTTGATAATGTAAATAAAAAATTCTGTGCAGTTTAAAAAAAAGTCATAATCTTCAACACCAAAAAACCCCATGCAGCAATTTTGAATGGAATCGGTTAATAATCATAAATTTCGTCCACCATTTTGGAGTCGCCATCATGAATATATTTATTTTGAAAAACAAATTCATAATCTCCGACCCCAAAAACACCCAAATACCAATTTTGAAAAGAATCTGATCATAATCACATATCTCGTCTGCCATCTTGAATTTATTAATTTTGAGAAAAAATTTGAAATCTTCAACCCCAAAAACCTCAATATGGCAATTTTGAAGGAAATCTGTCCGTCCCTAATGAAATATCTATAAAATATATTTGGGATTTATATTTATGATGATTTTACGTATTTATCGAAGATAAACAAACAAACAAAGTTAGTTTTACAGCATTGCCATATCCTAGCAGAGCTCAGAGATTTTCTTGCTCTTGGCATAAAATGAAATAAGATTAAAATTATATAGTATAGTAGAACAGATAAATAATATGAAATAAAATGTCACTACTAAAACGAGTAAATAATTTGGTCAAATGTATGCTAAAATAAATCGTAAATAAGACATATTGCTACATCTGTTGAATAATAGATTTATGAAATTTGACATTAATATGACATATGTCACATTTAGTTATTGTTATGAATATTGGAGTGTGCCACTGCGGCCTTAAAATGGTCGCACTTCCACCAACACCGACTTTACACCGCATGATTCAACTTTGCTAATTAAAACAATACTTCTCCTGCACCCGCCAGAAAAATTTCCCGGTCTCATATGAAGACAAGCCAATGAAACCGATCGTATTTTTTAAAAAGACTCTTTTTAAAGAACAAAAACATTTTTTTTGTTTTAAAAAAATAATTCAAGTCTCAAAAAGTGAATAGCAATGACGAAAAGGATACATAATAATATTTTAGATTTCTACTACTGCAAAAAATGTTGAGTAATTAAAAACCACTTTTTAAAAACCAAAATGATTTTAGCTGGTTCTATACCCTAAAAAAAATATTTGCAATAGTAACAATTTTTGTTTTCGGAGCTACAAAATGACTTTAGAAAAGCATTTTATTAGCTACTGGAATGTATTTTTTTTAATGGTAACTAAAAATTTATTTGTGGCTACAGCAAATTTCTCAGCAAAAAACTTTTTAAACATAATTTTCTATTAAAGTAATAAGACCATATAAGTATCTGCAGTTAACGTATGTCACTTTCCCAATGAAACACCCTGTATGTATTAATAATAATATTTAAATCAAGTAGAAATTTTAAAATAGTGCTAGCTTGAATTAAAAAGAAGTGGGCTGCCAAAAAAGTAAAAAAACCGTTTGGTATTTTATCTGAGTCCATCCTACAAGTAGTTAACAACATAATTGAATTGGTTTCATTTATACTTTCGTCGTACGTTTTTGAAATGTTTAAAACGATCCCCTTGACGATTACTAGCAGCGTCGTTTGCTTCGAAAAAAAGGAGGCCAGACGTATTAGAATGTTAAACCTGTCACAAAAGTTAGAATTAGATAAGAGGGATGGAAGAAATACACTTTCGTACAAAGTCTAAAGTTAAACAGAAAAAGAGCCGAAACGACACTCGTTGCCGGAATAGAAAATTCAAGTCTAGTCACACACGCAGTCGTGGAAATAAGAACATACTTCTTTAAATGGAAAAGAACAACAAAAATCTAAAAAGTTGAGCAGAAGTTACGGCATCTTCTGTAAACAGTGTTGTCTCAGGGGGGCAGGGCCAGAACCATACACATTTTCTCCGACCTTTCTTTATATTAGAAGATACACTTTATTGTTAATTATTTTTTCTACACCCACATGTATACTTTATGCACAATTTACAGAATGATTAAAATTTCAAATAACCTATTAATATAATTGTCAAAATATTTTTATAACACGGTATTTTGCACCATGTAAGAAAAAAATTTAAAAATAGATATTGGTGATAGATTTTGTAAAAAGGAAACGAGAAATGTTCATTTCTATTCATAAAAATGTAATATAAATTTTATAATTCAATTTTAAGAATCATGTTTTCAACCTGTTTTTCAAATGAACATAACATAACCTATAACTAAATTACAAAATTTGATTTTACGATATCATCATGAATTTTTTTTTTCTTCATACGATAGTTATTAGCCTTGTTTAAACGTGTACTAACATCAAAGTGATCTTCACCGAAATAAAGCCTAGTATTTGCGGACAATTACTTTGAATCTCTTTTTACCAGTTTGAACCAAATGTTTCTCGTACTTATATCAATTGGCACTTGAATCCACAACTTTCCCGGCGTTTTTACGATAGTATTCTTCCATTCGGGCACAAGACACTAATGATAAGGATTATAAAGCATTATTAACTTCCAAAAATATTTTTATTCTTGTGCTGAGTCAGCAAGGTGGATAGCGTTTGTAAAACGATAAATTCAAAGTTATTTTTATGGCACTATTCGATTTTAAAAAATTATAGTGGTTCATTATCACTATAGGATCCATTTAACGTATTTAAAAAAAATGGTGCCATACATTATGAAGAGATATATTTTTAATGAAAAATTTTCAAAATTGCTAAAAAATTGTTAGAAACTCAAAATTTTGTAAAAAAAATTAAAAAGATCTTAAAAATTTGTTAAAAATTGATGAAAACAGTCGAACATTGCTAACAAAATAAATAAAACGAAAAAAATAAAGTAAAAATTGTTAGAACTAGGAAAAACATCGTGGAAAAACATTAATATTAGAGAGTTTTAGCATCTGATCCGTTAACGCTACCGTTAATGATAAATTTGGTTAGCTTATAGAATAACGGAATGTAAACAAAGCAATTGAGTTATTCTGATGCATTTTAGGTTATATCATATGTCAATTATGACAATGGGGATGTATTATATATTTTTTTTAAATTAGGACCTTAAAAGTATGTTATCAAATATGCCTACAAAAATATTTATAATTTTTTTAAACCTGTATTATATTTAAAAAAAAATTAAATTAAAAATATCTACATTAATTGATAATACTGTTAAGAGATGTCAGTATATACGAATTGAATTCCTTATTAAATAGAGGCCAGATGTAAATATGGGAAAAGAAGAAAATTGCATTGGTTTTATTTTCGCCGTGACTAGCAGTACATCGGATGTGCTTGTTTATATTGTACATCGGAAAATAAAATAAACTACCTAATTTTTACATCTCGAACTTTGACAAGAAAAGACACTTTACTGTATAAATCAAACTAGTTACCATGTCACTATCTTTATGTAGATTTTAAGAAGTTAAAGCGTGAAATCTAATAATCATTAATTTTGGAGAAAAAAACTAGTATACAAATCAAACCAGTTAACAATCACTATTTTATGAAGCTAAAAAAATATTAAAACATAAAAAAAATGGCCGTACTAGGATGAAACTCCGGCCCTTTTAAAGCATGTTCATGCTCATACAAATTTCGAAAAATTTATGCGAATAAAATGGCGCCTGAAAATTTCGCAATAAAGTTTAAATATTTTAACTTTTTTGCGCATTCGGATGATGACGTGTCACAGAATGTGACGGATATCAATCGTGGTAAATGTTCGTAATATAATCCATAAAAGTTCAATATATTTAGTTTTGTTTCTGTTTCTGAATCCATTATTTTTTGTAGTTAAGTTTTTTTACAAAATTCACGAACACAACACCATAATTTCATATATTTTGTCTTATCTGACTTGACCGTTGGCAGAAACCGTCAAATTATATCGCCCAAGTATGAACATCAAATTTTGGGGACGGCAAAACATTTTCCGATTCGCATAAATTTTGCGAAATTCGTATGAGCATGAACATACCTTTATACCGAAACCATATACTATACAACGACGTTACAGAAATAATATTAAACTTATCAAGCAAATGCGCCAACATACTTCTATACTTTGTAAACCTTAAAACGCAATGAACGGCCGAAGTACAAAATAAATGCGTACATCCGATGTACTGCTAGGCACAACGTTTTATTTGTGACTTTTCAGTGTAACATAACCTATTATTTTTAAGGCTATTTGGTTTAGTAATACTCGACAGATAACTGTAAATTATACCTTGTCATGCCATCTACATTATTTTAAACAAATTAATGTAGCTGACGTCACTTGGAAATTTTGAAAATTTATTTCTTAGCAATCGTAGTGTTTCAAAATTAACCAAGCTTATTTTTATGAATAATTTTAAGTAGATTTTCATATACTACAAATAAATTTGCTGTAGCTACCGCACCACACGTCCCCATTGTTTTAAATATTTTTGAGTTAAGGGGACCCGCAAAACATCCCGCTATTTCAGAAAATTTATTTTTATTTTTACGTGCGCATGCGCAGTTTGCTTAAATTGAGGGTTAGCGTTTCCGTTAGCGGGTGAGGTGGTAAAACTTTCTGTTGTTAAATATCAACAATTACTAAAAAAACGAAAAAACCTTCATAATTGCTAAAAAATTGTTAGAAACTGTAAAAGTTTTATAAAAAAAAATAAGAAAAACTAAAAAATTGATAGAAATAATCTAAAATTGCTAACTAGTATCGCAGAAAAACATAAAATTGTTAAAGTTCAATAATTGCAAAAAAAATTAAAAAACCTTTATAACTGCTAAAAAATCTGGCAGAACAGAAACCGGGATTGCATGCAAAAAAATTCGCCACCAGGAAATTAGTACTTTCTGCTTTTATGAAATCGTCTTCTATGATGAGATTTCTATAAAATTCGGGATAAAAGTCTAGAAACGTGATAATAACTCGAAAAAATTTCAAATTAACACACAGCACAACAAAAATCTTGTTTACTAACAAAGTGACGTCACGCCATGGCGAATAGCGTTTTAGACATTTGAAGAACATGTTTAAAAAAATGATTCTTAAAATTTAATTATAAAATTTATATTACATTTTTATGAATAGAAATTATTTCTCGTTTCCATTTTACAAAATCTATCATAAAGACCTATTTTTAGATTTTTTTACATCGTCCAATACAGCAACGAAAAACGTGCTTTTTTTTCATGATATTAAAATATATATTAAACGATCGCGTCTGTACTACTTTTTTCAAATTTATCTAGAAAAAATAAGTTGATAGTGGCATCATTTTTTCAAATTGGCCTACAATTGACGAAAATATCGGTGAATATACATAAAAAATACAAATGATCTTAGAACCTCCTCCTTTGTTGAAATCCAGTTAAAAGTGAGTGATTCGTTAAATCAATAAATGGTACAACACATTATTTATTTAAAAATCAACAAGTAAATATTAATTATGTTATAAAATATTTATGGATAAGACAATGGGAAACGAAATAAAAAACATTTAAGAAAGTAAATATTAAAGAAAATCATGATCGAAATCAATTTAGTTACGATAATTAAAAAAAAAGTAGAGATTAAAATGATCTTCCCCGCACAATCCTTCCCGGACAATTCTTCCCCATGATAATTTTCCCAGCATCAATTCATCACCACGACAATGCTTCCTGCGACAATACAAACAGGTAATAAGACTTTTTTCATATCCTAATTATTATAAAATTAGTTCGCTTGATATTGGCGTTCATTGGTGGAACTGAAGGGGATTGAAATTAAAAAAAAATAATATCTCTGCCATTTTTGAAAATATTGAAACAAATTATTACACTTTTTTCATATCCTAATTATTATAAAATTAATTTGTCCGAAACTTTTTTTATACGACCTTCGGAGGTGGAACTGGAAAAAGCTGAAATCTCAAAAAATCACATCTCCATTTTTAAAAATATTGAAACAGGCCATTAAAACTTTTTTCATATTCTAATGATTATAAAATTAATTCGCTTGAAACTTTTTTCGATCTGATATTCATAGCTGATACTGGAGTGTATGAAATTTCAAAAAAATCATTTCCACCATTTTTAAAAATATTGAAACAGGTCATCAAGCTTTCTTGTTTTCCTTAAAATGACTTATGAAAACCATAAAAAAATGTCCATAGATTTCGTGGTGAGTACAATTCTTGTGTTTAATGTCAAAGTTGATTTCTCGGGCCTAAGTACTAAAAACACCATGTGTTTTTAACCCCTGTAATATTTTTTGTTTGTTCTTAGGGACTCAAATAATTACAAGAATACACTAGCGCCCTTTTAAAACCTCTACTTTTGGCATATCCAACCTAAACTGTGAATGAAACGAAATTACATATTAACATCCGTAAATTTTAAAGTCAAGTTTTTTTCAAGAATTCAAATAAATTATTACTATAAAAAATATATTAAATAGTGTTACACAGTTTAGGTATATAGGATGTAAAAAAACCCTGTATGTTGTTACCATATTTTCTATTATTCTTATCCTTGTCAATAATGAACTTCTACAATTCCCCTACTAAAAAAAAACCAATGAATTCCAATGAATCCTGAGCTCTGTTTCCCAATGGATATCTATGCATCCAAAGAAAAAAAAACATATTGGTATATTACCATAACTAAATTAAAATTTAAATATCAAAGAAATCCGTATGATTGATCTTCCATTTCTAATATCGCAGGATATTAGTCCGCTATTATTTATAGAATCCGGGAGAAATGAGAAATTAAAATATAATTTGAATTTAATTTTGATTTTGAAAAAATGAGAAATGGGAAAATGATTATTCATATTTAATAACCTAAAAAATATTAACACAAAGGAATTTAAGAGCGTGTGCATGTTCAGTTCAATATTTTTTCCTTTGTGGCTAACTAATATTTTTAACTTAAAATCCTGAAAGTTATTCTTGTATAATTTATTTAGTAAGTTCATAAGATTAATGAAGCTGCAGGAAAACAAATTAAATATTTCAGGAATTCTCATAAACATAAGAAAATGCGTTCATAATATTTTTGAATGAAAGATGGAAGTGCTTACAAATACAAGCACGTAGTCTAGGAAAATGTATTAGAATCGTGTGTAGAAAACGCAATATGTCAAGAATGAGTTTTTAAAATGATTTTAGGCATTTGCATATACCGAATGTTTTATTGTAGTTAGACCGGTATTGCAAGATTATTTTGTACACACAGAATAAAATCATCAAATTTGATTTTCACTGTTCAGTCGTTGTTTTTCGGGACCGTTTTTTATCAACCGGACTCACTGCAGTCTCGTGGGCTTATTGCGTTATCTCCCGTTTCTTTTCCTACTGAACCTAGAGCCGTATTCATTGTTCTTCCTAAGGTCGTCCTTAATCCTTAAGTTTACCTCATGTAGAGTTTATATTTCATAGTCAACTAAGGACACCTTCAAGAATCGTTAAGTGTAAGGTACCCTGATAGGTGACTTGAGCACTCGTTACCATCATTCTTAGGTTATGATTATGAATAATTGCATCATTGACGTTGACAGTGACAGTATTTGTTAAAAGTGTTATTATAATTTTTATATACTATGGATTATAATGATTTTATTGAATTTATTGATGTCTTGGAGGAAAATGTAGTAGAGAGGATTTCAAAAAGATATATGAGACGCGGAAAACCCTTTTGACTTTTATGCTAAACATCATTTTAAAAGAAGATACAGATTTTCAAAGGAAACTGTCTAATAAATGAATTATTAAATTTTTTTCCCTATCGGAATAAAATTTACGTTCAGACATTTTTTAAAATTTCCAACAATTTCACAACAACCGAAACAAACATCAACAACAACGTTCAACTTAACGACTTTTTCCTTATTCTTTCTCGACTTTTATAAACTATTTACCTAAACCTTTACTCGGTAGAGACCAAATACTAACAACAAGAAGCAAATAAATGACAGAAATAGACGTTGCCAATTAGTCTTCTTATTTAAGGATTTCTTTGTCAAGGTAAATTAGAATATTAATTATGAATAGGAATGTTTGAGGAGACCTTAAGTCGTCCTTACATAATATATTCTTAAGATTACCTTACTATGAATACAGTCCCTAGTCAGTTAATCTTATTCAATGTACTAGTAATACCTCTATGCCGTCTGTGATTTAGTGCATAACAGTTGCAGTATGTGGAGTGCATTTTCGGTCCCATTATAGCATTGTTTGCATTTAAGGGTGGCCATAATGTTGTACTTTTGTCTTCATTATTATTTGTCTTTTATGGGAGGTATCCTCTTGTGACGATGGCTTGGATGATGGTCGTTGACTGAAACCGCTCAGCCGAATTTTATTAAAAACAAATTCTTATAAATTGTCTCAATTTTCTACACACTGATGTACCCTTTCCACTTCAAATCAAACATATTATTAATATGTCAAATTTTTTAAGATTGAATGATGCGAATCACCAAAACGATTCTACCACGTCGTCAATAGTAATATCACAAGAGCATCGAAAATAATCGATGATATAACTCATCGTAAATTTAACCAATAGCAGTTGCAATTTCTACTTAATTTTGACAAATTTGACATTTTAAAATAATGTTTGATTTTTATAATAAACAAACGTCAACAATATAATTCGTTATATATCGTTATACAGGGTGTTTCATTGGGAAAGTGACATACGTTAACTGCAGATAGGGAACACCTAAGCGATCTCATAAAGCCAATATTTATAGGGTCTTACTACTTTAATAACCAAGATACAGGGTGTTTTATGTATTTTTCCAATTTCTTGCATGGTTCATAACTTTCTATCCACACAGTGTATTTTCATGATATTGGGCGAGCATATTTTGTTTAAAGTATCCAATCGATCAATAAATTTATAATAAAAGAAATCCAGGTCCCGATTAAAAAAAAATATTATAAACTATTCCGACACAAAACTAACACCCTGTATATCTGATTTTTCTAAAATAGATCTTGTATTTGCAAAGAGCATGAAAAAATGAATTTAGTGATATACTTTGAATTTTCGGCAAAATGTTTCTTGTAAAATTTTGAGTTTGAATTCTGAAATGGTGTGAATTGTGAGAGCCCAAAATTGAAACAATTTTTTTAATATGATTTAGTTTTAATGAAGACTAGTTAACCTAAAGTGATAAAATTTTAATATTTCAAGTATTTTATCATTATTTGCAATAAATAATCCACAAAAAACATTTATCTTTAATTAACGAATAAATAATAATTAATCCACCAAAAATAAATAATTTTAATTAATAAAGAATTACAAACATTTTAAAAAACGCCCAAAAAAATATAACACGGGGAAAAAACATATGTTTTTAGTACATTGGACAGAAAAATTCACTTTAACAATAAACACAAGAACTATACGCAACACAAAATTTATGGACATCACGATTTTTTACGGTTTTGTAGGGTTTCTTACGATTTTGTACAATTTTTATAGTTTTTTACAATTTTTTAAGATTGTTGACGGTTTTTTTTACTATTTGTTTCGGTTTTTAACGGTTTTTTTTAGTTTTTTTACAGATTTTTAAGATTTTTTCGCTTTTTTTACGATTTATCACAATTTCCTATGATTTTTTACGATTTCTTATGATTTTTTACAATTTTTTACGATATGACTTGTTTCCATATTTTTAAAAATGGCTGAGATATTTTTTTTTGATATTTCAACCCCGTCCAGTTAGTTTCACCCTCGTAGGTCGGATAAAAAAAGTCTTATACAAATTGTATTTGAAAAATGTTAATCCATAATGGTTTTTCTTTGTTGTCATTAATTTTTAGGTGTTTTTTATAATGTTTCTTGTTTTTCATTAAAGTTATTTATTTTTTGTAAATTTATTATTATTTATTCGTTAATTAAAGATGAATGTTTTTTGTGGATTATTTATCGCAAATAATAAAAAAAAATACTTAAAATATTAAAATTTTACCAATTTAGGTTAACAAGTCATCATTAAAACTAAATCACATTAAAAAAAATAGTTTCAGTTTTGGGCTCTCACAATTCACACCATTTCAGAATTCAAACTCAAAATTATACAAGAAAAAACGTTTTGCAAAAAATGAAAAGTATATCACTAAATTCATTTTTTCGTGTTCTTTGCAAATACAGAAACTATTTTAGAAAAATCTGATATACAGGGTGTTGTTTTTGTGTAGGAATATTTTATAAATATTCTTTTAATCCGGACCTGCATTTATTTTACTGTAGATTTATTGATCGATTGGACACTTGAAACAAAATATGCCCGCCAAATATCATGAAAATATACAGTGTGGTTAGAAAGTTATGAACCATGCAAGAAATTGGTAAAATAGATAAAACACCCTGTATCTTCGTTATTAAAGCAGTTAGACCCATTAAGTATGGAGTTTTTGTGATCAGCTAGGTGCCCCCTATCTGTAGTTAACATATGTCACTTTCCCAATGAAACACCCTGTATAATCGTACCGAATACCACACGAGCGTACGAAAATAATATTTATACGGCCCTTTTCACTTGACGTATTTTTTAACCTTTGCGCAGCGGCCGTAACAAAATTAATAGTTATCCAACAAGAACCAACGTGGAGGTATAGAGTTTTTCTTGCCAAAAAATTTTTTTCTTCGGTTTTTGCTTTGTATTTTTTTTTTGGATATCCTACCGAGAGTGTTGCCATTTCAGCTATTTTTTACGGTATTTAGCAATTGGACTAGTCCAAAAACGGCAACTGTGTTGAGCAACACGTGTTTAGGGTTTGATATATATACAGAGTTTGCAGAATCTAGCCTCAGAGCACTGCTATCAGATTCAAAAATAACTCAAGGGTATATTCACTTATCAATACGTAGTAAACTAAGTAGAAATTGTAACTCAAGGGTATATTCACTTATCAATACGTAGTAAACTAAGTGGAAATTGTAACTAGTATAGTCGTTGCAATAAAATTTCAATCCCACGCGATAATTGTCAAAAATAGTTTACCTAGTAGCTATGTCAAATAATAATTATTAATCATGTCAATTTTATTTACAATATTTGTTTGTCCAATTGAGAAGACACTGTCTGTTGTCATATTAATCAATATTACAAATCTTACATTTTGGAAATTTATAACAAAATGGCAATATTTACTTTGATCAAGTGGGATTGAAATATTATTGCAACGACTATATTGGTTAAATTTACCATGATTTATATAATCGAAAGGAAAGTTATTTCTAATCAAGTGTGATATAGTTAATATATTTTAATAACTTTAAAAATATTTTAAATGAGACACAAATACAAAATTAGATATAATACTATAGTACCTGCATAAATCTATAATAATGGGAACTCAATTTTACAAATAGTAATATAGTATATTGTTTAAGAAGTGTTGAAAATAGCACTTTTCACACGAGTTACACACTATACTTTTCCTACGGCTGCCACTTTGTTTTCTAAAGTTGCAATAAATTTTTGAATTAGGGTTTTTTTTTGTTTATAAGTGCTCTGAATTTATATAGTTTTCTCCCATTGATAATTTTCTTAGTTCATGAGTTTCAAAGTTCTTGAAAAACAGAAAGTACGGAAGTAATACAGTTTTAAATAAAATAATCCTATTTTTTGAAAAACCACATTTTGATCTAAAGATAAATGTAATATCGAGCCTTCTGGACGAACCAATAATTCATCAGGTAAAGACTACCTTTACGAGGGGATTACCGGACCAAACGATATGTAACCATTAAAATATATGTGTTGTTAAATATTTTTAATATGAAGTTATTTCATTAATCTGTTAATAAAATTTAAATACTGATGAAACAAAATCAGTTATATCTAGTTACTAGTTTTAAATCTCTGCAAAAACGACAATACATGCATCGCAAAAGATTTTACAAATACCAAAAGAACAACATTATTTCTGCTGTTCAAAAACTTTTCTAATTATTTACAAAAGTGCGAAATGTAATTAAGGAAACGGCGGCGGTCCTTTCTCACTGCCGCCATTACAATTAAAGAGAAGATTAAAGTAGCATTCTATCTGGTGGTCGGATTTTCTAACACCGAACATTTATCAAGGGCTCTACATGAGCAACTCGTGGTTTGAGGTCTACCTCTGACCGTCTACGGCCCTACGTTATATATATAAAACCGCTTGAATATTACCCCAAGTTTATAAATTTCAAATTTCAGTTGGTTAGTATGCGATTGTTATCATAAAAAATTATATTGTTTTGCGACAACATGATTTAAGTTTCTTTAAGGATAAAATTATTCTCGTTAAAGAACAATTTAAAAACGTTCAATTGTAAATATATATATTATCAATATTTGATCAACCATAATTTTCTTAAAGTATTTCGGAAAAATATTGATAAATAAAAATATGTTGACTCACTTATCGACAACGAGGAGGAGATGAGTGTGATGAGAAAGACGAGCACTACGCTAGTGTAGTCAACTAGTTTTTTAAATCCCAAAGATTATCCATATCTTAAGTTTTTTTTTAAGAAATAAAGCACAAAGTCAGGTACCACAAGAATTTAACCCTTTAACTGCGGCTGTCGTATATAAATGATTCGTAAAGACTATGCTGTTATATAGCCACCGTAAATAAACAATTTTGCATATTTTGTTATTTCCTTTAAAATTTTTACATATTTTACAATTTTTTTACAAACTAATTTTTTTACAAACTAATTTTTTCCATTTTCGAATAATTTTTTTTAATGTTTAATTTTTGAAATATTTTCAATTAATCGAATGAATAATTTTGTTTTTTGAAATTTTTCGACATATTTTAGAAATTTTTGAATATTTGATTTTTGAAATTTTCGAAAAAAATTGTGAAATTTAAAATTATTTTTTGATATAAGTATTTCTGAAATTTTCGAATAATTTTTTGATGTTTTTTGAAACTTTTGACATTTTTGAAATATTTTCAATTAATCGAATAATTTTGTTTTTTGAAATTTTTGACATATTTTAGAAATTTTTGAATATTTGCTTATTGAAATTTTCGAAAAAAATTGTACAATAATTATTTTTTGACATAAGTATTTCTGAAATTTTCGAATAATTTAATGTTTTTTTGAAACTTTTAACATTTTCGAAATATTTTCAATTAATCGAATAATTTTGTTTTTTGAAATTTTCGACATATTTTAGAAATTTTTGAATATTTGCTTATTGAAATTTTCGAAAAAAATTGTGAAATTTAAAATTATTTTTTGATATAAGTATTTCTGAAATTTTCGAATAATTTTTTGATGTTTTTTGAAACTTTTGACATATTTAAAATATTTTCAATTAATCGAATAATTTTGTTTTTTGAAATTTTCGACATATTTTAGAAATTTTTGAATATTTGCTTATTGAAATTTTCGAAAAAAATTGTACAATAATTATTTTTTGACATAAGTATTTCTGAAATTTTCGAATAATTTAATGTTTTTTTGAAACTTTTAACATTTTCGAAATATTTTCAATTAATCGAATAATTTTGTTTTTTGAAATTTTCGACATATTTTAGAAATTTTTGAATATTTGTTCATTGAAATTTTCGAAAAAAATTGTGAAATTTAAAATTATTTTTTGATATAAGTATTTTTGAAATTTTCTAATGATTTTTTAATGTTTTTTGAAACTTTTGACATTTTTGAAATATTTCCAATTAATCGAATAATTTTGTTTTTTCAAATTTTCGACATATTTTAGAAATTTTTGAATTTTTGCTTATTGAAATTTTCGAAAAAAATTGTACAATAATTATTTTTTGACATAAGTATTTCTGAAATTTTCGAATAATTAATGTATTTTTGAAACTTTTAACATTTTCGAAATATTTTCAATTAATCGAATAATTTTGTTTTTTGAAATTTTTGACATATTTTAGAAATTTTTGAATATTTGCTTATTGAAATTTTCGAAAAAAATTGTGAAATTTAAAATTATTTTTTGATATAAGTATTTTTGAAATTTTCTAATGATTTTTTAATGTTTTTTGAAACTTTTGACATTTTTGAAATATTTTCAATTAAT
Organism: Neocrepidodera transversa; assembly: GCA_963243735.1. Classification (NCBI taxonomy): domain Eukaryota; kingdom Metazoa; phylum Arthropoda; class Insecta; order Coleoptera; family Chrysomelidae; genus Neocrepidodera; species Neocrepidodera transversa. Next base: position 17,157,984 of record OY725343.1, read on the forward strand.
CGAATAATTTTGTTTTTTCAAATTTTCAATATATTTTAGAAATATTTGAATATTTGCTTATTGAATTTTTCGAAAAAAATTGAGAAATTTCAAATTATTTTTTGATATAAGTATTTCTGAAATTTTCGAATAATTTTTTGATGTTTTTTGAAACTTTTGACATTTTTGAAATATTTTCAATTAATCGAATAATTTTGTTTTTTGAAATTTTTGACATATTTTAGAAATTTTTGAATATTTGCTTATTGAAATTTTCGAAAAAAATTGTGAAATTTAAAATTATTTTTTGATATAAGTATTTCTGAAATTTTCGAATGATTTTTTAATGTTTTTTGAAACTTTTGACATTTTTGAAATATTTTCAATTAATCGAATAATTTTGTTTTTTCAAATTTTCAATATATTTTAGAAATTTTTGAATATTTACTTTTTGAAATTTTCGGAAATCATTGCGAAATTACAAATTATTTTTTGATATAAGTATTTCTGAAATTTTCGAATCATTTTTTTAAGTTTGAAATTTTGAAATATTTTTACTTAATCGAATAATTTGATGATTTCTGAAATTTTCGATATAATTAGGAATGTGCTTTTGAAATTATCGAATTTTTTTAATTTTTTGACATTTTTATTTATTTTATTTTTTTGACATTTTGGAATTTTTTGATATATTTTCGAAATTTTTGAATTTCTTGAAACTCAGTATTGTTTTTAAATTTTTGAAAATTATTAGAATCAAGTTTATTGATGTTTTATTAAATTCAACTAATACCAAAATGTTTTAATGTATTTTTCAATATTTTTGTCTCTAGAGCTTTCAGCGCTGCAAAATTTTGCCCGCAGTTAAAGGGTTAATAGTATTATAAAGACAACTAGTTTCGGTAACTACACCATCATCAGGCCTATATGTTCAAACGCTCACAAATTAGTAATCATTACAATTTTAAAAAATATACAGGGTGTCACTTAAATAGTATAAAAAAATTCAGGGGGTGATAGTTCTCCTAAAATTGATAAAAAGAGTTCCTATAAGCATAGGTCGTTAAATGCATATTGAGGGAATTAGAAGCTTTAAAACAGAAAATTTTAAAAATGTTTTTTTAATTATAAGTTTAAAAAACAAGATAAAATTTCGAAAAAAATAATAGGCTACATAAAATTTAACAATAAATCAAACGGTAATATCGAAAAATTATTTTTATAATGGGTCAGGGTAGTTATTGCAAGCTTAGAGGGTTAATTTATACATAATTTTTTTTGAGTTGGTTTTTTCCAACGCGGGCACATATTTTAAAATCTACATGCTTTTATCTTTCAGAAAGGAATTCTTGTTGCAAGTAGCTTAGAGTAAGCGTTTTCGAGAAATTGGTTACTCACATGAAAATTGTGGGGTGTTAAACTAATCATATAAATCAAAATTTTATCTGTTTTTTAAACTTTTAATAAAAAAAAACATTTTCAAAATTTAAAGCCTCTAATTCCCTTAGTATGCATTTAACAATCTATGCTTAGAGGAACTCTTTTTTTTTATTTTAGGAGTACTATCACCCCTTGAATTTTTTTACACTATTTGAGGGACACTGAACGATTTACGAATTTTAGTATTCATAAATGTTGAAAGAACACTAGACTTATATTTTCTTGACGACATCGAAGGACCAAACTCTTTAGGTAGGAGTTAAACCAAAACAAAAACAGTATTTGAAAAAGGAATGTACTTTTTAATCCATTTATTCCAAGTACTAACATGAACAGAAAAATAATAAACGGCACATTAATTTAAATTATGAAACCGAAATCAAATATAACTCATCACTTCACTCACTGTAAAAAACTATTTACATTTTTTATTATTACGAAAACTCAGAAAATTTTTGGGTGTGGTTAATTACGCACCATTTTAATTATTTGAAGAAACTTTTTGCTCTATTAAATGCGACTGCATCCTTTTACAGTCGATAAGCGAGAGGCAGATTATGCTCTGAATTTTAGCGGAGAGTAGGGTTGCAGGTTTTTTATTGGCAGGAGACATGATACGTGGTATCCAAATAGCCTTGAATTCAGAATCTTAGCGGGAAGAAATATATTTATATTTTTTGTCTCTTATAATGATGGGATAATATGAGAGAACGATAAGAGTGCTTGCATAGCAACGGTCGATTATGTATTTTGTTTTTGTTAACGGTATTTTGAAAGTAGACCGAAAAAACGTCTGAGAGAAAGACGGAATAACTCTTGTGTTGAGTTTAAATCTATTTTTAGATTTTAAAATATACAATAATAGACATTAGTATGAACTGAAAGATTAATATTATTAATTTTAAAAGAAATATGTATTATTTGGTATTTTCTGGATAATATTCCAGTGAAATTTATCTAGACTCCCTATCATTACTTATTACTTTAAAAGGAGAAAAGTTGTTCACATAATGTGACACCCTCTAAATTTATTAAAAAAATTAAAACATTACAAATGATACTTGGAAAAGAAAACTAAGATTATTAAAAAATTAATTGATAAAAAAGAAGAAAAAAGGTTTCTTCCCTATGAGCTAAAAACAATTACCAGCATCAAAGAACAACACGTAATGGGGGCTCAGAGTCCCGGAAATAACTTGGTAATGGAGAAAGCCACCCTAAATGGGGACGAAGCAAGGAAGCCCACCAGGTCATCACAATTCAAACGGAAAGTTTCTTGAAATGCAACAAATATTTTTCTAAATTTCCTAAATTTGTTAATTTTTGAAATTTTGTCAAATGAAACATTTTTTGAAAATTTAATAAATAATTTTAAAAAAATTAGAAATCCTACTGAATTTGAATCATTCAAGTAGATCTGCTAGGCGGGCTCTGACCTAGGTATAGGGAATTCAACGTGTTAGAGAGAGAGGTATAGGAAATTCAGCGAGTCAGAGAGAAAAAGAGAACGCTATGGCGTCATTGTGACATCCAACAATTGCCAATAATGAAAAATAATCCATCTGTCAATTTAAGAGAAAAATCATGCGCAGAAGGAACGTTTAATCTTTAACTTCATTGCTATTGATCCAAATTGAACGCGGGAAACAGCGCTATATTTGAAATGTGACGTTGAAGAATAATTTCCTAGTTAAACATGTCTAACTCCCCCGTTCACCCCCGTTGCTTCCCCCAACACTGTTAAATTGGCACTTGTGACATATCAAATTACAGGTATTGACGTGTATATGATGAGAAAAATATTTTAAAAAAATCCATCTTGTAAGAGAAAAAATATGTTTAAAATCTCAATTTTTACAGAGCAAAAGTAAAATATCAACAATGATATGTTTTCACAATTCATCACCATCAATTGCAAATATATGAATAATTTATCGGTATATATATTTAAAAAAATATATTACCGGATGTTTTTATTATGCTATCCTATTGATTCTATCTCTGGGAAAAACATGTGTGCAATATTGTGCAATGTCTCCGACTTTTATGATTGGCTCTGTAATTGTTAGTTAAAATAAATAAACGATTAATGAAATCGAATTATTTCTAATGCAAAATTTCAGCAAAACGCTCAAAAACAACAATAGAAAAAAGTTTAAATTAAGTATGTTCTAAATAAACCCAGCAAGCTAACAGTATCCAAGTAAATCAGCTACGGAAGAACGGACGGACAGACAGACGGTTTTAATTGACTTAGGTTACAGAAAATAATATAATACGAAACCGTTCTATCGATTACTGGAAACAGAAATCCAAAATTCGAAACCATTCTCAAGTGAGATAGATGCACGCACAAACGGACAGGCAGACGGTTGCAGTTGACTTAGGTCATTGAAAATAGTAGGTGGGCGAGCTATTGTTACCAGCCATCGATTGCTGAAAATAGAGTTCCAAAATTCGAAACCATTTTTGAGTTATCTCTGTGACAGACGGACGGGCGGACATTGTAAAGTCAATAAGTACCTTCGCTTTGCTTCGCTACTTAATAATGAATCAGAATGGAAATAAAACAACACTGTTTATTTATAGTACATATTTTATCTTGATAATTACATTCATTATTTGTGGTATTTCAAAGCAGTAAATTTTTTAACTCAAACGTCATAAAAAACGTATCCATAGTAAGCATAACTGACATTCAAAACATAATGCAAGGTAAGTGTTACTATATTACTTACGTTTTATCGTACAATTTTTTTATTATTTGAATTTTTACCACCACCCCAATGTTGTACTTCTCCACTTGCAAAAAATACATAAAATAATCCTGCAACAATGTAAATTCCTGCTGTCGTATAAAACACGTATTTCCATTCATTAGGGTCTGTCTAAAATGAAAAAAAAAATGTAAATCAAATTTTTCCAATATTTTAGTTTTGGAGTAGCACAAAGGACATAGACAAAAAACCATAATTCAGTTCAATAAGTGGTAATTCCACTTCCATAAAATGAATATTTTTACAGTTTATTAAAGGTTTGACTATTGATTGAACAAAAAAATTAATAAACAAACAAAATGTTGAAAAACAACGAAAATACTCATATAATGGAAGTATTCAAGATATACTTAATTAATAAAAATGATATAAAAGCAGCGTCGTACAACTTATTGGGATTATCTTTTATAGGTAATAGGCAGTTTTTGCCACAATTATGTATGTTTTAAGTTTTGTGACAAAATATTTTCTTGTTTATTTATTTTTTAAATGATTAAATTCAATTGATTTTGGGTTCATTACCACCAATATATTCCTAAATACACCAAATAAAATAGATATTACTAGTTATATATGTATTAAGGGCGTAAAATAAGTGTTTATGGATCGCAATGTGTAAGTAAGAGCCCGAGTCGTTAGGCGAGTGCTATATACAAACGTATCACGTTCATAAACGTTGTTTACGCCCGAAATACATACAAAATTTTATGCACGACCGTTTTTAATGATCGTTTATAAATAAATATGTTTTGTTTTTTATTTTTCACCTTTTGTGAGCAAGTTATTATAAATGCATGAATTTTATACCTCGATATTATTATAACTCATACTGTATAATAATCTGCAAAGGACCATGCACTTTTCTTATTGCGGTTGGGTCCCGGGCTGATTGTTTTTTAAATTTGGTACACATATATCTTGAGTCATACGGATCATTTTTGCACATTGCACCATGACTCTAAAAATACAGGGTGGCCCAAAAAAGTGACTCAATACATATAGTGCGCTTTACTCTCTTAGATAAATTAGTAATTTTCAATTTATAAATATTTATTAATATTTTTATTATTATTATGAGATATATTAAACGATACGTTAAAATTGAATTCGTGAAAATAAAAACATACCTGTCTTAAAAAAAAAGTCGTTACTCTTATGCTTATTTTATTATAACCAATTTTATTTAAACTTGCATTTCTTTAGCCGATACTTAAAGAATCATTTTTTGATAATTTTATTTTCCCAGAAAGGCAAAAACCACCCCCGGAATTGGTAAATCGCGGATACGACTTCAGCATTCTCAAAAACTAGGGAAGGGGAGAATTAGTTTCTTTACACTTTTCGAGGTTTTTTCCGATTCACAGAATCCATTAATAAGTTGGTAGCAACTTACTACAGAGTAAGGTAGAAAATCCTAACATTTTCATACATAATAGTTCAAATTGTTTAATTAATATAAAAGTATAAGTGTAAGAAGCTTATGTTTGAGTTTATAAAGTTATAATTTCTTTAGTTAATATGTTGTTAATTGTATTATCAAATATTTCATTGATAATAAATAAAGTTTGTTTTACTAACTAGATGTGAATTCTTAAACGAAAAAAAAAAGACATTTACTTTACCGCCCGCGAGCCTTAAAGTGGTATACGGGCGGTAAAGTGGCACTTTACGCCCGCTAAACGTACTTATAGGGCGCCAGCCAATTAATTTTTTGTTGTTAATAGCAATAATTGACAAAAAAACTTTGTTATATTACAAAATCTTTCCTTCCTTTTCTTTTTCTATGTTGAAGGAAATAAAACTAGGAAGCAAGTTAATCTTAATTTATTTAAAAAAAAAAATAGTAATTTAAATAAATAAATTTTTCATGAGTTAATACAAAATTTGAATAGTTAATGCAACAATTATAAATTAATAGAACACATAAATGATTGGATTTTAAATTTGAACAAATAAAAAATACAATAAAAAAATTGAAGAGTGAGGTCCTATTTCTTGAGGGGTAAAATAATAATCTATCTTTCTCAATTTTGTTTTTGTTCGTGTTCTACAAATAGCCGCTGCAATGGGCTACTGATGATTTCTGTTAGGGTTTTTTTTATTTCTACACTCACGCCAAAAAAAAATTCGGGTTATTACCCCAAAATGTCGAATTAAACAAAAAAACTCCATTGGAACGTAAAAAGTCCAGTTACCCAAAAAAAAGGAAAATTCCCAACACATTATTTTTTTGAGAACTAACAAGGTAGAAATAGTAGAAATAGTAGCAAATTCGAATTCAAAATATATAGGGCGAAAAGGAAAGTGAAATAAAATAAAATTGAAATAAAATAAAAATTTAATACTTTGTCATTTTTTTATTTTTGACAGGTTTTAGAAATATTTTGACTGTTCTGCATAGAGTTTTTCAAATGACATATTACAAGTCAAATTCCGTGACATATTGCTTCTGTCATATTTTGACAGTCACATTTCCGTTTGACAGATCTTGGGCAAAAACTAATGGGTTCTTCCGATTAACCGAAACCCGTTTTATCGAAATTGGTTTAACTCCATGAAGTACATTTTAGGATATTTAATGTTAAAATTTCAAACTTTGACATTTTGTTATTTTCAACCGGTGACAGTTTGAGAAATAATTTTTAATATTCTGGATAGAGTTTTTCAAGTGCCTTAAAATGACATATTGCAAGTAAAATTTCGTGGCATATTGCTTCTGTCATTTTTTGACAGTGACACTTCCGTTTGACAGATATCCTACAAAATGGGTTCTTCTGACGGATATCCCAAACCCATATACCAAATTTCAGCTCAATGGGATTAAGCGTGTGGCCTATATCGTGGAAGAATACAGACAAACAGACAGACAGACTTTCATCTGGAAATGGTCTTAATCATCTCAGGGACCTCAAAACGGTCGGTAGTAAATGTAAAAAAATAATAGTAAATATAAAAAATGAACCAAAAGAAATATATTGATAGGAAATTATTTATTTTACAGTAAAATGGGAAAATGTAAGTAATTTTATTAATTTTGGAAAAAAAAATGAAAAAATAATTAACATTATAAAATATTTAATTTTTATTAAAATTGGAAAATATTTTAAAATCTAATTTTTATTAAAATATTTACCTCATTTTTGACTATTGCTTGTACAAAAAGTGGTGCCAAAAATCCGCTAGCTTGACTTGGTCCATTACTAAATCCCATTAAGATACTAGCAAATTTTGGAGAAAGATCAATATGGTTAATCATAAAACCACAAAAACATGCACTATTTATAGAAATTCCAACAATTAACAGAACTATTGCCTTCGTAGATTCATCTGGACCACTATTTTGTAACATAATAAAAACAATTGCAGGAATAAACATTCCTAAAAGGAAAAATAATAATGTAATAGAGACGAAATAAAAATAGATATTTATAATTTACCGATTGAATTCATTGTTTTTCTTGCTGTACCAATACTCCATACATTTTTTTCGAATAAATAATCAGAAATAAAACTAAAAAAATATGACACCAACCACTGCAACAAATATGGCAACGCAGAAAGTGTACCGCTCTAAAAAAAAATTGGTTAAAATCAATTATAATTACGTCACTCAATTAATTATTCCTAAATACAGGGTGTCTCAGAATAAAGGGGATAAACTTCGGTTGTAGAATATTTACTTAATTTTAATATCAAAAGTCTTTATGAACCCATTTTCTTAATTGAGTATTAATGAAGTTACAGGGTGTTAAATTTTCAGAAAAAAAAATAACATTTTTTTGTATAACTCCATAACGGCTTTATATTTTTTTGTGTCACTCTATATTAATTAATCTAATATTGTAGTAATAATTATCTGTCTGTAACTTGAACCAGGGACGTACGGTAGATAGCGGTCCAACATGTGTACCCCCTAATTTCTGCGCCACTGGAAATTTTTTTTATATTCTATACCTTTCTAGTACTAAAAGTGCATCAGGTTTGTTATGTAAATTCTCAACAGTTTTTAAATAGGTCAAAGTTCAGTAATTATAAAAGTCATTGTTTCTTTTTTTATAAACATAAACATTTTTCTTTGGCATGTATAATTCTCATATTTTCATATTTATTTCTTGGTTTGGTATTCAGAGTTTCTTAAAATTTATAAAAAACAGTAATTTTGTTGCTAAACGTTAGAAAACAATAGAAGCAATAACTTATAATTACTGAGCCTTGACCTATTTAATGTTGGATATCTTTTGAAAACATAACATACCTTATGCACTTTGTGTACTAGAAAGGTAAAGAATTTAGAGAAATATTTCAAAACAAAAATTATTCCAGTGTCGGAGAACTTAGGGGGTACACATGTTGGACCCCTATCTACCGTACGTCACTTGTTCAAGTTACGGGCCAGTAATTATTGCTATAATATTAGACTAATTAATATAGACCGACACAAAAATTTTTATCAAAAATATAAGGCCGTTTTGACGTTATACAAAAAATTCTATTTTTTTCTGAAAATTTAACACCCTGTAACTTCGTCAATACTCAATTTAGGTAATGGCTTCATAAAGACTTTTGGTCTTAGAATTAAGTAAATATTCTACCGCCGAAGTTTGTCCCCTTTATTCTGGGACACCATGTATATACAACGGTAATAACAAATCACATATCAAATATCTAGCGCTTTAATTAGATTGACTTGAAATTTTTTAAACCATTTTCTTTTCCTTTATATAAAAATAAAAAGGACGAAACATGTCCCGTATATTATACAGAGTGTTTCAATGGTAAACGAACATACGTTAAGGGGTTATCGAGGTTATCGAGTGGTCCTAAATAACCCATATTTAATGGGTCTTCCATCATTTATAAATTTTGCCGATCAGTTACGAGCCACCTGGTATATATTTTTTACATTCAGCACACATTTTAAATTTAAATCGAAAGAAGCAAAATTGCACATGATTAAAAAACATGCAAATATGCAATTATCCAAAGAAGTACAATTCGAGTACATGAAAGTGCAAATTGAACAAAGTGTGCAATTATCTGAAAAAAGCACAATGTGAAAAAAATTTTAGGTTTCATTGGTAAAGTTTAACCACTATTTCTCATGGTAGTAAATTTACCTTTACTAATATATTAAACAAAATTAAGTAACTAATTTTTTTTAATAATAAGTTAATTAATTAAAATTACTGACTTCCATGATGGGACTACTAGTACTTACTGAAAGTTCAATTCTGGATGAAAAAATCGACAGAATCAATTTGCATAAGTTCTGACAAGTCGAAACACGCCTACTTGGCTTAGCGTAAAGGTCGGTTTTTGCAGTTATTTTATCGGCTTATATAAAAGTTAAAAGCCAGAGTAAACGAGGTTTTATTCAACAGTAAAAACACAAGAGCTTTTTTTTATCGGATAAATTTCTCTTAATAACGAAAAAATTTGGCAATCAGCAATTTTACGAGAAAAACTGACATGGAAAAATCGCGAGACCGGAGGTCGAGCGATTTTGACAAATGTTAGTTTTTCGAGGAAAATTACTGATGCAAAAATTTTGAGTTTAAAAGAAATTTATCCTTAAAAAAAAGCTTGAGTGTTTTTTGGCAAGATAAATTAACGACAAAATATAGAATGAACAACAACAATAATTATCTATATTGATACAATTAAATTATTTCATTATTACTATTTTTTATTATTTTATTATTCATCTTCTATATTTCAATATCAGCAAAACAAATAATTTTAACTGACAGAACTAGGGTTAAAGTGACATGCCAACGCGATTCACAGCTACTAGATATAGTCTGATTATGAGGAACATGCATTTTTATCGCGAGGAACAGGCATTTTTATGGCGATAAAAATAGATGCACCTTTTTTATCGCTGTCAAACTGACAAAACTGTTATCATTAAATGACACATTTTACATAGGAGTTAATTTATCAACTAAAATATTTATAATAGAAGTGGAAATAAAGAGCTTCTGGTATGTAAATAATATCTAAAATATGTGCTGGTTATTAATCTAAAAAATATGCTGGTATGCGGTGTACCAGTAAAAATCAATCATATCGACCATCCACATCTTTAAAAAATTAATTTACTTTAAAACTCACAGTTATATTGTTACAATGATTAAACGTCATCTGTGAAGCATTTGGGTACTGCATTCTCTAAATTATATGACATTGAAGTAGATGGAAGGTTTTCAGATTTACTAATATAATTCACGAATTTATATACGTGATTTGCGGCTGCAATTACTTCTTTAGGAGTTAGTTCGAAATCGCTTTCACTGTTCATCATAACTTTTAAGTTTGAAAAGTTCTTGTGAACACGGCCCCCACAAAGGAGTTGCTAGTCCTTAAGTAAAATAATGAGATAATTAAACTTATAATTAAACTTATAAAATAATTATGTATACCCTCCATTTTCAGTTTGAATTACAATATAATACTTTTATTGGTAAAAATATATTCAGGCAATTGTACTTTAAAACGCGACTGCAAAAAAGGGGGCCCATCACTGATCCTGAGACCAGGGCCCGTAATCCAATGTGGGGGCCATGTGTGAAAGTGAATTGACAGAACTGTCATCATTAGTTTTCATTGGGTAACGTGATAATGACCAATAATAACACAATGGCTTCATTGTGTTCAGTTTATGATAAAGAAATGAAATTGAAAACGTATACATCATTGTTCAATCAAAAATAGTTTAACAAAAGCGGTTTTGTATTACAGCCGTTGAAAATAGTTTATTATGCAACACAAATTTTCCAATCAAGAATACGCATATATTTTGTGTATTTATGGATTTTGTGATGGAAACGGGCGAGCTGCGAAAAGGGAATATAAAAGACGATTTCCTGGAAGACGCGACGTTTACCGAATCATACACCCTTTTTTAAGTTTTCAGTTTTGTTACAGAACATGGTTGCTTACCAACTGCAAAATTAAATGACAATAACGAAAGACGACATTTAGGTATGGAAGACAATATCGTAAAGATGGTACAAAACAGCCCAAAAAAAGCACAACAACAGTATTTTACGTTACAAGTCAGGTAGGTGACTTATTACAGTACGAGTTGTTTTATAGAATAAAAACTAGTATTGTAATAACACCTAACGGACGTATAATAAGCGAAGGACGGCGAAATTTCTTTGATGCTTCACCCTTGGAATGCTTCACCCTTGGAAGGGCAAAAATTTTTGTGACAGGTGACTGATAACTAATATAACAGCTGAGTGTGGCTTGGTTACTCTTTTCACTCGTTTTACCCCGCTCTTGATCTATCCGTTTGGGTACTGACAAAAATTCATTTAATATATATGTTTAGAAAACAAAGTAATATTTACAGTAAAATAATATAATAAAGAAAATGAACAAACAATCCGTGCTTTATTCAAAAATATTGCACCTTTAGACAGATTTGACATTGACGTATAACTAATATAACTAGCGCATGCGCGTACAAATTTTGATCCATGCAAATACCGTAGCCTTCGCTTCTTTATCGATAGGTATTCTTTGTCCTGTCTTTATTCATTTTTTAAAAATAATAGCTTGCAATTTGACATATATAGTTGCAAATTAAATAGTATAATAAAAACTAATTTTATTTATGAAAAATAATAATAATTGTAACTAGGAGTCTATTATATAGGTATTCAATATTTTTCATGTACTAAATTTAGTATAAAACCATCTTTTACAACAAGAACTACCTAAATTGTATCAATAGATCAACAATATAGTTCGAAATAAAATAAAAGTTGCTAATTTGAATTAAGCAAAAAATTTTTAGAAATGTAATTAAAAATCCCTTTTGTAGTAACAAAATATTCTTCATTTACTAAAGTTGGTTGAAGAGTATAGTTTACAGCAAGAAATGTTAACAATTTTCTAATATAATACTTTATTGTAAGTTTTAAAAAATCTGCATAGTATATTATTATTTTTAATGAATATGGCAAAAAAAGTTTACTCAGCTTGTACATTTTGTACAGAATTGAAAGATATTGGTAATTGTCATCGTCATGTAACTTACTTAAAGGATTTACTTCGTAATTACACTTTAGCCACAGATGATAAGATGTTGTTTCGAAAATTTCAAGAGGCTCTTTTCTACATTTCTGTTAAATTTCGGACACTTCCTAATAATAAAAAAAATCGAATTGTTTCAAAATATTGTATATGTATATTATATGAAACACCAGCATTTGCTAGACATCGAATTCCATCCTACATATGCACTATTAAGAAGAGAAGAAGTTCTAAAAGAATTTAAAGAGCATTTAAAAATTGTGCCAATAAATAATAATTCTTCTAGTTAATTTAAAAATGATTTTAATACATACATAATTTGTATATTTGAATACTTTTTATTATTAAGTGGTAACTTGTCAAAAAATCAAAAGTAAAAAGTCATTATTTCTAAAATTAAAACAATGTAGCAACATTGGTAGACAACACATTACCGTACCTGAGACTGTAATGTTCCATTTACCGGCCGCAAATGAGTACAGGATAAGTAGATTTACTGGACAGGATGAAATAAAAATTAATAATGCCTTAAATGTGCTACATGTAGACTGTTTGGCAAAGATTAAAAAAATCGTCTTTACCTAAGCTACGTACAAAAAGTGCGAAGGTTATAAACAGGAAATAAAACTCCTAGAATACATTTCAGCAGGTGGATTATACGAAATCACAAAATTTTAAATCAATGCTTATGAGGCCCTATTTAGACGAGACAATGTTTTCAATTTAAGAAATACTCATGCTTGGGCAGAAGAAAATCTGTTTACAACAAGGTAGACATATTCTCAAATTAAGTTTCCTTAAAATATTTTGTGCGCTGTGTTAAATAATCGCTTGATTGCTCCTGCATGTCTTACCACAAGCCTTCACCAGTCTATCTGTTTAAGTAACGTTTTACTGCCCCACAAAATTTTAGAGCAACAGTAACATTTCCCAAATTTAGGGATAGACAGAGGTGGACCTCATAGATGGCCTTCAAGGTCACCAGATTTTAATTCTTGTGATTACAACATTTGGAGATATTTAAAGTCCAAATTATATTAGAGTGAAATAAATACTACAGAAAAACTTAAAGCTACCGCGAAGAAGTTGGAAATAATCCAGATATGATAAAAAGATCAATAAGAGAGATAATTAATTAAACGAACTTGAAAATGCATTAAAGAATATGGAGGCCATTTTGAGCAATTTTTATAATTTAGTTTTTAGGTTAGTAACTAATTCATTTTATTAATTAAAAAAATATTTTGTTTAATTAAAAGTCTTAATTTTATTATTCATTAGGCGAATAATTAATTAATTTTGATATACAGCATATTTCAAAGATAATTCAGAGAGGCACTCTTCTGTTCTATATATGACATCGTCTATTAACAAAATATGAACATTTTTAAGGTTTCCAGAATTTAAATTAAATGAATCTTTTAATTTATTTAAAATAACACATTTTTTTTAAACAAAATTACTAAAAACTAATTAAATGTTTTCTTAGTAGAAATAAATATGGGACCAGAAGTATACAAATTGACTAATTTTTTATTACCATATTAAATATTCAAATGAATTTTAAAATTTTTGTTATACAGAGTGTTGTTTTGTGGATACAAAAAAATTGTTAATTTTTCATGAAGACGGACCTGGATTTATTCCACATTAATATGTCGATCGATTTGTCAATTGAATCTTAAAGTTTGTTAAAAAAATATACCAGGTGGTTCTTAACTTATGGCCGATTGAATTATTAGCCAAAATTGATAAAACGCCCTGTACCTATCTCCGTTTTAAAAGATGCAACCTATGTTCATTTACCATTTATAGTTTGATTTACTTACGGACTCAATGTTGAATTTCATGACATATTTCATATATGTGGGCAATTGAGTTTGTTGTGTCCAAAATCCCCAAGTAAATGCAGCTTGATTTATTACAATAGCCCAAAATGGTCCCGATGTTGCTATTAATTTCCATGGTATTTTTGTATTCTATAATAAAATATTTAATCATTAAATTATTATAAAATATTACAATATTATTATATAAAAAATCTAAATTGTTTAAAATTTTGGTTAAAAATTAACTGTCATAGCTAAAAAAGTTAAACGAATTAATTATTATTTAAACAAATAAAAGTATAATAAAAAATCATTTTACACAAAAAAAAATCTTGTGCTACAGTATATTATGAGTTTACAATTACTTTATGACTGTTGTTGATATCTATACTATTTTCGATGTATTTTTTTTCTTTTAAAGAAATTGAAGGATGACTAGCAGGATTGTCGTATGAGAATAGAGCAAAGGATATACACCACAATAGTCCTATTCCATTAGATATATAAAAAATCCATGGCCAACCAAGATAACTTCCTGCTATATAACCAGTCAAGAACATAGATATTACTGTGGCCATAGGACGACCTAAAAACATATTAATTAAAATTTAATATCTTGTTAAATTAAAATTCAATTTATTACAATTTTTTACTTTAACATACGCAAAAAATTATTACTTTGACCAATAGAACTTGGAGTTAAAATATTTGCCACATAAATTCTAGTTAAATTTTCTATTACTAACATAGACAAGAAGAATTTGAACGGTTGTCGCAAAAATTCACCGAAAAACAATCTCACCGAAACGATCCCACCAAAAAACTCTCCGAAATAAAAAGTAACCATAAATAAACTTGCTGAAATAAAACTATTTTTACTATTTTTATGAAAAACATATTTTCAGAAAATGAGAAAGTGAACTAATATTTATAACTATAATATAATATAATATTTACAACTACAATACAATTGTAACGCTCTTTTGTCATTAAGCAACCGGTTTGGCGCGGTTTCGGATGGTCTCGGGAGTTATCTTCGATTTATAGTGTGAAGGTAACTTGCTCCGGGCAGTGTAAGTGGAGAAAAAAATACTGCAAAGGTCGTTATGGCATCGACAAAATCACTAGCGGCCAGAAGGGCGGGATTTACTTCCCTAATGTGTTGAGCACCTGAATATTCGCAGTTGGGAATGCTGGGATATTAAGTAAAATTCTCACATAAAATTTTGAAAAAAGAAGTCTGAACAATGTATGGCTTAAAGCCTTAGGAATGACCCATAACTTTTTTTGTACAATATTACCCCTATATATTTTTTCTATTGGTATTGCATTATAGTAAATATACTGATGTTATTTGATTTATTTAAAAAAACATTAACTCACAAAAGAGTAAAAAGATACATGCTCCTGCTCATAATACAAATGTGGTAACAGAATACTTGAATGGACATTTTGAAAAATGGTGCATTGGAAGCAAAGGTTTTCTCAGATGGCCTGTGCGTTCTCCAGATTTATCATATCTTGAATTTCTTCTATGGGAATATCTTAAGACAGTGGTTTGGGACATGCAGCCTCTGAATTTAGATGATTTGATTAGAGCGTTTTTGCACTCGGGAACTGATTAGACGTATTGAAGTATGTTTGACAAGCAATGGTAAACACTTCGAATAATTTTTGTAGTAATTTTTAAACAAAAAATATATTAATATTTTTATTTAAATATTTACTTATTTTTTAATATTAAAACATGAACTATATGATACCAGCGTATTAGTAAACAGGTAGCAAGCCATGTTACGATTTTTCCTATATTGATTTAATAAAACTATTCTTGTTATTTGTTTGAACTATAATTTTGTAAAGGTGTAAAAATGGTTTACAATTCAGAATACGACGGCTGTCAAAAATTTGCCGCGAATTTAAGTAAATTTAAAACCTAACACCCCGTATATTCATAAAGAAAAACTGAGGGTGGCATTTGAAAAAAAAAAGTTGACGATCGTTCCTAAGGTATGGAATGGTAACGGTGGATTTTAGTATTACACATTTAAAGGCATCAAGGCATATATTATTCAGATTTATTTTCATCGAACAACCTAGATATCCACTGGGCAATAAAATCTATAATAGTTGGTATAGGGTGTTTCATATTAATTCATATATTTCATGTTTATAAATAATATTGATCAATCAAAATTTAATATCTAATAGTGTAGTGTTTACCTGCATAAACAGCTCCTGCAAGTCTGGCTCTTTCGGTAGGAGGTACCCATTGACCCAGCAAATGCATAACAGTAGGAAAAACGAAAGCTTGACCGATACCTTGTAAAACTCTAAAAGCTATAACTCCTTTATCTTCAAATTTGTAAGCAATACTAGGAATGAAAATCCCGAAAATTGAACAGAACATCATAGACAATACACCTAACCATTTTGTTCCAGTTTTGGTAATCAGCCAACTCAAGAAGATTTGAGATGGTACATAACCAAAGAAAAATGACGATTGGACTACGTTTTTGTTAGTCCAGTTAAATACCTGCAATTTTAAGAAAAAACAAATTATTACTAAAATAAAGCGAAAGAAAAAACAGAAAAATAGTATAATCGCTCATATATTAAAATACCGGGCGTCGCAGAAGTTTTTGATCCATTTTAACTGAGAACTGAGAAACGATAGGGAGGTGCGGTTTTCGTTGAATAATTTCTTTTTATATAAATTTTTTTTAGTATAAATATTTATTTAGTATTATTTTTATTCTATCTAAAAATCTGAACTCTTCCCCTTTCAGAAAATGTGTAATTTAGTTTAGATGAAAAATAAGTTATTTGATTTTTAAGGCATTAAAAAAATCGACGATATTTTCATTTAAAAAACATAATTTTTTTAAAACAGCCTATATAAAATTTTACTAAATAAAAATTTATAGTAAAAAAACTTTATCTAAAAAGAAATTAATAAATGAAATGAAACTCAAAGTCATGTACCACAATGAATTTATTGAAATTTTAAAGGCAACTAGTTTTGACTACTTAGCCATCATCAGGCCTAAAAGTATTACAGTGTTCGACAACTAAAAATAAAATTTACAAAAAAACTGACTTACCATATAAGTAATGAATTAAGTTGTTATATTAATAAAAAGGCATAACGTTGATGCACGTCAATAATGAATAGTGGAGTATTTGAAGGAAAAATAGGGGAGGGACAATTTAAAGGTACATGAAAATGAAAAAGGTTCAAAGGAGAATGATTAAAAAAATGATTAAAAAGGTGTGCAATGCACATTTCAACTAAGTTGAAACAAAATAGTGGAGCCTAAGCTGGGTTCCATTTTCGTCAGGTATTGACGCACTCCCAAGGTGACTCCGTAGTGGAAAATTAATAATCTTAGTTGTTGTCCCCTCTGGGACTAATCGAAAATTGGTCATAAAGATCGGCCAAAACTTAAATAAATTAATATTTGTGGCGATAAAATGCGAAAATACTCAAACGGCTAAAGTATCACAAGATGGTGGTACTTGGACGTTGACATAAGTGACATGACAGGTAGGAAGTGGAAGGAAGAGGAAAGGATATAAACATGGGAAATTTAACAATAGTAAATTGAAAATAATAAACAAAACTTAAATATATGACCTGACCGACTTTTCAAAAAATGGAGCCTAAAAATGGTAAAATATGAAACTAATACAAAATTCTTAAATTTGAAGTGTATGAAATATGGGTTCAGCCCACAGGACGAATATTACAAAAAAGAAGAAGAAGAGGAATTAACAATGGCATATTACAATAATGACAAGAAGAATGAAAAGTGGGGTTAGGCTGAACTTAAAGAACAAACCAAACAAGAAGTATTAGGTAAATAAGGGGAGATAATAAGAAAGGGAAGATTTCCAAAGATAGAGAAATGATAACGGAAAGGAGATATGAGATGGTTTAGTGATAATAGAGGTTCACAGAGAAAATTATTAAACTGGTCAAAGAAAGATGTGGTTCTGATAATTTGTAGGAAATTTTACCAATACAATGTAATGAACCAGTGAAAGTTTATACCTCTTGCGATATTACGGAGACTTGTGGGTGATTTAATTTAAATTTAATAAAAGATTAAAGTGTATAATTTATTAATGAGTTCAAGGGGAAAGTTATTGTTAATCGATAGTTGTTTGATAATATTAAATTCAGTAACAAAGGCAGAGTGAGATAAGGGGATCGAAAATAATCGGAATAAAAAACTATTGAAGTCGGCTAGTTTATGACAAAGGGTGTGGTTTGAGTTGAAATTAATTAGGGTATCTGTTGTGGACGGTTTTCTATAAATTTCAAAGGAAAATGATGAAGTTAAAGGGTTCCTGGTAATGAGTAGGTCTATTAAAGGTAATTTAAGATCATTTTCTAATTCAATAGTAAATTTTTATTTATGAATAGTATTTAGGTAAGATAAAAAATCAAAAGCCTCTTGAAACAGAACGAAGCAGTCGTCCACATAACGAGCATAAAAAAGGATTTTATGTTGAAAATTTGATTGGTTGAGATAAATATGTTTTAAATGATTCATGGAAATTTGTACTAGGAGAGGTGAGAGGTTGGAGTCCATCGCTAAGCCTGAAGTTTGTCTGTAAAATTTATGATTGAATTGGAAAAAATTTTGATTCAGCACCATAGTGAGTAAAGAAATAAGATCTTTGGAGATAACCGGGTTAATATTCTTATTATGGAGTAAAATATTGATGAGAGATACATTCGTCAGGGGATACTAAGAAACAAATTAGAGACATCTAAGGAAAACATGAAAGAATTAGGAGGGACATATAGATCAAGAGAATTTTTAATGGAGTATTGGTTGTCTAATTTGGTGACATCTCATTTAAGAAAGAAGAAAGTTTGGAAGCGGGTGAGTTGATAAAGCTGACTGCGGGTCTAATTGAGATATTAGGTTTGTGGATTATGGGAATGCCATACAAAAGAGGGGTCGAAGAGGCCGTAGGACATAAGAAGTAGGGGTTAACATTAGAATGTAAGAAGATATTGGCATATAACTTAAGTTTAGATCAGAAAGAGTTGTGAAAATCCGCTGTGGGGTAAGGTAAGGGGACAATAGAAGGGTCGTTAGCAATGAAAGAATTAGCTTTGTCCAAATAATCTATTTTGTCAAGGATAACCAGGCAATTGCTTTTATACTCTATTCCAATTCTTTTTGCAACTCAGATAGCCGTGATTTAGTTTTATCAAGTTTAACATGCTGAGCTTTTAACAAAGTTGGTACGATGATTTTTGTTAGATTAAAATGTTAGATGTTGTCTATTTATTTGAAGATATTGTTGAAATAAATAATTATATGTGTTAAATAGGATGTTTTAATTTTAATGTAGCTAAAATTAAATCGCCTTTGGAATAAGTTCTTGAATTTGATTCTTTAGCTTAGTTTAATAAAAAAGCAAGTGAATAATTTTAGCTAAAGCGTTTAGTTTATTTATAAGAATTTCATAAATGTACTTATCTTTCAGTAATAGTGGCAACGCAGCCTGCGTCATCATGTCAAAATACTTAACCTCAAATTTTTACATGCGGTGACAGTTATACAAGGTGGACCAAAATTGTCGAGCAATACTTCTAGGGGAGATAGAACACCTTAAAATAAGTAATATTTGTCGAATGAATCAATGTCCAAAACCGCTTATTAAGGGGGTGGCAACCCGTAGAAAGGGCTTAATGATAAATGGTTTTTCATGAATTTCTTTCGAGAGGGGTACCATACATTTTCGTATTTTGTCTTGATTCTTCGAATTTACTAAGGGTAGTTTTAAGGGGTAAGTTACCATTTTTTTTTGAAAAAAGGTACTTTTGATGTATCATCCAAAAATTAATCATTTAAAAAATATCTAAAAAAGGGTAACTCGCCCGTTGAAAACTACCCTTAGTAAATTCGAAGATTCAAGACAAAATACGTCAAAAACGGAACTTAGGTACTACATAAATTTGAATATTGTATGGTACCCCTCCCGAAAGATATTCATGAAAAAACAATTATCGTTAAGCCCTTTATAGGGTTTGTCGCACCCTTAATAAGCGGTTTTGCTTTTCTATCACCCCTAGAAGTATTGTTTAACAATTTTGGTCCACCTTATATATAGGGCGAAATTTAGCACCGTAACACCGCCAACTGAGTTGCAAAAAAATTGAAATAGAGTATTTCTGACATCCAGGCAGCTTTAAAAGCACTGAGCTCCAACCGGCTGGACTCGAAGCTGGTGTGGAACTGCATCAAATTACTGGATCGCATTGCTACCAGTAACAGAGTAACCCTACTCTGGGTACCTGGGCATGAAGGGGTGGAGGGCAATGAGAAAGCCGACACCTTTGCGAAAAGAGGTGCAGAATCTGAGTTCATTGGACAGAAACCATTTTTCGGCATTGCCAAAAGCAGTGCCAAAGACATTATCTTTAAATGGGCCGAAGGGAAAACTCTCCAGCACTGGAAAGATATTCCTGGGTTAGCTCACTCTAAAGCGTTTATAGTCAAACCCTCAGGTAACACCCTATCGCAGATCCTAGAAGTAATCTACGCATCCTAATTGGACTGCTTATAGGGCACTGTCGTCTGCGGTACCATCTGAAGAAGCTAGATCTGAGTCAAACATCGGACTGTCGCTTCTGCAGTGTGGAAGACGAAACGGCGGAGCATATTTTATGCTCCTGCCCGGCCCTGGAAATGAATATTCTTCGTACGTTTGGTTTTGTACAGCTGGAGCCTACCGACTTCAAGGAAAATTTACCTAAATCAACCATAGACTTCGTAAGAAGGTGTGGATTGTATGGTGAATTATAGCCCATAGGGGTGAGCCACAATAGGCCTCCGTTGGCCGCAGTGGAGGGGCGAGCAAACGCTCCACTCACATTGAACCTTACCTTACCTTACCATATCTGCTTTAGTAGCAACAAAATTTTCATTTGTGATTTTGTCTTTTAAGTTTTTAACATCCTTCGGAGGAAACTGTTGTGTATTTTGATATTGGGAAGGAGAAATAGTAAGACTTTTGTGTAACGTAATGGAGATATCTGTTCTAATTAAGTCTTTGTTCGGTATGTCAACATTGTTAAGGATATTTTCGGTGCCGATAGACAAAAGTTTAAAATTATTTTTTGTATTAGAAGGAGTAACATTATGTTTGAGTCCTGCATTGAGGATAGCGATTTGGAGTTGAGTAAAGGTAGATGAACTGAGATTGAGGAATCTAGGGTGGAATTGGAAATTAGAAAACTGAGGTTGGGTTTGGGATTGGAAATGATGGATAATCTGTTACATTTAAAAAGAAATTGTTCACCGAAAACCGCACCTCTATTGTTTCTGAGTTCCGAAATATTTGTAGTAAAAATGGGTTAGAAACTTCTTAAAATCAATAAGAAACAAATTAAATTTTTGGAAAATATTTATATAAAATAAATCAAGTTCCAATGTTTGCGCTATAACTGATTTCTGCCAAGTCAAATATTTGTACCTACATTTTGTAAGTTCTAGTGATGTGTTTTAAAGTTCTATATCGCTTATTTCATTGTTTTATTGAAAACTCAAAATTATGACTGAGCCTCTT
This sequence comes from Neocrepidodera transversa, assembly GCA_963243735.1. NCBI lineage: Eukaryota > Metazoa > Arthropoda > Insecta > Coleoptera > Chrysomelidae > Neocrepidodera > Neocrepidodera transversa. The sequence continues at coordinate 17,179,648 of OY725343.1, forward strand.
AGCCAGGTAATTGAAATTAATTAAAAATTTTTGACACATTTAAAAGTTAGAAGAATGGGGGAATAATTTCACTGTATAATCTTACTGGAATGTCTGGGTTACTAGTAGAATTTCTGTCATTCATAGCAATTATGGCGACTGATAAGCTATTTCTTGAATAATAAGAAATAACTACCAAAAAACAAAGGTTTGCTATTTGTAGATGTCGTTTTCCAAATGTTTTTTCTAAAAAATAATATATTTAAATTAAAATGTGGTACTAACAGGATAAAATTATCACTAGATAAGTTATTATTTACTAAATTAAATAATTAATTATTATTGACTTATTTTTGTTACGCATTAAATATTGGATAACAGAAGAAAAAAATAATAATAGCTTGTGGTACTTTTCTTACGGTCGAAAATCAAGAAAGTGAAAGATTTGTTTTCCGTATTTGTTACACACAATATTTGTTCTACCATCACAGTTTTTTAACAAATACTTATTGATGTTAATTATGAATACCTTTCTAGGTCGTTTTTATACTATACTATAAATAACTATAGACGAACCGCTAACTACAGAAAGTGAACTAGTTTAAAAAATGCGAAATGGTTTTTGATTAACTTTGCTGTATTTAATATTCGTACTGGTAGGCAAAAATTATTATTAGCGACTAAAATATGTCAGTAATAGTAAACGTATTTCCAATATTTTGAAAATACTATCTTTTGTATTGTCGGTTGAATGACATTGAGTTCAATTTAATATCTTGTATATTGTTCTTGTTATAAGAGTTACAAAAAATTGAAACCTATAATTCAGTATGATTTAAAAACTAAAACTTCAAAAATAGATCATTTTTTTGATCTTTCTGGATTAAAGTAGGTATCTTTAGTATCTCTAGAAAAGTGATTTTGAAAAAATGTCGAATATTTTGAATAGTTCTCGATTTTCATTTTTCTCCACAATTATATTTCTAGTATTTTGATAAAAATCTCACTTATAGCATTTTGTATTGTCGTTTGAATGGCGTTAGGTTCAATTAATTATAATTTCCTTGTGATACGAGTTAAAAAAAATTTGATACTTAAAATCAGCATTATTTCTGACATTTTAAAAATTTCTGAAACTTTATCAAATTAGACATTTTTGATATTCCTGAGTTAAAGTACCTATACTAGTCGTAGAAACGCGATTTTCAAGACAAATTTTCAAAAAAAAAATCGTAATCTCGATTTTCGTTATTTTTTACTAAAGTTCACAATTATCTTTCCAATATTTTTAAAAATCTCGCTTATAGTATTTTTGCTTAACTTATTAAATCCATCTAATATGAACACTATCAAAAAACAGTTTCACGCAACAAAGATAGATCATTAATAGTAAACGTATAATTTAGTACTAGAAAATATATTTTAAAATGTACAAATACGACATTACCTGGTTTTAAATTTTCGAAATTATTATTTAGAAGTTCAGTAGATTGTTCCTTAAATTTATCATTTTGGTTATTAACATCAATCCTAGTTAATTCCATTTGTAATATTTAATCTAAAAATAAACTGGAAATATTTGTTTCATTTATACTAAAGAATAAAACAAATTTTAACAATTTTAAGTTAATAACTATATTAATAAAGATATTCAATTATATATTGTTATTAAATTTGTTATACCATGTATAAGATAGAGCTTAAGCCATTTGAAGTATAAAATTCCTTGTGACGGTTGGATGACATTTTCTATCAGGTGAAATGATTTGCCATTGGGTTGGTGTTAATCAAAATTATAGTTAAAAAATCTGATGTGGCCAGCACATGACCTTTCGCCATTTTGAATCAAAAATTTACACGTTGGCACAAAAGGGTATTGAAAAAATTTATTTTTTTGTAAATCTGGCACAATGGCAAAATTTTTGAAATTTTAATGATACGAAAATAAACTATAGTGTATCCAAAATATATGTGTAAAACCTTATTGCCATTTTGTTTAGTAATGGCGCCATCACTTATAGCAACTGCCACTTCCGGTTGTACGATTAACACCAAAATCTAATCAGATTTAATCTAGGGTATAAGAATCGTGTATGCAAAATTTCAAATTTTTTAATTCAGTAGTTTTTGAGTTATCGTTACTACAACATCTATCCTAACACACACAGAGAGACATCATCGCGAAAATATTAAAATCGTATTCATTGAAAACTCACTACCCAATTTTTAGCACGATTACTATACCTCTCTTATCTGAAGGGCGAGAGGTAAAAAAAATAGTAGGTAATTTTTGGGCTAAACAAAAATGAAAGATTATTGATTCTTAACAAGAAAAGATTGTCAAAAAAATAATTTTTGAATGAAGATATTTTTCACAAGAAGATACCAATTTAAAAGGGTAAAAGAAGATAAAATATCACGACAGAAATTCGAGTAATTGGAGGAGTAAACACAAGAGATTGAAGGAATATTTAGAATATTTATAAAAATTTTTATAATATTGTAAATTTTGTTTTTTTTTAACGCCTTCTGAAACTAGCCCATTGAGAAAGGGTGCTACAGGGTAAGAAATGAAATTCGCTTGTCATCGAGAATTCTTATTTCAATATATTAAAAATCTTAATAACGTATTATAAAATTAGAAGGGTAGACACAATTAGCTGTTATTTTGTTGTAATCTGAAAGGATTTAATAATATCGTTCATTATTCTATAAAACTGCGATATAATTAAAAATATTCTGGAATTTTTAGTTTCAAATTACAATCAAAATAAGCAAAAAGCAGCATTGAGTTGGAAATAATATTGTAAATATTCAAATAATATATTTTTAATTTGCTACTCATTAGCATTTAAAAAATGAACATTAATTGCCTACTTAAAAATAAATGAATACTTTTTTATAATACCTTGCGTTAAGTACTTACTTTACGCACACTAAGGAGTGCGTAAAGTTTAACTTTTTTTCGCTAGTGCCAAGGTTCTATGTGCCAGAAATCAGCTGGTTAACTTGAAGATTTTGGAAAATAGCTTGTTAACCTCTTGGATGCGAAATCTATTTTTGTACATAAAAATTACGGTAGTAGAAAAAATATTGTATGCAACTAGTATGTAATAGTATATTGTTTAACAAGTGTTGAAAATAGCACTTTTCACACGCATGTGACGGTTTGTGGCACGAGCCTGAAAAGCGAGTGCTACAAGTCACAAAGTGTGAAAAGTGCTTTTTCACACGAGTTACACACTATACTTTTCCTACGGCTGCCACTTTATTTTCTAAATATGCAATAAATTTGAATTTATTTTAATGAGAAATGAGAACTGTCAGTAGTGACAGTGTCCACATGCTAGATTTCATCTCAGTTCATTGATATATGTTATGTTATTATGAGTAGTTGTATTGTCATTTTACTTTGCACACGGCGTGCGTAAACGTTTACACACGCTGTTTGAAATTGACGTTTTTTGAGGCAAATTGACAGTGCGTTTTTGTGTATTTTCTAAGCAGCCGTAGGAAAAGTACTTTTTTCACTCATGTGATTGTCGCACTCGCCTTTGGCTCGTGCGACAATATTCACATTCGTGAAAAAAGTATCACTTTACACACTTGTTGCATAAATAACTATTTTCTAAATTTGGGCCCAACAAACAATTTTCAAATCAAATACTTGGTAATTATATTTTTACCTCTCGCCCTTCAGATAAGAGAGGTATAGGAATCATGCTAAAAATTGGGTAGTGAGTTTTCAATGGATAAACACGTTTTGGGGTCCCTAGAATACGATTTTAATATTTTCGCGATGATGTCTGTGTGTGTGTGTGTTAGTGTGTGTGTGTTAGTGTGTGTGTGTGTGTTAGTGTGTGTGTTTGGATGGATGTTGTAGTAACGATAACTCAAAAACTACTGAATAAAAAAATTTGAAATTTTGCATACAGGATTCTGATACCCTAGATTAGATCTGATTAGATTTTGGTACCAATCGCACAACCGGAAGTGGCAGTTGCTATGGGTGATGACGCCATTATTATAGAAAACGGCAATAAAGTTTTACACATATATTTTGTATACCCTACAGTTTATTTTCATCTCATTAAAATTTTCTAAACTTTTGCTATTGTTACCAGATTTACAAAAATATAATTTTTTTTCATACTTTTTTGTGTCAACCTGTAAATTTTTGATTCAAAAATGGCGAGAGGTCATGTGCTGGCCACATCAGATTTTTACTTATTTTGATCATATTCCGTATAATCAAAATATCAAATCTAATTTTGTTTCTTTTCACACAACTTGTAAATATTGTAAAGATATTTGAACTCTCACTTTTGGGGTGGATTTTATGAAAAAATAAATATTGCAAAAACCCAAAAAAAAAAAATAAATTTTAGATCCTGTCCACTTCATCTTCCTGAGACTCCTCCGACAAATTCAACTCCAAATCTTATATCAATCTTCCTTCTCCTAAACAGGTTCTTTTATTTATTTATTCAACCTTTATACTATCTTCCCTCTTAAAAATTCCTCCCAAATTCCTTCTTTTCGCATTATTTGATTTTAAATCGAAAAAAATCCTGTTTTAAACTTTTGAAAACTTTTTATTTTTAAATGTTTTTCTTTTTAACTTTACCAGTAGTTTTTTTTATTGGTATATAATTTCTTTTTATATTTTTTTTATTAATACCTTTCGATAAATTGTTGTGGCATTAATTTTTTGATATCTCTGTTTTGTTTATTATTTTTCTTTTTCATATGTTTTCTTCAAAAAAAAAATATTTCCTACTTGATTAATTCACGATTTTTTTTTCTTTTAACCATTAAATTTTAAATAGTAATTATTTCATTACAATATATTGCTTTCAGTTTCATAGAAAAACTACACTTTTACATTTTCTAAGACATGTTTGTAATAATCTATCATTTACAAAAACGGCATGTCAATCGGTTGTTCCATTTTCGATAAGTAGCTAAAAACACTTTCTGTTAAGCAAGCAAGCAAGCAAGTTAGTCTGAACGATAACTCAAAAACTAAATTAAATAAAGGAGTCGGGTTTTTTGCATTTAAAAAACTGAATTGAACAAAGGCGTCGTGTTTTTTGCATTTAGTTTTTATTAGGTCAAAGCTGTAGCAATCGACAGAGGGGGTTAGAGGGTTGAACCCCCCCCCCCCCCCGGAATTTTGGGGTCACCCAAAATAATGGGTTTGTTGCGGGAAAAAATAAAGTCCATTTTACCGAAACGACGCGTCGACATCAACGTGCTAAACGAGATGGGTAGAAAATCATAATGTTCTAAAATTCAAGTAGCTTTTCAAGCCAATACTCCTAATTTTGGAAGAGTTGAATAACGATTGGGATACAGCTACTTCCTCTAAGACTGTTGTTAATGGAGAGTTTGTAGTTAGTCTCTTCTTTGCTGCCAAAGTCTTTTCATATACCTTGAAGCTCTGCAAGATTTTATAATCACCTCTACTATGCATGATTTTGTAGGATAATCTAGTGGACTAGTACTACTAGACAAGCCCAAAAAACCGGAAAATATTCACTACATAGTTTACATTAAAAATAAATACGTAATTTTGAGATAGGAAAAGGTCATAGATGACCTTAGGGTCACCGGACACTATCCATGATTTTATAGTATAATCTAGTGGACTAGTACTAAATATTCATTTTCATTACATAGTTTCTTTAAAAAAATAAATACGTAATTCGGAGGTATGAAAAGGTCATGGATGACCTTAGGGTCACCGGACACTATCTACGATTTTATGGTATACTATAGAAGAGTAGGGCTACTAATCAAGCCCAAAAAACCGGAAAATATTCACTACATAGTTTCCATTAAAAAATAAATACCTAATTCGGAGGTATGAAAAGGTCATCCGATGACCAAAAATAGGAAATTCCCCACAAATCGGGATCACTGTTTAATTACTGACTGGCTGAGCTACTGATGTCTGGTTAGAGGTCGCAAAAATGAAGAAAACAAAAATATTTGGAGAAAATCCCGGACCAAAAATACGATTTACCCTCAGCACCAGAAGCTAACGCTTATAAGGGCATATAAGTACTCCTTTTTGATATTTTTGATATTGGTTCAGGTTCCTATATTCCAATTCTAGGAAGTTTTGTTGGATTTACTCCATTTTTATAAATAAGCCAAGAGGCACTTCCACATCAATAAATTAAATATTCAAACAGTACTTAGTGCTTAGGGCTCGTCGTGAATTTAAAGCACTTTTAGAGTGCTTAAAGCTTGCGAGCACTTTCCAGTAAAAGTGCTTTGTGCACGTAATTTTTAAGCACTTTTTTTGAGTACTAGTGCTCGCTAGCACTTCAGTACTCATCAGTGATTTATATTTATGGCATTTTAATTTTATTTAAGAGTTTCTGTCTCTTTTACCGTGAAACTACTAATAAAATAAAAAATTATGTTATTAATTCTGCTTTTAATACAAACAAACAAAGAAACAAATAAAAAAAAAAAACAAAAAAGCAAGCCCAACGAAAATATATAATAACAAAGTTGGTCGTTACTTTCGGAACATCCTGTATAGACCAAAAGTTGAAAATATTTTCTTTAAATGTGGCATAACGAAAAACCCAGTATATCTATAAACAATTCAATTTTTAATTTTGATAAAATATGGTACTAAATAGCCTCAGAATTAACTGGTTTTTAAATTTGTTACAAGAACGAATTAACCTCGCTTATTTAAAAATAAGTTAAGGTAAAAAGGAGGCAACCCATATAACAAATTATTGTTATCTGGTTAATTATATAATCAAAGATAACAATATTGAGTTATTACGGTTTCTGACGACCTATCCTAACTAAAATTACACATTTATTATTTTGTTCAATACTTGTAACTTTTTTTAAATTACTTTTCTGTAATAATAATAATAATAGCGTTCTTTTAAAGATACTTATACACACGCTCTAAAGACAATTAGACAAATAGAAAAAAATTACAAATAAAGCAAAAATATATAATAAAGTTAGTTTTTAAAAATATAATATTATTAAAAATGTACTTCAAACCTTGTAATTTATAAACTAAGTAAATAATAAGAACTTGGAAATAATCTAAATAACTAAACTATTTTCAGTTTACTATTTAAAGATAGACTAGCTAATGAGCGTTTAATAACAAAAACAGTTGTTTTCAGTATCACAAAATAACAAAAATATAAGAAAGCATTAGAAACGACCTTGCGTGAATGGAATTGGGCGTTAATTACAACATTCAAATGCTTCACCAGTGTCACACTAATTGTTTCAAAATAGTTACTGCCCTAATAGTATCCTATTATGTAAATAATATTATCACTCATTATTTTAAATTTTAGAAAATATATTATTTCTTTAATTTTAAAATAAACAAAAATTATAATCATTATCCTTCTCTTTAATGAGGTATAACAATGTAACGGAACTTTTAATCTTATTTACTTAGTATTCTAAGAAAACCTTTTTTTATCCATTTAGATCTAAATTAGTATTAAAAATATTATAGGGGTTAAAAACATGATGTTTTTAGTACTTCAGCCAGAGAAATTCACTTTGACATTAAACACAAGAACTATACGCACCACAAAAATTATGTTGAGATTTTGGTCTTTTAATCACACGTATGCAAATGACATTGGTTATGTTTTTTTAAACTATGACTATATGTATTGATATGGACCACCCGGTATATTACAGATGTCTTATCTAAGAATCTCAATCCGGGTTAGGTTCACTACAATAAATTTATAAAATTAATTTATAAAAAAAATACAATTTCTCAATATTAATAGGTCTTCTCTCTTCACTTTCTTCAGTCTTGCTCTTCTCTTTATGTTTCTTCTATCGCTCCTATCTCAGTCTGTTTTTGTTTCACCTTCTAGTCTTTTTCTATTTTCTTAATATTGTCCGTCCCTGTTTCTTTCTGTCTACTGTCTTATCTAATCGTTCTTCCCTTCTTCGCCTTGCTATAACTTCTCGATTTCACCTTCTCTTATTACTCTTGTATTATATTATTTTATTTTTATCCTTTGTCTAATCTAATTTTTCATTTTGTAATAATAAAATATTCTCACCTTGAAAATTAACTATTTTATTTATATTTTTCTTGTAATATTTACCATTATAAATAAATATTTATTTACAAAATTTTTTATCTGACAATTTTAAATTTTCTTTATCAAAATTGACAAAAATCAAAATTCTTTTTATATATCTCACTTGACCTGGCATCATTATATTTTAAATTTTCATATCAGTATATTTTTTCAAACTGGGGTGTGGCGAAACTGCACAAAATAATTTCGCTTTTTTTTACCATTCCAAGAATGGGAGTACCCGAAATACCGGGTGTCCACTTATATTTTCCCTTATTTTAACTGCCTATAACTTGTAAACGGTTGGGAGTAGCGATTTTTACTGAAATGTTTTATTTTAGTAGAAGTTTTGTTTGAATAGATTGAATTTTTTTGCGATTTCGATGACGTGACATCAAAAATTGCAGACAGTATTATCATATTACATCTGTCATTCCAAATGTACATAGATTTTGTCATTTTATTACGAAATAGGCAGGTTCGACAATTTTGTTTTTTAACTGAAATCGAGAGATTTTGTTATTTAAAAACGATCAAAAAAAATTTGAGCACAAAATATTAATATTTACGTCCGCTATAAGCATTCTAAAATCAACGATCGGCGAGAGGCTGGAAAACGGTACCTGTGCGCGAGAATAGACCGGTGACGTCAGTAGCCATGAACGGTTCGCCAATGGCCCGCTGCTGCGCTGTATTCACACACATTTTACAGGGTTCCCGTTTTTAGTAAATTTCCTACTTAATTAGTAGATTTTTAAGAAAAATGAGGGTGTTTGATAGAATTTTAGTAGAGTTGATAATAGACAGGTTCGACATTTTTTTTAAACTGAAATCGATATATTTTTTTATTATAAAACGATCAAAAAAAAATTGAGCGCAAAATATTAATATTTACGTCCGCTGTAAAATATCTATGCTATATTTAAGATGAGTGTCTCATCGCAGAAAAAATATTTTGTATCATCCAAACTTGACACGTGATTCGCTTAAATAAGTTGCAGCGTGGAAAAGTGCTGATTTCAGTTAAAAAAAATGTCGAACCTGCCTATTATCAATTCTATTAAAATTCTACTAAACACCCTCATTTTTCTTAAAAATCTACCAATTTAGTAGGAAATTTACTAAAAACGGTAACCCTGTAAAATGTGTTTGTATCGTGAATACAGCGCAGCAGCGGACAAGGGGCGAACCGTTCATGGCTACTGACGTCACCCGTCTAGTCTCGCGCACAGGTACCGTTTTCCAGCCTCTCACCTATCCTTGATTTTAAAATGCGGACGTGAATATTAATATTTTGCGCTCAATTTTTTTGATCGTTTTTAAATAACAAAACCTCTCGATTTAAGTTAAAATAAAAAAAATAAGAAAAATGTCGAGCCCGCCTATTGTTAGTTTTCAGAAATTTTTCGCATACGACCAGACATTTTTAAAAATGTCAAAAAATTTAGCAGACTTGTTTAAAGCAATCCCCGGTTCAATTTCTTTTTTAACTTTTTGAATAACTGTCGGGAAAAGAAATTCGATTAGTGAAAAAATTTGCAAAACAAAAAATTCTGGAAAAATTTGACGAATAGTAATGTATACTAAAGAAATTTTTTTCGATCAGAATTTCATTTTGTTTTAATTTTAGTTGAGTGTAAAAATTAAAAAACTGATGTTTCGAAGAGTGTCATTTTTTTATATATTTTGATACAGAAAAGGATAGAGCAGTTGAGAAATAGTTATTTTTCTACAACCATTATGCAAACAAATCTTTATACCCAAAGCAGACCTTTCTTAATTTCTTTGATATCCGTTGGAAAAGTAATAATTTAGAGTGCGAAAAGTACATGCTATGGCATTTTTCCTCATGGAAATATCAAACACATCTATGACCTATCAACTTTTTATTGACAAGTTACTATTTTTTGTTTTATTAATAAATGTGGTTGTAGAAAAAATATTGTGTGCAACTTGTACGCAAAGCGCTTTTTCCACTCGCTTGATTTGCGGCACTCGCCTTAAAAGCTCGAGCCACAAACTTCTGAGATCGTGGGAAAAGTAACGCTTTGCGCACTTGTTGTACAAACTACTATTATGCAACAAGTGTTTAAAGTGATACTCTTTTTACGAATGTGAATTTTAAGGTGAGTGCGACAATCACATGAGTTTTTTATCACTTTGAATTCGTTTATGTTTCACACACCTTCCTAGTATCACCCATGTTTAGAATTAATTTTTTTAAGTTCGCACCTTTGTGCGGCAGTATTGTCGAAACTAGTTGCCATTCCCCCTTCAATTTTTTTAAAATATAATTTGTGTGGTAATATATTTTGAGTTTTATTACGTCATATATTTATAAATTAATAAAAAAGAACAGAAATATGATATTTTTATATAGCACACCATATTCCGCCACTGACAACCATTTAATTCATATGGTACTTGCGTGTATTTGCTACGTCTTTGAAATTCCCAAGTTGAATTTATTATAGTGCTTAAGCAATTGTTGATAAACATATAATAAATAATGGAAATAATAAAAATACTTTTCATACGTGTAAAAATAATTTTTTCGCAAATCGATAAGAAATTTTGATATTCCAGACAAAATTTCTTAAAGAAAAAGTCAAAATTTCCTAACTGTTGGGAAATATTCATTTTCTTACTGTAATGAAATATTTCCTTACAGTTCTTAGTGTTCTACATAAATGATTGAAAACATATTCGTATTTTTCTCTTGATTTCTTCGGTAATAATTATAATCAAGCAGTATTCACTGCTTCAACCAGCTCTGGAGGAGTTCCAGGAATGAAAAAACCATCATCACTTATCATTTTACACTGTTTTGCTTTCGAAAAAACCAGCAATTAAATTTATATGCGCCAAGTTTGACAATTCAACATTAATACGTTTCCATGTAAAACAACCAATTTTATTACGAATTTCAAAGCACCATTTATTTGTGAATAAAATTATTAGCGATTTTTTCAAAATTAATTAATATCTGTCGAATTTTAAACGATTTGCGGAAAAATAGTATGTTTACCTCGTGGGAAAAGCCATGCACATTCCTGGACTCTGAGTTGCTTGCGCCTCGACTTAGCAATCTTCACAGTCGTCCAGGAATGTTAGACGTCTTCTACTCGGTAAACGATGTACTATTTTCTCCTCCTATTTTATAACAGGCTACTTAAAAGAATAAAATCAGTTTTATAATGACACTTACTATGAAACGTATTCATTTTGATACAGCTCTTTTAGCCAATAGAATCAAATCTCTTTTAGCGAAGTAGGCAGTTATTTTGACAATACTTTTTCAGTCAATAGAATTAAATTATTTAGTAGTCAATAATCTAAAAAAGTTAAAAAAGTTACTAATTAATATGTTGGAAAAAAAGTGTTCACATTACACAAGTAATGGTAGATGGGCACTATGGTTAAGAAAAAAAAGTGTTCTTTTTCATTGTTATAAAAAAGATCCTTTTCATTTAAGATAATATACAGGGTGTTTCTATATTCGACTGACAACGCTCTACAGGTGATAGCTCTTGTTAATTGTTGAATTTTGATATCGGTACATATACCCTTATAGGGCTTAGTTGCTGAGATACAGGGTGTTAAAAGTTTTAGATAAAAATTAAACAATTCCCATAAATCAAAAACATTTTTAAATATTTTTTTTCAAATCTGGTGACCAATATACGTAAGAAAGTCATATTTTGACACAAACTAACTTTTGAAAAATTTAACCAGTGGCGCGCTATTAGTGGCTTTTACCCCCCTATTTTTTACACCTCTGTTCAATTTTAATTAAAAAATAATAACCTTTTATGGTGTTAAAAAGAACGGTCTTCGAGAAATTTGCTTCTAAACAAAAGTCTGCAAGTACTTAGATAATTTATGAATTATGATTTGTATTGTAATTTGTCCGTCGACGTTTTGCTAAACCATTAAATATTTGCCTTAATACATACCATTATTTTATTTTGACTGATAATTAACCTTAAACAGTTGAAAAGTGAGACAAGCTATTTATGGACTTAATTTTGTTGTTGCAATTTAATAAATATCAAAATCATAATAGCGCAATATGCTATTCAAATTAAAATCTAACAAATTGACAGAATTAAATAATTACAATAGGTGTTCAGACTTTGTTTAGAATTAAATAATTACAATAGGTGTTCAGACTTTGTTTAGAAGCAAATTTCTCGAAGACCGTTCTTTTTAACACCATAAAAGGTTATTATTTGTTGAATTAAAACTGAACAGAGAATTAAAAAAATTAATAGAAAATGTTTTTGGCCCAGTGGCGTAAAAAATAGGGGGCAAAAGTTGCCACTAACCCTAATAGCGCGCCACTGGTTAAGTTTTTCAAAAGTTAGTTTGTGTCAAAATATGACTTTCTTACATATTATATTGGTCACCAGATTTGAAAAAATATTTAAAGGTGTTTTTGATTTATGGGAATTTTTTAATTTTTATCTAAAACTTTTAACACCCTATATCTCAGTAACTGAGCCCATTAAGGGTATATGTACCGATATCAAAATTCAACAATTAACAGGAGCTATCTAGCGTAGAGCGTTGTCGGTTGAATATAACAACACCCTGTATAATATTCTTAAAATAAATATATTGATATGGGCCACCTGGTAGTCCACATGCATTATCCAAGATTCTCAATCCGGGTTGGATTCACTATACATCAAATTTTAAGAAATTATAAAAAAATTACAATTTATTTAAATTTTTAATGTCCTGGTACTTCTTTTACTTCTGTCAGTTCTTCCCATTCACTAATGTGTCTTTTATCTGTTTCTTGGCGCTGTCTTTGTATTACCTCCTACTTTATATTTGTTCGTATATGTGTTTTCAAATTAATTTTCCCTCTGTTTCTATCTCTTCATATAATTTAACCGGCAACGGCTACACGCCGGTGTACCATACCGTCAGGAAAATTACAACGCTTATATTTAGTTCCTCGTATTTTTCCGAACTTTGCCGACCTCAGTACCTTTCATTCCTAGCTTGTTGATGATCCATAGAAAATGAAAATATCAGTATCAGATTCGAAATCGTGGTAGAGGCAATAAGGTTTGAATATTGAATACGGTATATGGTACCGGCGCATAGTGTAAACGTCATACATTTTAAGCATAATTTATTTTATATTACGAATTATTCGTATCGAAAAACAATGTGTCAACGGCCCCAACTATCAGCTATGCACCCAGATGATCCAAAATTCGTGGAATGCACTACTAATTTGTTAGATGAAGATGACAGTGAAAGTGAACATGCGTCTGAATCAGAAATATCAGCTTCTGTTAATGAGGTTGAAGAATCGGGTACTAATAATGAAATGGGATAACAGGTAAACCAACAACAAGTTAAAAAGGTAGAAGAACAGGCAAATCAAAATTATTATTATGGACGTGAGAAAAGGAGAAAAAAGGAGGGAATCTGAAAACAAAATGGTAATTATTCATTGTAGAGTATGCCATATTTTTATGTAACTTTTTCTTATTTATTTTAGGTCCAAAATATCACCACCGGCAAATATAAGGACAAGGCGACATAACTTGTTTGTAAATTTACCTGGATTACGGGGACTAGCTGAAGCATTAGAGGGCAAACCAAATATTGAAGAAATTAGAGCCTTTCTTGGTCTTTTGATGTACACAGAAGCATTTAAATCAGGAAATGACAATTTAGATGCTTTTATGCTACTCACGGAACAGGACGTGATATTTTCGATGTGTGATGCTAAAGAGACGGTTCGAACATTTATAATGTTACCTTAGATTTGATAATTTCCAAGACAAAGATGCAAGACTGAAACGTGATATTACCATAGAACACCTTAACTACACAGAAGCAAAGTACAAGGCGGCACTTTGATCTTCAAAGGGCGTGACCTTCATTCCCTGCTAAGTATTACATCTGTCATGTTTGAGCGGCAAATTTGAATTAAATTAAATTAGTGTAGTTCTGAGCGCACCTACTTTCAGCATATTATTTAGTTTATCGATTCTATTATAAACTTTTCTTCACAGTTAACCTTCTACTTTTGTAAATTTACACACAAAAATACATTAATTAAGTATATTTTTCTTAAACCTTAATTCTTTTTTAATAAAAAAAGTAATAAAGGATCTAAACTTTTGAAAAATAAGTATGTGTTACAGATGACAGAATACTATCATTTCCGTTTTAAACTAGATTATTAATAAATGAAATGAATATTGTCATATTAAAGCTTAGATAATTAAGATTTTTTCTTTTATTATATAAATTGTTTTGAATTTGTGAATTTATTTATTCAGGAAAAATAATCTTCTGTTTAGATCGAGAAAATAAAATAACACATGCTAACATTTTTTTATTTTTTCCTAAGCATAATTAACATAAACAATAAAAATGAAAAAATCAAGGTATTAATGTTATTTGAAAGAAGAAAGAATGCAAGTGTAATACATTAGAAAATTGATCGTGGACAACCCTCAAATATAAGAAAATAAAATAATAAAAAAACAAAAAAATTTTGGTAGAAACAATTATAAATGAGTAAGTATGGATATTTTTCTGTTCTTGTTTTTTCTCTTCTCAGTTTTAAAATCTCTATTGGCAGAACATCCTCTGAAGAAAAAAAGAAAAGCACATAGAGTCACTGGATTTATTTAACAATCACTTGCTAGGAGCGAAATAAAAATGGACACTTCGAAAACAAAAAACGTATAAAATCTTGATAAAGGTTGAATTTGACGTTGATAATTGTAACACTTTGCATTGCACATGCGCTCCCAAATAAAATTTTTACGGAAAGGCAGACTTTCGCTTCTGTGTAGTTAAGGTGTTCTGTGATATTACTGCAGCTATCAGCAATTTCTTTGAAACGTTTATAGAAAATTTTCAAAGAAATTTTTGCCTTGGATCATATGTCTGTGTAGATAAAAATCTTGTAGCATTTAGAGGTCGCTGTAAATTTAAAATGTATATGCCCAATAACCCGGCAAAATACGGCATCAAACTTATGTGCCTAAGAGATGCACGGAATAACTATTTATATAATACCTATATTTATTCGGGAAAAGGTTGCGATGGAAACACTTTACCTAAATCCAAACAAGAACTAAAAATTCCGATGCAAGCTGTATTGAGATTAGTCAAAGGCATCGAAAAGATATAAACAGAAACGTCATACTTGACAATTGGTTTGAGTCTTTGGAGTTAGTACGTGAACTACAAAAAAGAGGTCTAATATATGTA
Organism: Neocrepidodera transversa; assembly: GCA_963243735.1. Taxonomy (NCBI): domain Eukaryota; kingdom Metazoa; phylum Arthropoda; class Insecta; order Coleoptera; family Chrysomelidae; genus Neocrepidodera; species Neocrepidodera transversa. The sequence continues at coordinate 17,194,989 of OY725343.1, forward strand.
AGAACTCTAAATAAAAGAAAACCGTAAATACCATTTTGCTTTTTGCCAAATAAATCTAGGACTGTCGCTAGTAGCATTTATGGATTTAATGCAGATATAACTTTGCTTTCATATGTTCCCAAGCCAAATAGAGCTATTATCTGAATGTCATCAAAGCATCACTCCTAAGATGTCTAGGAACACTTATACCTGTTAAAGTTTGGGTCAAACTGGGAGATCTCTACCTACATGATTTTGACAAATTTTTGAGAGATCACTAAAGTTTCAGATTAGAAATTTCAGATGGAGCATACATCGCTCATAGTAAACTGTAAACACAGATCACACAGGATGTATTTATATTTTGGTACTGAATACAGACGAATGCTGGAATCTGCAGCTTTATACTGTCCACACAAATGTGACAATCTCAGCGGGGACTCCAACAGTTCTAAACAGCGCCATCTTACAGAATTCTGGTAAGTTCCATTGAACCCAAAAAGTTCGAAGCAAAATCGAATCAGTAGATCCACCAGGGTTTTTAAAGATCTTAATCATTCCATAAAGAATGACACCCGAAATTGTAGAAGATTATAATTTGACTAAGGGAGGAGTCGATTCTTGCAAATGTGTAAACTACTCAGCGAGTAGAAAAACTAGGCGTTGGCCAATGACTGTGTTTTTTTTATACTAGATGTTAGTACCATTAATTCTTATATTTTGTACCAAAGTCATAAAAATGCAATACAAATAAATCGCATGGAATTTTTGAAAAATTTGACGAAGAGCTTAATATCATCCGTTTTAGAAAAAAGGTTAGAGAATCGATTAGAGAAAGAAATAGAGATTGGGGAAATACTAGGAAAAAATTTATCACAAACATTACGTCAAGATGAAAAACTTAAAAAAAAGAAAAAGTGTCAGTTATGTCCTCGGGTGTTAAAAAGAAAAACATTTTACCTGTGTCGCAAATGATCGAAACCAATATGCTTAGAACATACAAAAAAATGTGTGCCACTTGTGTTGAGGCGTAAGGTTCCTATTATATCGTTTATTAACGTTTATATCCTGAATTTATTGTTACATTTTTTTACTATTTTGATTTTATAATATTTTTCAATAAAATTAAGGCAATTCTAAACGAACCATTTTCATCTTTACTCACTTCATCTTCTTATATTTATTTATTCTATTTCTGTTTTTGTATATTTATTTTTTGGGTTCCTTTTACTTTTAAGTTATTTTATTTAATTTTATTTCTTTAATTCTTATAATTCATCTTTGACAATTTCAAAAATTTCTTAATTATCAAAAATGTACAATCTATTTTTTATATCATACTTGATTAATTTTATTTTTAAAAATTGCGAAGTAATAATTTAGCCAGGATTGATCATCTAAAATATGACATCTGACTACTTTATATTAAATTATCTTATCAATATATTTCGGTTAAATGTGAGTAGAACAAATAGCGTAAGCAACTCTCGCATGTAATGGCCATATGTATAGTATAAGAGATCTTACAGATGAATGTAGTTATCAATTTTCAAGTCTACTTATTTGGCCGATACAGATCGGTATCTTACGAGATCTTAATAAAATCATTGTGGAATCCTAAAGTGATGTTAATTAGACGTATTTACTTTGTCACAAAAATCATTATTTGATGAATAATTAAATTATGAAGTCTTTCAAATATTCAAACGGTGAAGATTTCAAAATAGGCACATGCACTGTATATAAGATACACATCAATATAAGCTAATCAGATTCGCAGATTGGTACCCAGAGACGAATCCGAAATTCAGACGAGATCTGCTTGAAATAATGGAGGAACGCGGCACATCAGACACGGGGTGTTTGATATTCCGTGCATCCTCATAATTCGTAAGATGATCAAAGTTCTCTCTAGAATTTCCGTATCCTTAAGATGAGATTATCAACCCCACACAGGTTGAGTATAATCCATATTGTCAACACGCCTCAAATTTGATGAGTTTTGTTACAATACCACGAGAAATCGTTGTCTGAATACGTAATAAGGACAAACCGAGAGCCAATCTCAGTTTTCGCACCATCTCGCCACACTCCTCTCTTTTCTCCTATCCGACCTTTCTAATCTAACCTACAACTTGACATTGGTGGAGTGCTGCATTTTCGTCACCCTTCTTTAAGCGAACGTAATTCATCAATGAAATCTCGATATACACATTTTATTTTTTAGGCACAAATTTAAAGTAAGTTAGGGATTTTGTCTATTATATACTAATATCATTTATTAAGCAAATTTTAATTTGAATTGTTAAAGCTGTAAATAGATAAAGGATTAACCACGTTATTAGTTAAACATAGAAGACCTAGTGCCGTTCTAGTTTTTTTTTTATTAAACCAATGCGGTTTAATTATTATGGGCCTAACAGCACTTTCTGAAATTAAGGGAGGAAATTAATTATTATTTAGCTGAACTAGTTCATATCGCACATCCCGTACTAAAGTGACACCATTCAAAGCTAACATACAGCAAACCAGCAAATCAAATTAAATTAAACAAATTAACATTTTTTTTTATTATTCACATTAAAAATTGTAATTAGAAAGGACTTTGTGCTCAAAGCTTGGTAACTGATAGACGGGATGAAAATAATTATAATTTTTTTTATTGTTATTCTAAAGTTGTAAATTAAAAATGTATATATTGAAGTAAAATTTTGGTACTCATAGTAGTGATTACTTGATGGGGTATAGTGAAGTCAGCATAATCAATTTAAATGTGTTAAACGAAAACGAACTTATATTCGATGATAAACGATTCCCTTGTTTCATAATTCACTTAACTCAAAATTTCAAAGTTGTTCCAAATAAATTTCAATTTCTACTTACGGTATTTTAGGTAAAGACTTTCTGTCATACTATTAATAACAAAAATTCCACAGTATTCATTCCATATCAAAGTCAAATATATACTTTTCCATTAAACAATTTAAATTCAAATTTATTCGAAATTCCTGCTAGGTCAAAAGTTATTCGCACAGTGAAATTTCCATTGACGAAAGGTGAATCTGCTTTAATATAGAAATCAAACCGTGTGTTTTCATAGGAAATACCTACTATTTTTCAGGAAAATGATTCCCAGGACCCAAAAATTTGTTTTATAAATGAAACCGAAAAGATCGTATACGTACCGGAAGATATTATTCAAATCAACTCTGACTGATTTTGATGTTTTAGAAATATCCACCGGTACCCACAAAGACATACTTGCAAAATAGTATAAATGATTTAAACATGGAAGAAAAAGAGAGCATTTTAAATATAATTCACGAATTTAATGATATATTTTTACTTGAAGGAGTTAAACTTACGTATAATGACGCAGTTCGCCATTCAATACCTGTAACAAACAAGAAACCTATTTTTGTTGAATTCCAGTTGCTCAAAAACCAGAAGTACGACGATAATAATTTTTTCCGAATAATTAACTTCATCACAATCTTATAGATGTATTTCCGTATCGTCATCATCGGAACTTCTGCAAAAACTTTCTTGGACACTTTTTGTACTTTGTTCTTGCACTTTTTGTTCAATTTCTCCAAATATTCCATTTTTATCACATTTTTTTCGGGGGTACCCATCAATATTCTGGTTTTTACCTTCTTTCTTCCTCCTTTTGTGCAGCCTTTGGATATGGCCTTATCTTTTCAGGACTTACAAAATTAACTTGAGTTGGAGGCGTATTTTGGAGTTGATGAGATGGTCCCGGCTTGTCAAAATGTTCAATTTGTTGTACAACTACATTTTCAAAGTCAGTCTCTGGTCGATATATTATACAGGCATTCAAAAATTCGTCTTCACTAAATATTTCCGCATTTAGAGGATAAATGCCCGTTCCAAAAAAATCTCCTTGTTATGTTCTATTGAGGAAACGCTGTTGGGTAGGCTTTTCAACTTCGGCAATTTGGTACAGAGTAATTGGTTTTCCTGGATTGTGAAGCAGTCCTTCACTAACAGCATGATTGTAATATGTCTTATAGGGGAAAAAAAAATTGAATCCAAAGGTTGGAGCTTGTGTGAAGTGTGAGGTAGAAATGTGAGTAACACAACACCATAACTGGTTTATCATGGATAGCTTTACATCATCGATGAAGTGTCATGTACTGAAAGAATTTTTCATCGTTAGAATAACCTGTGGTATTGGTAGTTTTAATTATGCTTGGAGGAGCTCTCTTCAACATATGTTGTTTAAAATAAACTTTTAGAAAAAATAGCATCCTATTTGTTTGACTACTTTAGGAGCTATAATACGCGGTGGCATATCAGTAGTGGCATTTCCAGTTTCGTCAACATTATATATGTTGCTTGGTGAGAACTTGTACTTTTCTTCTCATTTTTTAAGTTTAGCAAAAAATCCGTCAACGTTATTTTTAAAGAATAATAATAAAATCAAAAGTCATACCACATAAAAATATTGTAAATTAATTGAACAAGTAGACATGGGCAACATGTTTCGGCCAAACAATGGCCATCATCAGCCCTACAATACAAATTATAAAATATGTTAAAACACAATATGAAATTACAACAAAATTTAAGTTACTTACAATTATTTTTGTTGAAACTCGTTGAACGCGACAGACTAGTTGCTTCTGCTTTGCTTAATGATAATTTAATTATTATGTCGTTTCAAAAAACCACCGCCTGCTTTTTCTCCTCTTTCCATTTATCCGGCACATTTTTTATTTTTTTATTGGCATACGGATTAGCTCATTCAAGAATTTCTCGTTTATTCAAGCCATAATGTAGTCGAGGTGAGATTTGCGAAATTTCTCTGGCTGCTTCTCTTCTTCCACTGTAAATATATATAGTACTGCTGAATCTCTCAAAACTATTATTTCCAATACACTATTTATGGCTTCGTCGTATCTTGCTGAAACAATAAAAATAAGTAGATACGTAAAACAAACCAAAGAGTATTATTGTATGTTCCAAGGAATTGAGAATATATAAGATTTTTAATTAATAATATTTATGACTGATTTTTATTGCGAGTTTTTTCTGGCTTAGAAAATTTAGGTTTTTCTCATATCAAAAAAAAATAGTAAGCAGTAAGCCATACACGTTCATAATTCGGTCTCCCCAAAATTCCAATTACAATCCTTAACACACACAAAATAATCCCAATAGCACGTGTATAGTCTATACGAAGTCAATCTCAACAAATAAATAAAAGACTCATGTACCGGGACTAATAAATTTACTTGTTAATACCATATAAAACCTCCCATAAAAAAACTGATGTTTACACCTCGTATGAATTTCTTATCACTCACTCAATTGTATGCCGGCCACATCTAGTCAAACAAATAATATTGCATGGACATACAAGCAAAATATGAAGATCAAAAAACGTCGGGTCTACTGTGCGTTTGCATTGTAGAGTGAATTGTCAGTGCAATACTGCGGCTTGGGTTAGGATTTATAAAATTAGTTTATTCTGCGTTCTTAATCAAGATGGCGTTGTGGAGACCTTTTCTTGATGGTTCTGATAATGAAGCGAACAATTTTGAAGGGTCGGTTGAAGATAATTCTATGGCGAAGCCGTCGGAATTTTTAAATAAAGACTTGCATCCTGAAACCCAATGACTTATTTAAAATATTTACACATGTGTGAACTGATTAATCTTGTTCGTATTACAATTTATACTGTTGTTAGAACAGGATATGTAATTGATCATCACGTAAACCGAAAAAGAGATAATCAGAAGTTTAAGAAGGTTAATAATGCCAACAAAGTTATACGCCGAGATGTATAAAAGTTTTACGAAGAAAACAATGTTCCAACCTTAGAAATGGTTCATAACAAGTTACGGGATTATCCCGATTATGAATATAAATCTCTGAACATATTGCTAGATTGTAGTTTCAAGATAACATTTGACCCAGAGTTATTTAGTAAAATATTAAACCCTTGATTAAAATATTGACCGTTCCTTATGAAACACCCTGTTGAGCTACAATAATTATTATGGACATTATCAATCTGATACTATTGTGTCAATCAAAACATTTTACTATAATTTTGATTGATGTGAAGTATTAGATTAAAATTTATTCACAGGGTGATATTTTCCTAGGCTCCACTTTTAGAATGTATTAGACAATATTTTAATAGCTTTTTCTCTTGTTTATTATAAATATTATTATTTTTAATACTTAATTGTATAATCCTCTACACAGTATTTTTTTAGTTGTATTTTGCAATTAAAAACTATTAGTCATATAAGTTTTTGTAACAATATATATTGATAATTTCCTGTTTTGTATTTTTTATAACCAATAATTCTTTATTTAAATCAATCTACTAACTTTATTGAAATTAATAATTATTTATTAAATTGAAATAAAACACAAAGTCATGTACCACACTATGTAAATAATTGAAAAAAATTTTGAAAGTGGCAACAAATTTCGGCTAAATATCCATCTTCAGACCTAAAATATATAATATTCTCAGAACAGGAGGTGAAGTACAATATTAAAACTAACCATATACAGTGTGCGCGCAGAGTATGGAAATATGGAGATATCTTTGATATACAATAACAAAATTTTGGTTATGTATATTAGATGGACTAGTGATTTTAAATTTTATAGTTTCGATATTGCCAGATGTACAGTTTCTGAGATATACGAACAATATGTTTATTTTTAAATGGGATAATACTTATATTTTATAATTTTCTGTTAGAGTTTTTTATTGCTGATGCAGCATTCAAACTGTTAATGGCCAATATTGACCATTAATTTTAACAAACAGGAAAAAACCATTTTTATTTTGTAATTAATAGTATAAACAGAAAACAATACCTAAAGAAAAAAATATAAAAATTAAATTCGCTGATCCCTCTAATATACATAACCAAAATTTTGTTATTGTATCTTAGATATATCTTTCCATACGTTACACTGTATAAATTCGTTAAAAGTTGGAATATTACATAATAATTTAATACTTGCTATTATGCTATTATATTAATGTAATTTTTCAACTTTTAATGAATTTATACAAGGTGTCCCAAATAAGAGTGATCGATTTTAAATGTAAATGCACAGCTTATGAATTGCTATAAAGAATTCGGGTTTTCACTAGTTGTTTTCGTTTACTCAAAAGTTTTTTATGACATTTGTTTACATTTTATCCCGTCAATACATGGTGATCTACTAGTTTTGGTCAAAATAAATGGAAAAAATATTCATCTCCTTTTAAAAAATGCATAGTTTAATATTTTTGCCTTTCTAACAACAAAGATATTCGACTTTTTAAGAATCACTGCATTTTTCCTCATGGAATAACTGACATTAAATAAAAAATAACAAATCTGATAAATAATTTATAACAAAACTGTAATGTAAATAAGAAAGCAATTATTAGTAATAAAGAATGAAAAAGTTACAATAAATACACATCTGCAAATTTTAAAATTTTCAAACGATTTTTCTAACATGTCTGCGGAATATTTTCGACAATGTTTCTAATGTAATTTTTTTAATTTTTTGATAGATATGTTAATTTTTATTTAATGTCACTTTACTCATAAGGAAAAATGCTTTGTTTCTTGAAAACTGATCTATATTTGTTGTTAGGAAAGCAAAAGGAACCTAGTAAATTATACATTTTTTAAAAGGAGCTGAATCGTTCTTTTGGAAGCCATCAAAATATACAGGGTGTTCCATTTAAAATCATACATATTTTTTCATTTATTTTGACAAAAATTAGTAGATCACCCTGTATCGACAGGATAAAATTTAAACAAATTTCATAAAAAACTTTTGGACAATTAGTGAAAACCCGAATTTTTTAGGGTAATGAATAAGCTGTGCATTTACATTTAAAATCGATTACTCTTATTTGGGACACCCTGTATATTGTAAGTTTTAAGATTGTCCTTCGCCTCTTGTTATCAGAACATTGTATATTTTAGGCCTGAAGATTTAGCCGAAACTAGTGGAGTTTGTGCTTTATTTCGATTTATTGAACATTGTACATTCGAGGTATGGATAAACTTTTGGATGTAACAATGGGGAGTTCAACTTGAAAAATTAGTCCATCTTTTTTTACATTATTTGAGAAAAAAATGAATTTCTTTTTATGAAAAAATCGTTTTTTCTGTTTTTTTCTTTAATTTAACATGAAAAAATTGATATTTAAAAATTACTGCATCTATGCAACTTGTAGTGAACCTACGTCACTTATGTGCAATAGCTGCAGCATAATATTAACGTGGGCCAGTTTCATTAAATAAAATTGACGCTTTCAAATACAGATTACGTTTGCTTATAATGTGTCGTTTGGTCAATATGTTTTTAATTGTGATTACTTTTACCTTTGTTTACATATCTTTACAAATACAAATAAACACGGAAAATGTGTTAAAAAAAATGTGTTAAATTAAGGTGACTTACATTGAATGTCATTTTACATTTTTTAATGTTACTATTTCTATATAAGTTAAGTATAGCAAGGAAATATAATTTATAAAGGTTCACAAAAACTTTTAGAAAATTTTCCTATATATGTTTTCCAAAAATGGCGAATACGCACATCGTTTTATTAACTCCAATTATTAGCATACAAATCGCCAAAAAATCAGAACAAAAATTATTTGCCGAGAACGTGAATAGGCAATATTAACGAAAAGTTTTTTTAAAGAAACTACTCGTCTCAGGCACTTATCACATTTTTTATCTATAATTCTATCTTTCCAAGCACTATAGCATGTGACCATGAATTTTAAATCACTAGTGAATGTTCAAAGTTTTCTAATATGAGAGTAATATTCGTACGAAAAGTTTAATAACATTTCTTTTTCGTTCTCTCAAAAGAATATTAAATAACGCAAAGTCGCCATTTAAAAGAATTTTAGATGAATATTTGCATTTTAATGCAAAAATGAAATGTATTGTGATTTATGCCAGTTAATTAGGGAGAAGGAATACGAGAATGGAATATTAAAAGGAAAATTTCAATAGATTAGTTCGTGTATTATTCTGGCGCTACAAAAATGAAATAACGAAAATTAAATTTAAAATTTTTTTTCAGATACAATTTTTAATTATATGCTCCTATTTTTAAAAGCTACCCCGTATATCGAATAGTATAGACCATATAAATAAATTACCTTATATACTTAACTTCATTTAATTATCTTAACAGGTCATGATTTTTTTAACGTAAAAAGTGTTCATACATTTGTTTAAATTTATTACGGTAGCTCGGTCTATAAATTAATGACCGAAATAATATGAGAAACTTCCGACAACCTTTTAATCAAACAAGTTAATTAAAATCAAGTAAGAGCAATTTATGACAGTCAACTAATTAGATAAATCAGTTTAGAAAAACCTTTTACTACCTCATCTTTTATATCCTCCAGATCTTCTTCTTCAGATACTTCAGCCACATCCGCTTCTCAAAAGCAATCTAGGACTAAAAACCCCAAAGGTTATCCAAACTAAACTTACCAATATTAAGGTCTAAGAAGGAAAGAAGAAATTAAATCACATAAGAGAAGTTCCCATTAAAGGTAAATTAGATAAAAATTAAACATGATGATCAGTGACCGAAATTAGTTGCCTTCTATTTTTTTTAATTAAATTTTGTGGTACCTGACTTCGTGCTTTATTACCTCAATCTAGGAGTGTTGCCTTCAGGTACAATAAATATAAGACAAATCTCTGTCAATTTTTGCTCCCATAAAAAGTTTTATACCATCATTAAAGCTAATGTAATCCTTAAGGTCGATTTATACATATCAGCACCGTGTCAGGTTATTTTTTATGCATATTTAAAAAACCGAGTTGCGACAGTATCTTACCCAAGCGGAATGGTCAGGGACTAGCAATATATGGAGGCTTGGATAGTAGATCACACCGTGTTGATATTATTACTGGATAAAGAGGAAAAGCGAGAGCAGAAAAGGTGTAAGAAAAAAAGATCCTGTATGGAAGATCCTGTTTATTCTGTATGGAAAAAAAGACAGACCGAAGAAGAATTCAGAATATTCATAGAATAGTGGACGATGAAATAAAATTTCACGAATATTTCAGAAGCAGCAATGCCACAGCTTGACTATACTTTCGTGATTGTCGGGCCCATATCAGTTCCGTGCACAAGCAGTGTCGGCAGCAAAAATTTCTGTGCGGGCACTGACAGGCCCCGTCCGGGAAATTCCAATGTATAAACATAATCATAATCATAAAGATATTGTTGTTTTTAATCTGCCAAGCACTGTCATGACATGGAACGGACAAGGTACAACCAAAAATCTACAAAAAAGAATCAGTTACGCTACAGGATACCCAGATATCAACGTCATTTAATAAACCAAAATTAGAAATGCTCCTCCCTTAACATCACGTTCATCATTAACCGCTTAACGTGTTAATTATTTATGAAAAATCAGTCAAAAAAACACCATTTATTTTATGAATCAGTTACGTTGAACTTTGTTTTATCAATACCCAGTCAAATAAATCATAAAAAAATATATAATTTTTACACTCTTATAATAGTTATTTATGCAAGTGTGTACAGTGATACTTTTTTCACGAATGTGAATGTTGTCGCACGAGCCAAAGGAAAAAGGAGTGGCAAAAGAGTGGTTCGATAAAATGGGGCAAAAAACAAAAGTGAGCAAAAAAGGAGGGAAATAGTAAGGAAAATAAAAAGGGGTGAAAGTAGGACAAAAAATAAGAGTGGAAAAAAATGGGGGAAATGTGGGACAAAAACCAAAGTGGGAAAGACACATGGGATAAAAACAAAGGTGAAAAAAATAATTACTAAGAAAAGGCCTCTTAAACTGTTTGAAATAAGTCAAAAATTTAGGTTACTTTCATTTTGGAAAAGAGTCATAACATCTCTGTTTTCCGATTTCACAATACTATTCTCATTAGAAATAACTTCCTTTTACTCCATATATATTACTCTATTAATTCGATCACCTATATACTGTACCTTTATGGTGACTTTTTTAATTTCGATCTATCCCGGTTTCCAACTCTTTGATTTGTTTATTAATCTCCTTCTCTGAAAAGTCATCAAAACCTCTTCTACCGTTATACTCATCAACACCATTAACCAATTATAGACAGATGTAGATGCTGATAGATACTTTATTGGCCCTTCTATAACTTTTACTGTCAGTAGATAGAACGTCCTTTAACTTTAAAGATTCAATAACTAAAGGCGATGACGTTTAGAATAAAACTTAACTAGTTGATTTCTTGTACAATTGTCACAATCTAAACGTCATTGTCGTTAGTTACAGAACCGTTAAAGTTAAAGGACGTTCTATCTACTGACAATTAATCATTTAACTCTATTGGTCGCATCATCTCTTTTCAATCCCATTCTAACTAGACCAATCGTGCATCATAAAATCATGTTTGATATTCTACCAAACACACCAGACATAAATTCCAATCAGGATATTGATAACCTGGCATCCAACTTCAACAACAGATTTCAGTTTTCCTTACCATTAACAAGGAACTGAATCAGTTATCAGGAAAAAACGACACATTTAATTTTGATCACAAAGAAGGTCATCAATCTTGCAATTAATTCAAAATATTTACTAGCCAAAGATCCAAGTTGCAATCGCACTTAATCGTAAATGACTAAATCCTTTATTCTTAAGGTCAGAAATCCAAAGCTTTCTAAAACCACCCTAAAGAATACAGTGCGGAGGAATAAGTGTTACCCCCCCCCCCCTATTAACTACTCTATTTTTATATCTTAAGAAAAAAGCTCAAACAGGTCAATTTTTATATTAAACGTAGTATGTTATGACATAAAAGTTTCGAACCTGACATAATCCCTCTTCATGGGGGTGTTACCCCTTCCATTTTTTTAAATGAGAAAGTGCATCATGCGACACCTCATTTGAAACCTATTGAAACACTGATTTCAAAAATGTATAACACTTTGGTTCAAAAATTAACGGAGTCTGAGTTATTCGAGAGTTTTAAAGAATTCAATGAATTCTGTTGGCTTGACGGTAGGTTTTTCATTGGAGGGTTGGAAGTGTTTTCTCTTTAAATAAATCTTTCCAACATTGTAAATGTTGGTAACTGAATTTAATCATTTAATGTAATAAATTACAAGTAACAACTAAGGGTGTACTGAAAACTAAATAAATTTTAAACTTTAACAGTAACTGCAACTATACATTTTTGAAATCAGTATTTCAATAGGTTTCAAATGAGGTGTCTCATGATGCACTTTCTCATTTAAAAAAGTCGAAGGGGTGACACTCACATGAAAGGGATTATGTCAGGTGCGAAACTTTTATGTCATAACATACTACGTTTAATATAAAAATTGACCTGTTTGAGCTTTTTTCTTAAGATATAAAAATAGAGTAGTTAATACGGGGGGGGTAACACTTATTCCACCGCACTGTATAAACTATAATAGACATTTAAAAAATGATACTTAAGAGAATCTTCAAGTTGACCCAAACTTAGCATTCAATATAATGAACCATTAGACCCTTCAAGATGGAGCACAACAGGTCAATGGGCAAGTTGCAAATGGAAAAATGCATCCCTATATTTGCTTAAAATAAAAAACAATAAGATATGGCCGCATTCAAGGCACGCACCAACCCTTCATACCAAATTTCAGCTTGATTGGTCAAACCATATTAAATAACATTTTCACTTAGTCAGTACCAGAACTCACATTGTTCTTTCATTATTACAAATTTTAAAATTTTAATAATTATTAGCTAAATTTAAATTTTGATTAATTTAGAAAACGTTTTATCTCTAGAAAAAAAAAAGGGTTACAGACAAGCCCATAAATAACTTACTGAAATCATCCTGTCAGTTTAAGAGTCCATCATTTAGGCTTTTATAATATACATTTAACCAAATATTTTTTTTATTTCTAATAAGTCATGAAGCTGAATTAAATAATTAAGTGTAGGGATAAATATAGTTTAGTTATGATTCAACACTTAGTTTTTCTACTACTGTGCGTAAAATACTTACTTTACGCACGCAAAGGAGTGCGTAAAGTTTTACTTTTTTTCACTAGTGCGTAAAGTAAAATAAAATTTTCGAAATAACTTTTTTTTACATGTGCAACACATTTTTGCAATATTCTTATGTTTCTTATCTTGCCAAGGTTCTATGTGCCAGAAATCAACTATTTAACTTCAAGATTGTGGAAAATAGCTTGTTAACCTCTTACATGCGAAATCTATTTTTGCACATAAAAATTATGGTAGTAGAAAAAATATTGTATGCAACTAGTGTGTAAAGTGCGTTTTTTCACTCATGTGATTGTCGCACGAGCCAAAGGCGAGTGCGACAACATTCACATTTGTGAAAAAAGTATCACTTTACACACTTGTTGCATAAATAACTATTTTGTTTTAGTTTAAAAGTAATATGGAAATATATCTATTCATTTCAATCTAAAATATAAAAAATGTAATAAAATTGACTTAAAATATTAATTAAAATAAAATGTAATTTTTGAACAAAAACTGTTTTTTAAAGTAAGGTTTGTAATACAATATTATAATAATTATAATTAATTATTTATATAAATAATAACATATGGCCAGTTCTGTCTAGCTTTTTTGTAATTTCATTAATTTTTCTCAAACAAACAGTAAAAACTCAGAAATAAACTAATAATAATACAAATTGAAGGATACTCAGACTAAAGCCCAAAAGACATTTCCTCAATTTAATATTAAAATCCTTAAACAGGCCAAAACTTTTCTAGAAGAACTAAATCTCATCTACCTCAAACATAACGTCCAAATAAGAAATCACCACAAAAATACAACATTGTATTATGCACAGAACTTTTTCTTAAGAAAGCTTCATACTAACATAGACCTACAATAAAATAATTAAACTGAACTATAAGATCACCAATGAAATATTAATTGGGAAAAATTTATTTTTAAGTCAGAAAACAATGTACTAAACCTCGAAAAGGAAAAGAATTTCGCTAATCAGGATCCAAATAACAATCCGAAAAAAATAGAATCTTTTAAGTTATGACATATTAATTAAAATGTTTTATTATCTATCTAGGAAATAACGTTTTGCTTTTTTTATGATTATTAATATTATTTACCGCCATCCACTCTAAAATAACATTTGTAATCATTGCTGGTGACATCCGTAGGACGTCACAAAATTATTTTCCATCAAATGTCACAAACAATTTTGAATAACCCTCTAATCCGAAAAAAAAGGAAAAAAATGAACACAAACAAAATGAAGTAATAACAAGACAAATGAATTTCTGTAATTTCCACCCTTACGAAGTTGGCGGCACCGCTGAGGGGCGCCGCGCGGCGTGGGGCGGCGGTCCTCTAAATAATTTAGTGAACCAAAGCTCTCTAATAAGGCATATTATAGTAGGCGGAGGGGCCGATAGAGGGCGTACTTGGATCCACATCTCTCAGTGGATCGGTTAGTGCGATAATACGGTCAAAAAGTATTTCAACATTAACAGATAATACTTTTTATAATAATTGTATTTTAAAATTAGCACCAATATTTCGGATTTATTTATACTTATTCATACATAACTTTTTTTCTCCAAGTTTATATCAGAAAAGTTTTATACATTTTTTTGGATAAAAATATAAAGATGATTTTTATTCATAGTATTTTAACGTTACAAAATTATTTTTCATCAGATTTTTCTAGACCGTTATGAAATATCTCAAATATCTATTAGAATTTTTCAGAACAGTTTGGCAATCTCAGATTTTTATAGACCATCTTAAAATATCTCAAATATTTTTCTTTTAAAACTGCTTAGACATTCTCAAATTTTTCTAGACCGTCTTAAAATTTCTAAAATATTTTTTAGACTCTTTAAAAACTACTTAGACATTCTCAAATTTTTAAGACTCTTTCAAAACTCGTAAGATTTTTCTAAAACATCTTAAAATATCTCGAATATCTTATCATATCGTTCAGAACAGTTGAGACACTTAAATTCTGATAAGCCATCTTAAAAATATTTTTCAGAGCAGTTTATACACTCAAATTCTACTAAAATATCTCAAATATCTGTTAAATTTTTACGGAGCAGTTTAGGCACCATTAAATTTTTCTAGGCCGTTTTAAAGTATCTTAAATATTTCCTAAATATTTCAGAACAGATTTAAACACATTTAGGGTCTTCTAGAGTGTCTTAAAATATCGCAAATATCTCTTGGATTTTTTTGAATTAATTAGACGTTTTTAGGTTGTTTTAGCAAATTAGACACAGAGATTTTTTTACACCTCAAAAAATTAAATGGTGTCCTTTAGATCCATCTTCAAATTTTTATCAAAATTTTGCTTTCTTGATTCTTAAATTTAGCATTCTTAATATTTAAATTTTTTAGAATATAATTAAAAATCTGTTGCTTTTCATAAATGTCTTGTTTTTTTTATAGAAAATGTTCCTTACTAAAACAAAAGAGTTATAATATTTTATTAAAGTATATATTGCTTTTGTATTATTAACATTTTCAATACCATTTTGGTAAAATTATTAAATAATTTTTAAATTAACTGGCAATTAAATTAATTTAAAATAAATGCGCGATTATCCAAAAATACTTTTTCTACTACGGTGCGTAAAGTACTTACTTTACGCACGCTACGGAGTGTGTAAAAATTTTAACTTTTTTCACTAGTGCGTAAAATAAAATAAAATTTGCAAAGGAACTTCTTCGCATGCGCAACACATTTTTTTGCAATATCTTTGTGTTTTTTATCTTGCAAAGATTCTATGTTCCAAAAATCAACTAGTTAACTTCAAGATTGTGCAAAAAAACTCTTGTAGTAGATTGATTATTTTATAATTAATACCTACATATTTTTTGGTAGTAGAAAAAATATTGGCTCGTGCGACAAAATTCACATTCGCGAAAAAAGTATCACTTTACACACTTGTTGCATAAATAACTATTTTCTACTACCGTGTGTAAATTATTAACTTTACACGTACTTTGTCGTGCTTAAAGTTCAACTTTACGCACTAGTGCATAAAATGAAATACTAGTGCGTAAAATAAAATACGAGTGAGTAAAATAAAATACTAGTGCGTAAAGTAAAGTATTTTACGCACTAGTGCTTATTTTTTACTTAATACCTACATATTTTTTGGAAATAGAAAAATATTGTATGCAACTAGTGTGTAAAGTGCCTTTTTTCGCACTCATCTGATTGTCGCACGAGCCAAAAAAGTATCACTTTACACATTTGCTGCGTAAATAACTATTTAATAAAAAATATTTGCTTACTTTTTACAACATGAAAGCTGGTAAAAAGTGATAAAATAACCTGTATAATGTGATTTATCGAGTAAGGCATGAGAATACAGTCGCTGCACGGCTTCCATAAATTTTACCTAATTTAAGTGTGTTAAAATTAAGTTGATGTTTTTAATTTTTACATACAAATCTCTTCCGATCTGTTGCATCTACGCATAGAGATATGATAAGGTTAAAGAAAGCATGAAAGAGCACCTTTTGTTTTGATATGGACTCATGAAAATGCATTAGCGTCGTTGGTTCAGGGGCGTAGCAATATTTCGAAATTGAAATATAAAAACCATATTTTAATTTTTGTTCATCATTTTTACCTCTCGCCCTTCAGATAAGAGAGGTATAGGAATTATGCTAAAAATTGGGTAGTGAGTTTTCAATGAATAAACACGTTTTAGGGTCCCTAGAATACGATTTTAATATTTTCGCGATGATGTCTGTGTGTGTGTATGTGTGTTGGTGTGTTAGGATGGATGTTGTAGTAACGATAACTCAATAACAACTGAATTAAAAAACTTGAAATTGTGCATACACGATTCTTATACCCTAGATTAGATCTGATTAGATTTTGGTGTCAATCGGACAACCGAAAGTGGCAGTTGCTATGGGTGATGACGCCATTACTAAACAAAATGGCAATAAGGTTTTACACATATATTTTGTACACACTATAGTTTATTTTCGTATCATTAAAATTTTCAAAACTTTTGCCATTGTTGCCAGATTTACAAAAAAGTAAATTTTTTCCATACTTTTTTGTGCCACCGTGTAAATTTTTGATTATAAAAATGGTGAGAGGTCATGTGCTGGCCACATCAGATTTTTTTTACTTAATTATCCAACTTTCAGTGTCAACGAATTTTTATAACAGTTCGTTGATATGTACTTAAAAAAATGATAAAACGCGAATATGTTATATAAATTAATTAAATCTGTCAAAAATCCTTTCAAAGGTTCGTTATGAGTCCTAATATAAACATGGATTCAACTCCTCTCTCTACATCTATCGCTTCCAGTGTCAGAATTGGTATTTAAATTTTTGGTGAATGATCTTGAGAATCCACCATATTTTAAAAAAATCATGAAACCGTCTACATCCTCAGATTTATAAACAAATAAACATATAATAACGAAAATTATAACAAAGAAATTATTATAACCGAAACGATCTCCCAGGGTCGTAGGAAGAGAGCCAGGAGAGGGATAACATTTGGGTGTACAAAATGTTACGTATATAGGGGAAACAAATAGTATTAATTAGAAGTACAAAATGTTACGTATATGGGGGAAACAAATAGTATTAATTAGAAGTCTATTTTACAGAAAATAAAATCTGGAACTAATTTCCAAATTAACAAAAATAAATCTATACGTATAGATATTAGTATAATAATAAATTTACTCTTTTAGTCTGAAGCGCAGAATGAAGGAGATATTTTTTTACCATTAAATTTAATTTTTTTTTATTAATTTTCTAAGTAGTAAACCCAGCTCAGATTGAAAATAGTGAGTTGGAAATTAACAATTGGAACAATAAAAGTGTAGTGTGAAGCCCCGATATATCGGTAACTAAGTTACTGTAACTTAGTTACTTTTGAAATCTAGTAAAAAGTAACTAGTAACTTAGTTACTTATTGAAAGTAACCAAGTTACTTTTAAGTAACTAAGTTACTTTTTTAAAAAAAAGTTACTTTCAACAAAAATCAACCCGATTTTCGCATAACTAAAATTATTAGACTAATACAATAGATATTTATGTACCAAGGATGAAAAATTGTCTATAATCGAGCCTGCAAATTGATATCCGAGGTGCAGCCGAAGCTAGCAAGCAGGCGAGACAACAGACAGTTTTTCGTCGAGGTGCATATTATATATTTTTTTGTCGACCTATTAAATAATAATTATTATTACAATTATTATTATTATTATATTATTCTTATTCACACGTAAAATCTAGCGGATTTCGTAAATAATTAATTTGACAACAGCAAATGACAGTTATTGTCACAGGCGCCTATGTTTTTATTAAAACGTGGATTTACGAAAATTACAGCGGACGATAAGTGTTTGCGGATTAAAGTGTTCCTGCGGACGAAAAATACTTGCCTTCAAAAATAGTCGATTTTTCGTTCAGAAATTAGTACGTAAAATGTCATTTTTTGTAGTGGTCGACGAAAAAAATATTTTTATTTAATAGTGATGTAAATAAACCAAAATTACATAGTAAGTTTTAATTCAAGTGAATATATTTATTTTTTCTACTGTATATTTAAAGTAACTATAAAAAGTAACTATATCAAAAGTAACTTAGTTACTAGTAACTGTAACTATAGTTACTTTCTTCATAAAGTAACTAGTTACTAGAAGTAACTTTAGTTACTTTTATAAAAGTAACTATAAAAAGTAACTAGTTACTTTTTACACCCCCAACTCTGATGTTAATATATGCACATTCCCAGCGGTGAGGAAATATGCTATTTAGAAAAAAAGAGATAAAACGAAGGTTCGGTCATTCGGTCAATCTCTATCTCTCTTAAAACAATATCGTAGTTAGGACGCCTTGCCACTATCTTTAGAAAATTTTTTTTAAACTTTTCAAATAAATAGAAGATTATCAATACTCAAATGTGGTAAAAATTATTCAACGAATAATAAAACTTCAAGTCATACCACAATATTTATCAAAGTTGTAAAAGATTAACAAGGGGCGGTTACATGTTTCCACGTTACAATACTTAGATTATAATTCTTCCCATTAATTTCAATCTGCTTCTCTTCTTCTCTTTCTTTTTCTTTTTTCTTTTTTTCTTCATTTTTTTTTATTTTTCTTTATTTTATCTTTTTCATACGTTCTATTAGTTTTCTGGTACTTTGTCCCTGTGGTTCTTCAGTCCAATGTGTCAAATTCAATCTGTCATTTGGCAACAAAAATTTGTCAATCTTTCTCTTTGCAGTATGGTGTAGTACAATTTATTACGCAATTAATTTCAACCGTAATTTTTATTAACAGTGAATCGTAGAATGTACTTTGATGTATTTTTATAAATCATCTCCAGTATGGAGTTTGTAGAGTTGTTGTTGTAAAACTTCAGATATTCCATTAATACTTTTTCAAAAATTTTCGTTTTTTTTCAACGTTTTTATCGTCGTAATGTATTTCATTAATTTTCATTCTCATACCATTTTATAATAGTTCAGCAATTGTTGTACTTGAGAGACTTCTATTTTGTAAGTAATCATATTTAAGATAATAATTTTTGTAATTTTTAACTTGTATATTTGTATTATAGACCTGATGATGGCCATCGGTTGGTCGAAACATGTTAACGCCCCTTGTTAATCTTTTACAGCTTTGATAAACTATTGTCGTATGACTTAGAGTTTTATTATTCGTTGTTGTCAAATAAATGT
Source organism: Neocrepidodera transversa (assembly GCA_963243735.1). Taxonomy (NCBI): domain Eukaryota; kingdom Metazoa; phylum Arthropoda; class Insecta; order Coleoptera; family Chrysomelidae; genus Neocrepidodera; species Neocrepidodera transversa. Next base: position 17,214,737 of record OY725343.1, read on the forward strand.
TGAAATTTCAATGGACTGCAATTTCCCAAAGTTATTCGCTCTAGAGCAATGTATAGATTTAAGTCTGAAATTTTAATATGTTGCTCATAGATATCTCTCTTATTTAATAATAATAATAATAATAATAAAATGTCTTTATTTGTACAAGCAAAAAAAATAGTACAATATTGTAGGCGAGATTTAGCCTGTGGCTACTCTTACATCTAACCCTTACAGAAAATAAATAAATAAATAAATAAATAAATAAATAAATAAATAAATAAATAAATAAATAAATAAATAAATAAATAAATAAATAAATAAATAAATAAATAAATAAATAAATAAATAAATAAATAAATAAATAAATAAATAAATAAATAAATAAATAAATAAATAAATAAATAAATAAATAAATAAATAAATAAATAAATAAATAAATAAATAAATAAATAAATAAATAAATAAATAAATAAATAAATAAATAAATAAATAAATAAATAAATAAATAAATAAATAAATAAATAAATAAATAAATAAATAAATAAATAAATAAATAAATAAATAAATAAATAAATAAATAAATAAATAAATAAATAAATAAATAAATAAATAAATATATAAATAAATAAATGAGATAGAGAAATGAAAAGAAAATTACAGTTATCCAATCAATAACATTTGATTATTAAAATAAAAAATTTAATTAGAATTTTTTTAAAATATTGCTTGTCTGTTGTGTTTGAGTAAACACTATTCAAAATTGTTTGCAATTAAGCAAAATATGAGGTTAAGCAGGTCTTATGGCACAAATAAATTATTAATTCTCAAAAATTAGACGTGAAAATGTCTACAAATTTTATTAATTAAATTAGAATTACAATTTTTATTTAAATAATGATTTTCATGGCATAGTGCAGAAATTCGTATGCCGTTCCTGTCGTATCCTGTCACGAAAACCGAGAGCCAATTGCCGGTAATGAAAGAAATCGAACCCATACTCCATCTTCCTCACTCTTTTCAGCAAACAAATATTACGATATACAGGTGGGGCATATCCATGAGTATATGTTAATGCATGAGTAATGTTAATGTTCAACTTAACCTGTGAAAATAGATTCTTCTTTTCATGTATCATGTGCCACTCTGTCATGTGTCATCGGTACTAGTCTTCTTATAGGAAAGGAGAAATTCAACTAAAAATTAAGGATAATGTAAAGCGCGGAGAAATATTAAGGTAAAGGAATTACCATTAAATAGATTCAGAAAGTAATTGTGTGAATTTATCCGATAGGAAAATATGGTTTTTCTTTAGATCTTAATCGTTCAGATATTTTTTTATTAATTAATAAAAAATTTTATATATATTTTTCTAAAGAGTTGAACCTATGTCTGATCGGGAATGGTTTTAGTTAGAAGTTGACATTTGAAAAAATTGAAAATGTAGTATGAAGTGGACAAAAAGCGAGAAATTGTCTACAGTTGTTCCTGCTTAGACTGAGAATAATTTTAGTTGAAAATTCAATCTGTCAAAATAATTCTGTACTTAATTAATAATTCAAATATCCTGAAAAAGGAAAAATTGGAATTTCTGGCCCTAATTTGTCGAATAAAATCAATTGTGTAAACAATAAATTAACCACTAAATAAATATAAATCCCCATGTATATGGTGATTTTTATTCATGATCATTTAGAATTTATTTCATTTGTGTTGGGTAAATTATCTCGATTGTTAATTGCCTTCATTAATACACTTGTTCGTTAAATAACTATTAATTTTTTATATTTTCATCAATAAGCTTATTATCAATATATTTTTTTATTTCTAAAAATCTGCTAACATAAATCTTTCTATTTCACAATCCAAAATTCCCCTTGACAGTTCGGCAAAATCAATTATTTTTTTTAACAAAATCCAAAATATTTACCTACTTTAATTAACATTTTTCATTTTTATCTTAAAACCAAAGAAAACTGTTAATTTTGTTATCAAATCCTATTCATCTCCATTTTATTCAATCTCTACTTACTATTATATTTTATAAAATATTAATTCTATATTATATCGGGTATAATAAATTTTATTACAATACGTTACTCATAAAAACATTAATAATTCAAGATAATATTTTTTTAATTTTAAAATGTTTAAAAACACAGTGCTCTAAAACAGTCGTTGAAAAGGACTCATTTCCCGTGTTGCCAATTCGACTGATTATTTATTCGTTAAAATTTTACATGGGTTATTAGAAATCAATCTAAACATTTTGCCCTAAAATTCAAATAAAATGTGGATTGTGTGTAGTATTTTATTTTCTTTAAATAAAGGTGATGGGTATTGGTATTTGAAAACTTAGTCCTTAGGCATTCATTTTTTTTATATTTAAATATTAGAATGTTTGTTGTTTTTATCGGTTCATTAACGAATCAAAGTATATTTTGTTGTTCAAGTAAATGTTAATGGATAAAATAAATGTGTTAAATTTGTAAAAATATTTGTAAAATGTTTTTTATCAAATCTTGAACAATTTTGTTTTAAGAATTTTTTTAAACTTTAACTGCAGTGAAAACACCGTTAACGTTTTAAACACATTTAAAATACATTAGGTATTTGTAAATTATTGTCGAAAAATCCGTGTAGACTCGAATTACATACATATATTTTTTCAAAAATGGTTTATTTAGACACAGAGGACCGAAAAACTGAAACAAAGCTCAAATCTCAAAATGGTTTTTTAACCCCTTCAATATATTTTTTCTCTTATGACGAACAAGCTACTTTTTTACTTTCGTACTGTTTTCTTTGTATTTCAAAGTAGGGAAAAAAAAGAAGGGGTTAAAAGGTGGAAGATAAAATTAAAAATAAAACCAATAAAAAAGAAGGAAAAAAATTTTGGGAAAAACATGGCATTTTTATGTGAAATCAATGCAATCAAGCTTGTGCATTAAAGTTTTGTATGAATTTTTCTCCAATTATCTTCTCTCTACTCTAAAAATTAGAGTGGAGGAACTAAATGTGGGAAAAAAAGTTTGAAACAAAAAAGTTAGTAAAAAAGTAGGAAGAAGAAGAAGAGGGAGAAAAGTGGAAAAAAATTTTAAATTAGGAAAATAGTAAAAAAATAATGAAAAAGTTAGTGAATGAAAAAGTGGAAAAAAGTTTGTGTTATGTAAAATAATTCACCCATGAGCAATCAAACTAGTGCACATAATTTTTATATAACTTTCCTCCAACTGTCTTACCCCTCACGTTTTCGTTAAAAAAAGTTGGGAAAAAGTTTGAAACATAAATAAAACAGTAAATAATTAGGGCAAAAAAGAGGGTGGAGAAAAAAAGAAATTAGTAAAAAAGTGAGGGGGGGCAGTATAGACGTATTAAGGAGTACGAGAAAGAAAAAAGTTTAGAAAATACTGCCTTACATCAATATGCAGATAATCAAAGATATATATGATTTCGTACACGTTTTTGGTAGTGTTGGCCCACTGTGCATTGCCGAGGCGCCACGGAACACCAATTTCCGTAAATTACACATAGCTTTGTTTTCAGCTGTGTGCACAAATCTTCCTCGAAAGCAATTTCGGTGCCCAGAAAACGGGAATAGTTACGTTTCTTAGGCGATAAAGATTCATTACTGGCTGTTCCGAAGAATACACTTCGCGAAAATTCATTTCTCAGGGGTTACTTTCACCTCTCTGTCCCAATTTTCGCCCTATTAGACATTCCTATTGTTTTGTACGGAAAAATACAGTCGAGATTTTTGCGGGAAAGTGAATTGTGTTTTTAATCCGGAGTTTTCGAAATTATTTTCCAAGAGAAATGAAAAATACTAGGATTATATTGTTGACATGAAAAACAGTATTTAGGACAGTCATAATTTAATTATTAACGAACAACTTCATGCCACACAAAATTATTTATTTTTAAATCTGCGTTTCTAATATTTATGTTTTGGTTACGTTCTTTTATAGGTTAGTTTCTTGTTTTAAGTTTTATTCTGTTTCTGTATTGGTCTATACTTCTCAGCTAGTGGCCTCTTACTCTGCCCCCTTTTCGTTCTGTCCATTGCGTCAAATTCAATGTCTAATGTCATTTTAAGCCGCCATTTAACAAATAACTGCCGCATGGTAGCAATTACAAAATTATTGTAAAATTTTTTTCGTAATTTCTTAATTTCTGTGCATAGTAGGATGCACTTTGATGTTATTATAACTTAGTGAGTCCTCCCGATGGGAGTGTAATGGGTATTGGTTATTTTTCAACAAAAAATTTTTTACTAAATTTTATTAATTTTACAATGTGATTCGTGTTTTCATACCATCATATTGAATTTTCTTCAATTTTCTACTGTAAGTACACTTATCTGTTCGTTTGTCGAATTGTAACCTAACTTGGTTTATATTTGTATTGTTGGCCTGATGATGGCCATCGTTATGGCCGAAACATGTCGCCCCCAGTTTTAAACTGGTCAATAAATGTATGTGGTATGACTTTGAGAGTTTTTTTATTCGTTCTCTACTCTTTACTCACATTAGCTTTAGATCAAAACTTTTCCAATTTGACAACTCTTATTACAGACAAACATCAGGTTTAGCCATGAGTTCTAATATCTCTCCTCTATTAGCTGAAATCTTTATGAATCTCCTAGAACGTACATATTTAGATCACCCTACGTTCAAACATAACATTCTTTTCTATTGCCGCTATGTAGATGATTGCCTAGTATTGTTCCAAGTCATTCGTAATGAAGCTTTAGCATTTTGTCCTATCTTAATATGTTACACCCTCGAATAAATGTTACCGTTGAATTTGAATCCTCGACTTACTTATTTCCCAGAACTTTTCTACCTCACGTTTAGAATTCGAAATTTATAGAAAACCAACCTCACATTAATTAGCTACATTTAACAGCCTTTTTTGTCCGACGTCCTGGAGAGGCGTTTGGAAATTTATAAATTCCTCCACCTTACCTCAACCATGCGGTATTCAAATCCACCTCTGTATTTTTCCTCCCTCATACTTCCATGTTAATTATATTTATGCACCCCCCTCAAGTACCACGTAAATTATTTTTTTTTAAATAAACCGCATTAATAATGTAACCAGTGCATTTAATCAATTTAATAATATTAATTTTATTTACCTAATGTTAAAGTCTTTGGTAAGTCTCCAGTATTTTGTCACCCCTCCAACTTTATATAACTCATTGTGAACGTTTGTTAGCTACATTTAACAGCCTTTTTTGTCCGACGTCCTGGAGAGGCGTTTGGAAATTTATAAATTCCTCCACCTTACCTCAACCATGCGGTATTCAAATCCACCTCTGTATTTTTCCTCCCTCATACTTCCATGTTAATTATATTTATGCACCCCCCTCAAGTACCACGTAAATTATTTTTTTTTTAAATAAACCGCATTAATAATGTAACCAGTGCATTTAATCAATTTAATAATATTAATTTTATTTACCTAATGTTAAAGTCTTTGGTAAGTCTCCAGTATTTTGTCACCCCTCCAACTTTATATAACTCATTGTGAACATTTGTATTATATTACTGATGACGGCATTAGTATGCCGAAACTAGTTGCTGCACCCTACACCCAACGATTTTATTAAAGCTTATTGTGGTACTAGACTTTGAATTTTATTTCTTTAATTATACAAGGTGATAATCTACGAAAAGTGATACAGGTAAAATTAGTGCAAAGAGTAGTCTCGAAAATATATTAGTACTTTGTATCAAACATTCCCTTCGTATTCTTTTACACAATAATTTAACTTTTAAAGATAATGTTAAACACACAGTTGAAAATTATTTAAAATAACCCTCACCGCATATAAACAGCCTGAAAGTATTATATTGGCTAAAACCAATTTTTACTAAAAATTAAATCTTACTCATAAATAGCATTCAAATTTTGGTTACAATCGAAATTCCATATAAAAATATTAAAATAATCCTACTATTTTTATTGAATATAAAAATTAAGCAGTGAAATATATTGGAAATATATATCCCTTTTAATTTTCAAACTCTCATTTTATAAAAAGCATTATCAAATATTCCATGAAATCTGAAATAATAGAAATGGACGAGCTTTTTGTGAAAATTATATTTGAATAAATCAATGCAAAAGTTATACGTAGAATTTGATTTTGGCTTTGTTCATTGAAAAATGACGTTTATTAGTACAAACCAGAATTTGAAAAACAAATAAACAAACTAAATTTTTGTTTTACCTGAGTTAATTTCATTAAAATTATTTTTGGACAATACCCAGGAATTTCTTTGTTTAACAGAGCTCAAATGCAACCCACACCAGGAGTACTAAAATCGTATTACGAGTAACATATAGAATGTCAGTACATTTTTCAGTACATTTATCAATATAAAATATGCAGCTTTTGCATTTGCCTTGTACAGTAGTGCATTTATTTATAAGTATTATGTCTTATTATTTATTTAAAAGTTATATAATTAATTATTTCTGGAACTAATAGATTTTTTTTTCGAATCTACGCCCTTTGGAATATCTTTGAATCAAAACTGATGTATGAATAAAGGAAGATAATTGGAATTTAGAGGTGCCATCTGCTTCTTTTATTCAAAAGTTATAAATGGTTTAATTTGAAAAATATATAAAACCTGCGCTCTCATTATTAAAAAAAAAATTATCTCCGAAATTAATAAAGCTAGAGACGAACTGATTATTTTTTTGGAATCTACGCCCTTTTGTTCTTCGAAATCTGAGTGATGAATAATTTTAAGGTTTTTTGAAGACTTATTAATTAAAGCCTTGCCATTTTTTGGGTAATTTATTTTTCTCTCCATACTACAAATGTAAATTTCCACCCAACATTTTCGACCAATTAAAAGCCTGTATTTTGTATTGTTACCATAGCAACGAAAAAAATTTCTCCTCCTTGGAGTAAAGAAGCATGAAATTACACTGGAATTTTTTTGACGTTTATAGTAAAATGACATTTACATTTACCATCAAAAACCGTAATTATCATAGTATTTTTTAAATATTTCGGTGTGAAATTTTCTTACCGAATCCCCCACGTGCTTCAATTAATTGCAGTAAATTTATCTCATACATGAATTTTTAAAGAAATTTCATGTACTCAAAAAATTGCCGCCAATAATTCATGCTCTAGGGAGATTATAAGTGAGAATATTTCAAATAGGCTCCTGTCATTTTTGATTGTCTAATTTTTTACAAAGTTTGATTGGTTGCCAATACCATAGGAGAACTCTTTGTTTGAATCCACTTCTGGACCCTTAAAAGGACCAATGTAACATAAATTGGTACAAAGGTGACAGAGAAAACTAAAATCGGGAATTCAGTTTTTAACATGTAAATTCCCAAATATCTGTTTTCTAAAGAGGGTCCTTAAATTAATGGTTTTTAAATGTAAAAAGAAAAATAATAAAATTTGTAATACCAAGGAAAAAATTTCAAAATAAAGGTTGTCACTGGGAGAAATTGGATTGTCTAGAAAAGGCAATAAGTGGAAGAAGGCGGAATTGGTTATTTGATTATTTAGTTTTAAAGAAGGTTGGAATTTTGGAATATTTATATCAGAGTTTGAAAAAAGAAACAAAAAAAGAGAAATATACAGGATAAATAAACAAATTATGTTTTTTTGATATTTTTTTGTAAAGTTTATTATTTTTTTATTTATAGAACCCACTCCAAAAAAGAGATATTTTTCACAGTAATAGTATACCATTACAATATAAAGATTTTCACAGGAATAAAAATCATCGAGGTACTACAGAAAAATAATGATAGTCGTTGATTGTAAAAATTTGACAACAGTATTCAAGAATTTGGTAATTTAAAAATAAAATTCAGAAGATTAAATAATAAAATTGTTAATTAATTTAAATGGTAAAATAACGTAAATATGTAAATATATAAATTTTAGGTTGATTTTCTGTGGTCTCAAACCGAACCTGTACCAATATAATCTTTTGGAGACCAAGTAGGTATTGCACCTTTTATGTTCACATTTTATTATGCCGTTTGCAATTCTGAAAGCGTGCAGTATGTTCGCATCTAATGTAATATTGAAAAGAAATTATAGAGTAAATTGTTGATAGAATGACAGCGAAGCCATCAAAGTGCATTACCGTAAAGTATCAATTCCCCTTCTGCCAAAAGTCCCATAAAACACAACCTTGAGCCCAATAAAAGAAACATAAAGCCTTCATGAATATTATAAGGACTTTTGATGTAGTCCGCATACTAAAAGTGAAATACGACTTCGGAATTGTCATAAACTTTTGACCGATATTGCTTGAGGTAATAGAATTTTTTTCAGTACACAAAGCAACCAATAACATTCTTATTGATACGTAAAAAATTAATCAAGATAAAACGCTCATTCATACATCAAAATTTGAGAAATTTAACGTAGCCATATTATATTTTTAACTTAAATGATTTTTTTTATTTTCAGTATAGAACTAAAAAACTAGAAATATGTAACAAGGCTACATACAAGTTTGTATCAAACTTATTAAGTATTATTTGGATTAGGTCACGTCATTGGATATTTTAATGTTTTTTTAAAAATATACTAAAATTTTTATTTAAAATCAAGAATATAAGATTTATCAGTGATCCAAATACTTGGATTAATCTTTTTAATTAAAACTTGTGCTTTTTGTTAAAAAAAATTTTATTACCTCCAAGCGATTTCATTTTCCTCTAAAATTGGCAATAACCCTGAGTCTAAATTAAAAAAAAAATAATTCCTTTACTTTATTAACCTTGACTGTAAGCTCCTTGAGCACGACGAAAAATTTTTAAGCAATATACTCTAAAACTTTTTGTTAAAATAAATCTTTCTAAATGTGTATTTATGACCGTTGCCACTACCTTAATTGTGTTTAACTTAGCTGTAACTTGAGTCATGACCCCTTTAATGGCTGAATTAAGATCGACTGCAATTTCATTTACAACTTTTTCTCTCGCACTAAACTTGATTTACTATTGTGTACACGATGTGGCCATTTCGCTTTATTATCAATATAAAAACCGTTCCGAGGTACTTAACGGAATTTTCTCTTTTTAACTAGTAGTAAAGTTGTGCAGATAGGATGTAATTTTTACAACAGGGATCTATTTTTTTCGAAACAAAATTGCACATCGGAAAAAGTAAAAAATATTTGTTAGTACAAATAATCAATTACTTAAAGAGTATCTTTACTACAGAAAACAGAAATCAAAATGATTAATAGAACTAATCAATCAATTAATTAGATATGAATAATAATAAATTAAGTACACGGCGGTTAAAAAAAACAATAAACATTTAAAACATCATATACTGGGCTAATACAACTAAATGCTTAATTGTTTAATTATATTGTGGGAGTATTCTGCTGACCATGTTTTACTATAAAGTTTAAAACAAAACTGGCAGAAGAAGAAGACAAAATATCAAAATACACAAAATATTTTAACCTTTATAATAAAGTCAGGTTAATCTTGTTGTTAACCTGTGTGGCCGCAGTTCGCTCATGTGGAGAAGTGCGAAGGTTAAATCCAATATTGTAAGATTTTATTCCTTAGTCACCTTTTTTGTACTCTCTCTTAAAATAACCTAAGGAAAATAAGAGAGTAATAAAAAACAAACTTGGACCCCCACACAGCTTTATTACATAAACAGATACCTTCTTATCCTTTATACAGGGTGTTTCATTGGGAAACGTCAAAATTTTAAATGTGCATAGTGGACACTGAGGTGATACTAAAAACCCACAAATGTCGGGTTTGTCGCCCTTATATTAATATGGAATTTTAAAACAATATTTTTTTTTAATACAAAATTTAAAAGCATGAAAATAATTTTTTTATTAACAGTAAAGAAAATAACACCCTGTACATAAATTTCTCTACCTAAATGATAAACTGCCACCTTAATATTTTGGTTCAAATTAAGTAATGTCAAAAACTGAAGTATCTCGATTGGTGGTAATTAAAAATTAAAGAACTTACCTATTAATAGATCATTTCGAATAAAAAGTAGTTTAGAAATTTTAAAATAATCAATGGAACCCAATTCTTGAAATCGTAGGAATTATTTCTCCAGAGAATTGATTCCCCAAAAAAAATTCTTTTGAGAATCGCCAGTCCTATTCTTGAATGAGTAGGAACTAAAATTCTAGTGAATTAAGAATAGTGACGTATGTCTTTACTAAATCCAAGTATTTCATGAACTCAACCAATCAAATACATAGAGCTATTAGTTATGTGCTCAAATATTATTTTACTAAGTTGGCATAAATTAATATCAGTTGCCAGTGATATCAATAAATACTTGACATTTTACATTTTTTTCAAACAATTTACAATAATTACATACATATTATCCTATTATTGTGGATTATCCTTTATTATTGACTGTGGGTTATTTGTTATTTGTTCAATTTTTATTTACGATGTCCAAACGAAATTTCAAGAGTGAAGCGCAAAAACAAAATCCTTGTAGAATTCTTAGAAAATGATAAGGAACTTCTTAGAGGAAAGATAGTTACTAAAACTTTTTCTCTTTTGGTTAATACTCCAACTCTGCTTGGTGGTAGCAGAAGAGGCTCAATATGCTCCATTAGATCGTCAAAGGTTTGTTTCGATAGACGAAAATGCTTTCTAAACAACTCGTCACTTAACATTTTATGAATATTTCTGTTTATTAATCGTCTCTGTCTAATATTATCGGCTTCGAGTTGAACGTTTTAAATTAACTAAAACGATAGGTTGGAGTACAAAATTATTCATTTTAACAATATTTATGGCGGCAAACACATACTCCTTACACTCTTAATTCCTTAAATTCTCATGAGAATTTGAAATTTCTCCAGAAAATGATATTAGGAAATAATTCTCACAATTTTTGGAGAATTTTTTCTTACGAAATATTTCAAGAATAGACATATTACAAAATCTAGAGAAAATAACGTAAATTTCTCATGAGGATCGATGCCTACGATTTCAAGAATTGTGTCCCAGGAAGTAAATTCAATACAAAATCTTAATAAATTCATCCAAATAAATTCAATTTAATGTTTTAAAAATCCACATTTTATAATAAAGCATTTTGTTTAGTCCATTGAAATAATTTTTCATAAAACAACTTTGCTTTCCTCCGTTGCTAAGGGTTAATTAAGGGGTTGTCGATTTCGGAATTTGGAAAAGAGGAGATGTTCAAAATTTCCTTCTAAAATAGATAAATATTTCTTTAAAATAAATTGGAATAAAATATTTTTTTTGTAATATTAAAAAATTCAATTTTTCTCAAATTAATTTATTCTGAGGTGTATTATATTTTTTTTGATAACATTGTTTACTTTTTTTGTATGCAATTTAGACACAACAGGTTATTTTTAAGCATCTTGGGAGTATAATTTGACCAATCATTCTTCGTCCCTCCCTCTTCCATATTTTCTTCATTTCCAACACCATCTATTTGGTTATCTAAAATAAGGATAATAATAAAAAAGTGTTGTAAACAGATTAAAATTAAATATACTTTTATCTGACAACATAATGAATCGACACTTTAAGTTGTTAAAAATAAATAATGTGATTAAGCTCAAAATTTTAAGGATTGAATTTGAAATATATCAGAAGTAAAATATTAAATGAAAAAAATGAAAAAATAATTTTTCAAAATCCGTCCTTTTTTTTTTTATAATTAAGGAAATTAAACTCAAATGAAACGTTATATTTGTTTATTTATTAATAAATCAGAGATCCTGGTTTTCTTTTCAAAATAAAAAAACTTAGCTTCTTTACGGTGGGTTGTCTTGTCTTCGTACGAAAGCTCTTTTTATCAGCTGTCCTCTTCTGTGTTGTCCTATTCCTCAGAGAACAGGAAAAAAACTCCTTGGACCAGTCACTTGACCACTGTCCAGGTAATTACGATTGATTGAGTGGAACAGCAATATAAAACCCCAAATAAGAACCCCCTATAAATAAAGGGGAGACAAGAAAGAAATCTTCAGTAGAAAACACTGGCGATATAAAGATATACAAAGTCTACTATTTGTATTAAATAGATAAACAAAAAGAGAAGATTCGTAGCATGGGTAGACAATTTATAATAATGCCAAAAGAAGAGGGGGGGGGGGGGGGCATGACGCGAAGAAATAGGAAAGGGAACATCAAGCGAATATGAAACTATAAAATATACGGAGTAGAGGAAGAATGAAAATACAGGGTGGCACAAAAAAACGTAACAATAACTTCTTGGGCATGTTCATGTATATATGAGTTAAAATGTTGTACTTCCGAGATGTCATTAGAATTTCTAAAAATTATTAAGCAGAATTATAATGTTTGTCTATAAATACAATATTTATAATACTTTTTATTAATTACATTAGCATCACAATCAAATTCATTTTTTTGGCCATCTATAGGCTTGTTCCCGAAGTGAGTTCCTAACTTGTTATGAACATACTGAGCTGCGCAGTTATAAAATACTGGATCAGGAGTCTGCGTAGTACAAAATAATGTAAGAGTAATTTTATACTGCGCAACTCAGTATGTTCATAACAAGTTAGGAACTCACTTCGGGAACAAACCTAATTTGTTCCCCTATTAAATCTTTCAATGTTAAATCTATATCAGTAAAAATAACAGGTGATGATATTCCTCCTCCGGTTTTATTTAATTTTTTATTGTTTTCAGCAAATTTTACTTTTGTTACTTGTTTTATATATATTTGTTTTTCAAGGTTTTTTGTTCAATAACTATATATTCTAAAGACGGATTCTCACTAGGCAGAAAATCTACAGCTGATTTTTAATAGAAATTTTGATATTATTATAAATGAAGACAATTAATATATTATAGGTAATGAATCTAGTGGAACCCACAAAAAGTTGAACCCAAGTCAACTTATTTGCGTCGACCAATCGGATTCGATAGCAGATCTTCCGCTTAGTGGGAATCCGGTTTTAAATTTGAACCAATAGAAAAGCCGCAAAATGTATATCTTAAGATCTATCATCAGTTATTAGTCAATTTAAAATATTAAATGTCAAACGTAACTTTTGTTATATAATTAAACCATTTTAGGATAATGAAGAAAAGACAAATGTTATAAAAGTGAGACTAGACCAGATGGTTGATTTTAAATCATGATTAGACCCAATAAATGGAGCATAGAAAACCTGTGAACCAAATATTTACACAAACTGCCATTACTTTTAAGTAGAAAATTTACACCAAGGATTTACAACAAAAAGATATCAGAACGGTACGGAAATCAATTTCTGGAGGATGTACTAAAACTAGGTGCAGTGGCGAAAGGTATATGTGAAAGTTGTAAAATATTGTTATATAACCTAAATTTTTGTAGGTTTGGTAAGATTTAAAACAAATGTCAAAGCCAAAAATTGCAAAATAAATAAACACTACGGTGAAACCGGTGAATATCCTTCTTATGACATAAATCCCGACCAATATCTGGAGACAAAAATAGTGAAGAATTCGACTTTGAGGAAAGACACGGCGTTAATTGGAGAAAGAAATCATGCAGGCAACAATAATTGTAAAGAAAATGAACACTAAGGTACGTACATTTAATAATTATGTGATATGTAATCTTTTTATAAATGCCCCCATTTGGTAAATTGATTGGTTTTCTGTTGTCGCTTTTTTTGAAGATTTTTTCAACTCCTATTAATACCTCAGTTATTACTAGATCAGCAATATCAATTTTTTATTTTTTCGCACTTAAATGAGTACAAAAATAAATTTAATTAAAGATAACAAATACAAAATAGTTGTCCTTAAAAATGGCAAAAAAATTGGGTTGTAATTTTTCAGTTGATGTCGACTTAAAAACGAATTTTAAACACAAAATAATATAAGTAATGAGGGGCCTAACATAATGTACTTTTTGAAATACAGGGTGTCAGAAGTTATAAAAAATAAAATGAATTTATTTGACAACTTTGATGAATATATTGATTTGAAATTTTGAAGGTTTATTTTAAATGTGCAAGAGCAAAAAACATGTCTTTCTCCGGTTGACATTAAACGTCAGTTTTAGTGACATTTATCGATCATAGAAGTAACACTTTTACTGCTTAGGCAGTAAAAATGATTTTTAATGCCTAGGCATTAAAAAAATAATTTTATATGTCTAAACACAGATTAATCTCTTCTCAAACAACTTAATCTTAAGATAAACGGATAAAAAATCCACTAACCTCTATCTCATGGACAATCAATTGATAAAGAAAATTGAAGCAAATTGAATGTAACAGTGGTGTCTTATTTTTCAATAAGACACCACTGATTTAATTATTACCTATAACATACGATTAGAAAAGATATTAAAAATTGTGAGTTGTATCCGTTATAAAAAAGTTTTTATTTTAATTTGATTTTTTTAATCACACTGTACAAACAATCGGAGAAAAAATTATATATTTCACACGGCAGAGAATCAGATTTACTGCCTTGGCTAGTTTCATAGCCTCGGCTTTGCCTCGGCAAAGAAATGCTAGCCGCGGCAGTAAATCTGTTACTTTTCTGTTAAACAAATAACTATTTTATTATTAATCCAGTGGTGTGCATTTGGAAGAATATATCAACTTTTCCCTCCCAATTTTTTACGCCTCGGGAGTTTGAAGGTTTTTTAAATTTTTATTTGTATTGCTCAATGATTTTCACGTAAAAAACGCATCAGCTTTACATATCGAAAAATTTATACTTTTCGAGATATTTAATGTTTTTATGATGTCTGCAAGATTACTTTTTAATAATGAAATAAAAATTTTTTTGTTAATAAAATCAGAAATTTGGAAAAATATTTTTAAGATTCTTGTCTTCATGTTTTAGATGCAGCACTATCTCATAAATTAATTTCTGTTACATGTTCTAACCATTCGTATGGCAATTATAAAAAAAAATCCAAGGAAAATATATTTTTTATTTCATAAAAAGGGATCCTGACGACACAAAATAATTAATTATCTTGTAAAGTCTTTTACGAGAAAATCATTGAATAATACAGAAAAAAAAATAAAAAGAACTTCAAATGCCAGGGGCTTAAAAAATGGGAGGGGAAAGGTGGCATATTCTTCCAAATGCACACCACTGGATCACGAATGGAATCATATTTATTCATTAAAATAAGCTCTTTTATATTTAAAACAAACCTGTCAAATTTCAAATAAATATATTCATCCATAGTTATTAAATAAAGTTATTTTATTTTGTATCACTTTAACACCCTACCCTGTGTTTCAAAAAGTAAATATGTCTCATTTTACGAGTGGTATCGAGAGACAAACGTTGTAAGCGTAATTTAGAAACGTCCTGTATTTCTCGATCCCAGTCATATAATTAATTTGTCAGAAACTGTTGATTTTAAAACCAACCAACCAAAATAAATTATTATTTTACTTAAATTTATAAAAAAAAACGAAATCACGTCAAATTTTATCTTAACGGGGAATTTTAAAAATGTTATGCACCTACTATAACGCCCTCTAAGTCTAATTAAAAAAGTTAAATATCAATCCCTACTTGTGATACATCAAATTAAAGCCTTAAGAAAAATGCAAGTCAATACCCTTCTTCAGTTTGTCATCAGTAGCATTTTCTTTCTATTTTATTAAAAAAATAACTAGTCTAAAATTTTTTAAATAATTATTATTGTTTATATTTCCTCATAAAAATAATGTTTTGCTTTTGCTTCGGACCAAAACCATTTCGAGAGGATCATACTGATACTGACAAGTTGAGGTTTTTTATTTTGTATCTTCTATAATGAATTGTGT
The DNA here is from genome assembly GCA_963243735.1 of Neocrepidodera transversa. Taxonomy (NCBI): domain Eukaryota; kingdom Metazoa; phylum Arthropoda; class Insecta; order Coleoptera; family Chrysomelidae; genus Neocrepidodera; species Neocrepidodera transversa. The sequence continues at coordinate 17,230,528 of OY725343.1, forward strand.
GACGAGTAGTCTAAAAATAAGTAAGTACCTGAAGGTTAAATACATTTACAAATGTATTTTTTAAATTTTGCGCCAATACTTTTAAATTTAGCGCCAAAAATAAACTTCGCTTACATACCATTAATACCAATTTTTGTATTCAAAAATTTTTTTACCAAGTTTATTCGTATTAACGCTATGAATCATTTTCTAATTTTTTTTTATATTTCGGCATTGAAATGACATAATTCTCGTACGCTTTTTGAAGCTGTGAAGCTCATTCTTAAAACGATTTTTGGTAAAATTTTGTTTTCATCAATTGGTACTCTTGCTTTATTTAATAAAGATAAAGGACCCAGTTTACTCTTGACTCACCTTGTAGCTTCTTGCAATTTTGGTAATATTCGTTGTCCTTTGCATAACTTAAGTATAAGTTCACATTTATGCGGCATTAAAGAAATAACGAAAGATTAGGAACATATTGATAATACCGTAGTAAAAATGTGTAATTTTAAAATTCAACAGTCTGTAGAAAAAAAACTGTCCATTATTGAATCGTGTGCCCTTGGAAATTTTCGACTAGGATGGTCAAAAATACAACATATCAAAAATTTTGTGAATTTCACCCAGAGCCACTTTCCATAAGAAAAGTCGTTTGTAATGATTATTTAATTGCCTAATATTAGACTTATTTTTTAAGTATTTAAATTAAATTTGTTTAACGAATACAAATTAGAAAATAAAACCAACCCAAATATAAATGAAACTTATCAATTTTTCAATGTCACTTTATTCTACCAAAATTTCACTAATTTCACTCGTTCGAATTTCGAAATGGTGCAAAAATAAGTTGCCTTCGATAAAATCATTTCTATTAACTTATCAACATTTTTTTGAAATTTTTGCATTTTGATAAATGACAATATTACACGGGGTAAAAACATATGAATGATGTTTTTAGTACTTCAGCCCGAAAAATTCACTTTAACAATAAACACAAGAACTATACGCAACACGAAATTTATGGACGCTATGAAGACATTTTAGTCTTTTAAATAGACGAACAGTCCTATAGCTGCCAGGATCTGCTTATGACAAAAAGTTTCGCTTCTGTCAGTCGAGATTCAAATTTTAAGAAAAAATTGATTTTATTATACGTTTTATTGAAATTAAATTTTTTATGGGTTTTCTTCCTATTTTTATTTAAACTTTTCTAATCTTTCCCCATTTTTTACCGTCTTTTTTCCAAATTTTGATTTTTTTCAATCTCATTTTATTTCATTTTATTTTGTTATTATTTAGCATTATTTACGAGATTTTACAACTTTTTACCAGTTTTTTACGATTTTTCACGTTATTTTAAGAATTTTTTACGAATTTTTACTTTTTTAGTTTTTTTTTACATTTTTACACGATTTCTTACGCTTCTTTACGGTTTTTTACGTTTTTTTACGTTTTTTTTTACGATTTTTCATGATTTTTTACGGATCTTATGTTTTTTTACAATTTTTTACGATTTTTTACGATTCTTTACGGTTATTTATGATTTTTTAAGATATTTTACGATTTTTTACGGTTTTTTACGATTTTTTACGATTTTTTACGATTTTTTACGATTTTTTACGATTTTTTACGATTTTTTACGATTTTTTACGATTTTTTACGATTTTTTACGATTTTTTACGATTTTTTACGATTTTTTACGATTCTCTACGGTTTTTTACGGTTTTTTACGTTTTTTTACAGTTTTTTACGATTTATTACGTTTTTTTCCGATCTTCCTAAAAATCCTTAAAAAACGTAAAAATTAGCGAATTAATTTTATTAAAATTAAGACATGAAAAAAGTGTAATTGACCTATTTCGATATTTTTTAAAATGGCGGAGATATAATTTTTTTTGATATTTCAACCCCTCCATAGTTTCACCCCCGTAGGTCGGATTAAAAAATGTTTTATATACAAATTTATTTTTTAAAATAATTAGGATATGAAAAAAGTATAGAGACCTGTTATACAATATTTTCAAAAATGACGGAGATATGGAGATATGAATTTTTATACAATTTGAACCCCCTCCAGTTTTCACCAACTTACAGTTAGAATGCCCAAAATAATGGGGTAATGGGGTTCTTCTCGTAGATATGAGAAAACGATTGGCGAAAGAATTTTTGAAATCGGACGACTGGTTCTTGAGTTATGGTCTCCACATCCATCCATCCAGACCGACGGATATGAAAATTTTTTCACCTAATCGTGTCAAACCGTTGAAAAAGGTCATTTTAAGCAAAATAAAATTCAAATTTTTTTTTTATGATTTTAATACTTCCGGTGAAGTAATATTTATTTTAATCAAATTTCAAGCAAGGCGCACTGTTCATTGGTCAGATTATTCGACATAAAAATAATCCCATTTTTAGCATAATGATTAAGTTGGTACTACTGATTTTCAAAATAAAATTTGACGAAAATAAAACAAGTTTTAATTCATGAAGAGATCCACGACGAAAATCAAGTTTAACATTAACAAAAACGTATTTATTCGTAAACTTTGATAATGTAAATCATGAATGAGTTATCTAGGTTATCTAGGAATAATTTATTTCTAATCCCATGAATACGATTCAATTTATTTCCATACTTAAAAAGCTCAAACAAACGCTTTTCCCTGTATTTATTCACCGATACCGGCGATATTTCGTATTATGAACACTCACAATACCCTGAAAAAAAGCGCGGTGTCGCAATAATCGTATATTTGTATATGTTCTGCATTAAAGGCGTATTTGTGTCACTGAGATATAAATACCGTGTAGTGGAAGCGCTTTACAAATGTTATGAACCTGAACAATTAACTTAATTTATCTATTTTTCCCGTGATCAATAATTTACTGTGTTTAAAAATCCCGCTGGCAAATACAAAACTACTCCACGCGAACTGTTCCGAGCGTTGACGAAAACAGAATGCACTCGATACGGCGGTGTTGCCGTTACCAAAACAAATGTCCGAGGAGTAAGGATTTATCTCGAAATATAAAATTACGAATTTCAGAAATGTTGAATAATATTTAAATATACAGTTTGTAGATTTGAAAATAATACAGGGGTAGACTAAAATTATATAAACACTATTTGGTGCGCGATTTTACAAAAAAATATATTTTACTTGGTTTGAATTTTTTGGTTTCTGTTTATATAAAACAGTTGTACATAAAAAATTATAAAAACGTGTAGAATCAAAAAATCACTAATTATATTTTTGGTGTTCTAAAAACTATTTGTTGCTATTGCGTAAACAAAATGTATTAAAGTTTAGAACAACGTTGCTTGCCAGTTATGTTATTTCACTCTACTAGAAATAACTTGTAAACGCTGACTTAAGTTTAAAAAAAACTTCCATTTCAAGGAATAGTATATTGTTTAACGAGTGTTGAAAATAGCACTTTTCACACGCATGTGACGGTTTGTGGCACGAGCCTGAAAGGCGAGTGCCACAAGTCACAAAGTGTGAAAAGTGCTTTTTCACACGAGTTACACACTATTCTTTTCCTACGGCTGCCACTTTATTTTCTAAACTTGCAATAAATTTGAATTTATTTTAATGAGAAATGAGAACTGCCAGTAGTGACAGTGTCCGCATGCTAGATTTCATCTCAATTCATTGATATATGTTATGTTATTATGAGTAGTTGTATTGTCATTTTACTTTGCACACTGCGTGCATAAACGTTTACACACGCTGTTTGAAATTGACGTTTTTCGAGGCAAGTTGACAGTGCGTTTTTGTGTATTTTCTAAGCAGCCGTAGGAAAAGTAACTTTAAGGCGATTCTCATTATCGCACTTCACGTAACTGATTCAACCAACATTTTAACTCTCGATGAAGAAGCAGAGTTAAGCGCGCCGAAGCTTATTTGAGAACCGGCCTTTAGTCTCATTTTATATTTGTAATTTTCAATTCATATATTTTAATTACAAATCAGGGCCGGATCTTGGGTACAAAAGACAAAATATGGGGCCCCATTATAAATTACTCGATATTCTAACAGTATTTATACATAAGAAATGAAGGGTCAGGAGGACTTATTGTACTTCTGGACTTTATTGATTCTGTTGCTATTTGACTGATAAAAAAATCCTAAATAAAAAACACGTGTCAAAAATGGTTCAGATAAGTAGTTAAGATAAAAAATTATAGGTAGACAAAAATGCTGTAGAAAGTTGAGCCCACCAAAAAAAAATCCTAGAAGAACGCATATCAACTAGCCTAGGACAGACAGAATGGGGGAGTTCTCTCCAAGTTACCAACCTAGCAAAAGGTCTACCAATTGGAAAGAATAATTTTGGTCATTATTTTCTCAAAGATAAAATATGTATACAAAATTCTTGAGCTTAATAGAATGGATCGTTAGTGAAATATAATGATTTTAATAAATTCCATTTCTGATTGGTTGAAATTAAAGCTGGTTTCAAAACTTAAGGCGGAGTTATCGGGAGATAAATATTCCATATTACGCGCATGCTTCGTTAATGTCAGATTAGGTTTCTTCCGATTATTTAGAATAAAAATAAACTATTCAAGTCAAACCAATTATTAATAAAAACCTGCATTTATTTCGTTAAACAAACATTATTTTTATGGAATATTTAACTATCGATATGGAATATTTGTCTCCCAATAGTCGCTTCTCAAAATTTGCGGTAACAGTGAACTCTGTAGTACCTCGAACGAACCAGGCCGTTTTCTGTAATACCGTGTAGTGTGTCAGGGGGCAGATAAAACAAGGATAGCCTTATAGATACAGTAACCTGTCTTTGTCATACTAAAGCAAGCGAGTTGTGTTAGATGTACAAATTATCTTTTAAGTAAAGATTCAAGTAGTTTCGGCCTTCCTTTTGTTCAAAACGTACAATATTAAATACAATATACATTTTCTGTGTTCTAGTTTCTATTAGTTTCCTTTACTTCGTCTTGTGTGTTTTAAAAAGAACTAAATTTTGTTGGTGTGATTTGTTATTGGCGATGGTTTTAAAATTAAGATAAACCATAAATATAATTATAAATTATTTTGCTGTAAATATATAGGTCATTTTAAACATAGACATCCTGTAATTTAAGAATTTAAATTTTTCGAAAGTATATTTAATGTGTCGAATGTATCACCATAGTAAACTATTAAATTTAGAATTGCATGGAAAAAGTTCCACAGTAAGACAAAAAAAATCGGTTGTGTCACCCCAGAACTTTCCCAGCACGACTGTAGAGAATAGGATTATTTTAATTACCTAACCTAAGCATTACATTAATTTATGAAAAATATTAAAAATAGCGAGCCGATAGTGAATACGTCTACTAAATTGATATTATTTCAATGTTGATAATGGCATAAGCGGGCTCATGCGCACATTGTATATCACACTGCTACAATTATGATATTCTAAAATTGTTTGTGAAAACTATTGGGAATTCTGGAAAAATTCTGATACAAAAGTTGTAGGAAATTTTATGCTCTAAAACTTTGCACTAAAACATTTTGCACTAAAGTGCATAATTTGTCTTCAAAATTAAAGAGAAAAAGGTGAAAATCCTAAATGTTTTGCGGCAAAACTATGAGGAATTCGAAAAAATGCTTATTATTAAAGTTAAAGAAAATTTGTTGCTTTACAACTTTGTATCAGAACATTTTGCAATAGAATGCATCCTTCGTCTTCAAAATCAAGAAAAACCATGGAAAACCTACATGCACATTTCTGCGCGCCCTCTAGTGGCGCAACTATTGAAAATTCTGGAAAAAGTTTGAAACACAAGTTGTATGCAATTTAATGCTCTAAAAGTTTGTACTAAAACATTTTGCACTAAAATGTTTGTCCTTAAAATTTAAAAAAGTCAAAAATTCTTACATGTGTATTCAATCAATGTCTGTCTTGAAGTTCTTCTTCAGGACCTTCTACTGTACCAATTTAAACTAATGGTCGCATTCGAGGCATACCAAATTTCAGCTTGATTGATCAAACGGTTCGGCAGTTATCGTGAAAGATTACACACAGACATACAGACAGACAGACCTTACTCTGGAAATGGTTTCAATCTTCTTCGATGACCTCAAAATGGATATTTCTATCGATGTCTTGAATTTTTTTTTTGCTCGTTCACTATACTTTCCCTTTGATGGGTCCAGGAAAGTAAAATGACAAAACTTGTTTTATTAAAAAATTATTAAATTTTGTTTTTATTGAATTTACCAATCCCGTGGGAGAACAGTTAAACTTTTGGTTGAACGTTGTACTGTTTGCATTATTACTTCTATTCCTGATTAACTATTTAGATAAAATCAAGTTTTCTCCTAAATAAACATAAAAAATAAAAAAGTATTTAAAATAATGAACCAGTGCTCCATTAACTAACATAAAATAGATAGAGATGGATATCCTGCAGGTTGCCTATGCAATCGTTTTGCCTCACTTATCCATAGAGCAACTAAAGGAGAGTGACAATTCTAGTACAAATTTTAGGAAGCACGCTTTATGCACGACGACAGGGGCGACTCTATTGGCAGAAATCTCAAACTATATAAATTTAGGCGGTAAAATTAAAAATAGTTTGGAAAGTTATAACTGTATGCATAAATTTAAAATTTTTTTTTAAAGTACAAGAAACACTGATATTTAAACAAAATTGTATACTACTTACACTTTTAATTCGAAATTATGTACTGGTATTCTACTAAATATAGTTTTTCTTATTAAAATAAAATATTATAATAGGTAATTAATAAAAAACTACAATGAAAAAATAACATACATTCATGTCAGCTACCAACCTAGAAAGTCTCTCGTCTCTATTCTCTAGCAGGCTGTATTTATTCGTGATGGATGAATGGGAATCGAAGAAATTTACCTTTTTGTCCCGTTTACTACAACCAACAACCGAACAAACGTTCATAGAAATGTAAAACGTGTGACACCGTGTCCTCAGACTGGAAAATCATGCTGATCACAGATTAACGGACTTTTGCACTTAATTCACCTTATTCGGAATGAAACAACAATCACAATGTAATCAATAAATATTGTCTAATGCATAGCCTTTTGTAGAATATGAACAATCTTATGATGTTTACTAACCGATCAGCTGATAACCGCCATGTTGTGACGTGTACCCTATTCGAACAGTTTTTGTAGTTCAGTGTTTGACATATGCGCAATGTGCAAATAGTTCCTAAAATGAGTATATATTTGTATGTAAGTTTTGTAGGGGTGAAGGAATATCTGTTTATACTTTATCTCTGTCACTTATCGCCCAAGACGGGTCCGTTCCAGATACGTATGGTGTAGGTTAACATATTTCGTTGTCAAATGTCATTTTGCGTCATTTGTCATTAGCCTTATTTTTTGTTATGCTTTGCTTTTATATTATTGCATTTTTCCATATTAATAGACTTTAATCGGAAATCATCATTCGTCAGCTATGCAGAACAGTGAAAAATGACTACAATAATTGTAAAAATGATTCTCCAAAAAATAAAAATATAATCTTTCGTCCTTTTCGCAAAATGAAAAGAAATCCATCAATTGATAAAGCTAAGTGGAAACGATAAAATAACGTCTTCCAGACGATAAAAAGTCATTTTAGAATGCTACAAAAAACATATAATAGAAAAAAACTATCTGGGCCTAACCCTAACTGTCAAAAAGAGAATAACAATAACAATTTAAAAGTAGAGACGAACTTAATTCATACCTCATTTGGCGGTAAAGCGACTTCGAAAGGCACGAAAGACAATTCTTGTAGGAACACCTAGTCTTTTTTCACCGTTCTGAATCGGTAACAATTGATGACTTAATAAAAAGAAATTATATATTAAAACAAAGTATAACAAAAAACACAAGAATCTCGAGAAAGGAATGATTTGGCTGATAAGGTTGCCAAATTTCTATTTATAAATGTTTGTTAGAGTATAAATGGTTGCCGAATTGCGAACAGTGTTCTGATGTCATAATACCAACTCATAAGTGTCAATTTTTTTCAGATTTTTATATCAGTTCAGTTCATAGATCAAGAATACATATTGGGTGCAGTTCATCAGTTCAAAAGGTTCAGTTTCATTAGTTATTAGTTCGTTGTTTCTTTTTCTCTAGTTTTTGTAGAAGAAATAAACTTACGTTGTTTCGTTGTAAATGTTTTTTTGTCATTGTCGAAAATACATTTAAAATTGCTTTTTTTTCTCTCAACGTTTACCGTCCACATCTTCTAAAATAAGTTGCCCTCACTGCAACATATTTAAGTGCAAGAAAAACTTGTATGTGCACTTTCAATTTGAATTCAATTTATGCGGTAGACTTGTCAGTTGTCAGCCAAATCATTCAATTTCCCAAAGTTGGCAGCCACATCATTCCTCTTCCGAGACTATTGTCAAAAACCAAAAAACAAGGGTAATGCCTCAGATAAAGGAACTACTAGATATGCCCTGTATATCCAATGTCATTTACAAAATTTAAGCCAACATCTAGCCCTCTCTCTCGGCAAAGTTTGTGGGCGAGGGACGTGAGACGCGCAGAAAAATCTCGTGCAGAGGACGAAATCAACAATAAAAATTGACGTGATGTATTAGACAGTGGCGACGCGAAGAATTATAACATTTTATTTATTTTAGCAAAAAAATAGAAAATTAAAATTGGGTATTTTACATGTTATTAATATATCACATTTGAATTAAATATGTCGTGAGAAGTTATGTAATTTCGATAAAGTTGTATTTTCTGTAATACTGATAAATTTTAACATTAAAACATAGCAAATGCTTGTAAATTTATATTAAATGTACGTATTTAATAATCGAATCAAATAAATAATATTTTTTATTGCTCCTAAAACCTTGTTACAGTAAGGAGTACCTAAATGCGAATAACATAAAAAAAATGTGAATGGTAGGTATATAACATAAAAAAGAAAGGAAGCAAAATAAAAAATTATCAAATCTTATCAACTTGTATTATATTTTAAATTATTCAAAAACTACTTTCATAACTTACTTGTGAAGTGTAAGATTGATTATCTAATGGCTTGAGAAAAGCACCACATTTTTCACATTTCTTTCTCATGGTTAACAACCTCTCAAGAAAATCGCTTAAAATAGTTCAAAATGTTTACAAAAATATTTAAAAAATAAACTAATTAATGTAGGATTTTAAATTATCCTGCTTGAAAGTACGCTTATGGAATCTCTAGAGGACGATGTCAACAAAAGTTAACTAGATGTTGGCTTAATAAAAAAGGATAGAATGCCCTCTCTATATATATTTACTCTGAGGGTAATGCCGATACAATGACTTTTGACAACCAAATATGTCAATTATCACTTCAAGTCTTGATATCAACATTAATTCCAACGAATCAGAAGTGGAGTTTATTAAAATCATTATATTTCGCCAACGATTCTTTCTGAAAAGCTCAGTAAAATTTTGTAAACATATTTTTTCATAGCGAAAATAATAAAGTAGATTTTGACCTAAAATCCACGTTGGTAGACGGTTTCCAAATTGGTAACTTGAAGGAAATTTAATCCAGGATAATTTTATTATTCCTTCACATTTTAATAAAAAAGGAACAATTATGTTAAATTTCTATAATTTTTAATGGCATATACAGGAGATCAGTGGGACTATAAACTTCATCAATATTTTTTTGAGTATTTAACTCTTTTCCGTATTTATATAAACTTGACAACTATGGATTATTGTTTGTGTTTATCTCGATTTTTTTGAAAAATTAACATTCAAATTAAATTAAAAAATAATTTACCTAGACAACGTTAATAATTATTAGAAATAAATAATTTTACTTTATTAATACATTTTTTTATAAAATAACAAGATAACTTTATGTTATAATGTACAAAAAAAAAACTAAAGAATAATAAAAAGACGCGGCAACGTTGTGCCGTATTTTCTGTCAGCTGCTTGCTTCAACAGCGGTGCAACGTTGTGCTTGCTTAGTATAAACTTTAAGTTTGAAATTTTAATTTGTTTATGTGTCTTGCAAATCGTGTGCTGTGTAATTTTAAACTGACTGTAATGTGTTGTGTCTAGTCCCCGATGTCCCTGTTGTATTCTACTTAGAGGTAAGTGTAAAATTTCGCTAATAACCAAAAGCAGGTTATGTTAGTGGGGTTAATACACCCTGCTGGCACGCCTTTTCTATTGTATTCATCTACGACAGGTATTTTGGGTGTAGCTTTTACAGAAGGCTTTTTACTATGTATTGTGATCATGTGTTTACAATGAATCATTGGTTTTGTCTACCAAGAGATCGGGGACCCTATCCTATGCGTCGGGAGGACGAGTTTTTACGAATGACATTCGGCTCGGCACAGTCAAGAAGCCAGGAACATTCAACCGCTAATTTATTCATTTTAACAATTAATAATTTGCAAAATATTTTAAATTTTTTAATACAATACTATAAAGAAATTAAATTTATTACAAATGACTTTATCACATCATATTTATGTCAATTAATATTGACTTTTTGAGACTATTAACTACTGAATAGATTTAACTAAATATTTTTGTAGTGTAAAGGCACATTAACTTATTTTATTATTAATAATTTCGTTTCAAATCGTTTCTTAATGATCTTCTATTTTCTTTAAATTTAATTGTGAAATTTATTAATACCAATTTAAACATTATACAAAAAATGAGGTTATGTTTAAGACTTGAACATTTGCTTGGAATTTAAAATAAACTCTGTTTTTCTACTACTTATATTGTGCATAAAGATAAATTATATTCTGGTAAAATACTTGGGTATTCATTTTAAATATACTTAATATAAAAAAGTTATAATTATTTCTAGACTTCACAAATGAACATTATTAAATTAAAACAATTCATAATTAGCACTCCTTTGTTTTGTTTTAGAGAATATAATTAGATATTCAATGTATAAATAACTTTCCAGCACGAAATAAATAAAATCCTTTCCCTCTGATTATACAGAACTAAAGACAACGATAAAACTACAAAAATCGACTATTAGGAACTTGCGTGTATATTTTATTTCGTGTTCTATTTTTAAATTCAATGGATTTAAACCTACCTACCTATATTTATAAAAGATATCTACGGTGTCCACAGAGGCGTATTACGAATTTTCTTAAAAAAATTGTTTGTTTTTTTATTTTGAAATCTGCCAAAAATTTTTCTTTGTAAAATAAAATCAAATTGTTCTACCTAGGAATTATTAGCCAAGGGATATTTGAAAAAAGTGTTTGATGTCTTATGACCAAATTTAAATTTTAAAACATTTAAAAAAAAATGCAAAATTAGTATTTTCTTGAATTTTTATTATTTTTTTTTAATTTTGGAATCTACCAAAATTTGTTCTTTTTAAAATAAAATCAAAATACATTTTTTTGCTGATAAAATTTTTGAAATTTTAGAAATCTCGCATTTATTCTACCACAGAGGCGTAACATGAATTATTAGCCTAGGTATATTTGAAAAAAAATATTTGATAGCTTCTGATGATCACACTTAAATTTTAGAAATATTTTAAATTTTTGAAAAAGTAAAATTAGTTTTTTCTTAAATTTTTATTATTATTTTTTTAGATTCGGAATCTACTAAAAGTTGTTATATTTGTAAAAAAAAGTGTTTGATTTCTTCTTTTAGAAATATTTTTAATTTTTGAAAAATACGGAATTAGCATTTTCTTGAATTTTAAATGTTTTATTAATTTTGGAATCTACCAAACTTTGTTCGTTTTAAAATAAAATCAAAATACATTTTTTTGTTGATAAAATCGAAATTCTGGAACTTTTCTAGAAATCTCGCATTTTTAAAAAGATTTAAATTTTTTGAAAAAGTAGAATTAGTATTTTCTTAAATTTTTATAATTTTTTTTAGATTCGGAATCTACCAAAAGTTGTTCTATTTGTAACGGAGTGTTTGATTTCTTCTTTTAGAAATATTTTGAATTTTTGAAAAAAACAGAATTTAGCATTTTCTCGAATTTTAAATTTTTTATTAATTTTGGAATCTACCAAACTTTGTTCGTTTTAAAATAAAATCAAAATACATTTTATTGTTGATAAAATCGAAATTCTGGAACTTTTCTAGAAATCTCGCATTTTTAAAATGATTTAAATTTTTTTAAAAAGTAGAATTAGTATTTTCTTGAATTTTTCTTATTTTTTTTAGATTCGGAATCTACCAAAAGTTGTTATATTTGTAAAAAAAGTGTTTGATTTCTTCTTTTAGAAATATTTTGAATTTTTGAAAAAGTAAAATTAGTTTTTTCTTAAATTTTTATTATTATTTTTTTAGATTCGGAATCTACTAAAAGTTGTTATATTTGTAAAAAAAGTGTTTGATTTCTTCTTTTAGAAATATTTTGAATTTTTGAAAAATACGGAATTAGCATTTTCTTGAGAATTTTTAATTTTTTCTTAATTTTGGAACTACCAAAATTTGTTCTTTTTAAAATAAAATCAAAATACATTTTTTTTGTTGATAAAATCGAAATTCTGGAGCTTTTTTAGAAGTCTCCCATTTTCTTCGACCACTGAGGCGTAACATGAATTATTAGCAGAGAAATATTAGAAAGAACAGTGTTTGACCAGAATCGAATTTTAAAATGATTTTAATTTTTTGAAAAAGTAGAATTAGTGTTTTCTTGATTTTTTATTATATTTTTCTAGATTCGGAATCTACCAAAAGTTGTTGTATTTGTAAAAAAGTGTTTCATTTCTTATTTAGAAATATTTTGAATATTTTAAAAATACAGATTTCGCATTTTCTTGAATTTTTTTTAATTTTGGAATCTACCAAAATTTGTTCTTTTTAAAATAAAATCAAAATACATTTTTTTTTATTAATAAAATCGAAATTCTGGAACTTTGTGTTTGTTTTCTTCTTTTGAATAAACTGGAATTTATAAAAATTTTAAATTTTTGAAAAAGCAGAATTAGTATTTTCTTGAATGTTTATTAATTTTTTTTTAGATTCGAAATCTACAAAAAGTTTTTCTATTCGTAGAAAAGTGTTTGATTTCTTCTTTTAGAAATATTCTGAATTTTTGAAAAATACAGAATTAGCATTTTCTTGAATTTTTAATTTTTTTTAAATTTTGGAATCTACCAAAATTTCTTTTTGAAATACATTTTTTCTGTTGATAAAATCTCGCATTTCTTCTACCACAGAGGCGTAACATGAATTATTAGCCAAGGGATATTTGAAAAAAATTGTTTGATATCTTCTTATGATCAAACTTAAATTTTAGAATTTGTTCTTTTTAAAATAACATCAAAATGCATTTTTTTTGATAAAATCGAACTTATGGAACTTTTTATAAATGTCGCATTTCTTCGTCCACGGAGGCGTAACAAGAATTATTAGCTGAGGAATGTTTGAAAAAAAGTGTTAGATTTTTTCTTATGACCAAACTCGAATTTTAGAAATATTTAAAATTTTTGAAAAAGTAGAATTAGTATTTTCTTGAATTTTTATTATTTTTTTTAATTTTAAAATCTACCAAGGCGTAATAATTTGAAAAAGTGTTTTGATTTCTTCTTATAACGAAACTCGAATTTTAGAAATATTTGGAATTTTTGATCAATGCATTATTAGCATTTTCGTGACATTTTATTTATTTTTTTAAATTTTGGAATCTACCCAAATTTGTTCTTTTTAAAATAAGATCAAAATACATTTTTTTTGTTAATAAAATCGGAATTCTGCAACTTTTAGAAATCTCGCATTGTTCTACCACTAAATTTTCTACTGGGTTTTAACTTTTCAACTCTATTAAAAATTTTTATCTGTATCTAATTGGTTTAACAAATATGGCAAACGCAATTTAAAACTCTTAGAAATCACTGAATTTTTATTTCCTGTAGTTATTTTTTTTACTCGAATAATACAATAATTTACAATGAACGTTCCATTTAAATAAATTAAATGAAATAAATACAATGCTTATAAAGATTTATTTTATACTTAATTGATATAGGCCTTTCCCTTGTTACGTTACATCTAATTTTAACCTATTACATGTTCATCTTTAAGAAGATTACGATTTTTTTTAATTCGACTTGCAATTGATTCGAAATGTGAAAGTTATCTTAGAAGTCTATATGGTATAGATAATAAAATAGGCAACGTTGTCATGATATCGAAAGGTCAATAATTTGTTATGTATATAGTTGCAAAAATGTTTATATTGGAATCAACCTCGTGTTTAGTTAATTACTATTATTATGAGAAAACGGCGTAGGTAGGTATGTCGTGTAATTTTAACACCTATGTTATTTAATTTATGCTGTAATTATCGTGTTTTTTTACAATTAAAGCAAATTTACGTTGTATTCGAAAGATATATTTGGACATTTGTTTCGGAAAACGAAAACACCACAGCCGTTATCGTTTACTTTAAAAAATCTGTTTTTGAACCAATTTATATTTAGTCAAAAATTAAAAAAATTAAAAAAATTATTTACCATCAAAAATAAAAAAAAAAATTACTATCTATAGACAATAAAAACGATTACAATATTACAATATTAAAACCATTATATCCCAAACGGGAAGTCTAAATACCTTTTCTACCCTCTCTTCAGCTATAAACACAGGTATAAGACCACCCACCTAATAATATATTTATGTTCATAATAATCATCAGTAATGTTAACAAGCAACTAACCACAAGGGTGGTGTAGTAAATGCGACGACTCCGATCCCCCTTTGCCCCGTTTTTTCCGCATAGACATTCTGCACACATGTTGAAATTTTGTCGAGTAGAAAAAGTACTATGCTAATATTTTTGCTATTTTTTTTATCCTTACCTAGGAAAAAAAATAATGAAAAATTGTGAAAAAATAATGAAAAATAAGGAATAAGGAATAATACTCACAAAAGAACTTCGGGAGAACTAAATTCTTTAAGTGATTTAATATCTCTCTCTTTCTCTCTCTCGTTCTCTCTCTTTCCCTATTTTTCATTATGTTTTTCCTTATTTTTATTTTCATTTTTATTATTTTTTCCCTTATTTTCATTAATTTTTCTTTTCTATTTTTGATTATTTTTTTCCCTATTCATAATTTTTTCCCTATTTTCCAATATATTTTTTTCTATTGTCCAATATTTCTTTCCCTATTTTTCTTAATTTTTTCACTATTTTTCATTATTTTTTTTCTTATTTTCCAATATTTTTTTCCCTATTTTTCATAATTTTTTTACCATTTTTTATTTTTTTTTTCTTTATTTTTTTCATTATTTGTTTCCCTATTTTTCTTTATTTTTTTTCCCATTTTCCAATATTTTTTCCCTATATTCATTATTTTTTTTCACAATCTTTCATTATTTTATTGCCTATTTTTTATTATTCATTTCCCTATTTTTCATAAATTATTTTCCCTATTTTCCAATATTTCTTTTCCTATTTTTCATTATATGTATTTTTCCCCATTTTTTATAATTTTTTTATTTCATTTTTCATAGGATCTTTTCATGTACAGCAAAAAACTACTCTTGACATTTTTCGATATTCCCCCTCGTTTCCGAGATTTTCGGAATTTAATTTCGAAAAAAATTTTTTTTAATTTTATTTTTTTTCCCAACTTTCTCAACAAATTTCGGAAAAATACTTCAAATAATACTTCTTGATCTATTTCAGTCCTACATTTACGTATTTTTATTTTTTGAATTTCTTTTACGGTTTCAGAGATATCGATTTTTTTAAATGATGACATTTTCGGAAAAACAATCCGGGAAAACCTAGAAAAAATTTTCCGATTATTTTAATTTTCAAATAGACTTCATAACTGTGCTTCAAGATCTTTCTCCCAAATTTGAAGTGGTTTGCTGAAAAATTTCGACCTGCAGCGTGTTTCCTGTGAAACTAGAAAAAAAGTGAGAAAAACCCGGAAAACCCCCTTTATTAATTTTCCGATTCCGCTAATTTTCTACTAAAATGTAGTACCTGTGGGTCTTCAAAAATGGTGAAAATTTTACCTCGATACATTGTATAACAATGCCAAAAAAAAATACCCGATGGAAGTAGGTCAAACCGTTTGGCTGATACTGGAACAATAAAATAGGAAAAAGAAAAACCAATGACTATCGATCACAATGCAATGAATTTGACGCTACCTTTGATGGAAAAATAGGTGAGAATAGGAAAAATAGGAAAAAATATGGAAAAATAGGAAAGTAAGAAAATAGGAAAAAATTGGAAAAATAGAAAAGTAGGAAAAAATAGGAAAAATGGGAAAAATAGAAAAAAGAGGAAAAAATCTGTAAAAGTATAGATAACTGCGGAAAATAGGAAAAAATAGAGAAAAATATGGAAAGATAGGAAAAAATTGTTTTAAATATAGAAAAAATTGTTAAAAAAATAGAAAAAATTGTTAAAAAAATAGAAAAAAGTAGGAGACAGCAGGAGAAACAGGAAACAATATAAAATAATAAGATAAAAAGAACAAAATAGGAAAAACATAGACAAAGAATAGAAAAATAGGGCAAAATGGGAAAATACGAAAAAATTGGGAAAAACATTTAAAAATATTAGACAAATAGGGAAAAATATGAAAAAATATTAAAAATAAAAAAATATAAGGACAAGGAGGAAAAAAAATGGGAAAAAACAGGGACTCACGTATCCATGCTTGCTTATAGTTTAATGGTGGGGGGATAGAAGAGGGGGAGGATATTTTAAAGTAGTTCATGGAAACGGTTGTTAACAATACTATTGATTTCTTATTATCATATATCTATAGTAGTAGTAATAGTTTATAGTAGTTTATATAGCTGAAGAGGGGTAGAAATTTGGGGATGGTATTTAGACCTCCCCTTTGGGATAGTATCACTTTAATATTGTCTATACCGGGTGGCTAAGGGGGTCGGGTCAAGTTCATATCTTTAAAACGAATGAATGGATTATTTTAAAATTTGGGATGGTCATTCTAGACCTAATTTTGATAAAAAACATAAAAATCCAAAATGGCGGTTTCTTTGAAATTTGCGTAAAATCTGAATTTTTAAATAGAACACCCAGTATATTTTTACATATTTGGATTCTACAAGTCAAATTACTTGTAATTCAAATGTCAAAAATGATTTTGGCTGTCGTAGCAATTATACGTAATTTTACTGGTAGAATCCAAATATGTCAAAATGTACTGGGTGTTCCGTTTGAAAATTCAGTTTTTACGCCAATTTCAAAGAACCGCGGAAATCCGCCATTTTGGATTGTCACTTAATTCAAAATTAGGTCTAGAATGACTAGTCCAAATTTTAAAATAATCAATTCTGAAGATATGAACATGGCCCGACATAGTAGATAGTATAAAAAATAAATATTTTTTATTTTTGACTAAAAATATGTTAGACCAAAAGCAGGCCTTAGAGACCCTCCTTAATAATTTTTGTAATGAAGTTCAATCTAAATTTTGAATTTAATTTTTTCCAAAAATCCAAGTATAAGGAATAAATATTTTGAATACACAAAGAATTAGAAATTATTCAAACATTCTTTTTTCATTATTGAAAAAAAAAATACACATTATATATTGTGAACTTTTTAAATTTCTCACGTTTTCCTAATACATCTGTTCTACAGAAAAATTCAATCACCGAACCTCCGTTAGCATTAACAAGGAGGGAAAAAAGACGTTAATACTCTTTTGTCTTATACTGCAGACGTCGAAAATGAAATTAGCCGGAGCCAGGTGCCGTTGAGTGACGCCTAATTTTTCCTCGTACTACGCCACTGTCTGCAATGCCGAAAAACGTTCTAGTAAGTACGTGACCTTCCCTAGGGGCCGAACAATCTCACAAGCTCGATCGATGCTTATTGTTTTTTCTTATATATGTCCAAATATTTTTTTTCGATAGTTACAGTTACGTTGTTAAACAAATCAATTTTCGACAAATTTAAACCTGTCACTAATACCAACTTGAAAAAAAAATTAAGTAAAAGAGTCGATGGAATCTTTATTTGTGAAAGTACATTTCCAGACAAATAGAAGTAGAACAACTCTTGTACATTAAAAATTCTATTTTTTAGTTGTGTGCATTTATCTTACTAGAAGATATTCGTACGGGACTGCCAACTTACCTATTTTCGAAATATATCAGTAAATGAAAAAGTAATTCATTAAAACTATCCAAAGAATTATTATTTTATTAAATATGAAACAAATACAAAATCATCAGATTTCAATATCTTGTCATGGCCCCGTTATTATTGATCACTTCTTGCTTCTTTCTGGATATTGAATATATTAAATTTACAGTAAGATTCTGAATTTCTTTCACGCTTTTCCAGGTTTCTTCAATGAGGGACCATAAATGATTTTTATTCAAGAGTATTAAATTTTGGTTCTGGACTCTCTTAACCATCATTCCCCTAATGTTTTCTATTGGGTTCATGTCTGAACTTTGAGCAGCCCAAGGCAGACTTCGACATTATTTTCAGCAATTTTTTTACTTCTAACCCCCAAATAGATCTTCAGATTTGTATGACTTCCGATTTCAAAACTGGTTTTACAAACAAGAACCGGAAGTGATACTACCGATTTCAAAAATAGCATTTCGATGTGAAATTTAACGCTGACTCGATATTTGAAAACCGATTTGAGATATCTTTTATAGTTCATGAGATAATCGTATTTTTGTTTAGAGGCGCTTCTGGCTTGTTTTACTAAGGGAAGTACTTTTTTTCCTGGGGTGGAGGAGTAATCAAACTTTTAGACAAATATGTTTGTCCGTTTCTACATTTCATATATTTTATTTCTTTTTTGTGCTATTTTTTGATATCCTGGGATGGGTAAATACCCCCCATATATACGCCCTTGCTTGTAAAAGTGCCAGTTGCGGATGATCCTCCAGAAGCAAATTATCCGGGAAGTGATTTCTTTTCTCTTTTTGTCCAAGATGTAGAAAAATGCATTGTTGGTTTGTTTATCAATTTTTTGTATGAAAAAATGCATTGTTGCATTTTCCAATATCCTATATGGAAAAATGCATTCTTACTATGCATTTCAAATTATTGTGTACAAAAAAATTTGCATTGTTGCTTTGTTTTTTGAATTTACTGTATGGAAAATGCATTCTTACCATGTATTTCAAATTCTTGTGTAAAAAATATGCATTGTTGCTCCTGTGTGGAAAAATACATTCTCGCTTTGAATTTCAAATGTTTATATAAATAAAAGCATTATTGCTTTGTTTTTCAATTTTCTTTGTGGAAAAATGTACTTTTACTTTGAATTTCAAATTTTTATGTGAAAAAATGTTTTTGTTTTATTTTTCAGTTTCTTGTGGGGAGAAATGCATTTTTGCTTTGTTTTATAAAGTTTTGTGGGGAAAAGTGCATTGTTGCTTCCCTTTTTTTCAAATTTGTGTGTGAAAAATCCATTTTTGCTGTTATTTTCAATTTTTTGTAGGGAAAAATGCATTTTTGCTGTTTTTTTCCAATTTCTTGTAGGGAAAAATGCTCTTGTTTTTTCTAAAATTCATATTTGAAAACTGGATTTTTGCTGTTTTTCGTTAAATGGACTATAGCAACTCAACAATTACTTCTTACTTACTTTTTTAAAATTTAACTGTGGAAAAATGCATTTGTTCTTTTTGTTTCAAATTAGAGTGTGGAAAATTGCATTCTTGTTAATTTATTTTTCAAATGCAACTATGGATAAATGTATTCATGCTTTTTCCCAGTTTATGTGTGATTTTTTGTAGGCCTTTTTAGTTTCTCCTAACTTTCGTGAAAAAATTTTATTTATTTTTGTAAAAATTTGCACTTTATATGTGTTTTTCCCATACTTTCATTTTCATTGGCAGAATTTTAGGAAAATAACTTCGCCATTGAAAACTGGTCATTTTTATATCATTTTTCTCTGATTTTCGGCATTTATTTTTTTGATTTTCTGGAGTTTTCCGGGAATTTTTTTTCATTTTTTTCCGGATCTATTCCAACAGTGATTTTATAATTCAATTATCTGTTGTAGGTGCTTATTATTTTAAATCTAAGGTATCAAATACTGTCGCTATGTTCACATAATTTTACTCGTTTAAAAATAGAAAAAAAAGTAAAACACGTGTTCTTGATTTTCTACACAGCAATCTTTTATGACAATCCCACCCACAATCTAACGATAAGTAGATAGATAGTCTTGACTTACACAAACACGGACTCGTATAGAAATAAAACGAAAAAGAAAATAGAAAACCATAAGTCGGTGAGCCAGGAACCAGGAAACATTCCTTTCATACCGATGCGTCACTCCACACACTAAAATGTCTCTAAATAGCCGTTTCGCCGTTAAATATAAACTCCCAACTTCGAGAGGAAGGAATATATTCCTCGGTCGCAGAAAACGTGGCGTTGACCTTCTGGAATGCCCAAATTGAACTTTTATTGCCAATAAAATATTCGAATATTGGAAATACAATAGGAATACTACATCAGTTAAGCAATTATATTTCTTTAATACGTATGTATAAAAAATAAGCTTTTCCTATAAAAAATTGCACACAAATAGGTTAGGAAATTAGTAGAGTTTGTTTAACCATCCTCTGCCGTTACGTCATACATTGTCCTATTTGATCGTTGAATTATGACGTCATTAACGTATTTCTTAACTAATGTTATTAATTACTTTTGACAGTTCAATTAATTTTTCAATGTAAAAATGCCTCCCGGTATAATGAGAAAGCAAAGGGATGCTGAAATTCTGCTTTTACCATTAAATGCAGTCTACAACGTTTGGGTTCACCCCAAAAATATAATCGTATAATACATTTTTTTCGCCATTTGATCACGATTCTATCATCCTAATTTTTTTAATTTGGTCAAAAATCATGCTTAGGGACGTTAAAAATCTCCAAGCTTGAAATTTGAAACAATTAAAAAAACGGAGGTTTCGAGTTAAAAAAAAAAACTAAATTATGTAAAAAGGTACGCAACGCATAAAGCAAAATACAATTATTGTCATTACAAATTTATTCATACAAACACACCTTAATATGCGTCATTGAAAACAATCCTTAACATATGTCATTGATTATATTTTAATTTTGAGGTTATGTGTAAAATAACATTAAAATAATATATGACAAACGTAAAACAGCAGAATACGTCACCGATTATGACGTAACGGCAGAAGATGGTTAAACAAACTCTAATCATAATTCTTTAAACTGATATAAAATGCTAACAGTTATTAATTGCTTAATTACTCCATCTCTATACCGTATATCAGAAAAGCAGTGCCGTAGTAACACCTCGTTCACAGTATTTAAAAGATACTGTTAGTTAAAATTTAATTTAAAATACCATCATCTGCCATTGGTTAGAATAATGCACAAAATAAAATAAAAAAATGATAATTACTAGTTCATCAATTGACAAAAAGCAAAATTTATGATATTATTTTTGGCAAGATTACAAATTTTCCTTCCAACTACCGAAAAATCTATCTAAGCGATAAAAAAAATATAATGAGGCCGTTTTGTTGCCAAATTGGCAAAAAAACAGTGGAACCTTTTGTTGAGGAGAGGTCATGTACTTTTAACCCAGTCAACAATGGCAACGTAATTTTATCATTACTTCCCGCAAACTGCAGTTATATTTTTATCCCATCAGAGACTAAATTACCTCTTCAAACTTAAAATTTTTAATACACATATTATTGAATATTTGGACATACTGTTAAACCAATTAGAATATTTATAAATTTCAGTTAATTAAAGATTCAGCTTCAAAAAAACCTAAAATAAATTTAAATATTATTTTGATCGCATTTACATTTACTAATTTTTGAACTCACTATCCACTAATAAATCTGTCGAAACGGTGCAGCTATCTCCAACTTATACTACGAGTTTGATCTAAAAAATTTAAAAATCAAATTTTTTTGAGAAATTTTTAGTGATTGGCTGATACCGATATGTATCGGTATCGTATCGGCATTTCGACAAATTTTGACATTAATCGGTATCGGAAAAATTTATCAATTTCTATCAGCATATTTAAGGTTGATTGGTCAAACGGTCCCATCAAATGGAAAGTGTAGTGAACGAGCAAAAAAAAATCGAGATATAATAATTATAATATGAAACGGTTTTGAAAATTTGAAATATATCAAAAAGTAAAATATTAAACAAAAAAAAATTTGGACGCCTATCTAATTGATTTTTTGGTATAATAATTATAATATGAAACGGTTTTGAAAATTTGAAATATATCAAAAAGTAAAATATTAAACAAAAAAAAATTTGGACGCCTATCTAATTGATTTTTTGATGTATTTAGAAACAATTGACAAAAAAAAAATGATATATTTTAAAATCCGCCCTCTCTTTCTTTTTGTGGGTTTAAGGAAATTAAACTCAAAATAAACATTATATTTGTTTTATTTTATACGAAAAAATTAAATCTTTCAGAGACTTTTATCTTTCAGAGACTTTTTCTTTTTTTGTTCCTGGAAATATGACATGTGACTTAACTTGGTTTTTGGCTTGGCTTCGAGTTTCTTCTAAAAATTTCTTGGATCCGGTAGTAGAGCCATTAGGTCCCAAAGGAGGAAAAAAAACTTGCTCGTTCCAAAAGAAAACTTGTTCAGTCCAAAAACTTCTAGTTCCAAAAAGAAAATGTTCTGTCCAAAAAAATTGTTCCCAAAAAAAAAACGTTTGGTCCAAAAAAAACTTGTACCAAAAAAGGACTCCTTCCAGAAAACCATTAAAGTTTACATAAAGTAAATATAAGACAAAAATCTTACAAATTACCAGATTTCGTGGTCTCTGTTTAAAAAAAAGATTATAAAACAAGAAAAATATTAATATGAAATACATGAATTTTTAGACCAAAATATGAAATATAAAAATAATCAAAGTGAATTAAAATTTAAGACAATCTGTAAAACATTAAAAATAGATTCTCTTTTTGTAATCGAGACTGAAAGAGCACCACAAACATCAGATAATTTATAATATTATACAAGATAAGATCTGAACTTTTAAGTAAATATAACCGGCATAAAGAAAATTAAAAACAACAGTAAATAAACGTTAAAGCGTCGAAATAATTAATAATGATAACAGGGGACTTAAGTAAAAATATAATATGAATAAAAATTACCCTAAATAACGAGGGGAAAAGAAGAAATTTTCAATAAGCGACACAGACAATATAGAAGTCAATTGTTTTGAATGAAGAGGCAAAGAGAGAGAATTGTTAACATGGGAAAGACATTTTATAGTAATACCTGGAAGAGAGGGAGGTCTTGAGACACGACGCAAGGAAATTAAGAAGGGATATCAAGTGAGTCTGAAATTAAGATATACTGAGCAGGAGAATAATGAAAATACAGGGTGGCACAGAAAAGAAAAAACCGTAACACATAACCATTTCCAGAGTAAGGTCTGTCTGTGTGTAATCTTCCACGATAACCGTTTGACCAATCCAGCTGAAATTTATTATGAAGGGTTGGTGTATGCCTCGAATGCGACCATTAGTTTTTGGTTTAAATTGGTACAGTAGAAGGTCCGTAAGACCGATATTGATTGAATAAACATGTAAGATTTTTTTGCCTTTTTTTAAATTTTAGGGACAAACAATACACTTTAGCAAAAAGTTTTAGAGCATAAAATGTCCTACAATTTTTGTATCTAACTTTTTCCAGAATTTCCCATAGTTGCGCTATTAGAGAGCGCGCAAAAAATGTGCATGTATGTTTTATCTAGTTTTTCCAAATTTTGAGGCCGGTTATCGGTATCGGCAAAAAAAAATCGTATCGGCCGATCAGTAGAAATTTTACTGTCTGTATCCCATGTAATTTTAAAATTCTAGTTTTATAAAAAAGTAAATAAAAACTTTCGAAATGTTTATGCCTATTAATACAAAAAAGTTATAAGGGTTTGCAGTTTTAAAATTCGTGATTTTTTTTTCATATCTCTAAAATTTTAGATTCTAATAACAAATTTGGATTTAGCATTTACTTTATAAAACTTTTTTATTGAAGGCTAAATATCGCTTAACATATTGTATATAATATTTTTTCGTTTTTGAAGGGCCATCCTCAACTATTTTTTTTAAATACGGTCCTGTACTTTTATTTCATCTTTAAAATACCCATTTTTCTCTATCCAACCATCTAGAGCACTTAATTTTTTTCTAGGTTTTGACAGAGAACTGTACTTTAGGAACCTTTTAAGTACGGTCCTGTTCTATTTTCACGGTAAATATTTGTAAATCTTTGTGAATAAAATTAATTAAAAATTGAGTACATTTTGCGCTTAACGTCCTATGTATACTTAATTTCTATTAAATATCTGAATTCAATTATTTTAAATAACTACAATCAGAATACAAGTAAAATTGATTTAAACCTCAATTATTTAACTAATAGAAATTACAAGTAGGTCATTGTGAATTATTTTAATTCTGTAAGAATTGCTTAAATTGTCTCCCCCCCTTGTTCAAGATATTCTTGTACACATATTTATAAGGTAAAATGAACAGAAATTCCTAAAGTCAGTTTATGTTCGAAACCTAATAAAATTAGGGGTTCTATATGAGAGAAAAAAATGTTTCAAAGATAAAATGAAATGAATTGAAAATGGGAAGTACAGGTCCGTATGTAAAAAATAAACAGTTGAAGGTGGTGGCCCTTCAAAGACGTAACGTTGTATTAAAAAATTGGATATGCAATGTTTAGCGATACAATAAAATAATTTTATAGTTTTTTTCTTTAAAAGGTATATATAACACGAAAATCGTCAATTTGGGTTTTTCCAAAATATTAATTCAATCATTTACAAAATAAAAAAAATACCCAATTAAGTTAAATCTCACTTTATTTTTACTTTCCCGACCCACCTCCTAGAAGGGAAAGTATTGTGAACGAGCTAAAAATAAAATTCGAGATCAAAACGGAAATATCCATTTTCGGATCCCCTGAGACAATTAAGACCATTTCCAGATGGAAGTCTGTCTGTCTGTCTGTCTGTCTGTTTGTGTGTGTATTCTTCCACGATAGAGGCCACACGTTTGATCCGATTGAGATGAAATTTGGTAAAGAGATTTGGGTTATCCGTCGGAAGAACCTATTAGTTTTTGTACGAAATCTGTCAAACGGAAGTATCACTATCAAAAAATGACAGATCCGATCTGTCACGGAATTCTACATGCAATATGTCGTTTGAAAGCCCTTGAAAAACTCTATTCAGAACAGTCAAAATTATTTCTGCAACTGTCGCCTGTCAAAAATAAAAATGTCAAAAGTTGAAACTTTAACAATTAATATCTGAAAAAGTATTCGTGGATACTCGTCGGGAAAGTTTTGGGGCGACACAACCGATTTTTTATTTTATACACTTCGTTGTTATTTATTTATATTTTTCTTTTAAACATGACATATGATTTATGTATTTCCACTTTCGTCCTTAAAAATTTCGTCTTTATGATCAAAATGTGATAAGTCCCCTTTTATATCGTTTCACATTACAAGTCGTATTTTCGATTTTTAAAGAAACCAAAAGGAGTCCAAATACTGAGTCAGCAGTTAGTTAAATAGAGAAAAATGAAAAAATAATAAAAAACATTTTACAAGGTTTTCCACCCGTGGGGAAATGCCGTTGTATCAATTACTTTTAACTTTAATATTTTGACCACTAAGACCATTAACGAGCTAACCATCAAGATTTCAAAATTCTAAGTAACCAAATCGAACAATGAAAAAATAGTTTCATAAAACAATATCAACGTTTTTCGTAACGCTCTCGTAGGAAAATGACGCTGTGGCAATTTTATATTAAGGTCAGTGATAAGCTGATCAGTAAAATTTCAACGTTTAATGAAATCAATCCGAATTTAATACTGAGTCAGCAGTTACTTGAACTTAGAAGAATGGAAAAATAGTAAAAAAAAGTTTAATAATTATTAGTTTTCGCAACACACCTATAGGGAAATTCGGTTGTAGACGTAAAGGTTGTGCTTATTAACACAAAAAAGTTATAGGAATTTGCCGTTTTAAAATTTTTAAGTTCTTTTTCTATCTGTGTAAAATTTAAAATTCTGATTCCAGATTTCGATTCAGAATAAAAAAGTTAACCAAAAATTGTGTTACGAAAACTTTTTATAATGACAAAAAAGTTATGTTTTAAATTTTTTATTTTTTTTTTCTTATTTTTGTAAAATTTAAAATTCTTATTCCAGATTTCAATTCAGCACAAAAAAGTAAACAAAAAACTGTATTACAAAAAGATAATACATCAAAAAGTAGTTCTGAAGTTTTAATTTTTTTCTTATTTGTGTAAAATATAAAATACTGATTTCATATTTGGATTCAGCATAAAAAAGTAAACAAAAAATTGTATAGAAGAGTTTTGTGCATATTAAGACAAAAAAGATTAAGGGGGTTGAAGTTTTAAATTTTGTGAAATTTTTCTTTTATTTGTGTAAAATTTAAAATTTCAATTACTTTGGATTAAGCATCAAGATATATTACTTCAGTTAATTTATAAATATATTAGTTTACTTAAACATTATATGTGCATAAAATCATAAATTTTTTAATATTAGAATAATTTCCTTAAATTTAATCAATCTTACAATAACTTTTTAATAATAAAAAGTCGATATCTAGGACGCTAACGTTCGCATAGTAATAAGTTCTAAATTACTATTTCGGCATACATTGAAAGACATTATCCTAGCACGCGATGTCAGAATAAACTTAATACTTTTTGATGAAAATTTATTCCTAATAATGTTTAACTTTTATAACTTTTCTAGATCTATTAAAATGTAAATTTGAATTTACAACTTACAAAACATAGATTGAAACGTAAAATAATCATGATTTATACTATAAAAAAAAATTAATAATTAAATGACAACTGTCACCACGTGGAACATGCAATTTTTTTTAATTTGATTATTTGTTATATACGATTAAAATAGGATGGGTGGGTTTGACAGAGAAATATAAAAAATCTTACAATAATAATAATAATAAAATTCTAGAGACGATCAAACCGTTTCGGGACTTCGGCCCATCGAGCGAACACTTTTATGCTGTTAAGCATTGGCGCTACATGATCTGACGTAATTGCATTTTAATTTTGCAGTGTAAAAAGTTTATTCATTAAGAACTTAATTTTTATGGATCATTGTGGGGCGGGCGGGTACGGTACCGGAATGGCTTGTGCGATACCAGCCAAACTTTTCACATACATGTATGGGAATATTATATATGATGTGAAATGGAAAAAGGAACTCTGAAACATCGAGAAAAGTGATAAAAAGTGGGGGTAAAATTTTTTATCTCCTTAACAATATTAATACTGAGGCTTTTGGGCCTCAATAATTGTTGCGAAAATTTTAAATTATTTTATTTCCGTTCTCCGTTTATGTGAGGAGCAGACTTGCAAAACGCAGTTTGTCCATATTTTCAATGTTTCAACTAATGGTGGCGTTACATTATTCATTTAAATGGCTATCGTTTCTTAAAATCTTGATAATTTAAATCGCATTATATATGTACGGCACAAATTGCAACTCGGTAACTAAAACCGTTTCCGAGAACCAGTGTTTTGGAACTTTGTGTTCAGCAATCGATAGCTGGTTACCTTAGCGGTTTAGTACCACTTCGGCAGTACCCATTTCGGCCGTTAAATAAAAAAGTTGCATTTCGGCCGGTCAATCTTTGAATTAAGATTGATTAAATAATATCGACCGTTTGCTTATTTATTGTAAACTTGTTAAATATTTTAGCATCATACAAAGAGTTAAAAGAAAAGCAAATTTAATCAATACAAAATCTTTATTAAATTTTCATAATATTTTTGAGAAAAACAATCAAATATTACAATAAAAATAAACAATAAGTCAATATTTTTGTCCTTGAAATCATTTAATGGTTTTTTAATTCTAATATAGATATCAACGTATTTTTTTTAAAATTTTGGAGTTGATATGATGATATATATATATATATACAGGGTGATTCATGGCCGACGCCACGGGGTTTTATGGCGAAATGGCATATATTCGTTAACTTTTATTTAGGTGGTATTATGTAAGTCAATAAGGACTACATTTTAAAAATATTTATAAATATACAGGGTGCTCCAGGAAATTGATTCATATGAAGGTCATATATTTTTTTAAATGTAACACCCTATAGTTTATTACATTTTTAGATTCGCCCTGAAAAGCTGATTTCAAAAACCTATTACACCTATATTATAAAATTAATTGTTTTGAAGTTATAGACAATTGAAAATCGCATTTTTTCAACTCTAAATGGATGCTACGGCCAAACGACATAAAATCGGATAAAACGGCTTACATGTTCCTATCCAAACTTTTTGACGTATACTCGGTGGCATAAGAACAAAATGTATACAGTGTTATCAAAAGTACGCAAATTTTGATCATCCTGTATACATTTTATTCTTTTACCACCAAGTAGAATTCAAAATGTTAAGATAGGGACATGTAAGCCGTTTTATCCTAATTTATGTCGTTTGGCCGTAGCCATTATTTATAGTTGAAAAAATGCGATTTTCAACTGTCTACAACTTCAAAACAATTCATTTTATAATATAGGTGTAATAGGTTTTTGATATCAGCTTTTCAGAACGAATCTAAAAATGTAAAAAAATATAGGGTGTTCCATTTAAAAAAATATATGACCTTCATATGAATCACTTTCCTGGAGCACCCTGTATATTTATAAATATTTTTAAAATGTAGTCCTTATTGACTTACGTAATACCACTGCAATAGAAGTTTACGAATATATTCCATTTCGCCATAAAACTCGTGGCGTCGGTCGTGAATCACCCTGTAGATTTATTTTTTTGTAATTTAATTATACTTAAAGCAGCTTCCTCTGTCAATACAGTTTCCAACTCGAAAATGTATGGATGACTTTTCCCATTTTTTTAATTTAATCTACTATGATATCGTTCCACTGCTTTATAGTCCGATGTCTTTGCTCTGAACGGGTGTTGGTCACTTGGTCTAACCGGTCAATTTTGTCAACGGGGTTACGTAATTCCACCGGTAATTTGGTCTTAAGTTTTAAAATTAGGTGGGCCTCTTGGTCATAGTGGTTATCAACCATAAATTAACTTAAATTTTAAATTGGAAGTGATTCCTTTCACAAGAAAGAAATTATAACAATAATAATCGTAGACGAATACATTTTTTAAACTGTATCTAGGAATAACCCGAAATTGAAAAGATTACAAAAATATTATTTAATCTTTAAATATTCCTGATTCATTTTCCTGGAATCTTTACTTAATCTCACGACCAGAAAGGCTGCACCTTTAGAAGCCATACAGGATTAAATTCTGGTATAACTGACCGTTGCGCCGAAATGGGCCTCACCCCCTCGAACAGATCCAAATATTTTGGATAATTGGATTATCTAACCATTGTGAAGTAAAATAATCATTTAATTTAATAACTAAATCACTCATAGGAGATGTTTCCGTCATCGATATTTTCTTCGGGTCAATGGTGCTAGAGCAGCACACATTCTAATATGAAACCAGGAAGAAAAGATCATTTCTAAAATTGAATAAGATACAGGGTATCTCATTTAAAAAATATATTAATTTTGCTGTACCCCGTGAAATCTGCAAGCCACCGTATTTTTAATGGCATTTGAACAAAATTCGATCATAACCACACACTTTTTATTTTAATCATTTTTTTGTATTTGTGATAATAGGGATGCTAAAGGGTGGGAAATTTATAGTGAATAATATATAACCGGCCGAATTGCAGCTTATCCGTTTTACCTGAAATGCAAGAAAAGGACAAGCGGCCGAAATAGGACAAAATGAGGTAGGTTTTTCAAAACTGCTGAAGTGGGAAAACACCACCTTGGCTCACCCAGCCACTATTTTCAGTGACCTAAGTCAACTACAACCGCCTGTCTGTCCGTTTGGCCGTATCTGAGCTACTTGGATAATGTTAGCTTGCTTTTTTATTTTATTACTATTAATTATTTTAAAATAAAGATATTAATCCATACGTTGCCTGTGTATAACTAAATTTTATGTAACAAAAAATGGTGGAGACCGGAATTACAACCCCCTAAGTAAAACTTAGGAATTTTTCGTTTAAATATTTCTCTTACAAGTATTAAAATATTAAAATTTCGTATAAATTGTCATGAAGTAGTTATTTACGTTAAAAGACCGGAAAATAGTGTTTTGCAGGTCGAGGCAGGAAGATGGACAGACAGACGGTTGTAGTTGACTTAGGTCGCTGAAAATGGTAGGTAGGCGAGCTACGGTGATCAGGTATCGATTGCTGAAAAAAAATTTCCAAACAGTGTTGCCAGGTGGGAAAAATTTTGAGTACCACAAAATCGATGAAATGTACTAAATTTTGCCTTAGTACCACCTTTTAATATTTTGTCGTGACGTCACAGGGAGGCTTTTTCGATGTCAAACGGTGGCTGAAAAATAAGCCCGAGGCCCTTGTGGTCACTTTAGTCTTAACTAAGAGACACAGCATTATCTATTTTTAGTTAACAAGAATTGAATTTTATTTTATTATTTTCTTTGAATATGGAATATGTTACTCTTGACTGCGATCATCAGCTCTTGTCTAACTCATGAGTCGCGGAGCAACCACGAACCTCTGCAGCATACCATCCAGTCGCAACCCTCCCTAAGAAGACTATTCCATTCCATATGAAAGAAAAAAACACATAATTTCTCTATTTGCTATGGGTCGAAGAAGCTGCCCAAGGTGCGTCGAATAGAAACAAACGTCAAATAACAGCGAATTTTCACTTCATTCGGTTTCACGTTCAACCACTAGAGGCACGCGTGACGCCTGAGTTACGTCGTGGACACTATATACGCCATAAAGAAATATGAACCAGCGACCTATGTTAAAAGTATAGCCTCTACCCCGCCACTGGCACTTGGTCGGTGCTCATATAATTTTATAATAATAAATACTCCTTAAAACAATAGTTGAGTTATTACCGTCGGGAGTGTTTACGCAACTCGCAACAGAATATAACCGGAGAGTGACTTTTCTAGTACAAATTTTTGGAAGCATGTTTCTCTTTCTTTTCATAGTCACCTGCGATGGATATTTGATTTCTTGTTTGAAAAAATCGACAAAAAAGTTGAGATCTGTCGTTGTACCCAGAAACCAATTTAGGTACCACATTTATCAAAGGAGTACCACTACTTTTTGACGATCAAGAGTACCACATGTGGTACTATAGTACCACTCTGGCAACACTGGTTCCAAGGTTCCAAAATGCGAAACTGTTTTCGAGTTATAGCTGTGATAGATAGACAGACGGACGGATACTGTAAAGTCAGTACCTTCGCTACTTAATAATAGGATTTAATTTATCTAGTAATACATAAAAAGTTGTCAATTGATATTTGTATACCGGGTGATTGATTCATTATACCTGGAATTTTGTAATATCTCGAACCCATCGTACAGAAAAAATTGTCGAGTCTAAACTTTAATATCTTGGAGGGGGACATCCATTAGTACTAAATTATGTTCACGCCCACACCCTCTGTAGGCGGGAGGGTGGCAAATTAGATATTTTAAATAGGAACCCCTACTTTTTTATGGCATATTCGGATTTTACGTCGACAGCTACATACGGTCAGAAAACAAAATGTGTTAGGGGGGGGACAACCATCACAGCCCGTCGAACATTATTAATTACCTGTTTCTCTATTTTTTAATTCTTCTGATTTCTGTTCCATTTCTTGCGATTAAAGCGCCATCTATCACGAGTCGAAAAAAATTTTCAGGCCATCGTAAGTAGCTTTCGACGTGGAATTCGAAAGTTCGATAAAAAATAGAGGTTCCTATTTAAGATTTCTAATTTAAACAGGAGGCGTGGGCGTAATTTAGTACTAACGGTTGCCTTCCTCAATAAAATTTCGATTCGGCAAATTTTTCTGTACAATGCGTATTTTTCCAGATATTACAAAACTCCTTGTTAAATTAATCACCTGGTATATAAAAAATTTTGCTAAATAAACTATTTTTTGTTAATATAAAAATTTATATTGTAATATTTGTTTATTTACTATTTATTGAAGTAATAAAAAACATAAAAAACCAAATTCAGATATTTTAAATTAGCAAAATTTCAAAATTTAACATTTGAACTACCTTGATATGAATAAAAGAAAAGCAAGTTAAGATAAAATAAAATATAAAATTTAATAAAAAAAAACAAACTTAAAATATTTCGACTAAATACAACCCTGTAATTCTTTCAGATGTAAGTGGCTGATACTTTTTAACAGTTAACGAACTATACCTCAAAATTGTTTTTGTCCAACCCTTTTTTTGTATATTTGTATAAGAATCACTTCACTATGTATTTTTAGTGTAAATAAAAAAAAATCCTTTGTACGTGACACCTTCTCGTTTTGTAGATTTAAAAAAGTCTTCTATATCGACCTATTTGTAGCGTATGTGTGCGAGTATTTACTATGTAATCCTTTCCTGGTGCAATCGTCGCAGCTGCGCTCCGACCGTCGTATCCACGCCGCGCCATCGCGAGCACCGCGACGCTTTAGGACGTCCAGACGCCAGCCATCCAGACGCCACATGCCTCCTCGTAACCGGATTTATCCTTATCGCCGCTTTTATGTATGCCCTTTTATTCTTTATTAACGACCTTAGGCCAACCTTGTCTATTATTGTGTGTACAGTTGCTGGCCTAGCTGAAGTTTCATTATAGCTAGCGACTAGCGACTGACCTCGTAAACTTCTCAAATCGGTTCTTTCTGCGACTCATCGGCAATTACATTATTTAATGAATGCTCAAGTAGGTTTATGACATACAAATTTTCGATATATTCGAAAAGAGTTGTTTAATATTACACAAAGTATAACTATTTTCGTCATAAAAGTTCTTTTACTTTCTTACTAAACAGTGACAGTATTTATAGCTAAAATTTTTCCAATTGAATCAATCTTATTTGTTAAATTACTACTACGTCACTCAGTTTTATAATATAGACTTATCTATTTTATTACGATTATAAGACTCAATTTTTAGTTTCAATTAGTTTTATTCCATATTTTAGGTCTTTCACTACTATGCCCCGAACTAAATTATGAGAATTTCTATTGTAGTTAGACAATTAGTTTGAATTGACATTTGTATGTGTAAATTGACACTTGTATGTGTCAATTGACGATTATTTGACCCATTTTTTTGATTTTTGACATAAAAGTTAGTTGGTTTAGATATTATTCCATGTTCGGTTTTGGTACACAATTTGGGCTGTTTTGTTTTTATTAAATCATTTCATCGATAGTATGAAGGACCACTCAATCT
Organism: Neocrepidodera transversa; assembly: GCA_963243735.1. NCBI lineage: Eukaryota > Metazoa > Arthropoda > Insecta > Coleoptera > Chrysomelidae > Neocrepidodera > Neocrepidodera transversa. Next base: position 17,263,878 of record OY725343.1, read on the forward strand.
TTAAAAGGCTAAAAAATAATTTTTAATTGCCATAAAATTAAAACACATTAATATGCACTTTTCCAATAATGTATATTTGAATATCATCAGTCCTCAAATAGACAACTTCTAAATACACTCACGAGCCACAATAGGCATCTGCTGGCCCCAGTGGAGGGGCTAGAATTCGCCCCACTCACATCAAATCTAACCTAAATACATTACCATTAAAAGTACTGAAATTTTTAGAAAAAATTATTTAAATTAATTTTATTAACATTTTAATGGTCAAAATGACAAATGGAGAATTTTAAGTTTGCAAAATGCTTAAATATATTGTTCCAACACTTTTAGAGACCAACTAAGATAATTGGACAATTTTTAGTTATAAAAATGCTTAAAAATAATCTTTGAACACTGTATGTGCCAAACTAAAGAACATTGGACAAGTTTTAAAAAAAACATGATTAAAATTGGTTTTATTAACATTTTAATGGTCAAAAATGAAAATGGAAAAATATAAATTTAAGAAAATTTAGTGAGTCCTGCAACATGTGTCTTAACTTATTTCGGGCTTTTGTTAATCTTCTTTTCCGTTATGAAAGGGATATTTAGTTCAATTCTGCGTGATTATAGTTTTAGGTACTAGAATCCTGAGGAGTTACATTTTGTTAAATTATGTTTTGTTAAATTTAACGTACGCCACTGTTGTTGATGACCGTAAGTCATTAGCCTGCATTTTTATACTTCGAAATTCACGATGTTGCCAATCATAGTATAATTTATAGTATTTGTATGATAATTACAACTTGATAAGTGAAATTTCATTTTTTTTATTTTTGTATGTGTCATTTGTCAGTATGTTATTTCATTGGCGCAGCCTATTTCCAATGGCTTCTCATATGTGACCTTTGTTATTGTTGACTACGTGTTTTAACTGCCCATTTAGTGTATTAAAATTTATTGTTTTCGATCTCGCATTTTTGAGAAAAATTTACTAAAAAACGTGTGCTCAGATTTTTTTCTTCAACATAATGGATTACCATAACTTTTGATTCAGATCATACTAAAGAATATTTATTTTTGACTGTTTTAATAAGAATAAGAAAGTTGTCAGACCACGCATAGCGGAGACCGACAGTTTTACGAGTCTTCATGAAACTTAAAATTAAAGTATTTCGAACATTTTTTTCCGTTTTACATATAGGGTAAGGCAAATCTTTGCCGTAGCTCTATAACTATGATTTGTTTGAGATATCTGCCAATGTTTATTTCATCCACTTATTTTTTATAATTTTTATATTTGCCTAAAATATTTTTCACCCATTTCGGAGAAAAACATTTTTTTAAAAATCGTCATCGTTTCAAATTTAGTGCTGGAATTTAAAAAAGTTTAAATTTACAAATCTAAATAAACGACTAAAGATGTTTATGGATTTTTATTTTGTAAAGGACGGTCAAAAGTTGAGATTAAATTCAAAAATTTTCTATTTTTATCAGTTTCTTCAAATGTTGTTGATCAACGGATGACCGATTTCATCCCCATTAACTTTTCTGTTTACTTTCGTATATCTACCTTTCGATTATTTAACGTAAGAATAAATTTATACAATTTGAGCATCTTTTTAAAATACAGGGTGTCACAAATAAGATTGATCGATTTTAAATGTAAATGCACAGCTTATTAATTGACTTAAAGAAATCGGGTTTTCACTAATTGTTTTCGTTTATTTTTATGAAGTTTGTTTACATTTTTTCCCATCAATACTAATTTTGGTCAAAATAAAATGAAGAAATATGTATTATTTAAAATGAAATACCCTGTTAATTTTGATGACATTTAAAAGAGTTATTCATCTTCTTTTAAAAAATGTAAGTGATATATTTTGCTTTCCTAACAACAAAGATATTCGAGATTTCAAGATACGCTGCATCTTTCTTTATAAAAAGTGACATTAAATAAAAATTAACAAAAGAGTATTAAAAAACGTGTAGTTTATGTTATTGGTATAATAAATTTTTTAACTAATAATCATTTTTTTCAGAATTCTCGTAATACATTATTCAAATCGGATTTTTATTACCTTTCAAATGAGGGGTGGCTGTCACCTAAATACCGAAAATTTTATACCATCAGATATTCGGAAAAGTGTAAAAATTCTCGTGTTCGAGCATTTTTTTCTTTAAAATAAACGAGTTGATTGGGGAGAGGGTTAAGACTTAATACTTTACAATGAAATAAAACAATGTAATGTGTTTAAATCTTCATTATATTTGAACTAAGTTCAATATAGATTCGTGACCCGTTTCGCTAACACTTCACAGCACCGTCATTTAAAATTTCAAAGATTCTCATAGATATCATTTATAAATATTATTCATTCAAACCTCAATTTTCAATTAAAAACTCAATAGAACTAATTAATAATATTCAAGATATAAAACTAACTTATATTTCTAAATTCATATCGTTCGATGTAACAAACCTATTCCCTAGTATACCTCCTAATGAAACTATAACTCTTGTTGATAACTTGCTCACGTACAATAATGTTAATCCTATAATTCATTCTGATATCATAACCTTATTAAAAGTTTGTTTAAATCAAAATTATTTCCATTTCAACGGAGAAGTTTATAACAGTAAAGATGGTTTAATTATGGGCAACCCACTCAGTCCCCTATTAGCAGAAATTTTCATGGATAATATAGAAAAAATAATTCATAAACACCCTCTTAGTAAAAAATTTTTGTAATGGCACCGATATGTAGACGACATTTTAGCTTTCGTCACAGGCACAACGAGACAATTAGATAACTTCATTACTTATATCAACTCAATTCATAAAAATATCAAATTTACCGTAGAAAGTGAACAAAATAAGTATAAACTTTCTAGACCTTACAATTTCAAATATAAATAATAAACATGATTTCTCTATATTTCACAAACCATCACATACAGACATTACAATTCATAATAGTTCGGCCCACCCATTCAGTCATAAAATACCAGCTTTCAATAGACAGACTTTTAACAGTTCCATTAAATACTGACAATTATAACAAAGAACTAAATATCATAAAACAAATAGCAGTTAATAATAATTACGATCCAAATTTAATAGACAATATCATAAATAAAAAGATACGAAAAAGTACTTTAGAACAAGTATTTCCTTCTGATAAAAACAAAAATATTCAATTCAAAAGCCTAACCTATTTTGGTAAAGCATCCTTAAAAATCAAATCGTTTTTAGAAACTTTAGACTTGAATATTTGCTTTAAAACTGATTACAATTTATATAAATTCATTAAAAACAACAAATCTAAATCTTCAAAATTAAACAAATCAGGAGTTTATAAATTAAAATGTGGTAATGACAACTGTGATAAAATTTATATAGGGAGAACTTTTAGGAATTTTAAAACTAGAATTTCAGAACACAAACGCAGCTATGACAACCAAAAATTAGATTCCATCTACTCAAATCATTTATTAGCAAACCAACATACTTTTGATTCAAATTTTGAAATTTTGCATATAGAATCTAATTCCTTCAAATTAAATCTTTTAGAAGCTCTCTAGATAAACAAAAAGAAATATTCAGATAATCTTCTTAACGACCAAAGAGGTATCAATAATTCCCCATTATTAAACCTTTTTACCTAGAAAGGACCCGGTAATTATTAATTATAATACCTTTGATTGAATTTCCAAGTAAAAAATTTTGTTTCATACTTTTTTCCATATAAATTAGATTATAATTATTTTATCAATAACCTTAAAATTCCCTATTAATGCACTGTATAAATTAAAAATTTGTTCATTATACCTTCACCCGTTTGAGAAAGCTACTGTGTTAGCGAAACGCGTCACGGATCTATATTGAACTTAGTTCAAATATAAGATTTAAACAAATTAAATTGTTTTATTTCATCGTGTAGTATGGATCTTCATCAAGTAAAAGCCTCATCTATTCAACTTAATACTTTCATTGTATAAATTTATATTTCCATTTAGTTTTAATATTCATTTTATTACGGTTTTTTCTGTTAAACATTGTAACATTTTTTGTTTAGAAATGTATTCAATGAAAGAAAGGTATGGGAAAGTAAATAGAAAAGTTGAAGGATCTGGATCTGAAATCGATTATCCGTTCGTGAACGGTTATACAGAACAGAAAAAATATTTGAATTTTTTTTTCGATTTTTTGGCCATCCTGGGCAACATAAAAATTTAAAACGTAGTCTAAAATATCTTTGATCGTTTTAGATTTTTTTTAATTCCATCATTAAATTTCAGACTTTGGTGATTTTTTAAATCATGACGTCATTCCATTTAAAAAAATTGTTTAATTTACTGTTCTAACGGTTTATTTTTTCGGGTCAGTTCCAACCGTTATTTTATTTTGTTATCTCCCATCTCTATACTTCAAATAACGTCTGTTCGCGATTTGAAACATTGTACATTGAGTACCGTGATTGGAACGGGGTTCTTTTCTTAAAAATTCTTTAAGTAAAATTAAATACCTACTAGACATCGTTTCGTTTTTTACCTCTCGCCCTTCAGATAAGAGAGGTATAGGAATCATGCTAAAAATTGGGTAGTGAGTTTTCAATGGATAAACACGTTTTGGGGTCCCTAGAATACGATTTTGATATTTTCGCGATGATGTCTGTGTGTGTGTGTTAGTGTGTGTGTGTGTGTGTTAGTGTGTGTGTGTTTGGATGGATGTTGTAGTAACGATAACTCAAAAACTACTGAATGAAAAAATTTGAAATTTTGCATACAGGATTCTGATACCCTAGATTAGATCTGATTAGATTTTGGTGCCAATCGGACAACCGGAAGTGGCAGTTGCTATGAGTGATGACGTCATTACTATACAAAAAGGCACAAAAGTTTTACACATTTATTTTGTATACACTACAGTTTATTTCCGTATTATTAAAGTTTTCAAAACTTTGGCCATTGTTGCCAGATTTACAAAAAAGTAATTTTTTTTTCATACTTTTTGTGTTAACCTGTAGATTTTTGATTCAAAAATGGCGAGAGGTCATGTGCTGGCCACATCAGATTTTTTTTCTCGAGGATAGTAAATTTTTAAAAATTTCAAAACAATTCTCTTTAATTAGTTTTTTACCCTGAGTAATACTAAATTTATTTGTTTCATTTTTTAATTTCAATTTAATTTATATTGTTTTCAAATAATCAGTTATTTTGTACGTTAAAGAGATTCTATGTAATTTCGTTGTTAATGTCTTTAACTTTTAACACTGGATTGTCATGTAAAAGTTGTTTTATTTAATTTTATCGCAGAGTTATTTATTTATTTCTGCTTTGTTCTTTGTTGAAATTCCTAATTTATTTTCCTTTGTTTATAGAATCAGTTAAGTATAGTGTCGGCAAGCATTGTGAAGTCAAATTTGTTTGTTTTTATTTACCTACTTTACTTACTTTAAATTAAAAGTTTAATTAATGCAAAAAATGCATTTTGCCAGAAAGTTATGAAGCTGGGGCTAGAACTATGACAATACACATGCAGAACGGGTACGACTAGACGCTTGTAATAAAGTATGTTTGAGATTAATTGTTATTAATTATAAATAAATTCATTTGCCATTTGTGTTCAGTTAAAAAAAGAAGAGGCATGAACAGTAACATTGTCAAAAAGACACTAGCTTCTAACTTCGATATTATTCTGATTTGAACGGAAATTACATCATTCGATTTGAAATAAAACATGGATGTAATACTAATAACATAAGCAGATGAACAAATTATTTATGGTATTCTCTATTGGAATATTTGAAAAAAAATTTATATCTGGTTGAAGGGCTGTATATTTTTTATATACTTTAAAAAGCTACATTTTGTTCAAGTAAATATAATAGATACTATTCTCAGGACCATTTTAATGCAATTATTAAATTAAATCAACTAAATAATTAAACGAAGAGATAAAATATGAAAAGTCATATGGGATTAAAATTACCTATAGGAGTGGAGTATAAGTGTGTCAAAATTTGGTTGAATATCTAATCAAAATTTAATCTCCTGCATTCACTTATTGAAGTAATCACCAAACCATATAAAGGGGACAAACTTCGTCGGTAGAATATTTACTTAATTTTAAGAACAAAGGTCTTATGAACCCTTTTTCTATATTGAGTATTAACGAAATTACAAGGTGTTATATTTTCAGAAAAAAAATACCATTTTTTTGTATCTAAGACGGCATTATATTTTTTTATGAAATATAGATTTTAGAAAAATTTGTGTAAAAATATTGGATCCCTCTTTACCTTTTAATAAAATTTGTCTGATCGCTTTCGGTCATCATCAAAGCCTTTCTAAAATGGTTTATTACATGTATTAAACTTATAAAACAGAAAAAGCGGGTAAACTTACGTCATAAAGGGGATACCTCAGATAAAAAACACAAAATAATAAAGACATCGGTATATCATTACATTAACATATTAAAACCTTCAAGTAATAATTGAAATAGTTTACAATTTCAAGGAATTGTAAACAATGTCCAGAAACATAATCAGCTATATCTATCTCGGATATGACTTTATTGTCGCTTCAATAGACTTTAATGTTATGTGGTTTAAAATACTTCTTAATAAATTACTACAGTAGATTTTCTTCATATCAATTAGCCCAGTGCTGACATCACTATCCAGGGTTATTTTAATGTCGACAACATCAAATAGCTTAAACAGTCAAATGCAAACGACGAAAAAGACCACAAATGTGCTAGTTTCCTAGACCTCTTTTTCAGAACATATTCTGAAAATTTACACTGTTCCAATACATTCTGTATTGGTATCTTCCGACAATAAATTCATTTCAATAATGATTAAACTACCAGTTGGTACCAACGAGGCACCTAACCGTGCAAACTGTGTACTATAAATTATGCCAGTGTAAGAATCTTCAAGAATATTTTTCGAATTTTTCTTTGGTTAGACGTTTGCTACCCTTTATTTTGACTGGCATGGATGATTTTATTCCATCTGGTAAAAAGTGCCCTTCCAACGGCAACTTGGTTTGTTCAAACATATAAAAAAGGTATAACTTTCAAAAATCTTGTTTACTGCAAATGGCGTCTAAAATCGTACCTATTTTGTTACAGCTTGAAATCAATGTAAACAAGGAAGCGTATAACCAGAGAATTAGAAGCAAATATCTTGTCACTTTCAACTGTTCAAGATTCTTTTGGTCGGTAACTAAGGTAGTCATAAACAGACGTGTTTGGATCTGCATTGGTTAACCAATGCAGTAGCGCCTTAGATCTTTGAGGTATTGAGCATGCTATCTCTAACCGCTATCTAGGAGGCCGTGATACACTCCAAAAATAAGAATAGTTCTTTATTTTATTGCTATAGTAATATCGAACTATCGAACGATATGGACGCGTTCGCCGGTGTCGCGAGATAAACGATAACGCTTTTTGCAGACAAACAGCAATTAATAGTATTTAGTTCGACAAAGTTTAAAATGTGAAAGGTGCATATATGGTGACCAACACAGGTATATACATATAAAATGTCATATCAGCAATATTAGATTAACATGCTTTACTCACAGGTAAATCAGCCAATTTTCACACATTTCCAACAAACTGGAGCATCCATAACACAACCCCAGCCATACATCCCATCGGCATACCAATTCCAACCAAACTATGTTCAAGGTTCTTAACAAATGCTACCTCAACAAAACTTGTAAACAAATTCAAGCGAACCAGAATGGAAAATAGTCAAGGAAATGAAACAGAACAGATGGTCCAGAAATACCAGCAATGTTGCCAACCTTGAAAAAGGTCTACCAACGGGGAAGGATTATTTTTAGTCAAAATCTACTTAATTATTTTATATGTACAAAATTCTATTGAGCTTTCCAGAATGTATCGTTAGCGAAATATATTCATTTTAATAAATTCTTACTTCTGATTGCTTGAAATTTCGTTGTCAAATGTCATTCGTCATAGAGTAAGTATAACAGAGCAACATATTTCATTTTCAGCGACTGACCTACAGCCTTGGAGGATTGATGGAACTAAACCGAATTTAGCGAGTAGTTTAAATATTATATAATCTGAAAACGAAACTTGTCGCTTTATTATACTTACTCTATGATGAATGACATTTGACAACGAAATTTCACCCAATCAGAAGTTAGATTTTATTAAAATCATTATATTTCGCTAACGATATATTCTAGAAAGCTGAATAGATTTTTGTACACATATTTTATCATTGCGAAAATAATGAAGTAGATTTTAATAAAAAATAATCCTTCCCCGTTGGTAGACCTTTTTCTATATAGGTTGGCAACACTGAGGGAACTCCCCTATTACACTGAAACAAACAATGTTGAAAAACTACTATTTAAATTCACCAACAATATCAAACAGATTCGAAAGTCTAAATATAAATGAAGAAACAGATGAAGACAGTAATCAAACGCCGCTAGATCAGAAAACGAAACCGCCTCCAATATTGTATCCGGAGTAAAATACATAAAGCTATTACCTCCTCCAAGAAATTGCAAAAAACGGTTATGAAACAAAGCGTTGGGAGATGAACCAGTAAAAATTACAATAAAATTATCAAAGCTCTTGTCGATAAAGAAACACCGTATAGCACATATCAACCTAAAAGCGAAAGATCATTCAGATTAGTAGCTCGCAACATTCATCATACCACTGACACAGATGTAAGAAAGAAATTCAAAGGTTAATTCTTGGAAAAAATTCTGTGAGAATATACGGAGTAGGAAAATTTCGGTAAATCGCCATTTTTTTCTTCTAATTCGAAGGGGCTATATTGACATCTAATTAAATAAATAAAATAATTTATAGTAAAATATAATATACATAAATTGCAAAAATGTGATAATCCATTATCGTTTAAGTTGACTTAAATGTATTTTGTTTTTTGTACGCAAGAGGGCATTACGAGATGTGTCGTTTAACTTTTAGTTATACAGAACACTGTTGTCATAACTTCTAGATCCCAAAATATTTCGCTAATGCTCACTAGATCGTGTACTCAAAGAAAAAATTAATATAGACTGACACAAAAAATTACATAAAAAAATGTCAAGCCGCCTTAGAATTATACATTCAATTTAAAACCTTGTAACTTCGTTAATACCCAATTTAGAGAATGGGTTCATAAGACTTTTGGTCTTAAAATTAAGTAAATATTCTACCGCCCAAGTTTTTATTCTTATTAATTAATTGAAGAACGCAAATACTTTCTGATCATTAAATAAATAATTGTAGGTAGTGAAATTAATTGCATGTTTAAATGACCTTTTGTCTTTGTTATTATGATTCTTTTAGCGTTAAATCTAAAACGCACCCTTCATCTCTCAATAACCATTCCATAAATCATTTAATTTTCAATGCAGAACAGGATATTTGAGAGAATCCAGGTGAGTTTACGATATATCCACATTGAAATGCCAACAGTCATCAGAGCGTCCACATACCGAACCAGCTGAAGTTAGCAAATTACTGTAATTGGATTAGACAAAGAGCGGTATATCTTGATATGACAAAGGCCATTTGGTCACAGTGTGACAAGGCATTACCGGCAGCCGTTGACCGGCGCATCCACCACGTTCTGCGAAGGTAAATACGTCCGGCCTATCAATGTCTATACTGTTGTATGCGCGGATAGACAATGTTCCAGAAAATTGATTCATATGCTCGGAATAAGTTGTAACCACTTAATTTTTAAACGAGCAATTGCGATAATCCATTTTCAAATAATTTGACCATGTCCGTAGTAAGGTTAGGGAGGGATTGCGAACATATACCTGACACACACTCGTTCTGTTTATGGAGATAGTGGGGTTTACGAACGCTGCTGTACAGGACATTTTTTTATTAAGTTAAATCTGTATGGGCTTCATTTTTGTGTTTTAATATTGAACCTTTATTAGTAGTAATTTAAACTTAAAAATAACTCAAATTGACACAAAGATGTTACGTTTAGGCACAAAAACAATTTATAGCCTGGCAACAAAATATTTATGATTTTACGAGAAAAGTCAAATCATTTTTTTTAATATCTAAAAAACAGTGACTGATTTGCATTTGGCTCAGTTTAGTTTTTTTTGTAGTAACTAAAAAATAGTGACTTATTTGCATTTGGCGCAGTCTAGTCATTTTTAGTGATTGGTTTAATATTAACAAAAAATCATTATTTTCTAATCTTTAGAATGTTCATAGGTCACATAGATGGTCAGTCAGCACTTAGATTAATGCCAGGTATGCGTGTTCACTAATCCCACGGAGTCGAAAAATTCATTTTTACTATAATCTATAATTTTATATAGATTCAAAATTCGAGTGTGGAAAGATATAATGTTGCTTTTTAACAAAAGTATATTTGATATTTTCGATAATAAATTTCTTCTTTAACTTATAATATATAATGTATAAATATGTATTATTTAATAACAAAATTAACCTTGATTTTAAAAAAGGGTAGTTTTACATAAAACTCTATATGATAAAATAGTCAAATCGATATCTTCTGAACGAAATCCCGACTGATTTCCCTACTAAAAAAATCCAATAAAAATCAAGACCCTAACAAACCAAATATGCCTACGGACTAGCCCAATATGGCCGTATCAAAGAGACCTTTTGCTTTTCTTTTCCATTTTCGAAGATGATGCATACATAGGTCTGCGTGCTCCCGAGGGAAAATGCGGAAGACGTTGGAAGGGGACCGGGACTGGGAAAAGCGCGCGCGAACCTCCTCTGGGATTGGTCAGGGTGTTAATGAAAAACTTGTTTGTTTATAGTGGACTTTTCTTCTCGGGGGGATTTTTTCTGATGGTATATGAAAATGTGAGAGTCACCGGAAAGTTATTTCGAAAGGATATACCTTAATGTATTCTTTTTATTTATTCTTTTTACGTGGAATATGATGTTCATACGCAGAAAATCCACTATGACAGCGAACAATGAAAATATTGTTATATAAAAATTTATTAGAAATAATCACATACATATTCGGTTTTAGAGAAATAATTTTGTTGTTCGATATAGAATAGTATATTCTTCCAATATGCATAGAATGATGGCTATTATTCACGATAATTAATATTCCGACACTCGCTACCGCTCGTTTTGGAATAATTCGAGTGAATAATAGCCATCATTCTATACGAGTTGAAGACTATACTTTCTCCACGACTATTATACAGAGTACTCAAAAGATTAGCTTTATCTGAACGATGTTTTATTATTACTTATAAAAATGGGTAGCTGTTTTTTTCCCATCGTCGCATTTATCCCAAATTTCTGAATGGTGCTCCTTCCTTTCTGGTAATTTAAGAAGAACTAAGGTATTTTAACATGTGATGGGCGGATATCCGCATATTTTTTATAAATTTTATAAAAATGTCCCGTTGTTGTAAAACTTATAACAATTTTTGTTTTAGGAATAGTTACTAATATAGTTGACCCTTCATTGAATATAATTCGTTTTTACGGCAAACGCCCATTAAACTCATAATCAATGCAACCAAAAAAAATATATATTTGCAAAAAATAACACAATAAAAATATATTTTAAAAGAATTGGCCTACCCTGTAATATATTAACTATACATTTTACTAATTTTGTTACTACAAACAACATTCTTTATATTTAATGTAAAAATGTATGTTCCTTGTAGTATCCCGAAATAGTTATTTTCCTAACAAGTGCGGAAAGTTATACTTTTCCGCACGCAATTGCAGTTACCCGAACGACGCGAAGCGAGTTCGGGCATGCAATTAGAAAGTACACACTTTCCTCCCTCATATTAGGGAGGAAAGTCATACTTCCCCTCCCTAAGGAGGAAAGTACTTTCTAAGGAGGAAAGTACTTTCCTTCCTTCTCATTTTAAGTATGTTTTAAATGATGAAACTTGTGAATCTATTATATTCAAATTGTTTCCGTAATTTCTAGAACATCTTGTATCTTGTATATCGTGTATTTTGGTAAAAATTAAACATGAATGTTACTTCAACGTTAGATTTTTAAATAAAAATTTCAAGGTCAGGATTCTTAGATACGTTTTTTGATCTAAACTAAGAAAATCATAGTGTGCCGTTGCTCACTGACAGTAAACATTACGATTGACTTTTAGAGTGCAAAGTCGCTACGTTTATTAACCTCAATTGCATTTTTCAAAAATGGAAAGCGATTCAAGTGATTTTGAATTTCCAAATACGCCACCTAATATTAAGGAACAATCGTTTAATAAACAATACTTGTTTACTTAATTATATCGCATATATTGATAAATTCGTTATTTGTGCCATAAATAAATTTTCAAAAAAAAAGGTTTAATAATTGCTACAAACTTCTGCTCTCGTGAGAAGTCGAGGCATGTCGCTCCCTGCCAGAGCGTATCAGTAATGTTTAGCCGCTCTGTCAAATTTCTTTAAGAAAAAATCCATTATGAGGTAATATGGGTTACGACATAAATTTCAAATATTTTTATTTATTTAGCATTTTATAAATCTGTATCTGGGAATACAAGAAACATATGCAAGATCATTTTTATAGCAAATTTTATCTTCTTTCAATATGTATATAGCCAATTTTTTACCTTCGACCTACAGTTCTCGAGTTATTATAACGAAAAACCGTTTTCCATCATTGCCGCTAGAGCTCGTGTTATATTCGTCATTACTTTTAGTATATTTTTTATTAGGCACCTATAAATCAGTATATAAAGTTTCAAAACTTCTGGATTTTTCCGGAGGTAAGATCAATTTTAGAGCATATTTGACTGGTGTTTTTTTTATATAGAAATCAGTCCAAACTATTTGACAGAATAGACCATCTCTTCTTAAATAACCTTATTTCATCTTTTTTCCCAATAGCAAAATATATGTGGTATTTGAAAATGTAAAATATGTATACATTTTTTAACGATTTTATTTGTATTTAGACGCTACTGAAATTGCCCTTAACGTGCTTCGTTTGTATATGCAAGTACTCTCATACCCTCCAGCGCAATAAAAATGCTCTTCTGCGACATGTCGCATTTCGTCTTTAAAAAAAAAACTACCGGTAATGCCTCAACAAACTTCGACAATAATACGAATTTATGCGGGAAGCGAAAAAATGGCAAAGAAAAAAGACATATAGCAGTGAGATAACGAACTTTTCGCTTTCAAATTTATAATAACTAAAAAGGAGAGTGTAATTTTGGAGTTTTTATTATCGCGCCTTTCGGCACATGTCACCGGCTACATATTTCAACAATAATACGACGACCGACAGCCAAAGGAAAACTTTTATCCTCACGCTTTCTTTTTTTTGTTTGCCAGTTACTACGAGGGTTTCCAGGTACCTTAATTGCAATTCATGGAAAATAATTTGTTTCCCAAAAAGAAAACTGCATCGAAATTAAATTCCCAAGAAATAAACATAACATGGATATACAGTGCTACTCAAAAAGTCTGCACCATAGGGGAAAAAATTATTATTCATTTGACAGAAAATTTTATTGTTGATAAAAGTTGGTGCGTTGCGGAAAACTGCTATTGCGAGCGTCAAATTTCTAAATGGTATACAGGGACGGGCAAAAAATAGGAATTTTGACCAAGAGTAAAGTACCCTTATTTTTGACAATATAAAAAAAATTATTTAGGAAAGTTATTTAGAATTAAAAATTACACTCAGATTTAAAATCACAGCCTCCTACGCAAAAAAAACCCATTTTTTATGTTTTTAGTCCAGCTCAAAATAATATCATTTCGGATGCACTTCAGGGGCCTTCCTTCAATCACTATAATACATTTTGGTTAAAAAAATTTGGTTTTCTTCGTAATTTTTACACCATTCTCGGCCTTTTTTTAAATTTTTTATGATTTTTGGTTTTTTCTTGGTGCAAAGTTTTTATTTTCTTTTTTTTATTTTTATTTTCAAAGCTTCATTTTGTTTAGTTAATTTTAGCTAGATTTTGTTTTACACCGTTAAATTGAAAAATATTTTTTGACGTAAATAAGTGAATGTTATTTACCTTTTTGGTACTAAAAACTTTTAGGTATCATTTTTTTACCCATTTTCTTCAATTAAATCATAATGGTCGTTTTTATGTACATGTCTACAGGGTGAAATTTCAACTTTGCACCAAGAACAAACCAAAAATCATAAAAATTTAAAAAAAGACCGAGAATGGTATAAAAATAACTAAGAAAACCAAATTTTTTTAACAAAAATGTATTATAGTGATTGAAGGAAGGCCCCTAAAGTGCATCCGACATTATTATGATCTAGGCTACAAACATAAAAAAATGGTTTTTTTTGCGTAGGAAGCTGTGATATTAAATCTGAGTGTAATTTTTAATTCTAAACAACTTTCCTAAATATTTTTTTTTGATAGTGTCAAAAATAATGGTACTTTACTCTTGGTCAAAATTCCTATTTTTTGCGCGCTCCTGTATACCATTTAGAAAATTGAAAATTTGACGCTCGTAATAGCAGTTTTACTCTACGCACCAACTTTTATCAAGAATAAAATTTTCTGTCAAATGAATAATAAAAATGTTTCCCATATGGTGCAGACTTTTTGAGTTGCACTGTATAATGGTTTAAGAAATAAACAAATATTTTGTATGAATATACAGGGTGTTTCATTATTAATTCTCCTTAATCTAATATATGATGATTTCATCTAAAATATTTCTCGTAATTTAAAAATGATTATTTCCCATAACTTTGAAATTCGTATATATTTTTTTACTGGCAAACAATTAAATTGATCTAAGAGATACATAATGGAGAAGTCTACCATTATTTTTATGAATGAAACTGAAAATGTTAGCAAAAATGAACAAAAGTGTGAAAGGGAAATTAAGATATTTCAAGAACTAAAAAAGTTATAATATTTTAAAGTTACGCTTTGCGTTAATAATTTTGACGTCATCTCTTCTAACAAGTTGAGGAGATGGGATTGAACAAAACGACGTACCGCGCTTTATTATTCTCATTCGCACATCGTTTGATCCCCTCTGATGATATGTCGTCAAATAATTTCGAAAGTTTGATAACTCGATTTGCTGGTACGATACATACACATCGTGAATACAGCGCAGCAGCGGGCCAGGTGCGACGCTTTCATGGCTACTGACGTCACACGGTCTAGTCTCGCGCATAGGTACGTTTTCCAGCCTCTCGCCGATCCTTGATTTTAAACTGTAAATATTAATATTTTGAGCTCAAATTTTTTTGATCGTTTTTAAATAACAAAATCTCTCGATTTCAGTTAAAAAAAAACATGTCGAATCTGCCTATTGTTGATATATACCTTTAAAAAAAATTTATACTACATCAACTAGGCCAAATTTTGTTCAACCATATGACTCACCTCTCAAGCAGTTGACAGTCACACAATTTTAGACATACATTTAAAAGTGTTCTAACAGATGGCACAACTCGTTACATCCGCTCAAATCTTATTTGCAATCGAATTACCTGGGACCCTATTCTTGAGAATGTACGTTAGATGTCGTATACGTTGTATAACGTATGATTCTTAACGCATACGCTAGCCAAGACCTATTCTGCACGACCATGCGCTAGACTCGCTTCATGTCGCATGGCTTAACGAAGAGTCGTTGATTATTGCGGTACGTCAACCAATGAGATTGAAGAATACAGACGAAAATCTGCTTTACCGATATCATTAAATGTCAATTGTCAAAAATAAAATAAAAGAATATGTAGATATATATATGTAGATCATTCTTTTGTTTTTATCCTTGATCTTGTATGTAGTTGTGTAGTGTAGTTGTTATTATTTTTATCTATTTTGTTAATAAAATGGATAAGCGAAATTCTCGCTTTAGCGATCAGCAGCGAAAATGGAGTTGATTAATTATATGTCTGAAAATTCCAATTTAGTAAGCGGTAAATTTACTGCAGCAAGGGCAAAAAAATTGTGGTGTGATTTGGAAAACAACAAAATGAATTGTTGGAAAGCATTGTAAATATTTTAAAAATCGTTCAAGAAAATTAAAAATTCCACCAAGCATATATTTATTTATTTATACCTCACGTTAACTACTTAAATAAGGTTATAACAATATATGTATATTTATATATTAGGATATTATCACAGTTTATATTGTAATGAAATAATTTGTATGAATTATAGAATGTTATAATTTAATTGTTAAAAATAATAAAGATTACAAGTTAAATTATAAAAAAAAATTATATATCCTGTCTATTTCTATCTTCTTTTGTATTACTCCGACACAAATTGTTTTTTTTTAACCTTTATATTTTCTTATTTATATTTCGTTTGATATTATTCCATACAGATTTCTTCCATAATTTTAACTAGCTCTGTATACCTTTTAAAAAAATGTCTTCTACTGTTTTTTACTTACTTATTTTTATAAATTAATCCATAAATCTTTTAAATTAGTATATAATTCCGTCTCATATGATTCCATTTCCTATATTTTTTTTTTAAACTTATATAGGTAGTGACAATTTTAAAAATCCAAGGACCTCTCTATTATTTTTGTTTTTTTCCAAATTTTTTTGATTAATTTACGAAAAATTTCCTGTAATAACTTTAAACAATTAAATTATAAAATTCAATAATTCATAAAAATTATGTCATTACAATATATATGATATATTCAACATCTTTATAACGAAATAATATACAAAAGTAAGGTTACTAAAGATAAACGTATACTTTACACCATCAACGCACGGTCAATGCCACTCGTTGCAAATCATACGTTACGTGTCGTATGCGCCACCGAAACGTACACGATGAGATACTCCAGAATATGCTTTTACTAGTCGTATACTATATCGCATACGCTAAGTTAACGTAGACACTCAGGAATTAGGTCCCTGGAGTCCGTTATTACCTTCAGGGCCGGCATTCCCCACCTTTACCATACTACAGTATATATGGTATAAGTAGCGGGAAAGTAAAAATAGATCAAATATTAATATAATTTTAGGGGCTTAGGGGTTAGTTTTTTTCTTCGAAAACTCCAAAAGGAAGTTATTAAAGGAGGGTATCGTTTTTTTGTGGTTGTTTGCTAAAAACTAATAAAATGTATTCCCCAAAATTTTTTTCTTTAAAACGTCCCGGAACATACTTTTTTCACAAACTCCTTCGGAGTGAAGAACTGGAATATATAATTCTGTATGTGTATGTGTGTGTATAACATTAAGATATTTTAAATGTGACTTCAGATTCTTGTTTAGGGCGAAAAAGTAGGCCAATAAACTGATTTCAGTTTTGATGTCGAACGAACCGTTACCGATAAAATGGCGGCAAAAGTTAAAAAAATATTGAAAAATCATATCTTTTAAACGGTAATAAATATTGAAATTGGACCATAATTAAACGATCCATTGATAAGTCGTATAATATATATTTGTGACAACTTTGTCCATTCACCAGAACAGGACTTTGTACGGTATATGCTAGAATAGCATTCGCGGATGTTTTTTTTTAATCTATTTTTCGACAAAACTACGAGGACTGACAAGGTGGATTTGGCAACATGGCGGCCGGCTGTCATTTGAATTTATGCAAACTTTGTCGTAAAATGTGTTGCCTTTGTTTTACACGAATTAAAGGCGAGCCATAAAACATCTTAAAAAATAACGCCCGGTTGTACCAAAGCATCCTGTAGGCGGTCGATCTTGACGACTTAGGGCAAGCATGGACCGTGATAGTGTGACGTGGCAAAAATGTTGGTCAACCTGAAATGTTTCCAAACTAAACTTGTTGCTATGGTAACCTCCACTTCCACTTATGAATGTGTCAAATTTTACATTGGGTGTGGGTTATTTCAAGTTCAGTGTTTATGTTTACGTTTTATAACCTATTCGCTTCTTGCTTTGCTGTTTTTTGTGTTAATCTTGTGTGAATCTGTCCATAATTGTCTTTTAGTTCATTTAATTTTATTTTTGGCTTAAAAAAAGAAGGAAAATACAACCAGTACTTATTCATTGTAAGTGTCATACCTGTATGTCATACTGCCGGTCTTTCATACTAGCGTAAACTTTTCCTCTCACCACTTTTAAGGGACCGTCAAAGATGAAACTTGCCACATGTCCGGACTCGTGCGCATTTTCTGCACGAACCATTACTTTTGGTCCATCTTTAAATAGAGTCATAATATCGACTACCTTAATTAAATATTTTGCCATAATTAAAAACGAAATATCTTTTTTATTTTTACTTTCAAAAAATCAACTTGTAAACAAACTTTCAAAATAACAAGTATGACAGTTATCACGTGGATTTCGTTCCTCCGGTTAGCCGCTCCTGAAACAGTTACCATGGTTACAATTTTTGTTTGGAAACATTTCAGGTTGACCAACATAAATTATGACGACACGACTATCACGTTACATTATAACCTGTAAAATATACCACCCTTGACATTTACTAGAAAATAAACATTTTTTTCTGCTGACTATTTCAATTAAAAAAACTAAAATAACTTTGGCTGTTAATAGAGTTTGCAAAAGTCCTAGTTCTTTCACATAATAAGGCTTATAGTGGTTCTGTGTTAAGACATGCGTTGTTGCGACATTTTAAAATTGGTTTAACAACTTAGATTAATAATAAATGTCAAACCTTTCCAGTTCTTAGATTTTTCAGTTAAAAAATGTTAAATATTCGAGCCTTTTCAGACGGATGTAATAGTTTTAGATATATTAGTGATTTATGACATTAAATATATAATTTTAGCCGTCCGTATACACCCTAAATATCAGATAATTTAGAATTTAACGCAATGGAAATTCATTTTACGCTTATAGTTTTAATAAGAAAACAAATTTTCTTTGCTCTCTTAGATTTTACATAATTTTTTCATGAGAAACCCAATACACCCATTAAAAACGATACCCTCCTTTAGAGGGAAACGTAGAAAAAAATACATTCGATTAGATGAGCGCAAAGAAAAGATAATGAACGAGTACGCCAAAATGTTTGAAAACTCTTGCATTTGTACAAAAGCTGGAGTAAACACTTGATATTTGAAAAAATGTAAATATTTGTATAGTAATATTGCAAGCATTAAAAACAAACGAAAAACAAAAGAATTTTCTTCCTTTTTAAGAAACTGTTTTTAATATTACTTAAATATTAATAGTTATTTTGTTTATAATTTTTTGCAATTATGTTCAATAGCGTTCGTGTTCTATTTTTCTATTTTTAGAACATTTTTAACCAAATGGAACTAAATACTTATTATAATTTTGCTTTTGGCGGGATTTAAACACACCCATTCTTGTATAATTCTTAATCGGAATATTCTATGCTGAAATCTATTTAATTCCTAACAAAGCAACTACGAAAAACTGAAACCAGTTATCTATTTAAAATAAATTTGCAATTCGATTCGCATTCAATGCTTTTTTTTTCTTCAAAGTCAAAAAGTCAATTTATGACAAAACTCGAAACTAGCTAAACTAGCTGCAAATCTACTGGACCTATTCACGTCACGTTAAGGAATCGCACACACGAAATTTTGATTCAGCAAATTCGCCATCCTCTTTTCTTTCTTCTCGAAGAAAAAAAAAGTTGGTAAACCAGTTTTGAGAGTGAGCGTATGAATCGCATGATCTTTGGCAGTCTTTCACTTTTCGTACAGGACGAGGAACGAGATTTATGGATTTAGTTTTGGTCTTATTTTATAGAAAGAAAGACGAAGAATGGATAAAGTACACTGTAAAAAATGGTTACATAATGTATAAATTAACATAACAAATATTTTTAATTTTGATTAACATTTATGATTACTTATCTGCACCGTATTGGAATAATTTTATATTTTTTTTGTGAAATATTGGAAAAATAATAACATTTATAAAATTAAAACCAAAAATAAATATACAGGATGTCTAAAATTAGAAATGATAACATTGGTACATCAGAAATCGTAAGAGATACAGAGGAGGTTAAATGGGAAAAAGTTAACTGGTTTGGATGCTATCTTTTGTTTTTTTACGGCTGTAATTTGTATGTAAAAAATGCCAAAAAATAAAACATTGTATCTCAAATTTGCTACGAAACTGTACTAATAAATCTTTGATACAACGTTTCGTATCTTAATGGCCCCAATCAAGTTTTTTTTTTAAATACAGCATTATCTTGTTTATTACAAAAATTGATAAACCGTTAAAATTTCAATTCACTTGTCACTTTAACGACATTTAATCTGAAATAAGTAACATCATCAGTGACAATAATTTTTAATTACGTTCCTGTAGTTTTTCTTCGTATATACCGATGTTATCCCTTGAAATTTTAGACACTCTGTATAAGAAATAAGTGAAATATCTTGTAGAGGAACTCTTTTAAATACATTATAAATGAATTCTTGTAATACAGATTTAACTCATATATTGATTTCTTTAAAAGATTTTCATTTTTTTTATTTTTATTTAATTTACTGATTGCATTTTTAAAAAAATTATAAAAAAATTGAATTATGGATTTTTTAAAATTAATTATCTCTACAAAATATCATATTTTTTTTTCAAATTACTCTTAAATAATGTATTGATTTTTACAGCAAAAATTTTAATTTGTTAAAAATCAAAATAACATACATTTAAAATTTTATTGTACTTGATTTTCCTAAATTAATTTCATTTAGCAACTAAATTTCCATTTTTTTATTTTTATTTAAGTTGTCAGTCATTGAATTTTTCTTCGAATTAGACTTCATAAAATCGTTTTTTTGCAATATACGAATTTAAAAATTAAATTTTTATATTTTTTAAATTACACTTTGATGTTTTAATTTTTACAACAAAAATTTTAATTAATGAAAAAACTATAACAAATTTACAATTTTAGGGCTGTAATAATCCTTGATTTTGAATCATTTTATTTAGAAACTTTCGGTAAAGGGCAAAAAATCAAATTTAGCAATAACGAGCAATAATTCATTAATGGTCAGTATTTAACAATAAAAAAAATTTTTTTTTTGAGTGTACACATCAAGAGAGAAGAAAGATGCTGAAAATACAGCGAGAAAGATCAGTTCTCGGGCGTTTATACGTGTAATCGTAAATTCGCATACATGTATAACCGGTTCGTAATCTGCACATGGACCAGCCTGTCGAACGAGTCACCACTTTTCGAAATGCTATGTTGCCAAACTGGACAAATGTTCATAAAATTTAATACACTATTTTCTCCACGACCATTACTGAATGTTGGAATTCTGAAATCATTTTTAATAATAGAATGTAAACATTCACACTCTAGAGTCTGAATATTTATTCTATAATACTTGCCTCTTATGCATTTTGCATGTATTTTCATTCTTTATCGAGGTAAAGAATGGATTTTCTGTAATCGAAATAAACAATATGCATTGCCCTGGATTTCAAAAGTGTCACTGTCAGATATAAAATGGCGACGGTAATAATTATTTTTAAACAAGTTTTAATTTAAACAAAATAATGAGTGAAAAATCAAGTGAAGTAGATATAGAATTTAATAATATCTGAAATTGCAAATTATGAAAAAACACCAATGCACCAGATTTTAATATCGGTAAGTGTACCACAGCACTATAAATATTAATACAATGTAATACAAATATGTCAACAAATAATTTGTGTTCAGATTTAATTTAATTTTGATTTATACTTTTTGATCGTGGAGAAAATATAGTCTGTTACTCGGTCAGAATGAAAAAATTCGACACTCGTGGTTCCTCACACTCGCTTTCGCTCGCGTTCGGAATTTTCCGCTCGTGTCGAATTTTTCATTCTAACCTTGTTACAGAATCTACTATTCTAGGTCTCATATTACATTGTATATGCATTTTTAAAGTGGAATTTCCACCTAGGTTTTTATATTTTTTAGTTTCAACCAAAAATTAGCTACAGAATGATTAACCTGAATTTGACTTGAAATTTTGTCTAAAACATTTCAATAAAAACGTGATCCTTTTTTTTTAAATTTTAAAATGATTTTTCACAATTATTTTTACACTATTTAATATTTTATTGGTAAATTTAACACATTAAAATATGAAAAAACAGAGTGTCTAATCATTATCAAAAGCATCCGGCAGATACACCAGAAAAAGTTACACCTCTTTAAATTCTATTTCACTGGTGGATATTCTAATTAATGAATGATACATTTTCAAAATCCCCATAAACTGACAGAGGGTATCTCAGGTATATGTTCGCAAACCTCAAGTTCGCAAAACCCACGCCACCCATTTATCTCTCTAGAATTATTAAATTAAATAAATTTTGATAAGTTTTCTATTTTAACCCAAAAATTTGCTTTCTAGTTTTTCCACAAAATTTCAATTATTTTTGACAATATCGAATATATTTTTATAAACAAGAAACCGTGAATTTTGCCACACTCGAATTTTAACTCTTAATAGAATTATCGAGCTTTAGATTGAAGTAAAACTGCATTTTTTTCTCTGGAATTATTATATTAAATAATTTTTTCTCCATAAACTTGCTGTTAATGCAATCTTTCTAGTTTTCTATATTTCAATTATTATCGACAAAATTTCAATTATTTTGGTACATTGTAAACACTCTAATTTTGAATTAAATAAAATTATGAGACTAGATTAGAGCAAAAAATGCATTTTTCTGTCTCGAACTATTGTATTAAATAAGTTGTTAAATTTTCTGAAAATTTTTGTTGATATTGCAAGCTTTTATTTAGTGCACATTTATTAGTTTTTCATAAAAAAATTTATTAGTTTCCATTTCAATATTTTTGAAAAAAAAAAACGAAAAGTGCGTATTTCCACAAATAATTTTGATCCTAATGAAAAAAATATATGGTACTCAATTAAATTGAAGTAAAAATGCATTTTTCCTCTTATTTCCGCACAAGAAAAAGTAGGATAGGGAAATTAGCTTCGGCATGCGTGAAAAGTGTACAAAAAACGACATTTAATTTAATAAATATTCAGGATTAAAAATGGCAACCACGCGCACGTTTAAAAATTATTTTTTTTCCTCTATCTCTACACGGGGCAAATAGGATAGGGAAATCAACTTCGGCATGAGTGAAAAGTGTATAAAACACGACATTTAATTTAATAAATATTCAGGATTAAAAATGGCAACCATGCACACGTTACGTACTAAATGGCTAAAGCTCGTGACGGCACGTCTGTCTGATGATATGAAAAATTTGCTAAATGCCAGAAAAACTAAAGAAAACATGTATAAACAAAAGCAGCGTAGTTTTCAATTTCCTGAATTGTTCAGCATTGTAATAAAAAAAAATCCGACATGATTTTGTAAATGTACTAATAATAAATTTTATTTTTTTATGTTTAAAGGGATCAAATTTGTTATTTAAAAAAGTTGTATTTTTTTTTCTTATTCCGTGGATATTTTTGGATTTATATTTTCCATATATGTATATGTAAATATTTTAAGTGAAAAATAACGTTAACAGGAAATAGTGGATAATTTCAGATAATTTTGACGTTCGTTGCGGATATTTTTAGGTTTATTTTTTGGTAACACTGCCACAACGGAACATGGAACAACAATAGACGCTATTTTTAGTCGATATTTACATGTTGAAAAACGCGAATATTTGTATCGCATTTTAGTTATCATAAGTAAAAGGATCAAATATTTGAAAAAGAAATTTTAAAAATCTGAAAAAATTAAACAAAAATTAGGAAAAAATGGGAAATAGTAATCAAAAGATAAGAGTTATAATATTTTTAACAGCAACAACTTTGGGTAAAAGGACCATATATTTGTACATTGTAGGGAGTAAAGGCGCCAAAGGACCTCGCACGGAACATCCGGAAACTGGCCCTCAGTTAAAATGTTTGATACTAGGAGATATTATGCCAATATTGACGCTGATAAAAAATCTCCACGGGCCCGAAATCCAAAAACGCGATCCTTCTGAGTTACTTTAACCGAAAGCAGAAGAATGAAAATGAACATACCGCGTGTAAAAGGGGCATGGGCCACCTCTACAACTTTTAAACGGGTTATTAGATTAATACCAAGTTTTGTTCAATTATAGTTTTTGAATTTTTTACATAAAAAATCGATATGGGCGACTTCCGGTTTGACCGGAAATGACATGAAAATTTGAAATTCAAAGGAAACACCCGGTATATTTCTATTTTTATCGATCCTATATGTGGTCACGATTTGGTCTAAATTACTTATAATTAAATTAGAATTACTTAAAAAGTTTCAATTATTTATTTTTGTCTCTTTTTATTAAACATTTAATTGGGCAAATCCAGTTTTTTTAACTAAAACTCAATTTTTTTAGATGGGTCACCCGGTATTAAAAATTGTTCATTCAATTACCATTACAATGATGTACATAACCATTCTTCTTTTCTCAAGTAAAGGAGTAATTTATTTTTCTCTTTAATTTCGATACAAATTTCTCCTGAAGACATCCCTGTTAGAAAAAATTAAGGGATATTTACAACATCATATTTTAAATATAAATAATTATTAAGTAACAAAAATAAATAATTGATAAAATTTAGAACTTTTTAAGTAATTTTAGTTTGATTATAAGGAATTCCAGACCCAATCATTAGCACCCAGGATGGATAAAAAAAAATTCAAAATAAATAAAAATGGCGTCGTAAGTGAAATTTGACCGTCGGCCTGTACGTGTTTAAGGCCGTACAATCCAAATATGTAGAAATATACCGGGTGTTCCATTTGAATTTCCAATTTTCATCTCATTTCCGGTCAAACCGGATGTCGGTCATATTGGATTTTTATGTAAAAAATCCAAAAATAGCTCTATTATAATCGACCAAAATTTGGTATACATCTATTAACCCATTTAAAAGTTATATGGGTCGCCCATGATCCATTTACACCCGGTATATACGAATTCTCATAATCCCTCCTTGGAATAATCCATTATACGTATGTATATATCATATACAGGGTGTCCCGGAATATAGGATAAACTTAGGCGGTAGAATATTTACTTAATTTTATTTATTTTTATGAACCCTTGTTAAATTTTCAGAAAGAGAAAATTGTTGAGAATTTACACAACCAACCTTATGCACTTTGTGTACTAGAAAGGTATAGAATTTAGAAAAATAGTTCAATACCAAAATTTTTCCAGTGTCGTAAAAATTAGGAGACACACGTGTTGGACCCCTATCTACCGTACGTCTATGGTTCAAGATACAGACAGGTAATTACTTCTGTAATATTAGACTAATTAATATAGACCGACACAAAAAATTTCATAAAAAAATATAAAGCCAAATGTTATTTCTTTCTGAAAATTTAACACACTGTAACTTCGTTAATACTCAATTTAGAGAATGGGTTCATAAAGACTTTATTTCTTAAAATTAAGTAAATATTTTACCGCCGAACTTTGTCCCCTTTATTCCGGGACACCCTGTATATCATATATCATAAGTATAGGGTGGGGCCACCAGTAACGCCTCGGTCTGTAGAGCAAAAACTAAACATTTTTTCAAAATCTGATACATATGAGTTTTTTTTTAATTGAAGACCCTGTATTGTTTTACAGTTTAAGATTCATCCTGAGAAGCCGATCTCAGAAACCGTTTGCACATATATTATAAATTAGATAGTTTTTAAATTCAAAGAATAATAAAATTCGTAGTCATACCACAATAATTTATGGGCAATATGTTTCGGCCATTCGATGGCCATCATCAGGCCTATAATACAAAAAATAAATTTATATAAGCAATGGGACAAAGTTAAAAAGTTACTTACAAAAAATTTGTGAAGCAAGTACAACATATTCAATTGTACAATGACAATGGTATGAAAATATAAATGAAAACTAACTCAATACATGGTGACTTAAATTATAAAAAATTAAAAAACTTTGTTTTATATATAAAAAAATTTAGAAAAGTAATTTAAATAGTTTTTATAGCCGCTCCATACTAGAGGCCTAAGTGTAACAACAGTTATGAAAAAATCGTAGTACATCTTACGATGCATTTAACAAAATTATTTTTTTAAAAATTCGAATCAATTGGTTATCACTTTTCGATCACCATGTGGCAACTGACTAAGTGACAAGTGATAAATGACAAATCAAGTTCATGTGAATCCGAACTAACAGACAATCCGAAAATAAGAAGAAAAGAATAATAGGAAGAAGATACCAGATACACAATATAATAATGAAAGAGATCAAAATTAATAAAATTAAAAACGAAGAATTATAAATTATAGAGGATGTCCATGAAACAGTTTATAAACATTAGAAAAGTAAATTTAATAACAAATATTCTTTTTTTAGTTTTGAAATTATATACTTTGATCACCCTATATACATTTTGTTCTTATGCCTCCAAATATAACTTAAAAAGTTAAGATAGGGATAAGTAAGCCGTTTTATCCGATTTTATGTCGTTTGGATGGAGCAATCACTTAAGAGCTATTGTCCCGCTGAGTCAAGTAAAAATACCAAAAAAGGTGCGCTGCGATATTTTTTAATATAAAATTCACAATTTTTAAAATGGTTCTTTGATTTTTTTATACTAGAAGAGTGTTTTAAGTACTACCTGACAACATTAAAATATGAACAAATAACTTCAACATGGTTAAGAAAAAAAAATATTTGCGATTCTTATTTTAAACGCTAGGCACTTATTGTTCAATGAATTTAAAATTTTCTTTTTTTATTTTTTAAATAATACATACTTCTGCAATTTGTATTTAGCAAAAATTAAGTAAATTTGTTTAAAATTAGGGTTCTCCCATTTTTCTATTTTTTTTTAATTCTTGATATATATTGGAAACTAATTAAAAACATTAAATTTTTTTAATACAAATTCATGTGATACCAATTATCTACAAACTGCTTGAACTTTTTTTTTTATTAGACTAATAATAGTAAACTCGCAATGCTTAAAACGCCGGCCCATGGTCACATGCAAATTAATTTTTTTTCTGGATCATATTTAGTTTTTTCTTTATATTTTAATGTTGTCAGGTAATCCATAAAACACACTTTTGGTATAAAAAAATTCAAAAACTTATTTTGAAAATTGTAATTTTTATATTAAAAATACGTTTTTCGGTATTTCTAGCCGATTCACTGGGGCAATAGCTCTTAAAGTTTAAAAAACGCGATTTTCAATTGTGGATCGTGTTTTCGGATATCACGCCCGTGGAGACTTTATCAGCATCGATATTTGGTTAGTATCCCCGACTATCAAACATTTTAATCGAGGACTAGTTTCGGCTGACAAGGTATCTTCAGGCAAGTGCGTTTTAATTTTGTAAAAAAACTCCCCTTGATCGAATTATTGTACAACTTTTAAGCCTGAAGATGGCTTGTCAGCCAAAACTAGTCGCCGTTTCCTAAATTTTACTGATTATATTTATGTGGTACAGGACTTCGAGTTTTATTTCATTTATTGAACACTGGATCACATTTGAGATATGGATAACCTTATGGACTAAAATAATTATAAAAATTAATTTAACATTAACAACTTTACAAAATTTGGCATAGTCTATTAAATCCAATTATTCTTAATATCGCCTATCAACAAAACAATTTTAGTCTAGACTACATCTGTGAAATATTTCAACAAATCTTACTATCCCTGGATAAAAATAAAAAAAGTGATAGCTATCATCTGTTTTCAATTAACAAAATTTAAAAATGTGAACCAATAAATTCCATGTCAAGTTCAAATTAACGGTTTAATAGTCGAGGTGCGAAATAAAATAAATAATAAAATATGTATCAGTTTGATGATCATTTGTCGAAAAAGATTTATATTACTTTCCTGATCATTATTGGGAATATTAAATTTGATGACGATGTAATTTCGATGTTAATGCAAATGATTTCATACTGTAATGTAAAATTTTTATGTAGCTTTGGATTATTAGTTTTTAATGCAAATTTTATTATTTTTGAATTACTATAATCACACTAAAAAGTTCATTTATTATTTACAAATATTCTGGTCGATGTTTTTTGCATATTTTCGGCAAATTCTATTTTCATTTTTATAGGGAAAATTTAGGAAAAATAGGAAAATAATAAAAAAACAGAGAAAAATGGCGAAAAATTGGGAAAACAGGAACAAATAGGCAAATAGAGAAATTTGGTAAAGAAATTGAAAAATAGGGAAAAAATAGAGAAAAGTAGTTAAAAATTTTGAAAAATAAGAAAAATTGAGCAACATAGGAAAATTTGGGAAAAATATTGAAAAAATAGGGGAAAATAGTTTAAAATAGGAAAAATGAGGAACAAGGACAAAATAGGGAAAAACAACTACAAATAAGGACAAGTAAGGAAAGATAAGCAAAAATTAAGAAAATAGGAAAATTAATGGAAATCAGAAAAAAATGGAAAGATATAGGAAAAATAGAGAAAATATGGTGAAAAATAGGGGAAATTTGGGAAAAAAGAGAAAAATAGTGAAAAATTTGGAAAACCGAAAAAGAGGAAAAAATAGTCAAAATTGTGAAAAATAGAGAAATTTGCTAAAAAATAGTGAAAAGTAGGGAAAAAATAGAGAAAATAATGAAAAATTTGGGAAAAATAGAGAAAAGTGGAGAAAAATCGGTAAAATAATAAGAATTTGGAAAAAATATGGAAAATAGGGAAATTAGAGAATAAATATGGAAAAATGAAAAAATAGTAAAAAATTGGGCAATATTGGGGAAAATAAGAAAAAATGGAATAATGGAATAATAGAAAATAATAGGGATAAATATGGAAAAACAGGAAAGAATAATAGAAAACAGAGGAGTATATGAAGAAATGAAATAAATAGGGAATAATAGCGAAAATTGGCAAAAAATAAGAAAAAGACGGATAAAACAGGGAAATTAGAGATAAATACAAAAAAACCGAGTAAATAAGGAAAATAGTAAAAAATAGGAGAAAATAAGGAAAAATAGTAAAAACAGGAAAAAATAGGTTATAATAGGCTCAAATACAGACAAGTAGTAAAAGCAGAGAAAAAAAATTGTGAAACAAGAAAAATGTTGGGAAATGGGAAATTAGAGAAAAATAGGGAAAAATATAAAAAAATAGGAAAACAGGACAAAATATGGAAAAACGGGCAAAATAAGGTAAAAAAATTTACAAAACTAGGAAAAAATACGAAGAAATGGTGAAAAATTTAAATAAAGAAAATAGCGAAAAATAGGAATGACTGGAAAAACCGATAAGCTGTTCGAGACCTGTTAAAAGCTGTTCGAGACTCGTCTAGTGGGGTCTTTTGACGTCACGAGTGGCCTTTAATTTGAACAAAATTAACAGTATGGACCTTAGAGATTTACCATGTTATTTTCCATAAGGAGTGCGCCACAACTGTCACAGTTATTCTACTAACTTTGGTACTGTTCTTTCAATGGTCTGTCCTGTTCACCCTTTCAGATACAAAAAAAAATCGGTTGTGTCGCCCCAAAACATTCCCGGCGAGTATCCAGAGATGAATAGTTTTTCGGTATTTAATGTTAAAAGTTTCAAACTTTGACATTTTTTTATTTTTGACAGGTGTCAGTTGGATAATTTATTTTGACTGTTCTGAATAGACATTATCAAAGGCTTTCAAATGACATATTACAAGTCAAATTTCGTGACATATCGCTTCTATCATTTTTTGACAGTCACACTTCCGTTTGACAGATGTCCAACAAAAAGTAAGTAACCGAAATCCATTTTATCCAAATTGGTTCAAATCCATGAAGTTCTTTTTCAGATATTTAAGGTTAAAGTTTAAAACTTTTCCATTTTTTATTTTTGACAGGTGGCAGTTGGAGAAATAATTTTGACTGTTCTGTATACAGTTTTTCAATTGCTTTCAAATGACATATTGCTTCTGTCATTTTTTCATAGTGTCACTTCCGTTTGACAGATATCGTACAAAAACTACTGGGTTCTTCCGACGGATAACCCAAACGCATATACCAAATTTCAGGTCAATCGGATTAAACGCGTGGCCTCCATCGTAAAAGAATACAGACAGACAGACAGACAGACTTCCATCTGGAAAAATTTTTTTAGCTCGTTCATATCACTTTCCCTTCTCGAAGGTGGGTCGGGAAAGTAAAACAAAAGACGAACATTATTTACTACTATTGAAAAGATTTTAAAGAAATACTATACATGTTTTTTAGTGTACATTTACATCAACCGCATAAAATCGTACAACAAAGCAAATTTACCATCTTACATTGTAACGTTTTTTTGTTGTTGTTATTTTAATTCTTCGTGACGAGAACGTTTTGTTGAAATTACAACCGCGTCGCGTTAGAAAGACTATATAAGAAAATTTCATATAGTAAAATGATTTTTTCATTTCACGAAATTAGTTTTCGAGAATCACTTCGTAGATTGGTTTTGTGATAAAAACGCAATCTTTTTATCGGCTGGTAAATCGCACAGGATCGGATTCGAAAAGAGTCAATAATTTGTTTTCAACTGAAGACATCTTTTAATTTTTAAAATTTTACGATTTCTTGAAATATTTATTTATTTTCACAACCGATTAAAAATAAATGTTAATTTGTTAGGGCTATATGGCAATTAAAATTATTATGTTAGATTTATTAATTTTATGATTTGGTTGTGATCAAAAATAGATACTGAGGGTTGTTTTATGTTATATATTTATAATTGTCGAGATTTTGTTTTTAATTTCGAAATAAAAAATATCCGAGCTCGGTCCTGGATGGAATAATCCCGTGCAAGAAATAAATTAGTTAGTAGAGAGTGAGGCTGAAATGAAACTAGCTAGAAAATAGCTGACCGAAGAAGTGGAGCCTCATCCCATTTCCCAGCCTTTTGGGACAACTATAATTTCCCCTTAGACTCAAGCTATCGATTCAGATTATTGTCCACCGATATGTATCAGATTTATCGTAGATATTGCTTTTCTTATTTACTTAGCTAGCTTATTTTATCGACTTTGTGTGGCACAAATACGAAAAACAAAAAAATATGCTTGGCTTATTTCATTTATGAAAGAAGAGCTACGAATCGATAAAAGTAAGGAGAGAAATCCTTTAAACTTTGCCATGTATCTTTTTTTTATAAAAGATCGTTATTTACCCCCTCACAAAAAAAATTATTCGATGAACCAAAATAATTTTTTCTTAATTTGTGCTGTTTTATCATTATAGGTTTGGTACCACTAAACCAAATTATAAATTGAAGAGGTATGAAATTAATGAGACCCGATATAAATTTTCATATAAATTTCACTTACTAACTTCTACCGTAACTTTCTTTCATATGCAAAATCATGTTGCGTTTGTCTCTCGAACATTTTTTAAATTTTTTTATTGAAAACCTTGAAATATTATACCAACATTTTTGAAATTTTTTATAAAAAATTTTTAATTTTTTATCGACAATCTTGAAATTTTTCTTAAAAATTCTTGACATATTTGATCAGAATTCTTGACATATTTGATCAGAATTCTTGAAACTTTTGATCAAAGTTCTTGATCAACATTATCGAACCTTTTTAAATTTTTTTATTGAAATTTTTGTATCAAAATTCTTGAAATTTGTTATCAACATTCTTGAAATTTTTTATAAAATTTTTTTAATTTTTTATCCACATTTTTGAAATTTTTCATCAAAATTCTTGAAATATTTGATCAAAATTCTTGAAACTTTTGATCAAAGTTCTAGATCAACATTCTCGAACATTTTTAAATTTTTCTATTGAAATTTTTCTTGAAATTTTTTATAAATTTTTTTCAATTTTTTATCGACATTTTTGAAATTTTTCATCAAAATTCTTAAAATATTAGATCAAAATTCTAGATCAACATCCTCGAACATTTTTAAATTTTTCTATTGAAATTTTTCTTGATATTTTTTATAAAAAATTTTTAATTTTTTATCGACATTTTTGAAATTATTCATCAAAATTCTTGATTGAAATTGTTGAAATTTTTTTGTTTTTTTTTATAGAAATTCTTGAAATTTATTATCAACGTTTTAGAAATTTTTTATAAACATTTTTTAATTTTTTATCGACATTTTTGAAATTTTTTATCAAAATTCTTGAAATATTTGATCAAAATTTCTTGAAACTTTTGATCAAAGTTCTAGATCAACATTCTCGAACATTTTTAAATTTTTCTATCGAAACTTTTGAAATTTTTTTATTTTTTTTATAGAAATTCTTGAAATTTATTATCAACATTTTAGAAATTTTTTATAAATATTTTTTAATTTTTTTTATCGATATTTTTGAAATTATTCATCAATATTCTTGAAATATTTGATAAAAATTCTTGAAACTTTTGATCAAAGTTCTAGATCCAAAATATCAAATTTTTTTATTGAAATTCTTAAAATTTTTTTAATTATTTTAATGTAATTCTTGAAATTTTTCATTAATATTCTTGAAATATTTGAACAAAATCCTTGAAACTTTGATTAAAGTTTAAGATCAAAATTCTCGAAACTTTTTAAACTTTTTTATTGAAATTCTTGAAATTTTTCAGCAAAATTCTTGCCATCTTGATCAGAATTCTTGAAACTTTTGATCAAAGTTCTAGATCAAAATTCTTGAAACTTTTTAAATTTTATTATTGAAATTCTTGGAATTTTTATTGAAATTCATCAAAATTTTTGACATTTTTGATCAGAATTCTTGAAACTTTTGATCAAAGTTCTGGATTAAAATTCTTGAAACTGTTTTTTTTAGCAACATTTTTGAAAATTTTATAATTTTTTTTAATTTTTTTATCGACATTCTTGAAATTTTTCATCAAAATTATTGAAATATTTGATCAAAATTTTTGAAATTTTTTTAAAATTTTAATTGAAATTCTTAAAATTTTTAAAAATCTTTTTTATTGAAATTCTTGAAATTTTTCATCAAAATTCTTAAAATATTTGATCAAAATTCTTGATACTTGATCAAAATTCTATATTAAAATTCTTGAAATTTTTTAATTTTTTTTAATTGAAATTCTTGTAATTTTTCATCGATATTCTTGAAATATTTTATAAAAATTCTTGAAATATTTGATAAAAATTTTTGAAACTTTTGATAAAAGTTCTAGATCAACGTTCTCGAACTTTTTTAAATTTTTTTATTGAAATTCTTTATCAACATTTTTGAAATTTTAATTTTTTACCTACATTCTTGAAATTTTTATAAAAATTCTTTAAATCTTTCATCAAAATTCTTGAAATTTTTCATCAAAATTCTTGAAATTCTTCATCAAAATTTTTGACGTATTTGATCAGAATTCTTGAAACTTTTCAACAAAATTCTAAATCAAAATTCTCGAAACTTTTCAAATTTTTTCAAGGAAATTCTTGAAATTTATTTAATTTTTTTTTATTAAAATTCATGAAGTATTTCATCAAAATTTTTGAAACTTTTGGTCAATGTTCTAGATTAACATTCTCGAACCTTTTTAAATTTTTTTATTGAAATTCTTGAATTTTTTTTCGACATTCTTGAATATTTTCATCAAAATTTTTGAAACTTTTGGTCAAAGTTCTATATCAACATTCTCGAACCTTTTTAAATTTTTTTATTGAAATTCTTGAAATTTTTTATCAACATTCTTGAATTTTTTCATCAAAATTCTTGAAATATTTGATCAAAATTTTTGAAATATTTTATTAAAATTCTTGAAACTTAAATTTTTTTATTGAAATTCTTGAAAATTTTCGATCGAAATTTTGAAATTTTTGATTGTAAAATTTTTAACCTAAATTCTTGAATTATTAGGTCGAAATTTTTGAAATATTTAAAAATAAATTTTCATCAAAATTCTAAAAATAATAATCATACTAATTGTAAATCTTTGTACTTTACATAGGATTGTCTCGAGTAAGCAATATGACAAAATGACTTGAGTTTTGCAGCAGTTAACGATCGAGAAATCCCCTTCAACAATTACATTTTAAGCGAACACGCAAGGATGATAAGACATGTTTTCAGTGCCTAGAATAAACATGACATGACATCATAGAAAATCAATATTCAGCTGTCATAATTTTCAGAATGACTTGCGACGTTTATTCTTCGCACGACAGATTTCCTATGTAAAGCACAAAAGACTACAAGGTGTATAAACATTCCACTTATTATAGAAAACTGTACCACTTTATTATACTATCCCTAATCATCTTTCCAGAAACCAAAAATCAGTCTGCAAATAGTTTTTAACAACTAAATTCTAAAAATCGGTTGGGTCGTCCCAAAACTTTTCCGACGAGTATCCAGAGAGAAATACTTGTTTAGATATTTCATGTTAAAATTTCAAACTTTAACCTCGTTTATATTCCGGACTCGGCTTCTGCGTCTCCTCGTCCGTAAAAGAACTAGTACTGTAATAAGTCACCTACAGTACTTGTAACGTAAAATAATAATTTATTATCTAATTAAAAAATTTTTAAATGGTACCTACAGGGTGTTCCATATTCCAACGGAATAATTCTAACCTACAAAATTTAGATAAAATATTCTTCCTAACCGAAATACAGAGTTGTTTTATTTAATTTGTGGACTTACTTTTACCAGGGGCGTACAGTATGAGTATGGAACCCATAACCCCACCTATTTTGTACGACAATGCCTAAATCTTGATACTTATATATTCTTATTGCCGAATTCAAAAATCAGACCAAAATTAAAGTTTAAGCTGTGTTGTACAAAATTCTGGTTAGGTAAGGAGTCCCATATTGCTATAGGCCAGTAGCAAAAGTAACTCAATGAATTTTTGTATCCTGTGCAAAGGATTCTTCAGTTACAATATGGATAATTATTAATGAAACACCCTGTATATTGACCGTCAATAAAAGAGGAACAGTTATAAAAGCGAATATTAACACAGTTTTTTGTTACAGGTATGTCATAAAACAATATCTACTAAGAGGGTGAGTAAATATTTAAAATTCTAAATGGAAATTTTTTAAGTTTTCGGAGTTTTAAAAATTTTTGGATTTTGAAACTTTTTTTTAAATTTTTATGACGTTTTAATATTTAAAGCCACTTTTTCAATTTTTCAAAATCTTTGACATATTTTCTAATTTTCGGATGTTTTCAAATTTTTAAAATATTTTACCTTTTAATATTTTAAGACATTTTTTTAAAGTTGAAAGAATTCAAGTTTTTGGAATTTTTAAAATTATTGTAGATTTTAAAATGTTTCTAGTGTTTTCGAAAAGTTTCTTGACATTTTTAATATCGTAATACATTTTTTCAAATTTTGATTTCTTTTACTGTGGACATTTTTAAAATTCCGGAATTTTCAAAAATTTTTGAGATTTTAAATTATTTTTACTGTTTTTAAAACTTTTTTGACATTTTTAGAATACTTGATATTTTATTGAAAATTATTTTAAAATTCTGAGTTTTCAGTTTTTTTTTTTAATATTTTAAGACATTTTTTACATTTTCGAAATATATGTCATTTTGTTGTGAAATTTTTAAAACCCATTTGGAATTTTGTAACCATTTAAAAATTTTAAAATGCTGAGTTTTGAATTGGTTCAAATTTCGATATTTTTAAAATTTTAAGTTGAAATTTTTCAAGTTTTTGGGATTTTTATAATTATTGTGGATTTTAAAATGTTTCTGGTGTTTGGGAAAAGTTTCTTGACATTTTTAATATCGTAATACATTTTTTCAAATTTTTGAAATTTTTAAAATGTCGAGTTTTGATTTCTTTTACTGTGGACATTTTTAAAATTCCAAAATTTTTAAAATTTTGAAGTGTTTTAATTCTAAATTGAAATTTTTTCAGTTTCCGGAATTTTCAAAATTTTTGGAGAGTTTAAATTGTTTTTATTGTTTTTAAAACTTTTTAAACATTTTTAGAATAGTTAACATTTTATTGAAAATTAATTTTTCAATTCAGAGTTTTTAGTTTTTTTTAATACTTTATGACATTTTTACATTTTCGAAGTATATGACATTTTGTTGAGAAATTTTTAAAATCGTTTTTGGAATTTTGGAACCATTTAAAATTTTTAAAATGCTGAGTTTTGAATTTGTTTAAATTTCGAAATTTTTAAAACTCTAAATTAAAATTTTTCTCTGTTTGAAAATTTTATGACATTTACATAATTAAAGATATTTTTTCTAAATTTCGAAATTTTCGACATTTGTTCAAATTTTGAAATTCTTGGCATTTTAGTATTTTTTTTAAGAAATGTAAGAAATATTTAAAATCTTGAGCCTTGAATTTGTTTAAATTTCGAAATTTTTGAAATTATTTAAGTGTCGGGTTTTGATTTTTAAAATTCTGAAATTTTTAAAATTGTGAAATGTTTAAAATTCTGAATTGAAATTGTAAAAGTTTTCGGAATTTTTAGAGATTTTGAAATTTTTCTATTTGAAATTTTTATGACATTTAAATAATTAAAGATATTTTTTCTAAATTTCGAAATTTTCGACATTTTTACATTTCCGAAATATATGAAATTTTTAAAGTGCCGGGTTTTGATTTTTATAATAGAAATTTTTTAAATTCTCTAATTTTTAAAATAGTGTTACGGTTAAAATTCTGAATTGTACTTTTTTTAAGCTTTCGGAATTTTTGCAGATTTTGAAAATTTTCTGTTGTTTTTTTATTTTTGACAATTGACAGTTGGAGAAATAATGTTCTGAATAGAGTTTTTCAAGGGTTTTCAAATGCCGCATTTTAAGTACAATTTCGTGACATAATGCTTCTGTAATTTATTGGGTTCTTCCATTGGATAACCGAAACCCATATATACCAAATATCAGCTTAATCGGATTAAGCGCGTGGCTTCTATCGTGGAAGAATACATACAGACTTCCATCTTGAAATGGTTTTAATTGTCTCGGTTCTCTAAATGGATATTTCCATCTTTACCTGGAAAATTTTTTTCAGCTCGTTCACAATACTTTCTCGGATGGCGGATCGGCAAAGTAAAAAAATTGGTAAGATTATAAAATCCGTCAACTGGAATAAAATTTACGATCTGCAACAAACAAATTTATTAATATTTTAATAACCAGTGTTCAAAATAGTACATTTTTAAAAATACAATCACGAAAAGATCAAAATATATAACGCAATCCGTAATTAAAGCTATAAATAACAAAAACAATAATCCGATAAAGAAAGAAATCAAGGATTGATATTTCGAATTAAAAAGAAGTGTAGAAAAATCTTATTAACAAAAAAAAAATAGATTATTATAAAAAACAAATCTAGAATTAAAAAATGACTGATCACAAATGTGAAAAACAGTAAGCGACGTACTAACAAATTCAAAACCGACAAAAAACTGAAAGTATTGAAATAAAAAATAAATAAAACAACCCCTCATTTATCAATTGTTACATAATTGTTATGCTATTGGTAACACACGTATTTTACTAAAAAATAAAAATAACTTAATTCTAAAAAGTTATACCTAATTATGCTAATTATTAATATTTACTTGAATTTCGTTTTTTTTTCATAAATAAAAATGTGATGTAGTAATTTCTTCTAAATGAAAATGAAATTTTAAAATTATTTAACTAAGTTTCAAGGCACGAAAAATAATCCTATACCTTGTTCAGATCACTAAATTTCCATAAGAAATAGTTCTACTGTTGCAAATAACAAACGGGTATTTCTTTATTTGTCGAACCCCGTGGAATATCTACATAATTTACATTTCTTATTTATCCGAAAAGGAAGAAGAGGGAGACTTAAAAACGCCGACTTAATGTGAATGTGACAAAAGTGACGTCCGACTTCCAAACGAACGAGATACGCGTTACGATAACGGACCATTTCCATATGTAAACTGTTTAACGGGTATAGAGATAAGAATTATTTATACAGGAAAACAAGAGCTTCAGCGGTTGATAAGAAAAACTGGCCGATCCGGATTTGAATAATATTCATTTTTGGGCTTTGTTCATGAGCGTAGACTATTTACTAACGTAATCTTTTTTTTATATTTATATTAAAACACAACATCTATATCACAATTATTTCTAATTATTCACCATTTTTATGTTTATTAGTTCTTTATACTTTGTTGGTCCAAAATAGCTTTCAAAACTAATCAAACATCAAATTATTCCTATTTAATACCAATTGACTCGAAGACAAGATTTAAAGCTCCGTGAAGTTAGTCCCCAAAGTGTCAATTTTTTGTTCTGAAATTTTCCGTTTGTTAGTGCTTCTTAGTTCTTTAACTATTTTCGTTAGTGCTTTTTCCGTTTTCTGAAAATTAGGGATTTTTTAATTTCAAGGTCAGCCCTGATAATCTACCAAAAGAGAGGAAATTTGGTACTTTGATTTAGTGCTTCGTTAGTGCTTTTTAGTGCTTCAAATAGTTTCGAAAGTGCTTGTCCATTTTTTGAGATATTTTAGATTTTAACTTCAACGTCAGAGATTTTCCGTATTTTCTCGTAATTCTGAAAAAGGTCAGAAAGGTTCCATAAATGATTTTGAACAATTTTTTGATAAAAGTGGCCATTTTGACAATAGTTCATTATTTATGAGCAATGATTAATTTTTCTGATAAAAAGTATGAATTCTAAGTGGATAGTCCTATAGGGTTTTCCAAGACGAGCATTTCCCCATAAAAAAGTCCGGCAAAATATCAATCTCGTGTTCCGTAGGGTCATTTTTGTGCGAAAAATCTAGTTTTTTCCATTCAAACCTATTTTTGTAGTCAAATTCCGCGAAAATAAAGATCCTGAAGCAAAAATCGAGAAAGAGGAATAGATAGGGAATTATATAACGAACATCTAAAAAAAAATCATCTCAAACGGCCCAACCCTACATGAAATTGGGTGGCCATTTTTGTGCGAAAAATCTAGTTTTTTTCATGCAAACCCATTTTTGGAGTCAAATTCCGCGAAAATGAAGACCCGCAGCAAAAATCAAGAAAGAGGGATCGATAGGGAATTTTATGACGAAAAAAATCACCTCAAACGGCCTAACCCGGCCACTGTGGCATCGGGAACCCCGTTGTTTTTATAATTTTTTTAAGAGCCGGTATTTTATAAAAAAAACAGAATTTTCGTTTAAATATATATAAAAATGACAGGTAAATAATTATTTGAATTTTAAGGGGGTTGGGGCACCGCGGTGTAAAAAATAGCGTATATACCACAGGACTAAAGTGTCTTTTAATTCCTTGGTATATAATATACTATAGGATATCCTAAATGTGTTCCGTCTTGTACCATTTTGTTTTTTATTTTAATGTTTTTGGCTTTATTTGTCTTTATTTTGCCTTTATTTGTCTCTATTTTGCATTTTTTGCTTTTCTTTCCTTTTTTGGCATTTTTACCACTTTTTGCCTTTTTTTGTCTTTTTTTTGCCTTTTTTTGCCTTTTTTTGCCTTTTTGAACTTTTTTTAAGAGGAAGTTGTACTATACTATAAAACAGTGGATGCAAAGGTTTCGTAGTCCCTAACTTTTAAAGTTTAATTTTTATTATTAGTGGATTAAAAAATTTGTACGTGTTAGTAAAGATCTGATCTATGTTCCTTACCCCTCACCATTTCGAAATTTGATTTGGTTTTTTCAAAAAAAAATTGCACAATTCCATGTTTTTTGACTATTTTCACAATTTTTTTAGAAAAGAACCAAATCAAATTTCGGAAAATTGAGGGGTAAGGAACATAGATCAAATCTTTACCAACACGTACAAATTTTTTCATCCGTTAATTATAAAAAATAAACTTTAAAAGTTAGGGACTACGAAACCCTTACATTACAACATTTTATATCTGGATAGTGGCGCCGCTATCAGAATTCAAAGGAATTAATCATTTATGAATAGAGATGAACTTCATTTACTTTTTACAATGTTTACGAGGGTAAAGAATTATAATTTTCGTGAAAAATTAAATTATTATTATTTCATATCGTACATAGAAAAAAAAATCAGGAAACCTCAAAATAATACAAATAAAAGTAATACATGACCAAACATTTACGTTTGAATTTAGCTGGAAACCGATGAAAACAATTTTTATATTTGTTTTGGTCAATTTTTTGCTGCACACACAATTCTACTTTTACTTGTCATAAATAAATGAAAAAAAAAATATTGCAATGTGGTCACAATGAAGAATATAATTATGAAAAGAACGTATATTCAGCACAGAGGCGACACTGCAATTTAATAAAACTTGCCAATGCCCCTATTATGAGGTGCCAATACAAAATATTATCTTGCCTGAAATAGTTTCTGGACGGGCGCTCCGTTAATATTAAAGCTAGGAAGCTGCGGTTTTCACCTATCGATTCTGTATTTAATTGTTGAGAGCGCGTTTATGGTATTTTTTTAGAATTATTTTTAGGAAAAGTGATACGACTATCCACTTTTTCTCTAGATACATTTGAAAAAAGTAGAACAGATGCGCTCTTCTGATAAATATTTTCGTTCGGTAATTCTCTAAATGACAACAAAGCAAGTCACGTGGCCTCTTCCACTTTCCGTGTGTCGAAAAATAAAACAGTTTTATACTAAATTCTAGCTGAATACCTGTACGACCATGCTTTAATGGATTTTTTCAAATTTTTCCAGTTTTTCCTGTTCTTTTCTATTTTTTTTATTTTACATTATTTTTTTTTCAAAGTTTTAATCTTGACTGTTTTTTCCAATTTGTCCCCATTTTCCCCTATTTTTCCTATTTTACCCTGTTTTACTCTATCGTTTCCATATTTTTCATCATTTTGACACATTTTTTACCATTTGTTCCTATTTTTTGCTAATTCTCTCCATTTGTCTCTATTTCGCCTTACTCTTTCCTATTTTTCTCCATTTTGCCCTATTTTTCCATATTTTAACCTTTTCCCAATTTTTCCCTATTTCTCTCCAGGTTTATCCGTTTTTACATATCTTTCTGATTTTTTTATATTTTTTCCTTTTTTCCTTTTTTCCTTTTTTCCTTTTTTCCTTTTTTCCTTTTTTCCTTTTTTCCTTTTTTCCTTTTTTCCTTTTTTCCTTTTTTCCTTTTTTCCTTTTTTCCTTTTTTCCTTTTTTCCTTTTTTCCTATTTTTTTCAATTGTGTCCAAATTTTTCCTATTTTTTTCTCATTTTTTTCTATTTTTTCCCATTTTTTCTATTTTTACATTTCTCCTCTTTTTTTTCTTCTTATTTTCTTCACATTTTTTTGTATTTTTTCCCATTTTGCTCTATTTTTTCACCATTTTTCTCTGTTTTCCCCGTTTTGTATTATTTTGCCTATTTTTCACCAAATTAATTTACTTTTTACTATTTTTCCGTTTTGTCTTTATTTTTATTATTTTCCTCATTTTGCCTCATTTTCCTATTTTCACCATTTTTCTCCATTTTTTCCTATTTTCCCTATTTTGCCGTATTTCTTCATATTTTTCGCTATTTTTTTTTCATGTTTTTCCCTTTTTTTTCTCTAATTTGCCCGTTTTTCCGTATTTTGCCATAATTTTCCTACTTTTCACTAATTTTTCATATTTTATCCTACTTTTGAATAAAAGACAGAAAGATAAAAAGTGACAAATGAGTTTAATTTAAAAATCTCCTCATACCTAAAGTAAAAGAAAAGTTGGAAAATATCCTATGCGCATGTGTACGATATTTTTTTGCAATATCCTTATGTTTCTTATCTTGCCAAGATTCTATGTGCCAAAAATCTAGTTAAAGTTAAAACTAGTTAATTTAAAAAATTTGCAAAATAGCTTTTTCTCATGAGCAATCCATTTTTGTACATAAATATTATGGTAGTAGAAAAAATATTGTATGCAACTAGTGTGTAAAGTGTTTTTTTCGCTCATGTGATTGTCAAACAAAATTCACATTCGTGAAAAAAGTATCACTATTACGCACTTGTTGCATAAATAACTATTTTATACCCTTATATAATGATACGCTAATTAAAACATTAAATTCTGTTTCATGAATTTTATTATGATAGTGATTTTCACAATGCTAAATTAACTCCTATATAAAATTTGTCCTTTTGACAGCGATAAAAACGCCTGTTCCTTATAATCAGATTACATGTAGTAGTATTTTTAGGTAAGTTGACAGTTATTTTGACAACTGTCAAAATATTTTAAATTGTTTAAAAGTTAATAACAAAAAAGATTAATTAATTAATATATTGTAAAAAAGTTCCTTTTCATTTAAGATAATTAATATATAATGGGAGTAGAAAAAATAGAATAGCGTATGGCCATTATTACAGTCGCATATTATATACGAAACTCGCCAACGGTTCGCTTCCTATCCTACAACATGCTCTTATTTTTTGTTATTTTACAGTTCCACCAACGGTACCGCCATACCGAATTTAGACTCCCCCTCGTAAGTGTTCGACATAGATCAACATCTGGACACAAGTAACAAACTTCGGTCTAGGAACGGATTGACGACTAAGTAATAATGTATTCGTAGTATTTAGACCACGCCTATCAGTAGCGAATAATATACCTCCGCTTCACCCGACGCCCCGCATGTCTTTCTGTTTGTCATGTATCACTTCCTCTTACCTTTTTTGCCTTTTTTGTCGTTTTTGGTTTTTTCCCTTTACTTTGTCTTATTTGGCTTTTTTTGGACTTTTTTGATTTTTGTTTAACACTTTTTTCCTTATTGTTCCTCTTTTTCTTTTTTGCTTTATTTTACGTTTTTTTGCTTTTGTTAGGTACCTTTTCTTGCTCTTTGTCTTTTTCTGCATCTTTGCTTCTTTTACAAATTGCATTAAGATTTTTATCGTATTTTTGATTTTTGCCTATTTTCACTCTATTTTTATTATAGTATTAATTTTTTTTTAGTAACTTTTGTCGTTTTTCATTTTAGTTAATTTTTGCGCATTTTTGCAATATTTACCCATGTTTTTTCATCAATTTACTTCATTTTTACAGCACTTTACTTTCCCCTTCAGGAATTTTGTATTTTTTAATTAAAATAATCCTATTCTCTACAGAAGAGCCGGTAAAGTTCTGGGGTGACACAGCCGATTTTTTTAATAATTTTTTCTAAATGGTCAATTTATATGATAATGCAAGAAAATTTACTTCTCATGACTGTAATTACGTGTTAAAAATTTAGAAATAAAAGTATTCATTAGAACGGCCATAATGCCCGTTTGAATTTAAAAATTAACCAGCTTTTAACTTGTGGGCAACAAATACTAGTTGACTTTTTTTTTAAATATAGGTGCGTTTTTACATTTCTTTTTAAATTTGGCTCTAATCCACCGTTTCCGTTACTTATTTATGTTTGATTTGCCGGCGCCGAGGATCTGATCAACTTGTTGATCGGCAGTCAGAGCAGAAAATATTTTCGGTGACCCCGTTTTCTCCAACAACAGACAACAAAGTATTTTCAGAGACACTCGACCGTGCCTCGATATAAAGTGGAAAAAAAGAAGGAAAGCCTTTTTTGGGGAAATGTTAAACATTGAAGAGGGCGTTGATGAGAACGCCTTTTATGTAATTTATTATTTGTGTTATATCGTTTAATCGAAGCGAACCGTAGTTGAGCTTTCTTTATCGTGACTCGGATTGGAAACTTTGCCCGCGAAATTAAACTGCTTCGAGTGATTCTATGACAATGAAAATTTTACCACAGTTAAATGAGCACATAAATCTCTTCTAGTTTACGAGATACTCAGCAAAACACACTTTGGGACACCCTGTACATTACAAATTCCATTATCATGTATTAAGTTATGTTATACAATCATAATAATTAAAAATAATTTTTATTTTTGGCACAATACATAAATTTTTAATAATCATTTTGATGATTTACCAAATGATCAATATGAGTGAATTATTGGTTTTATTGGAAATAAGAGATCATACAAAGTGTCCCGCCAGATATCCTGATCTTTTACTATTAGATTTTTTTGCAAAAATTTTTAAAGCAAAAGAATCAATGTTTGGATTGACGCCAAAGGATTACAAATGTGTGCCAAAATATTAATGTTTACTAGAATGTACAAGATAAAATAATACTACAGGGTGTGTATATTGAACTTAATTTATATATTTTATAATAAGTAAGATAAAATACGAATACATCCATTATATTCTAAGATTAAAGATAAAGCAAAATACATTGTGTTGTGCTAATTATTGTTAGTTACCTTAAGAATTCTTTCGCGTTAAAAATCATCATTGTATATCTCAATTAATTCAAGACTAAAAGTTTATATCTAGAAATTAGATACTGTTGTTAATCTCATGAATAATGTTATTTATTATTGTAAAAAAAATAATGGCTATAATTACCGCCAAGATAATTTATTATTGCAAATTAACCGGAAATTTAAATAAAGAGATAAAGAATCGGAACGGTCATTAACTTAGAATACCTCCAGGACACGACGCTTTTAATTTTTGTAGGTGTCACAGACATATTTGGTTAGATATAAATCAATAATTATGTAAAAATAAATACGTTCATATAAATTATGTGATTTAATGTAACACTGATTTTATTTATGATGTGCAGTCAACAAACAAATAACTGTAAAATGAAAAATGTGGTAGAACATAAAATATTTATTAAAATTTCAAAATTAAATTTAATAGTTTCTCATTGTGGGCATCATTAGGGTAAAAGTCTAAAAAGAATTAACCACTACGAAGAGGTTATCCAAATCTCAAATGTGGTCCAAGTATTTTAGGTGAAATAAAACGTCAATTGATTACCACAGCGTGTAAAAAATGAAAAATAGAACGTAAGGCAACTAGTTTCGGCTAAATAGCCGTCATCGAGCCTAAAAGAATTTTATTCAATGAATAAAGATTAACATTATGATGTTATTTAACCAAAAAACATGGAAAACTCGATAGTGATAAAATAGTCCAGGAAATAGGGAGAAGTGCTTACAGAACTTGTTATCCGAAAACAAAAAATATGAGCGTGTAGGAAATTAAAAATAAAGGTGAGTTGCTGTGT
This sequence comes from Neocrepidodera transversa, assembly GCA_963243735.1. Taxonomy (NCBI): domain Eukaryota; kingdom Metazoa; phylum Arthropoda; class Insecta; order Coleoptera; family Chrysomelidae; genus Neocrepidodera; species Neocrepidodera transversa. Next base: position 17,308,800 of record OY725343.1, read on the forward strand.
CTTTAAACTCGAACCTGAGTGGCGAACATAACCTAAAAAATTGGCAAAATCGAAAAAAACGGTTTTTTGCATATAACTTAAAAACTATAACTCCGATTGAAAAAAGTTAAATAAGAAAGTTGTAGGTATTGAAAAGATCCATCGATTTATTTCTGTATAATTTTTTGATAGCTATATTAGTCTTCGAGTTATATCGAAAAAACTCGTTAAACTCGGGTTCTCTAGATCTCGTCAACAGTGCGGTCAAAATATTGTTTATTTACCGAGATATATGGCTTTATAAAAAAAAGGTGCTTTGGCAAATTGGCTCCTGTTGGCCAGCTGATGGTCAGTTATGATTCCGGGCTCATTCTCTTCCAAAGAGTTGTAATATTATCCCATTTAAGAATTGTAACGATTTTTTTAATTTTAATGGTTCAAAAATTACTTTGATTCCCATTTTTATTAGATTTTTTTTTAATATAAATTACAATTTTCATTTTATGGAAATGACTCATGAAAAAAGGATATTCTGACACGTTTTCGCGTATTTAAAAAAATCTTTAATCTACGACCAAGCCGAGATAACTTTTTTTTCAAAAAAATATCCAGGGCGTAATTAAAATTTTACAGCGATGCTCGAAAAAAATTATATTTTCATTCGATGACTAATATTAAATATTTCATAATTTACAATATACAACATTTTTGAACCCTTAAAATTAAAAAAAATTGTTACAATAGGATGATAGTACAACTTTTTAGGAAGAGAGTGAGCGCAGAATCGTTATTGTAGGACCATTCGCTGACCAACAGGAGCAAATTTGCCAGATCACCTTTTTTTCCATAAAGCCATCTCAATATAATCAATATTCTTAATTTTCCAAAAAAGTACTTTTTTAGATTACCATGGGCTATAGTTACCCGAGTTTTTTCGATATATCTCGAAGACCAATATAGCTATCGAAAAATTATACAGAAATGAATCGATAGATCTTTTGAATACCTAGAACTTTCTCATTCAACTTTTTTCAATCGGAGTTATAGTTTTTAAGTTATATGTAAAAAACCGTTTTTTTTTTCAACTTTGCCAATTTTTTAGGTTTTGTTCGCCATTTCCTACATGTTCATATTTTTTATTTTCGGATAGCAATTTCTGTAAATTTAACATTAAGACGTGATGACAGATTTCCTGGACTAAAATTACATTAAAAACACAACCGCGTGGTTCTTGAAGTCAAATTCAAATTAGATGTGGTACATGATGATAGATTACTAATTACAAATTAACAATAAAATACTAATTTAAACGGAAGTAACCACAAGTTACTAATTTCAGTAACAAGGACTCGAGTCGAATATACTGTCCAAAAATTGATCATATCCTCGGTGGAGCCATTAAATTTAGTGTTAACACACGTTCCATAAGGAACTAAAATTAATTTGTAAAATTTAAGTTACGATTGAAAACCGACTACCTAGCACCATTATCAATGTCAATTGACAAATGACATAAAGTTAAATAAAACATTTTGAAGGTGAAGTCTTAAAAGTATTAAATAAAGAAAGTTACAAACAATAAATGAATAAATAAAATAATTTGAATAAATTACTTTTGCATGGGAAAACACTAAATAAGAAAAAAAAATATAAGGCTGAAAATTTTTTGGCAGTTCCAACAGCCAATCCTGCGGACTCGTGAAATTAATATTTGACAACACGTTTCGTGAAATAACTTATGGGATTATCGATAGTCAAGATGCCACTCGTTGTATTATATATGATAATTGCATTCAGTGCAATTATCAATCACTATGACAACACATTGAGTTTGACAACTTCATTCCAAATAAATTTCAAAATATCACGTTTTTCCAATGCGAATGTTCAAAGTCAAAGAATTTTAATCCGAATATCCCTCGCACATTAACAAATGCCTCATAATTTTATGACAAATTTCTGAAGCTCGTTCCTTGGTAACGAGTCATAAAATTATCTCGGAGAAATTAGAGTACAATAGAGTATATAGAAAAATATACTAGAAGATTAGATACTGTCTTTGAAATTTTCGGACAAAAATATATGGTTTTCCTTAGGTCTCAGTTGTTCGTTAACACAATTTAAGACAGTATAACTTGTTACGTTTTGGTACACAATTTCTGGTGGTTTTACCTGAATCAATTGATCGATAAATTGAAGGACCACTTAACCTTTAAAACGCTAAAAAATAATTTTTAAATAAATTTTGTAATATTAAAATACACTTTTACAATAACCGTAGCTTGCACGTCATTGGCAAATAGTATTTTTCGAGTCCAGAAGCACTGAAAACATTTTTTTTAACTTATAAATAATGTTATATGTTAAATTTATATTTAAATTTTTTTTTAAGAAAAATGGAGTAAAATATTTATAAATTGCGATTTTCTTTCTCTTTTCTTTTATTTGAGTGAATCCGTTCAGTTGTTGAACAAATTAAAATATTTAGTGGAATAGAAACAGATACCGCTATTATCTATAAATATATAATTGAATCTAAAGTTATTATTTTGTGTATATTCAATAAATTTTTGACGCCGCCTCCTTCAGAATGTTTAATGTCTCATCTGTATATACTGGCAACCACATTGGCCATATCAGTAGCAAGATAATTCATATATGAAATACATCGCCGGTGCCAAATTGGGTATAAACCGAACCGTTCATAAATAACAACCCCAAAAACCGGCTAATTTTCCTGGAGAAGGAAATGCGGGTACAAGGCAAGACCGTCGAAGGGATAGTAGAGGCGGTATACATCAAAAAATTTAAAAAATAAGTAAAAATTAAGTGCAGTATTAATTAGGAATAATTAGTGGTATTTTTTTTAAATTAATCAAAATAAACGGTGTAAGAAAAAAGGTGTTTCTGAAATCACAATTGAAGGAATTACAAATTAGGGAATTTTTTTTATTTACATTTTAATTTCAATCTGATCAAAGACTGATTAACGAGAAATTTAGTTCAAACTTAAAATACTACTAGGAAAATTTAAAACTAAGTCCCCACTCAACAGCAATCATTCTCTAGTAACTTAGACACTTAACTAGGTGTACACTGATAGTACTCTACTCTGATTTTGCACTGACAGTTAAACTAACTAAAATGGTTTGGACCTCTTGAGTCTTCTGACTAGCGTCGTATAGTCGAGGAGTTGGATGGCCCCAATATTGACATGATGTAGAAGTCGCTACCAAACTCAACTTATTTGCCCATCATCCAATAGAATAAATTTTCCCGTATAGTGGGAACCCATCTAGACAATGAAATTGAAAATGTAAACTGATAACTAAATTAAGTTGACGTTGTTTGACAGATTTATATTTTTCGATAGAATCTACTCATCTCTCTTTCTTGCCGTTGTTCGGAGAGAATTAGACAACCTAGCAAAGTGACGTCACACCAATCATATGTCTGTTTAAAAGCGCCTAATTGGACGACCGAATATTTGAATTTAAATTCCCATTTATTAAATCATCCGCCCTTCTAAAGCATTACAAATGCTTGTTTGAAGTTATTTGTTATATCTTCTCAGCATTATAATGTTATTTATGAACACTGTGTAATACCCTCTATTACCTGTTTTTCCAATAGTACGAAATTCACAATTCAAGGTAATAACCTAAAGCAAACTTATTTAACACTTTCGCTGCTATTTTGTGGTGGAGAATGTATCCCAGGTTGTGCAATAGGTTTTCGTTGGAACATAACTTAGTTTTGTTTAAAATTTAGAATAGTGCTGCAAATAAACAGTTATTTATTTTTTTAGGGTTTCTACTGACTTTTAACTTTCGTCCCACATGCGTAATGCGCTTACTAAAAAAAAATTGTGGGATGCTGACCGGATCGCATGCGAGCCATCTAGATTTTTATAGTTTTTACATAATATTCATAATACATATCAAAAACTTTTAATAAAAACAAAGTAACCTCACTAATACATATAAAATATACTCTCCAACACAAAGTTCTGGTTAGTTTGGTATATACATTGCTTCTTTATATTACTTTTTGAACATTTTCTGTACCTTTTTGTCATGGTTTTTCCAGCTTTATTTACTGCAGTAATTTTCTCAACCACGTGCATTGCCAAGTTTCTTGATACTAGCCTTGTACCATCTGCAATTTGTAAAAATTTGCTCAAATCTGATAGTGACAGTTTTTGTTCAAAATATTGATTGTAAATAGGAGATTTTCGGTCGCACGGGCAATAAGAGCTTAGTTGATATTGCCCATCAATGCCACCCATTTGCTCCTTGTAGTGGTAAATAGGAGTGTTTTTCTCTTTCGCGTCCTCTTTTATTATTTGATATCATTATCTTTTCTCTTTGATATCATTACATTATCATTATAGTTAACGGCTCGTGGATTATTCTTCCTTTTCTTATTTACAGCACCAGTGCAGTGAGTATTGTGCATGGTTACTTGTTTGGCCAGTTCAAAACAATTATAAAAGTTGTCCATATACACCGAATGACCTAAATCGAGATAACTGTCTAATAAATATAAAACTACGTTGGTAGTATTACCTTTTCTACTGATGTTATCCAATGCCCCAATAGTAGGTCTTATTTTGAATAATCGGTCTGTAGGTTTTTGCCTGTTGGGTTCTCGCGACATGTAGACACCACATTATCAGACGGAAGCGATCACGGCATATATGCGGAAAAACATTTATGATTGAAAAGAGGTGTAATTTCCAATAATCTTGGAGCCTGTTCAATTTAATTGTTCCTGTGTGTAAAACAAATCCAATGAACATCAACATTTCTTCACAGTTTACCGGTTTCCATCGTGTGATTCTTGATTTTCCAGATACCTCAGATAAAAAAATCTCCACAGCATGAGCATTTGTTTCATTGACAATCCAAGTCAGAATCTCATCATCAAACACCATACGAAAATAGTCGATAGGCTCTTAACTATGAGGAATTGATACTAAAAGTTTATTCTGTTTTATAAATTTAAATTTGTTCATCTCTCTGAAGACGTCATTCCAGCATACGGACAGTAGGGACACCAGTTGGAGCCGGCACTGGATTTACAACAGGCATTTCATTATCTGAAGATAAATGAAAATAATATAAAATTAATTTACTTAAAATCAAAAACTGTTTATGTAAAGCTTACCTTCCCCGTTATTAAAAGTTCATCATTTGTAATTTTATTTGGTTTTTTGAAAGTATTTTTTTGTTTCTTTGGTCTAGATGCAATATAGTTAGTCAATCTTATGGAATTATAATTGGAGGACGATAGTAGATGGCGCCACATTAATGACGTCCAAAAAATGGATATCCGATAGTAGAAAGACATGGTGAAACAGTCGCGTACCTTATTTATTGACCATTGTATTTATTCCAACCAAACATATTAGATTTCGGGACAAAAATTTCGGAATTCCCAAAATATTTTAATTTTTATTACTACAGAAGAAAGGCAGATAAATTTGCGTACTTTTGATCATCCTGTATACATTTTGTACTTATATAACATTAGTGTAATAGTTCTTTGAAATGAGCTTCTCAGGACGAGTCTAAAAATGTAAAAAAGTATAGAATATTCCATTTAAAAAAATATGATCTTCATATGTTTCACTTACCTGGAGCACTCTGTATATTTTAAAATATTTTTAAAATGCAGTACTTATTGACTTACATAATACCACTGCAATAAAAGTTTACGAATATATTCCATTTCGCCATAAAACTCCGTGGCCTCAGTCGTAATTCACCCTGTATATCTTTAGACAATGCCGAAACAATAAATATTGTAATGAAATACGGGTCTTTAAATTTTTAAAATTACTAAGTTTAATTTTTTGTTTATTATATATTTTTTATTTTTTTTTTTTATCTCTTATCTCAGGTTTGTGGGTTATAGTTTTTTTTATATAAAAATATAACTATATGGTATTAAATAAACAAATTGTCCAATTTTTTATTAATTATTATTAAGTATTTGACAAATTTAAGGTATACAATAAACTAAACTAAACATTCATTCGACCATTCACACCTTAACCTATAAAATTATTTTTGTTACACAAACAACTTAAAATTTTTTAATTACGAATTATCAAAATATTCCCAATATAACACTAATTAAATTTTTAAAAAAATATTTTTTTACCGTTAGTCCAAATAAATTCATAAGTCTTCTAAGATCTCTTCTTTTCCTATCTTTTCATAGTCCATCCCTTGAATCTTCAATGAACTGTAGATCACAATCCCATTCAGTTTTTTTTTCTAAATTTATTATACTTTTTACAAATGTTTTATAATGTAATTTTGCTTATTTAATTACTGCTTTTTGTAACAATTTCGCCCTAGAATCTATTTTTTAATACTCCAAAATCTTTTTGTAATTATGCTGACATTAACATTTTAAAAAATCTTATTCTTGTCAAAATTGACAACCAATATTTGTATCTCCCTGTCTGGATTTTTAAATTTTTAATGTTTTCGTTTTAATTTAAAATTCATTTCATTACAATATTTATATGATGTTATTAGGCCATTGGAAAGAGAAAAAATTGGTATTTCAAAGATGAAATAAAGAGTACAGGTTTACAAATATCTCGGAAACCAGACCTGATTTTTTAATTTTGAAGAAAACATTCAATTCGTCTTGAAAATATGCTTATTTTTTCCTATTTAACTTGTAACTATAACGGTTTACGAAATCCCATTAGTATAGCCCTATAGTTTCATTACCTCAAAATTTTCCCATACAAGCCTAGACTAACTATTTTTGATTAGATAGATATTAATTTTGAGCATTCTAGACAATCACTAATCTTCTATACATTGAAGATCTCTTTTCTTAAAACTCTTAACTATCCTATTTTCTCTGTACCACACGGACTAGACGAAAGTACAGAAAAGCGGAACGGGCACCGTCTCCGTCGAGCGTATGCATTGGAACTGCAAATGTTGCAGTTGTCAGAGAGTATGCGGTCACAGTTATACGAACGAGAATCCTCATATTAGAATAGTGAATTAAGCGCTCGAAATGAGTTTTAATTGATTAAGGTTATTCATTGGGGGTTGCAAAGGTTGAAATCCCGGTGGCTAGGCGTCAGAAAGGTAAGAGAAGGGTTAGGTTTAGACCGCGAACGGCAAGGTGAATAAGGAATTTATGAAAAATTCAATGATGAAGCGTTTAGTTAACTATTAGTTTGGTTTACACATGGTTTAAAATAGAACAAGTTGAGAATGCGAATGCTACCATTGTAAAGACGAACTTTTTAGACCCCTATAACTTTTAATTGGTAAGACAAACTGTTTAATAACAATTCAATTCTGAAATCAAAATTTCAAAATAAAAACAGTTTAAAGTTCGTCGAAAATAGTGGTTTTAATAATTTTTATAATTTACAAATATTTTTATATTTTCATAATCACGGGTTCGGCCTTACTAAAAAAAACAGGGAATTTTGTTAATAAAATCTGATATTTGAAAATTTTGAGTATGCATTTCCTTTGTTCAAACCTTTTCTTAAAGGTGCTACAAATAAAAAAGTTTCCTTACCTAAAAAAAACAATCTTAAAAATGAGAACCGAAAATAAAGATTTTTCAATAAATGTTATGATCTTTTTGTTGTTTATTAAAATTAAGTGTTGACATCGATGAACCGTTTAGATTTGGGAAGTTGAAAAAAAAATACAATCAGTATAAAATAAATAAATCAAAATTTAAATAATCCTATTGTTTGGAAGTTTTACCTCTCATTCTTCACAGTCAAGAGAACTTTCGAGTTATTCAAGGTTTTCGATCTTTTCTTGGTCACCAATTTTCTCTGAATCGCTAATTTCCTTATATGATTGTTTTTCGCCATTTAAGCAAATTTCATAGCTGCAGCAGATAGTTTTTAGTCAAAGTTTCACTAATTAATTTACCTCTAAATTTAGGTATGATTCCGAGAAAGTTAGTTATGTTGCCAAACTACAAGAACCGTACTTTTTTATTTAGTTCACCTGTTCATATTTTCATTCTCCAATTTGTTCTGAATACGTTGATATGTTCAAAAGTGACGAAATATTACGTTTAATATTTTTAAACGTCTAATATATCTGGATAAATTTCACTGGAATATTATCCAGAAAATATAAACCAATTCATATTTCATAGATTTAAAATCAACACAATATTATTCCGTCTTTTTCTCAGACTTTTTCTGTCTAATTGCAAAATACAGTTAACAAAAATAAATACATAAGCGACTGTTGCTATGCAAGCTTATCTTTCTCGTATATTATCCTATTCCATCATTATAAGAGACAAAAAATATAGATATGTTTCTTCCCGCTAAGATGTTTAATTCAAGGCTATTTACATACCACGTCACATGTCTCCTACCAATACAAAACCACCAACTCTCCTCTCCGTTAAAAATCAGAGCACACACACTCTCTCGCATCCAGACAGTGAATCAAGTCAATCATGCATTTACTAGAGCCAAAAAAGTATCTTCATATATTAATAAAATGGCGGGTAATTAAAAAGTTTTCTGATTTTTCATAATACAAAATGTAAATAGTTTTTACGGTGAGTGAAGTGATTGAGTACAATTTAAATGTTCATATTTCGTACCTAAAAAAAAATGGAATAAAAAATTATATTCCAGTTTCAAATATTATTTTTATTTAAACATTCATATTGGTTTAACTTCTACCTAAGAAGTTTGGTCCTTCGAAATCCTGGAATTATTTTGATATTCATAATTCGTTCAATATCGGACTTTAAAAGTTCATCAAATTTCCATGATTTGATATTAGATTAATATTAATTTCAAATTGTAATGTTAATAAACAATAAAAAATTTATTGAAAAACCAATCTTTGGTTTGATTTATCTCATTTTTTACACAATTTTGAAACAGAAAAATATTTTTTGTTAATACCATCTTAAAGTAGAACTTTAAACAAAGAAAATGCATACTGAGAATTTTCAAAAATCAGATATTTTTAAATCTCTTTTTTGGATTGAAAATGAGGTCTTTTTTTAAAATTCTTATAAAATCGAAAAGTAAATATTTAGTTTTTAAAAAAATATAGCTTATATTTGGGATATAAAAATGCGGATTTCCAGAAAATTTCATCATTTGAATCATTGAATCATTTTTGTGGGAGAGAAAAATGATAAACGAAAATCGATTTTTCTGAATTATTATTTTTTGTTGCTTCCTATTAGGAATATACTTTTACTTTTTCTATTTTCATTTTTGTGTTCACAACGACGGTATATTGAGTCCTGGTGAAAATCTTCCTGGTCTCATTATCATATTTTGAGCTTCCTGTAGTGAAATTTGTGGATTGTATTCTCTCAATGGGGATCAGCGCCTATTTCTTTATTTGCCTGTAGGTATGGTTGCTCCTCATCTTCGTAGAATTGTGTTAAATTTTTTGCACCTCAGGGACTAAAACATGCATTTTACTCCCTCGTTTTATGGACCAAAGTGCCACTTTTACTCCCTTGAGATTCAAATATTTTAGTCCCCCGTCCGAGGGATTAAAAAAACTACAACAGACTATTTTACTCGGGGGTAATATAACAAGATCTCGTTTATAAACCAATACATTTTTTTTCAACAACTTTTCATAACCATTAAGTAATATATTAAGTTATCGTTATGAAATAATATTGAGTGTTTCTTTTCACATAATTATCATATGAATTTCAAAGTTTTAGTATCTGAGGTGCAAAAATAGCACATAACTAAAGTGATACTTTTAATCCCTTGGTAAGTAATATACTATTAGTTCCATTAAAAATATGCCAACTGCATAAAAAATGAGACCGCCATAGCTATAGAAGTATCTCACTCCTATAAATGTACAAATATATTTTTATCAGAAATTCTACGTTTCAAACTTCTATTAAACCGCTTTTTTGATTGAAAATTAGGTGATCGTTTCAATTGAAATTAACATAAAATCGAAAAGTTAATATTTTGCTTTAAAAAAATACACCTTATTTAGATCACAAAAATGTTGACTCAAAATCATTTTTACGAGAGAGAAAAACGAAAAATAGGTTTTCTACGTTTTTCTCAATAAAAGTAACTTTTACATTCACCCTTTTTTGGTATGATGTCTAGTTTCACCGGAAATCGTTAAATATCATTTTTCACCTCTCAGAAAGCCCTTATTGAACCCCTCGTTCTTTATCACGGTCCACTCGATTTTTCCCTTTTATTTATCTTTTGCTATAAATTTTTCACTCTTCTAAATACTGTTAAGAATTTTTTTAAATTTTTGGGCCCTGAAAATGGGATTGACCCTGGACTATGAAAGCCACTACGCAATCATCACATGAAATAACTACATACAGATTGAGCCAGTTCGTTATTCAGTTATTCATTCTTAGATTGTATTTAATTATTTTGTGACATCATTGCCTACTTCCGGTTATTCCGGAAATAACTAAATCACTATTTATTTTTAATTTTTAAATGGAACTCCCCATTTTTTATTAAAAATTTTAATATCTGACGCATTTTTGAATGAAAATCGTGTATTTAAATTTTTTGACAGTTGTCATATTGGATAATATTTCTAATCATATTACTGTTAACTCATTTAAGGAAAAAAAATGGACCTTTAAAAATTATAATTATTTTTGCAGAGTTCACCTACACTACACCAGTGGCGTATCTATATACGAGTTTTTAATATTTACAAACCGCTTAAAAGTCCACCCGCTCGTATTAACTTATATATTGATAAAATTGGACTTATAACAAATCCCTGTGGAATTAAAGTGATCTTTAATATTATTATTATTATTATTAGTGTTAATCTTTTTTTATTTGTCTTTATGAATGAATAGTTCTTGGATAATGAGAAGAATCATATCTTTTTCACGTTATTTTTTAAATATTTTTTTCACCTTGTTAATCTCACACTTTATCTTTTCTTACACACACTTTTTTTCTCTCTTGTCCCATAAAAACAAGACCAAATTAACGACTCCCTATCTACCCTTTGTACCCGTCCGACATTATTCTCTCATATTTTTTTCAACGCGGTCCTAAAGACCCGATTAATTCAATTGGAATTATTTAGTAGTTCAGACAAAGTTGATGTCTTCGAGTCACACGAAATTCCTTGTGTTCAGCAGCAAGGGCGGACGACATTGCCCATTCCCGCGGGAACCCATTGACACGGGGCGGTCGCCGCCCTACGCCACAAAAATGAGAAAACCATCTTGGACTCGTAAACTTTTACGACTCAGCCTACCTACGGGATATCTTCGTTCTCTGGACCTTAACATTAATTATTTAAAGAGATACATCGGGAATTCAGGATCCCTACATGGTTCATATAAGCGTAAGGAATCGCGTAATTACAACGAAGCGTAAATTCAACGAAATTGAATAATAAAAAATGGCTATGTCTGTATTATTTATAATAATCAAATTTATTAATATTATCGTATACAAATATGAAATAGTGTTTCTATTTCAATAAACAAAAATCTGATGTGGCCAGCACATGACCTCTCGCCATTTTTGAATCAAAAATTTACAGGCTGACACAAAAAAGTATGAAAAAAAATTATTTTTTTGTAAATCTGGCAACAATGGCAAAAGTTTCGAAAATTTTAATGAGATGAAAATAAACTATAGGGTATACAAAATATATGTGTAAAACTTTATTGCCGTTTTGTATAATAATGGCGTCATCACCCATAGCAACTGCCTTTTCCGGTTGTCCGATTGGCACCAAAATCTAATCAGATCTAATCTAGGGTATCAGAATTCTGTATGCAAAATTTCAAATTTTTTTATTCAGTAGTTTTTGAGTTATCGTTACTACAACATCCATCCAAACACACACACACACACTAACACACACACACACACTAACACACACACACACACAGACATCATCGCGAAAATATTAAAATCGTATTCTAGGGATCCTAAAACGTGTTTATCCATTGAAAACTCACTACCCAATTTTTAGCATGATTCCTATACCTCTCTTATCTGAAGGGCGAGATGTAAAAAACAATAAATTGAGGCTAGAAATCTTGTGGTTGGTTTATAATATTCAAAAATAGAAGCAAATTCTAGGGAATTGAAAATGGCCGAATTTTACAGTCACTTAAAACTATATTTGAAATGATTTGTTTTTACACAGTAGTTATGTAATAAAATAGTATATTACACATCGTGGCATTGTCACACTCGGCTTACGCTTCGGGCAACAAAATTTCCCACTCATGTGAAAAATGGCACTTTACGCACAAGTGATGTACACTATTTTTCTTATGACGACGCGATAATTTTACCAAATAATGTACATTTTGAGCTTTTTTTAGCAGGTTCTTTGCTCTATAACTTAAAATAACAATATAACCCGCCAAACGTTATATAGGGTGATCTAACTATAAGAATATAATAAACGGATACCAAAGAAGTTGCTTTGCGCCTAAAAATTTGTGTAGAAAAGCCTGTTTTGCATAGTGGTTGTAGAAAAATGTTACTTTTCTATGTGGTCATATATTTTGTAATATAAATGAAGTTTTCAATAATTATTTCAATAAATAAAGGAAGTGCGTAAGTAAGTAATTCCTTTATTGTGCTTAGGTAATGAGCAAACTAAAAATCCTGACGTTTTGGTGGCGTGCCGGAGGTGGGGGGAGTACAAAGAAGGTCCCACTTTTGAGTTTTTCGCTTATATCACGAAAACGATGTGCCGTAGAGAAAATTATTCTGATACGAAAAGAAAGCGGTTAAAATTCTCTACAATTTTTATTTAGTATACTATTTTCAAATTCGCAACCTTTTTGAACTAAACATTTTGGAAAAATGAAAATTTTTGAAAAAAAAAATTTAGACTTCACATTTTTTTAAACACTCCTTCATACCGTCTAAACTATTCATCTGAGACAAAAATTCCCTTATAAGAAGTTGTAGAAAATCGAATTCCCTTCAAGATAATACCTTATACAGGGTAGCCACCATTTTTAATAGTGTATTGGTAACTTCCAAACCATACTTGTTATAAGGTCGGTTAAATGGAGAAAAAGATGCGTATCTAGAAGCATCATCTATCGGTGGAAACTGATCGAAAATATCAGGGCCGACTTTTAAGATCTGATGAAAAAACAAAATTCGATCATTACAGTTATTATATCCTTTATTTATTTTCAGAACTGCCGAAAAATATTTCGGAGGTTTATCATTCAATGATAAATTCTCTTTAATTTGACTTCGTACTATTTTGTATTCTCGGGATCAGCCTCAAATTATGTTTTTAAATGCGGAGCTGGAAATTTTATTACACTATTCGAAATATATTTTCATCCTGAATTCAGCAATGTGTCATTCACAGACAGTTTTCGGACAATAAGGACCTTAATTCATATTTTATTAAATTTACAGTTAGTTTCCTCCATCTTCAGTTAAATCAAGATAGTGCTTTCGTAACGCAATAAAGAACAACCTAACAAATAATATGAAACTTACTTCTTTTAACATGGATTGTTTTGACGGCCTCCTATATTTTATACCAAGTAGGTTGATACTAGTTTAAAATCCTTTTAGTGATGATAAAATTATTCAAAAAAATGTGAACTGGCGTTGAAGCCTCATTTTGAACCATAGGACCGTTGCACTAGTAAAATGTAAGCAGTTACTTGAATCATTGAACAAAGTGGTAAAAGTTTTAAGCAATTAAAAGCCATATCTTAAGAATCGGCTCTGATTTTCACGATTAATTTCCACCGCTGGATGATAATTTTTCTCCACTTAACCGACCTTCTAACTTGTATGTGTTGAAAATTACCAATGCAATCTCATTAAAAAAGTTGCCACCCTATATACATATGGCAATTTATCTCCAACCAGTTAAATTTCGTCTTTAAGTCGAAAAAATAACATTGCTTGACTCCGCTCTACTCCACTTACGACAAGGTTGAAGAGTCTTGGAAGATGTGCTTCCTCAAATGGTATTGTAGGGTACCAACAAGACAGATATCCCTTATTCAGTACCGCTTCAAGTCATTTAAGAGGTCAGTGGAAAATATTAAGCTCCCTTCTACAGACTGAAGAAGAAGCTCCCCCAGCACCGGAGGTCCTACTGAAAAAGATATTTTGCCGTTGTATCAAGGATTGTGGTAGTCGAAATGTGGATGCTGGGAAGTAAGGTTGAACTTTTCACTGTCAAGAGAATTGCCTCAGTGGCGTGTCTGTTTACGGCAAAGACGACGATGAAGAGCCCTTTAAGCAATAACCACCGATCACTGAGGATGAGGATGCCATAGACGAAAGACACATACCAGGATACTCACGCCTAAAGAGGATAAAAACGTAAATCCAGAGAAATTATTGAGAGTGAGAACAATGAGAAATATTGAAAATTAATTACCTGATGTGTAACTTTTTGCCTAAAGGAATATGTTCATGGCTATGATTAATTATTAATAATAATATTTTTTATTATTATAAATTCGCTCACCTGTTTACCAGACAATTTAAATACCAAGTATGAAGCCTAATGAATATGCTAACGTTGGGTAGCTTAACTTTTTCTGTTAACTACTATTGGGTTGCCAGGTATAAACAGGTGAGTAATTTATCTAATTGTCGTTTTTCTAGTAATTAGCTAAAAAACATCAAAGCCTCTTTAAAACGATAATTTTTAAGGCTTGCAAAATCTTTAAATCTGCTTTGTTCAGGTTCTCGCTCTATCACACTGGATAGTACACACATAACCTCTCTGTCGCACATCTTCATTCGCTCCAATTTTTCAATTTTAAAGTCTGGCAACTGTGATTAATAAACGATTTTTCGCAAGCAAATTTTATATAATAAAATTATCTTTATTTTGATAATTTTTGAGCAAGCATATAAGTACACATTTCTAGTATCGACTTACGTGTTTATACCTGTCAACCCAATAGTAGTGAACAGAAGTAGGTAAGCAACCCAACATTAGCATATAACTTTTTTTTTAGACAACCTGTATTTGATAAAAAATATTTTTCATCCGGTAAGCAGATGGGTGAAGTACACCTCTAATCCAGATCCTTAACTGGAGTGACAATTATTTGAATCAATGAACTATTTACTATTTTTCGATTTACCTTTCCTTGTCCCATCCGAGATTGACGTTATTCCAAAAATTGCAGAGATTCATTCAAATTTTTCAAAATGTAATAATCCAAGAATTAAAACATTTCATAATTTTCCTTTCTATTTGAAAATTAAAAATGATTTTTTTATGTTATTTAACAATAAACAATTAATAAATTTATCATATCAATTTTTTCAAAATATCTAGGATTAATTCTAAAGTGGGTACATTCAACTGTATTGTTATTAGTAAACTCTGTTAATTCTCCAATAAAAAATTAATGGTAAACAATTTTATAATCGGAACAATTACGTGACTAATGGTACACAGTACGGAAAGGTAACAAATTACCTTAATGGCGTTTTAGTTTTATTAATGCCTACGGATCTGGTGGCGGGCACGCCGTTTGAGCCTGTTACTGATTTAATTATTAAAATCATTTATGCCAGAGAAGTTATTAATAATACCGTATCCATTTTGGAAAGTTTTGAAAGCAATTATTTTGTGGATATGTGCCGTTCGCCGAAGAATTAAATATTAATCTAAATAGAGCCAGCAGTTTCACTCACACAAAAGGGTTTAGTCTTGAATATTTTTCTTTCAAAAATCGCTTGTTTACAGTTAGGTGTAGCCCAGATAAAGAGCAAGTGGAATATTTGAACGTGTCAAATTAAATATTTTATGCACTTGGATTTTCAGTTAGTTACAATTTTTTAAAGTAAAATATATTCTACCCTGAACTATCTTTATAGATAGAATGGAATTTGTAGGATGATATCCTGTTGTTTAAATCCAAGATTTCACATAAACTGATGGGAGAAGCATGACCTTAAAAAAGGTGTAAAATGATTTTTTGATCAATCCAAAAAGATTTGGATGTTAAATTAAGCAAATTTTGATAATATCTTGACTTGAGAACCAGGTGGCATCATAAAATACTGGCTATAGTTTTTTACCCTTCTGAAAGAATTAGTACTGTAACGAAGCCGGCCCTGTATACACAGAATCTTAGTGACTCACGAATAGGGCGCGAGAAATCCATCGACTATTCGGGAAACAACGGTAGCGTTTCCGATCGAGCAAAATGAATATGAATTCTAGAAACGCTCAAACGGTGGTGCACCGTTTCGGGACTTCGGCCCATCGACCGATTACTTTTTATGCTTTGAAGCATTGGCGCTACTTAGGCTACTTGTGCGATTCTGGCCAAACTTCTGAAATACATGTACAACACTAGTATAATTTTTTTCTAATTTACAATGTAAATAAGTTTATACCTTGAGAACTTGATTTTTATGGATCGTTGTGGGGCGGGTACCGGAATGGCTTGTGCGATACTGGCCAAACTTTTTACATACATGTAAGGGAATATTATACATGATATGAAGTGGACAAAGTTCTAAAAATTTGAATTGAAAAAAAGTTTTCCCATGCAAACCATTTTAATTTGTATGGTGGGTACAAGGGCCGTTCCGATCATGCTTAAATTCAATAGGGTTTTTCCTTAGACAAAACTAACTCCTTAAAGTGAAAACCGGAACTCGGTCGAAGTTTTCGCTCAAAAGTTACAGTGTTTACATACAGACGGACAGTTTTTTTTTGCATTTCGGACTCAGGGAACTCGGAAATGTCGAGAAAAGTGATAAAAAGTGGGGTAAGAATTTTTTTTCGCCATCACGAAACTAATATTGAGGCTTTTGGGCCTCAGTAATTCGTTACAAATAGGAAAAAATTATAATTATTTGTCAAAAATAAAAAAAAAATATAAAAATGAGGAACAAAGAAACTATTAAAAAAATAATTATATACCATTTAAAGAATAACTTATTAAAAATACCGTAAATCTATTAAAAATTCTGCGTTCGGGGGATCCCGTTAGGAAATAAATTTCTTTCGTTATTTTTTCACTTTTTAAAATTTTAAAATAAGAAAAAAAACATCTGAATACTTTCAAAAGAAATCGAAAAATTAAAAAAAAAATGGAAAAAAAATCTAATCGAAAGAGATGGAAAGGGCTCAAAATAAATCGAAAAATTTATAAGAAAAATAGAAAAAATCAAAAGAAATAAAAAAAAAACGAAAAAAATCAACAAAAATCGAAAGAAATTGGAAAAAAAAACCGACAAAAATCGAAAGACATGGAAAGGAATCAAAAGCAATCGAAAAAAATATAAAACCAGTAAAAGCAATAATCTCCGCGCGATTTTTCAAGACTACCGTAAGAGAAGTTTCACTTAGTAGGCGGGACCGGGATCCTGGGACCCGAAATTGCTCATCTTCTGAGCCGAAAGAATTTTCCGGATCGGTCGTACCGTTCTCGAGTTCTCGTGCGCA
The DNA here is from genome assembly GCA_963243735.1 of Neocrepidodera transversa. Taxonomy (NCBI): domain Eukaryota; kingdom Metazoa; phylum Arthropoda; class Insecta; order Coleoptera; family Chrysomelidae; genus Neocrepidodera; species Neocrepidodera transversa. The sequence goes on from OY725343.1 coordinate 17,326,238, forward strand.
CAGACATCCACACAGACAGACTTTTTTTTTCGCGGAAAATCAATTTTTTCCACGTTTCATGACGTTTTAAGTCATTTGAAGCAAAAAAATTTTTGAGATTTTTGCACGACTTCAATACCCACGGTTTGCCATACTTCACCGAAGGTGAAGTATTGGCGGGCCGTAGTAAAAATCAAAAAAAAAAACGACAAAAATAAAAAAAGATCAACAAAAGTCGAAAGAGATCGAAAAAATCAATAGAAATAAAAAATAATAAAAAAAATCGAACGAAATTGACAAAAACTAAAAGAAATCGACAAATTCGAAAGAGATCGAAAAAAATCGAACGAGATCGAAAGAAATCGAAAAAATTAGAAAAAGAAAAAAACTGAAGGAATTTGAAAAAATCAAAAAACAATAGAAAAAATTCAAAAACAACAGAAAAACATCAGAAAAATGAGAAAAATTAAAAAAAAATATCGGAGGATAGGAAAAAATTAGAAAAGAAAAGAAAGAAATAGAAAAAAATAGAAAAATTAGAAAACAAATAGAAAATTTTGAAAAAATCAGAATAAAACATGAAAAAAAAATCAAAAAATTTAGTCAAAAACGAGAAAAAATTAAAAGTATCGAAACAAATGAAGAATAAAATTGTAAAATATGGAAAGAAGAAAAAAAATCAAAGAAATCGCAGAAAAACCGGAAAAAGTTGGAAAGAATCGTAAAGAATAACCAAAAACCGGAACAATTGTGAACAAAAGAAAGAAATAAAAAAATAATTAAAAAACATCTAAGGAATTGAAATAAATCGCAACAAAAGTCGTAAAAGAATCGGAAAAAATCAAAGGAATAAGGAAAAATGATAAAAAAATTAGAAAACAAAAAAATAAAAGAAAAAAAGTAGATGGAAAAAAAAGAAATAGAAAAAAAGACAAAATAATGACAAAAAAGACGAAAAATTAGAAAACATCGAAAAAAACAGAAAAATACAAAAAATCAGAAAAATGAGAAAAAATCCCATTCTATAAAATAATTATAAAATTATAAAAAATTAGAAAACGAAATAAAAAGAAATAAGAAACAGAACAATGAGAAAAAATTAAAAAAAAAAACAGAAAAAACCAAAAAAAAAAATAAAACAATAATGTGAAAACAGGAAAAAAGTAAAAGAAAAATAATATAAAAAAAATGAAAAATACTACGAAAAAAACGAAAATAATCAAAAAAAAATGTAAAAAAGCTAAAAAGAAAAAACGGAAAAAAATCGCTAAAATCAAACAATGTGTCAATATTTTCTGCAACATCCCCATCCATTTCGTAAACTCCGTTTGACATTTTATTCTAAAAAATTTTAATTGGAAAAAAGTTTTCCTATGCAAACCACTTTAATTTGTATGATGGGTGAAGTGAATCCCGGAACTCTATCGGAGCTTTCGTTCAAAAGTTAGATTGTTTACATCTAGACAGACAGACGTCTGGACAGGATTTTTTTTGCATTTTCGGACTCGGAACTAGGAAACGTCGAGAAAAGTGATAAAAAGTGGGGGTAAGAAATTTTTTCACTATCGCGAAACTAATACTAAGACTTTTGGGACTGAGGCTTTTGTGCCTCCTCAGTAATAATCCGAAAGGACAGACAAGAGTTAGATCAATTTTGTACGTTGTGTTCTATAGATTAATAGTTTTTGTTAGTCGTGTTTGACATAAATTAGAAGTTGTATTACTTAAATAAATTAGTTATAATTCCACGGAGTGTTTAAATTAAAAGCGAACCCAAAGTACCAAAATATTACAGTACGATAAAACACATTAATCGTTAACAATGTTAAATTCGGTTATATTTTACAGTCTATAAATAACTTTTAAGTAAAAGAATATCCATTTACTTGGTAAACACAAACACTGGTTACATAATTATTAATATTTTTTCTGCTTTCCTCGAAAAGAACTGCATGAAAAAAGTACAATCTGTTAATTTGGGTTTGCTCTGGTGCGTGGCGCCCCAAGTGAATAGCACTTTCGTCGCCGATTAACTAGCAGCACACTCCCGTCTTTGTCTTGAGTACCGAGTACATCTTGAATCGTGGTGGTGGATTTGACGATAAAGGTTAACAAATTAATCAAAATATGGGTGGTCCATAACACTAACATTCGCACACATTAATTAACATTTTGAAATTTTATTGTTATCATGCACAAATATAAAATGCAGATAAACGCTAACCGTAACCGCCTTATACGTACTCAAAAAATCATAAATCAACATGTGTCACATGGTATGAAATTCTAAATTTAAAAGACATTAATCAGTGTCTTATTATGTCTGTACAGATTTAACAAGAATGAGATACTTGTAAATTTCACAGTATAATTGAGCAAGAACGTAATAATTATCTGAATTAGAAGAGTTATCCTTCTTGTTGTCTTTTGATCCGGTTTAGAAAAAATCATTTGAAAACTAGTTTACTTTTTTTTTAATTTGGCAAGCGTTTTAAACTTGACATTCCTTTTTATTGACAACTACAACAAAATAAATAGATTAGAGACGCGAGAACAACAAATTATACCAAAATTTTAAATTTTGATATAAAAAATTTTTAGAAAAATTGTTAAAGTACGGGTGTCAAAACCTATTAATAGTTATTTATGTACCAATGGTATAAATAGTTTATGCCCTGAGGGCGGTAATCTTACAAACCCGAGGGCCCTGTATTTTTATTGTCTCTTTACCAAACTACATAAAGATGTACTTTATACCCGTGCGAGCATAAAGTGTACTTTATGGCCCGCGCGGGCATAGGGCAAAAAACAGTTTTTATTTAACTTTAACCTTTATTAATATCATTACAAATTATGAAATAGAAATATTATGTATCAAATTAAATTTTTAGAATTTTTTAAATATTTATATTGTCGATGCAATAATAAACTAGTTTGATATCAAAATATTAATTGTTTTACATTATTCAATAGTGAAAAAAATTGGGATTTCGAAAATAAAATAAAAAGTACATGTCCGTATTGAAAAAAATAGTTGGGGTGGCCATTCAAAGACGAAACGTTGTTTTAAAAAGTTGGATACGCTATATTAAACGGCGTTTGAATTTCAATAAAAAAACTCACAAAGTTTTTTTCAATCTTTAAAAATAAGCGTCAATTTTGGGTTTTCCCATGCAAATATCTCGGAAGCCGGTCCTGATTTTTTTAATTTGGAAAAACCCATCCAATTCGTCTTGAAAATACGCATCTTTTTTCAGTGTTAATCAACTTTGTATCTATAATAGTTTACAAAATCCCAATAGTGTTCAATTAATTTGCGCCACCCTGTATATAAGGACTTCTAGATAATTTTAAACGTCATTTTAAATTTATAATTATACAAATCAACGAACGATTTACTTAGCAAACAAAAAAGAATACGACTGAGTGAAAAAATGGCCTTCGTCATCTTACATTGTCTGAAAAGTAAAAAAGCTGTTTTTCAGTAATTCCAACTTTAAATTTTCACCAGATGGCTCCATTCTCTTTAACCAAAATCTTATTAAACGTACCTTCCGAAAATAAATATTATGCGAAGTAATTAACCAGTTTCGCATTTAACTTTCAGAAAGTATACAAGCTATTTAAAAATCCTCCTTTGCTGAAACCATCAAATTTAACAGGTTCAGGAAAATAAAAACGTTCATTTCGTAAAGAGTCCACGTACCACCATCCATTCTATAACCATCGGCCGTTACCAAAATCTGCGTAATACTTAATTTCAGAGTTAAAATTTGAAATCGGACATTAATATTCTCAGGCTGCTAGTCTCGAAAAAAAAAGGAAAGGTATCAACTGCACGTGAGTTCTAAAGATAAAAATCATGATCAAACTAGCCTATCCAAATTCGTTATTTAAAATGAGAATGAGATAATATTATTCTTATTATGTTGCTTTAATATTTCTTCGTCCGTGTTTTCTAGGCTCTAAGATTTTTCATCATTTTATATTTTAGTAAGTTTTAATTTCTTGATTTCATTTAAGATTTGTAGTTGATTTTGCAATCTTTTCATATTTTGTAGATTGTATGTATATCAATTTCATTGTTTTTATTTTATTTCTTGACCTACGTAATTTCGTTGACCTACACTGAAGCTATGAAATACTTTTTCTTTGTATTAGTGAATGTTCAAAGGTGCAAAGGTGGGATTATTGATAAATGGCGACAAAACGAAATTAAAGAGAAGTATATATTTGATGTAAATAAATTTATAGACTTAGGAGTAACGATATCAAAAGATGGAAACAAAGATAATTTTGTAAAAAAAAACCAATGAGTCGACCACGTAAATAAAAAAAATATACTAGAAGCAAAATATTGGGAAAGAACTCAAAAATGGGAATTTATAAAAGCAAAAATAATGGCTACGACAAAAATAATAAAGAAATTATGAAGAGAATAAACAATATAGACAATAAGTATAGAATGATTAACCACAAACTGAATAAAGAAATAACGGCAAAAGAAAACGTGGTAGTCTCAGATTAGCATGGCGACAGAAGTACAAAACGACCTCAAAAGAAATAAAACGAAAATGATGACTGATCTAATGTCTGTCTGTCGGTCTGTATCCCATGAAATTTTAAAATTCTGATTTCAAATTTAGATTCAGCATGGAAAAGCAAACAAACAAGTGTATTACGATAAGGCTATTAGGAAATAGTAGTTTGTACAACAAGTGCGCAAAGCGTCACTTCCTACGAGTGCAGAAGTTTGTGGCACGAGCCTTAGGCGAGTGCCGCAAATCTAGCGATTGGGAAAAGTGCTTTGCGTACAAGTTGTACACAATATTTTTTCTACAACCACATTTATTAATAAAAGAAAAACAGTAACTTATATAGGTATTTTACTTAAACTTTGAAAAGAAATAATTAAAAAATGACTATTGAATACAGAAAAATTAATTTGTTTGGAATATATAAATTAAAATAAATAATAAAATAAATAGTTTACTTACTTTTCGTTTCAATTTCAAATTTGAACTCCCAGAAATTCACTATAATGTCAAAAAAAGGTTGACAGGTCATAGCTGGCTGTGTTTGACATTTCCGTGGGGAAATGTGCCATAGCGCGTATTTTTCGCACGCTAAATTATTACTTTTCCCACGGATATCAAAGAAATTAAGAAAAGGCTTGCTTTGCGTATAAAAATTTAGTGTAGAAAAGCGTGTTTTGCATAGTGTTGGAAAAGATTATATAGATAAAATCCAAAAATTAAACAAAATTAGAAGGACTAGCAAAATCTGGAGCACTTACAAAATCTGAAAAACTGCAAAATGTTCAAAATCAAGTAGATTTGTAAAATCTGGAAAAATTTTAAAAATACTCAAAATCAGCAAAATATGGAAAAAAATTTCCAGGTTCCGTGTTTGTTTATTTTTAAGAACATAAACGAATTCAATAATAAACAGGTACCTGAGATCCTTATTAATAAAATTTTCCTTCTAACCCCGAGGAGTTAAAACCAACACTCTGTAGGATAATTTAACTGGTTAATATATATATAATAGATAAAATAGGAAGAAATAGGGAACCTTGCGGTATACCCGTAATTAAAAAACAGCTTTGGATTACGATGGACACTTCTTTATATGCTTGTCTGAAAATATATGTTCAGATATTTCTAAAAATTGCTGCAAATAGAGATTCGAGTAAGTTTTAATATGTTTTATGAACAGTGGTGGTTATAAACGTTAAAGGGCGGTTAAAATGGTAATCCAGACTGCAATTTTTAGTTTTGCAAGTTAACTACGTATGGGGATACAATTACAATTTTAGATTTAGAATAATCATGATTTTATGATTTTTCTTAGTTCGATGTTGTAATTTTTTTTTTGTTTGATCAGTTTGTTCATTGTTTCTTGAAAAAATACAATTTCTAGTACCTGGTCCCCCTCTGACTTTCATTCTGGCGACGCTCATGGTGGTTGATATTTTAATAATGATGATTTTTCTTTTTGTGTAAAATTATGCAATAATTAAATTATAAAATAACCCCCAAATATTATTTATATATTAAAAGTTCGTCTTGGCAATGGTAGCTTTGCGCATTCTCAACTGTTTTTATCTAAAAAGTTCAAAAGCCCACTTAGTATGTAGGATCATAATTTTAGTCTCTGGTGTAATTGTAAGTGCCCTCGAAAATTTTTCTTGCGTTGCGTCAGTTAAAATCAAACGACGATACGTAGCCACTTCGAAATTAGAAAGTTTTTCTGTGTAATATAGAAAAAGAAGGGGGTCATGAAAATTCATGAGGCATTTCCTTGATCGAGAAGACCCTTACAAAAATGTGAAGGATTTTAATATTCCTTAGTGGACGCGTTACGGGCATGAAGCGGGGGGAAAGAGATAGAATGTGGAAACTTTTGGCTTGATGAAAGTGTAATTTGTTGGATAAGTAACCGTGTCGCAATTTATTTTTAAGGAAAAAAAGAAGTTTTAAAATACTGGATTTCTGTTTTTAAATAAAACTTCGAGGAAAGGTTAAGACGATCCTTAAGAAATTCTACAGTTTAAATTCCAAATTAAGTTCTTTAATACTTTCTCAATTATTTAATGATCGATCGATTGAAGCTCTGGAAATGAAGCAGAATTAAACAAAATTGTAAAATGTGAGGAATTTCATATGGACTAAAAAAGGATATTGAAGCTGGTAAATAAAATGTTAACAATGCAACATTTTGGAATTAAAATTCAATTGAAGATCTGTATTAGATAGTGGCCAAATTTCTTGGAGAAATTAGTATTTGGTATTTAATTATCAGAAATTGTACTTCATAAAACATATGTAATTGTATAAACTGCACTTGATATAATCTATTTGATGCTTAAAATATTAAATCGACTGAAATAATTGAAAAAGCAGTTTTTTTAAAAAGTTTCTTTAAATTTTCGAAAGTATCATCATCAGTAACATTATTAATAGTTTATTTTATAGTAATAGTGTGCCATAAATGGGTGGTCAAGCTGTCTAGATATGATCAGTTGGGATTATGTTCCGCCCCTGGCGGATGATTGATATCCATCTGTCAAATAAACTCATTTTCATTTTCACGCGATAGTACTATAACAATGGAGCAAAGAGGGAATAAAAAAAATTATTTGCTTTATTATAAAATGACTATTACCTCGATTAAGAATCGAATCGAATAAAAAACCAGTTGATGTTATAGCCGTTGGAAGCGTTATTTGAGATTTACTTATTCATCTTTTACGAGGGTTTATGAGGGTTTTACTGCTTTAATGGCAACTTATAAATCTTTTATAGAACTGGTACCTCTTTTAAAATTTAAATATGGACCGTACTTCAGTATAATGATTTGCTCTTAATTCCTTATAATCAAACTAAAATTTCCTAAAAAGTCTCAATTTTGTTCTATTATTTGTTTTTATTTCTATAATTAGAATATGATGTTGTAAATAAATAACATGCCTCCTTTTATTTGAAAAAAACAAAACAATTGTTATGTAGATCATTTTAATGGTAAAAAAATTAAGTTTTAGGTAAAAAAACTATTTGCTAAAAAGTAATTCGTTTTAATTACTTTATAATCGGCCCCCATCTAATTTTCTACCAGTTAATACAATATGATTTAAGTATAGGTCGTCAATACCTATTATTTTAAAAACAAAATTTGTAATACGGACCAGATAGTTGTCTAAGCTTTGGACTGAGGTTGAATTTATGGCCATACTCATAAACCATTGTGGTTACGGGTAGGTAGTTTTTGATAGTCGACCTTTATAATGAGTCTCAAATAACGCTTCCAATGACTATAAATTAGATTTTATTTTCATTAACCAGTAGCAATAATATCATTAAAATATTTTTGATATCGGACTTTAACATCAGGATTGTATGAAAAAAAGTATAATTCAGGTATTGTTTTTAACTGCTCAATTACATAGTACGTCTATTATTTTTTGTCCTTCAAACATTTCTTAATAGTGTAATGTTTTTGTATGACCTACTTCCAAGTATTTCATCTCGTATCTAACAAAATTCAGAATTTAACACCCGCATATATCGCAGTACAAAATTATAGTTACGTTTTTACTTTCGCGGTCCCATCGAAGGAAAAGTATAGTGAACGACAAATAAAATTCCGAGATTTCGATGGAAATATCCATTCTGAGGTTCCCTAAGAAGATTGAGACCATTTCCAGAGTCTATCTGTGTGTCTGTGTATGTGTCTGTCTGTGTGTAATCTTCCACAATAGCTGCCGAACTGTTTGACTAATTAACCTGAAATTTTTTATGAAGTGCAGTAACCATTGATTGAAAACACATGTAAAATGTTTTGCCTATTTTTAAATTTTAAGGACAAATAATACACTTTAGTGCGAAATATTTTAGTGCAAAGTTATAGACCATAAAATTTTCCACAATTTTGTATAAAACTTTTTCCAGAATTTCCAATATTTGCGCCACTAGAGGGCACGTAAAAAATATGCATGTATGTTTTCCCTAGTTTATCCAGATTATCTGAATAAACAATGTACCTTAGTGCAAAATTTTGTATTGTAAAGTTGTAGAGCACCAAATTTTTATATTTAACTGTTATATTTAACTTTTTTTCGAATTTTCCATAATAATGCCTCTAGAGTATGAAAAAATATACATTAAGGATCTTTTGCCTTTTTTTCAAATATTTTACATAAATTAATATCATGCTTAGTATTTTTTAATTAAAATAATCCTATTCTCTACAGCCGAGCCGGGAAAGTTCTGGGCGACACAGACGATTTTCTTTTATTGTCACTTCTGTCTATAATTGATGCAATTTCTTTGTTGTTTTTTGCTTGTTCTTTTTTCTGTCCATGCAAATTATATCTCTCCTTTGCATTCAGTGTATTTCTTACACTGATCTTTCTTTGGATGGGTATATTGAAATATTTTTCTGATTATTATTTATTTTATTCCAGTTGTTATATATTCTGTGGATGCTTGGCTTAGACTGTTCCTATTGTAAGAGAATTTTTTTTCGACTTAATGCCGTGCGCTAGTGGGACTCCATGAGGGTTAGAGAATTAATAAAAATTGTTAAACTATGTAACAGAATAATTAAGGATAAGAAATAAACAATCAAAAATTGATATAGTCTATTCAAAACAAAAACCATTGCACGTCATCGATAATTTGATAATTTGCAACGAAGGTATTATATGTAGATAAATTGGCAATAAATTTAAAAAATGAAAGAATCTTAAAATTTGTTAAAATGATGAAAGATGATATAATAAAATTGAAATTTTGGAATTATAATACATGAAATTTAAGTAATCAAATTCAGATAGTAAACGGGGAATATATTGTTAATAAAACTAAAATAAAGTTGCTATATTAAAAAAAAATCTAGTGGTAAAAAAATTTAAAAGGTTAAGAAAGATAATAAACAAAAGTATTGTCAATCAATTAATAAAAAAATTATATATGATATGGAATGCAATTGTATAAGTTTATTGAAAGTTGTATTATATAAAATATAAATAAAAATGAAGAGTATATACCAATATTAATAATGATGAATTTTATTGTGTAAAATTAAAAATTACAAAATTTTATTGAAGAAAAAAATCTTGGTCAGACACAAGGTATTACTGGGAGAACGAACTGAAGTCATAGGAAATTTGAAATAAGAACATTTGGAGGAAGATGCAATCATGGTTTAGAAATTTACAAGAGGCATATAATAGGACAAACTTAAATTTTTTTTTTGATAAATTTTATAATGTTTATTATTTTTCTCTAGAACCCAAAACAAATTTGAGATAGGTTAAATATCATTACAGTATATACAGGGTGTTTCATAGGTAAAGGTACATACGCTAACTGTGGATAAAGGACACTTAGACGAATCCAAAAAACCTACATACGATTGGTCTAGCTCGCTTCATTACAAAGTTACAGGGTGTTTTGTCAATATTACTCATTTCTTTCACCCGCCGTATATTTGGAACCATCCCGTATATTTTTCTGATATTTAGCAAGATTGTTCTACTCTATTAGGACAATCAACAGACATAGTGACCAAATTTTAAATCCAGGTCTGGCTTCAAAAAAAGATATCAAAATAATTTTTCTCTAGAACAACACCCTGTATATCAAAATTTTAAAAATTGGATTGCATATTCGAAAAGAGCGGAAAAAGTTGAGTGGGAATACGTATTTCTTGAGACTGCACATTTCATTTTACTATTAAAATTTTAAAAGCAAACTTAGATTTATTAATTTTCGTGGAATTCGTACATAGTTTGTGTTATTCATTAGAAATTGTTTTTTAGTGATAACGCTCAGTTTTCAATATAATTCTTTTATGGTATCAAAGTAAATTTCTTTTTAGGTTTTTACTTAATAAAATATTGTTTAAATAATACAAGTGCAAAATAATCTTTATTTTCTGATGACAAATATAGGACAAATTTATGATTCACAAAAGCAATCCGTAAGACAGTAGTCTAAATTTTCAAGAAAAAAAAACAAAAAATGTTTAAGTTTGAAGAAATTTATTAATATCAAGTTTCTGACCAAAATATGTCCTTTTGAAATTGGTTTCTAATCCAAGGGAAGCTTTTTTTAGGCAGAAAGTGGTAAAATCTTAATTTTGCATAAAACGAAAACAGTAAAGCGTTTTTTTTTAACTGAAATTGAAAATCAATAAAAGAAAATACCTAAACAATTAATGGGGTCATGTAATTAATAAAATTTATTATTCAATTAAAAAATACCTAAAGAAGATGTTCAAAATGTGAACCATTTTCTTGCTCTTCAAATAATATTTAGAACTGAGTTTCTAATCATGGCTGGCAAAACTCTAATTATTATAACATTTGTAGTCCAAGAATATCTCTTTTCAACCAGCCCAAGTTGGTTAAAATCGGCTCAGCCGTTTTGAAGATCAATCCCCACCAGTTTATGTTTAGAGATACAGCAAAAATTGCCAAACAAAAAAGATTCAGATTATCCTCGACTTTAAAGTTCAAGTATTTTTTTGTTAGGTTAATATAGCGGATTTCACAGAAACATAACATTTTTAGAATGCGGTGTAATGTTATTTTAAAAATTGTTTGTTTTAACTTTTTACCAAACATTTTCTGGCAGAGAATATTAGGACTCTTCTTTTAATTTTAATTTGTAATGCGTTTCAAAAACTATTCAAATTCTTTTAGATTTCACTAATTAACTCACCAATAAAAGGTTAGTCTAAGTCTATTTTGGAATCAAAAAACAAATACAGTAAGTTTTTGAAACTGTGCACTCTGACCATTACCATACATGTTTCATCCTTATAGGAATCTTCAGTGGCACTCGGAATGCATAATTTCAAAAACTCACTCTGTCTGAATACCCCAAGTATTTCTATGTATTCTAAAAATAACGCCATCTGCTGGCAACCAAGTTGTACTTGGATAGACCCGTTTACAGGATTGTATTCTGATAAACGGTCTGCCCGGTTGGTACCCATCAACCATACGATAGATGGTCTATTTGGAACTTCATTTTTTATTTTGAAGATTGCTTATTCTATTGAGAATCGCCAATTTTTTAATATTTAGTCAACGTTTTATTAAGCAAAAACCTAAAAAGCAATAAAATCTTAAGTTTGCTTTTAAATTTTTTATAGTAGAATAAAATGTGCAGTCTCAAAAAATATTTATTCAGACTCAACATTTTCCGCTCTTTTCGAATATGCAATCCAAATTTTAAAATTTCGATATACAGGGTGTTGTTCTAGAGAAAAATTATTTTAATAACTTTTTTTGAAGCCGGACCTGGATTTTAAATTTGGTCACTATGTATGTTGATTGTCCTAATAGAGTAGAACAATCTTGCAAAATATCAGAAAAATATACGGGATGGTTCCAAATATACGGCGGGTGAAAGAAATGAGTAATATTGACAAAACACCCTGTAACTTAGTAATGAAGCGAGCTAGACCAATCGTATATAGGTTTTTTGGATTCGTCTAAGTGTCCTTTATCCACAGTTAGCGTATGTACCTTTACCTATGAAACACCCTGTATAGAAGGTTATATTCTTCTTTTTTGATTGTCGTGTTAAAAACCTAATCCAATATTTTGTTAACGAATACTTTCGACTAGATCAATCTTGTACAATAATAATTGAAATACAGTTATGTATACTACATTATTTTTAGAATTATTTTCTTTTGAAAACGCGTAGGATGTTGCGACCGCTGAAAAGAATCACAATACGGTCAACGATTAACTTTTATTGCCGTATTAACCATCTTGAAGATATTTATTATCGCCGAGTACACCTACGGAACTTCTGAAAATGCTAAAATATATCACTTCACGTGGGTGTCCCGTTCGTCTTAACGATCCACGCCAAAGAACGCCCTGCAAAGAAATTGAAGCAAGCCCAAAACGCGTTATGTAGTCCCTATATTTCATGTAAAATTCGTTCAAATACATATAATGTACAGGGTGTTTCAAATATGCAGTGAGTGATTTTCATCAAATTCGAATCATATTTGTGGTGAGAAAATGGGTTTTTTACATTTTTTTCAATAATTTTGAGGTTATATTGGATAGTGGTCAAAGTTGTAGATTTTTCAATTATCCAAAATATTACAATCAATTTTTTTTTGTAGGTCCTAGTTTTGCTGAAAATCATTTTTCATCCCTCAGATGACCTTTTACCCACCATCCACACGGTTTTTTTCACTTTATCATTTATTACCCTAAATTTTTCGACCAATTAAATAGTTTTTTTTAATTTCATAAATGATCAAAACAAAGTACTTATTGTTCATTATTATAACTAGTCGTAAAAAATGATCATTTTTGATTTTTAATTCTATAAATTTGAAGTGATGATGGCTAAATCGCCCGATATACACGGTGGCGCAAACTTAATTGAACACTATGGGGATTTCATAAACCGTTATAGATACAAAGTTGGTTAAATAAAAATGCGCATTTTCAAGACCAATTGAATGGTTTTTTCAAAATTAAAATATCAGGACCTGTTCCCTAGATATTTGGAGAAATCCGAAATTGACGATTTTCGTTTTATTTAATAAACACCTTAATTTTTGTAGATAGAAGAAAACTTTATAGGTTTTTTTATTGACGATCAAATACCTCTTAACATAGCTTGTTTAATTTTTTAAAACAGCGTTTCGTCTTTGAATGTCCACCCTCAACTATTTTTAATAGGTTTACGAAATCGCAATAGTGTTGCACCACTCTGTATACAAATCAATTCATCAAGCAATTAGGCATTCAATGGACACGACGTATATTGAAAATACGAATTTGAAATAATTTGAAAAAATAACACTTCAATGAACATTAATTAGAACATAATGAGTTTAGCGAAATATTAATTTACGCATTCATTTTATGTATTTTATATGAAATGTTTTAAAGTTACATTTATCCCAATTTTGTTATAAATTTTTGAAAAACAAATTAATGGCCACAAATATCTTAATCATTAAATTTTTAATTATTTTAAATACTAAATTAAAAAAATATATTGTCTAGTAAGGCTACTTATAGCAATATTTGAAAATATCAATCATTTGGAAAGAATAATTGTAGGACATCAATTTGTATATCTAATTATGGATAATTTCCTAAACTTTGACCATAATAATTACTTAATTTTCTTTATAAGTTTTAGTTTGTAATTAATTATTTGTTTTTTTTTTTGGTATTGTTGGTTCATTTGTAATTCTTATTCGTAAACAAATTAATAAATAAACCTACCTACATCGATATAAACTCACAAAACATCAACTTTAGTCTTAATTTCATCGCTTTTGTCACTTTGGTACCGATTTATTTTGCTTTTTTTAAGTTTTTTTTTTACTTAATTATAAGCGCGCCTCTGTCTTTTGCCTTTTCGGTTGAATTATTTCGAGCTCTCAGTGAAATTATCAACTACTGGCACTTCTGCTAATCCTCCAGAAGGCGAAGACAGAAATATTCATTTGTTGAGGACTCCACTTTTATGGAATTTTACTCGGGACTATTTGACGATAATGTAATTTGGGTATTAGAGAGACTCGAGTTTAATTAAAAATGTAATTGAAATAATGAAATTGTCAGAAAGATCGTAACAAGAGAAAAACGAAGTTCTAATTGATTTGTTATAATAAAGATAGTTTGGTTTGTTTGATGTAAGCTGTTTTCTTGTTTTCTTTTTTAAAATTTTTATGAAAAAGATTGTTTAAAAAGGATTCTTTCAAGAATTGAGAAGGATGGAAAATATTTAATGCATTTTTAATTTTTGTGTGAATTAAAAAAAAGCAAAAATGTCGAAATGGAATTATTATTACTTATGAATAAAGCAAAGAAATAACAAAAGCACGTTATTATTAACTTATTTAACAGTCAAATGACCAACTTGAGAATCATTTAAGGAACCCCCGTGCTTCCTCATATCTGACTACTTTCTATCTCAATTTTGAGTTGAAAATGAGGAACGAATGAGCGACTTCTTTATGAATACAAACTTCAAAGATATGTTGAGTGGAGTCAGATTTTAGTGTGAGTGGAGTGAACATTGAGGAACGTTTCTGAATTCGCACCTGAGAGACTTTATGAACAATTTTCGATCAAAACTTAAGAATTTTGATTAAAAATTTCGATAAAAAATTTCAAGAAATTAATTAAAAATTTCAAGAATTTGTTCAAAAATTTTTATTGATTTGTTGTTTTTTTTTTAATTTTTCATCAACATTCTTGAAATTTTGATTTTTTTATTGAGATTTTCAAAGATAACTGATGTTTATTACTCTTAAGCGATCGATTTTAATAAATGAAAACACCATTTTTGAGATTCCATTATGTATCATTTATTTTTGTGCTTGAATATTTTTAAATTCATGTAGTTAAAAGTTATTTTAATATTAAATTAAAAATATAATAATTTAAATGAAAGCTTGCAAAAATAATTTTCTTATATCACGTAATTATTTTCATTTGGTCCTTCAAATCGGACAGATACCTTGTCAATTATTTATTGTCTTCAAGCACGATACTGCTAATTAATTATCTTACTAATTAGATTATAAACTGCTGAGTTTACTATTAATCATTAGCCAGAAAAAGAGATAAAAATACCGAACACCTGTATAATAACATATTGATGAAATTATAGGTGTTTTGAAATATTATAACTTTTACAGATTTTTTTTTTTATTTAGAACAAAATCGTGAGGATAATCAGGATTTATTAAATAATTGCTTAAATATTTTATTTCTTTTGACGTTCAGTTTTTATTTTTATTAATTAATATTGTATTAAATTTTTCCAAAAGTAATTAAACGAATTATAAGATATTAAAAAAACCTAAATTAAACAAAAGTCAATGAAAATAATTAGACCAGAGTCAATCATTTTTGAAGTAAAAATAATTCTTATCAGTATGTGGATGGTTGGAAGATGTAGGGTAAGTAAATTAAGAAAAATCATGACGACTCAGTAAAGGCGGATGGGGGTAGGTAAATATACATTGTAAAGGTTGGATGTTGTTTTTTTACGATTTGTGACTGAAATATGCATCCTTATCGAAAAAAGTTTAGTGTAAAAATTATAGATAATTAAAAAATCTAAAACTATGTATTGAATCCAAAAGGTTATCCATTTTCTCGTATGTGGTCAAGTAATGAGGTAATAAAACTCTAAATATAATACCACATGTAATATATTTAAAAAAATGTTTAATATCTGTTGTTACATTTAAAGGGAGAGAACGATTTCTAGTTTCGGCAATTATGCCACCATACATAATGTTAGGAACAAAATTTTTACAATATGTGAACTTACCAAACTAATTATAAAGGGAGACGAAAATTAATTACCAAGATATATGGTATAAACGAAAAATGTTCATAACAATTGTGCGCACGCATACGAGAAGGTAAAATATGTAAAGAAATTTTAATATGGTAAAGGGCTATTAGGTGGTACTAGGAAGGAACATGTGTGAACTTTATAGTAATGGTAAATTTATAAGATAAAAAATATATATAAAAAATATATGAGGGTGATATTCCCATGTTTGGACAAGAAGACCAAGCAGGAGGCTTGAACAGGACCCATGTTGAGGAATAAAAGAGGATAGCGTACAGAATTACAACCGTCACGAGCAAATGACATGAATCTGGGGGATCCACATAGGAAGGCGACCCAATAGGTGGCCAACCAAGCACTGCATACAATAATATAATAGAAACAGTAACATTAGGTAGTTAATATCAACTTACACTAACCGAACTACATTAGCAAGTAAGGTAAACAAATGGTTATTTTTAACATTGGAGATGAAATAAACTAGGAGAATTGGTATACAAGTTGAGCAATATTAATAAAAAACCCACCCTGTCACTTATTGTCATTTGTCAAACTATCATTTTAGTTTCCTAGATTACGGTCATCACCCTCATACAATTTTTATTTTATAAATTTACCATTAATTTAAAGTTCACACATGTTCCTACTACCACCTAATATCCCTTTACCATTTTAAAATTTCTTTACATATTTTACCTTCTCGTACCTGTGCCCACAATTTTTTATGAACATTTTGTTTAAACCATGTGTCTTGGTATTTAATTTTCGTCTCTCTTTATAATTAAATTAACATATTGTAAAGTTGTTCTTCCTAACACTAAATATTATAGGCCTGAAGATAGTATAATTGTCGAAACTAGTCGCCGTTCTCTCTCTCCCCTTCAATGTAACAACGGATATTAAAAAATAAAATGAAATATATTACATCTGGTAGTAGATTTAGAGTTTTACTACCTCCTTTTCATGAATTATTTTTTAACATAACCTTAAAATTATCGAGAAAAACCTAAAAACCGTTTTTAATTTTTATCTCACGAAAAAATATTTTTTTGTAATGTAATTTGGTAAAAACGGTTTGTGTTGTGTTTTAAATAACCAATAGTTATTTTCCTAACAAGTGCGGAAAGTTATACTTTGCCGCACGCAATTGCAGTTGCCCGAACGACGCGAAGTATACTTTTCCGCACGCTTGTAGAAAATAGTAGATTACATACCGAGGCGGGAAATGCATCTTTACTGTCGAGGGCAAATATAGAACACCGAGTGATTAATTGAGCTATTACATATACGATTGTGAATAAAATACTTATTTTTCTATTTTAGAGGAATTTAAATTAAATAAAAGCTTAATTTTCAATTGAATAAGTTGGTTTACAAATTTTCAATTTATTAACTTTATCAGTGCTCATTTTCTTGGCGTTAAAAAAATATATTGTTCGTACGGAAAAATATCGTTAAAAATGCAAAAAACCAAAATACGACTTTCTCATAATCGTTGTTTCAGTTAATCCTGAGATTTTTTTACTTTTGATTGCAAATAAGCATTGAAATTATTGAAAAAGATAAATTTTCATGTAATATTGTTTTTCTGGTTTCGATAAGACTTCTAGTTTCGCCGGAAAAGAAAAAATCGATAGTAAAATCATCAAGAAACATCTATAGAATCTAGAAAAATTTTTACTTCGGTCCGGCCCGGAAGTATTAAAATCTTAAAAAAAATTGAAATTTTTTTTTCTTCAAATGACTTTTCTCAACGTTTTAAGCCACCCACAACGCGATTAGGTGAAAAAAATTTTCATGTTCTGGATGGATGGAGGGATGGATGAATGTATGTGGAGATGATAACTCGAGAACAGGCGTCCGATTTCAAAAATTCTTTCGCCAATCGTTTTCCCTACTTTTTTTGGCTATTCTACTTGTAAGGGGATGGATACTGGAGGGGGGTTGAAATTTCAAAAAATTTATATCTTCGCCATTTTTAAAAATATCGAAACAGGCCATAAGATTTTTTTCATGTTCTCATTAATATAAAATAAATTAATTCGCTTAAAATATTTTCGATTTGACCTTCAACGGTGGAATTGGAGGGTGCTGAAAATTAAAAAAAATCATATCCTCCATTTTTTTAAATATTGTAACAAGTCTTTACACTTTTTTCATATCCTAATTATTATAAAATTAATTTATATAAATATTTTTTATCCGACCTACGAGAGTGACACTGGAGGGGGTTGAAATATCAAAAAAATATATTGCCGCAATTTTTAAAAATATCGAAACAGGTCATAAGACTTTTTTATGTTCTAATTAATTTAAAATTAAATCGCTATTTTTTACGATTTTTTACGGATTTTTAAAAAATGGAAACAATCGTAAGAAATCGTAAGAAATCGTAAGAAATCGTAAGAAATCGAAGAAATCGTAAGAAATCATAATAAATCGTGATAAACCGTAAAAAATCGTAAAAAACGTACGAAAACTGGTAAAAAGTCGTCAAATTTCGTAAATAATGCTAAATAATCGTAATAAACCATAAAACAACCGAAAAAAAAACTGGAAAAATCTGGAACAAATGAAAAAAAAAGGATAAAATAGGAATAGATCGAAAAACGCGAGTAAATTAGATAAAATCGAAAAAAATAAAATAAAATAAAAAAAAACCATAAAAAATTTTAAAAAACAAAAAAAAAGACGGAAAAAAGGATAAAGATAGGAAAAGTTAAAACGAAAAATAGGAATAAAAATACTAAAAAATTTAATTTCCATAAAAATGTATAATAAAATCAATTTTTTTCTTAAAATTTGACTCTCGACTGACAGAAGCGAAACTTTTTGTTATAAACAGATCCTCGTAGCCATAGGACTCTTTAAATCATTACGGTTACTTACGTTACTTGAACGATTCATACACCACAATTATGTTATATTTCTTCGTTTGTTTTTATTTTCTGTCTTCCATAAATTTCGTGTTGCCTATAGTTCTTGTGTTTATTATTAAACTGAATTTTTCGGACCGAAGTACTTAAAACATCGCATGTTTTTACCCCGTGTAATATTTTTATAATAAAAATGCAGACAAAACGATACTTGCTGAAAATGGAATAAAATTAATAGCATCTATTTACAAAAGTACAAAACATATACATCTTTAAATGAATTAAGATCAAACAGCGACTCTTATAATTTCTCATTTTATTTCGAGAAATTACCTTCAATTGAAGAAACAGCTAAAGAACACTTCTACAGGGTATATTTTCAAATTTTAACTTGCTAAATAATTAACAGCTACGGATTGGGGATGGAAACATCGTGTTAACGGTATCATGCCTACATTCACAGAAAAAGAGTTAATTTCCGAAAAATTGCTGAAAAATATCTGCTGCAGTTGCGAAACAGGATGCGATAATGAAAAATGTGGCTGTCGCAAGCATGGCTTGAGATGCAGAAATTTGTACTTTACTTGTCATGAAATCTGTTCAAATGGTGAAAAACCGTCGATCGAAAAAATTATTGATTACGTGGACACCGAAAAAGAAGACAGTGCACATTGTTCAATAAATTTAAATCAAAATAATACTGAAATATAGAACTAAAAGAAATCGAAGAGTAAGAAACAACAAAATATTATCCGTACTCAAATGTGGTATAGTATTCAATAATGAATAAAACAACTCCAAGTCAAACAACAATAAAATTCTTTAATAAAGGACATAAAGTCAAAGGGGCGACATGTTTCGTCTACAAGACCATCATCAGGCCTATAAGCAAAAAGGACATTGTGAAGAGACATCCATAATAAAAGAATTTACAAAATAAATTACTGATTACAAATTGATTTCAAAGAATAGAATTTAAAAAAATTAAGTTTTTTATTATTGATGTCTCTTCACAATGTCCTTTTTGCTTATAGGCCTGATGATGGTTTTGTAGACCGAAACATGTCGCCCTTTTTACTTGATGTCGTTTATTAAAGAATTTTATTGTGGTTGTTTTATTCATTATTGAAATGTAAGAAGATCAACCTGGACCAAATAAAAGTTGCATTAGTTCTGATCGTAAGCGCGACCTACAAAGAATGTTAAATTAAAATAAAACTTTTTCGGCAATTTTATTTCAAGTTTTAAAAACTGACGTCTACATTATTTTTAATTTATGTATTGAAAAAAATCTGAATAGCTTTTGTTTGTTGAAGATTTTACGTATTCCATTTTGTTTAAATAATGTTTTCGATAATTTTAAAACCATTAACAATTAATTTCAAGACTTATTTGAAATAAGAAATTCTCAAGATTAACTGAAAAATCGTTTTTTGGTTTTTTGCATTTTGAACGATATTTTTCTATAAAAACAATTTTTTATTCAAGCCATCTTAAAGTCTAAGTTTCAACGAAGACAATGAACACTTATAAAGTTGAAAGATTTGAAAAATTGAAAATTTGTAAACCAACTTTTTAAATTGAAAATTAGTTTTTTTTGTTAATTTAAATTCGTATAAAATCGAAAAATATATATTTTGCTTTGAAAAAAATACAGCTTATTTAAAACACAAAACAGAACATTTTCACCAAGTTTCATAAAAGAGAAATTATTTTTTCGAAAGATAAAAATTAAAAATGAAAAAACTTGTTTTTAGCATTTTTTTCGATAATTTTTATGTTAGGTTAAATAATGGTTAATACAAAAGTTTTAGATATTTTAGTTATCTACAACTGTTGTATTAAACTTTTTTTGATACGATACTTATTTCAGCCACAAATCGTAAAAAAACAGCATACAATCTTTAAAATGCATATTTACCTACCTCCAACCCCTTCCGGAACTTTTACTGAGTAGGCCTGATTTTTTACTTATAATTTACAATATATTTTCCGACCATCCACGCTGCCAAGAATTCTCCATAAATTTGGGAATTTAAAATCGTTTTGGCCCTGGTCTAAATGTATTCCTTTCTTTATTTAATTATTTAAAAGAACAACAAAAGCCACTGTTAAAAGTAAATAATTCAAAAATGAAGTTATAAGAAAAACAGACAAGTATAATTTTATATTTAAAACTGATTAAAAGGACTTTTTAAAAAATGAATTTGGAAGATTCGTTAAAAATTATAGTATTGTTTGACCATATATTTATTTTACCCCAGAAATTTTTAGCGGGAATAGAATTAGACGCGGTCAAGGTACCAAATTTATTCCATTCAAATATCAGTTTAGAGGTGGGAACTTACTATAAAATTACAGTTACCAAAAAAAAATTAGTTACAATCTATATTTATAAGAAATAGAAAAAAACCTTACTTAAAGACAATGGCTAGACTACCGGTTTATGGAAAATATTGATGGCTGTGAAAATATCTCTTGGAATCTTGATGCGTTTTTTTAGTACACTCTGTATATTTAATATGTTTGCGGCACCCTGTGATCGTATAAAAAATCTTTTAAACTCCTATTTCTAACCAATAAAATAGGCAAAGCAGGTCGATTAATTCCACAACAACAATCTACATATACAAATTTCTTCTTTTAAATCTTTATTAAAACATTTAGAATAGAACCATCTATTGTTTCCACATTTAAATTTTGCATATTTATTCCATAACGTTAATGTGATATTTCGAATTATACAGATACGCGATCCAAATTTATATTCGATGTTTATGCAAATGTATTTCGGGCGAAATTTATTGACAGTTCATCTAAGGCTATCATTACCTCACAGATGAGATAGAGGTTCTTCATTTGGGATGCAATATTATCGAATATTATGAAACGAAAATTACTTATTTTGATTATAATACCGAGTGACAGCCAAGTTATAAATAGGTTTCAGAATGTTATAAAAATGATGCGCTAATTATATTTTTATGATCGAAGTCAATTTTTAAACATTATTTATAATGAAAAATATTAATAATTTATTACTGCTAATTTGAACAGTAAAGAACTGTAAGTATTCCTTAAGATGAGAAAGTTCGGGACTATTCACAATTTTAATGTAATCTCGGGATCAACAGATTTTTTAAAATTTTAGTATGCTATTAAACATATGAAACGAAGTATTTTTTTATCGTTACGCCAAACCTATGGGTATACAGGGTGTAGCAGATATTGGGGCTAACGGTTTTACATGTTAGGTATACAGCGTATAGTGATTAGAAATTCTTTTTTCTACCAATATTGTATAATCAAAATTGATTTTGTTAGATATAAAAAATTTCTAGATAAAAATGAAAATAGTTATTTTGAGGTCCACTGAGACGATTAAGACTATTTTCAGATGGAAGTCTGTCTGTCTGTGTGTATTCTTCCACGATAGGAGCCACACACTTAGTCAAAATTATTTCTCCAACTGTCACCTGTCAAAAATAAAAAAATATCAAAGTTTGAAACTAACATTAGGTATCTGAAAAAGTACTCCATGTATATTTGAACTAATTTCGGTATGATGGGTCTCGGTTAATTGTCAGAATAGGTTTTGTCCAACCTTCAAAAATGACAAGCTAAATGTCAGGTAATTTGACATGTAATATGTCATTTGAAACCCCTTGAAAAATCCCATTCAAAACAAAGATTATTTCTCCAACTGTCACCTGTCAAAAAAAAAGTTTGAAATTTTAACTTTAAATATACTATTCGTCTCTCGCTACTTGTCGGGAACGTTTTGGGGTAACACAACCGATTTTTTAATTTAGCCAATCATAAATTATAATACTGATTTGTTATGAATCTTTGTTGATTTGTCAATACCATTGCAATTTTGAAGAGATGATTAATATAATTCTTCTAAAAGTTTTTTTATTGTTGTTGAAGTGTTTGTTGAACGATAATATTCAGCCTTAGTCTACTTTAGGAATTGGAATAACTCTTCTAACTGATAATTGTGGAATTTTACCTGTTTTAAGACATGTATTTATCAAGTCTGATTAATGGTTTCAATAATGTCTTTTATGATTTGTTGCCTAAAATGTTTGGCAAATTGTACATGGAAAGCATAACTCAAATGCATCAATTTTTTAATATACATTTTTAAAATTAGTATCAGAATTGTTTGAAAATTTAATCAAATAAGTTGTAGGTTAGATCAATCAGTTTCAGTTTTATTTTCTACATTTGTTGTCCAAATACTTAATTTAATAAACTTTTGTACAGCCCGAAGTCATTACTACGGCCCGCCCATACTTAGGGCAAACCGTAGTATTGAAATCGTGCAAAAATCTCAAAAAATTTTTTTGCTCCAAATGACTTAAAATGTCATGAAACGTGGAAAAATTGATTTTCGGCGAAAACAAAAAAGTCTGTCTGTGTGGATGTGTGAATGTCTGTGCGCACGATAACTCGAGAACGGTACGGCCGATCCGAAAAAGTCTTTCGGCCATCGGTTTTTATTCAAAAAAGAAAGGCTCTATCAGAAGATGAACTGTTTCGGGTCCGAGGATCTTAGTTCCGCCTACTTAGTGACACTTCTATTCGAGATATCTCGATAAGGAAATCAAATTTGTCGATACTGATTTCTTTTAAGGTGTTGTGCAACTCAAGACGTGTCGATCGATTGATATCCATATCGTATAGGGCTGGTTAAAAAAAATTGAAAAACTAAAAAAAAAAATTATTGGAAAAATTCCGATTTTTTCGAATCGGACTTTCTTCCTCTGACAGAAACGGGCCGTAGTCTTGAAAAATCGCGCAGAGATTATTCCTTTTACTAGTTTCTATTTAGCATCATAAAAATAAAAACAAAAAATAAATACATTTCGGGAATATTTGTGTCACTATTAAGTAGCGAAGCAAAGCTAAGGTACTTATTGACTTTACAATGTCGGTCTGTCTGTTCGTCTGTCTGTTCCTGGGATAATTCGAGAACGGTTTCGAATATTGCCACTCTTTTCAGCAATCGACTACTTGGATACTGTTAGCTTGCTGGGTTTATTAACTCTATATTTGTGATTGGTAGATATCAGAGATATTTTATATTTTCATAAATTTTTTTATCCATATTTTACCTCATTTCTTTTAACAGCTTCTAAAATTAAATCTAAACATACGTACAGCATAAAATAATTGTAATTTCACTTAAAATCACCAAATGCAAAAAAAACATTGATTTTCCTTTTTATTATTTATTTCCTTCAGTGATATGACAATGGCCGTAAAAATTCCTTTAAATAATGAAAACATCCTACAACTTTTATAACTTCAATAGATGTCCTTAGTAAGCAATAATTGACGTAGGCAGCTTGAGGATAAGATTCTTGTATAACTTGTAAAATAACCTTTAATAACACGTGAATCATAATAACTCTGGCCTTCTAAAAAGACACAATTTAGTCTTAATGAATTTAAAATAACTTTATACAGAGTATCATCATCGACAGCAACGAACGTTAATAAAATATTCTCGAACAATAAAAGTTATTAGGTCCAGTGTACCTGACAGAAATAGAGATTTACTTGACTTTACTGATTTTTGTCGTTTGGTTAACAATAACTGAAAAAATAATTGACAGTTTTTAATTTATTAACAATTTTGGTAGGGAACTTAAATAAGTTACATTTAAAAGTGCAGTTTTAAAGTTATTTATTAAATTTTGATCTCCGCATACTCTTTTTTGCCCTAAAATTACCTTCAGTATTGTCTGGTTCGTGATTATTTACTTTAGTAAATTCCCGGAATCAGAAAATATCCGTTAAGGATATTTTTTGACGACGCGTCGATTATCTACCTTTGATCAACTTTCGATCCGGTTTTGATCATATCTCGATCCACTTTTGATCAGGTCTCAAGCCGCTTTAATCGTGTCTCGATCCGTTTTAATCGTGTCTCGATCCGTTTTGATTCGGTATTGATCAGCGTTGAACTGATTTTGAAAAGAATCTGTCTCAAAGTGAATCGAGACCTGATCAAAACTGATAAAGACCTGATCAAAGTAGATCGAGACCTGATCAGAAGCTGCTGGAAAGCTGATCATCGATGCGCCGTATTACGTGACCTTGAATTAATGTAATTTTACCAGAATTGACCTGATATGTTATTTCTGTTTAATTTGCTGAGACTATACTAGAATCGCAATCTACATGGATTAATAAATCAAAATTTTATGGGAGATTTACAGCACAAACAAAATCTGTGATTTTAAAGAGCCGGCAGTTAAAAGATATGGCGAATTTAAGAATTTTACTTGTGCCGCCCGGGTTTGTGTAATATAAAAATAGGCTACCCTTATTTTAATCCCTTTTAAGAATTTCATAAGTTTATGGTTGGGTAAATTAGGAGGTACTTGTATTATTATTTTTTTGTTACTATTTTAAACTTAAATAATTGTAATTACACCGCCGGGGTTCTTGTTTTAGGTATGAGTCCCCTAACATTTTGTAAAATACATACCGAAATAATACTTAATAATACATATTCAAAAAAATATATTTTTAAGTGATAATTTTATGTAATCCGTAAATAATAATATAGCCACCCACACCTGAACTTTCCTGATCTGACAGATATATTACTCCGGCTTGATCACGATTCTAGTATAGCAGAGTCTAGTTGGCTTGCGCCATCAAATATTTTCAATAAAAAAATCACGTTTGCTTTTAAAATTCAGGGCGTTTCTGACCTCCCTAACCCTCTCCTTGACTATGGACCTGCGTATTTAATATATATTAAGTCCTAAAATTATATCTAAAAATGTTTGTGATAAATAATAATTAATAATTAATCAAGAAAAAAGTATTTTTTTATTGACGTATTAGCCTGTATTTTTAATTTAAAAAAATTTTGTTGATTTCAAAATGTTTCTAAAGAATGTTAATTTTTAACAAAAAGGAATTTTTTTACGTTAATTTACTTATTTTTCGAATCAGCCTTTATATTTTTGTTTTTTCTTTGTGTTTAAATGATTTTTTTTTAATTTAGAAACTTTTATGAAGAATAAACGAACATAAAATGTACATACGTTACAGGCGGATGGGGGACAACAAAGCGAATTTAAAATCCCTACTGAAGATTGGTCCAATGTCATTTTTTACTGAGATACGTTTAATGAATTTTTGGCAAATATTTTTTTGGTCCATGTTTCTGAAACCACCTTATATATTTTCGTCATATTTGGTACTTATGTTTTACAAAAGTTACTTGAAACAACAAACATATAATCAATAAATTAATTTCAGGTGCGTACTCAAAAAAATCATTCTATTTTATTTGGGTCAAACAACACCCTGTATATCAGAATTTTTTAAAACGATTAAAAGAATCGAAAGTCTTCTCCCCCATTTTCAAGAATGCCACACTCACCGTGTTCTTACAGAATAATTTTGATTTTTACAATTCATTGACCTATAATATTTTTTGCAAAATTAATCAAAAATAATAATTCTGTTGAGAGATCTGTAAAATTTTATTATTGTTCTTAAAATGATATATTTAATTTATCAAAGATATCGTTTTTAATTAACCATTTACATTGAATAGATCAAAATTATTATTTTATTTAAATTTATCAATATTAATTCTAGTTTTTACATTTTACAGATTATTATAATATTACAAATAAAAATAACTTCGCAAATTTAATTATTCAGACTTTTGCTTCTTACTTTCAAAATTTAATATACGTTTTAATATTGGTAAATTTAAATAAAATAATAATTTTTGAATACGGACCTGGAACTTTCTCTTTTCAGATTCATTTTAAGAACAATATTAAAATTTTACAGATCTCTCAACGGAATTATTTTTTTCATTAATTTTGCAAAAACATGGGCGAAAGAAGTTTTGGCCAAAATTCATTAAACACCCTGTATCTCAGTAAAAAATAACATTGGACCAACCTTAAAGGGGTTTTTAGATTCGCTTTGGTACCCCCTATCACTGCAACATATGTATATAGATTTTATGTTGAAACACCCTGTATAATTTTTTGAGAAATAAATAATACGGTACCTGGTAAAAGTACGTTTTTATTGGTAAAATTGGATTTTGAAAATTTTATGAACAATATCATTTTCTGAAAAATTAATCATACCAATTGTGTTCATAAAAAATATTTTTTTAATAATAATTTTCAATCAAAATTTACGTATTTTTCCAAATCGGTATACTTATAATTTTTTTGGATTGGATTTAAAAAATTTAATAAGGAAAATAATTTTCTAAGAAATAAATAATACATGGTGTCCCAAGAAAAAAGTACTTCAATGGTATAGGCATAGAATTTTTATTTGAAAAAATATCAAAAAATGGAAAAAGAAAGTTTTATTGTATCTCAAATTTTCTACAAAACTATACTAATAAATCTTCGTTACGACGTTTCGTTCCTTAACGGTCATCATCAAGTTATTTTGTTTTAAATACGGAACTGTCTTTTTTATTACAAAAATTGATAAATTCAAATTCAGTGATATCTAACACTTATTATTTTAACGACGTTTTATCTGAAATAACTAACATCATCAGTGATAATAATTTTTAATTACGGTCCTGAATTTGTATGCATTAACTAATATTTTAATTAAAACATCAACAAACAAACAAAACGGAGTTAGCCTATTACCATGGAGATGTTTTACTGCCTCCTTGGTTAAAAATGCCAAAATTGTTACCAAAATTGTATAAGGAGGTAACTTAAGTGTATAAGAAATCGCGGACGCTAATTTATTATAACCGAATTAAGTATAATACATTTTTGATCGTTATGTACCTAATAATATTTCAAATTTGTTGGTTGAATATTTGTAGTTATTTATTAAAATAAATTATTCGTTATTCTGATTATTTTCACTTTTTGTTTGCATAACATTAGATCCATGATCCAAGATAACAAACAATCATCATCCATGATTTAAGATGATGATTATTTGTCATACAAAACGTCGTAGAAAACAATACATGACTAAATTTGTCTTTAATTTCTCTATCAATATTTTTTAATCACAACGCAGGTCTAATATTTTTGTGACTGTTTAATTTCTACTATCTTGAATTTTATTTTATTTGACTAATAATGCATCTTTTTTACCAAATTTTTAAAGTCATGTTATATGGTATATTCGTTTTGATGAAATTAAAACGAATTTACAAAAGAACAATCGACAGGACCGTAATTAAAAATTATTGTCACTGATGATTCAGATCAACCGGCGTTAAAATATCAATTGTAACGTATATTACTGAATTTGAATTTTAACATGTTATCAATTTTTGTTATAAAAAAGATAGGTCCCTATTAAAAAAAATAACTTGATAGTGTCCGTTAAGACACAAAACGTTGTACCGAACATTTATTAGTACAGTTTTGTAGCAAATTTGAGATATAATAAAACTTTCCTTTCCCATTTTTTGATATTTGTTCAAATAAAAATTCTATGTCTAAAAACCAGAAGGAGCATTTTTAGTTTTCCCTGTATAACTCGAGAAGAGCGAAAGTCCCTATAGATATTTTTTGACCAATATAATACTCTCCAAAATAGTTAACTTTTTCCTATTTAACCGCATCTGTATCTCTTACGGTTTCTGTTATAGTAATTATAGCAATGTTATCCCTTCCAATTCCAGACATCCTGTATATATGTTTTTCGAATCACAATATTTATTTTTAATATTTCTTTCTTGTTTTAATACAGCTTATTGGATTTAGAAAGTTATATGAGAATATGATTTTTTGATAGATTACTAAAGAAAAAAGGGCGATTTTGTCTTTTTTTAAAATCACCATGTATATTTTTATTATTTTTTTCCGCAGTCATCGCGCTATGATTAACTACAACGAAAATAAATCTACATTACGATTTTTTTTATTTTCGAGACGATTTTTAAAATCTACGTAGGCGACTTTAGGAATAAATTTGACTTGATTTATTTTTTGTCAAAAAGTATATTATTGGATTTAAAAAGTGTATTATTATTTTCAAAGTTTAATTAGTGGCTGCCGAAAAAATATTGTACATAACACGATCCGAAAGAGATTTTACGGGACTCGCATAGGCGAGTCCTGGAATGAGTCCATTTTGTCCCGTAAAATGTCACTTTCCGAACTTGTTACGTAAATAGCTATTTTTTAGTTTTTTTTTTCAATACAATTTGTTAGTCGATACACGTGCATCGACCAATATTTTAAAGCAATTAATTAAATTAAAACAGTAATCGGTTATGAAGTCGACTTTTATTAGTACAATAGTCAAAAAACAATCACATGGTATCCGTCGAACCGGCTCGAAGGACTAACTAAGAGGAAATTCCGGTTGCGTGTCTCGCGTTCTCGCGAAGTCTCGAGGACGCGGAGACGGACCGGCTAGGGCTTTACGTAATTAGATGAACCCGCTAGAGAAACGCCGGTCGTCGGAAGGGGGTAAGGGGTCGTTCGCGCGGTGCGGGCGGGCGGGCGAGCGACGAACGTTGTTGGGTTCGTACTGTACGTGGGGAAGCGGCGTGAGGGGAAATTGCGCAACCTGCGCGGCGCTACACCGCGAATCGCGAACCCACGAGCCGACACGACAGTCCCTCGCTGTTGCCTGATCGCTTAGCTTGCCGCCGAAAAGCTTCTCAGAATCAGTGTGTACTGTGTTCCGAGGCGTTACATTGTATAAGTATACATAATATATATACACATACGTATATTATTATATTTGCACTATATTTCTGAAAACTACTATCCTCTTGTTGTTTAATAAGGCCTAATAGTTCTTCAAAATTCCCGAAGTGTTTGTTATAAAATATTGTATAACTACCTATAACTTTTAAGATTGTAACTGTTTGTCGAAATTTTTTTGGACGACGCGGCGCACAATCTTTGACTTGGCTAGTTCCTCGCTTTATTCGAAAAATCTGTGAGATTGAACTGTGCTTTTGTGACTTTTCATTGGATCGTTTTTGGGTTTGTTCTGTAACTCATCCGTAAGGATATCTTTATCAAGTGAGTATCACCAACTTTATTCCTAAAGAGTAATAAAACGGTCACTATCAGACCCATCTTCAGAATTCATATATATATAAGCTCTGCGAGCTGAAAAATTGAAAAAACCGGCATTTTACGTCTCATTGTAAAGATCATGAAACATTGAAAATTAAATATAATTAATTAAAAATTTTACTATGATTTATTAAATAATGTCTATGCACTAAAAAATATTTGACGTTTTTCATATTTGCTGGGAAAATTATAAATAATTGTTTTTTTTTTAATTAATAATTCGCATTCATATTAGTTGTGAAAATTATTTTTCGCTTTAGTGTGAAAAGTACCTTATTTATCAGATATATATTAATTCAGATACATATTTATAGTATTTGAACGATAACATTTGTTTACAGTAGTTTTATCAGTTATACATTATTTACCTCATGCAAAAATAGGTCTCCCTGCCTGCAAATTTATGGGACACTTGCGCCCCGCAAATTATAATTTTTTTAAAATTCCATAATATATACATTTTTATTAAAAAGGGTTTTAGTGATGGTAAAATTTCATATTAAAAATGTTATTTATAACATTATTAAGGTATAAGTACTTAATATTTGAAAATAAAAGTATTAGATTATTTAAAATTATTTTTTAATGTATATTCTTTTTTAAAAAAATATTTTTTCTTGTAAAAACTGCTTGTTTGTTTCTTTGTTGTTAAATCCTTTGTTGCGTTACTTTAAATAAACATTGTTAAATCTTCCAGTTTTTTTTATTTGGATTTAAATTGTGAATTTTCAACAATGTTGATGAAAATCGTCACCAAGAATCAAAACTACCCTTTTTTAATAATCTACGTACGTTTCGCTAACTAGGTATGTTAGCATCATCAGGACTTGATGATATGATCAACTTCTGATAGTGATGATATCATCAAATCCTGATGGTGCTACTATAGTTATTGAAACGTACGTAGAGAGTTAAAAAAAATGTATTTTTAGTTAGTGGTGACGATATTCTTCAACTTCGTTTGGATTATTTATTTACATGCAATATTTCCTTTATGCATTATGAAAATTACAGATTTGTTTAATTTTCGGTGTGTTGAACTAATATTTTTCCTTTTAATAAAAATCGTTTATTATAATCGCGTAATTCGCCATGAATTATTTTCCATCGTCTGTTTACAAAATCATCATCCACTGCTTTTCAATTTGAAGAGCGGTTAAATTTTTATTTTAACAAAGTCCTTTCTTCTCGTCCATGATTAAGAGATATTCATTTTTGTTGAATAACTGCTTTGCATTTTTTTTGAGAACATGCTCATCTCTAAACATCAACGGCGACATTTTTGTTAAATTAGAATTTATGCCCATCCATAAATACTTTTGGAAAATTCTAAATTCCACGAAGATTGTAAAATATAATTTCAGTATTTTTAATAGTTTGACCAATATAGTTAGTGTAAAATTTATACAAAGGATTGTTCAAAAATTGATCAAAACAAATATTACGTCACAAATGCTAATCCACTCCCTAAAAAACGATTTGTGATTAAAAATAGAATACTGATGAATAATATAAAATATTTTAAGAACTTGAGAATGTCTTTTTATCGTAATGAAAAAAATTTAAGAAATGATACGTTAAGAAAAAAATTAAAATAAAATTGATGAATGCGAACGTCACATTTCTTTAGGCCTCCTCTCTATCTCCCTCTTTGTTATATACTCCTCCCTCTCCCTTATTTGCGAACGTATTTTATGAACGGTTTGCGCTAAAACATTGTATAATTATTTTTAACAAAATTATTGAGAGAATTTATCATAGTACTTTAATAATAATTCTAATTAATAATTTCCATTAACTGGCCGGCCATTTTCGAATTTTAATAAAAATAAAATTGTGTTGTTTTTTTTTTGGATTGTGCTGAGAATAAAAAATTTATAAGAATTTTTTTATATTTCTTTCAATTTTTTAAGTTTTTCATAGTTAAGTTTTCTCTGATTTAAAAAAAGTCAAAAAACGCTGAGGTGTGCTACGTTCTGCTATATTGCGCCGTGTTTTATTAATTACATTAATCAAGAAAATTGAAAATATTTAAAAAAATTTTTGGGAAAACCATTGGTTGTGCTTAATTGTGATCCGCTCTTCTTGAATTTTTTTACGTGACTTTTACTCCTAAAACAATAAATTAGCCGAGAAAATTGTAAATAATAAAATAATAATAATAAGTATATTGTAGAATGTCAAATTTGGGTTGGGTTCTATGAAATAAAAATAATAAACTTACAAAAAAACTTATCAAATAAAAAATATAAAACATTTCAGGAGATTGTTAATCATCTAATTATAACAAATATAGGGTCATACAAAAATGCAGGAATAAAAATTTCTTACATCGAGTGAAAGCCATTTATTTTATAATTACCAAATTTGAGATTCATTCTAGATTATATTTTAATCTTTGATGACGAAGATTTATACACTAATAGTAGAACAAAAAAATAATCTAGGAAACCCAGACCTTAAAGGTCATAATAGCCAGTAAAAAATAAGAAAAATAATTATTTTATAATTATTATCAAAATTGGGATTCATTCTAGATTATATTTTAGTCTTTGATGACGAAGATTTATACACTAATAGTAGACAAAAATGATCTAGAAAAACCAGACCTCGAAGGTCATAATAGCCAGTAAAAACTAAGAAAAATAATTATAATTAAATTTAAACTTTTGTTTGTTTTTTCATTTCAGTTTGGCAATAGAGAATATTTTGAGCATTTGTTAACTTAAGTATTTGTTTAAAATGATGTTGTTAATAAACCTTTTTCGTGTTGTTTTGTCTGTTTAGTTTATTTCGCATTTTAAATTTAATTATGCAAAAACTAATAAACCGTTAAATGTAAAATTAAAAACTTTCAAATTAGTTATCAGTCGACCTCTGTTACCATTTAAAATGTTCAAGAAGGGTAATATTTTTGTTGTAAAAATTTATTTCATCTGAAATCTGTTCGAGTATTCTCTGGAATATTTTATTGCATAGTTTTTTGAGCAATAATCGCCCAGGACGTACAGAGTGAAGAGAATGGAATTTAGTATGAGCGCTTGTGAATTATTTAGTTTAAGTAATGGGGTGCTTGCATGATTTTGGGTAAATG
This sequence comes from Neocrepidodera transversa, assembly GCA_963243735.1. Taxonomy (NCBI): domain Eukaryota; kingdom Metazoa; phylum Arthropoda; class Insecta; order Coleoptera; family Chrysomelidae; genus Neocrepidodera; species Neocrepidodera transversa. Next base: position 17,359,143 of record OY725343.1, read on the forward strand.
AGCCGTTAGAAACCTCACCAATAAAAATTTAATCCGTATTTTTTAATTAAAAAAAATCTTTATTTACTTCTTATATGCTCCAATTGCTTCCAATGATAACACTTTTTAAGTTTAATTTTATTCTTTAGTTATTTTTTTTAATTTATGAAATAAAATTCATTTCTATTTAATTGGTATATAATTTCAGTTTTGTTTGTACCACATTCAAAAAAATATTTCTTCTATATATACGTATCGTGACATTTTCAAAATTTTACATCTGGCGTCTTGTTTATTATTGTTATTCGTCTGTTTTTTTTTTTCAAAAAAAAATTTTTCTTACTTGATTTATTTACAAAAATATTCTTTGAATAATTTTTAACCATTAAATTATAAAATTCAATAATTCGTAGAAATTATTTCATTACAATATATATGTTTTAATGATAAAGCAGGAAAAGTCAGAGATCAAGAATATATGAGCATAATTCAGCACAACCATTTTTGCCGATATTTTTTTTAATGTTTTTGAAAATATATTTTCAATTTTCTTGGTTTCTGTTAACAAATGTTAAAATAAAGCACAATTAGCACAAACATAGTACAACTTAGACTGCTCGATTGTTTTAAAACGGAAAAAATAGCGGACCATCTTAACTTATAAAAAATTATATATGATTTTTTATTTACGGCACAACTCATCACGATACAGCACAATAAAAGATTCAAAATTGCTCATATTGCTATAATGACGTTTAACTTATAGAAGCACTTAGATATTCTAAATATTAATCAACCATTATCTGTGTGATATATAGGGGACATATCACTCTTGATCCAATCGATAACGTAATAAATCTCGACCCCAAATAAAAAAGGTGTCTGCTTTTTCATTCAAGTTTATTAAACAATAAAAATTCTAAATATTCAACATTCTGTATAAGAGGCAATAGAAAATAACAACCCTTTTTACCCACTAACAAAAATTTTGCGTTATACATAAAGATCCACTTGATCATGGAATGCATCCCCTAGATTCATTGCTAGAAAATGCGTTGAATCTAAGGGATGCATTAGATTGGGGAAACCGAGATAAAACAGTCCTAGAAATAATATGATGGAAAGACCAAATTCACATTTGTCACTCAACATTTAACAAATGATCAAATGCAGGGATGATGACTTCGAATTCGATAAAAAATTAACAAAAAATGACTAAAAAGAAATGTATATGAAATTGTATATTAATTCTAGACATTTTCAAATTACATAAATGCATTTTTAACAGAGATTGAATTTAATTTCATAAATATTAAATTATTATTACTAAAAAATAAAATATTTGTCAACTGTTATAAATATTCCCGATTTTAATATAATTCTTTAAAGATTATTCCCAATTAAGAGTATTGAGATCCTTCGTATAATCAAAAGAATTGAATTAATATTTAAAATAAAAAGTTTTTTCGACGATTCAAGAGTGCTAATTTTAAATGCAGTCAAATATTTCGAATGTGAATTAGGTTCTAGATATAATGAAATCAAGGAGGCATATGGTTTTGAAAATTGCTTAAAGTAGTATTTATACTGTGGAAGATGAGAATCCAGCGACAGAGTCAGCACTTAAATTTCGTTGAAGAGCTTTCTCTGTATTTTGGTAAAGAAAGAAAACATCTAATGGCTTACCTTTAACGGAGTTAGGCTACAAATAATACTGTGAAGCAGCAAATAACGACGGTTTATTTAAACCTTTATACTGTGACGAAATTTGCTATATTGATTTTATAGCTAAAAAAGGTCTGGAGACTAACTATCAAGATAGTACGAACATCGAAAATTTTGAAAATTGGTTCAAAACACAACTAATTTCAAACTTAGAAGATTTTTTTTTAATAATAATGGACCAATTCCGAATTGAAGTTATACAAATATATAACCTTATAAATTGGCTTCAAGAAAAGCTCAAAATTTGTCTTAAGTATTATTATTGGGCAAAAAGTTGAGCAACATAAAAAGTACCAACAAATACGTTCAAAGATGTGGATACATTATTTGTTTGCGATCTTATCACTGCCATTTTTAATCCAATGGAAATGGTTTTTACTGAGTAGAAATAAAAATTTGATCAGGAAATTAACAAAGCTACACGAAAGGAAAAAATAGAAACCTGGGAAAATATATTGAATAATATTCCTCAATCACTACATGAAGCATACCGAAAAGGTGATTTTCGATGCTTGGAGTTGTAACAAATTTATTGTAACGAACATTGAACAAATTAATTATTTATTAAGATTACTATTTGTGAAAAAATAAATCTTGCTCACTTACCTTATATTTTCCCTATGCTCCGTTTATGGTTATTTACCACAATAATATAAATTGTAATAATCATTAAAGTTTTACTTTCAAATATCTACATTAAATATTAAAGTGTAGTGTGTGGATAAATTTCACTGAAAAATTATTTAGAATTTACAATCCTATCTATATGTGTTCTTAAAATCGTATTTAATAGTAAATGATTAAAATCATATCAGATATCGTTATTATTTTGCAACCACGTTTTTAATAAACGTCTTAATATTTTTCTTCAAGTTACAGCTTGCATAGCTACGCCATTCCAATTTCTAGAAAGATCTAACATGCTTTCGTAATACTCTGTCTTCAATATAACTCTTCCCTGTCGGTCACTTTCATAAACTTTATTCTATACTTACAAAATAGTCAAATAGACTATTACATAAAATCATGTCACTAATTATTAACCAATGAGTCGTTCAATTTATCTCCTGACACATCGTTAGCCTGGTTTTTATGGGTTAGGTAAACAAGATCAAACGCAACAAGTGTCATTGTTTCATTAACTCTCGAAGAGAACAGTCGCGTTTTGAAATCTAGATATGGCTGTGCTTTTTGTACCAATGACTACAGCAAACATTTCATGTTGTAGTTATTGTTAAAGTGTACAAATAATGTACATGTTATGATTTCTTTTTTTTCAAATAAATGGGTGATAAAATAACTAATATTTCACTTTAATTTTATGGTTGGTCCTTCGATTATTGGTTGATGTTAACACGTCGACTACAATAGTAAATTTTTTCCAAACATTTATCGATTTTTTATTATATTTGTTCAGTGTGTAGTGTAAAGAAAACGTCGTAATTTACTTTTCACACTAACCTTAAAAATTTTTGACAACTTCTTTACAATGAAAATAGACCTACTAAAAATAATTAAAACTTCCACTAAAGTATTAAAAATAATATTGCAGATTTTGTCAAAAAACGCTTAAACCATTCTGCTTATCTATTGCTAAATGATAGGTTCTATATATTATTACCTTCCGGACGCAAGTGAACCAGAATACTTTAAGATTAAAAATGCATATATTCCTCAACATCAAGTATCACTAAATGATTTTAACTTTCTATATAATTTGAAAAAAAACTATGTATGCCATCTAATTAATTTGATTTTTCCAAACACAAATGAAAATTTAAGGAATAAGAAATAAGATTTATTAGTTAAGTTTTAGTCAATCAATCATAACACAGTAATTAATTTTTAAAACTTGTTTCATTTTATGGCATGAGAGAAAATGAAAAAATTGCTCTTCGTTGCAAATTGATTACATTTTAAATCAGTTTTAAACATGATTAAATATGAAAAATTATAATCTAAAAAAAAGAAATTTATAGGTTATATTAAGCGTTGTACAAATACATTTTTTAAACTTGCATCACGGTGATAAGCCCTCCTTCAGCATGTGCAGGAAATTCTTACCGTATTATGGAAGCTGATTTTAAACTGTCAAAGTTCAGTGCCGTATTAAGTTATTTGTCATAATACTAAAATTTAAATTTATTTTATACTTTTACTATATCTACAAAAACCCAACAGGCATTTAAATATCCGTTAATTGCTCACAATAAAATAATTGCTGTTTCTTCTCAGAATGTTAATCTCTTCTTAGAATAGAACAATTGTCTGAATTTATCCCTTAATCCGTCCAGTCCAATGTTATAAACAAACGTTCGTATTTCTTTTTTTCGAATACTTTCTTTGTCAAACACTGACCTGACCTATACTATTTTTCATTAAATCAAATGCCAATCAACTTAATTAAAACTCATTCACTCACTTGACACATTTCTGTTTACCATATCCGAATTAGAAACAAAGGACCCCGCACTTTTTAAATGGAAAATAGCTTTCGGTCAAATTTGTGTTGCATATGTTGAAGATCTGTGTGCATTAATTAAAATCTTCCATGGCTTCAACAAAAAATATTGATAAGTTTCTGAGATACTTAAGAATTCTTGGAAAATCCTCAAAAATTTTTGACAAATTATTGAAAAAGTCTCGAAAAATTCTTGAATACTGCTTAAAAACCCACTTTAAAAAATAATTGAAAAATCTTTAACAAATCCTTCGAAAATCCTTGAAAAATCGTTGAAAAATTCGTCAATAAATTCTTGATAACTGTTAAAAAATCGTTAAAACATCATTGAAAAGCACTTGAGAAACCATTGACAATTTTTAAAAAATCTTCAATAATTGAATTCCTCAAAAAAAAATTGAAAGATCCCTTAAAAGCCCTTCAAAAATTCTTGAAAACACCTTAAGAAGTCCTTCAAAATTCTTGAAAAAACCTTGCAAAATCCTTGAAAAATTATTGATAAAACCTGGAAAAGTTTTGAATAATTCTTAAATACTGCTTGGAAAAATCATCAAAAATTGAAATCCTAAGGAAACCTTGAAAAATCTTAAAATATCCTCGAAACATTCTTGTAAAATCCTCGAAAAACACTTGAAAAAACATTGACAAAACCTTGAAAGATCCTTGAATAATCTTTATATACTGGTTGAAAATTAACTCTAACAATTTTTCAAAAATCCTCAAAACCAGAGATTCTAAAGAAACCTTAAAAGATCCTTGAAAAGTTCTTGAAAAAAAAAATTGAAAAACCTTTAAAAAATCCTTGAAAATCACTTGAAAAATCGTTGAAAACACAAAAACCCTTGAACAATTCTAAAGAAACCTTAAAAGATTGTTGAAAAATTCTTGAAAAAAATTTGAAAAATCTGTAAAAAATCCTTGAAAAACATGTGAAAAATCGTTTAAAAAACCTTAAAAAAACGATTGAATAATCCTTAAAGACAGCGTGAAAACCAACCTTTGAGAATTTTTGAAAAATGCCCAATAATTGAAATCCTAAAGAAACATGGAATGATCCTTGAAAAACTGTTAAAAATCATTGAAAAAAATATTGCAAATTTAAGAATAATCACTGAATACTGCTTGGAAAACAGCCTTTACAATTTTGGAAAAACCATAAAAAATTGAAATCCTAAGGGAACCTTGAAAAATACTTGAATTAACCTTGAAAGATCCTTGAATACTGGTTGAAAAACAACTAATATCTTTTGAAAAATTCTCAAAAACTAAAATTCTAAAAAAATCTTGAAAAATCCTTGAAAACACATGAAAATTGGTTGAAAAAATATTTAAAAATCCTTGAATTTTCCTTAAATACAGCTTGAAAACAACCTTTGACGATTTTTGAAAAATGCTCAATAATTGAAATCCTAAATAAACATTCAATGATCTTGGAAAAATTCTTAAAAAAATCTTGAAAAATCCTTGAAAAATACTTGAATCCTGTTTGAAAAACGATCCTCGATAATTTTTGAAAAATCCTCAATTATTGAAATCCTATCAAGACATTGAAAGATTCTTGAAAAAACCTTGAAAAATCATGAAATATCCTCGAAAAATTCTTGAAAAATCTTTGAAAAACCATTGAAAAAATCTTGAAATTTCCTTGAATAATATTTGTATACAGGTTGAAAAACAACTCTTAACAATTTTTCAAAAATCCTCAAAAACTGAAATTCTAAATAAACCTTAAAAGATCTTTGAAAAAAAAATGAAAAAGCTTTAAAAATCCTTGAAAAACACTTGAATAACACATTTAAAAATCCTTGAATAATCCTAAATAAACATTGAATGATCTTTGAAAAAATCTTGAAAAATCCTTGAAAAACACTTGGAAAACCCTTGAAAATTCTTTGAAAAATACTTGAATCCTGTCTGAAAAAAAATTCTTAAAAAACATGAAAAATCATTGAAAAATACCTTGAAGGATCCTTGAATACTATTAAAAAATCACTTTTTCATAATTTTAAGATTTTAAAAAATTGCATTAATAAAATTTTAGATCGTTCAAATTATCTCTTTTATTTTTAACACAACTATAGTTTCGATTTAAAATTTTATTTATTAATTAATTATGCGATCTATTGCAATTTTTTAAAATCTGAAAATTATGAAAAATCGATTCTCTAACACCCTGTATGTTAATATCATGGAAGTTTTTATTTATTGTTTCAACATCTTCAGCATGTGCAAAATTCAGCAAATTTGACCATTAAAAAAGTGCGGGGTTCTTTCTGGTGATATATTTACTGATTACTATGTAAAAAATAAATATATTTCTAAAATAATATGAAATGAATGGATAGATAAAAAATACTTAATTTAAAAAAGCTGAAAAATGAATTTGGCATAAAGAGCCTGCTATAAATGTACCACGTACCTACATATCAGGATTCATGAATGTTAATTAATCCAATGTTTGATTAAATAATTGTTCAAGGAAAAATTGTTTTAGAGTGAGAGACAAAATTTGTCGTTTAAACACCATGATAAAATTCATATCGCACTTTGTACACTGTGCGCTTTTTTATTGATATACAAAATGAATTTTTTCAGTTTGCTTAACTTCTTTGTTAAAAAATTCCAATTAATTAATTAATTCTTAATACAAAATTGTAATTATATAATTTCGTATAATATAGTCTACACGAAGACAATTCGAACGGCATAAAAACTAACTATCTACCGACCGTCCGCGACTCTTTATAAAGCATGGCCGGCGTGATATAATTTATTTTAAAAATTAATTTTATTTTTCTCATACCTACACAGATATTTCTTTTTATTAGTAATTTAGAGTAAAGAAAAAAAAATGAGAGCTTGAATCTGAATTTGGGGTTAATAATGGGCCCAATGGAAGGTAAAATACAATATTTATTCTGGGCACATTCATTAATAACAGTTAATAACATCAAGAAAAGGTCCTCACAACATCATCTTGATTAAATAATAACAACAATAAAACAAATTAAAAACAAGACACTAAGGCAAGACACTCGCTCGCTAAAATTCACAAGAGCGCTGAATAAACTAATTTTATAAATCCTAACCCAAGTCGCACCACTGACAATTCATTCGAAAATGCAAACTCAGGCGTTCACAGTGGACCCGACATTTTTTGACCTTCATATTTTATGTATCCATGCGATATTATTTCGAATATATGCTGACTTTAAGTGAATGATAAAAAATCCATACGAGGTCTAATCATCAATTTTATATGGGAGGTTTTATATGGTATTAACTAGTAAATTTATCAGACCCGGTACATGACTCTTTTTTAGAATTACTAATTAAAGTACAAGCAAAATTATAGACGTGTTATAATCTTTAAAATTAACAAATAAATTCATCTAACTTTACAGTTATCGATTCAAATATAATAATTTCAATTTCTATTAATAAATATCTAATTTATACAATATTTTTAAAAACATTGCTATTTTATGAATATTTATCGACTATTCTTTTGTGGTTTTGCAAAAATTACGTCACATTAAATATATAAAATAAAAAGTTTCGCTAATTATTATTCAAATATATCGCACCCATATCAGTTAATTAAACAGTATTATTGGTTGCGAAAATTAAGTTATGCTTATAATATAAAAATGATTTTTATTTTATAATGTAAATAATTCAATTTAATAAATTTCTTCATTAGAAATGAAAATTTGTATATTTCGTCGTTTCTTTTTATTGCTCCAGATACAAAGAAGGTAATAAAAATTATCTGAACGATATTGCATGACGTTGTTAGATAAATTCCACTGACTATGTAATCCGACGATCAATTTATTACACATCTAATAGAAATCGTTGGGAAATTAGATGTAATGAGTTTTATTAATAAACTCCCATTTAAACTAAATCAAATAATTACTTTAATTGTAAATAGCATATTGATTAAATTTATAATATTTCAAAATAAGATATCGCCAAATTTTATGAAATTAATTATTTATTTAATTGAGATGATTTTTTTTAAATTAACTATTATCTCAAAAACAGAGAGTAAGACTCCGGCCATTACCATACATGTTTCATCCTTATAGGAATCATCAGTGGTACTTTGTTGATTAGTACCAACCGAACATAGTCCACTTAATCGTCTGTAAAGTACATAGAAATACTTGGGGTATACAGAATAGGTTTTTGAAACTATGTGGATTCCGACAAAGTACCACTGATGATTCCTATAAGGATGAAACATATATGGTAATCTTCGGAGTGTATAGTTTCAAAAACTTTCTCTCTTTTTAAGTGTCGGATGGGTTCCATCTTCTACCAGCACCATGTTGTACTTGGTTAGTCACTTTTACAGAGGATTGCATCTTATTAAGTGACTTTGTTTGGTTGGTACCCATCAACCTACGATAGATGTCGTGACTATCATTTTTATAGAATATTTATTAGGTTCTATGATAATATATTTTTACTTAATTCACAATTTTATTTGTTTGCTTGTAGAAAAAAAATTATTAAGTATTTATGAGTATTTTAATGTAATTATATTATCGGAATTTTTTTTATAATCATTTTATTATAACAGTAATGATTATTTATTAATTATCAAGATAAAGAAATATTTAACTTAGTTAATTATTCGTTATCACATTTAGGAATGTAATGGTCCTGGCTTCAAATAATTTATAATGATGAATGTAATAATGTAAAGTTTAAATTTTTATTATAAACAATACAGTTTTAATGAGCCATTTTTTTTTAGTTTTTGCTTAAAATTTCGGCCTTGAAACACGGTGTCAAGGAATTTAATGACAACAATGCTAATTTTATGTAATAATCAAAAACGTTTGACTATTACATAAATATAATAACTTCAGTAAATACTGATTTGTATCTTTTATATATTTTTTATAGCCACAAAATCGTTTTTTTTTTGTACTAAAAATAAATTGCTATCTACGTTTTATTAAACGTCATAGTTAAATATATAAATTTTTTAAAAGACACATAAACTGAGAACTTTCGTCATTGTGATAGTGAAAAAGTTTCACCTTTAGTTTTAGGACTGTTCAAAATAATAAAAAAAAGAAAAAATTGATAAAAAACAATAGTTGTATAAAAAGATAGGGAAAATGTAAAAGCGGGAAAAACTAAAGCAAAAACAAAAATGTTAAACAAGGAAAAGTAGGACAAAAAAATTGTGTGGAAAAAGGCGGGACACGTGGGACAAAAAACAAATGTGGGATCAAAAGGGGGAAAATGGGGCAACAAACAAAAGTGGCAAAAAATTGAGACAAAAAACAAAAGAGGGGAAAAATGGACCAAAAAACAAAAAGTAGGTCAAAAAACACCTTAGTATACATTTGAAATTGTTTATGTTATAAATAGCAGACAAATTTTAACACAAACATTTAAGTAATTATTTATTACAATTTTGAATTGGGAATTTGGAACAAAACTACACTTTTTAAAACACTCTAACGTACGTTTCGCTAACTATGTTAACATTATCAGAAGTTGATGATAAAGTAAATATTAAATTTAATGAAGTTGAAAAATAATACTTTTGGCCAGAAAAAGCTCTTGTTTAGTTCTAAATGAAAAAGATCTGACCTGAATACGGACCCTACTGGGACACTTATGTTTTTTAATCGAATATCATATTTATTTTAAGCTTTTTTCTTATTATAAAAATTCCATTTTTTAATCATATTCATTTCAATATGTGTAGACGTAAAGCAAGTGCACTGATTTGCATAATAATGAATAATGGGACTGACTGCCGCCGGAAACGATAAGAATAATACTGTTTGTGAAAGTTTGGGACAGTTCGCAGTGTCATGCTATTACCTTTGTCATAATGTTTTTATATTATAGTTGCTGTTTTTATACATTACTAAAAATGGGTACGTATACCTCAGACATAGCATGATAATTTCTCAATTAAAATTCGTTTAAAAGCATCAATTGTTATTTATTGATTAGTTTCTATTATTAACAATTTCGTCGTAAATAATTATATACAACAAATCATAAAAAAAATTAGTAAATAAAGAGGGGGCAATCCCACTAAACTTTCCGGACACTCCTAGTAAAGTATTTGTTTAATCATTATTTTTTTTATAACATTTTTTTACGTCCTCTAGCGGTGAAAGTACGCGGAAAAATAGAAAAATTGGGGGGAAAATAATTAATATTTCATTCTGTTGTATTATTAGAGCTTTTTTTAGTTTTTCCGGGTCAAAAGATATTAATAAAATTAGTTAAAAAAAAATCAATCGTTTTGTTAAATAATCAGATGCCCTTCGATTTTTCTTATGTTTTTATATTCTGTGCTATAACTTTACAAATATTATTTTAAAATTATGAAATAATCCACGTATATACACTTTTTGATCCCTTTCGGATAGTCTTCATTTGATTTCTAATTTTCGATAAATCAAAATTACAAAAAATTTAAAAAAAATTAAACCTAGTCGATATACCCCCTCCAGTAATAAAAAATTTTGAAATATTTTAATAACTGTAATTAATTATTGATTTACCTGAAATGATTCCATACTGATGATTTGCTGAAAAGTCTAGTCTAAAATTCTAATTTAAAAAATTTATGAACAATTATTAGTCTACATTTTTTAACAAGCTGAGGGTTTTTTTACACCACTAAAAGGTTTACAAATATTGCATTATTCCAAAATTAAAGTCATAAATTATATTGATCAGAATCTATTTCGAACAGTGAAACGTGGATATAAAGATATCTTCTATATATCAGTTGAATTTCAAAAATCAAACTATCAACACCGTCAACCGAAGTTCCCAGACACCGCCGCGACGCATTCGACCTAACATTCATAATTTGATGACGCTTTGGCGTCTGTTCATTTTTCACATTTTCTTCACCTCGTCGTTAGACCTTAATTTGTCTTCTCAAAGATAAATGAGAATAATTATATAATAGTAATTGTAGTCGGTGAGCCAGGGATTAAATGTGTATCTAACAGCTTCCATCTTTTGTCTGTACACGTGACAGACAAAAAACGGAAGATCGTTAAGGACTTCTCCAATATTGACTATAAAAATTAATAAAACGATTAAAACGCGAATTGTAGGTCGTTATTGCGACAAAAAAAAATGAAATGGATATTAATAATTACTAATAACGAAATTAATTACTCTATTTTGCATCCATTGACTGGGTTATACATTCTAAGGACATTAAGAGGTTGTTACGATATGTAAATATATGAAACGCCTACTAGTTAGGTAAGGAAAAACATTTCTATTGCCGTTGAAATTGTTCATTCTTAGAGATAAGAGTTTTTTTTTTAACTAATAAGGATTCTACTAGTACTCTCAGAAAGTTATATTGAATAATGCTAATATTAATGTAAATTAGATGAGTTAATTATTTCTTTTCAATGAGATTATTTTAAATTAATTATTCATAAGTTTAATTAGAATTAAATTAAAATTTTGAAAATATTCACCTTTTCCTGGGGATATGCCAAGAGAATTAAACTTTAAAATCCTTTCGAATATTATGTTATTTTAGATATTAAGAGAATATTGTCTCAAAGTAAATAAATGTTTGTAAAACTTTATTAGATTTTCATAATTCTTACACATTTGACAATCCCCTAGAATTGTGTTATGAACAAAAATAATGTTTTCTTTATTTTAATATTATGAAAAAAATGTAACACTCTGTTTTCTCTTCCCTAATAGATTTTTTTAACCTCAAGCTTGTTTATATCTTGGCCTAAAAAAATATAGAGCGACTTTATCGATATCGTTTATCTTGATCTTTGTCGGTTCTTTTACGCGATTATTTTTGGCGATAATTGCGGTCATATTTTCATTTTCTCTGACAGAATAATACCAGGGAAACTGAATATTAATCGGGCATTTCAATTACGTAAACGATAGCAAATTAATGTAAACAGCCATAGGAGTGAATTCATTTTCTTAGATCATGAATTTCTATGAATAGAACAGTCAATAAGATTAATTTTTTCTCAGGAATGGAATGTTTTATATAGTAGACTGGTTTTGTTTAAAACAAATATATTTTACGAGTTTTTGAAGCTAATAATTAGTTCTATTGTAATTCTAAAATGTATATAAAAAGTATAACGTTAAAATACATTATTTTTAAATATTATTTAATAGACAATTGTCTATGATTATAAAAAAATAAATGAAGAATGAAACCATTTTAAGACTATTAACGTCCCTATTGAATTTAAAATACAAAAAGTTGAAATATTTAAATGTATTCTTTTCAATCATGGATATTTATCATGGTTGAAGTATATTATGTTAGATGGGGATGTGACGTCACCTGGCGCCCATTAAAATTTTTTTATGAGGTTATTGTCTTTTTTTAATATATTTTTATTTATTTTCACACATAAACTGATTAAAAATGAATTGGGCTATGTTTGGTGTAAAAGTAATACTCGCTCTAAAAACAGTACAAAGTTTTTTTAATATTTTTACTCTTTATTTTAAATAATGCAAAAGAAGTGCTGTAAGAACTATTGTGTAACAGCTTTAACTAATTACGTATTCATTTATTAGTGTTAGCATTTTATTCAATAATAATAAATAATAATTAAGCACTTAACAGCATATGAACAATTTTATAACATTTATTTTACATACCATAAATCTACGTTATGCTCGGATTTACATGTGCCATCTTCATTCAGTAAAATGTTATTAGTATTCATCTTGTAACGTACTATTATCTTGACTATAAATTAAGCATTAGGTATATAAGAACCTAAATAACATAAACTTACAATAACAATAGGCATCAATAAAGGCATGTTCATGCTCATTCGAATTTCGCAAAATTTATGCGAATAAAAGTGCCTGGAAATTTCGCAATAGAGTTGAAATATTTGAATTTTTTTGCGGATTCGGATGATGAAATATCACAGAATGTGACAGATATCAATAGAGGTCAGTGAAGTTTGCCCTCACTTTTGCTAATTTCCGAAAGATTTTGTGTGCATTCGTTTGTCCATCGATTGTCCATTATTGTCCACTAATTATTTTCGTTTGTCCACCCTTTGTTTCAAAATGGTGGCCCAAAAACCTTTTTTTACAAATTTTGCTCTCGGCACCCATAAATTGCAAAAAAAAAAATTTCAACCGCACAGATCGTTTGTTCTTTGTTTGTCCACCAATTAGTTTTGTTTGTCCACCCACCGGTTAAATATAGTTAATTATATAATTTTAAAAAATTGCGATATTGTGAAGTTGGCACATCTTTTTTGAATTTGTCCACCTAAAATTCTTGTTTTCATCATTTCAAAATCGACGATTTTGATTTTATTTAATAAACACCTTAATTTTTAAAGATATAAAAAAACTTTATAAGGTTTTTTTATTGAAGGTCAAATAAAGCTTAATATAGCCTATCCAATTTTTTAAACGTTTCGTCTTTGAAGGGCCAGCGTCAACTGTTATTTTTTTAATACGGACCTCTACATTTTATTTCATTTTTGAAATTCCCATTTTTTCATTATCCGACCATGTAGAATATTTAATTTTTTTAAGTACGGTCATGTTCCATTTTCACTGAAAATATTTATAAATCATTTTAAATAAAATTAATTAAAAATTGAGTCTACTTTGAGCTTAATTTCTATTAAATATTTGAATTTAAATTTTCATAAATAACTAAATAATATTTATTTATGTACCGTAGGTATAAACATCTGTTTATACCGGTGCATACAAACTTTTATATCATACTAGTTATTGTATTCAAAATATAAATATTTAAAAAAAATCTGTTTTTGTCTTTATGCGCGAGCCATAAAGTGCATTTTGTGGGCCATATAATGAACAAAACCGTACATAGAAAAATTTAGTTTATTGTGTTCTATATGGTTGAATGGAAAAAATGAGGAATTCAAAGACGAAATAAAAAGTACAAGTACAGGTATTTAAAAAAAAATAGTTGATGGGCCATCCTCATGTGAAGCCATATTTAGCCTTCAATAAAAGTTTTATAAAGTTTTTTTCCATCTTTAAAATATAAGGTGATAATTAATTAAAACGAAAATCGCCAATTTTGGTTTTTCTTAAATATCTCGGAAACCGGACCTGATATTTTAATTTTGAAAAATTCGTCTTGAAAATGCACATCTTTTTCCCCATTTAACCGACATTGGATCTATTTCGGTTTATGAGATCTCTGTATACGCAAATTAAATTCGATCCACCCTGTATGTTTTAAACCCAGTGAAAATTTTTTTTTATTTTGTTGCATAGTGTTATAATTTTGAGCAAAAGAAGCTGAAGATTGCCTACTGGAATTTTATTTGTAGATGTTAAATAATCATTTGTCTGTTCTCAACCAGAGAATTTAACGAAATGAGAATTCGCTTTTTGCCCTTCGTTTTGAAATGGTGCTTGGACAAACAAAAATTTTAGGTGGACAATATTGGACTAACGATGAACAAAAAAGAGGGTGTGCCAACTTCACAATATCATAATTTTTTAAAAATGATATAATAAATTATAATTAACCGGTGGGTGGACAAACAAAACTAATTTGTGGACAAAGACCAAACGATCTGTGCGGTTGAAATTTTCTTTTTGCAATTTGTGGGTGTCGAGAGCAAAATTTGCAAAATTTGCAAAATTTGCAAAAAAAGGTGGACAAACGAAAATAATCTGAGTGGTTTTGTATTAATTTTTATCAGTCGCGACATTATTTCAGTATGTTTGGATTCAAAAGCTAGGTGGTAATCAAAGCTAGGCGACGTTTAATCAATGCTATACAAGTCACGTGGTGCAATTTGGAGGTCTCTCATTGGTTGTATTTGTTATAAGGGAAATAATCTTTATAATACAACACTTATTTATAATAATAACAATAATGAATTAACTTGTGTAAATCATATAAAATGATTTCATTATAATATATAGTATGCTTTGCATCGGTATTGAGACGTTGACTTTGGAGCTTCGATTTGCAGGTTTGACGATCTTGAGAGTTTGATTTTTGAAATTAAGACTTCCCTCCGATGGTGCTTCGGACCCATTCTTGATGGATTTTGGATACTAGGTGATTAATCGTGTTCTGTTTATTTCTCAGGGTTATAACTAAGAACCATAATTAGAGAGAATTATTATTAACCTCTTATATTTATATATTTTGAAGTATTATACGGACGCAGTAAATTAGTATCTACGTGTCTAAACATAGACGAGTCTTGGAAAAATAAATTTATTTCAATTACACTATTATATATGTATATTCCCCCGTCACCTCACATTGAAAAATTGTTCCTAAAGTGCAGATTTTCAGAGAAAATACTTTAGTTTCTTTCTCTTATTTGTTTTAGACCCATCCGGGAATATTGAAATTTGTAGTGGGTTTATGTTATCTTTTGTGCCTCCGAGTTCATTGTTGAGAAAGGTTTTATCAAAATTTCCATCTGTAGGTCTTGATTAATTTTCTTTATTTGTATTTTATAATAACACTATATCTGTTGTACAAACTTCTTAATCTTTAATTTTATTCATTACGTTTTTGATTTTATAAAAAATATTATATGCATTCTAAATCTTAAATCTAGCCTAACAAAACCAATTTTCTATATGAAAGAAAATTCCTGTACGTGTTAGTGACCTAAATATTTATTTTTAGAGATGGATCTGAATAAAAACATTCTTAATTAATTATTTATACTTTCATAACATGAATAAGTTTTTTATGTTCAATATCAGTGCATATTAAGTTACATTTTTTTATTGTTATATTGACATCATTAATACAGGTTAGTACGCCACTGTATATACTTGAATGATAATAAAAAATTGATTGATAAAACCTCGAGAAATATATATACACTGATATGGATTACGTGAAAATCGGTAAACAAACATATGTATGCGACAGGAAAACAGTGGTAAAAAATTTAACGATATTTGATAAATATGTATTTTTGGAATCTACAATCTTACCAGCTATATTTGGCACAGAAAATAATTGATTATGGAACATTTTTCGTACAACAGAATCATTTTTATAGTTAATTTAATCAATATCATAGAAAACAGTAGAATTATTTAAAATTTGCGTTTATTATTTTCTTGTAGAAATAAAATTGGAGAATTAATTTTGGTATTTTATATGCTCAAGTAGAAGTTTAATTTAAATCATTCTTATCAATATTAATAATATAAATGAAAAAAATATATTTTTATTCATCGTTAATAATATTAATGTGTGCGTGATTACTCGATTTCCTTATTTAATTACTTTCTAAAATCAATCCGTTAGTCAAAGAAATAAAAAATCCTCTACCATTAAGTAAAATTAATAAAGCAATTGATTTCTAAAAAAATACTTTCGATATTGTAATAAAAAAATGTAGGTCGCAGGATTTATTACCGTACACAATATACAATAATTTATTCGTAGGACAATTAAGTCATTGTTTAACAAATTATCAGCTGAATGTGCTTGTTGATTTTGATATTATTTGAGGTATGGTTTATACAATATTATCGTTTATTTAATCTAAAAATGGATAGAAAAATACTAAAGTGTACTAAATAAATGCTTGAATGCAGTTTGAAGTTTCTAATATTCGTCACAGAGACTTATTGGATACTTTGAATTCTAGTGACCGTAGACGCCAAAGTATTTTTATCTGATAAACTATTTTGTATGGCTACATACATTATTAAGGCCAAAACCTCATCCAGTATCATCAATCAATCAATCAGTCTATCATTATTAACCTATCGAAAAATTCTCTATCTGCACTTTTAACCCGCACCGTTGTGACAGCTTGTTTAGAGTATTAAACACATACTGAATATTAGTTTTAAGGGTCCTGATCTTGATCCTTACTAATATAAGTAATATCATACTTTTATGAAAAAAATCAAAATTCCATATATTTAACTCAATTATTTTATTATTGAGGCTCATGACTATAACATCAATATGAAAGATAGAAGAATTTTTGCCTAAAGAATTTTAATGAAATATTACAAAAATTTACAAGAATTTTGATAAAAAAGACCGCATCAATGCGCTTTAAATTCAACTTATACAGGGTGCTGAAGTTACCTTTTCCAAAAATTCAAATTGTCATTGTGAAGGTACTTTTTTGAATATACAAACCAAAAATCAACTATGCATGGATTATTTATAAAGCCGATACAAATACATTATAGAGTATAATAATTCCTGCACGCATCAACGGTATACAGGGTGAGTCCAGAAATATTATTTTTTTCAGTTATATAGAAAAAATTGAGCTATGGAATTTCATTCATTTACATATATTTTACAGGATACCAATATCAATTCCGATTAATTATGTTGGAATTTTCTAAGTAAGACTGATATATTATTACATACAAGATCTATTTCTCATGAAACCGCAACAATCTTGCTTATTGACATATACAAATGCCTGAAATTCCGGATAATTCGGTGACACACTCGATCGTTGACGATGATGAAACTTCACTTTGCACATATATAAAATATACCGGGTTTATCAAAAAATAGTGGCTTTTGCTGATGTTTTCCTCAAAGTAGTAATGCTTGAGATTAATTTTATTTAACACAAATCTTCTGAAAGATTTTAAACATCTTGTATATAATATGTCAATCGGAATTGTTATTAGTATCCTGTAAAATATTTGTAAATGAATGAAATTCCACCGCTCAATTTTTTGAAATCACTGGAAAACTGGACTCTCCCTGTATACCGTTGGCGTGTGTCTTAAACAGTACACTCTATAATGTATTACCGTTGAATTTAGAGCGTTAGTGCAATGGAAAGCCATTTTCCCTTTGGTATTATAGGGTGCGTGGTCCTTTCAAGAATTTTGATCTAAAATTTCAAGGATTTTGATAAAAAATTTAAAAAAAACTCCATCAAAAATTTCAATAAACAAATTTCAACAATTTTGTTCAAAAATTTTAACAACTAACTTCATTTTCCACTTCATTAAGTATATAAATATTAATGATCAGAAACCTCAATTTTTATTTTTTAGTAAATCTAGCAACGGTTGTGTAATTTTTATAGGTTAACATTTTTCCAAAAGTAGCAGTAGGTACTTAACTATCTTCATTTATTTAACTTCATTTTATTACAATTTCATGTAAAATAAGTTTTTCTGTTTTGTTTTATGTAATTTGTTTTTTATACTGCAAATAAATCAATATTATTATTATTGGTATTTTTATTCGTCATATTAATGCTAGTTTGAGCATGTGTCCCTATTTTTTTTTCTAAATAAAAAAAAACTAGAAGATGTAAAATATGAGAGAAAACTTTCGATAGCAGCAGTTTAAGTAGGATTTGTTTAACCTTGTATTTTGCTTTATGCGTTGAGTACCTTTTTACATAATTTAGTAATTTTTTTTAAATTTGAAACTTCCATTTTTTTTAAACTGATTTGATTCAAATTTCTAGCTTGTGGATGTTCAAGCGTGATTAAATGGCGAATTATATAATATATATTAAAAATGTAATATTCGATTATATTTTTGGGGTGAACCCAAACGTTGTAGACTGCATTTAACGGTAAAAGCTGTATTCCAGCAACTTTTTCTCTTGAAAAGTAGTTGATCAACTTCAAAATTATACTTTGCTCTTTCTCATTGTACCGGGAAGGCATTTTGACAATGAAAAATTAGTTGAACTGTCAAAACTAATAAATAACGACATTAGTTGAGAAATACGTTAATGACATCATAATTCCACCTCATCCATTTCATGATGATTGAAAGATCAGGTTTTACAATGTATGACGTAACGACAGAGGATGGTTAAACAAACTCTAGTATGAAAATATAGTTGAAGGTGATCCTTTACGACGAAACGTTTTAGAAAAACATGGAAGTACTATGTCTAGCGGCATTTGACCTTTAATAAAAAACCTGAAAATACGTATCTGTTTTCCCATTTGACCAACTTTGTATCTCTAAAAGTTTACGAAATCCCAATAGTGTTCAATTAAATTTGCACCACCCTGTATTTCTAGTCGGGAGTGACCACTGGAGTTGAAAATGAATTACATAGATTGGCTTGACCTGAGGTGTCTGTGTACCAAATATGAAACCAATCCGATGTTTAGAACGGAAGATATTGTGTTCACAGACACACATACACAGACGGGATAACGATATTATTAACTTTCTGGCTTCGCTATCGAAAGTTAATAAGTTAATAAAATGGAAAAATATTATAGAAACACCCTGTACTGTGAGTAGATATACGTAGTAAAAATAATAGCATTTAGTTTACGATCACTGAAACGCTTGTCGGTACAAGTATTTATTGCTTCTTCGGTATGTTCATGCGCTGGAGCGTAATATTTTTTTTAATTAAGTTGGGTTTTTATGTTTACAACTATTAAACAAAGACGGTTTATACTATAAACACGAATGGTTACGGTTGAATATGCGCCTTTGTTTAGCCGATGTACTTTGGAAATAATCGTTAAAAATTAATATTTTCGATGAAAAATTTTTTTAAAATAACTATGATGTTTTTGCATCTAAATTTATCCAATTTGTTTTGTTTATTTCGAGTAAATTCTATAATCATCAATTATTTAATATTCGTTAAAACAATAATTATCAACTCTAGAACAATTAATGGTTTTAAAATTTCTTTTTCTTTGTTCCGAAATGTTTAGAATTTAACTTTTTTTAAGAGCTCCAAAATTTTAAAATGGCTTCCATATTATTTTCTAAATAAGTAAAATAATGATTTAAAAAAAACTTTCCGAAACTTTTGTTATTTTCTTTTTATGCATGAATATCATTAAATGACCATAAATTTCAAGTTTCTAACCAAGAATTCAAAAATTTCAAGAATTTGATAAAAATTTAGATTAAAAGGTTCAAGACTTTTGATAAAAAATTTCAAGAATTTTGATGACAAAATTAGAAAAAAGTTAACTAAAAACAATTAAACAATAAACAGCTCCAGTACAATTATGGGTTTTAAAATTTCTTTTTCTTTGTTCCAAAATGTTTAAAATTTAACTTTATTTTAAGGATTGCAAAATTTTAAAATAAATTTCATACTATTTTCTAAATAAGTAAAGTAATGATTTTAAAAAAATGATGAGGGAGCAACTTTATTCAACTTTCCCAAACTTCTATTATTTTATTTTTAAAATTTTCACTACATTTATACTTGAATATCATTAAATGACAATATATTTCAAGTTTGATACCAATAAATCAAGAATTTGATCAAAAATTTTGATTAAAAGTTCAAGAATTTTGATAAAAAAATTCAAGAATATTTATGAAAATTTAAAAAAATTACATCATAAATTTTAAGAGTTTTGATGAAAAAATTCGAAAAAAGTTAACCAAAAACAATCTAACAATAAATATCAGCTCTAAAGCAATTATATGTTTTAAAATTTCTTTTCGTAATTTTTTTTTGTCACGTTTAAATTTTCGAAATTTCTGTTTAATAATAATTTCACTGTATTAAACATATGAATATCATAAAATGATCAGAAATCTCAACTTTTAAACGAAAAATTTTGATAAAAAATTATTTATTTTTATTTTGTAGTGAATCTAACAACGGTTTTGTAATTTTTTTTAGGTTGACATATTGATTAATTTTTGTTTTTGTTCGTCGTGGCTATCCTACCTTGCGCATTTTTCACTGTTTTTTTTTTCCTAAAATAAAATAAATTAATTCAAAACTAAAAGAGCAACAGTCAAAATTGTTATTGTTAACAAAAACTTACTCGGAATAAGATTTATTAACCAAAGTTGGAGTGAGTTCAATAGACCGAAAACGAATAGGCCGAACACCAATACACCGAATTCCAATAAATCGAACGCACTCTTCCAATAGACCAAAAACAAAGAGACTGTTTTTTCTAAATATCTGTTGATTGTTGACTGTAACTTATTATTTTCCCCTTTATTCTCAATATTACCCTTTTTTTCAATCTTTACAAATATTACTCCTTTTTTCTCATTTTACTTTCCCGGTTCCATCGAAAGGAAAGTATGTTGAACGAGCAAAAAAATCGAGATGGAAATATCCCATTTCCAGAGTGAGGTCTGTCTGTGTGTAATCGTCCACGATTTTCTGCCAAACCGTTTAACCAATCAAGCTGACATGTGTTATGGAGGGTTGATGTGTGCCTCGAATGAGATCATTAGTTTTTGGTTTAAATAGGTGCAGTATAAGATCCTGAAATAGGGTATTGATTCTTATAACTTTTTAAATATTAAAGATGTGGACCTGAATTTTGGTATGCAGATGCCCCTTCCGACCAAAACCCATTCAGGAATTTTGGGTACGATATTCATAGTAAAAACGAAGAAATTGAGGAATGATTGATGAATGAATTCAATAATCATTCTTTCCCATTGTTTTCGAATAACCTTGGAAATCGCCTGTCATTTCAAAGTCGTTCATAACCTCCACAGCCGAGTTGGGGTAGTTCTGGGGTGACACAGCCGATTTTTTCTTCAAATATTACCTCTTCCTGACCAACTGACATAAATCAAAGAATATTATCGCGTTCTCATCAGCTTAATATCAATATCGCTAATTGTTACCCGCCGTTTGATGTTTTAGGCGAAGATTTGTTGGACGAAAAAAATGGGTAACTGTTAGTATCCATCGATCATTGATTATTCGGTCTATTGGTTGTTCGGTCTTCTGGTAGGTCGGTCTGTTGGGAAAATTCAGCGAAAAAAGCGTTCGGTCTGTTGATTTCGGTCTATAGAAAAAACTCCGGAGTGAGATGGTATAAAAAATAGTATAACTTAAAAAAAATAGTGATGAATTTGAAAAAACTGTAAAAAAATTTGAAAAAGTAATGCGACTTTTGAAATTTATTTTTTAATATAATATTTAATAATTGACAGTTCATGTCGTCATTTTTCATTTATGGTGAATATTGAGTTTGTCGATCAAATAAATTTTCTTCTAATAATTCTTGCTTAACTAAAAGTATGAAATTATTATATTTTAAATTTAAAATTTCAACTGAAATGAAAAATATAAATAACATTTTACAATAATAAAAAAAATGTTTTATTAAAATGTTAAACGCAACAGGCTTAGCATTTTAAAATTTTTACATCCGTGTTCCTAACAAGACATAAAATGAAAATATTAACATTATTTATATTTAGCCCGGGCTTTTATTGTTTGAAACCAGCGTTATTTCACTAATTTAAATAAGCTGTAAATTTTATTCACTCTATACAAATGTGTCTGGTTATTTTTAAATTTAAAATCATTCGTTATTGTAACATGTATAATAGAAACCAACTTTTATTTCAATAAAAAAATTAAGTGCTATACTCAATTATTTTAAATTAGTTTATTTAATGTATAAAAATGTTTCTAGTTCTATTTTGGGACATAAAATAGGATCATTATATTAATATAACTGTTGAAGGCGTTTAACTTTAGGTGATTAATCACTGAGGTTTATTATTTTTGTCTTAAATTACAATTTAAGAGCATGATTTACTTGATGAACAGATATACCTGTGGGGCAACGGTGCGGTCGGAAGAAACAAATTTTATGTTAGGGGGAGGAGCTTATCCCTTTTGACCACTTTTCTCGGTCTCTAGAGTAGGAGCTATAAAAGTTGGTAGAACTGTATCGAAGTTCTACTAAAAATAGATAAATTCTAATGATGAAATATTACAATATATTTAATTTTTAATCATATAATAAATATCTGACATTTTACTTCCTAAAATAGTTACATTTGTGTGAGAGTTTTGGCTTTAATATAAATAAATAAATGATTTATTTATAAAAACAGGCATATGGATATATAAATTTGTACAATAAATTAATTATGAATGATAATTTTTAGAAGATTTTGAGCCATAATTTCAATTAGTAATGCTCGTTAAAATCTGTGTGGTCGTGCAGAAGTACTATAATTTAAAGTACTTTTATGCATCATATACGAAGATACAACACTAGCATAAATTATAGATACAAATTAAAAAAAAAATAAAAATACCATATTATCACATATAACTGACAATATTAATAATAAATGAGTACAGGGTAATCGGTTATAGTTTGACCCTCCCCCATTATTTATTATATACATAGAGATAAAAAAAGTTTTATATAAAACATGTAGGTGTCAAAACTGTCAGATTCATCATTTATATTTAGAAATTCCTTTCTATCAAATCTGTCAAATGCATAATTCTTATTTAGATTTACCACATCCATATTTTTTTGTATTATTTTATTAAAACAAAAATTATCCTTTTTATCAGTACCTACGGAATTATCAGTTTACTTTGAATTTTTATAGCAATTCAAAACAATTCAATTTTTTCTCAGTTTTAGGATTCCTATTTACGTTTTTTTTTTTTTAAATAAGCGTTAATAGGCAGGTTCGAAATTTTACTTATTTTTTTTATTTCAACTTAAATCGAGAGATTTAAAAACGATCAAAAAAAATTCAAGGGCAAAATATTAATATTTACGTCCGCTGTAAGTATTTTAAAATCAAGGATCGGCGAGAGGCTAGAAAACGTACCTGTGCGCGAGACTAGACCGTGTGACGTCAGTAGTTATGAAAGCTTCGCCCCTGGCCCGCTGCTGCGCTGTATTCAACATACACACACATCGTAAATACAGCGCAGCAGCGAGCCAGGGGCGAAGCTTTCATGACTACTGACGTCACACGGTCTAGTCTCGCGCACATGTACATTCTCCAGCCTCTCGTCGATTTAAAATACAGCGAACGTAAAAATTAATATTTTGCCCTCGAATTTTTTTTGATCGTTTTTATATAACAAACTCGATTTCAGTTAAAAAAAATGTCGCACCTGCCTATTACCATTATTTATGTTTATTTTAATACGAAAGTGATTGTTTATATAAACTAAAAACAAACAAACATAGAATCTGCTAAACAACCTCAAAATGGTTATTTGGTAAAATTATCGCGTGTTCGTAGGAAAAATAGTGTACATAACTTGTGCGAAATTGATTTTTCGCCTCGTGTAACAAAAAGCCACTTTCCACACACGTAATATAATATACTATTTAATTAAATCAAATATGAAGACTAATTCTTACCGGACACGGTGGCCAGGTTGGTTAGGGCATCGGCCTTTATACTTGGACATTGTTCGGGTCGTGGGTTCGATTCCCGTAAATCTCAAGTGAAATTAAAGTCAAATAAGACTTTTGGCAAGTGCAAAAAGGTACTTGTGCCATGCGCAGTTTCATTCACGCTGGTATCCGGGCCGGAACTGATAGGGGTTGGTGGTACAATTACACACTTGCTAGTCGGTAGATTATCGGAATGACAATTATTGTGATTGAGGACCGTGGTTCGGAGCCCACGATAAGCTGTAGGTTCCGTCCAGATTAGCTCTGGTAGCAGAAAAGAGACGTTAGAATTAATAGCAAGCAAAGACTAATTCTTAATAACAAGAATTTACATTACGGTAGGCAGCTGCTTAAAGGAAAATATACTATACATATCTAATTTTCAATTATTGTTATTTAACTTACATTTTGAGAACGGCAAATCCTTAATCTATATGATCGCAAATTTCTTTTTATTATTCCCCATAAACGGATTTTTTCACTTTACGTTTATCTGGCATTGTTCAAGCAATAACTTATTTCGATTATTAAAATCGTCAATATCAAGTAAAACGAAACAAACAGACGCACAACAGTTACTAATGACACAAATACTGAACAATAACTAATAACATATACAGAGACCAATATCTTATAAAACAAAACACACAGGGCAGTTTATACGGCTCCGTGGGACATGCGAACCAGTTCTGGTAAATTCGTAACTTTTTACATTCCTATTCCTAATTACGAGTTGCCGTAACCACTCTATTTAGATAATTTTGCTAAGACCCTTCGATCACCGGATAATTCGTAACTAATCCTTAATTTTTATATATACTTCATATAAAATATGATTAGTAGAAAAATCTGTCTTTGTCTCTCTGTCGCTTCGAGTTTTATGTGATAGCTGAAAACGATATTTACTTTTTTTTTTGATAAATTCTAAAATTTTAAACGGGACAATTTCCGAACATCATTCGGCGTTACTTTGAAATTTTTTTTAATTATCTAAAAATACTAATATTGGAAAAATTCGAAATACTGCTTTTAAAATGCAAATATATAAAAAATAAAATAAAGGCTAACAACTGAATAACTCGCATCTGGTCTTCCAGATAAATTTAATTTATGCATTAATGAATAATAATATGGGGAAGAAAAATATAAATCTGATCTTGAATAATTTATTATTTAAAATTACTTGTTTCAAGGTGAGAATTTTTCGTATATTTTCACCAGATTTATCTGATCTAAGCTTTTTCTTCCGTGACTAATTTCAAAAACAACTCTATTACAGCTTATAACTAAAAAAATCTTACAAATTACTGTTAATTAGTTAAAAATAATTTATTTCAATGTCAAATTTGTTTACATAAAAAAATATAAATAACGATCCATCAGAAAAATTAATCTCGTTTAAATATTGCTTCACCCAACTACATTATATCTGTCTCTGTCAAACAAATAATTACACATTTTGTTTTTAATTAAATGATGAATCGTTATTGTTGTGGTACCGGTACGACTTGTTAAACCGTGGAATCCGAATAATTGTATATCATTTTGAGAAATGATACATGAACGTTAAACGGTACAATTACAGACTACCGTTTTGCGGGCAAGTGTCTGTTTGCATAATTTTATAAATTTGTGCTTTTTTTTATTTAGAGACTTACATTAAATTATTATTAAGTAGAATATTCACAGTAAGACGTGATCAAAAATAGTAAGCAAAAATAGTGCTCAATATTAGTTGAAATTTTTCGTATGGCTCTAGGCCTGTATAATAAAGAACATATTTATTATTCGCAAAAAGCTCTTCATTTAAAAATAATCTGAAGAAAGTTGATGGATTGGTTTATTAAGTGACTTTCCATTGTGGGATTATCTTCCTCAGTCGGGGTAGTCACTTCGATTTGAATTGCTTCTTGGAATCATTTATATTTTTAAATAATATGAGATGATACTGAAGGCTGATTAGCAAATACAACATGATCGGGTCAATTCTGTTGGCAAATAGCAATATGGTTACAGAGAAGATATCGCTACCACAGCAAGATTTGAGATATTGCCATTCTGATCATTGACTTTTAGCAATATGTTCTGTCAATGTTAAATAGATCTTGTTATCCCATCTTGCTATCTCAGCAACATCATTTTAATACGTGCTGTATCATAACAAGTTGAAAATGGCGGTGAATCAATTGATTTTTCACTATCATTTCTGCAAGAGTTAGAAAATATAGAAAACAAGTAGATATCTACAAATATCCATATACTGAAATCAATATCTACTTGAATGTTTTATTTGTAGAGCAGTTATGATACTATAATTGCGGGAAATCAGGGATACCAGCAATTCCTTCGAAAAATTGTCAAACGAAAAGTTCATCAAACTGTTCCTCCTAAATAAGTCAGCGTCTTTGAGTTTGTTAGAAGAATTGAGCGAATTGGTTGATGCACCAACCAGAAGGGATATAATTCCTTTCCACTTACAAGTCGGTATACTATAAAAATGACTGTTTATGATGAAAATGTACTGGATTTCAATTGGCAGCATTTTTTAGGTCTTATTTTCTTCAGTGGTGATAGCTATCAAACAGTAATTGGCGAGTATTGAAATGAGTCAGAGTGCTATGAGTAGAGCAATAAATAAAATAAGTATTCACATATCAACATATTTGTTACCAAGATCTAAAAAATTCCCTACAAGCGTACAGAATATAAGAACTGGTAAGGAAATGTGAGTTTAATAGTGTACAGGTGATAAAAGCTTGGAGATTGCACTGGCCATTTCACTGACAATCAGAGCCATTTGCTCTGTACTCTTACTGTACAATTCAGCAGATTTTTCCAGCTTAGAACTAAATATGATTACTTTTTACTGCTGTTCTTTTTGGTCAATTTCTCTTTGAATAGTAATACACCTTATTGATCTGTAGAGGTCATTTCTGCTATTACATCATTTAATATGATTTCAATGTTTTCCGTATCATAAAAATTAGTTTCTTCTAAATCAAGGGTTCGGGGGAAGGTTCTGGTATTTCATCATCTGGATCTACTTCTTTAGGGGCTTCAGAACACCCAACGATATGAACCCATCTGAAAACTGTTATCAGTCTGTTTTCAATATCGTTCAAGTGGTGCGTTCTTATGGTAGTAGAAAACACCAACTCCAATTTGTTATCGTACATTACACAATAAACAAGTCCAAAACTGTGTTGTCAGATCAAAAATTCACTGTTTTAATAACAATATTGTTATCCCAGAATTGAAAACCAATATTGCTATAATCGACCGAACAGAATGCAGAATTGGATAGTCATATTGTTAACTTTTATAACTATAAGAATATGGTTTATTTAGCAATGCTTTAACAAGATGTAAAAAGAATCGACCCGAATGAGTACATTTATTATATTTATCAGTAAGTAGTGTACCATTCTCTTTATCTTCAAGAATCTCCGATGGCATCAAATCATGTTTCGCATTCCATCCATTGACTGATAGAATTTGCTGTTCTTGAAGCGCAAGAATACATGGAAGGCACAACAGATTTTCCTCTTGAGCGGAAAACCTATAAATTGATACTAAAATTAATAACCTTCCACTTCCTTCTCATCACAATATCTTTAGAAAACTTTTGTTTAGGGTGAAATCCACTAACATGTTTGGAGTCTTTTTCTAACTCTCCGGTGTTTTAATTACTGTAGGAAGCTGGTTCGTAGGTTATTCTCTTAGATTTTGATGCGAAGAATACTATTTAATGGAGAAAAAATGCTTCACTTGTTTTATGCTATTTATTCATCCATGAATAATATGCGATGTTGTAGAATTTGTTTAACCATACTCTGCGGTTACGTCATACATTGTCCAACTTGATCTCTCAATCATGAAATGGATGAGACAGAATTGTGACGTCATTTACGTATTTCTTAACTAATGTCGACGTAAATGTTATTTATTACTTTTGACAGTTTAATTCATTTTTCATTGTCAAAATGCCTTCCTGGTATAATGAGAAAGAGCAAAGTTTAATTTTGAAGTTGAATAATTACTTTCTAAGAGAAAGAGATGCTGGAATACCACTTTTACCGTTAAATGCAGTCTACAACGTTTGGGTTCACCCCAAAAATATAATCGTATAATACATTTTTAATATATTTTATATAATTCGCCATTTAATCACGCTCAGGGACGTTAAACATCCCCGAGCTAGAAATTTGAAACAAATCTGTTAAAAAACTGGAGGTTCCCAGTTAAAAAAATTACTAAATTGTGTAAAAAGGTACGCAACGCATAAAGCAAAATACAATTTTTGGCACTACCAATTTATTCCTACAAACACATCTTAACGTGCGTCATTGAAAACAATCCGTAACATATGTCATTAGTTATGTTTTAATTTTGAGGTTAAGTGTAAAATACCATTCAAATAATATATGACAAACGTAAAACAGCACAATACGTCACCGATTATGACGTAACGCCAAAGTATAGTTAAACAAACTATCTATTTACAATTGTGCCTTATGGCGGTATAAGTAAACTGGGCCAAGCTCTCTGAATTTATAATTGTTAATTGGACTTACAGATCCCTGGAATACTACACTATTAACAACTACTATACACTATTAACTTAAAACCATCTTACACTATTGAACTTAATTAATTGGATATTAAATTTGGCAACGCAGGAAAATAACTAGGAGTGGATACCACTCAATCGTCAAGAGGGAGAATATTTTTCCTAGTCTTTACAGGGTAGTGGGAGCAACAAATCCACAACAAGGCAGGGACGGACTTACGTATTGAAGTACTTTCAACACTTAAAGACTCCCACTTCTTTGCAGCCAAAAGAAGCACAACGACTCATTTTTTAATAAACACGAAAAATCACAAATTATCCTATTATTTGGTGACAAACATTTGGTGTACTCTATACGAAACTAATTGACAGTGTGCTACCTCATAATGTGATTTATATAATTTTATCGCACTTCTTTTACGTCTTGGGCATGTAGAGCTAGAGAAAAATATCTTACCTTTATTATAGACTTGGCTGGATTTGTCGCCAGCTTTTGCCGGAGTCAAAATTAAAATAATTCATCCCTTGCGGCTTCCGGCAAATGTCGGTAAAGATGAGAGGAATTTCTGCGGGCAACACGGGTAGATAGTTTTCAATCAATTTGAAATGTTTTACTGAATGGTACGTTAGTTTTTTTTGTTTTATATACACAATAACTTACAGTGGGTATTCAAGTGACTTTAAAATGGATAGCCATGCTTCGAATACGGAAAATACCCATCATCTTGGGTAGATGATGTCCATATTTGTCCGAATGTACTGAAAAAAACGTCTTATTGATGGAATTATTCCAAAATGAAAGTAATTTATGGAACACTAGAGACAATTCAAATTGACATATTTAAAATGCCCAGTTTGGTGGAGTCGAATTTATCCGCTGCAATCAGCAGTATTTTGTGCCACCGGGCTAGCCCAGTTTGGTGCAGCCCCGTCTTAAGATTGAAATCCAATGTGTGACAGCTTGAAAACCAGTTTTAATAAAAAGCTCATTTTATACTAAAAGAAAAAAAGACATGTTTAATAACTACGTATTAAATAAACATAAACGATCATTTTATTAATCTACCTTCATTTTTTTATAAATATAGTATTATATTGTCGAATTTACACCTATATGTGTATTCCTGAAGTCAGTTCGTCGTTCGATAGAAAGCGACTCGAATTGTCTAGAAATGTCACATATTCTGCGGCGAGCGCTTATCTAGAAGACTGGAACAGTGCCGGACTTAATAATTCGTTACACCAAAATTATAAAACATTACCAATATTTTTAATATCAAATTACTAACTAAATATTTAACATCGAATTATTCCCAAATCACATTATATTTATATTTATAATGAATACTAAAATTATTTGTCTGTTTTCTTATTTCTTAAATCAAAACTATATTTTGTAGATATTTTCCATGTGAAATAACATTTTTCTGTTATACTATATTGATAGAATTCAATCAACACCTGGTATATTCGTTTATATTTAAAAAGCTTTACAATGCGAGTTCATTTACGGAAAATAATGATGGTTGTATGTATCGAAACGCATATTATTTTTATCTAGTTATAAATCAAAAATGTTTCAAAATATTTCGAATTTAATAAAATGTGATTTAAACGCGTTTCGTTAATTGATTTTAACAGTTATTGTTGTTTCATTTGCCTCAATTGTTTATTTAAAAAGTTAATTATGTCGGCTTTTAGTGTTTTTAATATATTTATTCGCACTGTGTTTCGTACTCGATAAGCCATTTCTATTATTTTATTTAATGCTTTGTTTTCCACAAAAAAAAAATTGTTAAATATTATTCAACATTCTTAAATTTGTGATTATATTTTTTCATAAACTGAGTTGCAAAATATCAACTTTGGAATATATTTTCTTTAAACATTTCTGTTGACGTAAACGCATTCTTTAAATGATAAAAGTCGCATGCTATGCCAAGAACTATACTTATTTGAAAATATATACTTGTTTACGTTTTCTAAATTTGCAAGTAGGTGAACTGGTAATACCTACATAATAAATGAAAATATTTGGATTTAAACGATATAATTAAACACTATGAAATTTGTTTAGCACAGAAACTATACAGGACGTAACAAAATATTATGCGTTGTATAAAACATTTTTTCAAAGCTCCCTTCTTTAAATAAATGTGAACTATGGTTAAATTTAAGACCTAGTACTTTGTTACACCTTGTATACACGTTAATGCGGTATATTTATAAACTATCTCAGTATTTATCTAATCTGTTTTATTTATTTTTCAGGTAAGTCTACAGAAATACCTTGAAACATTTATGTGTAAGTACCACGTTTATCTTTTAGAAAAAAGTCAATGTTATGATTTTATACAAAGAAATGTGTTTCTAAAATAAATTTACCATCCAAAAATTATTCACTTTTATATAGTATATTGTGACAATAATTGGGGGTTGGAAGTAACAATTTTTATTTTATTTTAAATATCTAATAGAATATAAATATTACTTACTTATTATGTATATATTTTAATACGCAAAAAGAAAACGGAGGAGTGTGAGATTTTGCATAGTTAAAGTTTATTTACAGGAGGAGTTTAATATATAATATGTATTAAAAATGAATTCAAAATTAATTATATATAGTACTATTTTTTTTGGTATAGGTAAGATGGCCGAGTGGGCATTCTATTTCATTTTTGAAGGGGAACCTTTCCCCCGCTGCGTTGAACGATTTCTGGATAGGTAAAAAATAGGAAACAAATGGTGAAAATAGAAAAAATATTGAAAAAGAGGAAAAAAGTCAAAACAGAGAAACAGAGAACTAGAAAAAAAAGGAAAAAACAGGAAAAAAGTTAAAATAAAAAGAAAAACAGGAAAAAATGGGGAAAAACAGTCAAATATAGGTTAAAACAAGAAATATGGGGAAAATGGAAAAAAGGGGAAAACAGGGAAAAATGCAAACAAATAGAGAAAAACAGGAAGAATGGGAAAAACGGAAAAAAATAGAAAAAAAAATTGAGAAAAATAGGAAAAAAACAGGAAACAACATAAAAAATTTGGACAAAAAAAGGGAAATATAGACAAAACTAAGAAAAATGGGGATAAATATAAAAAACATAAAAAAATTGTTTCAAATTAAAAACAATTATTATAAAATAAGAAAAAGTAGGGAAAAACAGTAAAATATAAAATAAAGAATAAAACAACTCGAAGTCATACCACAAAAATATTTAATAATGACGAAACGTCTAAAAAGGCGACATGTTTCGGTCTACACGACCATCATCAGGCAAATTGGATCCAAAGCGTTGAAAAACCGTTATAAATTATTTTGGTATGTTACATTGTGAAAATTTAACTTAAAAATAGAAACTTAAAATTAAATTAAAAGAAATTTAAATAAGTCAATGTGAGTTATTTAAAAAAATAAATAACTTAAAAAAATAAATAACTCACATGTAATTATTTAAATTTCTTTTATTGTAATTTTAAGTTTATGTTAAGTTAAATTTTCTCAATGTAATATACCATAATAATTTATAACGGTTTTTCAAAGCTTTGGATCCAATTTTCCTGATGATGGTCGTGTAGACCGAAACATGTCGCCTTTTTAGACGTTTCGTCATTATTAAATATTTTTGTGGTATGAGTTCGAGTTTTTTTATTCTTTATTGAATACTTTACCATATTTGAGTTTGTTTTTTATTTAGTAAAATATAGGTTAAAACAAGAAATATGGGGAAAAATAGAAAAAACTGAAAAAGGGAAAAACAGGAAAACGTACAAAAAATAGAGAAAAATGGGAACATGGGAAAAACAGAAAAAAATAGGAAAATAGGAAAAAACTAGAGAATAATAAGAAAAAACAGGAAATCACATAGAAAAAAGGAAAAAACAGGAAAACATGGACAAAAATAGGAAAAATGGGGATAAATATAAAAAAAATTAAGAAATAGTATAAAATAAGAAAAAAATAGTATAAAATAAGAAAAAAAAAAATAGTAAAAAGTACTGAAAAACAGTAAAATATAGGTTAAAACAAGAAATATGGAGAAAAATAGAAAAACTGGGAAAAGGGAGAAACCAGGGAAAAATGCAAACAAATAGAGAAAAGCGGGAAAAATAGGAAAAACGGAAAAAATAGGAAAAAAATAGAGAAAAATAGGAAGTAAACAGGAAGCAACATATAAAAATAGGAAAAAAGGAAAATATAGAAAAAATAGGAAAAATGGGGGTACATATAAAAAAAACATAAAAAAATAGTGTAAAATAAGAAAAAAAATACGAAAAAGTTTAAAAAAAAAGTGAAAAATAGGAAAATATAGGCAAAAATAGAAAAAATGGAAAAAAACAGAAAAAATCATAAAAAAAATATTCAAAAACAGGAAAAAACATGGAAACCGGAATAAATAGAAAAATTGAAAAAAAATAAAATAGACAAAATGCAAAAAAATTGGAAAAAAAGGAAAAGTAAGAGGAAAATATAGGATAATAGGGAAATATAGGCAAAAATAGGAAAATGGGGGAAAATAAAAAAAACAATACAAAACAGTAAAAAATTGGAAAAAACGGAAAAAAATAAAAATTGAGAAAAATATGAAAAAATAAGTATAAGGATAAACTTTAAATTTTAATGAATTACGGTCGAATTTCAACCACTGGGCAACCATTAGTAATATTTAATGGGACCAGAAGCCCAACTCCTGGGTTTAAATTTACTTTCTTCAATGATCGCATATTCCAAATTAAACTTCCCAATGTTCACTTCTAAACTAGATCTACAGCTCGCAAAAATTTTTGCTGAATCACCAAAATTTAACCAAAAAAAAATTATCAATTAATTTAAATAATACGATGCATGGTGCTATTTAATTTTCTAGAGCCATGGAAAAATTGTAATTTTCAAACATTTTTATGAATAAATATTTTTCTCTAAAATTAGAATAGTATTTTATATAAATAATAATTTAATTAAAACTGGACAAAAGACAAATTAATATTTTAGTCTGATGAATCTTTAGTAAGTACTAAAAATAAATAATCAAATCCATCCAAATTCTTGTAATTTTTTATCAAATTTTTTGAAATTGTTGAAATTTTTAAAAATTTTCATAAAAATTCTTGTAATTTTTTATTAAGTCTTGAAATTTTGAATATTGTGCTTGAATTGAAACATATTTGTTTAATTTCAAAAATACTAAAGTAACTACAAACATGTTTACATGTTACACCATTCAGGGAGTTAGTTTCTGAGATACAAAATAAAAATTAAAAATTTACCTTATTTCAAAAACGGATTTTAATAAAATTTTTATTTTATATTTGATGCACAATTTTTCGACAAAAACGACATTTTTAAAAATTCATCAATTGGAGCGTTATCGGCTGCCTATTTTTACATCTAAAATTTTTATGCTGCTGGAGAAAATATTGTTTTTTAATTTATTTTGAAATTTCTGATAATTTTTAGTAAACAAACGAATAACCTACGATATGTAGCTAAAATGAACGGTTTTACAGATATTTATTTGCCTTTATACAAAAATCCTTTTAATTTAATTTGTAGTTTTTCTGATTATTTTAATAATTCGCTAAATAAAAAAAAGAAGGTAACACTGTCACTGGATTAATTTTCAAAAATATTATTTTTTTACAACTCTGCGCCTCGGCTGGTAAACTGTTCTCTCGCTTCAAAAAATGTTACTTTCGTCACTCGTAAAACAATAAATTTGAAAATTTTATTGAAAGCCGTTTTTGAATTTAGGCACAGTTTGATTTTTATTTTTAACACTTTGTGCCCCTAAAGGGATTATGAACGTTATCGGTCAAATATTACAACACCCTGTATTTACTTTTGTTAAAATAGCTTTTTTTAATAATAACGACTTACTTCTTAATACCATTTTTAAAACTGTATTACTAAAATTTTGGTTCTTGATGAAGTACTTTTGTCAAATACAGTTGATTTAAAATCTGTGATAAAATCAATTTATTTTTGTTAATTAAAAAAGTTCAATTTTATGGACAAATTTCCAAAAACTAAAAAAAAAGCCACAGACAATACTAAAATATAAAAAATAACTAAAAATAGTATTTTAATTTTAAGGACTTCTGAAAATTAAAAATACAGATTATTAGATTATTTATTTCTCGCAAGCAGAGTTGGCCTATAACACGGACTCCAGATAAAATTGAATTAAGGTTGTGAACTGACAAATGAATCACCAATTAGCATTTATTTATATTCTAGTGGCAGCCAAGGGCACGCCTATGATGTAATTAGTTAAACCATAGACGCTAAAAATTGTTGTCTATGTGCCGGTATGCGTAATCAAATCAAAAATTGATAGACGTATCATCGAACTAGATAAACTGACCTATATTAATAACAGTATAATAATTTTTGCGTTTGAGACAAAATCACGAGAAAATTTTGGATAAAACTGACATTAGTTTTCATTTAATTAAGGATGGAAATATTTATTAAAAATGTATTTTAGGGTATGACGTCAAATACCTTCAATTGCAAGTTATTTTGTTCCTTCACTGTATAATGTACTTTGCCTATTCTAAATTATTTTTTTATATAAAATATAACTTAGCTGAATAGGCTGTTTAAAAAATTGTGGGTACCAAAAAAAATTAAAAAGTGGGTCCATAGTATATTGTGCAGAAACGTGCTAATTTCTCATGAGTTTAAAAAACGATTTAATGAATACTACTAATTAATGGAATTTACTCGTAAACAAATTAAACAAAAATCACTTTAAAAAATTCATTCATGACATCATTATGTGTTAAAGAAGTAAACGGCAGTTACGTACTTTCAAGTGTGTAATGATAAAAGAGAGTAGAAAAAAATATATATTTTTCTTTGTCACATTAATTTTAAGTAGAGCGGTTTCGGCAACACAATGCAATCATCAGGACAATTGTAAAAAATTTAAAAGTTAAAGATAAAATAGCGAAAAAATAACATGGTAAAATTTTTTTGTACATAATGTTATTAACGTCAATATTGTTTGGCTCTCTTGAAGAAAACCATAAGGCTTTGACCATCCATAAATACTTCGTTTAACTTTAATTTTGATCCAGCTTGTTTTTGGATCATTTATCTTCAAATCAAAATATAACAAACATCATTAACCCCACTTTTTTACTCTCAAGTCAGTTTTTTCTTATTTTCGTAAGTACCATGTTATTTTTTCTCTATTTTTTTATCTTTAACTTTTAAATTTTTTTTATAGTTGTCCTGATGATGGCACTGTGTTGCTCGATTTAAAATTTATGTGATGTATATTTTTTTCTACTCTCTCTATCATTGAAAGTACTACTGCCTTTTATTTCTTTAATTAATAAGTGTGTACGCACCAACTCGTTACCTTTTATTACCAAATAAATTGTAGTTATAATTCAATGTAAAATTGGAACAATTTTTAATCAAAATTTTGGGAGAGTTAGTGTTGGAAACATTTGAAACATTTTCTGTAATAATCAAATTAGATGTAGAAGTTGAAGGTGCATGACTTACGAAATTTTGTACAATTGTAAAAGAGGTTGAGATACTGCATTAAACATTTGTATATCAATTGAATGCATTATATTGTTAGATATGTTCATTTTGGATTGCAAACAGTCATCAACATAACCTTCGGCTACAATATTTGACCGCCAACCATTGAAATGTGTACCGTGTATACAATTTTGGGTTCGGTAACTTTAAATATGATGTAATTTCTTGAGACATTTTACCAAACTTGTTGATTCCTACCACTTGTACATTTCCCCTTTTGATAATTTAAAAGAAAAAACGATTTTCAGATAGATTAGAAACATGCAAAAAATATATTTTTTGCAGAGACTATAAAAGGTACCGGTAATTGTAAAACTTGGAATTTTTGTTTTTGTGTCGTTTAATTTTAGTATTAAATCGGATTGTCCACAATTCACTTCTTCAACATGCATCACTAACTGCAATAACCTACAATGATTAAATATTAAATTTGTATTGTCAAATGTATATTTTTAAATAAAAGATATTATCCATTCCCAAATGTGGTATATTATATCAAAAGGAGATAAAAACTCAAAGTCAATACCATATGAAATTTAATTTACGGTAATTAAAATTAAATTGAAATTATCAATATCGCAACATGTTTCGGCACTCAGGTCATCATCAGGCGCTAAAAATTACAGGTTACATAAGTATAAAAGTTAAAAAACAAAATTATTGAAAACTTAAATGTTTGAACAACAATTTAAACTTAGAATTAAAAATATTTTAGGCCGTGGACAAACATCCGACAGTCGGACGTTTATATCAATTACTAAACGTCCGACAGTCGGAGTTCTTTAAAATAAACTAAAACAGTATTGTAACTATACATTTTTCGATGTTATCAAATTTAAAAGTACTTTACTCTTGAGTAAAATTCATATTTTTTGACAAACCTCGTATACTACTAGAAAAAATTGATATCTGATGATTGTATTTTAGATTTTAGAACAAGCAGAACTTTTTATGAAGAATAAGTTTTTTTCCTAAAATTAATAATAATAAAGTTTCCCATATAGTTCCAACTTACTGAGACCATAAAAAGTTCTATGTATAAAATCTTGCGTACCTTTGTCAATTGTTTTGAATTTTTTTTTACACGTTTTTTACAAATGATCCATAGCAAACCCTTTCGTGATCATTCCATAAATGGAAAATTTATTTATTTTGGTTAATTTAGCAATTTTTATTATGATTACCTTATCAAAAAAAATCGACCATTTTTAAAATTACATTGGGTTGGTATGTGTAAATCTTTTTGTTAAATTCATACTTGTCTTTATTATCACTACAATATTCAATTTCATTATTTTCATTAGTCCATGCTCACCAAAACGCCATATTTTTATTTATTTATTAAATCTCTAAAACTCAACACATCTACTCCAAAAGCAACGGCCCGAACGCTACTCCACTGCTATTTGCAAACCACTTTCTCGGTTATTTTCAAACATGAAAAAGGTGATTTATAGTTTTTTAGCCTTGACACGCCCATGCGTTTAACCTTACGATTCGCCGTTTTAATTGGTTCAACAGCATAGATTGTGTATTTTGCTGGACGTCAATCAAGTCCACATGGACAGACGTTTTCTTTGATAGTTACCGAATTTTATGAGTAATAAAATTTTTGTTTATTAATTTGGCACAAGTGCAGTGCGTATATATTAAATATTGATTACGCCTCACATAACTGTGTTTTACAATTGATAATAGATAAACGTTAGGTATCTATCGTCCGGTGCTTCTTTGATAAATTGGTTTATTTGTTCAGATGTCAGAGTCTGTGTTTTCTTCACAAAATGTCCGTCAGATTTTCTTTTTAAAAAAGCACGTAATTTTACATACGTCGATATATCAATACCATGAATAATATTATTAGTTTATTACATTGAATATATGAAGCTTTTCTTGATTGAGATAGTTCTTCAAAATATGCCATAATTATATTTTCAGAAAAACTTTTAGTTTTATATTTTTTGGTCCAATCCATAAACTGTTTGTATGTAGTTACATATATCCTCTTGAAGTTGAAGGTAACAAATTTAATAATAATGCAGTAACTTCTTCTCTAAATTCTGGTGTAGTATTTTTAATTTCAGAATTATCGCTATCCATTTTAATTTATTCTTCTTTTAAAAATGTGCGACGTTTGTGAATAATCTTGAGATTCAGGCGACAGGATGAATAATGTCCATCGGTTACCTAGAAACGTGTAGTTGGGCTCAATAATATGGTTGGTTAAAGTTGGTTCAATTTTACCAGAAATAAACTCCAATCTTCATATTTTAATATATTTCAATTTTATTTCTAAATCTTATTTTCATAAAAATATAATTCAATTCATTTCTACTTGTCTAGACATGCATATCTCCTACGTCACTGCGTACCTTCTAGAATAATCCAAGATTACATTAGCAGACATAGTTCATCTCTTGTTAAAACTATTATATCTTTAGCTCTCATAGCTGCTTCAAAATAGTATGTCTAAAATTATTCATCCAACGAATTTTACCCAAATGCGGCCTCTCAACACCATCACATCGCTCTTATTTAACCAATCAAATTAAGCTCGTCAAGTTTTTAATGGCATCGTGAGTAGTGGTACTTCACAGAGACGACCGGTCGCATCCATCAGTTCATCATAATTTCTCAATAAAAGATGTTCTC
Source organism: Neocrepidodera transversa (assembly GCA_963243735.1). Taxonomy (NCBI): domain Eukaryota; kingdom Metazoa; phylum Arthropoda; class Insecta; order Coleoptera; family Chrysomelidae; genus Neocrepidodera; species Neocrepidodera transversa. Next base: position 17,398,248 of record OY725343.1, read on the forward strand.
CATTTAGAGAAAAATATTCTCCACGTTAATTAAAATACCGCAAATGAATGCCGGTATTTATTACATTAAATTAAATTTTAGCGTGCTGAATGCACCAATAATGTGAATTTTCTAAGGTTCAAAAATATAAATTGTACCAAAGTTATTAAATTTGATTAATTGTGTTAAAATGGTGCGGTGCAGTTATCTTTAAATTAAATACTCCAGTGTTGGTAACAAAAGTGATATCGGTTGTGTTGTTAGATCAAATAAGTTTGATCTAAAAATGTACCATTTGTTTAATTGTAATAATAAAGTTGATATGAATAAATAAGCATATACAACGCTCTTTAGAATCAAAATAAAGTTTATTCATTTATTGGTGCAGTCTCAGTTCTGCATACAACTGAGTGGTTCTTCAACAATAATTATCTTCCAAGTCCACTTTGATAGTAACAAGGTATAATTCTTGTCTGTTAACCCACCAAGAATTACAGTGGGTATTCGAGACTATGTCTATGATTTTTGTTTTTTATGGTACTGTGCCGAAAGAAACTTTTTGGCACAGAAATGTCACTTTTCGGCACTCATATTTCAATTCGACGTTATTATGCAAAAACGATCAAACCCACAAACTTCCAAAAAATCAGTTTATTGTTTCAAACTGTCTAAGAGGGAAGATATTTCATTGTGCAAAGACTATCCGAACGATTTTCTCAGCTGATATTTGGAAATTTCAATAATTCTCCAACCCACGTTGTAGATTCCGTCCTCAATATATAATACAAAACCGTCCGCAATGTATTTTTTCCAAATGATATTGATCGAAATATCTATTACTTGTTAATATTTTTTATAAATATGTTTCAAACTAAATCGTTTTTGTATAACAACGTCTAATTATTGTGATAAAAAAAAGTTTGCGAACATTGAACTATGCAGAAAAGCGTGTTTTGAGTTGTCAAAATAAAAATTATATCTATATCGTATGAATTATCTTTTACTTGCGATCGTTAAATCTAAAGCCCTTATATCAACCCCTTGACGTGCCACTTTTCTTTTCAAACTGAGTAAAAGAACTAAATAATTTCTTAGAGCTTGTTATACATTGATTATTCAAATTCATACTGGCGTACGGAGGTCAATGATGTAATGAGATAAATCATCGAGGCTAAATTTATAACCGCGATCGCCATTTTGTAAAAAAATCACCACTATAAATAGACATATATTGAGGCGGCGGAGAGTTCTGCGGCGTTAACTTGTTTAATTACATAATGTACCCAATTTGTTGCTGTTTTTGTGTTCTGAAACAAGTCTAAAACGCATTTCACAACTGGTAATTACGTAATATTTTAATGTATGTCAAAGTTTGCAAAAAAATTGTAGTATTTACACACGACTCGTGTAACTATTTAATTTTATCGTTTTATAATATGAAAACAAACTAAATGTTTATAAGATTTTTCATATTTTCTGTCACTACAAAATATAACCTAACAGATTATAGAATTGACTATTAGTTATTAATAAACGTTTAAAGCGATAATTAAATTACAATTTGTAAATCATTAAAGCATTAACATTAACTCCTTTTTTACAATTTTTGCTTTAAAATAATTTTGTTTGTAACAATGTTAAGAACAGTAGTACTTGGTTTTAATTTATTAATATTGCATGGATTCACAGCCTTTTATAGAAAGTTAGATCTTCCATGACTGATTTCCTATTGGGACACGACAATCCATCCCGGAAAATTCTTCCCCAGACAATCCTTCCACGACAACCCTTTCCCACGACAATCCTTCCCAGCAACAATACTTACTGGACATTTCTTCCCCAAACAATCCATTCCTAAGACAATTTATCCACAATTATTTTTTACTATGACTATTTTCCATAATATGATTGATACTTATGCTTGCCAGTGAATATATTTATCTTCCGCAACCTGACCGCTGCAAAGTATATACGAATATCCAGAGTGTTGTGATATTCGACCGACAACGTTCTTAAGCTGAGAACTCTTTTAATATGATAAAATTTAATATAGGAGCTAGGGTCTCATTTTCCGATGTTAAAATAAAATCAAAATTTGGTGCACAATTAGACTCTTAAATAATGGGGTAGTAGTTATTTTTGTCCCCATAATTTTTACGCCGCCACGGGAAAAGTTATAGGAGCAATGTTACTTTTCCGACCCACCTCCGGGAAGGGAAAGTATTGTGAACTAAAAAAGTTTTCGAGATGAAGATGGAAATATCCATTTTGAGGTCACCTGAGATGATTAAGACCATTTCCAGACATTTCCAGATCGAAGTCTGTCTGTCTGTGTGTATTCATCCGTTTAATCCCATTGAGCTGAAATTTGGTATATGGGTTTGGATTACCCGTCGGAAGAACCCATTAGTTTTTGTACGACATCTGTCAAACGGAAGTGTCACTTACAAAAAATGTTGATGCAATATGTCACGGAATTTGACTTGTAATATGTCATTTGAAAGCCCTTGAAAAACTATTCAGAACAGTCAAAATTATTTCTCCAATTGTCACCTGTCAAAAATAAAAAAATGTCAAAATTTGAAACTTTAACATTAAATATCTGAAAAAGTATTCGTGGATATTCGTCTGGAATGTTTTGGGGCGACACAACCAATTTTATTTTATTTAGTGAATTATTAAAACAAATTAAATTAAAAAATAATTAATTGAAGATTTTTGTATAAAGGCAAATATCTTTTATTTTAGCTCTATTAAAGGTTATTTGTTTTTTTTTTTATTAGAAAGATGAAATATTTATAACTAAATTATAAAACAGTATTTTCTCCAGTAGCTTAAAAATTATGCGAAATAGTCACTACCCCTGATAATGCGCTCACTGGAAATATTTTTAGAAATGTAATTTTTCTAGAAATAATGTGCAGCAAAATTAAAAAAATGTGTTTAAGTCCAGCATAATATTTACTTTTAATTTTTAATTAACATTAGTAGGCTACGCGCTAACTATGTGTCAATAGCCTAATTTCAAATAGATCTTAGATCTCTGTTGCGTCAAATTTTGGTCCTATAAACAAAGACTTCTATCAATAAACGAAGAAATGTCGTTTGATATGTGACTTCACATTATTTATTAGTAATTTGCAAATTTGCAAAAACTAAAAAACATTTAATCATTAAATGAAAATCAAAATCATGTATAGTCGGCACGTTTAGAGAAGAACCCATTACGTCACACTAGGCATCGACAACGCCTCCTTTCTTGGCAGGAGGGGAGGCGATATCAGCTTCCAGTGACATCTATGTTTTAGAATAAAATTAAAACCTATATTAAAAAGTAAATTATTTATTAATGTCAACTGAACACACTAAAATTTCGAATTTTGTCAGTGACCATCGTGACGTAATGGGTTCTTCTCTAAACGGGCCGACTATACCACAATAATATATTAATAAAGTAGAAGGGCAACTAGATTCGGCTAACAGGTCATATATACTTTTAAAAAAGTGTTAAATTTAATTTGTTCACGCAATCACTTGAATAAGTAACATTGTGAAGAGGGGGTCGGGGATTAAGGCAGATAAAGGTGCATGAAAATTAAAATTTAAATGGTTAAGTATATAGTAGAAATACGATTAGTTTAAATAATTTTTTTCTGCCTTACCATTACAATTTTTTAATTTTTAATTTTCATGTACCTTTATCTCCCTTAACCCACCCCTCCCCCATATTAACAATGTTACTTATTGAAGGGTTTACTTGCACAAATTAAATTTAACAATTTTTTAAAAGTATATATGGCTTGAAGATGGTTTGTTAGCCGAAACTAGTTGCCCTTCTACTTAATTAAGATATTATTGTGGTACATGATTTTGAGTTTCATTTATTGATTAATACTTCGCCATATTTGAGATATGGATTTAAAAAACATTTCTTTTATACACTTATATTTAATATTCAAAATTAAGAGCACTGAACGCCTAAAAATTACTAAATTTTGTTCTATGCTCGTCAATAGGGGTAATAAACATATTAAAGTAAAAAATCAGAAAAAAAAATTATGCAAGCATCCCTTTAGAACGGCTGCAGCAACTACCGACTACGAATTGAGTCGTCTTACTCTATAAGAACTTCAGCGTCTAAGAATCCCATAATTTTAATCTATGCCAGTGCCGTGCGCGATTTAACTTAAATATTTTAAGTAGTATGGAAATCAATGTAACTTCGTTACAATTTATTACATATCGATGCAGTCATGCCGCCATTTTAGACGAAGAGCTTTCATTGTAATCGACTAATCGATCCAAAAACTAAGAAGCTAATTCGATGCGACTGTTCACTCCGAGAGTTAATAAGACAGTTATTTGTGGCGGGTTATTTTGTTTTTCCAAACCATAAATTCCAGGATAACTAGGAGTCTAGTGAAAAGTAGAACGAATCTGATTGGTTAAGATTTAGTGGCGCGATTTTGTGTAACTGTCGATTTGACTCCTTTGTAAATATGGAATATACTTTTAAAACAATATTTCTCGTCTCTGCGACTGAGATTGAAGATTTGTTGAATCTTTCTAAGAATTGGAATGACGTAGATATGCAAGCTGTGACTTGAAGAAAATATTTGCCGTTTTTTATAAAAAACGTAGTTGCAAAATAATAACGATATTGGATATAGATAGGATTATAAATTCTGGATAATTTTTCAATAAAATTTATCCAACAATAAACCTTCTAAATGACACACAGTGATTTCATTTGAAACAAAACATAAACCACAAACCCAATGTCATATTGCAAATACTTATTACGTTTGATCATGAAACACACTGTATATTTTAGTATAATATAAACTCTCAAAAAATGAATTATATTTTGTTGAGCAATATATTATTTCTAAATTCATATTTTTACTGGTCTGTTAATCAATTTGTTTATCATTATTATATAATCCAACATATTACGAAGCTTGTTAACTGCCAATAAGTATAATATCTCGAAATATGAAAATTAATAATCCCTAAATTCAGAACTAAACTGGAACAATTACTTAAACAAAACTTGGGGGAAGTCGGTATCAAATAATTCGAAACTAGTTAGAACACAGAAAGGGAGACGTATTGAATAATGAAGCCACAAAATATAGGTAAACCACCGGAAGCTTTACAAGGTTTTCCTTGGGTGTTTGGTTAACGCGCTCCGTTCCATCCTCGCTCTTATATCATTTTCGGATCGTATTTATACACGACACAATAAAGTCAAATAATTTTGTGTTTATGTATACCAAGATCTTTACTGAGATTAATCTCACTAGAAATCGATTTGTTTGTTTATTAAATTGATTGAAATTTAAACTTTGGACTAAAATTGTATATTTTATTATTATAGAACTAAGTAACAATTGCAAAATTATGACAAAATTTTGTTGTCCGTGACTCTTAATAATTTCGAGTATTTCGGACCGCGATGTTCATTAATTACGGCACGTCGTGGATCTAAAGATGGCCGCCTCGCTAACAACAAGAGACCCGAGGACCGGTGACATATAAAAATGATATGAGCCCCACTAGTGACACGGTGGAAGCAGATAGGAGTGACTAGATGGACGGACAGACGTGACGATGTGCCGGGTGGCGACGGTCCCCCCAAACCGTTCCGGAAATCTAATTACTTTCAGTTTTGGGGACGATTATTCAAACCGAGTCGTCATACTAGAAAGGCGAATATATTAAAAGTAATGTATGTGCAACGGAGTTTTTGACAAGTGAATATATATCAAGAGCGTCGATGGGAGTTTTTAAAATATTTGTTTTTGTCGACACTAATTAATTTTTTTATAAGTGATAAATCTTTTATGACAGGCAAATAAAGTAAATCCGACGTTCTGCATTTATTCAATTTATTTAAAAGTAGAATTTAGACAAAAAAAGTAATGAGTCGGCATAGGTGACATACTGAAAATAAAAGATTATTTTCTTTACGGAATGTAGCTACAACCCGGGTAAACATAATTCATCACTTACATGTTTAATGCGGCCATTTTGTGCCGGCATTCAACCACAATGGACATAATGGATGACTGTTAGTATACTAATTTGCGCACTAGTATACTCTACGGACGTTTGTCGAAAAATTAAATTGAATAAACGGTCCTGCATAGGCACCGCCGCCTCCAGAGGGCAGTTATGTATACTGCGTCGCCCCAGCCTTCCAATTTCTCCACAACCGGCCAAGTTCAACGTTTAAGTACTCCGGGACAAGGGTGAAATTTTTAATTGTTGTAATGCTAATTGTAAATTCAAAAGCAAATCAATATAAAAAAAATTTTATGCATAACATTTGTTAAATTTCAAAAAACAATTATAAAAGTAAAATTTTAAATAGAGCTAAAATATGCTGAAAAGTTAAAATTGGAGAAGATGTTAAAATAATTGATATTGTAATGTATTTGTTTTTGGTCTCTGGTTGGATCCTTGGTCCTTTTTTATTACAAGTAATACTTTTATTTTATTAATAATAAATACATAAATACAGATTTTTCAGCGTAATGGATAAAGGTCTTATTTCCTTTTTATATTTGTATCTATTTGTTGTGTTTTTTCTGTATTTTTCTTATATTTATTTTCTTTTATATTCGTGTTTACATTTTTAATTCTCATCTCCATTTTTTCTTGCAATAGCCCCACTGGTTGTAGCTTCTTTTATCTTCTCATTTGCCTCTTTTCTACTTGGTTTTTCTGCTCTTCTAGGAATTTGTCACTCATTGGTTCTTTCACTTTAATTTGTTAGCTTTTTTTATTGTTCGACTTATTCTAGGTCCTCTTCCATCTTTCTAGTGGTATCCATTAACTTTCTTATGTTCCTAATGGTTTCTTTTAAGGTTTTGACAATCACTAAATCTGCACAAATGCTGTCAATCCGTCAAAAATGGTAGTTCTAAATAGACTGGATCAGGAGTACACATTAAATGAATAAACATGGAGAGGAGCGTACTACTATGTGTAAAAGTAAAGACAATTTACTAAAATATATTTAATAAGATCAGCTTAGCGCTTTCTTCCAATGACCATCATCAGAGCCTTCGACGAAGGCTCTGATGATGGTCATGTGTTGTGTGAGAACATTTAAAGATGGACCAACTGCAGATTCTATCAAAAAGGCCAAAGCATTAGGTTTAAATAATCCACTATAGATTATCCAACCACTAAAATGACACCTTCAGCGCCTCCACTTCTCTAATTTTCCCTTTATTCTTTCGTTCCCCACTTCTCTAATTTTTAACTAAGCGGTCGGTTAGTAGTTTGACAAAGTTTTCTTTTTAAACTTTGTATTGTCTCAGTGGACACATCCTAACAGATTAGCCATACTGTATATTTTAACACAAAATTACTAGTCAGCCTGACATCTGTCATTTTAAGAAAAAAGAAATATTGGACAATGTACTATTTTCAATAGTTAATATCTAGTGTTTTAACTATGTTTGCAAAATTTACGTTTAGTTTCCTCAGTTTAGGAACCTTACTGTCAGTAGATAGAACGTCCTTTAACTTTAAAGACTCAATAAGTAAAGGCAATGACGTTTAGAATAAAACTTTACAAGTTGATTTCTTAAACAATTGTCACAATCTAAACGTCATTGTCATTAGTTATAGAACCGTTAAAGTTAAAGAACGTTCTATCTACTGACAGATTATCTCTTATTAGTTCTTTAGATTTTAACATTTAGTAAATTGGTTCAAATTAAAATAATTGTATTTAGGACAAAAATCGTTTTGACAAATTATGAAATATATCTTCCAACAGAAACATTTTTCAGCATTTCATCAAAATTATAGCAAAAAAAAACAAAAATTTAAAAAAGAATAACGTATAAAAATTTGTATAGAAAAGCGTGTTTTGCATAGTGGTTGTAGAAAAATACAGTTTTTACTGTGACTGATGTTATTTGTAAGTTATTTAATAAAGCGATGTATATTATTTTTAGTATTAAATTGGCAAATGTGCTGTTACATTGAATTTATATTGGATAAATTTATCCAGCCTATTTGAGTTAATTTAAGGATTATCCTGTTTTAACATCCAATGTTCAACAACGGATAAGTAGAAAATACATTGAAAGTCGACAGAAATAAATATATTTTACAGTAGAAATAAAACTCCAAGTCATGTACCACAATATAATTAAACAGTGGTTTAGGGGGCAACTAGTTTCCGCTTATGAGCCATCATCAGGCCTAGAAACAAATTACTCAGTTTGTAACAAAAAACAATTTTTATACAATACAATCGAAGAATATTTTACTTACCAAATTTTGTATTTAAAAAGAATTATAATTAAAATAAAAGGTTAAAAATTTACATATTATTTAAGGGGGAGGAGTTGGGCTTGGGAGAGTAGATACATGAAATTTTGACGAACGAATTTTTTTTTTTAAATAAATTAATGTTGCTGTCTAAAAAACAGGTAATTTAAGGTTATTTTAGGTATGCAACCGTAGTGATTCACGAAGGGCACTTGCATCGTGCCATGTAAACATTAACGGAGAACTGAAGATAAAGAACATTTTGTTCTTCCATCTTCAAGATGGCCGGAAAGGAAAAATCGCTTATTGAATTGAAGTAAAATGGTTCGTGCAACGAACGTATCCATACCAAAAATGTTGGTTCGGCGAAGGAAACGATGAGGAGAAGCCCCAAAGGCCAAAATGTTATTAAAGGATCCAGTGGGATCAGTAGAATAAACAACGGGTAGGAAAACCCGAAATTCAGCGGATTTTTTAGATTCAAACATTAGCGATTAATTTTTGACAATAATTAATGTATGAAAATTCACTACAAGATGGTTACTTGACAACTGACACATAATGAAAAGAGACGGGATAGGAGGTAGAAAAATGGAGGGAATTTCAAAGTTAAAATTTTTAAATATATGACGGATCTGACATCTTACCGAAAACTAGTGAACAAGCAAAAAGTTACCAGTTAAATATTATAAACTGTGAAAGGTAAAGTTAATACAAATTATACAAATTTAAAAGAAATTAAAAATTTTTCTGTACATTGAGATTGGGTACAGTTATGCGTAAAAATAAGAAGAAGAATGCCAAATGAATAACCAAAAGTCAAAGAAGAACTATTGAGGTTATAAAAAGGGATTTGATAATGAATTAAATTAATATAAGCAGAAACTAGTTGCCCCCTTAACAAACTACTGTTTAACTATATTGTGGTACATGACTTGGAGTTTTATTTCTACTGAATAATTTGACCACATTTGAGGTATGGATAGAATTAAATATATTTTAGCTAATGTTCAAGAATTTTAATATAATCCAGAAATATTGTACAGACAACATTACCAAATACGTTCTTGTAAAGATAATTAACTTGATTGCTTGATTTGATCGATGTTAGTGACTGACGTTTAGGCCTCAACACCGCAACCTTAAGACTTATTGCATTGTACCAATTACATCGTTGTTATCAGGTGAAAAGTTTTGTTACCTTTATTAGGCCTAGCAGCTTCTTCACCAGATTTTCACTGGGGAAGACCTGTGAATTTTCTGCCACAGGGCACAGTGTATAAGTGCTTGACACTCCAGTATAATGTGAGCTTCTGAGTAATCTTCCTCATTACGTAATCATTACAGATGGGTTCGTCTTGGTAGATGCCCATTTTGTGTAGGTCTTCCCTAAGGTAGTAATGTTCATTTATTAGTCCCGTGACATACTCTATTTGATTTCTGCTTAGCTGCAGAATATCTTTAGTAAGTACTTTTGATGATTTTTTGACCATCAGCTTACTATTTTTTTGACCCGGCACGAGATTACAGCTTGACTGATGTTCGTTAGCCTAGTCAGCCAGAGTCGTACTGAGGATTCTGAATGCCAAATTTGGTCACCAAGGCTTTTCTTTCCAAAGCTTCTTCGTTGCCTGTTATCCCCTTGTATCCCGGAACCCATTTAAGCGTTATCTTGTTTTTGTTAACCAGAACGAGTAGGGTTTGTAGACAGTTCCAGGCCAGTTTTGATCTAATTTTTTTTAATGCTAGAGCTTGTAGGGCTGTCTGACTGTCGCAGAGGCTTGATACCCGTAAATTTGGTCGCCGAGGCTTTTCTTTCCAGAGCTTCTGCTTCCTTGTTGCCTGTTTTCCCCTTGTGTCCGGGAACCCATTTAAGTGTTACCTTGTTTTGGTTAGCCAGAACGAGTAGGGTTTGTGGACAGTTCCAGACCAGTTTTGATCTGTTTTTTTTTCCATGCTAGAGCTTGTAGGGCTGCATGTACCTTTGCTTGGAATACTGACGCAAAATTCCCCAGTGGCGCATGGTTTTTCCGTCTGCGTTTATCACCATATATTCCAGCACCTGTTCCTCTGTCGGTTTTGGATCCATCAGTATACCATATCAATAATTCCTTTCGACAGTTGTATATGTCTTCACCTTTCGATGTTAACAGAATGTTGAATGGTTTGGTGATCTTATTTATTGGTATCATTTCATCACTTCTCATTTCTAGTAACGATTTTTGTTACACTGGTGTGTTCTTGTTCACTTGGACACTAGTTACCGTTACACTTCAATCTGAATGCCCCCATTCTTGCCTCCGCTCTGATATCAAGTGGCGGAGGTTTAGTATGGTAATTAACTTAATAATTGGACTCTAATTTCATCTACTTAATTAATTTGCATGTTAACACCTTCTATTGTAAAGAAATTATAATTCTAATCCACCTAAGTAACTTTAGAAATAATACCTGACTAGCATAATTTTTTTATAAACGTTTCACATAACTATTATAAATATTATAAGACCAATCAATGGTCAAAGGTTTAAATATTTAATGAGCATGAAAAATTGCTGAGCAATTTACTGCTTCTTATTTGTGCCGAAATTGGTTAAATATTAATAGATTTTTCTAATAGTTTCTGCTAAACCAATCATTTTATTTCCTGTCTATATTTATTTTCTAATAAAGGATATAAAATATGCAAGTTTTAAATATTCCAAATACTAGAAAAAAATTCAAAATAGTTATAAAATTTTCTAAACTGAATATTTATTAACCCAATAAAATAATTTTATACAAGGCCAGGCACATTTTTACCAGAATTTCGTTACACATAACATATTGAATATTCCATATAGTTGCACGATACACGTGAATACCTTCCATGACTGGAAAGCAGTTTTTTTGTGGGAAATATTTGCACGGACTTTATAGTGCAATTGCATGCCCGAACCCCGTTAGGTATTAATTATGCATTTTGGAAAATATATTTGTAGGGGAATACTGCAGCCGCTCGGCTTAACGGCGCAATACGTTTTTTTCGAAATAATATTGCAAAACACGCGAAAATGCATGCACGTGATGATATGGTGCGGTATGAATCATCTAAAAGGAACTTTCAACCCTAAATTAGAGAAAATGCCGCAAGAACTCAACCGTGGGTACACACAATGACAGGGGTAGATAATAAAAAACGAAACAACGTAGGAGGTAAAGGGTTTAAAAAACAGAAAAATTTAATAATAATAAACTGGAAATTATTTTTTGTCAGAAAAAAATAAGTATAAGGTAAATTTTTTTTTAAGATTAGCAATATAATAAACAATAATAAACATCGAATATGAAATGAAAAAAGGTGTTTAACAGTTTTAAACCAGATTTGACCAATTTTAAAGATTGAGGTTTTTTTTTGCAGTTATGTGTCTTCAACAATCTACAAAGTTTGGTAAAAAAATATATACAAATTTATAAGTTATGAGAAATAATCATTTTTATATCAGTTAAGAGAAGTGAATATTGTAATATCTATATAATTTTTCGTTGACCGCATCTCGGACTACACTTATAAATACAGTAAAATAACCTGTCCCTTTCGACCGCAAGTCCTACTGTTTTTAGCTTTGACCGCAGATCCCATGACCGCAACTTCCCGACTATCCAGAAATGTATAAATACTTACACATTTGTCATAATGAAATTGTTACTTGGGAAATGTAGGTGAAAAGCTCTCTCTGAGTGTTTGAGAAAAAAATAATTTATAGAAAATGCCGGAAAAAAAGAAAGATTAGATAAGCAAGACATGTTCAAGTGTGTTATGTAAACATAAATAAATATTTACTTAGAGTATTATATTGAATATCATGGTGGAAGTTTCATAAATGAAACAACACTCAGTATTATAAATATCCTGACTAAAAAACTTTCCTCTTGTGACTTATACCTACAAGAACACGTAAGATTTATAGTCTGTAATTAATTAAATGATTATTAAAAAAACATTTTGTTGAAAATAATTAATGTGTTTTCAAGATACTATTACTAGAGTAGTAAAGTAATTTTAATTATCTACCATTTTTATTGAGAATCTATTCATAATAATTTACATCGCTGTTAACTATAAAATAAAGAAATATACAAATTATAAAAACTTGTATTGATAAACAATTAAGAAAATAACCAATTAAGTATAATTTTATTTCCATTCACACCTTTCTTACTATACCCAACATTATGAAATAGACGATAACAATGCTTTATTATTTATTATTATATTTAGTAGTGCGTGTTAACACGATATGGTTAAATAACAAAAGTTCTTGAATATTGACATGTGATAGATAATATCAAAAAATTACTTACTTCTGTGTGAGTAATTCTGCGTGTGTCCTCAAACTTTTTCACCCTTTTGCGTGTAATCCAAGCTGAAATTATCGCGAAAATTGCGAAAAAACACGAGATGTAATCATCGTTGGGGTGCATTTCTAACGACAGTCTATACTTGTAATTGCAAAACGAAATGTTATTCTTGTCTAACGAGGTTACAGAAGGGTGAATGGCGAACCGATTCTCCATTGGGGGAGGAATTTTTCAATTCAATAAAGTTTACCCTAACGTTCTTAAAGTGAATTTGAGACAGCTATTTTTTAGAATATAACTAAAATTTTTATTATAATTCAAAAAGTCAAAATGTAATTGCTGATTTTATATTACTTCAAGATAAGTCAATTTGGAAAAATCCCTTATTTTTTTTTTAATAATTGTGACATTAACAAAATTTAAAAAAAAAGTCCATTTTATTTAAGAAATATCAATTTACTAATTATTATTTTCTTAATTTTTAATAGTATTTTATATTCTATTTCACGACAAAAAATAACCTCTTTTAAAATTGGAACAAATGTTGGTTAGATAAAATAAATAAAGATGCGAATATTTCATGGACTAAAATTAGTGTTTCTGAATAAAAAAAGTGAGCAAAGCCAAATGAAAAATCAATCAAGCAGTGAATATTCCAACCTTAATTTATCAAAGTGACTCAATCGTGGAACTCGTCTAAAATGCTACACTAAAAATTATTGCAATCGATGTGAGAATATTTGTTTTGTTTGACATTCTGTAATTAACTAAAGCTCAAGGTTTTGTAGGTTTATAAAAAATACATATTGCTATAAATTTCCCAATGGAATACTTTTATAACTTATTGGGCACGAAATAAATTGATGTTTATTATTTAAATTAAACAACTTACCTCTATACTCTATTTTTATTTTTTTTATATATTTTCTCAGTATTAATTTTTTGAAAATATTAATATTAGAATTTTTATACACTATTTAAATTTGTTGGACAAACTGTATACAAATTTTAAGATTTTTTTATTATTATTTATTGTTTAATAATTAATTTATCAGCTTCAAATATTTAAAAAAAAATTAAATTTACCTTTCACTCACTGATACAATTAACCAAAGTGAACAAATATGATTAAGAATCGATATAAGTTTGGAATAATTTACTACGGCAGTCGACGTGTTAACATCAACCAATAATCGAAGGACCAACCAATGAAATATTGGATTTTAGATTATCATTATCAACAAGCAAAATTAACGTGAACTGTAAGGATTATTTTTCACCCATTTATTAACTTTTTATTCTAATTATGTAAAATGCTATTGTGAAATCTCAGAAATATTATTTTATTTGTTATAAAATAGGCGCGCTCAACACCGCTATTTTGTCAAGCTCTTATGTGGAGACAATTTCTCTCTGCAATGACTTAGAAGCTTGTGCTAAAGAACACTGACTTTTAGTCATGTCATAATGGACTGAACCATTTTGAAGACTATGCGACCGTCTTGCTCAGGGTTGCCAATGGCCTTCGACGTTATTCCCCGTTGCACGACTGGCGATTCCCCAAAATTCCCCATATAATAAATTTTATTAAACTATATTTAAAACGTTAACCGCCTTGACGGTCGCCAGGGACAGCCAAGTCACCCCTAGAATGGCATATTTTTTTTGTCGAAATATTTGTATTTATCATTGTTTTATCTGGTTGAAAATTTAGTATGGCTTCATGTGATTTGATACCTTCTTTTATATGTAAGAGTGCCGTGGTGGTACAATTGTCCAAATTTGTACGCATATCTGTTTTGATATCATTTAAATTACTGAATAAGTGTAAGTAAAAATGAAACAACTATTTTTAAATTGGGAAACACTGATTGGTTAATTGAATTTTTTAGTTTAAAAACTTGAAATCATGCTGGGAAAAATCAAGCAAAGCATTTGCGTTCCACTCTTAAAAAAAAACAAAAAACCGTTTTGTTGATTAAGTAAAAGTCATTGACAAATAAATCGATCAATAAAATGTCTATGTGAGACTTCGGAATTACGGAATGTGAACTCTGCGAGTGCGAGAAAGAGAGAGAATAACCGTGGAAAGTCAAAAGAGGTAGTATCTACCAAACCTAGAAGACGTTTTAAGAAAAATTAATATATAATTTTGTCACTTACCTACTTTATTTAGTATGAGAAATCCTGGCTCCACAAAATCCTCACAGCAGCTACACCCTACAAAATTCCTTACAGTCGATGGAAATCCCCACATTTTGGGGAATTCCCCACAGGCTGGCAACGCTGGTCTTGCTTGGGAAGCAAAAGAAGAATGAATTCAGGGTTGCCAACTAGCCTTTGCCGATTTACTCTTAAAACTTTTCCGATTTGGTCACAAATTATTCACCACTTCAAAATATTAATATCAAGGCAAATTTTTTGGAAATCGTATAGTATCCCTACGAGCACAAAAGGTCCGATTAACGTTTTTTTATGATTCATTTAACGTCAGAACGTCCAGGGGCTAAAGTAAAACGTTTTATAAACGTTTGTGCAAGATGGACGTCCAAAATATGTTGAGAAATTGTCCAAACTCATAAAATTTAAAAAAAAAAACGTTTTGTATGCTACAGTACTCAGACGTTTTTAAAACCTACGATAAAAAACGTCTAGTAAACGTTTTTGTATCGTCAATGTCAGAATTTTTTTAAAAAGTCATAAAACGTTTTCAGAAAAAGTCAGGAAGTTACGTTTTTTAAACTTTTATAACAACGTTCAAAAGATATTGTATTTTTAAGTCCGCAAAGGTATGTTTTGAGAAAGAAAGTTTAAACGTTTATTTGAATCGTTTTTTAAAACAACCGCTAAAATCTTTATAGAACGTACAATGGGCGTTCTAAAAAAACGTTTAAAAAACGTCTTTTGCCGAACCATTTATTTAGTCAGTTCTAAAAGTTTTTTACAACGTCCAAATGACGTTAGAAGTTGAGACTTTTGCACTAGATAAAAACATCTTATAAACGTTCTCCTGTAACGTTTTTAAAACTTCACGATGGTCGGTGAAGTACGTTTTTAAGACGGTTTTTAAACGTTTCTGTGCTTTTGAGAATTATGTATTTATTATTTTTATTAATACCACAATTTCTTTGATGGATTTTATTTTAAAAACGTTCAAAATCAAAACGGGTGTATCGTTTTCTCCGCGCCTTCACTTTCGTTGCCCTCCAAAAAAAAATAGGGGTTACAAGTTACAAAATATTCTATACAAAACAGTACTAATCATTCCAACATATTTTATTGACTAACAGAGCTCGAAAAATTAGGTCTAAAATAAGATTTTTGAAACCAAAAGGTTTTAATAATTTATGATAGTAGATGACAATTTTTTCTATAACTACCATTCCCAAAAATATACGCTGACCTTCCGATTACTCACAATTGCCCTTCACTCACAAAATTACTCACAGTCTAGTGAAGTTACTCACAAATGTGATGAATTACTCATAAATTGGCAACCCGAATGAATTATATATCGTATTTGGCGGTTAGGTTCTGTTATTTTAAACTTTATTCGCACGTGATCGGGTGAGAATTTAAATGAATCTCATTGGTTTGAAATATGGCGTGACGTGGTTTCATTCGTTTTTACAAGATTGGAATATATTTTTGGTAAGATAATTTTATCGCCTCGCTGGAGAGCAACAGAGAAAAAAGCTTGATTTTTAACATATTTAGGTTTGAATATGATTTTAAATAGGAATATAAGTATCATTGTAAATTCTGGATAATTTTTCAGTGAAATTTATGTACAAAGCACTAATAAAAAAAACTAACTGTATAGTCAGTTACTTCTAGTTTTTGATTTTCTGTCGTTATGGTCTAAATTGTAGAGAAGCTCCACGTTTATGACCGAGTTTAGAGCTCCTATAGAACAGCATCTTTGTCTTCTTCTAATTGGCTAGCATTTTTCCTAACTGTTCCACGTGTCTTTATAGGATATCTAACTAACCTCTCTTTTTGGTGGTTTAGTGTTTTTAGGATCTTCTCGTCTATTTCAGGAAGAGTTTGTAGCATTACATAAGTTGGAACTGTAGAAGAACTTGTAGAAGTAAAGACTGCATTCATTTTTGATAGTTTGACGTTAATTATTATATTAAAAGTCGAAAGGAAGTCAACCTCACGATACAACATAAACGTATATGAAACAATAACAGTCATATCCTATACTTTGTGTACGACCAAACTCATTTAGATAACTAGTTTTTTATTTATCATTTTATTAATTCAGTATTTTACTTATTAAATATTATTTCAGTCATTATTACCCAGAGGCAAAGCCTAAAGGCTTTATAATATTGGTACAAAAAGATGACAAGTGGTCCGATTTAAAAAATTCTAACTGGAATCTATAAAACACATATTATTTCATAAGAATAGTTCAGAAACGTGAAATTGCCTTCCCGTACTTGTTAAACACTATTCTTTTTCTACTACACTTTTCGTTAAAAGTAACACTAACTTAAAAAAATTAATTGATGATTTCTATGATTTTTGTTTTCTTATGGTAGGTACTCTGAAACTTTCTGGCATAGAAATGTCATATTTCATTGATTGTGAGAAAAGATCAAGTTTGCGAATATAAAATTATGCAGAAAAGCGTGTTTTGAGTAGTGGTTGTAGAAAAAAGTGTTTTCAAACAACAGTCCGCAAGCTTAATAAAAAAGTTATAGTGTTTTTCTACCGCGCCCCGGGGTTTTTATATCCACACCGCGTCCGTGTAGTGTAGTGTCCGAAATTTTTTATCATTATATATGAAAAAAAAAATGAAAAACAAGATGTGTCAATAAAAATACAGCCACATACATTTACTTAAGGAGGATATCCCGTCTAACAGCCAGAGCGTATTTTTGGGTATTTTTTTTGGGAATGAAAAAGATAACGAATCTCCATAATTTTTATGGTTTATTAAGGTACTAATGAAGTATGAAACAAATTTCTTTCAACCTAATACATCAGTAATATTTTGATTTATAAGGGCGGATGTCCGACAATTTCGATTGCCCTATTTTTAGCTCCTTACACAAAGAAAAAAAAATAAAAAAGTTTTTCAAAGATTAGATTCGTAGTTCGTCGGTGAACAAAAAAAAAACATGAAAAAATATTGTTTCAACAATTTTTTTATCAAGCAAATGTTTTCGGTAAAAATCAGATTTTTTGAAATATTAATACTTTCGATTGTTTTTTGTTCACCAACTAACTACGAATCTATACTTTGAAATTTTTTTTTAATTTTTTTTTTGCTACAGACGCCTTTGTGAGGAACAAGAAATCAGGTAAATTCTCCAATTGAACTTGAACATGTCTGACAAAATATTACTGATGTATCAGGCTGAAAGAAATTTGTTTCATACTTCATAAATACGTTAATAAGCCACAAAAGTTTTTTAAAGATTCGTTATTTTTCTTCATTCTAAAAATCCTCAAAAATACCATAATGTCCAGGCTGTTACACTGGATTCCCCCCTTAATTAATTATAATTACACATCCCGAAGATTTTAAAGGCAATTTGCGAATGAATTATAGTATTTGTTTTACTATATCACATTTATTTCAATCTCATTAAGGATAAGTGTATTATACTGTATAGTGCACGGTAAGGTAGTTTTAGTATAATTAGTTCGGGGATATAAAAAATTCTTAATTCTCGCGCGGACATTAAATATTTCGTATTTAAGCAATTAATACATAATGATGACCTAGTATGAAATAATAAAATGTGCAATACGTTGATAAAATCGCAATACAATGGACTTATCCAGCAGGAACGAATTTATTGGTTTTATATTAATGAATGAATAGCTTAAAGAACCCAGTTACTTATGTTGATTTTCATTGTTCTTATAATATTCATTAATTAATAAAAATCAATACAAAGTAATTAATATATTTTGAAAGTGGCGCTACTTTTTGACCAATAATTGACGTTTTACTTTCTACAGAAAAAAATTGACATACTTCTTTCCTTCTTTTAACAAATAAGAAAACGAGAGTTGCCAGTTTTATTGATATGACAACATGGCCAAATATAATCTGTTTCAATTGGGCCACGTCACAAGCCACTATAGCCCCGATATTCAAATTTTAAGAATTAATTACAGCCGCAGGATCGGTCTCAGAAGGGCTGGACCCGGTGCAATGTGTTATGGTAGGCCAAACTTATAAAATAAAAATATAAAAAAAATCACTGGATGAGTCCTTTGAGAGAGGAGTCAATAAAATAATCAACAATACAATGAACAAAAAACTCAAATGACAAAAATAAAATAAACTAAGGAACGAAAAAATTAGTAGATTAAATAAAAACATAGTGAAATTGATAAATCGATTTAGGAGAAAATTAGTAGATTAAAAATAACAAAGTGAGATTGATAAATCGATTTAGCAAATGACAACAGCGAAACGAAAGCACTAAAAGAGATAGATCTCAGCTGGATTCCAAAAAAAAGAATAATAGCACAAAAAAAATGAAACTTATCACCACTACACTTACTGGAGATAAGATTAGCGAGTAAATATGTAGAAACATTGTAACAGTAAAATTGAACGTTACATATGTACTTGTTAACCATATTTCGTAAAAAAAAGCTGACATTGTTCCATGAAACCGCTTCATCATCGACGTTTTATAAAAAAAGTTCTCGACATGTTCGACCACCTCTATATTCCCATTCCCTCTGCAATATCACAGCCAACTCCAATCTAATCAACAACGACCCGTGTAGGGCAATCGATCAATTAAATGACAACACAATCAACTCTTCCCGTCCCACCCCTCACACGGGTCTGCACCAGTTTCATCGACTGACTGATGTTCATCATTGAACAGAGAAGATATTCGTAAACACTTAAATAGTATACGTGAATATTAAATGGGGTAGGTATTTGCTTAACATCGAGTGGCACACGAAATTATATATGGTATCTTGAAGCTCAGAAGGAATATATATTAATGTTAAATTGGGAATTTGGTACTTTTTATTTTTCAACAAGTTTGAAAATTATTGTCACAAGTTACTTTAATTCTTGATGATGTTGAACATATTTAGCGAAACGTACATCGGAATATTTTTTTAAGTGTATTATTAGGGTTTATGATTTTTTTCAAAATTATAATATCAGGACCGGTTTCCGAGATATTTGGGCAAAACCGAAATTGTTGATTTTCGTTTTATTTAATTAACAACTTAATTTTTAAGTATAAGGTTCTTTTATAGAAGGTCATATACCATTGAACATAGCGTATCCAAATTTTTAAAACAACGGTTCGTATTTAAATGACCACCCTCAACAACTTTTTTAATACGGATCTGCAATTTTTATTTCATTTTTAAAATTCTCAATTTTTTCTTTATTCAACCATGTGGAATATTTATTTTAATTTATTGGGTTTTAACAATGATCTATAATTTATGAATTCTTCTAAGTACGGTCCTGTTTCATTTTCACTGTAAATATTTATAAATTACTTTGTATGAAATTAATTGAAAATTGAGTATACTTTGAATAACTAGAAATTATAATGTGTTAAACTAAATATTCATTATTAATTTTTATAATTCTTGTACTCATATTTTTAGGGTAAAAATAAACAGGACCGGACTTAGAAAATGTACTAAAGTACAATTCATTGTCGAAACATAATAAAAGAAATTAAGTGTTGTACATGGTTGGATAGAGAAAAAAGTAGGGATTTCAAAGATGAAATTAAAAGAATAGGTCCGTATTTAAAACAAATAGTTGAGGTTGGCCCTTTAAAGACGAAACGTTGTTTGAAAAAATTGGATACGCTTTAAGCGATATTTGGCCTTCAATAAAACAGTTCTATAAAGATTTTTTTTATGTTTAAAAGTTAATAAAACGAAAATCGTCAATTTTGGTTTTTCTCAAATATCTAGTAAACCGGAGCTGATATTTGGATTTTGAAAAAAATAATAAGTTCTTCTTGAAAATACGCATACTTTTTCCCATTTAACCGTTTTATATCTATAACGGTTTATGAAGTCCCGCAATAGTGTTCAAAACGAAATAAAGTTGCTGTTGTGTAGTAAGAGCTAAAAAAAAATAAGTATACTAATAAAAATAGCACCGGAAACAAGAAAAACGATAATAAAATGAACTAATATTAATACCAATTAAAAAAAAAAACTTTTACATACAGTGTCTCCCAGAATTAAGTTTCCTATTGCATCATCTCAAAATGAGGCCATGTTTCTTGTATTGTGTACATTTACGTGTCGATTAAAAGTATTTATTATTGCAAAAAACTTTATTAAAATCAAGTTTCCATCTAAAACTTTACCTTATTGGGAAAAACTTTTTGGGCCAATATATATTGAATTATATGGAGACTTATTTTAGGTAATCATTTCTGTTGCGCTGTATACCGTTTATCAAAATATTTTTATATTTACTTCCGCACTGATTCTAAAATTATTGGTCCACGTTAGAGTCCTAAAAATACCTGTAAGCAACAAAATTAAAAAAAAAAACGTTGATACACTAAATTCCGCTATATATAAATTTACAAAACATTAGCTTCACGGAGTGAAATGTTTAAAAAGCGAAAGCGCTAATAAATTTCTATTTTAGTTATGTTACGTCTAGATGAAACAAAATTAGTTTCTAATCTGAAATTAAATACATCTTTTTCAAGAGGTGTTTTACACAAATATTTGAACTTTAATTATGTATAGTGTGCTCACTATTACTAATCTATTTTAACTAGAGCGGTGCAAACCTCTGAAGAAAAACTTACTTCAAAGTAATGTGCCGTAATGATGATGAGTGTTGTATGTATCAACTATAAAAAAAATATTGTGAGGACGGGGTACCAAATTTTGCCGTTTGAAATATGATCCATATCTTCGGTCCACTTTGGACTATAGGGCTCAAATTTAAACTCCATCGAGGTATAACCTATATACATACCATATTTGAAGCAAATCGGTCCAGTGGAACGGTCGTGAGAGCTCTCACAGACAGACACACTAACATGATGATTTCAATAACTTACTTAATATCATTTAAGTGTTTTTAACGATTACCGTTTCTGAATTTAATCTTGTCACAGACAGACAGACGAACAGAACCATTATATGAGTTTTTTCTTTTCGAAAAACAAAACGCTCGGACAGATCGATTTTTAAGATCATCAGAGGATATTGTATAAAAGTTTCCAACCCTGCGTGATCCCTCTTCAGGTATAATCGATATTTTAAGTTTTTAATTGAAGTGTCACGTGATGTACTTTTTCATTAAAAAAAATTAATGGTACTACTGTCATCTGAAGGAGGATCACGCAAGGGTCGAAACTTTTATGCAATATGATGGTTTTAAAAATCGAACTGTCTGGTCCGAGTGTTTTGGTCATTTTTTTAAAATGGCCTATAGAAGTTTATAAATGGGATAACACTTATTTTAAAGCACTGTCTTCAAGGATATCAGGTTAAAAACCAGACGCCTATAACTTTTTGTCTTAATAAACACTAATTTTCGTAATATGATTTTTGTTTATACTAAATCCATATCTGAAATCATAATTTTAAGTTTTACACAAATGGGAAAAAAAAATTCAAATTTTAAAACTTCAGACACTTTTTCATAATAGGTACAAACTTTTCGTAATATTTTTTTTTTGTTTAATTTTTTTTTTGTTTAATTTTTTTATTATAAATCCAAATTTGCAATTTTACACGAATAAGAAAAAACATTCACTATGAAAATTTCGGTCCTATAACTTTTTTGTCTTAATAGACACCTTTTTGTAATGGTTGTTACTTATTTTTTATGCTAAATCCGAAACTGAAATCAGAATTTTAAATTTTATACAAATAAGAAAAAAATCAAAAATTTTAAAACTTCAAACCTAACTTTTTACAGTTCTCGAAGAAAAAAACAATGGCAATCGATTCAGAATCGTTAAAAACCCCAAAAATGATATTAATTTTTGACCTATTTTTTACTTTCCCGCTACTTATACCATATATACTGTAGTTAAGGTATACAACAAACAAAAGGTTACTTTTAGGTGTAATGAAGAATAAAAAACGTGGATTCGTACTTTAAAGTGTGTAATTTAAAAAAATAATTAAATTTTTATTAAATATCAAGCGCTTTCGGCCATTGACTCATGGCCATCTTCGGGATAACTAAAATTAACAACAACAGAATTTAGTAAAATTGCGAATAAAAATTGGTTTTTTTAAAATATACTTACAAGTCAAACTTAGGAAGTCCGAAAAATTGAAATTTTTTAACTTTATATATTAATAAAAGCCTTATAAGCCTCAAAAAACCATTTGGACAGCTTTTGTTCCATAAATCGGGCCATGAGATAACATTCAGGTTAATTCAAAAATTACTTCTTGAAAAGTTTTTTAAATTTGGAAATTTATATAGATCGAAAGAAAAATTAAGTAAAGTAAAAATTTTGAAGCAGAAAAAGAAGAAAATGACAAATTGATGTTCAACATTAAGGAGTTAGTTTTTTATGAGACACAGGCCCACGAGGCTCTTAAATAGAGGTTTAAATTTATTATTATTTAAATTTATTTGAGTGTTTACACAAGTAGAAGACGGATTGTCTAACTTTCGAAAAATATCAAGATCTTCTTAAAGTAACTATAAAAAATATAATGCAAAATTTTAACATTTATAAAAAAGGGGTGAATTTTTGATTATTAAATTTTAAATGGTGTCCAAATGTAGACTTATCAGGATATCTAACATGTTCTTTGATACAAGTATCGGGTTTTCTGATAGTTTTCCCAATATAAGTGGAATTACAGTCAGCACTAGACAATTTGTAAATACCACTTTTTTCAAGTGTAGGTAGCTGTTCTTTGGTATAAAAATATTGCTGTTTTTCACTTGTTTGTCTAAATAGATAATAACATTTTGTAATATAATTTTTTGCTTATATTTAGAAAATAAACATCACAAAAACTTCAGATCCTATATTTTTTTTGTCTTAATCGAATCTTTTCGTAAAACAATTTTTGGCTTACTTTCAAACGTTCGCCTTGCCAAGGTACTCGAAGTATTTACGGGGTCGAATATAGAGTAACTCCGACGTCGATTTTAAGGTCAAATTTTTCGGATGGCAGTCATCGTCGTTGAGTGGAAAATCGATGAAGCACCAGGTGTGTCAGGATTAGCTTCATTCCATACAATCCATCATTATCTATGTGTACTGTTGTCTTATTATTAGAAAACGATTTTTAATAATTTTAATTTCCATAGTCATTCATATCGATCGAACATTTGTTGTAGATTTTTTCTATTGTATTTTTTGATGTTTTCTTAATTTCTACAAACTACCATTTAAACTCATCTAGATTAGCTATCTGTGAGCTGATTTTTAAACTTTAGTGTACCGTTGATAAATATACAAGGTGTTCAATAAAATAATTAAATATTATTCAAAGCATTTAAATAGGAAATGATGTATTTGACAAATAAAAGGTTTGTAAGTTACAACAGTCAGAATATAATGTAAAATCCTATATATAGTGATGCCAAAATTTATAAACAATTTAAAAAAATAGCAAAATTATATATTTTTCAATTTGTAATTTTAAATTTAAACATTCACCCAACAATTCGACGTATTTTGTTGAAACATCCTCTGAAAACCACAACCACTATCCATTGACAAATTCGTGCAAATGGAAGCACTTTTCAAAGAGCACACGACTAACTACCGCAATCCCATTCGTATAGAAATAAACTTTGGACGATAAATCAAAACGGTTAATTAAGAGACCATACGTAACAGATAAAATTTATAATTAAAATGACAAAATCCAATTTCACACAACAAAGATTCGGAAATCTATAGCCGGTGCGCGCAAAACGTTTTGGCATTCGCCGGGAATCGGGATCGTTTCGGCAAATTCTAGGCCCCGGACCGATCAGGACATTCCACCAAGAAATAAACAATCCAAAAAATGTCAATTTTAAACAATTTACCATCGTTAAAGAAATTTAATACTGTTGGTTAATTAAATTATGAAATTACGTGAATATACTGCAAATTGGTTTTCGCTTACATTATAATTTATCCCTGTTGTTTTATGGATTATATTCCTATTATTTTACTTTCTGTACTTTTACTCTTAGTTAATTATCTGGTGATTTGTTTCGTCGTGGTGTTATGATATTATTGAGCGGATGACCAAAGAAACCTATTTTTATACTGAACATCAGTTGCTTTAAATGACATAAAAGTACCCACAAGAACATACATGTGTAACGAAGTTGCTTAATTATCGGGATAATTAAAATATGTTAATTGTATCTCGCAAGGCACTGGACTAGAATGAACTTAAAATTATGGTAAAGGCAACCTTCCTTCTAGTCCGTCATAATAGTTGTAATCCCCGCCGAAAGATGTAGTCACTCTAGTACGGGTTTCGCATACCCAGCCTTTTGGTAAACCGCGGCCGGAGTCAAATCCAGTTAATTTCAGTGTTCAGAGTTCGAGTTGCAGTGGCAGTCCGAGTTGTAGTAGCCCCAGTTCGAGTTGGAGCTCGAACCGACAACCAGATCCAGCTGAAGTACCGGTTAAGCAATCTTTAGAGATAGGTCGAACTGAACAGCTAAAGCCCAAGTTCTATCGTAGTGCAGGAACTGTCAATACAACCGTCACGCCAGCCTGGAAGACGTGCCTGTACCGTCCGACACGTCACATCTCTTCTTCCTCGCCAGAGTTTATTTGTTCTGGAATCAAAAAGCAATTATTTTGATTTAATGAATTTTTAACATTTAGCAGCTAATATCCAGGTATTCACCCAATAGGGCAAGTAAAGCTCGCTCTTCTTGCCGCCACGGCATTGGTCGATACTTTAACGACCCCTGGAGTATTCTTCTTCACTGACACTGCCCGTGCAAGTTGTCTTCACACTATAAATGGAAGGTGGAACCCGAGGCAATCTGAAACCTGGACGCCAAAAGATCCTTGACGACGCAAAGAGTATTACACATTTATTTGAGTAGGTTATAAAAATTTATCAGAAGGAAGGTTTCAAAGATTGTAAAATTCTCCTTTACTTTTTTAATTTTTCGTTTTTTTTTATAAAATAATTCACAATATTCGTATGTTTATTGTATACTTTAGTTACATTAACGTAGGTAAAATAGTTTACTTTAACACTTACCTCTGCGATTTCTCTAATTAACTAATTATAAATAGTAATATTGAACGCGTTTATATGCGCATTTGTTTGTTAACCATGTGACCGCATCGCGACCGCGTCTGCTACCGCGCCCGTTATCGCTCTAGTTTGCGTATGTACATATATTTGGGCAGGCTAGAAAAATTTAGCAGAAGGAAGGTTTAAAAAAAATTTTTTCTTTTTTTTGTGAATGATGGTACGAGCTACCAGAGAGATATATATTTTGATTCTGTCCAAAAAAAAAAAACAAAATTGCATAAATTCAATACTGAACTTATGGTGAGATGTTAGTTGTTCTGAAAACTAGACAGGACTTTTGGTCAAACTGATAGACCCATTTAGATTGCCACAATAGAAATAAAACATAAAAGTAGTATACCACAGGTTATATTGAAAAAAATTTAGGCGACTAGATTCGTTTAAAAGAATCATCATCAGGCCATTATTAAAAATATAAGGGAAGAGAAAATTGTCACTAAGTGAAATTAATTGTGAAAAATAAGTTTATTTTAGGACTTGAAGAAATTGTCGTTTACGATGAGAGATGTAAAAATTGATGACGCCAAAATCTTTTACGTCGGGACGAAGGGCGTCGCTACGTGGAATGTTGCAAATTCTACTGATGGCGTTGGTTTAATTAGTGAAAATTTACTCTTGTAGTATGGTTCTTGAAATTAAACTGTGTTTTCTAGAAAAACAGAACTGTCTTGTTGAAATTATGGCCGTCGGCGTCTCGACGCTGCATACTGATTCTTCGGCGACGGTGTTAGTAGTGAGAAATTTGAAATTTGACTAGTACTTTGAAATTATGGGCATCGGCGTCTCGAAGCTGAATACTGTTTCTTCGGCTACGGTGTTGGTAGTTAGAAATTTGAAAGACTAGTACTTTCTGGATCTTTGAACTACTTTTTAATACTGAGTTTAAATAAACATTTTGGGTAATAATGTTTTGTGAACCATGTTTTGTCTGTTTTTCATGGAATTTATCTAGATCTATAAATATTTATGAGCGAAACGAATTATTTTCAATATTACAACATTCTATATTTTGGAATTTAAATGGGGCCATTAATTGTCTTACAATTAATAAAATGTTATACCGGGGGTTGGTTAGATTATATCAATTAAAAACAATGAATATTTAAAAACTTTTTCATATTTAACAGTTGTTTTTTAATAATATAGCTTAAACCGACAATTTTATTATAAATAAATCATTTTTAAATAAATCAATCAATAATTTTAAGTTCTAATTTTTTATGGTATTTAAGAGTTGGCTAGTTTGTTTTCAATTTTATTGTTAATGTTAGTGTATTTAAAACTGCATAATAATAAAGTTTTTTATTTTAATAAAACTAAGTATTCTACGGTTAGATAGAGAAAAAATGGGGATTTTAAAAATGAAATAAAAAGTACAGATCCGTATTAAAAAATTAGTTGAGGGTGATCCAAGAATTGAATACGCTATAAAATACCTTATAAAATATTTTTGAAAATTAATGTTAACTAAATAACGAAAATCGTCTATTTCGGTTCTCCCCATATATCTCGGAAAAGGGTTCTGATATTTTAATTTTTTAAAAATCATTGAATTCGTCTTGAAAATACGCATCTTTTTCCCTATTTAACCAACTTTATATCTCCAACGGTTTACGAAATCCTAATAGTGACACCCTAATGCCTACATGTAGAAAATGTTAGTAATTTGATAATAAACTTATATTGAAATTTATTAATAAATTCAAAGAAGCAGAAGAAAACAATTATGTATTTATGGAATGGAAAACACTAGGAAATGATATTTAATTTTTTTTTGTAATGGTTATTTAAGATACATAAATTACCCTACATATATTTTTAATATAAAAAAAGATCATATTTATTTATTATCATGTATTTGAACTTTTCTTACGTTCCAATTTTTTTTGTCATAAATTGGTTTTTGGTGGAATAGCCGGGCCAGTAGTATATACTGCTTCAGAAGTTGTGAGTTGGACAGATAGCGGGGGATTTAGGATTAGAAAATAGACAAACTTTGGAGCACTTATCAAATTACATGGGGCGAACTGTAACTCGAACTTCTGAGTTCTGGAAAAACGACGCAATTTCAGTTCCGAGAAAATTTGTCTCGTTACATTTCATCATTTTAAATTATTGCGGTTCTTAACTCCGGCGACAGAGTCAAGAAATAGCATTTTCGAATTTTTTTCGGGAAATCGTCATCCAATAATCTCATGATATATTGTGCATTTTAGAAAAATTTCATTGATTTTATAAAGTTTTATCTAAGAGCAAAAATATTTTGTGAAAGTTAAGGATAACAGTCATAAACTTATCTGTAAATCTTTCGCTATCTTTTGACGAGTACTTTAAATTTGTATTTAAATTCAAGGTCCATGTAGTGAGATTTGTTGTATACAATTTAAACATTTATATAAATAAATACTGATTTTTACTAAAAAGAAACAATGAAAAAGACGATAACCTCTTTAATTCGATGCACGACTCTGAAATTCGAAACTGCTTTTAATGATTTTTACCCACTTTTTTCCCACTCAAGACGTTAATAGCATTGTGTTGTTTTGTTCTCTCACCGTGAAAGGTTTTGCTTTTGTTTGATATATTTGTGAACATTCGATGGCTCTTGAGCCACAAATAAAGAAACGAAGACAGAAGAGTGGTAGAAGGGTCAAACCTCATAGAAATTCTTCGTTTGTTTTTTTGTCGCCGTGTACAGTTGTCGATAAATTAAAAGGTCACCAGACTTCAATGATGTTGCTGTTTTATCGTTGGTATTGCAATTGCTTAAAAATAAAATGTTAGATTAAATCGCAAAAAAAATAATTATATCGAAATCAGATTTATTTATTTTCAAGTACAATTCCAAATAAATTATTTTTATATTTACACATCTATTGTGTGTCCTAAAAAATGAACCAGAAAAATTCATTATTGCTATTCAGATGCAATATAAATTTAACCTTGACGTAAAACATATGCGTAATTGACTGTTAAAAAAAACCGAAAATAATTTTATCTTTCATTAGTTGTGATTAATATGCTTGACTTAAACGATTTATTATTCTGAGAGTGCAAACGTTTTCACATTATGTTTTCTTTAATTCGTATTTGTATAAGTGCAATAAAATACATAACAAATTGTAGCCTATGCACAAGAATTACAGAAAAAGTGATTTAAAAAATTCTGATAACGATGTTTCTTGTAAAACAAGGTAAAAATGAATACATTTTTTTAAAAAAAGTTTAGACCAGTTGTTACCAGTGTTGCCGCACTAGTCCAGAAAATAGTAGTAGATAAGAGATTGAAAGTGTTGAGAGAGCATATTCAGTCAACTTATTTTACGCATGCGCCACAAGAGGTCCTTCTTCAAGGTCATTTCATTTAACAGCAACAGCGAGCCCGTCATACCAAAAGTCAAAATAGATTTCTGAGAAAAAAAGAAGAAAAACTAGAAGACAGTAGGTTTTTGTCTTATTTTCTCTTAAGGCATTCGGTCATTAGCCGAACAACGTTCGTAAAATACTTGCAGAATCGGAAACTGTTCCTTTCGATCTACATATTCATCCGTACATTCAATCGGAGTAGTAATCAATCTTTTGAAGTAGCGGAGTAAAAATTAATTAAAGGGAGTAGATCTACTCCAGATGGAGTAACTGCGGCAACCCTGGTTTTTACCAACCAGATGGGGATATCATACGGCTGCTCCAAATGGCACCGGGTCATACCTTAGAGGGACTAGTATAATACTAGCAAACTAAATGGTAAATAAAATCCTTGAATGATTCAACGAAACACATATATTATTAATTTTCTATAAGTTCTTAATGGTACAATACATGCACTTGACGATAACATAAAAAATTAATAAAAACTCGTCCTATTCGATTTTGTACCCCGAAAATTCTCAAATAAAATTAATTGACATTAAAATTTAAATAGTAAACTCGTCGGGTCAAAAATAAAAATACATCACAGAATTCAGTTTTTGTGCTCTTTCCAAATATGGAAACGAATTTTAAAAACTCATATATACATATACAGGGTGTTGTTTTGAGCCGTATATTCAACAAAATATGCAGGTCATGTGTGCCAAATGTCCAAAAAATCTATAGGGTGGTTCAAATGTTATGAGCAAAGAAAGAAATGGGCAAAATGGTTATAAAGAGCGCAATACCCATTGCATGGGGTTTTTTTAGAATCACCTGGGTGACCCACATCCACAGTTAAACCGTATGTCTGTTTCCCAATGAATCACCTTGTATAGACTGTAGTATATAAAGACATTTATTTTCGTAACTTTAAATTTTCTAAAACTCGAAATTACGGCAAAAATATTGACGTTTTTGACTTGTTATAAAAAAGTATTTATTTTTCTGCATTGTTGTCATATAGTATTAATATAGAGTCTGGTTATCTTTTATCAATATAATTTATTAATACAAACTCAATTTATTGGTACAATTTTATTTGTAACGTTTAAAAATAAGCTTTTAATAATTTATTTTGATAAGATAAGACTATTACTTAATACATTTATTACACATATTTTTTAACAAGCAATAATAGAATAATATTTTTTAAATAAAAAAACATACACAATAATAATAATTCAAAATATTACCTAAATGTCTAGCGCTGTATAAAATATCAAGTGGGAAAATTGGAGTTTATGAGAATCATATGTCAAAATGCTCGCGACAACGAGCTGCGCAAGAATATGCAAGAAAAAAAATCGTTTTCAACTATGTAAGAAGGTACAAATGGGAGTTTATGATTAAAAAAAAAGTGACTAAACTGCGTCAAATGCGTCACTACTTTTTAGTAATTATAAAAAAGGACTAGACTGCTCTAAATACAAACTAGTCAAAATGTTTTAATAATTATTAAAAAGTACTGCGTCAAACATAAACCTGTCACTATTTTTTAGTAATTAAAATAGGGGACTAGACTGCACCAGAAGTAAACCAGTCACTATTTCGAGTTATTTAAATTAAAAGGACTGCACTGCTTCAAATACAAAGCAGTCTATTTTTTAATTATTTTATAAAAAACGAATTGGCAGTATCTACTTGAACCCATCCCCATATCAGATTTCCAGTAATTCAAAGTAACCCAACTTTACAACAGCGCATTTTATCAAAACAAAAACGGTACTATTAGAATCGGCTGAACGCCCATAATCTCGACGTCCATTTTTACCATACCAAATTTTCAATAAACCAAAGTTCACCACTCAGCGTTTTTCGATTTCACATTTTGGACCTTTATAGAATTGAGAGCAACTTCTTTTTTTTTGCATATTCTTGCTCATCTCGTTGTCGTTGTCTCAACTGTATGGTTATTGACACATATACTACTGTTTACAGTAAATACAATTAGTAACAGATACAAAGATTGGTAAACATATGATAATTTATAAAGTATTTTGTAGCATGGTATCATGTAGAGCGATATTTTTCAGGAAATTGATGAGGTCACTAAGATGTCAAGTTGTATTGAGGATCGCTTGTACATTTTCAGTTAGATGATGATGTAGTCTTTTATTATAGTAATGTATGTATTCATTGAGTGTGTGCTGGACTGGACCAGTTTTGACATAAAGGTGGAGCTTCAGAGGTCACAAAATATTTGTGTAGTATACGCAACCTTCGTATTACGACAATTATTCTTCTAGTCAAGAAAAGCAGCTTTAAGGGAAGAATACTAGGTTGGATTCCATGTAGTTTTGAGGATCTTCTATTCCATTGATTCTGCCAGGAACAGTTAATAAATCCTTTAAAATGGTTTTGTAAGTCTTTGTGCATGGTAATATATAATTTTTTCATCTAGATTTAAAGACCGAGTATCTTTAGCCGTTAACTTGTTACCTGTGATGCTTACATGTGAAGGAATCTAGATCAATGATAGAGTTGTTCCTTGCTGTATAAGTTTCTTTAATGAGTAATGGCTTGCTTTTTCTAGGGGGCGTTGAGTGAAGATGTAATTAATGGAGTGTATAGATGAGAGTGAATCAGAGCATATAGCTGCATCTTTAGTATCTGCAGTTAAAGAGTTTATTGTCAGTAGATAGAACGTTCGTTAACTTTAACGGTTCTGTAACTAACGACAATGACGTTTAGATTGTGACAATTGTACAAGAAATCAACTTGTTAAGTTTTATTCTAAACGTCATCGCCTTTACTTATTGAATTTTTAAAGTTAAAGGACGTTCTATCTACTGACAGTTAGACTTGCAGAATCGCAAATAGTTGATCTGTATGTATAATTACTGTTTTGACAGTGAGACTTTGGGAGAGTTTTTGATTACCGACCGATCTGACTGACTGGTCGTTAATGTCACGTTACTGATTCCAATGACAGATGGCAGCGGTTTCGTCCGATCGTTTTAATTAGAAAAACACAAAAATCTTGTGTTGCTATATTTTTCTAACCTAAAATTCGTAATTTGAATGTTAATGTGTATTTGACAACTGACATTGCACTGACCGCTTCTACCGACAAAAATCCTAGACGGTGTGGTCTTGAACAGGTCGATTGTGATCGTTAAATAAAAACTACAATTTTGGAAACTGGTCGATAGGTCGTCAAATAGAAATCGTGTGGGCTAATTGGTCGCGACCGGTCGGTAATCAAAACTCTTAGTATTAGTAGTGACTGAACAGTCAACACCATATTTACGTTTAGATGCGTCGGTATAGAGGATAGTGCCGTAGGAGATGGAGTTAATTTTGTTTAGGAAACAGTTTGGTGTTTTACGTAATTGGAAAGAGAGAGCTGGATATTGAGTCCATGGGGCATCGAACAAGGTTGGATTAGCTGCTGTTTTTTAAAGGTCTTTATTATGTAGTAGAAGAAGAATTTGTATATGTATGGATTTGGGTGAATAGAGGTTATTAATGGATATATAGGATTAGCTGATATCTAGCAGAATATGTCATGAGGAGTTGATGGCGTCTCAACTATAGAGGGAGTTTATTGGTTTCGATGTACATACTTTCAACTGGGCTGGATCTAAAAGCTCCAGGGCAGATTCACAAAGCAGTTGTACTCGAAAATTTCATAAACTCCAAAATAACCAAAATGTACACAAAAGTTTAAATTACTATTAGGTATTTACCGAACCGCCAAATGTAAATAATTTGACACTAAAATCACTCGTAGTAAGAAAGAGACAACTAGTTTTAGTGCATCATTTACTTGATTAGTGTTCAGTTTTTTTGGAGTTTTCGGGTCATACTTGATGCAACTATGACGTTGTGTCATCTTTGTGGATTGAGAGTACTAGATGAGTAACGTCAAAAAGGTTATAGGAAGAAAAGGCGTCTAATATTAAGAGCTGAATTGTACTGAATCACATTGGTCTGATTACTTTGCGTTTTTATGTTTAAAATTATATTTTTTAGGACTTGTCAAATTTGAAGTTTGATTACGGTCTTCTGGCGAAGATTGTAAAAGGTTCTGGTATCTATTTGGAAAGTTGTAGTTAAAATAAAAGGGTCTGTGTTGGAGAAGGTTTTAGTAATTTTATACACAAATATAATCCCTGAAACTTTGTTTTTAATAATTGGTTTGATTTCTTCGTATCAACGATTTTCAAGTGGGATGCTATAATTTTTATTTAATTTTTTAAACGTTCTGTTAAATATATTTTTGAAAATACGCTCAGATCAGTCGCTTGGTAAGTCGAGAGTAATCTAATTTATCGATTTTATACCTTTTTATCCAGAATCATACGAGACAAAAATATTTGTCATGTAAGAAGATCCTACACACCCTGAAAATCTGTGGTTTTTGACATAGGAAAAATGACGATCATTAAAAGTTATTAGAGATATAAATAATAATCATTTATCGTACGAAGCAGCTAAAACATAACTGCTTAATAAAAGCAAATAAACTCAATAGTAATTCCTACTTCCTAAATAATAAACACGGAAAGGGGTCAATGAGGGATTTAGCCTAACATCGGTCGCGGATATCGAGCCCCTTGTAGAACAGGATAACGGCTAATCGAATTACCAGACAAAATATAATTACCAGACAAAATAAAATTACTTTTTGTCGTAAATATTGTGTATATTCGTTTGTAGAAGCTGTGTGGTTACCTTTACGAAAGAACGATTTTTTTTGAAAAAGAACGATCTATATTTATTTGTTAATTTGTTGACTATAGTGTATGTAGTCTGTAATTACAGAGTGATGGCAATTTACAATAGTAATTATAAGTTCAAGGAAGTTAATAAAAGGACAATGGAGATCATGGTAGTTATAATATAATACGTTTTTACATATAGACAAAAACTAATAAATCAGTAGAAAAAATTTGAAATCGGTCAATAAATAATTGTGATGCGTGTGACGTCACGTCTCCGGATTTCCAAAGAGCCGCACCAAAAACCAAACCCTTATTCTATGCCACGACAAGATTGACGCATGTCTGACTTTAATTTCAGTCCTCGTAATTTATTCACTCTCACACAACAAAATAAATGCGAGGAATAAGGAGAATTACGTCGTTTTGTTTACAATCCCGTCTCGCACATTAATTAGAAGAGATGACGTCAGGCCACTGAATCGGACGTAACAAAATTATTAATGCAAGAAGCAACTTTAAAATATCCACGCTTTTGTTCAGTTTTGCATGAATTTTCAGTTTCATTCATAAACAAAAAATGGTAAACTTCTCCGTTGTATATATGAAGAAAAATTTGTCAGTATAGCAAAAATTGTCTACACGAAATTTGTTTCAATTTCAAGAATCTAGCGATGGTTTAATATTTCAACGAGGAGCCAGGCCTGCCATTTGTGATGGAATGTACACAAAATATTGATGACTCAGCACGAGATGCATGAAGACGAATATTCTAGAGACCGTGAGAAAATAATAATGGGTATAAATTAGAAATTACCTTATATTTGTAAGTTAAAACATTCGTTTTGTATGTAAAAAGTATGGATTAATTAAGCTTTTAATCTTTATATCCTATTAAGAAGTCCTATAAAATAATTAAATAGAAAACAAAATAAAAACATAAAGCTAAATTAAAGCTGTTAAGAGGCAAAAAATATTATTTTAATTATTTTAAACATAAAACGAGGTTCCCAATCAACATCTTTGAAGTAATTGTGTAATTTATTACCGTGTATGTAATTGTTAGAACAATCCACAACTGCAAGCTGGATAGCGTTGTTCAACGTAAAGTTTTAGCTGACCATTAGAAAGTTCGAAGTTGATTTAAATTAGTCTATGGTTTTAAGGGAATATCGTTTTACATGGTCTATTAATTAAGCTTTGATTAAACATACAATTTTCAAATTTTATACAAGGGTGTAATTAATAGTCTAAAAACTCGGCTGAGGTTAAGATTTAAAATAATCCAAAACGTATTATAAATTACCTATTATTATTTCATAAAAAAAAATCAGTCCATAATATCTTGCTAAAATAAAAAGCTTTTCAATTTTTTGGATCCTATTTTAGAGGAGGGTCTTTTATTGTTTATTTTTATCGTTTGTTGAATTTTTACGTCGTAACTTTTTCCAACTGAGAACCGGTGATTTTTAAACGTATTTTCTGAATTTGAACAATTTAAAAACTATACGTTCTTTTTGCTGTTTACTTTACCAACGGGCGCAATGAAAACGTGTAAAAGGGCCGCTCTTAATCTTTACATATGATTGGAATGTGTTACAAAAAGCACAACATGCAGGATCATCCAAGAGGGAATCACCAGACGTAAACCTATAGTGGATTTATATAGTACTTCACACGAGAACGATACTTGTCTCGTTTCGTAAATCCGAGACCTTTTTGAAAATTATTTAGGCGATACCGAGATCATAGGGTGAGACCCGAGAGTCTCGTTTCTGGTCTCGTTCATATTTTTTCAGATACTTTTTCTGAATTTCCGAGAAAAATAAACTAGCAAGCAGTATAAACATTTCATTTGTTTTATAATAAAAATAGGTTTCGATACATTTACGAAATCTAAAATCTGGTAACCATCTGTGAAATATTTTATTTTATAATTTTGGACTTCAGGTGCTATTAATGTTAACCCTATTAAAAGGCCGAAATTAGATGAAAGTGATGATACATTAATTGAAACTGAAGCAGTTAATAAACTATGTTTAATAAAAAATATTTCGGTGGCATTAAAATTTAAAAAAAAAGTTTGTGAAAAATTTAGAATAAGAGAAATAATTAGCAAACATTTATTAACCTCTTTTTGTACTATCTTAGAATTAGCAATACCGAGACGAGACAATCGGTTACGAGACAAGACCGAAACTGAAACGAGACTTAAAAAAGTATATCTAACGGTTGCATTTTATGTTTTGTACCATGTAGAACTTTTTTTTTTCATAAAAGTTCAAATAAGCACTCTGTAAGTACAGTTAAAATAAAAATAAACAATATTTAGATTCGATTAAGTATGTAATTTTAAATTAATAAATAAGTTATATATTTTTCTATCTCATTTTATATATTTTTCTTTGATCTACAATCCAATCTTGCACTGAAATACAAACACATCTTATTTTTACCATATATTGTAATTATTTAATTTGTGATTTAAATTTTAAAATGTTACCTACTAGAAATTTTTATCAAACAAATAATATTAATTTTTATTTTATTTTCTATAAATTCTCATGGCAATTGTTAAAAAAATTAAAATCTTTACAAATATTTTTATTAAATACAAATCAAACGTTCAATTACTTATAATTAATAATTGTCAGTCAGTCAAGTATAATCATTCAAAAAATATTAACATAACTATCAGTGTGATATTTTGATTAAATAGCAAAAGAAAAAACATGATCCCAATTATTTTTATTTAAATGTTAAATTTAACACACAAAAAAATAATTTCTTACTTGTTTACAACGAACGTAGTAAATTTTCCAGTAACTTCGTTCTTTTCCATGAAACAGCTTACGAAAATGTTACTGTTAAATAGTTTAGCAAAAATCCCCCACCCAATTGTAGGTTTTCCTTTCCCAGTCCAATAATAAGTTATTTCACCATCCAAATCTTACCGAAATCACAATCTGATATAATTTTTTTTTTAAATATTAGCAAGTCAAAAAATTATCTGCTCGAACTAACATTTTTAGTTTGTTTGTTTTTTTATTCAGCTATAATGGTTTTTGCAGTGGGAAGTAGAAATGTATTTTTCATAAAATGATAGTGATAATATAATATAATATGTTTTTAAATTAAACTAAAACATAGACAAAAACTAATAAATAATTAAAAAGATGTTGAAATCGGTTAATAAATAATGGAGAAATGTAATATTAAAGTTGTTGCTTTTTCTCGCGGTTTATGGTGTGTATGACGTCATGTATCTGCATAGCCAAAGCGCCGTACCACATCAAACTCTTATTATATGCCACGACATGACTAACGCATGTCTGATTTTAATTAATTTAATTTCCGTCATCGTAATATATTATCTGTCACACAGCAAAATATAGTCCAAGAGCTAGGTACTTTTTTCTGCAATCTTCTACAGAAGAGATTTTATTGTTGGAAAGTGTCCCTGAAAGTAAATTTAAGTGGCGGGACGGGGGCCGCGAGCGTCAGCTGCCATCTTGAAAATCACATTTTGTGAAATATCTCGTGAAGCGTGCATCGTACGAGAAAAATAGTAGATCCTACTTTTTCGGCTCTTGGACTAATAAATGCCAGGAATAACGGGAATAAAGAAGCGCAATACGTTGATTTGTTTACAATCCCGTCTCGTACACTTGTTAGGAGAAATGACGTCAGGCAACGGAATGCCCAGCACAACATTAAAATGTTATTATAACTTTGTTAGTTTTTGAGTTATCTTTCACACTTTTGTTCAGTTTTGCTTAAATTTTCAGTTTCACTCATAAAAAAATGTTAAATTTCTCAATTGTTACTTTATGCAATAAATAACAACTTTATGCTATTTGTACTCATATTGATACATTTGAAACTTTATATTTTCCAGCTAATGACGTATTTAATTTTTAATTGTTTATTTAAACGTATTTAAATCTAAATATTTTTTAACTACCATGTCCCAAGACTTCCACGATTTCTAAAATATGACAGATTGTATGTGAACGAACTATGAATATTCTTATTCATAACTGTTGAAAGAATACTAGACTGCGAACGTGTTAAAATTATTCCAGGATTTCGAAGG
Organism: Neocrepidodera transversa; assembly: GCA_963243735.1. NCBI lineage: Eukaryota > Metazoa > Arthropoda > Insecta > Coleoptera > Chrysomelidae > Neocrepidodera > Neocrepidodera transversa. The sequence continues at coordinate 17,436,291 of OY725343.1, forward strand.
ACCAAACTTCTTGGGTAGAAGTTAAACCAATATGAATGTTTAAATAAAAATAGTATTTGAAATTGGATTGTAATTTTTTATTCCATTTTTTCCAAGTGTGAAACATGAATGTTTAAATTGTACTCAATCACTTTACTCACTGTAAAAGCTATTTACATTTTTTATTATGAAAAATCAGAAAACCTTTTGGGTGCGATTAATTACGCGCTATTTTATTTATATGAAGACACTTTTTTGCTCTAATAAATGCATGACTGACTTGATTCACTGTCTGGATGCGATGTGTGATTTTTAACGGAGAGGAGGGTTGATGGTTTTTTATTGGTAAAGAGACATGTGACGTGGTATGTAAATAGCCTTGAATTAAGCATCTTAGTGGGAAGAAATATATCTATATTTTTTGTTTCTTATAATGATGGGAAAATATAAAGGAAAGATAACTTGCATATCAACAGTCGCTTATGTGTTTTATTTTTGTTAACTGCATTTTGCTGTTAGACAGAAAAGAATCTGAGAGAAAGACGGAATAATATTGTGTTAATTTTAAATCTACTTTAAGATTATAAAATATTAAAATATACAATAATAGACATTAATATGAACTGAAAGATTAATATTATTAATTTTAAAAGAAATATGAATTAGTTTGTATTTTCTGGATAATATTCCAGTGAAATTTACCTAATATTGTCATATTATGCCTGTTTGGTTACATTATATATTTCACACAAAATTATTTATTTTACAAATATATAAGCGAAACCTAACAACAAGATTCGTAAGACAGCACGAGCGTAACAATACCTATCAACTAAATCTTAATACCATACGTATAAAAGGCGAATAATCGAAGCCTACATTATACCTCTAACGATTACAGCTTACGGGTTTACGGGTGAAAAACCTGGCGCCGAGCGTTACGTATATCACTGCGGAACGTACGGTGTTGAAAACAAATTACAGTAATAATTTCCAATGCAGCATTTTCATTACTAATTTCGGAACAGTTGCGTGCCACTAGAATTTTCCTGGTGCACGAAACAAATGAAGGTTGTTAACAGAAATTGGCCGGCCAATGAGGTGCCATTAATAATAGAGTACGCCGCGTATAACAACAAAGTAACTCTTTAGACTATTAAAAAAGTTAATAATGTAGTTAAAACTTGCTAGGTGCTTTTAATTTTGTGTTTAGTGTGGAAACTGCTCTACATCAAAAAAGTCTCTTATTATAGCGACTTGCTAAGTTATTAAAATAGCAATTTAATATATTTGCACAATAATTAATTTTACCGAACAGAATTAAATCCTGGCTTAAAAATTATAAAAACTTTATCAAATAGGACAATGAGAGATGAAATATTTATAAGTTCCTAATAGGGTCAGAAATAGATTGTTTATAATTCACCCAAAAGATCAACTCTAGACAACTTTGTATTATGTATTGTGACAAGATTTTAATAATTGACGAAAGAGACCGCATCTCCCAAATCCTACTAACTAAATAAATTCATTCGAAAACAATTACGAATTTATACCTTAGTTTAACTGTATTATCCTGCATCAGGGGCGCCCATAAAGTATTGATCTTCTAGTCAAATTACTAATTTAATACACTCCCACTTTCCGTTTTTTTTTGTATAATTTTGAACTTTGGAAACCATTTATTAGTGGTATTTTATTAAAAAATGACCAATACATAAGCGGCAAAGTCCTGATTGACTGACTGACTGACTATCTGACTGACTGACATAGAATCAACGGACAGAAAAATCTACTGAATACAAAAATTTTGATATTATGTTCTGTTCATAATGTAGACACCTAAAAAAGGACAACAAATAGGGAAAAGTGAAAACTAGAGATTTGGTAAAGAGATTGAAAAATAGGGAAGAAATAGAGAAAACAGGGAAAAATTGGGAAAAAATTAGTAAAATTGAGCAAAATAGGAAAATTTAGAAAAAAATTGGAAAATTGGGAAATTTTGAAAAAATAAGGAAAAATTGTTTATAATAGGGAAACAGTAAGGAAAATAGGACAAACTATAGAAAAGTAACTGCAAATATGGACAAGTCAGGAAAAATAAGGAAAAATAAAAAAATGGGAAAAACTAATCGAAAACAGAAAAAAATTGGAAGATATAGAAAAATAGAGAAACAGAAACAGAAAAAGAGGAAGAAATAGTCCAAAATTGTGAAAAATAGGGAAATTTGCAAAAAATAGTGAAAACTAGAGAAAAACGTTGAAAAAGTGGGCAAAATTGAGCAAAAAGGAAAAATTTGTAAAAAATAGTGAAAATTGGGGAAAAATCTGGAAAGTAATAAAAAATAGGAAAAATTATGGAAAATAGGAAAATTAGAGAATTAATATGGAAACATGTGAAAATAGTAAAAAATAAGGCAATATTGGGAAAAATAAAAAAAAAATGGAATAATGAAATAATGGAAAATAATAATGGATAAATGGATAATGGATAAATGTGAAAAAAATTAGAAAAAGATAGAAGAAATAATCAATAAAAATAGGGAAATATATGCGAAAATAGTGAAAAGTAGGAGAAAATAAGAAGAAATAGGAAAAAAATAGATAATAATAGGGACAAGTAGGGAAAACCAGAAAACTAATGAAAAACAGGATAAATTGGAGGAAATGCGAAAAGTATAGTAATTAGAGAAAAATATAAAAAAATAGGAAAGAACAGGTTAATATATGGAAAAGAAGGAAAAAATAAAGTAAAAAAATTGGCAAAAATAGGAAAAATAAGATGAAATGGTGAAAAATATGGAAAAATAAAGAAAACAGGGAAATAGGAAAAAAGAAAATACAGATAAAAATATTAAATAATGGGAATAAGTGGGGAAAAAAGGTCCAAATAGGGACATATAGAAAAAAATAAGGAAAATGGGATAAAATAATAGAAAAAGGATCAAATAGAAAGAAATAGAAAAAATGGGAAAATAGCAAAAAATACAGAAAATAGGGGAAAAATAGTGAAAAATATGGGAAACATTGTGAAAAATTGGGAAAATAGGGAAACATTTGGAAAATAGATAAAAATAGGAACAAATATTGAAAACAGGAAAAAGTAATGAAAAACAGGAAAAATATGCAAAAATAAGAGAAAAAAAACAAAGCTGGTGATCTGTATTTGGCATAATAGTAAATTATTGAAATTAAAAATGTCCTAACCACTGTTTGTAATTTTTCAAAACAGTGTCTGAAAAAATTTTCCTAACAGGCTTGGAAGAAAACAACAAATATATTAAATCGAGCCTTATGCTATTTAAACAGCAATAAAAAATACGTTAAAAATAATTTTTTTCAAAATCTTTAATAGAAAATTGGCACATCTAATTTTTAAATTATTGCAAATATCTAGCTAGTTTAAAGTAGGTACGTTTGTACCAATTTTTGTAGACGTAGGTTCAAAAAATTTAACTTTTTAACAAAGTGAAATAAACAGATAGCATCGCTATAGAGATCAATTTGTATTTCACTGTTATTATATTGATTGATGTCTAATAATAAATGGGTTCAGCGAACAATCACATTAGACACACTTGCGTTTTTATCAAAGATAAATTGTTAAGGTCACACGGAGTCTGACCAAATTTTTTCAAACTTTAAAAACAACAATGATTACTTACAATGAAACTTAGATTTCTTGAGGTTTTCGTATCTCTTTTCTTTCCGTTTAGATTCTTCGGATTTTATAGACAACCTATATGAAGTATGAACTCTGTGGCAATTTTTGGAAACTAAAGGTGCTAGAAATATATTTTTTACAAATAACACGTCGAAGTCTTCGAATCGCCATCTTGATTTTTTTTAATTCTGATCATAATATCCGACCTCAAAAACTTCCACAAATCAATTTTGAATAGAATCGATCTATAATCACAAATCTCGGCCTCCATCTTGAACCCGCCATTTTGAATTTTTTCATTTTAACAAAATAATCATCTACGAATCCAAAAACCTTCACATTCCAATTTTGAATAGAATTGATGTATAATCACAAATCTCGACTGCCATTTTGTTTTTTTCTCTAACAAAAATTTCATAATGCATTGTCACCGGAACTATGAACACCTGACAAATTTCAAGTTAATCGGACGTCTGGAAGTGGGTGAAAATTGATTTGAAAGATAAGCCCGTCCCTAATAACTTAACGAGTTGTTTTTCTACAACCCGCTAAAAGAAAATCTAAAAAATATAAATAACCGACGACCTTCGTATCTGAAAGCTAGAGCGTTAGCACTGGGCTATCACGTGCTGTCACGGATTTATTATAAAATCATAAAAAACTAATAGATAACACAGGTCATATTCATTTTTTATTTTTGGAGTAATATAATTATTACATCTTTGCGGCTAAATGAATATCTAGTGAATTATGATTTATTAAGTCATCACTGGAATTACTCATTTTTACAAATATGTTTCTGTATTAGTATAACAAATTCTGACAGTTGTATTGACAGGTTATTTAAAATAGAAAAATAGGTGGTGGGTTACTAAATGTGAAATCTGATTGGTGGATTTCATATCCCAGGGTAATAAAATTATATCTGAATACTCTGATTGGCCGATTTCATATCTCACGCTAATGAAATTATATCCGTCCAGAACACTGATATTGCCTACTTATACATTATATTAAACAAAAAGTGCAGTTTGTTTTTTATGTTAAACTAAACTTTACAGGGAATAATAAATTCCTAGAAGTGTCGTAGGCAATATGTAGATTATATATAAAACCTAACCTAACATTCTCAACTGTCAAAAAAATGTCGCCTCGCCGCGAAAAAAATTCCTAAAATTTTTCTAGTTGCCATGATAACGAGTCAAAATAAAGGCATCTTATTTCATTGTAAAATAGAGGTGTGAAATTTTCTCCATGATATATCACTAATACTTTTAATTTGAATTTAATTATTAATGAAATATTAGATGACAATTTGGATATTCTTAATATTGTTATAAATCTGATAACTATAAAATAGAATAGAAATAGAAATTTTCAGATTTTATGAATGTTGTGGGAAATACAAATTCGTTCTGCATTGAGTAGTAAATCTTTTTTTGTCATTTAATTAGGTACTCTGGAGAAATCTAAATGAAATATTTATGCAGGAAATTTTTTAATGGCTACAACTAAAAATAAACATAGAAAAAACTCGTAAAAAAAGATTTGGTTTGTTAATAACTAATAACAGTTAAAAAATTATCATGGGAGTGAAAATCTTAATAACATCTAATTAACTTTTAAACATATTGTATTTAAAAAGTGTGTTAATATTCTGAAATAACTGTTTTAAAGTGGTCTATAAAACGCACACGCTGATAATTGTAAGGCCGCAATAAAGAAAATTGTTATGTGTTTATCAAATTATTATTACATTTACACCCACTGGCAGTAAATAACAAAATATTAAATAGACGGTCTTAAATTTATGTTTCCTCCTTTGTTATGTTTATAGTAAATACTGAATAATGTGGGTAATTTTTTTTTATTGTTTCAGATTTTCACTAAACTTCAAAAATATAATAGGTAAGTCTCTTGTTTTACTTAACTCATGAATAAACTGATACTTTTTGGATTCTTTGGAAACTTTGAAAACTAATTAAAACATTTGTTTCAATACTTTCGACAAATTAGTCAAGCTTTTTTGCGCGAAAAAAATATTATTAGTTATATAATTTTGTTAAAGGACTAATGAGTAATTTTATTTAATGACCAATAAACTTTTATTCAATTGCATTTCTCGGCTTCTAATACTTAATTACTACACATTTTTCCATGTTTTACTAATAATAAAATTAATTAAAGTTTCTTGAAATGGTTTGTAGTTTTCTTATACTACAAAGAATTTCTACTCAAACATCGTAGTGGTAGATCATTGTTATTGTATTATAGCTAGGAAATTTATTGTTTCAAGTGAAATGGTTAGAAACAAGTACATTTTACTTAATCAATTTGTTCACTAAAATAATATTTCTACGCATATAGGATGTCTCAAATTTAATGTTTTTATGAAATTAGAGAACATAGAAAAAAGAACTTTGGTGTTTGAAAAACTAAAGATTTTCTTTACAAGCTAAAAGGTGACTTATCTGTTGTCTTTCATACCATACTTATTTAATCCCATAGGATCCTTGAACATGGCGGATATAGATACGCATATAGGAAAAGAAACCCTCAATGTCTTAATGGGGACCCACATTCCTGAATGCGTTGAAACTGAAGTAAATGGGTACTTGCAAGAGAGAGAGGGGGATTCGAAACTTGTAAAGCAAGTCATCACCTAAAACAAGGTAATATGGGCTATCAACTCCTGGTATTGATAATATTCAATCTGTCCTACTCCAGCAGAGCATAGAAATTCTGGCACCACTTCTACTAAAGGTCTTTAGGGTAAATCTGGCAACAGGTTACATCAATAAAAACTGAAGAAATCAAAAGTTTTACATTCATTCTGAAACCAGGAAAAACAACTATGAATTAGACCCATTATCATAACATCATTCGTTTTTAAAGCTCTATCAAGCTGGCAGTGAAAGGTTAGCGGAATAAAAAAAAATACACTCGAATTAGTTGCTAATTAGTTGCCAAAGAAACGATTTAGTTGCTCATACCGGTCACGAGAAATCGCTAACACCGCTAGCTTTTTATAAATGTGCATAAGAATTTGTTGCTCTAATTTGGTGCTCAAATAATAAACAAAAAACTGGCCGATTTTCGATTGCAATTTTGCTACTGACTAAGTGGACCTTATGTATCAATATTGAAATCGGGGTGTCAAGATGGCAGAAGCAAAAAAAATATCTATTTATTATATAAAGCTAGCAGTATTCGCAATTGCTCGTGACCGGTATGAGCAACTAAATCATTTCTTTGGTAACTAATTAGCAATTAATTAACAACTAATCCGAGTGTTTTTTTTTTCGATTTCGCTAACTTTGTTCAAATTTTTCTGTTACTTTTATATAAAGCTAACGGTATTCGCGATTTTTCGTGATCGGGATGATCAACTAAATCGTTTCTTTGGCAACTAATTAGCAACTAATTCCACTGAATTTTTTTTTGATTCAGCTAACCTTTCACTGCCAGCTTGTTTGAGCTCGTTCTTAAATCAAAGGAAACAAAAATTGCATACGTGCAGGGACTTCACGTCACCGAAATCAACATTCCAACCAAATTGGCAAATCATGCGAATCAGCTACATCAGCTGATAGAAAAAATTGAAGAAACCCTTGATAACCAAGGACTATCATTACCAACATTCCTTAATATTTAAGGAGCTTTCGATAGCTCCTCATTTAGGTCGATGATATCAGACTTAACAAACCGAGGAACCAAACCCTCTATTACCTAATGGGTAAAAAACATGCTAAAAGGAAGGTGTGTCCAGACCACTCTATTTGGTGAAGATGTGGAGATGTATCAGGAAGGGATTCCCACAGTGAGGAATTCTATCCCTCTTCTATGGAATCATGTGGTAGGCAACCTCCTCAGCGACTGAATGCACTTGGCATATATGCCCAAGGCTACGCTAACGATATTGTAGCACTAGTCAAACGAAAACATATGAACACATATGTAGAAATTACACAAAACGCTCTGAATATTATTCAAAACTGTTTAAGGGAAAACCGTAAGGTAAATCCTCAAAAAAAAAGTTGTTTTTGGTCCCTGTTGCCAAAAGAGGAATATTGGAACAAAAAGGAACTAAAGAAAAACAAATCTTGCAGAACATCAAGGAGGAAAACGAGGAGTTTCATAGAGTATACGGAGACAGACTTTTAACAGATCTCACAAGAATAGGTGGCAAAAATTGACGAAATGCATTCATAGAAAATGTAATCAATCAAAGACCCTCAGACATCGTTAAAGATATTCTTAAGAGAGGTTACCTCTATTTCGACTTCTGCTAAAAGAGCACTCGCCAGTGCAAATCTGTTTTAACTGGTAACCGTATCGAACATTTGACCAAATTCTGCCAAGATACGACGAAATGTTACAAATGTGGTAAGTGGCAGGACTTGCACCACACAATATTTTGACTGTCTGAATTGCAAAAGGTCCAACCTACAATCAAGGGACCACCAAGCCAGAGACACAAAATGCCCTATTTTCATGTGGAAAGCCCTCGAAACCAGGAAGAACATAGATTACCAATGACCTTGTCGGCTCTGGAATTTCAACACAAGTACCCAACCTCTTTGATAATTAAATCACAATAAGCTACGACTTCAAATACTTAGATATGACACTGGACTCTAAGCTAACGTGTAACGCTCATTTAATCAGGATGATTGAAAAATCGAAAGCCTTCCTCTTGATGGCAAAACATAGTGGCTGAAACTCAAAATGACCAACAGGCTAATATAGCACGGCAGTTCGACCCATAGTTACATATGGAGCTGTGGTGTGGTGGCCTAAAGTTAACAAAAAAGCCTATAGTGCAAGTCTACAACGACTGGCATGTTTAGGAATATTGGGCGCACTAAGCAGTACATCTACACTATAGAAAAAATCTTGAATCTTCCTCCTTTGGATATACTCATCAAGGGAGAAGCGAGATTGACAGCATACTATCTTAAATGTACAGAAATCTGGGGAAAGTAGTCTTATAGACACGGGAGTATTATAATCTTATTCTTCAGATCATAGAATAACCCCAAAGTACCATTTCGAAAAACCATTTTCTGTCGACTTGAGAAATAGGCAGGAATGGGAGAAAGGAGAACTCTCGAACAGCAAGGCAGCATTATGTGGCACACTGATGGTTCGATAACCAAAAGTGAAAGCGGCGCAGGAATATATGGAGTGAGACCAAGGAGAGACAACAGTCTAAAACTTGGACAAAATGCAATGGTATACCAAGAATATAGATAGTGAATACAAAGGTAAATCCATCTATATTGCGGACAGTCAAGCAGCTATAAAAGCACTAAAATCGCACTTATACAATTCCATACTTGTATGGGAGTATCTACATTCACTTAGGATCTTGGCAAAGAACAACAATGTGATTATTGTTTGTGGATACCGGGAATAGTAAGGCAGAAGGCAATGAAAGATCTGACAACCTTGCAAGGAATGGAATGGAAGACACCTTTATGGGACTTGAACCAATATGTGAAATTTCATATGCACCGGTAAAGGTTATAAAACAACTAGGAGGCCTTGCAATAGGGAACACAATAGGTCAATGACCGAGTTTCAAAGGGATAAATCCCCCCTCTATTTGAATAAAATAAAAATACCATACTTATTTTAGTGGATTTGGTCCAATTATCAATTCAAATATAACTTAAAATTCATTTTTATTATATTTTCAAATGCACAAAAATCAGATTTTTACTAATTTATTATTTATTTATCAAGTATACTTTTTTTTAGTTTGAATTTCCATCGCATTAATAAAAAATAATGTTTATAATTTTCATCTAATACTCTAATCCGAAATCAATCCTGGTTTGCGTATCCAAATAATCCTCTGTTACTCCATTAATACGATTAATTTGACAATGCAAACAAAACGTTAATACTCCGCAGTTTTGATTAATTTAATTCGTTCGAATTTTATGGGCGATCGTACCCGAATTGCCGAATAATCAAAAACACTTGAAAACGCGAAGCTCGTCTCTCAAATTCAAATAACGATTAAATATAACCTTCCATTTTCCGTTCGTTTCTAACTTATTACATGGATGATTTTGAATATTTATCGTTCGCCTCTTTGGGTACATTACTGGCATTCTATCCATCTCTTGATTCGGATATTGTAGGATGGTTGGTTTGGTTTGAGTCACGGAATGATTCTTGATCACGAATTGTCTTTATTAATGTTGCCAAATCGTTCGCTTTTTTCTTTATTTTTATGTACAATTTGATTAATCTATTTATTTAAAAAATATAGTTAATTTACTAGTCTGATTATTATAATCTTTGGAATTTTATCTAGTGAGTTACAGAGTGTTAAAGTTATATCAATTTTTTTTAGTGGTATACGAGGTTGGTAAAAAAACGTGAATTTTATGAAATTATGAAGTATCTTTTTTTTAACCATATCAAAAACTGTTATAAAAAAATTTAGAATTGAAAATCGGCTTTAAATTTATAGTCATACCATATCTAATTTAACCTTTTTGTCATTAAGTCTCGCTCTAAAAAAATCTTAAATGTGTATTTATGTTAATTTAGAAAAGGTTTCAAAAAAATACAATAAACCTTTTTTTAATGCAAATCGATATAATTTTATATCTGGCATTTTTTTAACTTCTTTATAACAATTTTCGATATTATCAAAAATAGGGGTACTTTAATTCACATTCACAAATTACATTTTTTTAACATACCTCGTATGCGACTAAAAAAACAGACTGACTATCTCTAAGGTTTTAGACCATGCAGAACTTTTTATGAAAAATATATTTTTTTCATAAAACCAATAATAAAAAAGAGTCCCATATGGTGCCGACTTAAGTAGACAAACTGCAGAGCTTATCCCTAAGCACTGTGTACTGCTTGATAAGCACTGTATTTAGTGGTTTGCTGTAAGCACTTTTGTGCTCGGTAGCACAGTGCTTACGAGAACTTTTTAAAATCGGTGCTTAGTGCGTAATGCTTAAAACACTTTTCCAAAGGGCGTAGTGCTTAGAGCTCGTCAAAAGTGCTCGTGAGCACTCCAAAAGGCTCGCGAACACTCCAAAAGGCTCGCAAGCATTCGAAAGGTTCCAAAGCACTCCAAAAGGCTCGCGAGCACACCCAAAGGCTCGCGAGCACACCCAAAGGTTCGCGAGCTAAACACTAAGCCCTTTCGTGAGCATTTTTAAACTCACACTAGTAAATATTAGTGTATAATTTGGAAAAAAATAATTACCATTGTGACTATTTTGAAAAAATATTACATCAAATATCATATACATCTCATGTAAAAATTCTTAAAAAAACGTTTTAATAAGAGTTGGCACTTCATCCGCTAAAATTTCTGAAATAGGTCACCTTAGCTCGCCCACCCATTATTTACAGTGACCCAAGTCAACTCTACAACCGCGCTCTCTGTCCGTCTGTCCATAACTGAGCTACTTGGACACTGCGTAAGCGTCAACTAAGAAAAGATAAATGCCGTGCATTATTGGGCGGAGTACGACGAATTTCTGCATCTGCACTACCTCGTCATCGTAGCTAAAATGAGGTAATGCCTTTTCGTAGTTGGCGCTTGCTATTCCATAAATAATAAAAATTACTTTGTTTTTATTTTTTAAAAATTAAGAAATAAATTAAAATTTTTGATATTGGTTCCTATATTCCAACTCCAGGTAGTTTTGTTGGACTTACTCCATTTTTATAAATAAGCCAACATGCAATTCCACTTCAATAATTTAATTTTTCAAAAAGTGCTTACTCAGTGCTTTGTGCTTGTGATTTTAAACCACTTTTTTAGAGTGCTATTAGTGCTCACGAACGCGTTCCTGTAAAAGTGCTTAGTGCTCATTTTTTTAAGCACTTTTTTTAAGTGCAGTGCTCGTCATAGCTCTGTATGTATTCTTTTTTACTAATTTGACAGTTTTCTTTTAAATTAAAATTGAATTTAAAAAACACCCAGTATATTTTACATACTTTGATTCTATGAGATAAATTACTGATATACAATATCAAATGTCATTTCAGATGTCAAAAAAGTAAATAAATAGTTTGAAAAATTATTTTAAATTTATGCAAAAATAATAGTTTTCAGTTTATTCCAATCACGTTTTAATACTCAGTAAATAAAACTATGTGTCATGTTATTCATAAAACTAAATATGGCAACTAAATATTACAAAGTTTGATGTTAAAATCAAAGTTTAAATTTTAAATCAACCCTAAATCCGCCATTTTGGATTTTTATTAATTAAATTAGGTCTATTACGACTTGTCCCAAATTAGAAGTGACAAAGGATTAAATTCGGGTATAACTGAACGCTGTGCCGAAATGGGCTTCACCCTTCATTCTGAGCCATCCGGTATATTTTATTATGTCAAAGTCAAATTTCATAGCTAAATAAATCAACAATAAAATTATTAACATTTTAAATAATTGAGACCACTCTTAATACTCTAAAATACATCTAACAATGAATCAAAATATTTAAAATACAACAAATTATACTAGAGAAATGTGAGGGCTTAAAAAAAATATAATTAATAATTGTCAAATTTCATACTTGATGAACTCCTTTTATATAATAAATTGATGTTTAGCGAGTTTGATAAATGGAATGAACATGAACAAAACTTTTTTTTGTGAAAAAGAAACCAAGCTTTATATAAATACACATTTAGAAAAAATTTAACCCCAATAAACTTTTTATTATCCCTTATTCGATCCGGCAACGCTGCATCTTTCTCCTTAATGACTGCTAGGTGAAGAGTAAAACAAAGGAATAAAAGCCAATATTGGAAAATTTAATTTCTTGTTTCGGTATATGGAAGTGATTAATGGACTTTTCTTGGGTTCACTTCTTTTCTCGAACCGTTCTGATGATAAAAAGTCGGCAATAACCGCCCGATAAAAAGGGTTTTGACTACTTCCTTCCTAATTGTTTTTCTCGCTTTTTATACCTAAAAGGGATAAGAAGTGGAAATATTACCCGAGAATTTTTATTTTTAGGGATACACTTTATTTTTTTAAATAAATTAAAATCAACACAGTGATTACTCAGTCTTATTTAGTCGAATATTATAGAGTTAAAAACATCTTATTGAAAATACAATCCTATATAAAAATCATCAATATATTTTTTAGAAAAGCTCCATAAAAAATTATAGGACTTATTACTATCATACATTAAACCTAAAACGTTCTTGACTCCGGCCCTCAATAAAATATCCACATATTTTCCAGTGACTAGTATCTCGAATTCTGCTTATTGAATAATCTCAATAGTAGGTATGGTTAAAAAGTTTATAAAAAAAAATTCCATTTCTAAACACATTTATTCCTCATTCAGTATTTTTTAATCTTCTTTGCAAGAAAAATTGTACCATAAAAATGAAAAAATCTTTAAAAGGATTCAACAGTGAGAATTCAATTTGAAAAAAAATTGTATTTGTGAAAAAAATATATTAAAAAATAAAGTAAAAATGGTAACGTCAAAAAATTCCTTCTAAAATAAAAAAAAACATTTTAAATATAAATTTGCGTTCTGAATTAAATTTATTAGACCCTCTTTCGAAACAAAATAATTCGGTCAAAAAAATGTGATCCTTTTTTAATCCGCAAAAAAAATCTACTCTAGAAAAATTGTAAAAATATTCTTTAAAAAAAATGTGATAATACTTAAAAATTTTGGAAAATGCTCTTTTTTAAAAGTTTAATTTTGTTTAAACCCGTTTGGAAAAAAATTGTTTCTCCCTATTTTTTTTTTAATTCTCATTGAAAAAATAAACATAATACCTATATCTTATTTGCAATAAGAAATCGTCTAAAAAAAATTTGTTTCCCTTTAAAAAGGTTTTATATTTAAATTTTAAGATAAAAAATCGTAACTTAAGAAACAGAAATTTGAAAAAAAAACCGTTCCAAAATAAAACTTTTACGAAAAAAACTGTTTGTAATCCTCTTGGGAAAAATTGCGCATTAAAATAGTTTTTGTAAAAAAATTCTTGTTGAAAAAGAAATGAGTTTGGTTTGGTAAAATCTTTCCCGTCAATTTTTTTGTGAACATATTTGTACTTTCAAGGAAATTGTTGGAAAAAATTATGCTACCGTCGAAAATCTCATTCTCAAACAAAATAAGGAAGTTAATGAAAATTTTATATGTTGCTTGTATTACTAAAATTAAAAAAAATGGTAAAGTTTATATTTTCTGTTTACAGGGTGATCAAAATTGCGCAAATTTTATTCTTATACCACCAAGTAGAACTCAAAAAATTAAAACTTCCAAAACTATTCATTTTATAACACAGGAGTAATAGGTTTTTGATTCTCAGGACGAATCTAAAAATTAAAAATGTAAAAAAATATAATGTGTTCCGTTTAAAAATATGAAACTTTGGTATGCCAATTTTTTTTAAACACCGTGGTTATAAATATTTTTAAAATATAGCTCTTATTGACATTTTTTTAATTGTTATGATTTATGCACTAAATTCCGTGCCGTATGTGCTGAGCCAACCCTGTATATCATTTGTAAATATTTTATAGAGAAAAAGCTTCTTTTTTTTCAAATTTTTTTCCAATTTTTTCAATTTTTTTTTCATTTTTCTGATTTTGTTTATTTTTCCCCACTGTTCTGTTTTTCTTTTTCTATTTTCTTTCTTTTACTTTCTAATTTTTTCTTATTCTTCTGATTTTTTACGATAATTTGCAATTTTTTGGGATTTCGTTGGTTGTTTTTTGCGATGTTTTTCGATTTTTCTCGTTTTTTTCTCACTTTTCTTATTTTTTGTTTTTTCTGTTTGTTTTTCTTAATTTTTTTCTCATCATTCCGTTTTTTTTTATTTGTTTCGTTTTCTAATTTTTTCTCATTAATTTTTTTTTAATTTCTGTTTTTTTTCTGATTGCGATATTTTGGGATTTTGTCGTGGTTTTTTTGCGATTCTTTTGCATTTTTTGTGATATTTCTTGCGACTTTTTTTCAATTTTAAGCGTTTTTCCGGTGTTTTTATTCAAAATTATTGATTATTTTTTGCAATTTTTAGCGTTTTTATTGTTTGTTTTCTTATTTTTTCCGGGTTCTTCTGATTTTTTCGTTTCTTCTAATTTTTTATCGTTGTTCTTTTTTTCTTATTTTTCTATTCTTTCCTCAATATTTTCTCATTGTTCTGTTTATTTCTAATTCTTTCTTTTGTTCCTAATTTTTTCTTATTTCTATGGCTTTTTCTGATTTTTCCTTTGTGGTTTTTTCTGTTGTTTTTTGATTTTTTCAAATTCTTTCTGGTTTTTTCTCATTCTTTTTATTATTCTGTTTTTTTTTTTTTCGAGTTTTGTTGATTTCTTTCAATTTCACTTAAAGTTGAAAAAATAAGATTTCCAATTATCTATCACTTCAAAAATAATTAATTTAAATTATAGGTATAATAGATTTTTGAAATTAACTCTTCAGGGTGAACATAAAAATTTAAAAAAATACGGAGTGTTTTAATTAAAATAATATAACTATGGTGCAGATCTTTTTATTGAGACAACCTTGTATAAAACAAAATAATTTAAAATTGTACCTGCGGTAAACATTTTTTACATAATTTTACTCCTTTCTGTATAAAGGAAGCTACCGTGTATATTTCATTATAGGGTTTTAACAAAATATAATAATTTTTTTTAAATTTTTTAACTGTACGGGTTGGTGTATTTATATCGATATTTAAAGCTCAAAAGAGATCTGTTCTTTCCACATAAATAAAACGTCCTGTATAATAGTACCAAACTGTTTTTTTATTAGTTACACTTATTTTTTAGATAGGTTTTATTAATTTTTTTTTATTTTCTTAATGTATTTTTAGTTCAGAAATACAAATAAATTAAACTTAGTATCATTCGAGTTACCAAATCATTATTTTTTTAACAATCTGTAGAGGCTAAACTAGTCATAGTAGAAAATTTAAACTTTGCCATTTTTTACTTTTAGTAATACAAACATATAAAATTTTCATTAAATTCCACCGAGGGCTAATTTCAGTATTTCTAATCCGCTTTACAAGAAAAATTGTACAATAAAAATGTAAAAAAAATATCCTTTAAAAGAAGTTCAGCAGTGAAAAACCAATTTGAAAAAAAAAATTGTCTTAGAAAAATTATTGGTTAATTTGGATAATGGCTACGTGTCCGACCTGTCCATTTTTGAACAATTACTTCAGTGTACTAAACTTTATTGTTTTTGATTTCTTAATGGTGTTTTAAAATTATACTAAAATATCTACATCTGTTTTGGGTTTTTGTTCTACAAATTGGACTTATAAATTATCCAAGGTGTTTGGTTAACCTTTAATGTTATCCAGCGTAGAATAAAGTTCGGAATAGGGGAAAAATGGTGTCATTTGTTTTTCAAAAAATCTTAACATGACCTTAACGAAATGTCAAAAATTAGTAATAGAAACTTACTTCCAACCCTATCGCTTATACTTAAACTTCCTCCTATTTTATTTCGCTTTCATGTTAAACATAAGAATAACCACTGTAACTAAAAGCACCCATGAAACTAATTATCAAACGTGACTAGGCTCTTTTGCAAAATGTTTCTTCGCTTACAGTTTCGAAACGGTTGCGAGATAAAAATGTTTAACTAAAAGCATCATTATGAATTTTTTTCTACAAATAACATCGTTCTCGATAAGTTTATAATTCAGTTTGATAATCGTAAAATTGGTTAAGTAACTGCGGGCGTTCGTCTAAATTAAATTGAATCTGTTAAGTGCGTTAGTTTCGTATTTAATTATTTAAATGATGACTTGAAATAGTAATTACTAAACAAATAATATGTTATTTGTAAATTGGAGATATATAATTAATCCTAGAATCTAATTATTAAAATCAATATCTAAGTTAACGTGCTGAACTTGTATTCAAAATTTAGAAAGTATTATACGATCCGGATGGAAAGACAATCTGTGTTACGTAACCATTTCAATATTATCAGCAACAATACAAATTATCTGTCATGGTCACTGATTTTATCATAATTAAATAAACTCGAATGGATTGTTTGGCCTTTCAGAACATCATCGTTCTGTATATATTGCGCAAAACCGTCTCGGGCCAATAACCTCATTGATATTTGGGTGAATTCCGCCATATGAATTGTTTGTTTGGTTTGGTACAATTTTATAAGCTCTCAACAACTAGTAACAATTAATATTTCGTGACGGTTAATATAATAAAGTATAATTTAATATGTTAAACACTGCTAAAAAAATATTTAGGGTAGATTGGGGGAATCACGGTCACCTAAGATAACTTGACTGTCAAAGTATTGATATTCAATATTCTGAAGTGTCAAGTTAGGTGTAATAAACCTTGGACTATATATAAGTGGGCCTCAAATCAGAGCAAAAATAACTAGTACTTTTATTGGAAAAAACATAACTTTAGATTTTTGTCTTTGGTTGCGATTGCCCACCTACAGAGGTAATGAAGACCATGGGGTGGGTAATCACAACCAGTCATATTTGAATTGGTACATATCAAAATTAAACGTAACTATAAATGTTATTATCAAAATTATTTATTAAAACAACAAAGTATAAAATGTACATATTGAATATAAAAATGTAAACAAACAAACAAACAAATGTAGACAAAAGTCGCAGCAGTAATCTTTGGCAGAATTCAGGCCAGTACATTCCTCATCCACATAAAGTGCACCGAAAACATAATTAAGCTTTTTCCTCTTTCTCCACAAATGATGCACAATTTTTTATCTGAATTATTATCAGTGCTCATGTCTTCATCGCTAAACATTCTTTTTCTTGGTCTTTTACCTAATTTACCAGATGAAGATATTGTTCTTTTGAGATTGTTTGCCGAGTTTGTTTTCAAATCTAATCTTTTTCTTAATCTCTTTTTCTATCAAAATGACTTTCATAAGCGTAATTGTTGTTGTTTCCGGGATTGTCTTTTTGTATCTTTACTGACTTTGGAAGCTACAGGAATGGGTGAGATATCCGCAAATGATACCCCTTTCCTTACTGCTTGGGGATGTTCCTGGTTGGGGATTTTCTGTTGAACATGATTAATAGGATATATTCCTGTAGTACTGAATCCATTAACAGCCTCATTAATAACAACTACAGATGAATATGCTTTGTTGAAAATCGATGCCAAATTGTAATGGGTGATTTTGGTGAAGTGATTTGTTTTCATAAATAAATCTATAGTTTTAATTTCCCATAGAATGTCACATCTAGTGGTTGTTAGTCTATGGGATGAATGGGGAGGAATAGACAACAAAATTATTTCCTTTTCTCTGCAAAAATCATAAATGGCAAGATAAATTAAAAAAAGATCATCGTTATATGAAACATGATAAATTACATCTGGTGGACCATCTCTTTGGAGTTGTGGTGACATGTGGTGACGTACAGCAACAAAATTATTCCTTTTTCTCTGCAAAAATCATAAATGGTAAGAAAAATGTGGCTTCCATGATTGTCAAGAATGAGCAATATAGGCACCTCGATCTATGATTTTACGTGATGATTGAAATGTTTAAGCCAGATTAAAAAAAAGATCATCATTGTTTCTCCAACCGTTATTTAAAACATGATAAATTGCGTCTGGCGCAAATAAACGTAGGAGGGATGTATGTACCTGACGCAGATAAGCAACATATTACGGTAACTGTCTTCCTTCTTTCAGCACTGGTGACAGTACCAACGCGTTTCTGTCCTTTCTCGGCCAAAACTGTTTCAGGTTGTTCAACATTAGAAATGCCCGTTTCATCCATGTTGAATATCCGACTCGTTTGGAAATTATACTTTTCTATGAGTCTTATCAGGTTTAAAAAAAACAGATCCACTTCATTCCTATTAAAGGTTGTTATTCGATTGATGCTGGTAGCTTCGGATTTCTTCGTCTAAAGTCGAAGAACCAGTCTTTTGCAGCAGTCCTTGAAATTGTTTTTGGTACCATTTTTCTCTGCATATTTATTTCGGCATAAATCATTTTGGATAGTAACTTGAGATGATTTGCTATAGACTCTTCCTCCTCCTTTGAAAAAACTGATGGCCGTTCCATTATTGAGCCACTCACAATAGCTTCCCTTTTTCTAATTCTTGTTTGTAGTGTTCCATAGGGAATGCCGAATCGCCTTGCAGTTTCTCGAATTTTTCCACCATTTTCAATAAAAAGTATGGCTTCCGTTAACACTTTCACCACTGAATATGTATTTGATGTTTTTTATAATATCATTAATAAATATCAGTATATAATAGTCGATATATGACTAATTACGGATAATTTATAATCCTGGATAAATAATGTCCCATAAATTATCCTGAGATTATCTGTCCCTATACTGGTCGTGGTGGGAATATTTGTCCCAATAGTAATGAAATAAGGGACATTTATTTTACTATTGATGGAAAGGCAAGAAACAGTTTTTACATAATGGTAAGTTACAGCGTTGGTATCGTCGTCTGGAAGTTCCTTCGTTGAAAACGTGATCACCAATATTGATCATGGTTTTTTTTTGGCGTCTGGTTCTGGGACCTGTTTTGGCACTAAGACGTCGTTTGGTTTTGATCGGGAAGGTCAACGCCTCCCATATTCTCGTTATAAAAATAATAGATAATGGACATGGTACTTCAATTTTCTCGCCAGTTTTAGTTCTTTTTGTAGTATCAGTTGTATTGGAAGGACATAACAAATACGTCCGTTCATTTTACGGAAGTAACTCCTTGCTCACTTACTAGAAAATCTGAGTCACTTCTAGATATAGTATGAGGTGTAAATAAAGATGTATTTTTACGACCTTTCGTATAAGTTCCAACACATGCAAATGGTAACTCATTCATTAGTTTTACGCTTGAAAAAAACTATTAATGCAAAAGCAGACGTCAGGGACTTAAGAATATTTGATAAATTTTTACAATTCTTTGCCATCTTTACCAGTATAAATGTCGAAATCATAGAATCTGATCTCTGCCATATTTTTACCCCCCCCCCCCATTTTCTTAGGTTTTAGCGGGAGATATTGTTTGAGACTAAATCGTCCTTTGAATTTTGTCATTGTTTCATTTGTGGCATGGTGAATATAGTCAGTTCTGACGTCTTTGAAAGATTTTTGTACTGTATTTGATCCAAAATACTAAGTAAAGAGAAAAAAAATTAAAGGCACGATTGAGGGCGTCATAGATTTTCTAACTTCATTCATTGAAATTCTAAACAAACAGAATGGTAAATAGATCTGAAAACTACGGAATGGTGATTAACTCGTGTATTTTTGGGATATAGTCTCAATTTCGTAGCTTTAGAAAACTTAGTGAAAGGGTTAAGTTTAAGTTGCTCTCCGTCTACTTCGCTTTATCTGGCATTGCGGAACCAAATAAATAAAAAAACATTAACAGATTGGTTATCTAGGTGTCAAAATAATTAAATATTTATTTTATTAAAAAAATTGCCTGTAGTGATTTCCCTACGACAATAACCTTTTTGTATCATGTAAATAAAGATCTATATTCCTATGTATTTAAAAACATTTTATAGTGATGTAAAGAGTAAAATTCTTTCCTTAATAATATCCACACTGTATATATCCTATAAGGGTAATCCCAACCACTATTGTATAAAACCTACAAGGGTAATCGCGACCACTGGTCGTCATTTTACGTCAAACGTTATCGCGCTTGCCTGATGTTTCTAAAATTTTAATTTTTAGGTTAGAAAAGCTAAAGGTAAATTATTGACATATTTTGATATACTTTATTGAAATGTCGTTGTACGTACCTAAACTACACACAGGAAGCAAATGCAAAATTTATTAATCACTTAATTTAAAATGTGAAAAACATGCACATCGCATGAGTTTTTGTACGAGCTCTTGAAATTAGGTTATGCTATGGAATACTTGTTGGTACCATGTGTACTATTTGAATATTTAATTGTTTAAGATAATATTTTTGATGGACGTCATCAATGGCATTGTGTTTAAATAGTTGATTCTCGGATGGGAATTTATGGATTCGTCGTAATCGTGTTTCAAGGATTTTCCATCTTTTCTCCATTTTCCCCATGTTCTTTTTATGTTGAATCGAATTCGCAAGTCAGTACGGACCTGTCGCTTTCGTCCATCGTTACGCTTGCTGGGGGAACTGGTATTTTTGATTTTGCTAGAAACTTATAAATATTTAATATTAATAGAGGAAAAAGAATACCTGTAACTATAATTTCTACGATTTTTTCAGATTTTTCAGCGAAATTTTCTATTTTCTATTCTTACGTTTTCGATGATCAGTCGACCATCATGAACTATTATTTTGCCTGTGTCTGCTA
This sequence comes from Neocrepidodera transversa, assembly GCA_963243735.1. Taxonomy (NCBI): domain Eukaryota; kingdom Metazoa; phylum Arthropoda; class Insecta; order Coleoptera; family Chrysomelidae; genus Neocrepidodera; species Neocrepidodera transversa. The sequence goes on from OY725343.1 coordinate 17,457,272, forward strand.
TCTAAAAATTATGGTTAAATACAGTTTTGTTCTGTTTTTATTTGTTTTTTAAAAAAAGTAAAATTTGAAAAAAAAAATTATTAATTGTCTAATAAAATTTACCGTATATCTATGCTTATTCTCCAACCCTTTTTAGTAGACGGTAGGCTTTCAGACCAATCTCCCCAGAAAAGTTACTAGATTTTCCCCCAGATTGACCTTGAGACCCATCCAAACAAACCCGCCCAGCATGACGCAGGTCTACAGATCACCACAGACGTCTAAAAAAGACGTACTTAAGACGTTTACAGAGATCTACAGATCGTTTACAGAGGTCTACAGACGTCTGAAGTACGTCTTTTGTAGACGTATGTGGTGATCTGTAAATCTCAGTAGACCTGCGTCATGCTGGGCGGGTTCGCTTGGATGGGTCTCAAGGTCAATCTGGGGGAAAATCCAGTAACTTTTCTGGTCTGAAGGGGGATACTATCTACTTATAATATTTTTAGAATTTTCCGGCAGTGACGGTTCAAACGGGGAAGAAGTTAAAGGTTCAAGAACTAAAAATTAATCGCCATTTCCCCACTCTACCCTAAGTTTAAACGGTTATCCATGTCTCAAATGTGGTCAAATTTGGGAAATAAAACTCCAAAGGCATGTACCACACATATAATAATAAAAATTATTTAAAGGCAACTAGTTTCGGCTAATAACCCATCTTCAAGCCAAGAATGCATTTGTTGAACGAATGTATTCGTTATAGGTCTGAAGATGGCTTCTTAGCTGAAACTAGTTGTCTTTAAATATTTTTTATTATATGGTTTTGCGTTTTATTTAATAAAAATATTTATTAATCTTTAAATTGATTTTTTTGCTATTGGGTCAAGTCTACATTTTCTAATAAAGCTACTATCTGTGTGGGCACTACTAACGTCTTCAGTTTAAAAATATATTAAATTAACACGTCACTCAACCCAAGTATTTTAAGTTTACCAAACGTTATTCATTTTCATGCATATATATCCATTATCTGTCATCAGTTTCTTGCATGAAAAATAACAAACAACTAAAAATTTAAATGCAACCGAAATGTATGTCAACGTAATGTTGAAATTATCCAAATATCTTCGAAGCCATTAACCTGTCACTTCATGTTAATTGTATTAAAATGAGTATCTGAAATTTACAGAGAGAAATTAGTAGTCATTATGTTTTTATATGCAATATAAATTTTCTATTATGCACAATTTATGACTTTAAACCCATTGAAGAGAAACTGTTCATTTTTGGGGGTTGGTACAATTTAAGTATTTGTTCAAAATAACATGAACTATATCATATCTAAAATTTAAAAAAATCACCGAGATCGAATTTCCTTTAAAAAAAATTTTATGTCCTACTTATATCCTTTTGCAAAAAAATGCCAATTAAAATAGTAAAAATCCGCTTTGAAAAGAAATTGGTTCAAGTTTGCAAAATTTATTGGTACTAGATGTCCTTCCATTAACCAAATAAAAATTTGCATCATTTCAGTCAAATATATGGCGCATGCGCGGCGCGAAATTTAAAATGTTTCGTGCAATATTTGAAAATTGTTAAGTCACGTGGTTTTTTCACTCCAGTACCCTAATTAGAATTTTATGTCCTATATCCTTTTGCAAAAAAGTTAAAAAAAATCCGCTTTGAAAAAAAATTGGTTCTAGTATGCTCAAAGTATACTCAATTTTTATTCCAAGAGAGTTATAAATATTTACAGTGAAAATGGAACAGAAACGTACTTAGAAAAGTTCCCTAAGTATAGTTCATTGTCTAAACCTAATAAAAAATTAAGTATTCTATATGGTTGGATAGAGAAAAAATTGGGGATTTCATAAAAGAAATAAAAAGTACAGGTCAATTTCGGCGTTTCCCAAATATTTCGGAAACCGGTCCCGATATTTTAATTAAAAAAAAAACCATTCAATTCGTCTTGAATATATACGCATATTTTTCCTATTATTCCATATACAAATACGTAAGTTATTTTTGGTGACATTTTTTTCATGCTTACACAAAAGTTAATTATCCTCCTAAAAGCTTTCTTTGACACACTGGTTATATGAATAACTTTTTTAGATAAGTGTATAGACTAAATATTATCCTCTAATCCTATTATTCAATATCATTCGTGACAGCTTGTCTGAACTTATTATAATCGGTTCACCTTGAATTGATGGATGTGTAAACTTGTGCGGACAATTACCTCATTTTTTTTGCGAAGCATGAGCTACCAAAATATATATCGTTTTCGTTTGAAAAAAAAAACAGCCAATTATTTCGCAGAACTTGCCAAAAATATTCAATTATTATAAAACATCTCGTTGTAAAATTGGCCATTGTTAATTTTAACAAGTACCCGGTACTTCCATTTAATCAGATATTTATTTTATTTATAAGTTGGTTTAGTCTACAAATTAGATAGAACTAAATGGATTTAAACAATTAATTATATATTTTTCAAAGTTCAAGTATGTGAACTTAACGTTATTATTTTTATTATTATTATTATGAGTATTTATATTGAAATTAAAATCAGGACTTTGAAGCATCTCTTTCAAGTTTAAAAACACGAAAGGTTTTAAAATAATGTCACAATTAAAAATAAATTTGAATAAAATTGTACCTCAAAAAAATTTTGTAACAAAACTTCTGTTTAAAAAAATCTCCTTTAAAAGAAAAGTGAAAATCCAATCTGAAAAAATAATTGTCTTCCTTAAAAAAAATATTAAATACAATGAAAAAAATTATAAAAATTACCTGGTTTTCCTTAAAAAAAATTACTTCTAAAAAAATTAAAAAACTATTTTAAATATAAATTTTCATTTTGAATTGATTTTTTAAATCCTCTTTAAAGACAAAATTGCTCGGTTTAAACAAAATTGATTTTTTTAAATTCTTTAAAAAAAATTGTGCTGTCAAAAAAATTTTGTTAAAAAAAAATGTATGCCCTATTTTTGTGTTTACTAAATTGAGCTAATTTTTTTAAATTATATTTTCCGGAATTTCAAGAGCTTATAACTTTTAAACGAATAAAGACAGATACATTCGGTTTTCATTGAAATTATTCACAATTACAAGTTTTGTTTAGACTCGTAAAAGCTTTTTTCTCACTTCCGGTTAAACAAAAAACAAAATGGCGTTTTTTTTAATCTGGTTTGAACAACAGATTTAGTTTCAGCGAAATAAAGGACGCACATTTTCCTGTTCTGTATCGGAAAATACCATTTTTATGCAAAAACTAGTGAAAAAAGTCAAATACAAGAATTGTGCCAAAATATTCCAGTGTGTACTAAAAAAATATTGATAATTAATTGTTTAATTTGCAGGCGTATGCTTAAACATTAATTGGGCAATTAATTCTACATCGATTTTAAAAAACCTTATGCGGGTAGATAGCTGAAAGAAGTGGCTTTCATGTCGTCAGAAAATATACAGGGTGTTACATTTAAAAAAGCAAACAAAAAAACGCCAATTTAATTTTTGATTAACAGGAAGTGAGAAAAAAACTTCTATCATTGTGAAGTATTTCAATAAAAACAACATGTATTTGTCTTTATTCGTTTAAAAGTTATAAGCTCTTGAAATGCCGGATAATATAATGGGACACCCGGTACATACAATTGTTCTTTAATTTTGTTTAACCTCTCCTTGAAAAAAATTGTTTCCATTTAATTATTTTTAAAATTCTCAGTCAATAAATAAACCTCTATTAAAGCCTCATTGGAAAAAAATAATCCTGAAAAATATCGTCTCCCTTGAAAACATTTTTATTTTAAAATTCCTCTAATACAAAAATTGTAATTTCAAACATAAAAATTTGAAAAAACCTCAAACGAAAATGAAATTAGTGCTGAAAATTTTTTTTCTCTCAAATCCCCAATGAAAAAGTCGGCTGTGTCACCACAGAACTTTTCCTGTGGAGAATAGGATTATTTTAAATACAAAATACAAAATTCCCGAATGGGAAAGTAAAATGCTGTAAAAATAAACGAAATTGCTGAAAAAGAAATGGGTAAATATTGCAAAAATGCGCAAAAATTAATTGGTAACAAGTTATTATAAATAGTAACAAAAAATGTTTAAAATGATAAAGAATTGCTAAATTTCAGCAAAAATTAAAACTATAATAAAAAGGTAGTAAAAATAGGAAAAATCAAAAATACGCCAAGAATCTTAATACAATTTGTAAAATTGGAAAGAGACAAATATGCAGAAAAAGTAAAAAAAGCAAAAAGAACCTAACCAAAAGAAAAAACGTAAAATAGAGCAAAAAAGGAAGAGGCTTAATAATTACAACAAGACGAAAAAGGTTAAAACAAAAATCCAAACAAACCAAATAAGACAAAGGGAAAAAAGCAAAAAACGCCAAAAATGCAAAAAAATGGTCTAAAAAATTAAAAACTATTAAAAAAAGCAAAAAAAGGAAAAAAATGATAAAAACTTAAAAAAAGGAAAGAAAAGGAAAAGAGGCAAAATAGAGACAAATAAAGGAAAAAAGATAAGAAGTCCAAAAAATTTAAAAAAAAATTATTAAAAATAAGAAAAATGGCAAAATAAAGGCAAATACATCATAAAAAAGAAACAAAAATCGTACAAGAAGGATCCACATTATATATTACAATTATGATATCCTAAAATCATCGCTGAAAATTATTTGGAGTTCGGGAAAAAGTTTGATACAAAAATTGTAGGGAATTTCATGCTCTACAACTTTGCACTAGAACATTTTGCACTAAAGTGCAATGTTTGTCTTCAAAATAAAAAAAAGACGAAAAGCCTTAATGTGCATATTTGGGGAATTCGAAAAAAAACTTAAGAGATAAAGATAAATTTTAAAACAAATTTGGTGCTCTACAACTTTGTACTAGAAAATTTTGCACCAAAGTGCATTTTTTGTCTTAAAAATTTGGAAAACTACTTGCACATTTTTTGCTCGCCATCTACTGGCGCAGCTATTTGAAATTCTGGAAAAAGTTTGATACAAAAATTCTAGGAAATTGAATGCTCTAAAACTTTGCATTACAACATTTTTCCACCAAAGTGTATTGTTTGTCCTTAAATTTTGAAAAAAGGCAAAAAATCTTACAGGTTTTATTCAATCAATGTTTGTCTTGAAGTCCTTCTAGTGTACCAATCTGAACCAAAAACTAATCGTCGTATTCGAGGAACATACCAACCCTTCATACCAAATTTTAGCTTGATTGGTCAAACCGTTCGGTAGTTATGGTGGAAGATTGCACACAGACAGACCTTACTCCAAAAATGGTTTCAGTCTTCTTGGGGGACCTCAAAATGGATATTTCCATCGATATCTCGAATTTTTTTTGCTAATTCACTATACTTTCCGTTTGATGGGACCGGGAAAGTAAAAAAATGCTCCATTTAAATTTTAAAATTTGTACATTCAAAAAAACTTGCAAACACAAAATTGAAACTACATTTTTTAAATTAATTCTGTATGTGTTTTATTTACACTAAATTAATATCAAAAGTACGTTTAAAAATTATTTTAACTCAAGTACGTGAACTTATTTTTTATGAGTAATTAAATTAAAATAAAGACTTTTAAGCATTTTCCAAAAACACAAAATGGTTTAATATATTGTCTCAAAATAATTTTCTGGTTTCGATTTATCACTTTTGTTTAAAGGCACACTTTATTTTAACGTTATTATAGAGAAATTTTTTAGGAATAATATTTTACTTTGGATATAAAACGGAAGGTAGATTGATAACGAGATAAATATATGTATGAACCTTGTAACAAATTTTCTATTTGTTGTTTTCATTTTTTGGTGTTTTAGCTTAATAATTTTGTATGATTACTCAGATTTTATAATTAATTCTGAATTAAGGGCGCCATCCATTTTTTTTTGTAATACAGGAACGGCATCAGACACATTTAACCATTGGTATATTTAGATTCAGATTTCAATTGTAAGAAATTAAAAAATATTCATAATGTAAATATTTCAAGATAAAATTTTAAATTTCTTGGAAAGAAGACCATAAATTATCTTGTTGTTCTTCTGTACGACTCCTGCACTTAACTGGAGTGTATTTAGCTTTACTGTGGCCTCCTTGACTATTATTATGTCTTGACTTGATGGGGGCCTTGTTCTGGCATAATTATATAACCAGCATGCTACCTAGTTACCTACTCCGTACTATGATAAGCTCTAAGTCTTGCTTATCTGTTCCCTAGCTAAATTGCCCACCCCACAAACTCCCAAATCGAGAGAACAAAACAAACAGCTTTTCTTTTTTTAAGTAATTATATGGTTGGTTTTAAAAAAATTATTAAACTAAATTAAATATTGAATTTAACATGGCTTAAAGAAAATTTAAGAATTTCATAAACTTTTTCGAAAACAAGCGACACGGTATGACTTTTAGCATAAGAGATGGAATCTAGACAAGGCGATTATTTTATAGGTGTTCGTTATCAGTTAATTCGGAATAACAAATAAAAAATAATTTTTGAGATACCGAAAAAAATGTATTTTGTAAGAAATGAAAATTAATTCGAGAATTTCAAAAAAAAAAATACAATTACCACACATTAATTTATGAAAATTTTGAAATGGATAAAAATAGAACTGGGAAGTAGCAAATAAAAATTACCTTTGAAAAACCGTACCTGTTATTAGATTATTGTTAAAAATATTTCTTATATTGGATTACTTATAATCAAATTCTTTGGTTGGTCCTCTTAAGACTCAAATCATTATTTTTACCAATTACCGATAAAGTGTTACGAGATTCCGCTTCCTTCCATCTTATCCATCTATTCGATGTTTTTCTTTTCTCAAGTCTCGCGCATAAATATGTATGGTCATGGTGTCGTCTTTTCAGATCCTTGAAATTTTAAAATCGAGCAATTTGCAATTTAAATTCCCTTCGGGTTGTGCTCACAAAGCAAATCGCTACTTGTTCTTTCTAATTGTTCCATTTGATACAAGGCGATTCAACCAAATATAAAAAAAATAATAAACTTCAATTTTTATAAAGAAATTGTGTATTATTGCATGTTAAAGAATACAATAAATTAGATACATGAACTAGAAAAAAATACATTTACTAAAATTAAAAACGTAATTGTTGCAATAAATACAAATAAAATATTTTTGTTTTTCCTATGAATGAAAATTTACCACTGAAATTAACCCTTTTCATTTTTTTCTTTCTTTCTTTTGCTTATTGAGTTTTTGCTAATAGCGAAACAAAAGCCACTTCTTCTCATTTCTGCGCACGAATAGCAAAAAAGTAACTTCTTCTAATTTCTGCGCCCCTAATTGGCAAAACAAGCCACCTCTTCTCATTTCTGCGCCCCTAATGGCAAAACAAAAGCCCCCTCTTCTCATGTCTGCGCCCCCAATAGCAAAAAAGTAACGTCTTCTAATTTATGCGCCCCTAATTGGCAAAACAAGCCACCTCTTCTCATTTCTGTGCCCCCAATAGCAAAACAAAAGCCACCTCTTCATTTCTGCGCCCCAAATAGCAAAAAAGTAATTTCTTCTAATTTCTGCACCCCCAATAGCAAAAAAGTAACTTCTAATTTCTGCGCCCCTAATTGGTAAAACAAGACAACTCTTCTCATTTCTGCGCGACTTTTAGCAAAAAATCCAGCACTTCTCATGTCTGAATCTCAGAAATAAGAAATGGTGACTTTTTTGGCAATTAGGGGAGCAGAAATGAGAATGGTGCCTTTTTTTGCTATTAGGGGCGCAGACATGAGAAGAGGTGGCTTTTTTGCTAATAGAGGCACAGAAATGAGAAGAGGTCGCCGTTTTTTGCTATTAGGGGCGCTATTAGAAGAGGTGGTTTTTTTTTGCTTTGGGGAGCACAGAAATGCAAAAAGAAATAAATTACAGAACTTTATATCTCTCATTTTTTATAAGGTATCCTGTAGAATAAAAAAATTAATATTAATAAAATTCATTTTTGTTAAAAAAAAGTTTGATTACAAAACAGTATTATCTTATAGATCACCCTGTAAAGGGCTAACACAGGACTCAGACGAGATGCTGCCACTCAGACTTGGCTGTTTATTTTGAAAACAATATCCATTACCGCGTAAGCTAAGTGGGGACGGTCTATGGATGAAAAGAATGAGTGGATAATGGAAGATTTTTGTCTTTCGAACGTCTGTCTTTGTCTTGTTAATTGACGTGAAAAAGCGTTTTTTTAGTTAATTCATCGAACGGTAAAAGAAACTTAAATATAAAGTTATTCATATATTTTTAAAATGATGTTTTATATCGAATTGAGAGCAATATTTGTGAATAAAAAATTTTAATTTCAGAAAGTTTAAATTTTTTTTAACTTCGTAACACAAGATATTATATTGAAGCTGAGGCCAATCAAACGACAAAAAATACTATAAGTGAGATTGTTTTCAAAATATTGGAAATGTAATGTGGATTTTAGAGAGAAATAATGAAAATGGTGAAATGTTCAAAGGTCTTTTTCGATGTTTTCTTTTCAAATTAAAAAAAAAATTGTTTTTAAGAATCACTTTTCTAGGGATAGGTACTCTAGATAATTTGATCCAGAAAGATCAAAAATATTATTTCTTTTGCTATAAGTTCTAAAGTTACAATTTTTTTTGAAATTTTAGAAATAATGCTGAATTGCTAAGTTTGACATTTTTGATCTCTTATAATACAGGAAAACTATACAAGGTATTAAATTGAACCCAACGCTATTCAAACGACAAAAAAAATACTTGAAGTTAGTTTTTTTTTTTCAAAATATTGGAAATACAATTGTGGGCTTGCAGAGAAATAACGAAAGTATATAGTCTATCGCAAGTATAGGGAATTTAGTGTGTTAGAGAGAGAACGTATATTCTGAAATCTTTCTGCTTTTAATAGGGTCTACATTGTACAAATAATACTTATTGGTTTATTTTATTTTCTTGTATTTTTGACATTTTTTTTTTGTACTCCTAAAGTATTTAAAAAGGATATAATAGAGTTCATGCAAAAAACTCACATTTTTTTTTTACTACAAAAGGTGTCAATTGAGGCTAAAACACTTAGAAATAGAATTCTAGTGAATGTTAGAGAAAAAAGACTGAAATGATGGAATTCCGTAAATGTCTGATTATTAAGTAGCGAAGCAAAGCGAAGGTACTTATTGATTTTACAATATCCGTCCGTCCATCCGTCTGTCTGTCTGTCACAGCTTTAACTCGAGAACGGTTACAAATTTTGGAACTTTGTTTTCAGCAATCGATAGCTGGTCATGTACTATTTTCAGTCAACTATAACTGACTGTACGTAGCTGAGCTACTTGGATACTGTTAGCTTGCGGGATTTATTTTTTCAATAATTATCAATTGTTAAAATAAATTAAAACAAGTCAAACGCAGTTTAAAAAAATTATACCTTCTTCTTGGTTTTAGTTTTTGGTAAAATTGACCTGAAAAGAATATAAAAAAACCAATTCATAAATTTACAAAATCTTCAAATAAATCTTCAAAATTGTATTTTAACAATTCCGTTTCAGTCTCGACGTGACGCCTTATACAAATCTGTCATCCAGGTCTCAAATTCTGAAAAATTCATCCATCTATGAATGCTTTACGCAACAGCCATGCCGGTCGCTGAAATCGATAAAACATGCATATTTATGTCGCTTATTACATTGTTATTTTGGTATAATAAATTCCAGTTTTATCCACCAATCGTGTACACATAATCTTAATAAAATCATTTTAATCTGATTTTCATCGGTATTCATCAAATATTGTATGAATTTATAAATGTTACACGTACATATTAAAACCGGTAATAGTATATTATGTCAAAAAACAAATATCACTGATTTTAATGTGAAATTCACAAATTTAAATATTTGAAATATTCCGCTTTTCCAGACCACGTTTCATTGTATACAGTCTTAAATCCAACAATAACTACCAAAAAAGGACCCATCACTTCTCTTATGGAAAATGGCTTTCGGCCAATTTTTTTAAAATTCTAGTATTTTATAGATCTTGACGTTCTGATTAAATGTCTCCATGGGACCAACTCAATCCTATGACCAGTTTTCGAAATATTGATGGTCAAAGTTCAAGAATTGAGTATTTAGGTAATTTTGTTTTAATTTCAATTTCTTTAATTTTTAAGAAAACTGATCAGCTTATCTAGAATTTGTTTATGGGACAATTTAGTCAAATAATTGGTCTTTAAAAAAATATAATAATTATACATATAGGGTTTAAGTCAGTGGAGCTACTTTATTTTTAAAATGACTATAATATTGAAAACCATTAAACCTCAGTTTTGATAAATTCCTAATAACTTTAAAACAAACGGACAGATTTCCTTGAAAAAATTATATACTTTACAGGTCAGTATCCAAAGAAAAACTGCACTATGTAAAGTTGGAAAAATTACATACGAACCCGAATGTAGGGCTTTCAAATCAGCGTTTTTCGAAAATCGCCTCCAATATGCTGCTTTAGCAATACAGATTTGCAGCTAAAATAGTAACGCATTTACTATTAGAACTTTATGTAAAAAATATGGTGTCCGAGAAACATTATTTTTTGTATGTCTACAGGGTGTTTCAAATATTAGGTAACTGCGAGCTATTGACGCATTGACATATGGATCACCCCTTTAAACTTTTTATTTATTAACCGATTTTTATGAAAGTTTAACTGAGTATAGTAATAATAATTTTTGATTTTCTGACGTATATATTCAAGACAGCTGACTTCCGGTTTCGCCGGAAATTGACAACAGTGTACTTTGCTAAAATGCATAACAGTAAGTACAGGGTTAGGTTAAAAAAATGAGTTTAGGTAAAAAACCGGTACCTTTTTAAATAACATTATAATAAATCAGACAAAAAAAGGTTTTTAAAGGAAATAACATTTTTTATGAAGTTCTCTTTCAGCTTTAATTGATATTGTAAAATTTTAGCAAAGTACATTGAGAAAAATATTTTATTTTCAAAAAATGAGAGTCGAATTGACATTTGGCTAGGGGATTGCATGTATTTTGATCCGTAGAATCCCAATTTATCAAAATATACAGAGTGTTCCAATTAAAAAACAAAATTGTTGTCCATTTCTGGCGAAACCGGAAGTCGGCCAGATTGAATATCAGAAATTACTATTACTATACTCAGTTAAACTTTCATAAAAATCGGCTAATTAATAAAAAAGTTTAAATGGGTGATCCTGTGTCACCCGGTATAGCTCTCAATTACCTAATATTTGAAACACCCTGTACGCATATAAAATACAATGATTCTGGGACACAATATATTTTGCATCAAGTTGTAATAGTAAAAGCGTTACTATTTTCGCAGAAAATCTGTTACAACTGTATTGCTAAAATGAGATTTGAAAGCCCTGCATTCGGGTCCGTGTGTAATATTTCAAACTTTACATAGTGTAGTTTTTCTTTGACTACTGACCTGTAAAGTATATAATTTTTTCAAGGCAATCTGTTCGTTTGTTTTAAAGTTATTAGGAATTTATCAAAATTAAGGTTTAATGGTTTTCAATATTACAGTCATTTTAAAAATAAAGTAGCTCCACTGACTTTTTGATAAACCCTGTATATATAATTATTATATTTTTTAAAGACCAATCATTTGACTAAATTGTCCCAAAAAACAAATTCTAGATAAGCTGATCAGTTTTCTTAAAAATTAAAGAAATTGAAATTAAAACAAAAGTACCTAAATACTCAATTATTGAACTTTGACCATTAATATCTCGAAAACTGGTAATAGGATTGAGTTGGGCCCATGGAGACATTTAATCAGAACGTCAAGATCTACAACTTACATAAATTTTAAAAAAATTGGCCGAAAGCCGTTTTCCATAAGAGAAGTGTGGGGTCCTTTATACCCTAAGCGACATTTTGCATATGCTGAGTAACGCTGTTCCCAAAAATGATAGTGGTTAGATAAAATATAAATAGTGGTAATGAATATTTTTTTACGCTTTGGTCAATAACAATCCAAAACTTACCATTTGTTCATACTACACTAAATTCGATACCTGCCTCAACATGACAGTGGCGTGCGTCTGTTTTACTATTAATTTTCAATTGTATCTCCTTTAATTTTACCTTTTTTCACTTATAATTACACGAAAGCTTTTTTTTGTCGAAGTAAACTTGCCATGTATCATTAATAATTTTGTTGCTTGGCAATTTAACGAAAAAAACTGCCTCTGCAATCGGAATTTTTTTCAAGTAGTAAGTAAAGTAAAAATCGAAAAAAATATTATTGAAAAACAAAATATGATGTGTAATAGATAACACCCAAACGCCAGGTGTTACTGTTTACACGAATTTTTTCATTGTTTACATTATTTATTTTCGCCAAGCATTTTTCGCACTCAAAAAATACCTCTCGTGTTTTCAATTTTGTATCCTATTACAGGAATCCATATAATATATATTTTATTAACGAAAATATCACCATTTGCTTGTTCTCATAAACCCGAACAACATCATATGTAAACATCCCACATACATATGTATATTGTTAAAAAACGCGTAAATCATCTCACTACCTACAAAGATGGCGAAAGAGTAAAATTCGAAGACGTGTGAGTCCAGAATTAAACAATGAAGAACTCATTTATGTGATTATGAAAATCTAATAAAGCCCTTCCTACACCTAAACGAATCAAACATGTCGGTTTACTGTGGCTTTATTTTCTTACAAGAGTTTTGCTAAATGAATTTCTTCAAAACGAGGATAAAATTAGAGAATGATTTTATCTGTAAATTAATAAGAAAGCACAGAATGTTAAGAAATTGGTCCTCGGTGAAAATTATTGAAAATTTTATGTTGTTTGGTAAAAAAAAATGGTAAAATTTAAATTTTCTGCTATGACCTAGAGTATTAAAAGTAATGCTGTTTTGGTAACTTGAATGAGTTTTTTTTTTATTTCTGAGCTGAAACAACAAAATAATAATAAAAAACCCCAACCTAGAAAATAAGTGTTACTAATAAAAAAAACGTTCAGTATTATTATACAGAATGTCTCATTTATATGGAAAGAACAGATTACTTTTGAGCTTCAAATATCGATATCAATACACCAACTCGCACAGTTAAAAAAATGTTTAAAAAATAAGTATATTTTGTTAATCTCTATTTAAATTCCTATAATGAAATATACAGGGTGGCCGATCATATACGCGTCGCGTCGGTCTTTATGTGGAAAACGATAAGATTATATAAAAAATGTTTACTGCAGGTCCAATTTTAAATTAATTTGATTTATACAGGTTGCCTCAATAAAAAGAACCGCACAATAGTTAAGTATATTATTTTAAATGGAACACTCTGTATTTTTATTACTTTTTTATGTTCCTCTTGAGAAGCTGATTTCAAAAGCCTATAACTTCAAACTATTTAGTTTACATTTTAGGTGTAAGGTTTTTGAAATCAGATTCCCTGGACGAAACGAAAAATATAATAAAAAATTATACGGTCGAGGGACCCCGGTCACGAACGAAGAACTTCAATGCGTTATTTTTAACTTTTTGAAATTTTAAAATGAGAAACATCTGAATAACCGAATCAAATCAAAAAGAAATAACAGCAAATTATCCATACTCAAATGTGGTAAGATTATTCAACGAATAATAAAACACAAAGTCATACCACAATTATTTATAAGATGTTAAAGTTTTTGACAATTAAATGGCAACATGTTTCGGCCAAACAATGGCCATCATCAGGCTTATAAGACAAAATACAAAGTTAGATTACAAGAAATTAGTAGAAAATTACATACAGAAAAAGGTTATTCAAGTACGACAAATTACACGATATGGTATGAAATTCACATAATGAAAAAAATTAAAAGGAAAACTTTAACCAATACTCTTAGTATATAAACCAAACATTTAAAAAACTTATTAACTAACTAATTATATTGTTCCCTCCAGTAGGAAGCAATTAATTTTTTTATTTTTTTTATTAAAAAAAAAAGTTTTTTAAATATTTGGTTTATATACTAAGAGTATTGGTTAAAGTTTTCCTTTTAATTTTTTTCATTATTTGAATTTCATACCATATCGTGTAATTTGTCGTACTTGAATAACCTTTTTCTGTAAGTAATCACTTAGAAATCTAACAATTTCTTTTAATCTAACTTTGTATTTTGTCTTATAGGCCTGATGATGGCCATTGTTTGGCCGAAACATGTTGCCATTTAATTGTCAAAAACTTTAACATCTTAATAATTGTGGTATGACTTCGTGTTTTATTATTCGTTGAAAAGAAAAAAATCGAAAGAAATCGACAAAAATCTAGAGAAATCGATAAAAATCGAAATAAATCGACAAAAATCGAGAGAAATCGAAAAAAATCGAAATACAGAAGAATAAGAATAAGACAAAATGAGAAAAAACCCGAAATAATTTGAAAAAATCAGAAAAATGAGATAAAAAAAATCTAACCTAACAATTGAAAAATCATAGAAATAAGAAAAATGAGGAAATATTAGAAAAAACTGAAATAAATCAGCAAAAATGAGAAAAAAAAAAACGATAAAAAAATTAGAAGAAACGAAGAAATCACAAAAATGAAAAAAACATGAAAAAAAAATCGGAAACAGGAAAGAAAAAACTTTGGAAAAAATAAAAATAAAAATCAGGAAATATTGGGAACTTATGAAAAATAAAATTATAAAAAAGCCGAAAAACGCTAAAAATCACAAAAAAACGAATAAGTCACAAGAAACGCAAGAAAAACACCGCTACAAAATCCCAAACAAATGACAAAGAAATCGGAAATTATTCCAAAAAATCAGAGGAATAAGAGAACCTTAGAAAACGAAAAAAATAGAAGAAAAAACATATGAATGAAAAATATTGAAAAAAAAATTACAGAAAAAAACAGAAAAACAAAACAAAAAATTAGAAAAATTAGAATAAATACTAGAAAAACCCAAAAACATTACAAAGCACAAAACAAAAGAGAACAAAAAAATTGGGAACAATTGTTACCATAAAAATGAAAATTTTTAAAAAAAATTAAATAAATCGGAAAGAATCGCAACGAAATCCCAAAAAAATGACAAATAATGGCAAAAAAACAGAGGAATAAGAAAAAAGTAGAAAAAAACAGAACAGAGAGGAAAAATTAGAAGAAAAAAACAAAAAATCGGAAAAATGACAACAATTCAGCAAAAATATAAAAAATCTCTATAAAATAATTATAAATGTTACATAAAAAAATTCTAAACAAGAAAACATGCATATTTGTAGAAAGAGGCAGAGAGTATAAGAGAAAGAAAAGGAAGGTCGCTTTTTCGTTACGTGATTATTTCTGCCAATTTACTACCGCAAGCCGCGTTAAGTAACTTCGTTTGAATAAGAAAATGGAGGACAAAACCGCGAACGAACAAAATCACAAACAGACAAAACCGCGAATGGACAAAACCGCGACAGGGAATAACCACTGGCATTTATTTGATGGGAAAGTTGTTTTCATAAAAATAAAATAAAAAAAGGACGTTCTTAATACGAACCAATAGATATTCAGTATCATCCAATATTTTCTGGTGGTTAAGAATCTACGTCGGGTTCCGTACTTGGTTATTTTCTTTAGCGGTATTGTCCATTCCCGGTTTTGTGCGTTCGCGGTTTTGTCCTTTCGCGATTTTTCCTATCGCGTTTTTGTCCGTCACGTTTCTGTCCATTGCGATTTTATCCGTCGCGGTTATGCCCTAGATTCCTATAGAATAGCTCGGCAATATATCCAGAAATGATATTACGCTTTTTTTTGTTTCAATATATTTAAATTCACAAAAAAATATCCAAAAATCCAAGAATATCTTAAAAATAGGCTTTATTATTACTTGTCAAATAACGAATGATTCTATGACAATGAAAATATTTGGCTGCAATTAGCTGACCACGTAAGTCTGATTGTGACGAAACCGAAATTTTAAAATTGTACTAAAAATCTGATAAAAAAAAATTATTCTTTGTTTTGGGGAATTTATGACCGCCTAGTTAATTCAACTGAATTTTTTCATTTTCATTATTACCACGATGAAAATATGATGTATCTACGTCACTTACACAAAAAAATTAAAACATACTCTTACAATTAATTATTTTTTGGGACTCACACATTTAGGAGTTTAATAGTTTAATATTCCCTACTATTTCCTTTTAACTGGTAGATAAAACGTTGAAAGCATCATGGGGATTATGAGCTAAAGGCCTAAGCGTAATCTAGAAGTCGCCGAGATATACAATATCGACCTTGATCGCTTATTTGACTCATTGTTAGACTGTTTAGAAATATAGTAGGTTGACCTATTCATCTTAGTGGATTTTCTAAAATGACAAGTCGTAAACTCGGTTAACGTCATTGTTAATAACCAGAAATGTAGGTATAAATCAGGGCCCGTTTTGAACTTGTCGAAGTTAACAATATATTTGTGGTACTTACATCAGATCAATTTCTATTTAACTTATATTTTATTAAAATCTTCTTTTTTTGGGATAATAACTTCTTATAAAATTATGGCCTATCGGTAACCTAAATAATCCTGTACACCTTCTCATATAAATGTTCAAAATATTATGCATTGACAAATTTAAATTAGCTGTCAGTAGATGTTGAAATTTTCTGTTGTGTAAAGTTTTTTACATGACAGCTAATCTGTTATTAATTTCGATAATTATTTGTTTTCTACATTTTTTTTCTGCCCACATAAAATATATGAGTGATTAATTTTGTTACATATGTAATTTTTTTTAAGGAATAATTGAACACTTAATTTATTATATTTTAATTCTCGGAAAGTCCCAGATTTTTCCTAACACTCTGGAAAATTAATATTTGAAACATTTTTGTAACAAGTATTATCTTGATTGATTGAAATTTACAAAAAATACTAATTTTTGAAAATACCTACAATTTTAATGAAAATTGGAATTATAGAAAATAATAAAATACAATCAAAACTTAAAATTGCAAATAAAAATGAAAACAGACAAACTGTTAAACTTTTTTTTATATTTTAATACAAAAAATAGAAAAAAAATTTTTTTTTTGTATTAAAATTCGTTTTATTATTTTTTGATTCAATCAACCAAAAATTGTTCCGCAACTCTGTTCTATTAACATTTAAATCCTTTGCAAATTTTTGTTTAAATTTTAGAGTACGAACTACTTATAAATAAATATATTGTTATGATTGATTGAAATTTAAAAAAAAAGAATTTAAACTTTTAAAATGTTTAAATAAATTAATAAATTCAATTGAAAAAAAAACCTAATTTTAACAAATATCTAACTTTTGGAAGAAAAATCAAAATTGTATATTTTTGAAGATAAAAACGAAAATTTTGAAAAAATTCACAATTTGAAATTGCAAACAAAAATAAAAATGGACAAATTACATTTACATTTAAAAAAAAAAATTGATAATTTTATTTTTTAGTATTAAAATATATTTTTCTATTTTTTGTTTCAATTAAAAAATGTTTTTTGGTTAATATTTAAACTATTTTACTTTCAAACTACGAACAATAAATGTTTTACTTATTTTCGCTTGTTGGTTTGCACCCAAAGTTCCAAAACCGCCTCCAGAGATCTCCTCTCCGTCTCCCTTTCCCATTCCCGCACCTGAATTTTCATGCATTCACCTCCACAATTACACAATCTCCTTTTTCCGAGATTAACTCGAAAATGAAACGCTCACAAAAGAAATATTCCCGCTATAAAAACACCTATTATGCTAAATTAAAGCTTTCCCGATACAATCACCGGTTTCTTTTGCCGGCTTTCCTGTTTCCAGGACCGTTTTTAGCTTCATATCAATGTCAAAAATAATAAAAAAATCTTTGGATGATTTAGTTTGATATTATTTTTATTTTAATGAAAAACAGATTTTTTTTTATTTAGCTATATACCAAAATTTGTAGCTTCAATTTCCCAATTGATAGCTCATTTATTTTTATGATAAATATTTTGTGAATGTTCGGGTATAAATGTTTTTTTGTAATTAAAATATCCGAGTTTTTTTTTAATATAACCAGTCCTGTGTACATGGCCAAAAGACTGCGAAATCCGAATACCTATGCGCTTTTCCGTTTATTTTCTTTCTTTTTATTCCTGTGCGGATTTTAGGAAAATGAGACTCAGTTCATTTGCGTTAGTTGTATGATATGACGTGAGAATTTTTCTTTTGTATACGAAACATGATAGTAGAAATGATTTGTTAATAAATTAGTTTCTGTGTTGCACGAAACACAAAGCATTGTGGAATAAACGCTAAAAAATGAGGATAATGTTAAAAGAAATGAACTAGAGTTAAAAAAAATCGTCATAGAAAAATTCGCTTTGTACCTACCACTAAGAGTAGACATAAGACTGTTTTTAAGTTGCAAAAATAAAAAAGTATTTTCTATGAGACTTCTGTATATAAAGAACAGTTTAACCGTTTCAGTCACGAAATTTGGCATGCAATAATTGATTTTTTTTTTAATTTTTGATATCTAACAAGAAATTTTTTACTTTCCATTTTCGAGAAAAAAATGTCCCCTATGGATGACGGTTTAAAATATTATTTCATATATCCTTTTTTACAGTGAATAAGAGCGACATCATTTCACACATATTATGTAATAATTAAGTATGATATGATCTGGTAAATCTAAAGAATAATATGTTATTAAAAAAATCAAATAACAATTAAGAAAACTTCCACATGGAGTCACTATCCCATCCATCATTATCGTCGCTACTTAGGATATCGATATCAGATAAACCTTCAAGAGCTTCTAACAACTCTTTTTCATTCAACGACTTGCCTTTAGGCATTTCTAATCCGAAAAGTCTAGGATAATAATAACTTAGAAAAATAAAAAATAAATACATTGGCAAAAAGAAACTATTTGTCTTTCGGTTAAAATTATTTTTAATTCAACCAACTCTATCTATTGTTTTTGAATTTTATTATGACTTCTCACACATGGATGGCGACACATGTATTAGAAACTAGCTTTTGCCCGCGACTTCGTCCGCGTTGATGTTGGAATAAATAAAAGTTTCTGTCTTATATCCGTTTTTTCCTAGATCTAAAAATGTATCCCCATTTCTACCCCTCCAAGTGGAGTTACTATATCAAGCGTTATATCAAATGAAAGGTCATTTTTTTGCAAATTTTAAAACAATGTTTTTTATAATCGTATTTTTTTTGTAATTTTATGTGACCTACTTTATACTTATGGCGAAGTTTTCCGGCTTGAAGTAATTAAATCATACCGATAGATATTTATCTATATTTTACAGGAAAAATAAAATTATCCGAATTAAAAAAAAATATATGTGGACCATTTTGATTAAAAAATGAAGTGAGTAAATGTTTTAATAAAAACTGCAAAATCAAAAAAAAAGTTACCGTGCTCGTCTCAACTCCTGAAGAAGCTGCGAATATTGGAAACGAAACGTGATATCAAAATTTATCAGCCAATTTATATAATAAAATACCGGGTGAACCAGAAATGTTTATTAATAAATTCTTATGCTAAAAAAAATATAATCATATTTTTTAATTGCATTTATTGTCAATTTTTTTTAATAGAACACTGTTTATCTCTACTTAATGAAAGATAATCTTTAGAAATCAAATAATTTAATCATTTTTTCATTAAACTACAACTAATTATACACGTTCGGTAAGAAAAAGAATTAACCTTTCAGATAGTATCAAAATATACAGGGTGTTTTTTTAATAACGTTGTTCTTTGTTTAAATACCCGAAATAACTTTTTTCTGATTTTTTTTTAATAATATTTTTTACTTTTTCTTAATTTTTATATTTTCTGGTTTTTTGATGTTATTTGTTTTTTTTTGATTTTTTTTTTATTTTTCTAATTTTTTCTGTTTTTTTCTTAATTCTTTTAATGTTTTGGGGGGTTTTCGCAACAATTTTTATGAGACCCCCAAATAATAATCTGTAATGTGTCTAATTGTTATGAAAATTAGGACATTTAGTACGCCCATAAAAACTAAGCACAAAGTGTATGTTAAGGGGTGACACCCACATCTAAATTGACGTACAATTGAAAAATGCTGGATTTTTTTTACTTTTTTATGGAAGTTTAAATAAATGGAGTCGTAAATTTAACAAAAAAATATTTTCAACTCTTCGGGGGTGAAAACTACTCCTTAATAGCTTTTAAATCCGATTAACATGTAGACATTGAGTTGAGATAAATAATTTATATTTCGTTCCTATTTTTACTTAAATTACTTTGAGACAAATAATAAAAAATCGGAAAATCTAAAAAAAATGAATCATAGCTAGGAACACTCTCGATCCAGTCACTTTTCAAACAAAAACTAAATCAAAATTATTTCATCCGTTTAGGAGTTACGATGCCACAGACAGATACACATGGTAAATTTATAACCCTTCTGTTTGCGTCTGGGGTAAAAAATATAAAAATGTACTTTTAATCGCAAAAAAAAATTTTCTGCCTTGGGGCTTTCAGATCTAGTCTGGCCGAAAGTTAGTATCGTGAAGCAAATGAACCGCTACTATGGCTGCGACATCAGTAACTCCTTCTGGACATATTCAACTATAGTTTTAAACAGTCCCTTGAAAATCGTTTATCCCATAATTGTAAATTGGGACGAGAACTGAAACCCTTCGTCCAAAATAGCCCCCTTCCATCCAGATTGGCGTCACTTCTGGAAAACGCTGATCTTTCTCAAACTATACTCACTCCTGTTTGTCTTATCCATCCACGCCTCAAATCGATAAATTTCTAGGTTAGGTTAGGTTCAATGTGAGTGGAGCGTTCGCTCGCCCCTCCACTACGGCCAGCAGAGGCCTATTGTGGCTCACTCCTATGGTCTATAATTCACCATACAACCCACACCTTCTTACGAAGTCTATGGTTGATTTAGGTGAAGCTTCCTTGAAGTCGGTAGGCTTCAGCTGTACGAAACCAAACGTACAAAGCCTATTCATCTCCAGGGCAGGACATGAGCATAAAATATGCTCCGCCGTTTCGTCTTCCACACTGCAGAAGCGACAGTTTGATGAGTGACTCAGACCTAGCTTCTTCAGATGGTAACACAGACGACAGTACCCTGTAAGCAGTCCAATTAGGATGCGTAGATCACTTCTACTCCATTCTAGGATCTGCAAATAGTGCTACCTGAGGGTTTGACTATGAACGCCTTAAGCTAACCCAGGAATATCTTTAATGTGCTGGAGGGTTTTCCTCTCGGCCCATTTACAGATAGTGCCTTTGACACTGCTTTCGGCTATGCCGAAAAATCGTTCGGGTCCATTGAACTCGGATTCTGCACCTCTTCTCGTAAAAATGTCGGCTTTCTCATTAGCCTCCACCCCTTCATGCCCAAGTACCCAGAGTAGGGTTACTCTGTTATTGGTAGCAATGCTATCCAAGGATTCGATGCAGTTTCACACCAGTTTCGAGTCCTGCCGGTTTGAGCTCAGTGCTTTTAGAGCTGTCTGGCTGTCCAACAAAATGTGGTATCCGTTCAAAACAAGATGCTCCCGCTTCACTCAAAATACAAAATTTCCTGGAAATAATCCATGCAACTAAAAAAAAGTCCTATACATGCATGCTTCTAAGAGTAATGATGGCGTAGGCCTAGGCAATTAATTTAACAACTCTCCATCCTTCTGTTAGTGTTCACACTGGAGAACTGTTTGCGATCCTACAAGCTATAAATTCATTAATACCGGAAGATACACAATCTGCTATATGTACAGATTTTTTTGCATATCCATCCATTCCATCTAAAGTATCTATACACAACATCCCATTGTCCAATGGATACATCAGGCTATTAAATGATTGAATTACAATGGAGTCACCGTTTCACTCTGAAACATCCATTTTAACTTCCAGAAATCTTCAAATCAGTAAAGATATCAAAGCTCGCTTTAAAAGAAAAACCCTTTCCGGGCAAACTCACTGGGGCAGAATGTCCACCAAATTAAACAAAATTCAACCCACTGTTGGTCCACTGATATTTCCGACAATTTCTAGGAAAAATAAAATTGAGAATTGGACATTCACGACCCACCCACGGCTACTTGATGGCTTTGGAAGATCCACCTATTTGTTTTTGTGGCGTTTCACAAATAACCATTGAACATATTCTGCTGGATTGCCGGCTTTATGTCCAATAACGCAGCAACCATGGTTTAGAAAGAAATCTGCAGGAACTTCTCAGCTCGTTCAATCAGTCCTTTAATTATTATTTTACCATTGTATTTTTAATGTTATAATTTTATTTCTAATTTGTGTGTCAATGATCTTTACTATTGAGACACATTAAACCTAAAAAATGAAAAAAGAAGTTTAAGAATACAAAGACGTACAAAAATTTAATAAAAAATTCATTTTCGGTACTTTTATTTAAGAATCCACTATATCTCATCTAAATTTAATTTATTCATGGCCTTCCTTGCTAATGAAATCTAGAAAACTTAGTTATGACTAAAAATAATTCAAAGTTTTGTTATGATGTCTCGACTTAAATCCCCTTTTTGTTGAACTAATGTTTGAAGAAAATGTACACATTGTTGCTCTTAAAGATTACACTATTGTTTACTATTCATTTTAGCTGTAAATTGTGCCTGACATTTACGAGACTCATTACTGGCTTTTGCAGAAAAATAACAACGGAAAAAGCGACGGGAAAGTGTTTCGATCGTGCACAGGAATGGCTCTCGAGTTTTAGAATCAGAAATTATAGATTTTACAAAACATTAAATTTTATCACCTAATTTCTTTCAACAAAAAAAACGAAATTACTTATTTTTTTACACTTTGTGAACCTACGTTTCCGTTTGTTACTTTCATCATGAGTTGATGATAAATTAAACTAAGTTTATAATCAACCCTGTTAATCATTTTTAACAAATGTTTTATTTATTATTCTTTAGACACTTTGTAATATCCCGTCATAATGAAATTTTCTCGAGCTTTTCACAGTTTCTCTAAATAATTGTAGGCATATTGACAAAATGTTGGCAAAATGTAAATAGAGAATTTGCGGTAGCTAGTTTTACTTTACTTTAGGCGGTTATTCCTGCATTATGAATAACGTAAACCAGCGACAACTCTAAAATCGTTTGGGGCAATATTTGCATCTTATAGTAATATCAGATTTAAACTTCCTTAGTTGACGTTTTAAACTTAAATAGTTCGATGACTGACAGAATGACATATTAAATATTTATTACGTTTTTACCTCACGTTTAAAATGGATAATTGTCAAAAAAGGCCAAAGCACTAAAGATTACCGGTTTTTTTTTAAATTATTTTATACAATAGTGTTGTAAAGAAGTTACTTTTTCATAATTTTTGGTCTGATGATGGCAGTTTGCCGAAACTTGTTGCTTTCGTATTCATTAAAATTTGTGGTACTCGACTTATAGTTTTATTACTTCTCCAAAATATTGTTAATTACAAGAGGGATTATAAATTCACTGTAAATCTATAATATAAGCGGCAAAGTCCTGACTGACTGACTGACTGACTGACTGACTGACTGACTGACTGACTGACTGACTGACTGACTGACTGACTGACTGACTGACTGACTGACTGACTGACTGACTGACTGACTGACTGACTGACTGACTGACTGACTGACTGACTGACTGACTGACTGACAGACAGACTGACTGACTGACTGACTGACTAACTGACTGACTGACTAACCGAATATCAACGCACAGGAAAATCTACTAAACCCAGATACTTGAAATTTTGAGAGTTTGTTCTGTTCATAATATAGACACCCACTAAGAAAGGATTTTGCGAAATTTCGATTTTAACGGGTAGAAAATGGCGAAAAACAATTGCTTACATAGAATAAGTATGTAATGGTAGTATTGAAAATAGATAGAATAGGAAAAAAATAGGGTAAAATATGGAAAATAGTTATAGTAGGGAAAAATTTGGAAAAATAGAAAAATGAAAAAATATGGAAATGGAGGAAAATAGAAAAAAACAAGAAAAAATAGTTGAAAAAAAGGATAATTATAAAAACTATGAAATGACATAGAAAAATAAAGAAAAACATGGGCGAGTAGGGACCAAAATAGAAAAATGGTGAAAATAGCAAAAAATAGGGACAAATAGGAGACAGTAGGGAAAAATTGAAAAAAAACTGAAAAACAGGGAAAATACCGATAAACAGGGAAAACATAAAAAATAGAGGGAAATTGGGAAAAAATAGCGATTGTAAAAAATAGTAAAATCCATGAAAAATCGGGAAAAATATGAAAAAAACATGAAAAAATAGAAAAAAAACGATGAAAAGAAAAGGAAAAAACAATGAAAGGCATGATAAAAATGGAATAGGAAAAAATAGAAAAATAAAAAATAGGGAAAAATGAAAAAACGGAAAAAATGGGGAAAACATAGAAAAATTGGAGAAAGGATTACGAAAAAACAGGGAAAATAGGGAAATTTGAAAACAATAGAGAAAAAGAAATTGTGAAAAATGGAAAAAATATTGAATAATAATAACAAATAAAAAAACACTGAAAAACAAATAGGAAAACAGGGAAGAATTAGTAAAATAGGAAAAAATAGGGGAAAATATGGAAAAGAATATAGGCAAAAATAGTTACAAATTGGAACAAATAGGGCAAAATAGCGAAATTTGGGAAAAATAGGGAAAAACACTGCAAAAAATAGGAAATTTTGGAAAAAATAGTGCAGTACAGTAAGAAAACATAGGAAAAAAATATGGAAATTAGTGAAAAATAAGAAAACATATAGGGAAACACTAAAAAATAGAGAAATATAGGGGAAAATAAAAAAAGGGAAAGTGGGAAATAATAAAGATAAATGGGGAGACATAGGATAAAATAATGAAACACAGGACAAATATGAAGAAATAGGGAAAAATAAGTACAAATAGGGACAAATAGAAAAAAATGTAAAAAATAGGTCAAAATAATGGAAAACAGTAAAAAATAGAAAGAGATAGGGAAAATGGAAAAAATTGGGGAAAATAGAAAATAGAGGAAAAATAGGAAACAGCGAAAAATCTGGAAAAATAATTCAAAAAATGGTAAAATTGGGGGAAAGTAGAAGATAAATAAAATAGGAAAATTAGAGATAAACATATGGGAAAATATTGTAAAATAGTGGAAAATAAGGAAAAATGGTAAAAAGAGGAAAACACAGATAATACAGACAAGTAGGGAAACAGGAAAAAATTTTAAAAAAATAGGAAGAAATGGGGAATAGTTAAAAATATGGAGAAATTGTGGAAAGTACTAGATAAATAAAATAGGAAAATTAGAGATAAACATATGGGAAAATATTGTCAAATAGTGGAAAATATGGAAAAATGATAAAAAGAGCCAAAAACAGATAATAATCTGGAAAATACAGTAAATAGGGAAACAGGAAAAAATAATTTAAAAAAGGGAAGAAATAGGGAAAAGT
The DNA here is from genome assembly GCA_963243735.1 of Neocrepidodera transversa. Taxonomy (NCBI): domain Eukaryota; kingdom Metazoa; phylum Arthropoda; class Insecta; order Coleoptera; family Chrysomelidae; genus Neocrepidodera; species Neocrepidodera transversa. Next base: position 17,482,762 of record OY725343.1, read on the forward strand.
TAAAAATATGGAAAAATTGTGGAAAGTAGAAGAAAATAGAAAAATTAGAGATACACATATGGGAAAAAGAGGAAAAATAGGAAGAAATTGGGAAATTAGAGAAAAATACGAAATTATAGTGAAAAATTTAAAAAATAAGGGAAAATGCGGAAAAAATGGTAAAGCAGGAAAAAATAGGAGAAAATTGGAAAAAATAAGAAAAGCTCGGTCGTTCAGTTACTATAAAGAGAATCCGTAGCAAAGCACGAGTATTCACCTAGTGGTGCTATATGTAACAGGACAAAATCCTTCCCAGAAAGTTCATCCCCAGACAATCCTTTCCAGAAAATTCTTCCCCAGACAATCCTTTAAACGACAATTCTTTCCACGACAATCCTTTCCCGCGACAATCTTTCTCCACTATCCTTCCCCGCAACAATTCATTCCTGCGACAACCCTTTCCCAGAGAAGAATTGGGGAAGGATTGTCCGAAGAAGGATTCTCATGAATTCGTTGTTATAAATGGAATTTGTCCTGCCACACTTCTTCCCATCTAACGGTTGTTACCTCCTACATTTAATTTATTTTAATTTATCTTCGGGTAAATTTTACAAAACCCATTTACGCATTATGATTTCTGTTAAAATACACAAAATTATTGCTATGCAAACGACCCCGCAAAATCCTTATGGAAATTGGGTCTCGGTGGATTTATTTTAATTTTTGATATGATGTAATCCATGGAATTCTGAACATATGTTAATATTGCACCAACCCCCAAATATTAACAGTTTTTCTGTTAGGAGGGGGTTAGATTCACATATTGCCCATAATGGACTATCTATTTTTGAACACGGAAAAATATTTTGAAATATTTTATTCTAGTTTATATTATATAATAGTGTTCTTAAACCCACCCCCTACTTAACCCTAACCCCTATTTATAGAATTAAAAAAATATTCAACGCTGATTCACTTCAAAAAGTATAAGGGAATGTTTTTAGTAAGTTCAAAATATCGGTGGATTTTGCTGAATTTTTAGTATGATATAGTATAGTCCATTTGATTTTGACCCAAAATTGCTTGAGTGGCAACCTTCAAAAATGATCGATTTTTCTTCTAGAGGGGGTTACCTTTGCTCAGAATAGACCATTTATTTTTAAAGACTGGAACAATATTTTTAAATGGTTCATTCTGTTTTATATCACATATTGTTATTTTTTGATAAAAACAAGTATAATTTCTCTCTTACACCACCCCCTATTAAAACTTTTTTTTCGGTAGGGGGTCAAATTCATAGTTTGGTTTTAAATATCTATATATTTTTATTTGAGAAGAAAACCAAACATTTAAAAAGTTATTATCCCTATGCCCCACCTATGAATAATTTTTTTTATAATATCCGGGTTAAAGACAGTCCAAATATAGTGTTTGCCGAGCCTGGTAAAAATTGAGTAGACTCGTAATAAAGAATAAAACACTTCGAAGTCATACCACAATAAAAAATAATAAATGACATACAGTCTGAAAGGTGACATGTTTCGGTCTACATGACCATCATCAGGCCTATAATAAAAAAATAAAGGACATTGTGAAGAGCCATCAATAGTATTAACAAACATTAAAAACTTAATAATAACAAATTGGATCCAAATCGTAGAATTATAGAAAATTAACTAATACATTCATAAAAAATAAAAAACAACGACTTAAAATTTAAATAAATAACTCCATTGGAATTATTTAAAATAGAAATTGTTAGATATAATCAAAGTGCACCACCAATGCACTAATAAATCAATTAAATAAAATGGAGTTATTTATTTAAATTTTAAGTCGTTGTTTTTTATTTTTTATCAATGTATTAGTTAAGTTTAATTTTCTATAATTTTACGCTTTGGATCAAATTTGTTATTAGTAAGTTTTTAATGATTGTTAATATTATTGATGTCTTTTCACAATGTCCTTTTTTATTATAGGCCTGATGATGGTCGTGTAGACCGAAACATGTCGCCTTTCAGACTGTATGTCATTTATTAAATTTTTATTGTGGTATGACTTCGAGTTGTTTTATTATTTCTCGAATACTTTACCACATTTGAGTATGGATAATATTTTTTTTCTTTTATTAAATATTGCAATTTATTAAAAAGTTAGTCACAAATTCATATATTTTATTTCCATAAATAGGGTTGTGGTAAAATAGGGGGTGGGGGCTATATATTTTTTAAGAACTGTAATATAAACCAAAATAAAATATTTCAAAATATTTTTCTCGTCTTCAAAAATAAATAGTCAGTTATGGGCAATACGTGAATTTAACCCCCCTCCATAGCAGAAAAATTGTTCATATTTGGGTGTTGGTGGAACATTAACATATGTTCAGAATTCTATGGATTACATCATATCAAAAATTAAAACAAATCCACCGAGACCCAATTTCCATAAGGATTTTGCGGGGTCGTTTATAAAACAAAAACTTGAAAATAATCTAAACCGAATAATACTGTGAGTGTATGTTTTTTTTTTATTTTCTTCGACAAAGATTTCGCGGTATTATGCGATGAAACGATGTGTCCGAGGTATTAACGCTTGACGGTTTTATGTGACATTTTTTAAAATACTTTATGGTCTTCTGGTATCGTCCTGTCTAAAGAAAAATGTAATATTGTACGGCATCAGACGTGAGAACCTTTCCAAACTAGGATTTTGCTTTAAAAAAAAATATATAGATTATGTTGCAGAACACACGTATCAAGACGTTTTTCCCCAGAGGTACAAACTGAGCCGGCAATAAAGTAGAGGATAAATCACATTGTAACAAATCTGGATGGCGAGAAGGCTATATAAGATATAAAAAAAAAATTGAAAAGAGAAAATATATTGGTTGGTATCGGTTTTGCGCTATCATAAATACCGCGCATAACTTATGTTTTATATTGATAAAATGTATTTATCAGTTACACTATTTATTTAAAGCGGTACGGACAAAAACTCGAAATATGTGTAACACAATATTAGCGATAACAGCCCGGTCATAAATTAAATTCTAAACGATAGGTAACAGTTAGTTCAATTACAGTTGAAATCATTAATAATATATACTTTAATTAAATTTATCTCTATAAATAATTTTTTATTTTATATTAATGCCGTTTCATAGCCGAAAATTGATAATTTAATTAATTAGAATTTCGAGCGTCGATCCATAAAAACTTCTCGTTTAATTCTTCTATAAAAAAAATCAATAAAATTTAACACTAACACTTCTAATTTTACCCGATAATCATATATCATAAGAGATCATTTTTTATTGTAATAATAATTGCATGGTGTCAAAAAAGTAGTAAATCTGTCAATTTATTTTCATGAAACCAACTTCCGGATCAAATAAAATAAAAGTAAATGAAAATAAAGAAGATTTACTCTTCAATGCAAAGCAACACTGTACTTAAAATAAATTTTATTCGACTGTAGTAGCGTGGCGTTTTGGCATATCCTAAAAATTAATTACTTATTTTATTCCGCCCAAAACAAAATTTAGATAATTTTTCACACACGAAACAGGAAAATAACACAGAGAAAATTATTTTTTTATATCTATATATTGAACGCAAAGAGAAAACTTCGGACCATTTTTTAAATGTAATGCGCGAACGGAGGAGTGTGAGATTTTGCATAGTTACAGGAGGAATGCAGGAAGCTAAAATTAATTACTAAATATGTTAGAAATAAATTCAAAATAAGTTAAATTAAATGTAACATTCATTATTAGACTATTTATTTTTATAGGTACGATAGCCGAGTGGGCTAAGGCACTGATATTAAAATGCCAAACTCGAAAATAACAATGTCATCTTTTTTTTACTTATTTTTTTAGAAATTAGTTTTTACTTTTCTTTATTGTAATTTTATTTTTGAATTGAAAATTTCACTTGGCGCATTGGACGATTTTTTAATGGATAAAAAATAGGAAAAAATAGGAAAAATTGTGAACGTAGAAAAAAATATGAAAAACAGGGAATAACAGAAAAAAATAGTAAAAACGGACAAAGTAAGAAAATAGGAAAAATGGGAAACAATAGGAAATAGGAAAAAATCGGGAAATGAGGAAAAAATAAGAAATAATAGGACAAATAGGAAAAAAAATAGAATAGTGAAAAATAGCAAAAATGGGTAGAAATAGGATAAAAATAGGAAAATAAATTGGAAATATTATGGAAAAATAGGGAAATATAGGAAAAATGGGAAAAATCAAAAAATAGTAAAACGTCAAAAAGATTAGGGAGAAATAGAGAAAAAAGTTGGAAAAAATAAGCAGCAATTGGAAAAAATAGAAATATAGGCAAAATGGGGAAAAACAGAAAATAATTGGAAAAAATAAGGAAATAAAAGCAAAAAAATAGAGAAAAATACGAAAAATGTGAAAAATATAAAAGATAAGTAATTAGTTATCACTGATTATCGATGATAGATTTTAAATTTGGGCAGTAATAAAAATATTATTATTTCGCTGGTTTATGTTATTAATACATGTTATTGTTAAAGCACTGTTGCAAGATTTTGTCCCTTGGTGTAGATTATTCTATATTTAATTAAAAAGGATGTAAAACGATGGTAGACTGCCAACGTCATCTACCAAACGGGTGTTAAATACTTGTAAGTGAGAATTTCATTTTTATATATCTAGGCTGCATACCGGACAGCTGTTTTGTCCCTTAAGGACTCATCAGCGGCAATGTGCCCAAATGCACAGAATTCAAACGTCACCTCCAAACACAATGGTGCAATATTAAGTAAAAAGATGGTTGGGAGCTAACGCCATCTACAAATGGGACATGGTGTCACTTATTATTTTGAGAAAAGATTGCACCTATGTAATAAGCAACAGAAGGCCCATCTCCAGAGGGTATGAAACCCCAAACAAGTGTTAAATACTTGTTTTAATTGTTTATTAAAGCACTGTTGTATGATTCCGCCCCTCAGTGTGAATTGTTTAATATTTAATTGTTTAAATATTGTGGGAACTGAGTATTCATGGTTTTGAGTTTTCGATTAAAAAAACTCTTCTAAAACGTTTTGTTCGTTTGTCCTCTCGTCCGTCCGTCTGTTAGTCTGATTCAACTCGAGAACGGTGAAATATATAGACAAACGGACACCGGCAATCGATTCAGCAGCGTTAAAAACCAAAAAATGGTATTAATCTTTGACCTATTAATTTTCGTAACTACATTCAATTTGTATTATAAAAATGATTAGTCGCCTATATACGTATTTACATTTTTTTCTATTATTGTCACCACGGGTCCGTCGCAAAAATTCACTATATTCATTTATATACATTTATGTTCATTTATATGTATTTGCATTCATTTATCTACTCCTATTAAATTATATATTAATTATTGAACTGCCTTTGAACAGTGATTTTTTTTATATTTTTATTTTATAATTTTGGCCTACCATAACACATTGCACTGGGTCCAGCCCTTCTGAGATAGATCCTGCGGCTGTAATTAATTCTTAAAATTTGAATATCGGGGCTATAGTGGATTGTGACGTAGCCCAATTGAAACAGATTATATTTGGCTATGTTGTCATATCGATAAAACTGGCAACTCTCGTTTTCTCATTTGTTATGATTAAAAGAAATAAAGAAGTATGTCAAATTTTTCTACAAACGAACAAAGCTAGAATCTTGGCAATGCTGTAGAAAGTAAAACGTTAATTATTGGTCAACAAGAAGCGCCATTTTCAAAATATATTAATTACCTTTGATTGATTTTTATTGATTAAGCTATTCATTCATTAATATAAAACCAATAAATTCGTTCCTACTGGATAAGTCCATTAATAGTATCCATAAACAAACAGCGTGAGTTATAATAACTCACTAGTGGGATATAATAATTCACTAGGGAGTTATTATAACTCTTTGGGTTGCCACTATTATTCGGTATGTAAATTATGTGCAGAAATGAAAGATTTTAAAATTATTAAATTGGTAACGTCTCATGATCTTTATTTCGGAAAAGATTCACGGAATTTACTGGACACTATTTATGAACCGAATACCAAGGTGGTTATGTACAAGCCGATTCGCCAAAGCAGAACAGTCCATTTCATTATTGTCCTTGAGGGGAGTAATGTCAGTTGATATTTTGTGAACAAAGTTCTTTCTCCGTACTTGCAAATTTCATCTGCGTGAGTTATGACCTACATTAAATAATATGCTATTATTATAGTGAATAGCATTAATGTTTAATATAATATTTCAGTTTCTAATTCGATTTTATCTCAATTATTATTTATCTAAATAAATTAAGGTAATCTTCGGCAAAAGTTATAGTTCTCTAAATTATAGATTTGACTATGTATATTTAGGGTGACGAAAAATACCCAAAATATGTAGTCATTTTTTTAATTTTATTTGATCATGTTTATATTTAATTTTATGAAAATTTTATAATATTGACTTAAATTATTATTTATTAATTACGAAATTTCAATATCAACTTTGTACATCGTTAATAAATACATTATTTAATAATAACTGTAAACGTTATGAGTCGTCCTTGGTTTATCACCTCTACGAAATTAAATTTTTTACGATTTTTAACTATTTCTAGCACATTTTACGACTTCCTATCCGAAAACGGGAGCCACATAACCATGACTAATAAACGTAGGCATCTTGTGTATTCCACTAACGTTTCGTGAATTATTGGGCCCCTTCGGATTCCACAAGGTCGTCGCAGTAATAATCGTTTTCATTATTTTAATGACAATATTCTCACTTGAAAAAATCTTAAATGGCTGCGTAGGAGAAAAGATACCAAACATTTACAGAAATAGTAAGAAAGACAATGAGTTAAATTAGAATCATTAAAATAGTTTAGTTTTAAATTGCATCAACAAATTTATAAATGTAGAACTGTTATACAGGGTGTTTCAAAAGTCTGGAAACGGTCCTGCTTGTTTCAAGAGTCTGGAAACGGTCCTGCTTGTTTCAAGTGTCTGGAAACGGTCCTGCTTGTTTCAAGAGTCTGGAAACTGTCTTGGAATTCAAAAACTACTAAAGATAAATGGTCCAAATTCGGTAATTAGTAAGGACATGTGTTTTTTCACATTTTTATGCGCTTAAAATTCAAAAACATTCATTTGTTTTGCTATTTTGAATTATTTTAGAAGCAAATATGATGGTAACACCGTTTCCAGACTTTTAAAACACCCTGTATATTCAGAAATACATAATATAATTATTTAAATAAAAAAAAATCTAAACATTTATTAATAATATTCCTATGACTCGATCGATACGAGACAGTTTTATGTGATAATTTTGACAATAGTTATGTCAACAATAAAGTCTTATACAGGGTGTTTCATGGGTAAACCGACATAAAAAAACACGTATTTGATGGGTCTAACCTGCCTCATAACTGAGTTTTGTAAATATTACTCATTTCTCCCAAAACTCGTTGTTTTCGTAACCACACTGTATATTTATTTCATATTTAGCAAGCTGGTTCTACTCTATTAGGGCATTGAACTGAAATAATAACCAAAATTAAAATTCAGGTCCGGCTTCAAAAAATTATCAAAATTATTTTCACGATGAACATCCTGTATATCAGAATTTTAAAAATTGGTTTTCATGTTCAAATAGTGCGGAAACAGTTGAGTAGGAATTCGTATATATTTTGTTCCGCTACTAAAACTTAAAAATTATTAATTTTCGTCGAATTCCTGGACTTTTGGTCAATATGGGAAAAACAAAATTTAAAAAAGGAAACTAACGACAAATATTGATCACAATGCAGTGAATTTAAACGCCACGTTTGATGGAAAAAAATGAAAGAATTAGGAAAAATAGGAGGAAATTAGAAAAATGAGAAAAAATAGAAAGAAATTGGAGAAATTAGGAAAATAGGAAAAAATAAGAAAAAACAGAAGAAATCAGGAAGAGCAGAAAAAAATAGGAAAACAAATCTATTTTCCTATCAAACTTAACTTCATAAATTATGCGGTCATAAAATATTTAATCAAACGAACTGTCAAAGTTATCATCGTAGCCCAAGCCTACTTGATAATTTATTGAGTATTAGGAATTTTCCGGTAAAAATTAGATAAATTAAAAATTTTAATAATAGAACGAAATTCGAAATTAAAAAAAATCTGATATGTATTGATATGGAATAAATTTTTTTTTAATACAAAGTTTAAAAATCATAAAAAACTGTCGGTTCCAGTTTGTACTGGCGTTATTACACAGGTGGAATCTGTTCCCCAAGTAATAAGTGATACCGTGGCCCATTGGTAGATGGCGTTAGCTGTCTACCTGAGAATAATATCCTTCTAACTCAGCCTAGTACAGGTGTATTTCGAGTTGAGAATTTGATTTCTATGCATCTGGGCATATTGCCGCTGATGAGTCCTTAAGGGACGAAACAGCTGTCCGGTATACGGCCTGGATGCATAGGAATCAAATTCTCATAATTTACAAGTATTTTTTAAAACTTGTTAATGGTTTCATTACCATTTAGAGATATGGGCCCCTCTGTCGGTTCCAGTTTGTACTGGCGTTATTACACAGGTGGAATCTGTTCCCCAAGTAATAAGTGATACCGTGGCCTATTGGTAGATGGCGTTAGCTGTCTACCTGAGAATAATATCCTTCTAACTCAGCCTAGTACAGGTGTATTTCGAGTTGAGAATTTGATTTCTATGCATCTGGGCATATTGCCGCTGATGAGTCCTTAAGGGACGAAACAGCTGTCCGGTATACGGCCTGGATGCATAGGAATCAAATTCTCATAATTTACAAGTATTTTTTAAAACTTGTTAATGGTTTCATTACCATTTAGAGATATGGGCCCCTCTGTCGGTTCCAGTTTGTACTGGCGTTATTACACAGGTGGAATCTGTTCCCCAAGTAATAAGTGATACCGTGGCCCATTGGTAGATGGCGTTAGCTGTCTACCTGAGAATAATATCCTTCTAACTCAGCCTAGTACAGGTGTATTTCGAGTTGAGAATTTGATTTCTATGCATCTGGGCATATTGCCGCTGATGAGTCCTTAAGGGACGAAACAGCTGTCCGGTATACGGCCTGGATGCATAGGAATCAAATTCTCATAATTTACAAGTATTTTTTAAAACTTGTTAATGGTTTCATTACCATTTAGAGATATGGGCCCCTCTGTCGGTTCCAGTTTGTACTGGCGTTATTACACAGGTGGAATCTGTTCCCCAAGTAATAAGTGATACCGTGGCCCATTGGTAGATGGCGTTAGCTGTCTACCTGAGAATAATATCCTTCTAACTCAGCCTAGTACAGGTGTATTTCGAGTTGAGAATTTGATTTCTATGCATCTGGGCATATTGCCGCTGATGAGTCCTTAAGGGACGAAACAGCTGTCCGGTATACGGCCTGGATGCATAGGAATCAAATTCTCATAATTTACAAGTATTTTTTAAAACTTGTTAATGGTTTCATTACCATTTAGAGATATGGGCCCCTCTGTCGGTTCCAGTTTGTACTGGCGTTATTACACAGGTGGAATCTGTTCCCCAAGTAATAAGTGATACCGTGGCCCATTGGTAGATGGCGTTAGCTGTCTACCTGAGAATAATATCCTTCTAACTCAGCCTAGTACAGGTGTATTTCGAGTTGAGAATTTGATTTCTATGCATCTGGGCATATTGCCGCTGATGAGTCCTTAAGGGACGAAACAGCTGTCCGGTATACGGCCTGGATGCATAGGAATCAAATTCTCATAATTTACAAGTATTTTTTAAAACTTGTTAATGGTTTCATTACCATTTAGAGATATGGGCCCCTCTGTCGGTTCCAGTTTGTACTGGCGTTATTACACAGGTGGAATCTGTTCCCCAAGTAATAAGTGATACCGTGGCCCATTGGTAGATGGCGTTAGCTGTCTACCTGAGAATAACATCCTTCCAAAATAAAATTTTTGTTAACAGTAAAGAAAATCACACCCTGTACACAAATTACCCTACCTTAATGGTAAACTACCACCTTAATAATTTGATTCAAATTAAGAAATGTCAAAAATTGAAGTTCACGTTTGGTGGTAATTAAAAATGAAAAAACTTAAATTTAATGTTTAAAAAACTAAATTTTCAGATATTTTATAATAAAGCATTTTGATTGGTCCATTAAAATAATTTTTTGCTTTGCTTTTCTCGGTTTCTAGGACGTAACTAAGGGGTTGTTTTGGTATTTCGGAAGAGAAAGATGTTAAAATTATAAACAAATACCCTGAACAAAAATTTTTGGTCATCCTCTAAAACAAAATATAAAATTAAAATAATTTTTCTGCAAATATTAGAATAGTTTGTAAATATTAGTTTTAAAAGAAAATTACCTGGTGAAGTTAGAAATTTTATTATAATCAAGCTGTGAAAGGATTATTAAAATTCTCAGCCATTTTCTATCCATTTATCAGCTGTTTTGACTAAACTTACTGTTAGCCCTCGGTTTGTGTGATGAGTGTTTTTGCGTTGTGTCTTCATTAGACACAAATCGGTGTCTAATGACGTCATGCAAATGTTTTGTTAACATTTCAAAGAAGTTAAAATAAAAGTTTTATATTTATTTGTAATTAAATCAATTTGATAAAAAAAGTAAATATAAAAAAATCAGAATATTCAAAATTTAAACAGAAAATTCAATTTTTTTTGTTTATATCTATGAACGCTCCCTGAGATTAAAGAAACCTTATTGCTCATACTGTCAGTAGATAGAACGTCCTTTAACTTTAAAGATTCAATAACTAAAGGTGATGACGTTTAGAATAAAATTTAACAAGTTGATTTCTTGTACAATTGTCACAATCTAAACGTCATTGTCGTTAGTTACAGAACCGTTAAAGTTAAAGGACGTTCTATCTACTGGCAATTAATAAAATAAAAAAAAATATTTAAATCGCTCCAAACAAAGTATAAATATTTTACAATTTCAAAAAAAAAAATTCAAAATCAAATCTATATAAAAATAGACACAAAATTACAATACATATCAGTATACAGGGTGTTGTTTTGGGATTGATCAAATTTTACAAATTTTTCTTCAGACAGACCTGGAATTTAGCTTCATCTATTACACAGGGCGATTAAGCAATACAAATATGTAAGAAATCTACAGGGTGGTCCTAATGTTGGAAAATGACATTGATTTTAAAATTTTTAGTACCTACTTAGTAGAATGAAATATGCACTTCAGTGTTAACATAACTTTTTCCATACTTCTTAAATATTCGGTGCAATTTAAAAAAATATGATATGCAGATTGTTGTTTTGGGAATTATCAAATTGTACAAAGTTTCCTTAAGACAGACCTGGATTTTAACTTAGTTTTTCACAGTAGACGATTGTCTTTAAAGTATACATGGATGGAAACAAATAATTAAGATAAAATATTGGCCCATATAATAATCTTGTATACACCGAGTGTAAATAGATCATGAACCACCTACCCCTATAACTTTTAAACGAATTTATAGATTTATTCCAAATTTTGGCCGATTATAATAAATAAAAGTGGAGAGAAGGGTGCATCAATGTATAGAATTGAATCAATTTTTGAGAAAATTATTTTTAATAAAATTCGGCTGAGTGCTTTCGGTCAAGGACCATGATGAATGTATATAATGGGTTTGATGATGGTCCTTGACCGAAAGCGCTCAACCGAATTTTATTAAAAACAATTGTATCAAAAATTGTTTTAATTCTACATATTTATGTAGCCTTCTCCCCACTTTTACTTGCTTTAATGTGTACTCATGATCCAGTGTTATTAATTAATTATAATTAATGTATTTTTGGATTTTTGTCGCTGAAACCCCTCGCGATACGCATCCGGTAAAAATAAATAAATAAATAAATAAAATAAAAAATAAACTAGGTATATCTGCTTTTAAATAAAACAATTTATTAAAAATAAATAATCTTCTTAATGTGTCATTTTATGATATAAAATAAAATACAGCTGCTGCTTTTTTCGATTCAAGATCAAATATTCTAAAATCATTTCTTTCCCATATAAACTTAAAAAAAGTAGTATTAGGGGTGACTTTCTTAGGTGCATAATTTAAAAATCTATTTTGTCTGGCTGAAAATTGTGTAGAAATCGGCACATTTACAATTCAAATTTTCTTGTTATTTAAGGGGGTGACCTCTGGTCAAGAAAGGGTTGATATCTTGACCGGTCCAGCAGTTCTGTCTGCATCTGTCATCGTATCTCTTTCAATCAACCCTTTTCTTGCTTCGATATTTGTAGAATTTACGTTGTTGCCGGACCAGTAAAAAATTATAGGAATTGTCTCATTTAATTGATGAAAAAGCTCTAAGCATGTTTTTGGGTTTTATTATTTTTAATCGAAAAGTTTTTTTTTACTTTTTTAATTTTTTTCGTATGTTTTGTTATATGGAATTGCTTGGTTGGAATAATTTTGTTGTTTTATCATAAATATAGATATTTATTTATAATGTGTACGCAAAAATACAATTTTCTTCTGTATTTTTATATAAAAAAGACAAAGTGTATTTTTGGTCAAATAATCTTTCTTTATAAAAAAATGTTTTCTTCATTTTTTGAAAGTTTTTTAATTACTAACTTACAAGCTGTTTAGTATTTAAAATTTTATTGATTCATACTACGTTCAAGCTATTTTTTAGTTCATTTTTCATTTGTTTTTTATTACCTCTCGCCCTTCAGATAAGAGAGGTATAGGAATCATGCTAAAAATTGGGTAGTGAGTTTTCAATGGATAAACACGTTTTGGGGTCCCTAGAATACGATTTTAATATTTTCGCGATGATGTCTGTGTGTGTGTGTGTGTGTGTTAGTGTGTGTGTGTGTGTGTGTTAGTGTGTGTGTGTGTGTTAGTGTGTGTGTGTGTGTTTGGATGGATGTTGTAGTAACGATAACTCAAAAACTACTGAATAAAAAAATTTGAAATTTTGCATACAGGATTCTGATACCCTAGATTAGATCTGATTAGATTTTGGTGCCAATCGGACAACCGGAAGTGGCAGTTGCTATGGGTGATGACGCCATTATTATAGAAAACGGCAATAAAGTTTTACACATATATTTTGTATACCCTACAGTTTATTTTCATCTCATTAAAATTTTCTAAACTTTTGCCATTGTTGCCAGATTTACAAAAATATAATTTTTTTTCATACTTTTTTGTGTCAACCTGTAAATTTTTGATTCAAAAATGGCGAGAGGTCATGTGCTGGCCACATCAGATTTTTTAACTTGGAACAAAAAGAAACATTTTTTTCATGCTAATTAAATTTTTTTCAACAATATCAAACGTTCTTGATTGTTTGTTATTTTTGAATATTGAATATTCATGTTTTTCTCCAAAACTAAATTTTAGTGAATTTTGATTCAAAATTAATTTAAAAAAATAGTTTGAAACTAATTAAATTATTTTATTTTCTTTATTTTTCTATAATGAATAAATAATTTGTGTTTTTTTAATCACCCTGAACATTTTCGTTCTTTTTTTTCAATTTAATAAAGTTTATTTAATTTATATACTTTTAGATCAAATAAAATTTTCTGGCAAATCAAAAATACAAAGTTATTGAAAATTTAAATTTTTTTCGAAATACGCTGTACATTTTGATTTTTTCATTTTCACAAATAAAAAATTGGTTTTATTAACAATATTTGATCCAGTGTTTCCTAATTATTAGAACATTATTGATACATCAAAAATTAAGCTTAAATTTAAATAAAAATAAAAAATAAATTATGAATAATAAACAATGAAAATAACCGCCACTAAATTATGTCTTCATTCTTCGATCTATAAAATGTGGAAAGAAATTTTATTTGCGGTTTAACCACCCTGTAAACAATTTAACAAATGAATGAATTTTTTTGATTAAAATTATTAAATTTTTTTATCAAAATTATTGAATTTTTTTTCTTGAACTTATTTAATAATCAGAATTTTCAAAAATTTTGTTTAAAATTCTTGAAATTTTTCATCAAAATTCTTGAAATTTTTTGTCAAATCTCTTCAACTTTGTTATCAAAATTATTGAATTTTTTTCTTGAACTTATTTAATAATCAAAATTTAATTTTCAAAAATTTTGTTTAAAATTCTTGAAATTTTTCATCAAAATTCTTGTAACTTTTGATCGAAACTGTTTTGATTGATCTTTTTAAAATTTTTCATCGAAATTCTTGCTTTTTCTGTTCTTTATTTAATTTGGATTTCAACAAAAAGAAATATTTTTTTCATGCTAATTAAATTTTTGGCAACAATATGAAACGTTCTAGATTGTTTTTTATTTTTGGATATTGAATATTCATGTTTTTTTCTTCAAAAACTAAATTTTAGTGAATTTTGATTCGAAATTAAAAAAAATGGTATTGAACTAATTAAATTATTTTTTTTATTTAGTTTCGTATAATGGTATCCATTTATAAAAATTGGGAAAAAATTGTATTTGCGTTTTAACCACCACCCTGTAAATAATTTAATTTTTTTTTGATTAAAATTATTGAAATTATTTTTTAAAGAATATTTTTAAAAATTTTGTTCAAAATTCTTGAAATTTTTCATCAAAATTAATGTAATTTTTGATCGAAACTGTTTACATTGATTTTTTTTTAAATTTTTCATCGAAATTCTTGCTTTTTTCTGTTCTTTGAATTTTAAAAAAATGAAATATTTTTTTCATGTCAATTAAATTTTTGACAACAATATGAAACGTTCTAGATTGTTTTTTATTTTTGGATATTGAATATTCATGTTTTTTTCTTCAAAAACTAAATTTTAGTGAATTTTGATTCGAAATTAAAAAAAATGGTATTGAACTAATTAAATTATTTTATTTTATTTAGTTTCGTATAATGGTATCCATTTATAAAAATTGGAAAAAAATTGTATTTGCGTTTTAACCACCCTGTAAATATTTTTTTAATTAAAATTCTTGAAATTTTTAAGTTTTTAAATTTTTGATCAAACTTCTTAAAATTTTTTATCAAAATTATTGAAATTATTTATTAAACAACATTTTTAAAAAAATTTGTTCAAAATTCTTGAAATTTTTCATCAAAATTCATGTAATTGTTGATCGAAACTGTTTTCATTGATCTTTTTAAAATTTTTCATCGAAATTCTTGCTTTTTTCTGTTCTTTATTTAATTTGGATTTTTAGAAAATGAAATATTTTTTTCATGCTAATTAAATTTTTGACAACAATTTGAAACGTTCTAGATTGTTTTTTTGTTTTTGGATATTGAATATTCATGTTTTCTTTTCTTCAAGAACTAAATTTTAGTGAATTTTGAACTAATTAAATTATTTTATTTTATTTATTTTCCTATAATGATATACATTTATAAAAAGTGGAAAAAAATTGAATTTGCGTTTTAACCACCCTGTAAACAATTTAATAAATGAATGAATCTTTTTATTTAAAATTATTGAAATTTTGTATCAAGACTTTTGAAATTTTTTATCAAAATTATTGAAATTTTTTTCTTGAAATTGTTTATTAAACAAAATTTTCAAAAACTTTGTTCTAAATTCTTGAAATTTTTCATCAAAATTTATGAAATTTTTTGAACCTCTTCAAATTTTTTATCAAAATTGTTGAAATTTTTTTCTTAAAATTATTTAAATAAAAGTTTTGTTCAAAATTCTTGATATTATTGATATTTTTTTCTTCAAATTATTTATTAAACAAAATTTTCAATAATTTTGTCAAATCTCTTGAAATTTTTTATCAAAATTATTGAAATTTTTTTCTTGAAATTATTTAATTTTTTTTTAAAAATTTTGTTCAAAATTCTTGAAATTTTTGTCAAACCTCTTGAAATTTTTTATCAAAATTATTGAAATTTTTTTCTTGAAATTATTTATTAAACAAAATTTTCAAAAATTTTGTACAAAATTCTTGAAATTTTTCATCAAAATTCTGAAACTGTTTTAATTCATCTTTTTAAAAATGTTCATCGAAATTCTTGCATTTTTCTGTTATTTAATTTGGATTTTAACAAAAAGAAATATTTTTTCATGTTACTTAAATTTTTGGCAAAATATGAACCTAGATTTTTTTTTATTTTTGAATATTAAAATATCCTTTTTTTTTTCAAAAACTAAATTTTAGTGAATAACAATTAGAGATGAATTAAAAAAAACTAGTTTTAAACTAATTGAATTATTTTAAACAAACCAAGAGGAAGTAAAATAGAAATTCGTATTACAGAAAAAATTAACATATTTGACCTGATCGAAATTTATATAAAAAAAAATCCACATTTTAGGAAAAAAATAATTTTATAAATTGCAATTTTCATAAAAACACTTAAAAAACTGATATGTTATATTAAAAAAATATATACCCAAGAAAATTTGAAATTTTACTAAAAACAATTTTTTTGGAAATAATTTAAATTCAACTTTTAATTAAAACATCGAATTATATAAAAGATCACTTATATTTTTTAAAAAAAATGTACTAATCTTGTTTATAATTATATATTAATCGTATCACAAATTTATTTATACCATCTTAATTTTATGCAAGAAATATATAAATGTAATACATGGTATTTATTCAGCAAACATTTAATTTAGCATCCTTCATTTTTATATACATAAATCCATTTAGTAGAGGGGTTGTTTTAAATCCGACAACGCAGCAGCTCTTAAGAGGGGCGCTGCTACCACCACCACCACCACTGGTCATTCTAATTGTTTGCTTTTGTTGCAGAAACCGAAGACACTCTAAAGTCGTTGCAGCATCCACAACACAGTAGACCATGCGCTAGAACTCTTCTACTCTTCAAAAAAATAAGTATCCATTGAATCGCTTCGCTTTGCCTACCCGCTTGTGCAAGAGAAGTTTAAAAAAAAACGAATCACTCTAGTCCAATTAACAACAAGAATAAAAAGGAAAAGTGTTTATTTTTTATACGGAACAATGGACAATAATTCTACCTGATCTGAAGCCTATTGAATTTTTTAAGAGTCGCGTCTCTCGTCCATACCAAATCGCGTCCGCACTTCGGTGAAATAACAAAAAGTGATAAGTTAATTTTTTTCGATTAAAAAAAAAGAACAGTTTATCGAGATGGCTATGGTCAACATGAATAATCTGTTGAACGGAAAAGATTCCAGATGGTTGCAGTTAGAAGTGTGCAGGGAGTTCCAGAGGAACAAGTGCTCCAGGCCGGATACGGAATGCAAGTTTGCACATCCCCCGGCCAACGTCGAGGTCCAGAACGGACGGGTCACAGCCTGCTACGATAGTATTAAGGTGAGTTATTTACATTAATTTATTTTATTTTGATATATATTTTGGCGGGAAAATTCACAATTAAAATAATTGAAAAATTGCAAGTAAGCAAGCCTTCTAAACACAAAAGTAAAAAATGTCAGCAGTCGCTGAAAACAAAAAAAATTGTACTTTTAAAATCCTAATGGACCAAAATTTGTTTTTCAATTCCATTAATGTTAATATTTTTAATCTCATTTAAATTTTCTACACACTTTAATCTATTAGTTTGTACTCCCAAAAAATGTATGTCCGGAAATAAGACGAACCTAGAAAATTATCGTTTATTCTTGAGCAAATTATTAAAAAATTTATACAAAAATCAATAATAGAAAAATAACATGGATTTATGTCTTCAAAATCTATAAATAGTAACTTATCTTATCGCAGAAATTGTTGATAATGCAACAAACAACAAGTTGACGTAATGTTTACTGATTTTAGCAAGACATTTAATAGGGTTGATTATGATCATGATATTGTTTTTTTGAAAATATAGTGAAACTACTAAAAAGCTATTTACAAAACAGCTTAAACACAAGGGCAATACGTCCAGTAAAAATTCCGAAGTATCACAAGGCTCAAACTTAGGACGGTTGCTATTTATTACTTTTATTAGCGACTTACATAACTTATTCGAATTGTTTGATGATGATGATGATGATGATGATGGTTTTAATTTTTTTAAAACATATGCTGATTTCTGGCAAAAATAATGTAAAATACAGGGTGATGCGTTAAAAAAAGTGGGAAAACATTTTATTATGCGGTAAAAATTTAAAGAATATAATGAATTTTTTTTAATTATTTTTGTATATTATTTTTTGAAATTTTCTTGAAGCTGTGATACACTAAAATTACTTTTTCTCGTTTAAATTTTAATATCTCGATAACAGAACGTTTCCGGATCACTGTTCATAGAAACTTTTTTTCTTATATACCAAAATTAATTTTATATATTAATAACTTTTTGATGGCTTATAAAAAATCGGCTGTGTCAATCCAGAACTTTCTTGGCTCGGGTGTGGAGAATATGAGATTATTTTATTTACAAAATACAAAATTTCTGAATGGAAAAGTAAAATGCTGTAAAAATAAAAAAAATTGCTGGAAAAAAATCGGTAAACATTGCAAAAATACACAAAAATTAATTAAAATGAAAAACGACAAAAATTACTTAAAATGGCACCTTGTTATTATAAATACCAACAAGAATGAATTATTTCAAAAAATGACCAAAAAAAATTGTTAAAAATGATAAAGAATTGCTAAATTCAGCATAAATTAAAACTAAAATAAAAAAAGTGCAAATGGGCAAAAAACAAAACTAGGATAAGAATCTTAATATGATTTTTAAAAATTGGCAAAAAAGTTAAAAAAAGCAAAAAGGAACAACACTAAAAAAGGTATAAAATAAAGCAAAAAAAGGAAAAAAAGCAAAAAATGCAAAAAAACGACAAAAAAAAGGAAAAAGGGGAAAAATTAACAAAAAGTCCAAAAAAATATCAAATAAGACAAAGTAAAGAGAAAATAGAGGAAAAATAAAGGCAAAAATGGCAAAAAAATAGGGAAAAGGGAAAAATCAACAAAAGTCCAAAAATGGCCAAATAAGACAAAGTAAAGGGGGAAAGGAAAATACGCCAAAAAAGTAAAAAAAAATCAGAATTGACGAAAAATAAAGGCATAAAAAACAAAAAAAAAGGTTTTCAAACAGTCCAAAAAATATGCTAGATAAAGGAAAAAACCAAAATACGCCAAAAAAGTAAAAAAAAAGAATGAAAATAGTATGAAAATCGAGGCAAAGAGGCAAAAAAAGGCATAAAAATTTAAAAAAGGGGTAAAAAAGCAACCAAAAAAGGTAAAAAGGTCAATAAACTTCAAAAAAATAAAAAAAAATCTAAAACAGGACGAAAATGGGTAAAAAGGCAAAAAAAAGGAAAACATTTTTGTAATTTCTGATTAAAATTTTTAAAATATTTAATCAAAACCCTTGCTGTTAAAATTTTTGATCAAAATTCTAGAAATTTTTGATCAAAATTCTAGAAATTTTTGATTAAAATATTTTTATATTTTGATCAAAAAATTTTTAAAATTTTTTTTCAATTGATCATTGATCATTTTTATAAATTTTAACATTGGTCAAAAAGTTTTTTAATGCAATTTATGATTTTCATATAAATAAAAACCCTTTACAACTAATAACATTTTGTATTGTTGCAATAGAAAAGTAACGAGAAATTTAAATTTAAAATAACATACAAAGTGTTCCATAAAAAAAATTGATTTATCATGGCTTTATAAAGCACCCTGTACATTTGCAACTTATTTTAAAATGTGAAGCTAAAGACTGACTACAAACTCCATAATTTTCTTTTTGATATCTCACAAATCATAAGAGATAATGTAATCAATCACTCCCATATAATTAATTTATTAAAAAAATATTTCTAATTATTGATAATTCGAGCTAATTGCTCTAAATAAATTCCGAAGATTTTTAGCAATATCTTGAAAAAAACGAACTGGAAATTACTTTTGAATTTTACAATATCATAAAATCACACAATTACTCAAAAAATTATTGCACGACGTGATGGCTTATTTTTATCTCCAATTTGTCATAAATTAATCATAATTTAGTCGTACAAAAATAAAAAAATACTTATCTATTATTTTTTTGTAGATTAAGTTTCAATCCACATTATACAGTTTAGTTCATTAATGCAACTAATATTTATTTAAACATGTATGCCTATAGCAATTATATTAATATTCATGCATTATATTCTATAATGGCTTTGCTACTGTCTCTCCGAATTTAGTAAACCCACGCATATTTTTTTTAAATAAAGAGCGACAAAATAAGTTCACGTCAAAGTCCTAAAGAATTTTTTTTCATGCAAGTATCTTTGAACTTCGAATTCTTAATTGGTTAATTAATTTTAATGCTGACTGATATATGGACTCATATCTCATGTTATTTTCATTTTTCATACATTTGTACATGCGAATTTAAAAGAGATGTTTACATGTCAATATGTATAACAGAAAGAAATAATTAATATAATAATTTTAAACTGTTTTTAAGTCGCCATGTATTGTTGTTAATTTCTTTTTTCATACTATTGTCATGGTACAATTGGATATGTTGTACTTGCTTTACAAATTTTTGTCTGATGATGGCCATTGAATGGCCGAAACATGTAGCCTCTTTTTTGTTAACTTTCCATCAATTATAATTATTGTGGTATGACTCCCGAGTTTTTATTATTCATTTATCAATTATTTCTTAAAATTTGTTAAAGTTTTACTTTACTCTTTTTTCTGTTCAACTAACATTAAATCGTAATACTTTAATTTAAAATGTTTAGACGACATATTTCTTTTATGGCGTAATGCAAGAGATACACACATAAAAATATCCCGCTTAAGTACAAGCAAATATTTATTTTACCCAGGACGTCAAGTTTATATCACATTTGAATGCTGGATGCACCGAATGTGAGAAATATAAAACACATAATGGCCTGTAATAATTTTTAGTAGAGAAATCAAATTGAAAATAACTTGGTCCAAATATAAACCAAACAAATGTAGATGTTTACCAACAAGGCGAAAATGTATAAGTGATGTAAAATTCCCGAGTATACAAAATCTATAAAAGACCCCAGTATTTTTGGTAATTTAAAATTTTAACTATCACATGAATATATGATATACAAGTCCAGTACCACATATTGGTTGAACTTTAAAATTGGCAACAAATTTTGGATTTCGCCATCATCAGTCCTACAATAACACTCATTAAAATTGATACGTAAAGAAAAAGGAAATTTATGTAATTTAGGGGGATCATCAGCAATGACAATTTTTTTTATAAATCAAATGTGCGGTAAAACTTAATTTAAACTAATGGTACTAAAAAAGACAGCTAACAGGCTGTATTTGAAAGCTCTAAGTCATGACATGATCGGACATCCAATAAAGGGTGTTGAACCATCAAATCGGCAACCGGAACAATTTGAAGGTAATAAAGGCAACGAGCGTAACATTGATCCAATGAGTTGACACTAAACTAAGCATCATTGCCCGGTTCATTTCTTCAATAACATAAATTAATAATCTATAATAATACACTCTCCTCTTTTAACATAGCCATTTTTCTTTTTGTCCCATGGTTCCTAGAACCGTTTTCTCCGAAGATCTATAAATACCCATATCAGACCGGTTGTCAGTTTCATCAATTCTCTTGCTTCTAATTTTTCCGCTTTCCTAAACCGAACCATTAAAGATGTCACTAAATTCGACAATGGATTTTCTGTTAAAAACTCATATTACCGCCAACCTATTTGTGCAAAACAATAATATTAATCCAAAGACATTTGCTCTACTATCGTTAGCCTTAGATCAAAACTTTTTCCAATTCGACAACAAATGTTATAGACAAACTTCAGGCCTAGCTATGGGCTCCAATCTCTCCGCTCCTAGCTGAAATTTGTATGAATCATTTAGAACATACCTAATTAAATCGTCCTTCTTTCAAACACTAAATTATTTTCTATGTTGACGACTGTCTTGTTACTTTTTCAAGGAGAAGAAGCCTTAGATTTTCTAACATATTTGAACACATTGCATCCCCGCATCAAATTAGTGTTCTTCAATAGCATCTTACATAGGGCCTTCTTTATTTCCTCTCTTGCACCATTAACAAACTTTAGTTTCGATTCTTCGTCAAATTTAAATTGAATTCGCCCCATATTTCCTTAATGATACAAGATATTTCTCCATTTTCTGGCACTGTACATTACATAGGCAATATTTCTTACAAACCTGCCAAAGTCTTATAACATCAACGTAGCCTTTAACATTAACTGTAATACTCAATCTTTTCTTGTTAACACGAAGGACAACGTTCCGTTTCTTCACAAAACTGGTTTGTATAAACCTAACTACCATGACTGCAATGCAGTTTATATTGGTCAATTAGGCAGGAGACTTGAAACTAGAACAAAGGAACACATCAGATACATTGATAAATACAAGAACTCTGACATTACCAATCTTACCCCATCTTATTTTACTAGTCATATTATTTCTTCAAATCATTCTTTTTCTATCTCTGGCTCTATACTCCTTCCCATTTTTTCTCCTTTCTCTTATCCTTCTATATAATAAAAATTATTTCTTTTCGGTCCCATTTTCTTTTCTTGTTTACGATAGTGTCGGTTGTCAACCTTCTCTTTTTATTCCTCTTTCTTCTTTTTGACATACACTGACATTGACGTTTCTTCTTTTTTTCTTTCTATTTTACCCTTCAGTTCAATAATGTTTATGCGACTGGCCTTGTCCATTTGCATTTTAAGATGTCATCAGTTGTCAAATGTTATCAATTGTCAAATGTCATCAGTTGTCAAATGTCATACACCATCTTGTTCTGCTGTTCTCGCGTGCATGGTACGACTATTCATATGCTTGAAATTTAATTTCTCTTTTTTGCCGTTATTATTGCTCTTAACCGGGCAATGGTGCTTAGTTTCGTCTAATTTGAGCCACCTTTGGAGTACCACTCTCTTTTTAAATTATCCAACTTAATGTTGAATAAAAGTCACGTTAGTTGGCTTTTTTACCTTCACTGCAATATTTATATCCAATTCCTTTGTTTTTGTCTTAAAAAACTCCCAATTCTGATTTTATATTCTCTAAATCTCTAGATTGCTCCAGTTTTTTCATTTTATATTTATCTTAAACGAAAATAATTTACCTTTAAAAATACCGTATCTAAGAAACTCTATGCTTTAGTAAGAAACTTCTTTTAAATTAACTACTTCTTCTCCGAGTACGTGGAAGTGCATCGCTGGAAAACTCTCCTTTTAGTTTTTAAACATACCAGGAAAAAACATCACTTCTCTTACAGAAATTACTTCTAATTACATAGAGATTAGCTGAGATAACGTTCCCTAAAATAATTGAGAGACGCTGCGAGTATTCATTGGCACAATGAGCAAATAAACCATTGGTGTGTCTGAAGAAGGTCAAAAATTAAATTATTTGTAAAATTTTAAATTTGAAATTTTGATTTCAGACATAAAAAGTAAACAAAAAATTATATTATGGAAAGTTTGTGAATATTAATATAAAAAAAGTTATGAGGGTCTGAAATTTTAAACTGCGAATTGAAAGTTCTTCTTGGCGCCTTCTCAACTTGTTTTTTTTATAACTCTTTCCAACATTACACAACCCAAAAAAGATTACAGAAATTTTATATTGGCATCTGATTTTACTATAGGTCTCTTAGTTTTGTTTTTCCGATATTGATTTTATCCAATTGATTGATATTTTTTTATATAAAAACCTCTTTTTGTTATCATAAAATGTTACTTATTAATCACTAATCAATAATACACAATAAATTCTATAGATTAATGAGAAATTATGATGCGGTTCTATTATTTTATTAAAAGTTTGTCATCAACTATAAAGATGACTGGTCCTTCGAATATAAAATTGTTAATATTAATTTTGGCATCCAAATACTGGATTTTCATGGATTGCATTGATCATTATGTCAGCAAAAGTACCAATTGTAGTATTTGGTAGCAAACATAGTTAAAGGACAAAGTTCGTTTTTTTGAGGAATACCTGATTCATCTAACATTTCGTAATTGACATTGATTTAGAATGACGATAACTTGAAATATACAAAAATGATGTTAGTATTGTCTTGATCATATAGAGGACATTTTTTTTCTAATAATATGTTTATAATACCAACGACCCTATGGTCACTGAGTAAATAACTACAGAGGCGACAGTAAGCCAAGGACAATTTTAAATGAGTGAGATAGAAATTCCATACCAATTTGTCCTAACACGTGCTATTATCTTTCTTGCGCATGTCTAAACATTAAAGTTAGTCATTGATGCCAATATGATTTGAAATGCAACAATGATTGGCCAATCTCACCGATTTTATGCCTCGTTAATCAATGACCTTAAAATGATCACTTTAAGTTGGTCACAGTGGTTATTACACTGTAATTTGTTTTGGATATTGTGAGTTTAATTTGTGTTCCTAATTACTGTTTAATGAAATTCAATTTTAATTTTAGTGAATTATACATATTCTTCAGTTAATAGTGTTATGGCAACATAGTATTAGGTCATTTTTAAGGAATTCTTATACATTTTGGCAACGTCGCGTACATACCAATTTAAATGACAGGAGAACAAAGAAAGTGGGCGGAGTGTCGCATCTCATATGATCTCTGCTAAGGTGCTGTTGAATAGTTTAATGGTACTGAAGAAAAATCCAAATTGATGATGATAAATTCCATGAAGCAGTAGTTTTTCTAAGATTGTTGAAAATATACGTCGTTAGTATTTTTAGTTGACTTTTTAATTGCTTAGGTCACTACTGGAATCTCAGAAAAGCATTGAAGCTCCTTTAACATTTTTGGTGCTATTTGAACTGCGTCTACGGTATTTCTGCTTTGATTTCCACATTCTTAAATATTCCGATTGTTTCGGCAGTTATTATATTGTTATTAACGGGGTCAATTATTTCCTAGTTTGTTTTGACACAATACAATAATTTTTTTAGATTGATCACAAATTAAACAAAAAATGATTCATTATAATCTTCAAAGTCATAATTCTAGGTTTTATGAGAAACCGAAAATCGACTATTAATTCTATCACTACTAGTACAATGTTGTTGCTACGCCAATGAACCTTATTCCTCGGCACGTATACCAAATAATATATAAATTAATAGTTTGCCGGGACTTCCTAGGTAAACTGCCACTTTTGTCAATTCTACCCTCGGGATGGAGGAAGAAGAGGAGGACGAGGAGGAGTGTAACCGTAAAGGCGACGTCGGTGCATCTGGATTTGTGCAACTCGATGTTTGTTATTGGAGAAGTTAGATGGAAGCGACGTTTTGTCCGACCGTTATTGCCGGCATAGAGCCGGTGGCTGGATATATTAAAGTGCACCGAGTACCATTTTATGTCAACAGGGACTAATGCGTCATTTTCTGTTTTAGAAGGGAAGTTTGAAATTTAGTCCAGTAAAAGATTTTATTTGTTGAAATAGTCGATTGGCTTATTAGTTGTTTAGTTTGACATAATTTGATCATGGTATAATTTTCATTATCATTGTTTCTACCTCTATTATCATATTCTATGGTCTGTTTATTGGTACAGAGACATAATTTAATCGTTATTATTCTTGAAAAGTCCACCCTATGACACTATTACTGAGTTCCAAATATGTGAATTAAAGTAGCAAGAATTGTTACCAACTGGTCGTTTTACTATTCCAAATAATAAATATATTCAGCTCTTATTTTTTGGTTCTATAATTGTTGTACAGCAAGCACCAACTACGATTATTTTGCGCAGATCCTGAAATTCGTTATCCTCCTCCCATAATGCGCGGATTTACCTTTTCTCAGTGTAGGCGCTTGTTGTACCAATATGTTAGAAAATAAAAAAATTCAAATATTGCAAATTATTTTAAAGTAATCTTTAAGTTATTTTTTATTTTTATAATCAACTCTCTTGTGAAAGTAATGTAACTTATTTTTCATTCCTATAGTCTTATATTTTTATAATAGCACTTAATTACCCTTTACCAAAAGTCGTAAATAACGATTCCGTATCCAACAACAAAAAAATCGTAAATCGTGATATTAATAACAATAAATTAACCATTTTTTTTATTCAACGATCCGTCCAATCGATCCAAAGATTTTGATTAGACTTGCACTCCCGGGCAGGTATTGAACTTTGGTGCTAATATCAGACCGGTCTCTATCCGTTTCGCTTTTTCTCTTAATCGGACCGGTCTGTCGGCCTAGTCCGTCTCGCTCTTTTTCTAGTTTTGTTATAACCATTGCGGACGTCCGAGAATCCGAATCTCAAGGTTACGTCTACCTACTCCCGCACGTTAGCAACCAACTTACATGTTGCTCTTCTTTTTTGGTCTTGTTCTTGCTGAGCTGGTTTCTTCGTTTTGTTGGGTGCTGGTAGCTCGGTCATTGCGATTGACAAACTATTGTAATGTAAAAAGTGATAATGTACAGTTAAACTTGATTTTTTGATTGTAATACAAAACTAAGAAAATAAACCGTTGACAAGGAATAAAAAATGTGTAACTAATATAATTTTAATCTTCCCATGTAGCGTAAATGGATTAAACAAAAACTATATTAATATTAATTTTAATATATCATCAATATCATTTTAGAAAAAAATCTAATTTCATACAGAATGATCAACTTATACTCCGGAGTTTGATACGTCCGTCGTCTTGAGAGATACAAAAAAGTTTCATATAAAATTTATAGTCAGAGTTAAGCTTTACATTTTAAAAAGTTATGATTTTTTAAATGAAACACACTATATATTATCTAAAATTTCAATTTCGCTCATTTTTCCAATTTTCTAATGGCTTTAACTTTTATGTGAAACTTTTTTTCGTTTCAAATCAACAGAGATATCAAACTCGGGAGTATAATTCACCTTATATGTACACTTCGAACTTTGCTACCAGAAGAAATTCGAAAAAATATTGTTTTTAATAATAATAATAATAATAATACTCGCCCTACCTTTTAGATTATGATTTCATATTTGGGCATAAATATTGTTCTGAACAAGTTTTTCAAATAACATTTTTGTATATATTTTGTGACTTTCCTTGTACATGGTATTTTTTTGTTTAAAATGTTTGAAGTTAATGCACTACATATTATTATGGATATATTTTTTTATGATACACGACCATTGATTATTGCTGTAAAAAATATTTTCAAGAAATTAAAGTTGACAAAAAGTTTTGTCCTTCTAAGTTTAAATATTTAATCTCTGTTATATGGATTAGTTCACTCAGAAAGTGGGACAAAATATTAATTTTTCCTGAATATTTAGTTTTTATATTTAAAATTTGATAGAATTGATTAAAAAATAACAAAAAATAAATTTAAAAGGATAATTTTTAAAAAATCGCAAATTATATTTTATCGGTATTTTTTTTTCAATTAAAGTTCGAAAAAGTTTTATTCTTCTCAATTTGTTAATTGTTCTGTGCGAGATGGACTAGATAGTTGTGGGACAAAATTTTATATTTTTCCTGAATATCTTGTTTTTGTTTTTAAATTTTAATAAAAGTTATTAAAAAGATACAAAAATTTAAATACCAAAAGGAGATGTTTAAAAAATGAAGATTAACGTTTGTATAAAATTGCGCTAAATGTAGATTTTGTAGAAAACATGGGAATTTAAAGATAAAATGATAATTTTTGAAAAAATTGCCTAGTATTATTTTATTTGGTTCATTTTTTCAATAAATTAAATTAAAAAAAAATGTCCCAAGTTTGTAAAATTTTTATGTGTGAGTTAGACTAATTAACTTTTTTTAATAATATACAACCTCAGAAAACCTGGATTATAACTGCAAAAATTGGCAAAAAAGTGACGCACCGTATGGGTAATAAAATAAAAGTACTGAAATCCGAGTGTTATAGTTATGATTGGTCGTTGCAAAGTTTGTGGAAAAATAGAAAAAAATATTGTAAGGAATAGTTTTATTAATTTGTTAATTTTGTTATAAATCTATTTTTTTTATTTCTCAATATTTCTTTTTTTCTCATTTAATTATAAATATAAAAAAATAATCAAAATGAGTAGAAGCTCAACACCGTAAGGGCAGAAATATGAAATATAAAAGTGTCAAGAAGTGAAGTGAATTTAGTGGCGCATAACTATACATTTCAAAATACTACGTTAAAAGAACAAATATTGATTGTCATAATACTTTACTTAGTTTACTTTACACATTCTACTTTTATTGAGGTACTATCTACCTTAGAAGCAGTACGTCTAGTATAATTTTGAAAAGAACATTTAGTCCTAGAGACATCAAACACTTCCAAAAGTAAAGTGCCCTTAAGTTGCAAAACCAGAAAGAGAAAAAAAAGTTAAGAAAACTTTTCAGTAACAAAAATAAAATACAATGAAAATAGACACGATGAAAAACATGGAAAATAATGTTACATACAAATTAATAGAAAATTTCTTATCAATGAATATTTTTTTTTATTAACAAGGGGACGATCAAAACAAAAGCAGACAAATTTATTATAGACGTATTCTATTTATTTTAGAAGCGATTTCTAACTACTCACAATATCATAAGTCTTATGTAAGGTCGTGAAATTTCTGCGTTCAATCGAGCAAGAATTCATTACACGATGCTTCAAATATCGGAAATCTTGAACATTCCTAGATCATCTGTTGTGCTAATAGTACACATATATCAAGAATTTGATACAGTGGAAAACAGACCACGTAGTGGACTCCTCGAGTGTCTAGCGAAAGGGAGGGTCGTTATTTGGTGCCCACAGACATCGCACAGGAGTCAGGAGCTATTTTCAGGGTACGTTTCGCCGTGTTATATCGACACCTACAGTTCGATGACGACTCCATCATGCAAATTTACGTGCTAGACAGTGTTTCCACTTTAATGGTTTCAGTTCCCCACCACGCCCAATTGAGTTCCCCCCTTTTTCCCCTCGAAAATAAATCGTTACACAATTAATGAAAGATGAATTTGAAATACCTTATTTAACATTTGTGCAAGATGGTGCCACAGATAGCGAGGCAAGAACGATAAGATTAAACATAAATAAAGTATTATCGTATTATGATTTTTCCCCTCAATTTTCACTGTCTAGCTCTTCCCCTCTGAAATCTAAATTTCGCTCTAAAGGGGAACTTCCCCTCATTATAGAAACACTGGTGCTAGATGACCATTACAATTCCCCACTCTACTTCCAAGACATCGTACAGCAGTGGAGATAAGTGTTACTTACAGACGAAACCAGAATTGGACTGGTGAGCAGTGTTGCCAGATCTAAAATGGCCAAGGCGGTAGATTTGCCATATAGAAAACGGTAGCTGTCATATGACGTCATAATTTCGTTATTTTGCACTACTATTTAGCTAAACCAGTGCAATCGCAATCTTAGAATGACCGAAATGCGTCGTGTCGTACAGATGATGTCATACAATGCTAGATTCACCGAAGCGTCATTAGGTTAGCATACACAGAAAAATCTTTAAGTTGGCAAGATAAATTGCTCAAAATGATCTCTCCATCTGTGTTGACCTATTCATAGTTTTATCGATTGTCCATTGATACTTGTTTTTTATTTTACTTTTGCTATTAGATACAAAATTCTAGTAAATCTCTTCTGTTTTTAATTTTCGGTAGAGTTAATAGTCTCTGCGGTAGAACGGTAGATCTACCATAAAGAGACTGGAGATAACCAGGTCGTCAACACGACTTAATTTTCCCCACGTTGCTTCCCATCATGGGGGTACCGTTATGTTTGTGGGGGGGGGGTAATGTTTAAGAGCTGTATTCCATTAATTCGCATTCCTGTAAAAATTACGTCGAACAAGTTATTACGTTCATTACGTATCACATCCGTAAAGAATTAGGCGTTTTTGTATACGTAAGGAATTAAGCGTTCTTTTTTGTGTTTATGGACGATAACGCCCGGCCACAACGCGCAAGAAGGGTTCAGGATACACTGGAAGCAGAACATATCAGTAGATTGAATTAGCCAGCTAACTCGCCTGATATGGATCCCATTGAAGATATGTGGGATTACATTACTAGAGACTTCGGACTGAAGATGAGTTAGTCGTAGCGGCGGTAGAGGAATGGAATAATATTCCGTCCATAAGACTTTTTGATTCAATAAATTTTTTCAACTAATTCACACATTTGTTAGTTTTAAATGTTCTAAGTATCCCAGTTTGTGGAAAATACTCGTTTCACAAAAACAGAACAAAACACTTCTGAATGGGCGTTCAAGCCTTTTGACGTATTTTACGTATTATGAATTATGTTTCCGTTTAAACATTCTGTGATGTTTTTTTATTTTGAAATTTGTACATACAATTTTAATAACTGTGTACAAAATTTTACCAGTAACTAAAAAAATAAATTAACTTATACTCTAATACAAACGACACATAGTAAAAATATACAAAGAACACTGGACAAACTATGTTAAATACACAGAAAAAATAATTTCTTCAAATATAGAAAAGTAGAAGACTCAAAAAAATATTGAATTAGTTAGTATTTTATTAAATTCAGAAGAAATGATAGTAATCTATATGTACTAACATATATGATATCAGTAAGTTGATCTTCTGTTGTAGGCTATTAATGTGTTATATATAGTACTAGATGTCTTCGATCATTTTGATTACATCTATGGTTATATTATCTGTTCGGTTCTTGTAACATGACTAGAATTTTAAAATGCAATTAAATACATGTTATGATTGAATATATTTACTGAATATAATTTGCTGAAATATATTTTTACTACTTATTACCCTCATTACAAGCGTACTTAATTAGCGAAACATGTAACATAAATAATATTTATCCAAGAATTCATATTGTTTAAATTTTAATTAACACTGATTAATAACAAAAATAAATATTTACTGTGTCGCACCATCCTTATATAGCTATTTTTTTAATGTAATTTTTCGTTTCTCTTGTGGGATAAACCCTGTATAAAATCTCTCGCTGGGTCAAGATCATTAACCTTCGCCCCCTCGCGCATAAGTTTTTTTTTTGTTTCCCGTCCGTCTTCATGAATAAACATAAATTGCAGCCATCAATAAGATAGACATAGACAACACGGGTCCGTAGGAGTCTACTCATTAAGACGAACAATAGACTTTTTGCATCACCAATCAAGGCTGTCGTGATATATCGTCGTAATTATAGGTCTTTCAATATTTTTTTAAGTATACGAGAACGTGCAATGTTAAAAAATTAACGAACTGATTTCTAAAAAAATTTAAAGTAATAATTAATTTTAATATACGTTTAAAAATGTAATATTTGATCCTAGATACCAAATATGTTATTGTTAAAATTTAGTGCGAATTTTATAACCTAAATGAAACAATTTTCTTGCCCAACATAAAAACCAATTTCTCCATTTTATCTTTAGATCTCCAGGTTAACGAACTGACCAATTATTAAATTCTTTTATTATTGACATAATAAGGCCAGCAACATGATTACTATAAATTTCTATTCATTATATTTGGCAACTTTTAATCTATTATGTTTGATATTATAAAACGTATACTTGGCATATAACCTAATTAAGATGTACAAGACAATTTTAATAAGCACTTTCCAAAATATCTACTTATTAATTAAACCTGTTTTAATCCATGAAATTTATTTGCAAACAGACATTGACAACCCACAATCTACACTCGGCAACAAGTGATCTTATCTATTTTCGATCGAAATTAATTACACATGTCGATATATGGCCG
This sequence comes from Neocrepidodera transversa, assembly GCA_963243735.1. Classification (NCBI taxonomy): domain Eukaryota; kingdom Metazoa; phylum Arthropoda; class Insecta; order Coleoptera; family Chrysomelidae; genus Neocrepidodera; species Neocrepidodera transversa. The sequence continues at coordinate 17,514,466 of OY725343.1, forward strand.
TGTATTACAGTAACTTAAATAACCTCAACATGTTTATTAATTCTGACACGATGATTTCTTGTCGTAAGGTATCGTCTTCCTTAATAAACCGGTATTTCGTTCTGAAATTACTAAGCTAATGCTTTTATCATAATTACTTAATTATTTGTTATAACATTTTTTAATAATAATTTTCTTCCTATTTCATAAACACCAATTTGACACACTGAAAGTAAACTGTAGGCATATGTGATTCTTTCCTGCGCTCCGTTAAATACTTGTGCTCTAATAAATTTACCGTTTTCCTAAATAGCTGTTGTGTGTGAACCGTGAAGACGAAATAAAATACCCCCGACCTCTAAGAAGAACTCGGATTTTCAAATTAACTTTTGTCGAGAAACGGGCGAACAACGTGTGGCCTGTAAACGTTATTAAAAAGATAAATTGAGACGAATGACTGAGGGAATGGCAGTTTCTCTCTCGAGAAGACAAAACCAACTTTTGAACAAGTCAAATGCTGAATCCTTGCTGGAATCCAACTGGCAAAAGTTTCTCTGTTGCGTTCACGATGATTCGGATAGTCGTTTGAATCTTTAATTAAAATTGTAATTGAAACAATGTATTTGTTCGGAAAGGGGAGACCTACAGATGAGAATGCTACAATGCCAACTACAAATTACTTGAAAAATCTATAGAAAAGGTAATGTACTTTAAATGGGAATTGTGTTGACAGTTTTTGGTACATTTAAAAATAAATTTAGCAAATTAATAACATTAAAATATAATTAGTTTCTTATACGTTTAGAAAATAAAAATTTACAGAAAAGCAATGTATTTATTTCCAAAGGACAGGCTTAAAGCCCTCTATCTCCTTTATCATTAAGAAAAGACAGGATATGCAAATCGAATGCATTTTCGAACGAACATAAATCTCTTCCATTGTCATTATTCTAAAACTTGATATCTTGCAGCCGTAGAGTGAGAGAATAGGAGAGAGACAACGGTTTCAGTAAAACGAAGCAACAAGAAACCGATAAATAAAATCGTATATTATACAGAGCGATTTCAATACACTTTTCCGAATCGATATGAAAATTTGTATATAGGAGTTATTGCAAGAGATCGTTTCAGTTGAAATATTTTCAGTCCTGTCATTTTTGGAAGATTCAGCACTGCACAAAAAAATAATTTTTCAAAATGCCAGCGAGTCAGGCCAATTATTTTTAACAAATAATGTAAGGGTACATTGGAATTACATTCCTATATGTAGAAACTTAAAAAACCAAAATTTTTATTAAAATTATTATTTTTTTTTGGATTGGAAGAATTAACAAGAGAAAAATGGTGAATCGTCAACAAATAAAAATTAACAATATATGGAAAATATAACAAATGGTAATTAAAAGAGCCTGAAATCTTCTCAATATCCGGATAAACTAAAACCCACTCATGACACTCATTCTTAATGTATATTTTGTTGGAAAGCAAGAAAAAATTTGGTGGGTCATATCTAGATGATTTTGGATTATCTGACATAAGTATTTACATGTTTAAAAAAAGTATGTTCCATCCGTATTCATTAAAATGGCTTTATAAGATATTCAGTTAGCGCCACCTCTGATCCTTATAATTCAAAAATTTGCGATCAGAAATTTTTACTTGGGCAAAAAACAAATTCTTGTTGCTACCCAAGTTAATTATTTATCCAAACTAGAGCCTAGAGGCTCAGAAAATTTTGCTTAAGTTCAGGACACATTCTAGTTTCTATCAACGTTAATAATTATTTCTTATACACTGAAAAATGAACTTATTTCCTTTTTCTCAGTGTATAATTACTAATTCCTCAAGAATTAAAAAAGTGTAAACATTCCTTTCGCCGCATATAATTAGTAATTTTTTGATCTCCAAAGCTAAAAAAATATATGATTTGATTTTATTTTTATATAAATATCATTTTGAAAGAAAATTCATTTTTTTGGTGACATTGAGAGCATAGTTTGTTTTCCTTAAGGATACTTTTTCTTAGTGTAATTTTTTAACTGTACAATATGATTTTTACTAAAATTACTCTCAATATTTTTTTTTAAATGGAAATTATTGAAAAAGATTTTTCAAATTCAACATTATTTTCAACCGAAATAATAGGTTAAGCATAATTTAACTTTTATAAAAATATCATTTGTTCAAATTTAATAGAGAACTGAAAAAAAGATTATTTGCCTTAAAACAGTCTAGTTGGAGGAAATCATTTTTCTTAGTGTATTTTTGATTGCAAGATATAATTTTTCATAAAATAAATCTTTATTCCTTGTTTTTTTGGTTAAAAAATAAAAAAATTTAATCAATGTTAACTAAAAAAAATTTTTTTATTTTTAATTAAACTTTTCATATTTTTTACAAAATTATTTTCAGCCAAAATAAATGTTGGATCAAAACATTTTAATTTTATTTTTATAAAAATATTATTTTTTAAATTTTCATTTTCTTCTTACACTGGGAGAACAGTCTATTTTCGTTAAGGAGATCTTTTTCTCTAAATAGTATTAATTTTTTAACTGTAAAATATCGATTTTTTTTAAATAAATTACTATTAATTTAATATATTTAAGTTAGAAAAAACAGATAATTATTATAAATTAGCACAGAACTTCTAGAAATAACAGAAAAAAAATAGATAAAATTATTTCAATTTAAAAAAAAATTGTAAATCAAATATAATTTTCTGACATATTTTTAAGATAAATTTTTCAACTTACGCTGGGAGAACGGTATATGTCTTAAAAGCATCTATTATTTCAGTGTAGACTTTATAAAATTTGATTTTGTAATTTGCAAAAAGAATTTATCAAGTTATAACAGAAAAATAATTTTTAACGTCAACCAGATTTTTTACGTCAAAAAAATAATATTAATTTGACAGAGAAAATATCAATTCAAATGTAATTTGGTTTTATTAATTAAAAGAATATTTTGTTGCACAATTGTTTCCTTGCTTACAATAAGAAAAAAAATTTACCCACAAATTATCAGTTTTATTAAAGAAAAAGTTACGAAAACAAACCGGAATCAATCACTACCACAGTAATTAAATTCATTTAATTACATAAAAAAAATAATGTTAAATTATAAAATCATTTAAACAAAAAAAAAAATTATGCTCCGCCGCTTCCGAATCGCGGCCTCTCCTTACGAACCGCCTATACCTCTACCACGGCCACCGCCTCCACCTCTTCTTTACCTCTTTGATCTTCGCGATTACCGAAGCCGCCTCTATAGTTACCTCCGCCTCCACCTTTACCGCCGAATTAGTTGGCGCAGACCTCATAGTTATGAGGATCGTGTGGGTTACGCCACCTTTGATGGGATTCTATATAAAAAAAAAACAATTTTTTACTCATTTTTTTTATAAAAAAAGAAAATTATCAAAAAGTAAAATTAAATACAAAAAATAAACGTTGAATACAAAAAACTAAAAATAGAAATGAAAATATATACAAAAAATAGATAAAAAAAGTTATCTGATTTTTTATTTATTTTTTGTATCTATTTTTAGTTTTTATTCCAACGTTTATTTTTATTATATCCAACAGGTTATCCATATTTCTAATGTGGTCCAATGTTCAATAAATTGAAATAAAACACAAAGTCATGTGCCACGTAATGTAATTAATCACTTTATGAAAGTCAGCAACTAGTTTCGGCTAAATGGCCATCTTCAGACCCAAAATATACAATGTTCTAAGAAGAAGAGGTGAAGTACAATATAAATACATTAAAAATTGAATTATAACATCAACATAATAGCAGAAGAAGAATACCAATAACAAGATTATGTTTAAATCAAAACCAAAATATGAAGAAATAAAATGGGGAAGTGAGAAAATTAGGGTAAAAAAATAAAATTAAATAAGGGTGACCAATCAAATGACATGGTGGGAGGGCTCTTTTTAGGTCTAAGTTATTCATTGAGGATAATGGATTTATGATTCTTCAGACAAGAGTGAATCTCCCAATATTTCTAAAAGGTTCAATCGGTAACCTTTATGGCAGTCATGTAAGAGACCAGCATCCGTCATAGAATAGGAATGGTTATGTTGATGTGATTCAGCTAATTTTTCGACCGGCAAAGTTTGTCCCTGAAGAGGAGTAAATTACTTCTACAGTGGGGTACAAGAAACAAATTACCGAGGAGGGTTCAGCAGGTATGACTCTACTTGAAGAGCGATCAAGGGAAAGTCCGCTACTACCACAATGGTTGTAATAAAAAAACCTGCAAAAGACGATGTGTCCGGCTTTCAAAGGGTTTTGCACCCTTTGAATTTATTTTTCGTTTAAAACACTTTTCCATTTTGTAACGTCCTTCCGTTTGGTACCTCCAAACTATTTACTCCCTAGTCATAGTTTTTATAAAATATTTTTTCAAATCTCATACTTTCCTAACCACGCCCCCTAATTCCCTTCATGGTTAGTGCATACAATTTAATAGCGATGTTATTATGCTAATGTTATAATTCAATTTTTAATGTATTTATATATGGGAAGTTTTTAATATTGTACTTCATTTCTTGTTCTTAGAACATTGTATATTTTGGGCCTGAAGATGGCTATTTAGCCGAAACTAGTTATCGACTTTCATAAATTTATCAATGAATTTGTGTTTTATTTCAATTTATTTATTTTTATTTAATTAAATATTTGAAATTAATGCACAGATAGTATAACCCTGTATGGAATCGTATAATATATATTTAGAAACCCGCCTTTTCTGCTTCCATAATCCGTCGAGTAGGAGGAGAAAGAGAACACCAGAGGAAAGAAAAAATCTAGTGCTGTTATCGCGAAGAATGTGGAGGCAGGCTAAATGCGGCGTTGAAATATGCATGAGTCTAATTTCTGTCTGTGAGGACTTTGAAATGTAATGAACAAATGGAGTACTTCCTTAATCTTCTTAAATGAATGCGTGTGTGCGAGGAAAATAAATCGACAGCGTTCGGAGATTGCCAGTTCGTTCTACGGTGACGCAATCGTTGCTGACCAAAAATAACTAATGCATAACGTGTTTCCTAAAAGTCGCATTAAAATAAAAAAGATAAAACATGTAAATGGTTTTATTTGTTTGTCGTTGACAAAAGTAATGTTAAACAAGTTTATGCTAAATAGTCTAGCGTCAAATTTTATGCTGTGAATTTTTTTCAATGTCATTATATCTGAGTCGATAAGTATGGGTTGCCAAATATTTCAGTTGGTTTTATAAATATTTTTAAAATGTGTTTTTTTTTTAGAATGCTTTTTAAATTATTTGATTTTTGCACAGAAAAATACTTTTTCATATCATTATTTTTGTTTACCATCTTCGAATTTTTAATAACGAATTTATATTTTTTTTCAATATCGTTTCGCACTCTTTTCAGTTGGCACTACTTTGCAACCGGAATTCAATAAAAAAAAAATTATGTCAACGAACGACTTCGTTACGTCATTGTGTCTTAACCCCTTTCGTTTCGGATAAACATCCGAGTGTGTATATCCGTTCAGTTTCTATATCGTCAACGTTAAAATCGACAACCCCAGAGGACGATCGAGTTACTTATGGTCAAATGACAGATGGCCTGTAAGGAGAGGAAGTAACTAGTTAATGAATGGTTTAATAAGAGCTAGTAGTTGATTATGTTACAATTACAACTCTATGATTTAGGGGGCTTATTACAGTAACTTGATTTCTATATGGTTTGTATATAGCTAAGTACAGGTTGTCGTGGACAGGAAGATAAAAGTCGTTGATTATTTTTTTTATAAAAAACTTAATTTGCATATTTTTTTTAATCTACAAGTAAATTTCTGTAACGTTTTACGTCCTTTAGTAATAGAAAATAATCAACATTATGGTCAAAGTGTGTGCATGTGTCTCTGAGGCGAGTTTGATTGATTTTATTGCTCCGTACCTCGCTGCGCTCGGCACGGAGTGGATTTAAGGAGAAATAATAATTCCAACATTTGTCCCCACTTTTTCCGTCACTAATTTTCTACTACTTTTTTACAGTTTTCTTTATGTTGCAAACTTTTTTCCACTTTTTTCTACTCCTTTTTTCCCCGTTGTAGTGCTATATTTTAACAAAAGCTAGGTACGCTACATTTTTTTTATATAAAATTATATTTGAAATAATATTTAAAAAAAATAATGACATTTTTAACGACATTATCATTTTTTTTAAATTATTTGTTTGAATTGATTTTAATTTTACTGAATGTGACTAAACGTGAATAAAAAGAAGAACTACGATTTTTTTTACAAAATAGTAAGTTTAAAATTTATAGGGTACGGACTGCTTTAGATTTTAAACCACATTTTCTTGAAAACAAATATATTTTAAATAATTTCTGAAGAAAAAAACAAAAACACTTTTAATATCAATTTTTTTTTGATTTTTTTTTTATTTTACTGAAATGTGACTAATTTGTTTATGTGTTAAACTTTTTTTTCATTCTTTTTTCTCTTTCCAAACCAAACTAACTTTTTGTCTCTATTCTTTTTTATCCCTCTTTTTTTCCTTTTGTACTAAAAATATTTGTCCACCAGTGCTCTGGGGCGCAATTTATAATCCAATAAAAATATGTTTTTTTGTTATTTTTTCCCGACCGCTTTACTGTTTTCTTTATGTTCCAAACTTTTTTATTATTTTCTCGTTAAAGAAGGGGTAACTAGGGGAGGGATGCTAGTTGGAGGGAAATTATAAAAAAATTAAATGCATGGCTTTGTCCGAGCCGAGCTTGATTAATTGATTTGATTCCGGATGGTGGAAGAAATAATAATTCCATTTTTTTTCCACACTTTTTTTCTACTTTTTTACCATTTTTTTTCTTTTCCCAAATTTTTTTTCCAACTTTTCTCCCCTTTTCCCTCGAATTTTTACCTTCACGTCTTTTCCCACTTTTTTCTTCATCTTCTTTTTCCCATTATTATTAATTTGTTTATGTTTCAAATGCTTTTTCCAACTTTTTTTTTAAACGATCAATTTTTTCGTCAATAATTTTTTTATTCTCCCTTTTCATCCTTAAATATGAATAAAAATATCATTGTTTTTACTAATTTTTTTATGTTTAAACTTTTTTTTTCTCTTTTTTCAAACCAAAACAACTTTTTTCCCCATTCTTTTGTGTCCTCCCTTTTTTACTTTCCTAAGAATTATTTGTTAAGAAATAATTATAAAATACTAGAAAGTTTAATTAATATCATTACAAAATAAAAAGTATTTCGTTAATTGAAAGTAAAAGTTTTATTTTAGACAATGATATATGATTCTTTTTTTAAACTAATAGACTTATCTCTATGATGTGAGGTCGAGCTCCAGCTGGATGTCTAGTGAACATTTTATAAATTTAGATTAAATTAATTGGAAGCCAGACATTTATTTCAATTATTTAAAAAAATCTATATATTAGTACGTAAAAGAAAATGTCGGATCCCTTTTTAAGCGTAATGCGCAAACGGATGAGTATGAGATTTTCCATAGTTAAAGTTTATGTACAGGAGAAGTGCAGAGAGCTAAAATTAATGTGTAATATGTGTTACAAATAAATTAGATGAAATATAGTATTCATTGTTTATCTCAAACATTAGACTATTTTTATTTATCGGTACCACAACCTAACCCAACTCTGTCACTTTTTTTTTACTTTTCTTTAATGTAATTTTATTTTTAAAGTGAAAACTTCTCTAGGACCGATGGACGATTTTTGGATAAGTAAAAAATGGGCAAAAATAAAAAAAAAATGTGGGAAAACAGGAAAAAATAGGGAAAAATTGGAAAAATTGAGAAAATAGAAAAAACGGAGAATAAAGGAAAAATAGAAAAATAGGGAAATATAGGAAAAATTTGGAAAAGTTTTAAAAAAACGTAAAAAATAGCAAAGGAGAAGGAAAAATAGGACAAAATAAAGAAAAAGAAAAAACAAACTTTAAATTTTAATGAATTACGGTCCAATTTCGACCACTGGGTGACCGCCATTATTTATACATAGACTTGATAGATAGAAAATTTTTTTTTTAATACAGAAAACTATTTTTACCTTTCACCCTTCAGATAGGAGAGCTATAAAAATCATGCCAAAATTTGGGTAGTGAGTTTTCAATGGATAAACACGTTTTAAGGTAACTAGAATACGATTTTGATATTTTTGCGATGTTACCTCTGTGTGCCCAAAAACTACTGAATTAAAAAAATTGTAATTTTGCATATAGGATTCTGATACCCTAAATTAGATCTGATTAGATTTTGGTCAAGTTTTACACATATATTCTGTATACACTATAATTTATTTTCGTATCATAAAAATTTTCATAAGTTTTGCGATTGTTGCCAGATTTACAAAAAAAGTAAATTTTTTTCTTACTTTTTTGTGTTAACGTGTAAATTTTTGATTAAAAAATGGCAAAGGTCATGTGCTGGCCACATCAGATTTTTTTAATTATATTTGAGTTGGTTTGGATGCAAAATATAACTTTCTGGAAGATCGCGGGTAACATTATCACCTGATGTGTTGAATTTTCCTTTTGGTATCTGGAAAAACGCAGCTTTTCAGTAGAAGTTTGTTTTTCATCCTGTTAAAGTTAGGAATCGAAAAACCAGGAAAGAAAAATATCTCCAGCTATCCGGTAAAATCCATTTAAATGGAAAAATAGATAGCATGAGATAAATACCGAAATATTCGTGTAAAAACTTTTTGTTTACTTTTTTTATGATGAATCAATATCGAAAATTTTACACAAATTTTAAAACATATATCGTAATATAATTTTTTGTTTATTTTTTTATGCTGAATCCAAATTTAAAATCACAATTTTAAATTTTACATAAATAAGAAAAAAATTCATAAAATTTTAAACTTCACCTAAAAGTATTTTGGCTTAATAGATACACACTTTTCGGAATATAATTTTTTTCCAAATTTAAAATCAGAATTTTAAAATTTTATGGGATACAGTAAAACTTTTTTAGTCGAAAATGTTTATTTACATTAACAAAAAAAACTAGATTAGGATTTAGATATGTTTAAGAGAATGTTACTCTCCATGGCATCTTACCTGTTATATTAAACACTTATTGCCATGAGGCAGATTCCAGAACTTCTCTAGGAATTTTTTTTATAGAATATTCACTTATAATATCACAAGAGCTTAAATTTTTTCTAGTTCACAAATAAAAACATAAACACTGAATTTTCCACGAATGTGATTTTTTACATATTTTGATACCGAAAAAATGTCGAGCAGTTGAGAAATAGTTATTTGTGTAACTAGTGCAAAAAGTGTATATTTGTTACATGATGCATGAGTGCAACAAATATGCTTTTTGCACATCTTGCACACAATATTTTTTCTACGATCGAATTAAATTTTTATTTAAAATTTTATTCAAGAGTATTTTACAATACATGAAATATTAACGTTATTGCCATAAAACTATTTATGTATTTTTTTTGAATTTCAATTTTAATATCGCTGTGAGAGCAATTAACTATGATAACTGATGGCAAATTTCATTTCCAGTGATTTTTTGCGTACTTTTAGCACTAGTGCAAAAAGTTAAACTTTTGGTACAATAGTAACATTTTGCACGATCGTAGACAAAATCATTTTGTTCAAAGGGAAAGAGGCTTGGTTAAGGGTTAATACACCTCAATAAGATTTTTGAATGATTTATGAGTATCCAAAAGTTGTTTATTTATTATTTTATCACATCAAACATTTGTTAACATTTTCATAACGGTCTCAAAATTTAATGTGCTGGAATTTTCTTCTGGAAAATGTTTCTTTTGCTTTAACTAATAAAAGTTTACTTACGGATTGCTATAATTTTTTTTTGTCTCATTTTTAAACATTTTTAAATAGTTTCTCGTGTACACGTGTCATTATCGGCTTATTACTCAACTAGATTTCGAAAATCAGACGGAATGCGATGATACAGGTCGGCTAATTTTTTGACTTTTTTGAAAATTTTATAAGGCAATGTTTGATATTGAGTTTTTAGGGTTCAGGATTTTGGAATCAATCGGTTTTACCGATGGTTTATAACGGCAAGTGTGACAAGAAATGGATGTGTAAAGTTTTATTCTAAACGAACTTGTTATTACTTACTGATCTAATAGAATGGCATAAAGAAATAGTTTAGTTACTAAAACACATCAGGCTAATTTTACTCATCAGGCAGCGAGATCATCTGCTCTGTCTTAGTGTAAATAAAAATGAACAAAATATCGAAGATGATGTGTACAGTCGCAATAAAAGAAGAATAGGCATGAGTAGGAATAAATAGTGAGCAATAAAATAGGGAAATATGACGACATTTTCATGTTATAAAATGACGCAATTATGCGGGGTACGGACCTATTCAGTTATAAAACTAAAAAAATCATGTTTATTAGCATTTGGAGCGAATGAACTAGTCGAAGGTAAGTTTTTAATTATTACTCCCACCTGTGTTGACTGATTATTTTAATAATGTCAAATAATATCTTTACCGAATTAATCAGAACGTTGACATTTTAGTGATTAATTTCTCGTCGGCGTAGCTACTAATGTGGAAAAAATCACATGACTATCAAAATTAGTGTTTTTAATTTGGATTATATGTAACAATTTGCTTTCATGAATAGGTACATAGTGGAATAATCTACTAAATTCGTTAAAAATTGACAAACTCCATTTTGTTGTGATAGTTACATCATGTTTAATCAGTAAAATATTTGGATTAAATGAATAATAAAATTTTAAATTTGTTTGCACATAATGTGACATAAAAACTAAACCTGTCATTCTGTTAAATTTCAAAAAAAAATGATCTTTTTTATGTTTAATTCAAAAGTGATGATTTAAATTATCATCGACAAATTATTATAAACAGTTCAAACGTGCAGAAATAGCATTCTCATCTTAATTGTTATCTAGCGAGATAGCAAATATCGTCAAGCCACGTCCAACTGCGATACATCAACTTCTTGGAAAAGGAGAATAGGAAACGCAACAACTGACAGTGACAAGTATTGTTGTGCGACGTCATTCGTAGTACACGGATTGCGATTTCAGTGTTCCTGCAATTGCGGGAGCTTCCTTTAACGGGCCTGTTCCTGCCATTCTCATGATGTTTCCTGCCACTGTAAGATCATTATTGCAAATACGAGCGGTTACACACTACCATCGTTGCGTTGCCGATGACGTTAATAGTCGAATAAATACTGTACTTAGGCATTTTAATTACACGCTCGTAAAATAACTATGTTTACAAAATGATTTGCGAGATAGGAATTTATTGGAAGATTAACAATAAGTGTGTACCTAATAAAAAAACAATACTCTGGGTTGCAATTTTACAAGATATTAACTTTCCAGATAAACCACCCAATTTTTGAAAAAATTCTTTACTATATTTTCAAATACTGATTTCAGATTTAGATTCAGCATTAAGAAGTAACCAAAAAAATTTTTATAACGTGTATGACATAATTAAATTATAAAGTAAGCTTAAATATTTGTATAATAAAAGTTTGTCTTGGCAATGCTGGCTGGAGCCTTTTCAATTGATTTACCTTAAATTCAAACTTGGTCCTTGATTAAGGACAATAATCGTGCCAGCCTACAAACTTTATTAACATAGGTATAGGGAATGTAATGTTTTAGAGAGAGAACGTATCTATCTCGGTTACATTTGGTCCAAATTGAAATATGAAAACAGCGTCGGTTCTGGTCTTCAGGTACTTCAGCTACATCAGGCCTGGTTTTCAAGTACTTCAGCTCCATCTGGTCTAGTCTCCAGCTCTGTCAGATACGTCTGCTGTTGGACCAGACGGAACTGAAGTACATGAAGACCAGAGATGACGGAGTTGAAGACCAGAGCCAACGCGGTTTTCAGATTTCAATTTAGAATAATAGTAACGTAGGTAGATAATAGCAGGCGTACCTGACAGAGCTGAAGACTAGACCAGACGGAACTGAAATTCCTGAAGACCAATAGTAACGGATATAGATACGTTCTCTCTAACACATTGAATTCACTATACCTAATGTCGGATCAACGTAGACTTTCTACTAACATCAGTCACATATAAGTAGTTGGTTAGCACATTAAGAAGCACTAACAATCTTTCATACGAAGTATGAGCAAGAAAATGGCTTCTTTGATGCACTTTATAAGGATGTCGTCATGTTGAATAACCTCGTTGGAGATAATACAAATCGTCGACGATCTTGTTTTGGGAACTCTATTATAATAACTGATGGTTTGCAAAGTTAGATACAGTACGTCCACGTGGGTTTGTATAACACTTTATTGTCTATGGATAGCTTCGATATATATCCAATATGTCAGTACATTTATCTTGGTATATCTTCTGCTTGTGCTAGTTGACAGTTGTTAATCTTGACGGATGAGAGTCAATGATCTTGTTTTAGAACCTCTGTATTATAGCAATAACTGATGGTTTGCAAAGTTGGATACAGTACGTCCACGTGGCTTTGTATAATACCTCCTTTTTGTCTATGGATAGCTACGATATATATCCAATACATTTATCTTGGTTTATCTTCTATTTCTGCTGGTTGACAGTTGTTAATCTTCACGGATGAGCGTCGACTATCTTGTTTTAGAACCTCTACTATAACTAATGGTTTGCAAACCTTACGTCCACGTGGCTTTATATAATAACACCTTGTCTATGGATTGCTTCGATCTACATCCAATATGTCAGTTCATTTATCTTCTGCTTGTGCTAGTTGACAGTTGTTAATCTTGACGGATAGGAATGTTTCTCCTAAGATGTCTGGAAACCCTGGTGTATCTACTGATTCGATTTTGTTTCGAACTATTTAGGAGGTACCACCTGTTGCGTCCAATAGAACTTTTCATAATTCTGTAAGATGGCGCTGTTTGTCACATTTTGTGTGGACAGTATAAAGCTGCAGATTCGAGCATTCGTCTGTATTCAGTACCAGAATATAAATACACCCTGTGCGATCTGTGTTTACAGTTTACTATGAGAGATGTATGCTCCATCTGAAAGTTCTAATCTGAAACTTTAGTAATCTCTCAAAATTAGTCAAAATCATTTAGGTAGAAATCTGCCAGTTTGACCCAAACTTTTACAGGTATAAGTGGAAACACCAGGATTTTTAGTCATCTTAATTTCTCCTTACATTGTAAATGTCATGTTGGTTGACTTTTTCATTCATATTGTTTAAATTGTAATTTCTAAACGCTAATGTTGGACCAGTGTATCATACGAAGAAAGAGTGTCATCACCAATGTAGTAGTGCGTCTAGTTGGTAAATCTGTCGTTTCCTTGCGGAATTTCAGAATGTATTAGATGCAATTGAATATATTTGCTGCCCGGTATTTCCTACGATTTAAGCAGTTAATAATGAGAAAAAGGAAGGAGCTTCTTTAGTTTGCTATACCTTATCAAATGCCTTTGAGATGTCAAGGAACAATATCTTTTAGCATTTATATTTTTGTAAATTTAGTTGACCAGTCTATGAACTTGAGAAATCCAAACTGATGGTCTGTAAGTAGATAGCCTATATAATTCCTACCGCCACTATAGGGAATTCAATGTGTTAAGAGTTTGAGAATGCAGTAGTTCAGCGTATCAGAGCCAGTCTTCAGGTACTTCTTCAGCTCCGTCTGGTCTGATAGCAGACGTACCTGACAGAGCTGAAGACTAGACCAGACGGAGCTAAATTACCTGAAGACCAAACCAAATGGAACTGAAAACTGGATCAGATGGAGCTGAAGTACCTAAAGACCAGTTCTGATTCTCTGAACCTCTGCATCCTCTCACTCTTAACACAGTGAATTTCCTATAGTGGAGTTGTATAGACTATCTACTTCTGTGATTATTTTTCTTTAATCTTTTGTCATTTTGTGTCTTTTAACCTACAGCTTCTCAAAAACTTTGGAAAATGCTAGAAGTAAGCTTATGTGACATTATTTAATATAGCGTAAAAAAGGTTAAATTTTTCGGATAGTTATGGGATTTTTCCAGAAATTGGGTCAGTAGCAGGAACCTCTTTTTTGTTTATTTCTTTCGTAATCATTTGTTTAACTTTCTTAACTTTGAACTTTCGGTGGAGCAGCACCAATTGGGATGGCACTTCCAGGAATTTATTTATATTTTCAAGGTGCTTCTTCTATCATTTTAGGTCCAAGTATTATCATCATTTTTAATTGGCAAATTTTTTTGTTTGGATTATTACATATTTCTTGTTGCTTTCCAGAGCGAATAGTCTATAGCTTCTGTTGGTTTGAGACTTTTTAAGTACTCTTTAATACTTTGGTGACGTTCTACTTGTATTATTAATTCTTTAGTTGCTTTGTTTAATTTTATTTTGTTTTCTACTTCTTGTCATGCTTTTGTAGTTTTCTTTTTTCATTTTTATTTTTGACTTCAAGATATTTTACTTTATCCAAAGACTGTTTCATAAGTAGGAGTAGCAAACTACTCTGATTCTTGTATATTGTTTTATTAGAGTTTCAACTTTTAGTAGTTTGTCTAAAAAAATTAAATTATTAAGTTTTACCCTGAGTGCGTCCCAGTCTGTTCTATTGTTATATAAGGAAGGTTTATTTTTATTCATGATTTATGAATGGACTGTTATTATTGGTCTAACGTTACCAGTAACTTAGTTGTCTTCATTATTTTGATTAACTCTCTTCCTTTTGTGGTTGTAATTCTTGAACTCCATGCTGGATTTTTTGCATTATAATCTCCTGCGAGTAATTTGTGGGCTAATATGTTAAATAATTCTAATGTTTATAGTTTTTGACGCTTTCTGTTATTATTACTTCTTGGAATCTGTTACTTGAAAGTATTTTTTCTTGAATTTTCAATTTTGATTTATTTTGGTTTTATTGATTTTGGAGTTCTAGAAACTAAGCCATAATATAAAAAATTATATTGATTTTTTTCCGTAATACTTAGACTATTAAACGACATTTCTATCCGTAAACTAAACAAGTTCCTTCAGCTGAAAGAAAGTGACTCCTTTAATCTAGTTTCTTATTCAAGGGGGGCGTTCGTTTATCCCTGCCAAGCGAAAACCCCTGGGCTTTTCCACCGTGTCATCTCTCCGACCTTTTTATTTGCACGCCATCCGGTCCCGAGGATTTTTCCTTCTACTTCTATTGCCGCACACCAGACATGTAAAGCAGAAAATATGACATTTACTCTTCGCATTTACACTTTAGCTGCTTGCCTGGTGTGTGTATATATATCATGGTTTGTGCGCAGGCCAGCACCGGACAAATTTTATTTAAGAGCAGAAAGAACGTTTTAGATCCAGCTTTAACTTATTTTACTGGAAAAGTGTTTTAAAATTTAATCATCAAATGCTATTGGGATTTTTTTTATTTTTATGATTTAGTTGTATGTATTCTTTAAGTTACTAAGTATTTGGTCCGTTAGGTGTAAGAATCAGAACTCGGTCAGAGTTATAGTGCTTACATGCAGACAGACATACGTCCGGGCAGGATTTTTTTGCATTTTCAGACTGGCAGCTCAGAAACGTAGAGAAAAGTGATAAAAAGTGGGGTCAAATATTTTTTCGCTATCATTAATATACCTTTATAATATGCTAGACGCGTAGCTCAGTCAGTCAGTAATCAAACAGTGATGCCAATTTGAGGGGGATTTTCCTTTTTTGGGTATTTTTGCACATCGTTGTGTAATTATTGTAGGATTAGTATATTATACAACTACTGTGTAGTGTTCTTTTTACTTTATCGCTACAAATAAAGAACAAAAATTAGTAGCTCAGTCAGTTAGTAGTAAACAGTAATGCCGATTTGTGGGGAATTTTCCATTTTTGAGTATTTTTGCACATCATTGGTTAGTAAGTAAAATTTTATGTTTTGCACTGTATTAGTTATTTATTTAGTGAAATTAATATTGAGACTTTTTTGCCACAGTAATAAAGTAAATTGTATATGTAGGTGCACTAGACGCAAAATCAATCCATATCCTTTCCCATATCTGATATTCGGCAGATCCACGATTTATTACAAATTCCTTCTGAATGCATTTTTTAATAATATTAAAAAGTGGTATTTAGTTTTTTAAGTTTTTCTAATTTCCAAATTCGGTCCTGCAAAAAAACTTTATTTTGTAACATTTTCCGCGTGAAATTTCTCGTATTATTTGTTCGCTGGAGGTAAAACGAGCTCCGAGAACCGTCGGTTCGTGCGAAATTTGAACCGGCGCGGAATTAGAGATATAGCTACTTATATCGTTCTGTGTTTTGCGGGAAATTTGATAACGCCGCGACTGCCTATCAGTGTGTAATTTTCGAAACCTATTTCAAATACTGGCAAGCATTATTGATTGCTTTTTACCGATTTGCTCTAGCAGTGGAAATATGATAGAGTTGACCCATTTTGTGCAGTCAAATACACTCAATTTTTTAGAATTTAGTAACTATTATTTTAAAATCTATATCTGAAGGTAATTCACATATTATTTTTTTTTTATTGTTGCAGGTACGTTTGAATTAATCATCATAATACTTTAAGTAAGTACTAATTTTTTCCCTATATTTTGCATTAGAAATTTTATATTCTGATAATAAATTAGTACCTAATATTAGGGAATTTTATATACAAAATAACGCCCTAGGACAGTTATGATAAGTAGTTTTGTTATCATAAATATTTTTATGTCGTACTAGTTCATTATTGTATTTGTATTGCTTAGTTACCAACTACATAATAGTGTACTTTATGGCCCGTGCGGGCATAAAGACAAAAAGTTTTCGTTTAACCTATTAAAATCGTCGCCCTCGCGGTATAAACACCTATTTATACCCTTGGCACTTAAATAAAGACAAAAAGTTTTCGTTTAACCTATTAAAATCGTCGCCCTCGCGGTATAAACACCTATTTATACCCTTGGCACTTAAATAACTATTGTGGCATACTAGTTCATTATTGTGTTTTTATTGCTTAGTTACTAACTACATAATAATGTATTTTATGACCAGTGCAGGAATAAAAACAAAAACAGTTTTTGTTTAACTTATTAATAACCTTTTTTAATAAAATTTCAAATCATGAAATAAAAATATGTAAATAATAATAAATTAGTTATGTTATTAAAATCACAATTAAATTTTCGGATTTTTTTAAATATTTATATTGTAGATTCAATAGAGAACTAATATGACAACGTTTGTATATACATCGCGGGTATAAATAGAGGTTTATGTTCTCGAGCTAGATTATCACCCTCAGGGCATAAACATCTATTTATACCTTTGGTATATAAATTGTCCTGTAATGTAAAAAAATGAGAAAGAATATGTTTGCATTTTTGTCCTTTTTTAATAAATACTGTTCTTGTGGACCTCTATGAATATATCTGTTAACGCCAATTAACAAATAACGTCCATTAACTAATATATCATGACCTTGGCCATGTATTTGCTCATTCTTGGTACAGATCGTGTTTATAATTGGAGTTCGCACGCCACTGCGATAGGTCATTTTTAACGCGCCAAAAGTAATTTTATACCTAATTAACTTTTACGGCATTTGTGATTGCGTACGTAGAGGCATTTGCATTGATGATGTCCGTTCCCTTTTCACACTAACTACATTTTTTTCTACTGAAAAACAAAAAAAAATCTCAATCGCATTCGGATTCGCAATTATCACTGTTTGTTTCGTATAAAACTAATTCAGTAGTTACTGTAATAATTTATTTTTACAGAAGTAAAATAATTTTAATATAAATTAATGAATAAACTTCCTGAAGTATAACGTAGTGGTTGACAAGCTTATTACCAGTTGAATCTGGGCAGTAAATTAATCATGGCGCGGTACAGCAGGATTTTTTTTATTCCAATTTATAACCTTTGCGAAATTATTAATGAAACCTTACTGTAATCGCAATAAATATGGATTTAAATTCATAAGTAGATATAGTAGCTTAATAATATGTATCCGTATCAACTGCAGGGGACACTTTCTCTTTTTCAGCTGCTATTTGTAATCTAAAAGAGTTACGGTTGGTTGTTCGCTCGCCACTGTCATTGCAATCGTGCCGTTTTCTACGTATAATTCGTTTAAATCTTTTTTTTACTGTTTCTCGAATTCTAAAGAGCGATACGTTTTAATTAAGAACCGGTGGGGCTGACTTAAAGTTGTGCAACTTTCTTAAGGGTTATTTCCTTAGTTCAGGAGCAATTTCATTTTATTTTTGTGTTATTTTCAGGTTTAGACATTTATGTTTTGTTGGTTATTTCTGTTACTAACAAAGTGAATATTTTTTGGATTTTGGTTATTCTAGAGGTCAAACATAACCATACAAATAATATTCTAATAAAGCCAAAATGTTATCCATATCTCAAATTTGATAAAATTTTCAATAAATAAATAAAACTTGAAATTTTAGAACATTGATTGTACTTTTAGCCCTGAAGATGGCTATAAGCCGAAACTAGTTGCCTACCCTTTTGTTATGAAAAAAAAACCGGCTGTGTCACCCCACAAATTTCCCGACTCGGTTCTAGAAAATAGCACACTGCACAATTAGGATTTCCTAAAATCATGGAAAAACATTGCGAATTTGGGAAAAATTTTGATACAAAAGTTGCTTGCTCTACAACTTTGCACTAGAACATTTGGTATTTGTCCTCAAAATTTAAAAGAGGCAAAAAATCCTGCATGTGTATTTTTTACTCCCTCTAGCGCGAAACTATGGAAAATTCGAAAAAAAGTTGAATACAAAAGTTGTAGAGAATTTTATGCTCTACAACTTTGCACTAGAACATTTTGCACCAAAGTGCATTGTTTGTCCTCAAAATCTGGAAAAACTGGGGAAAACCTCCATCACATTTTTTCGCGCTCTCTAGTGGCTCAACTATTGGAAAATGGAAATTGGGGAAAAAATTTGGTACAAAAATTGTAGGTAATTTAATGCTCTATAACTTTGCACTAATATTGCAAAAAATCTTACATGTGTATGTATAATTAGTGTCGTTCTTAAGGACCTTCTACTTCACCAATTTAAAACAAAATAGAATAGTCGCATTCAAGACACACACTAACCCTTTATTCCAAATTTCAGCTTGATTGGTCAATCGGTTCGGTAGCTATCGTGGAAGATTACACACAGACAGACCTCACTCTGGAAATGGTCTCAATCTTTTCAGGGGACCTCAAAATGGATATTTCCATCGATATCGATTTTTTTTGCTCGTTCACTATACTTTCCCTATGACGTCATTATATAGGAGACTCCATGACTGTAATGGCCTGTATTTTTTGTTCGACCTACAGATGGCGCGACATCAATCGCGCTTAATTTCAAAAAAAAAAAATTTTGAAGAATATCGTTATTTATACAAAAAGTGCTTAAATTGGTAATTTTTTCACGAATGTGAATTTTGTCGTACGAGCCCCTATATTTGTCCCTATTTTCACTGTTTTTCTTATTTTTTCCCTATAATTTTTATTTTAAAATTGTTTCCTATTTTTCTTACTTCCTATTTTTCTTGGTTTTTATTATTTTTTCCTGTTTTTCATTATTTTTTACTAGTTTTTCCTATTTTACTTATTATTTCATATTTTTCCCTATTTGCCATATTTTTTCATATTTTTCCATTTTTTACTAGTTTCCCATGTTTTTCCCTATTTTTCTATTTTTCCTATTTCTCTTTATTCTTTCTTGTTTTTCATATTTTCCTTATTTTTCTTTGTTGCTCCATATTTGTCCTTTATTGTTTTAACTATTTTTCCTATTTAACTCTATTCTTTCTTGTTTTTCATATTTTCCTTATTTTTCTTTGTTGCTCCCTATTTGTCCTTTATTATCCTTGTTTCTGCTTATTTTGCCCGATTTTCTCCATTTTCCATATTTTTCTCTATTTCCCTGTTTTTGCCTACTGTTTCCATATTTTCTCTATTTTTCCCTACTTTTGTAATTTTTTCTCATTTTTCATTATTTTTTATTTTCCCAATTTTTCCATGTTTTCTCCTATTACTTTCCCGACCCACCATTCGAGGAGGGAAAATATTGTGAACGAGCTAAAAAAATTTTTCGAGATGAAAACATTTTGAGGTCCCTTGACATGATATCGAGCTTTATTCCTTTATTGAATATTTTATTAGTTGAAAGTTAAATAATGGCGCAATCAATAGAATTTCCTTCACACTAGTTTTATAAAAACACTCTGTGTCCACACACTCATATAAATTGAAACTGAGAAATTCAATTAAAACGGGATAAACACCAGTCGACGCTACATCATAGCGTTCTGACTTAATGCCCTCCCGGCTTCGGGACGTTCCTCCACGTCAATCAACCGTCGCGATAAATGTACGAAATGTGTTCCTAAAACAATTTAAAGCATTTGCACAGTGGACTTTATCCACCATATATCGTTTACAAAATTTAAGATTTCAAAATTTATAAGAATAATTTTTATTTAGTGGTGATTATATTAAGAGATTGAAACAATTATCACACTAAATAGTTTTATTACTATCAAATAAAATTTTTAATTTAATGCTATTTTATTAATACAATTAAAAATTCCAGTAATGATTAATTTAAAAGGCGCTAAAAATATTGTCATTATGTGTTGTTAAAAATTCTTTTGTTTTTAAAAATATTGTCCATCTATTTTGTTTATCGGACCCATAATTCTATAAGGGAGGATTTAGGTGATTATTGTACAAAGCTCATTTTGGCCCTTTATACAGGACCAGTTTTAGCCTGCCAAAGTTTCTTCGGTGGATTTAGGAATACGTGTATGTCCTGCATGTACGTGTTTTTGTTGGTGTGAACTTGGGTTATGTTTGTGTATATAGGATAAACAACGGGAGATTACCCAAATGGATTTAATATATATTTGCTTCCTAGATGTATAAGGACATTTTAAACAAAAGGCAAAGCCCTTCTCTGGGATTTAATAAAGTTTTTTTAATGAGAAATTTGCATTATATATCAGGATACTGTTGATATATGTTTGTTATACATCGCCTCATTGCTTGTAAAAATAACTAATAATTTTAATACGAAAACAAGTATTAGCATCTTTGACAAGGACGGTTTAATTTTTAAGTGCCACTAAACGTTGGAAAATATCTCAAAACCCGAAAAACAAACGGGCACTTGAAACGTAGGCAGCCATGAAACTACGACGTTTAACGCAATATTTCCGCAGTAAAAGCCGACGAGCAGTAACCGACAAAGAGATTAATATTACCAGTACACTTTTGCGAATTTATCTAGCTCCACGCTGCGTTGTGACTGGGAAATAAAATGGAATTTGTGTTAAAATTATTAGCCGACCCCGGCACAACATTCCGAAACAACAAAACAGCATAATCCAATTGGGTGCACGTCGTCTTCCATAAAAGGGAAAAAAGAGATGTGGCAGGAACGGCACAGGGAAATCTGCGTTCTTAATTTTTTTAAATAAATCGTACTATAAATTATATGCAAAAAAACCCACAACATATTTTTTTAATTACTAAAAATTACAAAAAATACCTAAAATTGTGTCATAAAATATTCAAGTTTAGAGTGGCGCTCCGAATAAGAAACGCTCGATTATGATTTATAATTTTAAAAAATACTGAAAATGGCTTTTTTGCCCACGAAACGTCATTAAATTTAGTAATCAAAGTTTACAAGGGATGGTGATTAGATATCAATATAGCAATTTAAAAATCCAGGTCCTTATTCGAAAAATTTTGAAATTCAAAAATTAAAATTCAGGCAGTGTCGTACAAAATAGGAGTAAAGGGGTCTCATACTGTTGGTGTACGCCCTGTAAAACTGTGTCAACGATTTTTTTTACAGTTTTATGTCGTTTGTCAAGTTAAATAAAAATTTATACGAATTTTAATATTTATACGAAATAATCAATTTTTGATTAAATCATATTTTGGGTGAATAATTCTTCAGTTACAATTATTAAAGAAACACTTTTTATTTACAATCCAATAGGTTATCCATAACCTCGAATGCGGTCCATTAATTAATGTTGGAAATGGCAACTAGTTTCGGCATACTAATGCCATCATCAGGCCTATAATACAAATGTTCAGTGTAAATAACAAAAGAGGGATAACAATATAGATTATTATAGTATTTACATTTATTTACACTGAACATTTGTATTACAGGCCTGATGATGGCATTAGTATGCCGAAACTTGTTGCCATTTCTAACTTTAATTAAATATTTGTGGTACTAGACTTTAAATTTCATTTCTTCACTTTTTATGTAAACCGTTTTGTCTATTTTTAATTTCACTTGTCTAAAAAGGATGAATCCATGACAATCTTCCCAGGACAATCCTTCCCGGACAATTCTTTCCCATGGCAAATCATCCCCGAGACATATATTTCTTAAAGGACATGAGTGTCTTCGTGAAATATTGGGAAATACCCAATTATGGGAATAATTGTAGTAACGACTAATTATATATGTTTGGGGAAGGACGTTCCTAGAAGGATTGTCGTCGGGAAGAATTGTAGCGCGGAAGGATTGTCGTGGGGAAAGCTTGTTTGGCAAGGTTGGGTTAGGTATTATCTGGGGAAGAATTATCCGCGCAGAATTATTATTCTACCACCATCTAGTGGCCGGAAAAATAATCTATATAATTAGTTTTGATCACCAAATGAAGGAACAGTCATCTGTTAAACTATGAGAAGGCCAACCGGTATGCCCAAATATTATTACGTAAAGGGCTAAAAACAAAAATTTTATTTTAGAGAGGTTCATCGTTTAGTTCCTATGGTCAACGGTTTATGTGTCACACCATTTTGTTTGTTTTTTAACTCACGTTTTTTTATTATTCCTATTATTTTTTATTTTTCTTTTATATTTTATCTTTTAGTCTCTAAATCTTAAGCACGTAAAGTCCTAAACATCATGATCTGGCGTTCAATTTTATTAATGGTAATTTTTAATTAAGGCTGCTTATACTGTTTTTGTTAGCTAAATATCAATTTTTATAAAATATACATTTTTTAAATATTTCCTGTATTGTCCATTCATTCTATCAAAAAATGAGCCCGAGATCTGCAAATGAGTGTGACACAATATCTTTTTAATCTGTTGCAGCAGGGGCTTAAAAAACCTTATTTTGAAGATTTACCATGAGGAAGCACCACCATCTTGAAAAAGGGGTAAATTTTGTTTTTTTTTTGCAATAACTTTGCTCTCCGTCATTTTACGCAAATGGTTTATGGAACTATTTTGTTGCTTTTTTCAAGCTCTCCAAATAATGTCCTATGAAGTTTTTATCTATCGTTGACCAGTTTCAAGATATCGAAAGAAATATAGTCCAAAAATGTAGACATTGACTCTTATTTCCGCTGATATCTCTTTTCTGATGATTCGCATCGAAAAACAACATATTGGCAAACATGTAGAGTATACTCATACCTACATTTTATTTTTGTTTATTGTACAGTTCTGACAAAAATTGTGGCTATTAGCGTGCCGTGAAGTCCGTGCAAAATGTTGATTTCGTATTATGCAAAAAACTGAAAATGATCAAAATTATAAAAAATAAAGTTGTAAGAACGAAAATTCGATTTTTTTTTGTTTTCGGTATTTTGCGCGGACTTGCAAACCTGACCGCTCGTTAAAAAGCCGCAATTTTTGTTTGAACGGAAAAATGAAAAAAATAAATTTTAGATAATAGTATACTCTACAAATTTTTTAAATAAGTTATTTTTCGCTTAGAGTCAATATCTACATTTTTGACTTTTTCTTTCGATATCTCGAAAACTGTCAATGTTATATGAAAACTTTATAGGACATTATTAGTACAGCTCGAAAAAAGCAACAAAATATTATAGAAAACTATTTGCTGACAATGACGGAGAGTCGAATTTCTGCAAATAAAAACAAAATTTACTCCTTTTTCAAGATGGCGGTGCTTCCATATAGGAAATCTTGGTCGACAATTTCAAGTTAAGCTTTTTTAAGCCCCTGCTACAACGTATTAAAAGGATATTGTGTCACACTCATTTGCGTTTCTAAATGAAAATAAATAAAATCACAGTGAAAGGTTATCAAACACTCTATATATAAATTAGTTTACCTTGGCAATTTGAGAAATGTCAAAATTTTGATATGACGCGATTGGTGAAAAGGAAAAAAATTAAATAACTTAAATTAAATAAATGTCATAAATTATAAAATAATTCCACATGATAAATTCCATACGTAAATAACATAAACTGGTCAAAATTATTTATTTTTTTAGACTAAATTTCATCTGGTGATAATAGAATTAAATTTCATTGATTTTATTGTTCAAATTTAATTTTTTTATACAACAGGTACTTTTTGATTATCCGTTTCCAGGTCGGTTTGTTTGAAATAAAGTAAGAAAAAAAAATTGGTAGCTACGACATGTTGGAATTTTTCGATCCTTAACAATTTTTTTTATAAATAATTAGAATAAAACAATAACAATTTGATAAATGAAAGAAATATTCATTATCAAAATTAAAAATATTTTATAAATAAAAATCGTAAAAAGTGACTCACCAAGAAAGAAAATCAAAACCATGAGAAGTAACCGGTTTGGAGTCTTAAGACAGATTCAAACTAGGCGGAAAATCTGTAGGTCTATTGGTCGATTTTGAAAATTAATTCGAAATCGACCAATAGAATTGGATACAGAAAATCCGCCTGCAGATTTTCCGCTTAGTGGAAATCCGTCTTTAGAAGATTGGTTTTTCCTGTGGATGTGTTTCCAGTGTTCTTAGGTAATATCAAAGAAGTTCTAAAGTGAAAAAAAAAACTTAAAAATAAATAACCTTAAAATTTGAGGTTAAGAAATTTATTTTGAATAAATTTCCAGTTTAAAACTATAATTCAATTTAAAATATTACAAACAATTTAGTTTAATAAAAATTTTT
Organism: Neocrepidodera transversa; assembly: GCA_963243735.1. NCBI lineage: Eukaryota > Metazoa > Arthropoda > Insecta > Coleoptera > Chrysomelidae > Neocrepidodera > Neocrepidodera transversa. The sequence goes on from OY725343.1 coordinate 17,539,380, forward strand.
TAGAAACTTACCATAATAAAATAAATTTGATGCAACTGAGACAGATGAGCATGGTATTCTAAAAATAAAATTAATTCACGTCACGTTAAATTTTCTCATTGCTAAACAAAAATAAATAAAATTATAAAAAAAAATAAATTTTTTCCAACTTAGAATCAAAAATGTCATTAAACAACATTAATAATTCATATCAGTATATAATGACTGGATTAGTATTAAAAAACTACAATATTTTTCCCCAAGCTGTCAACTATACAAATTTATAATTTATATAATAAAAATTTTAATCATTATCAAATACTTTCCAGTCCTTATGCCTCTCCTGTAATGACTAAAAAAAAGGCAATTCACGAGGTACGCGATAAAAGTAGTTTGTTAGAAAGAGCCATTTCGTAATGCAGTACACAATATATCTAATTGGTTTAATTTTATTTCCTTTATTTTGCGCGTGTATGTACAGATTTTTCAGATTTTGTTCCTAACTCTGTGTTACGTGTATGTGTACAGATTAGACAAATAAAAATTTACGGTCTGATGAGGATTAACAAAGGAATCTCGAAAATTTAATTTTGTTCCAGCTTTTTTTTATACAGAATTAAAAATGAAACACCAAATTTTGTTATCAGAAATAAAACCAAATTTTTTTATGTTTTACTAAACTTAATTTATTTAAACAAATTAATAAAAAAATTCCCAATTGTAGTTGCTCTAATCTGTTTACAGAAAAGATAGTTCAAGGAATATTTGGATTTGACTAGTTTTGCTTAAAACCACAAATAGCCACAAATATTATTAAATTTGTATACTACTTTTTAACTAATTTCAACAAAATTATGCCATTAGAATAGACAAAAACCTTATCGAAAATAACATAAAAAATTTAGCTTTAAATAATTTAAATAATACATTACCTTGACATTTATTAATATATTTAAGTATATTTTTTTTTCTAATATAACAATTATTGCATCAATTTTTGAAATATGTGATTTGAATTAACTATCTCGATAAGAAATATTTATTGTGGTTTTTATATTTAAGAAACGTTTTAAAAATCTGATAAATCCCAAAACTGTTTTCAATCATACGTCGATGGGGATATATTAAACAATACAACCGAAAAAGTCCCTTTTTATCTTTTCGTCGAGTGCTTACACAAGATAAAAACTGCCCGGATGGAAGGAAAAGATTAATACCAAAAACCAAGCCATGCGTTACAAAATTCGAAATGAAACATGCAGCGAATCAAAAAATAAAAGAAGAAAAAGAAACGGCGGCTTGGAACGCCTTACTCGATCTCAACAAAACAAGCCAATAAATGTGAATATTTTTATGTAATAAGAAACTACAAAAATTGGATTGGCCCATCATATTTGCCAAAGAGATAATAAAAAGAGACTGAAACACGATATGCCATAAAAAATCTCTTTATTTCCAAACAATGCACGAGGTATTTTATTTTAAGAAAAGCGCTTCATCAGCATATTTTTCATGTATAAAAACAGCATTTTTTGTATTTCTTTCTAGAGGAAAATTAAAAAAGTCAAATTTAATTTTAATTTAATCAAATTTAAGATGAAAGAGTTAAATTTAAATTAACTAAGCCACGTTTAAGTTAAAAACATCAAATTTGAATTAAAAAATGACCCAATTTCAGATGTGGTAAGCTTAATTTATGTTAAAAAGAGACCAAAAAAAATCTAATTTAGATAGGATGAGTTAAATTACCTCAGAAAATAGCAATTTAAGGGAAAAATAAAGTTGTGTACCAAATTTAAATTTAACAAAATTAATTTGAATTTCAAAAAGACAAATTTAAATTAAAAACATTCAAATTTAGTTTTAAAATGTGAATTAAGTGAAAAGGAACTAAATTTAAGTTAAAAGAGACAAATTTAAATTTTAATTAAAAAAAGACCAAATTTCAAATTTGGTAAACTAAATTTATGTTAAAAAGAGACAAATTAAAGTTTAAAGGATCTAATTTAGACAGAAAGAGTTAAATTACCTCAGAAAATAGCAAATTTAAATTAATAAGGGGAAAATAAAGTTGTGGACTAAATTTAAATTTAACAAGATTTATTTGAATTTAAAAAAGAAAAATTTAAATTAAAATCATTCAAATTTAGTTTAAAAATTTGAATTAAGTAAAAAAAAACTAAATTTAAGGTAAAAGAGATAAATTTAAATCAAATAAGCCACGTTTAAGTTAAAAATATCAAATTTTAATTAAAAAATATAAGTTAGGGACTAAATTTAGACAAGAGGAGTTAAATTACCTCAGAAAATAGAAAATTTAAATTAATAAGAGAAATATAAAGTTGTGGACTAAATTTAAATTTAACAAGATTAATTTGAATTTCAAAAAGACAAATTTAAATTAAAAACATTCAAATTTGTGTTCAAATATTTGAATTAAGTTAAAGAGAACCAAACTTAAATTAAACAAGCCGCGTTTAAGTTAAAAACATCAAATTTTAATTAAAAAAGGACCAAATTTCAGATGTGGTCAACTAAATTTATATTAAAAAGAGGCAAATTAAAAGTTAAAGGATCTAGTATAAGTTAAGGAACTCAATTACCTCAGAAAACAGCAAATTTAAAATAATAAAGGAAAAAGAAAGTTGTGGCCTAAATTTAAATTTAACAAGTTTAATTTGAATTTTAAAAAGACAAATTTAAATTAAAATCATTCAAATTTAGTTGAAAAGTTTGAATTAAGTTAAAAGGAACTAAATTTAAGTTAAAAGAGACAAATTTAAATTAAATAAGCCACATTTAAGTTAAAAAGCTCCGAGTTTAGTGTTTCCCCTATTTATTTGTTTGTCTCCTTGTATTTATTGTCTTGTATTTTACGCTTCGATTATAAAATATAATAAAAAAACACCAGAAAGATTTTTTGTTTATATATAAACTGAAATGTAATTTTAGAAAATCCAGAATCGCAGACGGGCTATCAAGGTCAGTCCAAAATTGTTTCGCGCCTGTAACAAATTTTACTGTTGAAATAAAAAATCATTAAATGAGGGACGGAACCATTAAAGTAAAAATAAAATAATGGTAATTCTTACCATAGAAGGTGGCGCTTTAATTATGTGTCATGTCATTGTATTTGCTGTCATTTAATTGTAAAATAAAAGATTTTATTTCAAAATATAATTTCTTGTTTTATGGACCGAAAGAAATCACACTCGGTACCAACACTTCTTATAAATTTCTTATTTAGCGTGGTACAATTAATTGATAATTGTTACCCTTTCGTAAACAAACGTGAAAATAATTATTTTCAAAAATTTTTTGAAGACCAAACAACTACATTATTGTTGAAGTGGAGTGAGAAAAATGTGAAAATTGACAGACGTTAAAGCGTCATTAAATCTTGGATCTTAAGTGAAAATCGAAAGGTGTGACATCACGACGCACTTCGCGGCGTCTTATTTGGGACTTTGTCTCGATATTGAAGGCGTGATTTTTGACATTAGACTTGTTTTTTTCGCCCTCCACTGCGGACAGCAGAGGCCTATTTTGGCTTACCCTATGGGCTACAATTCACCATACAATCCACACCTTCTCACGAAGTCTATGGTTGATTTGGGTGAAGCTTCCTTGAAGTCTGTAGGCTTCAGCTGTACGAAACCAAACGTACGGAAGCCTATTCATTTCCAGGGCAGGACAGGAGTATAGAATATACTCTGCCATTTCGTCTTCCACACTTCAAAAGACATTCCAATGTTTGACTTTGGCCTAGCTTCTTTGGATGGTAACGCAGGCGACGGATTAGATGAGGTAACCCAGGAATATCTTTCCAGTGTTGGAGAGTTTTCCTCTCGGCCCATTTCCAGATAGTGTCTTTGGCACTGCTTTTGGCTAAGCCAAAGAATGGTTCCGGTCCAATAAAATGCACCTTTTAATCCCAAAAGAGTCGCCTTTCTCGTTGCCCTCCACCCCTTCGTGCCCAGGTACCCAGAGTAGGGTTATTCTGTTACTGGTAGCAAAGTGATCCAATGATTCGATGCAGTTCCACACCAGCTTCGAGTCCAGCCGGTTGGAGCTCCGTGCTTTTAAAGCTGCCTGGCTGTCCGACAAAATGTAAATAATTTTGTTGACAAGAGGATGGTTTGACAACTCTCTTGCACACAATTCTATCAAAGATGATTGAGTACTTGCCGTACTGTGACTCGGTTTTCTGCTGTACTCTCCGGCTCCCGTACAGAACAAAAGCCATCCCTGGAAAGAGGATATCCACCTTTTCCCAATTCAAGTATAGAATAGACATTGACTTATGAAATTCGCGATACTTTGAATCCTTATTCATCCAAAAGGATAATTAACGATGGGAGGAATCATGTTCTGTTTATTTCTCAAAACTACGTAAATGTCCACGACTGAAAATAATTATTATCGACCTTTCGCCTTTGTATATTTTGGAATATTACAGGGACAGTTAATAAAATGTTTCACCTGTATTTCACTCAACTGCTCTAGTAAGTCTGTGGTTTGAGACTGCACAAATGTCACTATAAAACAAAACAATACTACTTTTATTAGAAATGATTCGTTGACTTTTGTAAGTAAAAAAAAATAAATATTTCGCCGGTGTCAGATCCTTCAGTTTTACCTCCTCAACCATAAGATAATAATTATTTAACACCCAATTCTAAGTTCAGTAAACTTATAATCTAAAAAATCTGTTGTTATACATCGATCTACGAGGTGTCGACCATCCAATCTCACTGTTCTGTTTTTTTTTTGTTTTGTTGCTCCGAAAAACTCATATAAAAAGCAAAAAAATTTGCATATCTGTGATAAGGGTCCATGAAGGGAGCTTATAAAAACTGATTTATAAGCGCTAATTGCTAGAAAGGCTTTACATACATGAGATCGTTTTTAGCGAGAGATTAGTACAGATTAGGTTTTTCGCCTAAATTTCGGCGACTATTTAGGACATTGGCGTATGAAAAATGATATTTTGAAGGAGCAGATGATTATTTTGAAAGCATAATAGTAAGTTGCTATACGACTTTAGCCAATCACAACAAAAATCAAATTTGAAAAAAAATCAAATTAAATTGATATTAAATTACAACAGCTGTTTTTAGCATTTTGATTTTTGTAATTTATATTTCTAGACACTACGCCTATGTTTAAAGACAGAGACAACTTTATAAATTGTTCCTAATTAGCAGTTTCGTTAACTTTATTGCAGCAGCTATAAAATGTCCAAGAATGTTCAAGATAAAAATGCCAATTGTCGGGTCACGATTAACAGTACACGTAGCTGACAGCCGATAAAGTCCAAACTGAATCGATTTTTCCTTTTTTAAATACTGAAAGAAAGTTCATTTTAAGACAAGGATAATTTTTTTTAACGATTTGTGTTTTTATTTTAACGAAAATAGAAAAAAATAATAAATAATAGAAATAGGAAAAATAGAAAAAAAAAGGAAAAAGGAAAATGGAGAAAATATAAAAAATAGGGGAAAATGTGAAAAAATAATTATAGAAAAAAATAGGGAAATTAGGGCAAAATACGGAAAAATGGGGACTTTGGGGAAAAATAAGAAAAATTGAGGAATAAATAGAAATAAATCGGAAAAATGGAAAAAATAAGGAAATACAGAGAAAAATTGGGAAAAATAGTGAAAAATAGGGGGTATAGGGAAAATAGAGCAAAATAAGCAAACATATGGGAAAATGGAGGAAGAATTGGGAAAAATCAAGAAAAAAGAAAAAACCAAGGCAAAATGGGAACAAATAGGGAATTACAGAAAAAAATATCGACTATAAATAAGGAAAATAGAAATAAATAATGGAAAACTGGAATAAAACTAATGGAAAATTGGAATACATGGGAAAAATAGAAAAAATAGGGAAAATGGTGAAAATCAGGAATAAATGGGAAAAATAAAAAAAATGGTTCAAAATAGATATTAGACAAAAATATGGAAATATGGGATATTAGGGGAAAATAAGGCCAAATAGAGAAAAAAGGGAATTGGAAAAATAAGGACAAATTATGAAAAATATGGAAGAAATAGGAAAAATATGGGACAATATTAAAAAATTGGAAAAAATAGGAAAAAATGGAAATTAGTGAAAAATAAAAAAAGGAGAAATATGGAAAAGAAGTCAAAAATGGGAAAAAATTTGGGAAAAAACAAACATTTGAGAAAATATGGAAAATAAGGAAAACTAGTAAATAAGAGCTAAAATGTCGAAATTTATGAAAAACAAGAAAAAAACAATGAAAATCAGGAGAAATCAGGAAAAAAATGTCAAAATAGAAATTGTAGGTAAAAATAAGAAAAAATATTGAAAAATGGGGAAAAGTAACAAGAACTAGAGAAAGTCCATGGGAAAATAGGGAATGGCAAATGGGGAAAAATAAAAAAATTATGATAAATATGAAGAAATGGATAAAAATAAGAAAAAATAGGAAAAAGTAGGATAAAATAGAGAAAAATGGGAAAAAATAGGAAAAAACAAACAAAGCTCTTTCGTCCAGGTGCTAAAGAGACTCAAAGCACGGGTATTCATCTGGTACATTAATAAATTCATTATTATTACAAAAGAAAATTTCTAAATGCAGCAAAATGAGCTTTACGGAATTTAAAACCTTAAAGTATGTCAATATAATAGGCATTAATTTTGTTATTAAGAGGCACCAATGATTTTTATACGGGCGCTCTATTAAAATTAAAGATAGGAAGCTGCGATTTTCACCAATCGAGTCTGTATTTAATTCTTGAGAGCGCATCTTTGGAATTTTTTGTAAATTATTTTTAGGAAAAGTTATATGATTTTAACTTTTTTTCTCTAAATCAAGAAAAAAGTAGCACAGACGGGCTCTTTTAATCCATATTTTAAATATTAGGCGACATCTCGTCCAAAAACGAATAATTATGTGAAAAATTCAACTAGAGGGTAGAATTACTTAACATTAACTGAAAGGTACTAAAAAAACAATTCTCTAAACGGCAACAACGCAAATACTATTCGGGAACGCGTTGCTGGATCGAAATTTGCCCCATCGAAATATTCTAGCATCGAAAAAGGGTCGAATATTTGTTGGATCGAAAATTAAACGTTAAAAAGATGCATATTTCGGACACAAATCGTAAAAAACCAAATGTTGATGATGCAAAATATTGTAGCATCGAAAAGTTACTTGGGCGAATATTTGTTTGGATCGAAAATCGGCCCGTTCAAAAGTTGCTGGATCGAAATATTGTTGGACCGAAATATTGCTGCATCGAAACGTCGGGCCGAATAGTTGTTGGATCGAAAATCGGTCCGTTCAAAAGTTGCTGGATCGAAAATCACCCCTTCCAAAATTGTTGGATCGAAATATTGTTGGACCGAAATATTGTTAGACCAAAATATTGTTGGACCGAAATATTGCTACATCAATACATTCTCAGGTGGAAAGGTTAATGGATCGAAATATCGTTGAACCGAAATATCGCGATTTTTTAATTGTCTATATCTTTTTCATATTTTTTTTTGATAAGGTGCATATTTTAACCACAAATCGTTAAAAACCAAATGTCAATGATGCAAAATATTGTAGCATCGAAGAGTACTGGGCCGAATAGTTGTTGGATCGAAAATCGCCCGTTCAAAAGTTATTGGATCGAAATATTGTTGGACCGAAATTGCGTTGTTGCCGTTTAGAAAATTATCCAAGCAAAATGTGCTTAAATTGAGTATAACTTTAAATTATGGTTTATTTTTTAATTTTCAAAGGCAACAACCATCATCTTGTTATTTCACTTTACGTACTACTTAAAAAATTCAAAAGTTTTGATCCAAAATGTCAATCAAGAATTTTAAAACTTTCATGTATTTTGATGAAAAAATATTCTGTTTATTTCTTCTGTCTGATGGTTCGATATTTAATTTTTATTTCTTTTGGTTAATTAATCTTGTTTTAATAATTTTGATATTAGTAGGTGACTTATCACTTTAGGGATTTTCCATATAAATGTTTTAATTCTATATATAAATAAACAAGATATATAAGTTGGTTAAACAAATCTAAATATCACCCAATATGTATAAGTTTAATTATCGTTCCCGATATTTTTGATTAATCTATCAACCTATACATCGGCGTTTTGGCAAATATTCTAAATTTTTGATACAGTTATTTGCCCAAGCTGCGTTCGCATAATATTAGAACCGTAAATAATTTCCACTGAAAAATATGTATTTAATTTAGGCAGATACCGAACATCTGGTGTGCTATTTAACTAGACGGGCGGCGGCGGGAAGCAAAAACGAAATGTAAATTGAACATGAAAATAATAAACATAAAAATGAGCTTTGGAAAAAGTAGAAATTTCAGAACAGACTTTCTTTTACCAGAAAAAATAAAAATAAGTTATATAATAAAAGTTATAAAGTATAAATATTTTCACATAAAAAAAATCTAATTTTCTCTTATAATTTCTGTATGAAGTTTATAAAAATAACCACATTTTTACTTAATCCTCTTGAACCGGGTCTGGAAAAGTCGTAATGGCATGGGCGAGAAATTGAGGCTCAAGGCTAAGATTCACTTTTATAAAAATTACAATTTTGAATCTCCTGACAAGCATCGGGATTTATGGGTTAATAATTTTGCAACAGCTGTCTTTTAAAAATACTTCGGTAACCGTGGGTCGATTGTATAAAAAAAAAAACTATTAAAAATAAAAAAAAACTAGATTATTTTAACCGACGTCACGGAAGATTTTATATTTTTGAAGAATATTTAGTGACAATGTTTAAATATAACATTTGCGTCCTACAAAAATATGATAAATGAATTGTAACCTATATTTTCCATTATTGATATATATTTATTTTCAAAATGCTGTTATGTATACGGAATTATGCATTAATATTTATGAGTTGGGTTTATTGCAAAAATATTTGATTAGTAAATAATTTATTTAAAAATAAAATATCATAAATTAACGTAATTTATTCAGTATGTTGGTGGTCATCATAATCTAATTAATAATTAAAACAAACACTAAAAATATTTGTTTACTTACTAAAAAATAAGGTTTAGTAGAATTAATAAAATTATACAATAATACAGTCTTAAAAATGTTTAAAAGTAGCATTATTTCATTCTTACATATTTTAATAAAATTTCATCTTGCTTCAGTAAATCGATACTCACAGTTTTTTAAATCTCATTGTAATGTTCGATTTTGAACGACTGGATTACTAGAAAAGATTCCCTGTCGGCCTTGATCCGCATTATCCGCAAATATTCAGCCAGTTTACAAACTTTTCAATCTTGCGGTGCCGTTCCACATTTCCAGGAAATTGAAACTTTGAGCTTGAACCTATGACATTGATTTATATCCTTTGCAACTTTCACTCTCCCGCATCCTAAAGCTTTTTAGATTATTCATCCATAAACAGCGGCAAGCGTTAGCTCAAAAAAACTTGGCCGATAAATATTTAACAAAAATAATAATATTCAAGCTTTAGAAGGACTTAGCACAGCTTTTAGAATGTAATTATTTTTTTATAGGATTACAAATAAACTTAACTAATAAATATTTAAGGACAATATTAACACTCAAGCCTTAGAAAGACTTATTATTCGTTATTAGCTTAAAATTAAACTTAGCTGATAATTATTTAATAAAAATAATAATATGCTAGACTTAGAAGAACTTCACAACTTATGTCATATTTTTTATGAGCCGAAAAGTAAACTTATCCGATAAATATTTAACAAAAATAATAACACGCAAGCCTTTAAAAGACTTAGCAGAGCTTTTACAGTGTCTTTATTTTTTATGAGCTAAAAATAAACTTGGCCAATAAATATTTAACGAAAATATTAACACGCAGGCTTAGTACAGCTTTTTCAATGTCATTATTATTTTGCAAGCTTGAAATTAAACTTGGCCGATTAATATTTAACGAAAATATTAACACACAAGCTTATAACAGCTTTTACAATGTAATTATTTTTTGCAAGCTTCAAAATAAACTTAGCCGATTAATATTTAACAAAAATAATAACACGCAAGCCATAAAAAGACTTAGCAGAGCTTTTACAATGTCTTTATTTATTATGTGTTCAAAAATAAACTTGGCCAACAAATATTTAAGGAAAATATTAACTAGCAAGCTTAGAACAGCTTTTACAACGTAACTATTTTTTGCAAGCTTCAAAATATACTTGGCCGATTAATATTTAACAAAAATAATCACACGCAAGCCTTTAAAAGACTTAGCAGAGCTTTTACAATATCTTTGTTTATTATGTTTTCAGCAATCGATAGCTGATCGCAATAGTTCATCCACCTACTATTTTCAATAACCCAAGTCAACTGCAACCGTCTGTCTGTCCGTTTGTCCGTCTATCTCAGCGATAACTCGAGAACGGTTTCGAATTTTGGATTTCTGTTTTCAGCAATCGATGATAGCTCGCTCACTCATTGTATTCAATGACCTAAATCAACTGCAACCGTCTGTCTGTCCGTTTGTTCATCTTTCCATCTGTCTCAGCAATAAATCTAGAACGGTTTCGAATTTTGGATTTCTGTTTTCAGGAATCGATAGAACGGTTTCGAATTTTATTATTTTCAGTGATCTAAGTCAACTAAAACCGTCTGTCTGTCCGCTACTTGAATACTATTAGCTTACTGGACTTATTTGTTATGAACTTAAAATTAAACTTAGCTAATAATTTAACAAAAATAATAATATACTAGACTAGAAGGACTTGGCACAATTTTTATGAGCTTAAAAATTAACTTAACCAATAAATCTTTAATAAAAATAATATGCACAGTTTTTATTGTTCATTGCAAATTATAGTAGAAACGAAATACCCAAATTTTATTACAGCGGAAACAGTCCTAGTTATCGACAGAATTTTATTTTATTAATTATTTTATTTGATTTTGCAACAAACAAAAGAAAAATCTATTTTTGTGTTTGTGAAATTGTTAGAATCACGATCACCTAGTTCCAACCCTGTATGCCGCCTACCCTTGATAATTCCTGGAAGGTATTCTATTATAATTTGCAACCTACTATACAACTTTTTATCAGCTTAAAAATAAACTTAGCAACTTAATTGTTAGGTTACTTTTTTTTTCAAAAGTATGAAACGAATCATCTAAAAAAATTATACATACATATTTTTTATGTTATTAATTTCATATATCTGAAATCTGAAAAAATAAACAATTTCAGTTTTTTCTTTAAAAATAACCGTTAAAGTAAGACCGAACTTTATTATAATCTTATTTTGTGAAATATTACCCGTCGTTGTAACGAAAAACGGGTGACGTCTATGTATCTCTAGATTTTGATGTACAAAGAAGAATGTGTATACGCGAACAAAATAAAATTTTCTTACCATAAATTCGAAATGTGAGGCAGCGAGATCGTGAAACGAAAAGAAAGAAATGATCAAGTCGATATTGTCTTTTCTAAACGTTTATTTTAAAATCTACGAAATATTTTTACGGTACAAATGCACTCGTAACAAATTTAAATCAGAATATTGTTCGCTATATTGAAAAAAAAAAAAAACCAACAAATATTTAGTTTTTATAAAGTTCTTGAAGCTCAAAGGGTCTCAATGAACAAAAGTTTTCGATGAACAAAAGTTCTCTATGAACAAAAGTTCTCTATGAAAAAAAGTTCTCGACGAACAAAAGTTCTGAATGAATAAAAATTCTCAATGAACAAAAGTATTCCATGAACAATATTTCTCGATCAACAAAAATTTTTGATGAACAAAAGTTCTCGATGAATAACAATTCTCAATGAACAAAAGTTTTCCATGAACAATATTTCTCGATCAACAAAAATATTCGATGAATAAAAATTCTCAATGAACAAAAGTTTTCCACGAACATCAACAAAAATTTTCGACGAACAAAAGTTCTCGATGAATAAAAATTCTCAATGAACAAAAGTTTTCCATGAACAATATTTCTCGAACAACAAAAATATTCGATGAATAAAAATTCTCAATGAACAAAAGTTTTCCACGAACATCAACAAAAATTTTCGACGAACAAAAGTTCTCGATGAATAAAAATTCTCAATGAAAAAAGTTTTCCATGAACAATATTTCTCGAACAACAAAAATATTCGATGAATAAAAATTCTCAATGAACAAAAGTTTTTGACGAACAATATTTCTCGATCAACAAAAATTTTCTACGAACAAAAGTTCTCAATGAATAAAAATTCTCAATGAAAAAAGTTTTCCATGAACAATATTTCTCGAACAACAAAAATATTCGATGAATAAAAATTCTCAATGAACAAAAGTTTTTGACGAACAATATTTCTCGATCAACAAAAATTTTCGATGAACAAAAGTTCTCGATGAATAAAAAATTCTCAATGAAAAAAAGTTTTCCATTAACAATATTTGTCGATCAACAAATGTTTTCGATGAACAAAAGTTCTCGATGAATAAAAATTCTCAATGAAAAAAAGTTTTCCATGAACAATATTTCTCTATCAACAAAAATTTTTGACGAACATAGGTTCTCGATGAATAAAAATTCTCAGTGAAAAAAAGTTTTCCATGAACAATATTTCTCGATCAACAAAAATTTTCGACGAACAAAAGTTTTCGATGAATAAAAATTCTCAATGAACAAAAGTTTTCTATGAACAATATTTTCTATCAACAGAAATTTTTGACGAACAAAAGTTCTCGTTGAATAAAAATTCTCAATGAACAAAAGTTTTCCATGAACAATATTTCTCGATCAACAAAAATTTTCGACGAACAAAAGTTTTCGATGAATAAAAATTCTCAATGAACAAAAGTTTTCTATGAACAATATTTTCTATCAACAGAAATTTTTGACGAACAAAAGTTCTCGATGAATAAAAATTCTCAATGAACAAAAGTTTTCCGTGAACAATATTTCTCGATCAACAAAAATTTTCGATGAACAACAGTTCTCGATAAATAAAAATTCTCAATGAACAAAATTTTTCCATGAACAATATTTCTCTATCAACAGAAATTTTTGACGAACAAAAGTTCTCGATGAATAAAAATTCTCATTGAACAAAAGTTGTCCATGAACAATATGTCAACAAAAATTTTCGACGAACAAAAGTTCTCGAGGAATAAAAATTCTCAATGAACAAAAGTTTTCCATAAACAATATTTCTCTATCAACAGAAATTTTTGACGAACAAAAGTTCTCGTTGAATAAAAATTCTCAATGAACAAAAGTTTTCCATGAACAATATTTCTCTATCAACAGAAATTTTTGACGAACAAAAGTTCTCGTTGAATAAAAATTCTCAATAAACGAAAGTTTTCCATTAACAATATTTCTCTATCAACAGAAATTTTTGACGAACAAAAGTTCTCGTTGAATAAAAATTCTCAATAAACGAAAGTTTTCCATTAACAATATTTCTTAATTAACAAAAATTTTCGACGAACAAAAGTTTTAGACGAACAAAAATTTTCGACGAACAAAATTTTCAATGAACAAAAGTTCTCGATGAATAAAAGTTCTCTATAAATAAAAGTTCTCCACGGACCAAAGTTCTCAATAAATTAAAAATTCCCGAAGAACAAAAGTTCTTGATGTAGAAAAGTTCTCGATGAACAAAAGTTCTCCATGAACAATATTTCTTGATGAACAAATTTCGACGAACAAAAGTTCTCGATGAATAAAAATTTTAGATGAAAAAGTTCTTGATGGATAAATATATTGATGAACAAAAGCTTATAATATGAATTCGCCAAATATGTCAGTCTCTATCCATCTGTTGGTCTGTCTGGCCGCTAAATTTTTTACAAAAAAATTAAAAACTAATTTTCTCATCTGTTATTGATTAAGCTTATTTTAAATTAATAAATGAATTAATAAAATTAATAGATTTTTGACAATAATAAAACTAACCAAAATCTACTTCATCAACGTTTAAAAATTTTATTTAAAATAAAAATAGAACTGGCAACAACGCCTACCTAATATTTAAGTAAATTTTAAAATGTATAAAAATAGTTTATGGAACCATCTCAAATGTTAACAAGTGCCAATTTGTACGTATTGAAATATTCCTGAATAAACCGTGGTCAACTCGACTTTCGCTTTTATATATACATATTTCTAAAACAAAAAAACAATAATAATAATATAAATAAACCAAATTATCGCTGCCAGAAATAGAAAAAATCTATAAATATCAACTTAAAAAAAAATAAAAAAAATCGACTATTTTATAAAATCTGAGAAAAAATTACTGAAAAATAATTCTTTATTTTGTTTAATTTCTTTGTATAATTGTTGAAAAATATATTAAAATTTTAGTTTTCATGAATATTAAAAATGCTTTTACCTACAATTTTTTTTCTTCACTTACTAGTTTCCAAATAAACTAAAGCTGTTTTTTTATCTTTTTTTGTCACGCAAAAAAAAACTAGAGAAAAGTGCCACATAAACTCTAATCCGACTGGAAGGACCAAAGAGCACAATAAACATAACACTGTCTGAAAGAGTCGCGACACCCAGTCGGTTAGATGCCGGCAAAAAATTAAGCGAAAAGTGTCCCTTACGCAAGCGAAAAGATTTTCGAAATGTTATGAATGTCTTTATCGTGGAAAGTGGCTCCGAGAATTTCCCTCGCGTTTACGAACGTGAGGTAAGGTCAAGGAAGCCTGAATAAGGTGACGGCAGCTTTCTAGATTAAGATATGCTAACAAAATGGTTTATTTGTTGGCGTGTATTTAATTTACTTCATCATTTTTATTATAAATAATAATAATTGAAACATTTCGGTTTCTCTATAACGTACATTCGTCTCCGTCGTCACAAACATGGCAAAAGTAAATTTAGAAGATTCGGTTATCAAGTTTTCCGACGAATGGCAGTTAATTGTTTGGACGAGACCGTCTTGAATTTAATTATTTTGCGAGAGATAATTGAAAACCGTAATTGTTGGCCATTGTCGAAATTAACGACCAAGAGAGCGTTACAAATTCAATTGTTTTCTGGAGGTTTTTCCTTCTTGTTTTCGTGATTTTACGACAAGTGATAAGTTTAGGTGCCTTTGTTGTAGGGCTACAAGTCCTTTTTTTAGTGAAAACAAAAGATTTCTTGCTATTCTCTTTTTTATTTTTACTTATTACAATACAAATTTGTTGATGGTATCATTGAAATTTTATTTTCGTTTTCCGTCAACAGTTTCTTGACTCTCCAATAGATTAAAAAATACAACTGTTACGTTTCCAATATAAAAGGAGATGTTTTGCGAATTCAGCTGACAAAAATGACAACATTTGGCCTAGCTGTAAATATTTTTCTCGCAAAAAAAAACCGGTAGAAAAAAGAAATCATCAGGACGTGACTTTCGAAGATCCGACTTGCTACTCTCAATATCGTTACCGACGTTTTCTCGTTGGCAATATTTGCAACAACAAATCACCATTTCGGCCGTTTCGACGGGGGCGGCAGGTGTATTCGACAACGGCGAACTGTATCGAAACATGTAAAATGAAAATTTCGCCCCGAACAGACACGGCACGTTCCTTGTAACAATTCACATTTATGGGCCCATTAAAATTTTTCCTTTCGGTGTAAATTGGCAACGTTGAATTGAAGCGAATTTATGGTACAGTGGCCTATTTCAAGAAGCGACTTTCATACATACGAGAAAACCATCTTACTGCAAATCGACATAATTTAAAACTACAACTCAGATTTATTCCTGCTACGAAATCAAATTTTTTTTGAATATAAATTTTGACTAACCGAAGTCTGTCTATCTGTATCCCATGGAATTTTAAAATTTTAATTTCAGTTTACATTCAGCATAAAAAGTAAACAAAAAAATGGCGATACAAAATATTTCGATTCAGTATAATAAAGTGACCAAAAAAATATATTACAAAAAATTATCATCAACTCCTGATGATGTTAACATAGTTAGCAAAACGTGTAGTTTTATTCGAAACTCTTCTAATGTGTTTTGGATATATTTTCATATCATTTTCAGGTACATACAGACAGAAGACACACCTGCACTCAAGGGCAAAAGCGTCTTTCACGACATTTTTTTTAAATTCGTAAATGTCAAATAAGTCAAAATCAAAACTGACATAAAATTTGATTTGATTCACGACATTCTCTTTAGATGTAAATTGTCTGTCTCATCTGTTTTACATGTGCTACTAAGAGAAGCTAGTGATAAGAAGAATCGAATACTTTAAAGAATCGAGATCTTAGTTCTCGAGTACCGATAAGAATCGAGAAGTTCGAAGAACCGAGTACCGAATTTATTCAAGTCAGTATTCGGTCGGATTAATTTGATTAGAAAGTGTCTCGTATTAATTTTATTAGAAAGTGTCAGTTCTCAGTACCATGGCCGGCTCGGGCTCGAATATTTTTATTATCGACACTTGGAATTCTCAAATTATAAAGTTTCGTTTTTTGTAGTTATTTTTTTCCTATATAACCCGAGCTTTAATCAGAGAACGAGAAACAGCTTCGAGAACTTTAAATAATCGAATACTTTTCGGTTCTTGGTATTCGAGAATCTCAGCTAGTGATGACGTAGGAGTCAGGGTTCACTGAACAAAGTATATTCAAAAGTGATTTTTTGCCGTATCCAACTTTTTGTTGGTTTTACTAGAAACTTTTTTCTTGTTATTAATTTTGTATTTTTTATCTTTTTTACAAATCTGATGTAAAGAACAAAAAATCTCCATTAAAAATAAAAACATCGCTTTTGAACACAGAAAGTTGATTTTCAGGACAAAAATCGATATCGAAGGAAAAAATTCATTTTGAAGACCAAAATTTGATTTTAAGGGTAAAAAATCGATTTCGGGCACCAAGAATCGATTTGGAGGACTATAAATCGATGTCGAGGACTAAAAATTGATATCAACAATTAATAATTTCAATATTGGCCAAAAATTCTGAAAATGGACTAAAACTCTATTATAAAGAGCTAAAAATCGACTAGAGAACAAACATCTCTATTACAAAAAAAAACCAAAAGCTAATACGGTCAAAAAATGCAAAAATGAGCAAAAAATCATTTTTAAAGGGGAATAAAACGATTTAGAGGACTAGAAGTACCCTAACAAAGGGTTCAAAACCGATAAAATTCGATTTCAAGGGTCAAAAATCGATTTAGGAGACCAAGAATCGATTTGGGTGACTATAAATCGATATCGAGGACTAAAAATCGACATGAAGGACTAAAAATTTCCATATTGGCCAAAAATTCTGTAAAAGGACAAAAACTATAGTGCTAAAAATCGTCTATGAAGAACATAACATTTCTATTGCAAAAAAAACGATCAAAAAATGCAAGAATGAGCAAAAAATCATTTTTGAAGGCAAATAAATCGATTTAGAAGACTAAAAATGCCCTATCAAAGAGTTCAAATATAAAAGGACACAACGTTGCTAGTAATAGTAAAAATCGATCATAATGTTAAGAACAGAAAAATCAGTTTTGAAGACATAAAATTGATTTCAAGCTCATAAAACCGATTTTCAGGACTAAAAATTCCCAAAATATCATAAAAAACTAAAAATCCGCTTTAAAGAGGTAAAAGTCTACTATAAAGAATATAAAATCTCTATTAAACAAAAACTTGCTTGTATCGCCAAAATTCCCAGAAAGAGAAAAAATCACTGTTTCACTTTTTGCACTTTAATCCCTCTAAACAGGGACAAAAGTGGTTAATTTAATCACTAGGGACTAAAGTGGGTATTCTATAGAAACGTTCAAAAACACCATTAATGTAATATTTCTAGAGCTTTTTTTGCAGCTTTGTTTAATTAGAAATTTTTCATTTCAATCACGAAAATGACAGTAAGAGCTTGTTTATTAAACTAGTACTTGATTAATTAAGATTGACAGCGCGTTTTTAAATTTATAATTGAAACTAGGTTACCTAATTTTAATGAAAATCTGACTAAAATCTGGGACTAAAATGACTTGGTCCCTTAAGTGTGATTAAACGGGTCACTTTAGTCTGATGGTGTATTATATACTATTGAAGACAAATAAATCGATTTCGAGGACACAAAAACGATTTTGGAGATACAAAATTTGGAATACAAAAATCGATTTTGAGAATTGAAAATCCCTACATCGAAATATCGACTTAAAAATTATAAATAACTGATACTGCTTTATATAGGCACATAGATATGAAAGTTTAGTAAAGGGGTTAGTTAATTACGTCAGTACTCTAGTTTCAGAAGAAAAAAATTCAGTTTAGCAGAAAATAATTATACTCGGGTTAAATTCTATTTGGTACAATTTTTAAAGTTAAATATGAAACACATCATAAACATTCTAAATAATATAATGTATTTAGTGAAATTGCAAATTTCGTATTTGTTTCGAAAAGCCATAATAATTTCCAAATTGCGAATTCGGTAACATTTAGGGCAAATTTGCATTTATCAATACTCGCTTATTTCCAAATTAGTGCCTCTGGCGTTGACCGTTCTGCTTTATTGTTTTCCAACTGTAACAAGGGAATTTATCACAACGCGATCGGAGTGCGATATAGTAACACATTTAATGCTATATCTTTTAGAGACCGGCTAAAACGGTTCACGAATATATTATGTGTTTTGTCAGAAATTGGCAAACATATATCATTTATGCTAATACTCGTTTGTGCTGCAAATTATAAAAATAACACAAGAGAAATTGCTATAGACCAAAAATTAATATGAACGCGCATATAAAACAATAAATTTTTAAAATATCCCGTCTGAAACTATCACATAAGTAAATGAAGACGAAATACCAACACATATACAAGAACAATGGCTATAATTAAAAACTCTTAACGAAAATAAACGACGAGTATGCAAAACGCCTTCAAACTAAACATTTTCTTATTCTGACGCCGTCGTCCGATCATTTCAAGTGCTGAGTGCTGCATTTTAGCAATTTTGAACACACAGCGTCGGGCATCTATCACCCGCCATCGGATCTTGGCTAGGGGATCGCAACGCGAAGGGAGTTAAGAAGATCTTCGGAAAAAGTATAAGCCATCCCGGCTGGTCCAAACGACTGCATGGAACATTTTCGGAATAAGAATGAACGCGATCCTACAACGAGATACCAAAATTGCATTTCGTTTGACGGATACGCGCGAATTTACGTATCTACAGTGTGAACTAAATTCTATTAAATAGCAAAAATATTTTTTTCTTTTAAATTTATAATTCACTTCAACGATCCATCTAAACTTGTCAACTTATTCTTTAATTCTTTGTAGTAAGTTAACGATCCGTTTTATCGAATTTAATGTCGTCGGTGCCATCAAAACAATTGCTATTTTTAGCGTCAACCCTAAAATAAAACAATAAAAACTTTCCCTTAACCGACGTCATCGAGACTTTGGAAAACTTTATACGAAGAGAAAACCTCAACATGATTTTCAATAGAAAACGATTTACGACCATATTTTATGCATGAAGTGAAAATATTAAAGTGCGCTATGGAATATGTATTAATGCGGCGGCTCTCGAATCCTCCGTGCTGACTAATGTCGATTTGATCCGTGAATTGATAATTTGTTTTTCATTCGGAGTATATCGTCTCTATTTACGATCCATAATAATGGTTTTGTTCGCAGTTTCGAACAAAAGCTTGTAAGGGAGCCCGAATAAAAGAAATATGTAATGTTATGTCCGTGTAAGAATAAATCAGTTTAATATTCTGTGTTTAATTTACTAAATCCATTAGCGTGTAAAAAGAATCATTAGGTTGAAATATAACTAAATTTATAAGTGAAAAAAAAATTAATATCAATGTAAATTTTCTAATAAAAGTCCCATTTATCAATGATATGTCGGATTGTACTTATAGGATATAAACATTAGAAAGTTATTGCATCTTCTGTTTTGTTGATACAAGTTTTACTTTATTTGACATCTACGCATGCGCATGAAAAATAACGTTAAATAATTTATTTTAATAAAATATGTCTTCTTGAAATTTAAATTTACTTGGATTGCAACCTGGTTCCTTGCGCACTTGTGATATTGTTCCCATAAATACGATACTCGGTATAATTAAGCGAATCATTTGGCAACTGTGTTTATTACCATAAATAGAACACAACATACCTTTAACGTCAATTTATTTTATTTTATTCTTTTATCAATAATATTAAACAAAATTAATCTTACATCAAAATGATCTACACAAAAATATATTCTTGAATTTGTTGATTAATAAACAATGAGCATCATCCCACCTTGCAAGTTTTAGATACTTTTCCGTGTTTTTTCATTGTTTTGGAACATATGTAAATAATTTGTTTGGCGTTTTTTAGTTGTGCATTTACACCTCGGGTACCATACAATACTTTGTAATAGGAGAAATTCATTTTAATCTATAAAGAAAACTAACAATCACTGTACATACACTGCATATACAGTTTTGTTTCGATCGGCGTGACGTCATTTTCAAACCGCCATGACAGTCTTGAGCGTTTTTGCGGTAAATTTAAATTGTTTTTTTTTAAACATAAAATAATGTCTCGATTTTTTTGAAATAAAACATTTTTGGGGTAAAATATATACTAAGTGTGGTGGATTTGTATCCATCACATAGCATGTTTTACTTTTATTCAAATAATATTTTGCGTTATTAGATGTCAATGTCACATTTTGAGATTATTTGATTCCATTCCTACAATTGGTGACCCGGACGTGAACAGGCAAATTTTCCCCGACGTGATCAAGCAAATTTTCCCCGACGTGATCAAGTATTTTAGTATTTTCCCCGACAAATTTCTTCGACGTGCTTCAACTAAACTCCTTGGCGTGATTCCAAAGAGATTTTGAAGATAATTTAGGATTTTGGTTGGTTCAAAATTCTGTCTATGTTGATCGCTACCAGGATCGGTTATAGGTAAGATTTGTGTGGCGATTAAAATGATATCAAATAATGTCTCATTGACATCTGAGTTAAA
This sequence comes from Neocrepidodera transversa, assembly GCA_963243735.1. Lineage (NCBI taxonomy): Eukaryota > Metazoa > Arthropoda > Insecta > Coleoptera > Chrysomelidae > Neocrepidodera > Neocrepidodera transversa. The sequence continues at coordinate 17,560,357 of OY725343.1, forward strand.
GGAACCCGTTGTTGCTCAAAATGAGTTATTCGTTGGAGGTATTTCTAAATTTAAACTTCCAGTCTATTGGACACATCAACCATCATTTAGCTATAGCGCATTTACCAGCAGAACTTTTTACCAAAATTTTTGATATTATTTCCGACCCATCGGAACACAATGCTTTCACCATTTAAAAAGAATCCATAATAGATAGACTTTTACTTTCGGAAAAAAAAGGTTAGAAGATCAGATTTTTATAGGGAATTAATCAGATTTTGTGGAGATTCAATAATCAATGAAAATTTATTATTAAAAATTTGGAGGAGAGGCTTACCTAAATTTATCGATATTTCATTAACTGTTTCTGGTAAAAGGATCTTTTAGATATAATGGATCAAATTTGGGAATCATCTTCTTATTCCTCAAATTTTTCTAATTATTCAACGTAATACGAAGCATCACATTTTAAATTGCGTTATTTACTAATTTATACAATCTGAATCCATTCCTACACTTAAGTTAAGTGTTAACCAATTTTTCAAATTTAGTCAACTAGCCTAAGTATTAAACTAAGAATGTCGTTTCAATAACCAATTTTTCAAATTTAGTCAACTAGCCTAAGTATTAAACTAAGAATGTCGTTTCAATAACACTCTATAAAATTGGGTAAAAACTTTTAATACAGAATATTTTATTTAAAATGTCTGGTAATAAAGTCACCTTTTTTCACTTTGCAATAAGTCTCTACTATCATTATTATGTTATTAAATACAAGAACGAATTTTGTAATAGAGACTAATTTAATTTTATAAATATTAAAGAAAATAAAATTGTCAAATTATAATAAATATATTTTGGCAACTATTGTAAATGTTCCAGTATTTAAGAAAATTGTGAGTCGTCGACTAGGCAAAGAATTGGATTAATATTTTTAAATCGTGGTTTCCTACAATTCAATTTTAAATGCAGTCAAATATTTTGAACCAAACAAGAAAGAAACTCGATACCACATGAATTTAATATAATTTTTTTTAATTTGGTAATTTCAATAAAACTTGAAAAATTACCATGTTTCGGCTCTTTGGCCATCTTCAGGCGAATGTTCGAACAATGTAGAAAATTAATTAACAAATGAGTGCAAAACTTATTTTAAACATCATGCTATATTTATCCAAAAATAAAATATTAATACTTGTAAAAGTTAGAAAATTTTCTTTTTGGATACCAAATTTTGTTTTAATTTCCTTTTCCGTACCATCAAATGCATCAATTGTTTCTTCTATAGGGAGTAATGATATTGAAATTAGGATCTTCACGCATACTGCAAATTTTTCTACGTCAGAATTAAATAGCTTTCGGATCACTATTTGAATGAAATGGAAAAAAACATCCTTTTCTTTCAATTCCAGGATATTGAGCTTAAAAAGCACTGATTGTTGCCTTTTCATAATCAAGTAGGCAAGAATCGGGATTTAAATTTGGTAGTCGGGTTTTTAACATACGTAATAATCTTTGATAAATTTCTTAAAACCTTACGTAAGTTCATTTGCCATATTAAATTTCTTACAATTACCTAATATTCAGAAAACTCTAGACACTAATTAGAATATCACGACATCTATTGTAAGTTGATGGGTACCAACTGGACGAAGTCACTTAATATAATAAAATCCTCTGTAAAAGCGACTAACCAAGTACAACTTGGTGCCGGTAGATGATGGAATCCATCCGCCATTATAATGCCTTATGCATATGGTTAGATGTCGTGACTATCTTTCATTTTGATAGTACATAGAAATACTTAGGGTATACAAAGTAGGTGTTTGAAAATATGCATTCCGACAAAGTACCACTGATGATTCCTATAAGGATGAAACATGTATGGTAATGGTCGGAGTGTATAATTTCTCTGTTTTTGATATGTAGGCATCATTATCTTGTTGTCAGAGAAGATTGTAAAAAGTGTTTATGGCGACTTTCATGGTAATTTCTTCATGAAAAGAGAATGTGGTTCAGGTCCACAAATCAGTCTCAACAACCAATAAATGGATTTTGAAAAAATCAATTTCAAGGATTAAAAATTCCTATACATAGGCCAAATAATCTAAAAATCCTCTATATAAAGGAGTAAAAGTACAAAATATGAAAACAGCAAAAAATCAGTTTTGTGGACAATTTTTTTAAAGGTCTGCTATTAAGGGGTAGCTAGTTAAGACAAAAAAATCACTTTTAATGACAAAAAATCAAATTTGAGGATACAAAATCCATTTTGGGAATTAAAAATCTCTGCATAGGACGAAATATATTTTTAAAGAGAATGATGTCCTATAAGGATTTAAAAAATTACTATATAAAATAAATGTTAAAAAAACGATAAATAAAAGAGAGGTCCTATAGAGAATTAGAAAAATAAAAAAGCTAAATAGGACAAAAAAGACAAAAATACCCGAAAAAATACAAGAATACAAGAAAATACAAGAAATTTCAGAAGAGAAAAAATAAATAACTTTAACTTGAGTTCAGTTAAACTTTTCGTTAAATAAAACACGGGAGGCGATAATTTACAAGAAGCATAAAATTAACCCTTAGATATTTTTTCTTAAATATATCCATCAAGTAACATTTGAAGTTCTACCAAAACATTAAACAGATCTTCCAATATTCCCAGGGGCCAAATGCGTATTTTTTTTAAACCGATGATTGCTTTCGGATTAAGATGTTGGTGTTCGTGACCGCAATTCTTAGGGTTTCTTGGGGAACATTTGGGGCTTATGGAATTGAGGGCCTTTATGGGTTTTTCAAAGTGGTGCTTATGCTACCCGATTTAAATTTATTAACGAGCAACGTTCGGTTTGGTTTGGTTTAGGAATTACACTACTGTCGTCGTGTAAGAGCCTAAATTTGTGACAACATCGGTTGGGGGCATTTCGAAATGTTCTTTCAAGATGGCGCATCAAGATCTAAGTTGGTAGAATTGGAAGAAAAATTATTATAAACTGCAATACGATTTTTAAATAATAACATTTGCTCAACTGCACTTATTTACTTATGATTATTCATCAGCGACGCAAATTGCTAGTCACAAATAAATGCGAAACAGATTTTGTTTAATCCCTGGTCGCTGTTAATGAAGCGATTCAGCGAAGCTGGGTAGAATCATGGAAGGATTATAAGGGGTAATTTTTATGCCAAAGTGTTTTTTTTATGAATTGTCTTTGAAGTTTGTTAATGATCTATTCAATGTTGAAGGCGATTAACTTTTATAAATTTAGCAGGAATCCAAACACATAATTTAGTATATTATGTCTAAATCTCTTTTTTATTAACACTAATTATTTTATTGAGTATTATTTATAATATAACAAGATTTTCTAATACGACCATGGAGAGTTTGTTTATTATTATAACAATAATAAAATTATCTGTTTTTTGCTATATCTTAACTGGTTGAATGATAGTAACTTAATATTACTTAAATTTTTTTTTTCAATTCTATGCAGTATAGTACTGTCTGAATTTTTTTATATTTTTGCGTTGTTTTCAGAAATTTTTATATTCAAGTTAAAAAAAAACAAATTTTCAGCGTTTTTGAACTTTACGTCACATTCATACGAAATAAGTAGGCAGAAGTGTAATATCAGTGGCGGGATACTGTTGCGACTTTAACCCGATTATAACATTTAGTTACTGGTATTGGAGGCATTTGTTTTATAATTGCTTTCAAGTAGGTACATCTAACTTTTGATAAGACACTTAAATGACATTTAATCAGAATATTATGGAAAATTCAACTAAACTACGATATTGATAATCAACTACGAATCAAGAAAAAACATACGTACCGGGACTTCGTGAGATACGATATAATTACGTAAATTGACTTATTAATAACAAAATTTTGTGAATACAAGTCTTATATACGAATCTCACTGAGGGAGATAGTATAATAAAAAAAATTCTTATATTATTTCAGTAGAAAAGAACTATATATAATAAATATGTATTTTTCTCAATTTAAAATACGTAATAAAAAAAATTTATCGTGTATATTAAATAGACTATTAACATTTACCCCTAAGAATAAGAATGGATTTTATTGTTTAATTAAAATTTTCTGTTTCGTTTCAGGTGAGTTCTGTGGATAAGAAACGAGCCGTAGCAGGATAAATCCTGCCGAGTCGTTGGGGGGTAGGCCGCAGGGCGTTAAGATAAAAGGTAAAGTCTTGAATTTATTAAACCTAAATTCGACCAATTTTCTCCAAATGGCCGATTAAATTGTACGTAATTTGTTTCGCAAGTGAACGGCGAACGATGGCGGGGCTTATATTAAAACTCCTTTTTCGACTACATTTCGATTGTCGGAAGATGGTGGGTTTTTAACAGGACCGACTCCCAAGAAAATACAAACTTATATATAAGAAAATCTTACAAGGAGTGTCATTTGTTTCAGCTTAAAAAATAACAATTAATATAATAAAGTAGTTTAATTTTAGGACCAGTGTTTAAGAAATAGATTATACAGAGTATTTTTTATTATCCTTTTAAAAAAATAGTAATTTGCAACAACTCACTGATAAAAAAATCGTTCTAGTCATCAGAAATGGTGCGTTTCCTTTACGTTTTTATGATATAATTCCATATTTAAAATATATATTTATAGAACGAACATACGTCTTAAGCCGACGTGGATCTATTAGACGACACGTGCTCCAGATTGTGCGCATGCGTTGTTAATGTTAGATTATGTTTTTTCTGATTATTTAGAATGAAAATAAAGAAAAAACAAAACTGCTATCGGAATCTAGCCGGGGTTAATCATTAATAAAAAATTGCATTTATTTTTGCATTTATTTCTCCAAAAAAAATTATTTTTATGGAGTATTTGTCTCTAAATTGCGAGCATTTGTCGCAGAATAAGCTCCTCCTTTCAGCCGTCACCAGATGATGCATCCAACACCTTCCAACGTTGGACGCTTGATGGTTGGACGTATCGTGTGGCCGTTGCTCGAACTACGAGTGTCCAACGTTGGAACATGTTCGAGCTGTTGTCGGTCTTTTGACCATTTTCAAAGGGTTTTTTTCACTGTACGGTACAGTTGGAAGACACTTGATATACTGCTACCAGTGTTGCCGCACTTATCCAGAAAATAGTAGTAGATAGGAGATTGAAAGTGGAGTAGATTCATACTAAAGCGGAGTAGTATTGAGTGGTTCAGAGAGCATATTCAGTCAACTTATTTTACGCATGCATCACCAGAGGTTCTTCTTCAAGGTCATTTTATTTAACAGCAACAGCGAGCCTGTCATAACAAATGAAAAAATAGATTTCTGAAAAAAAGAGAAGAAAAACTAGAAGACAGTAGGTTTTCGTCTTATTTGTTGGGAGTAGTACAAGAAGGGGGGACATTTTACTAATAAATGAAAGGTATATACTTAAATATTTAAGTGATATGTCAAATATGTAAGGTTAGGTTATAAAAAGTACAAACAATAGCCAACTTTGGGTCAAATATATTTGATTCATACATTCGTTCCACCGTGTAGCAGGGTACTCAACATGTCAATTGTCCAACATTTGAGTCAAACGTTGGTAGCATCAATTGGCGCCTGCGCTTTACTAGACTGTTGAATGGTTTTTAGTCGATTTGAGATGTTATTAGTCACCGTGTCAGCATATTCGACGAACTTTAAAAAAGTTCGTTTGTGAATTCTATAATTGTGTCACTATGTTTGTCTGTCTATCCGTATCTCATGGAATTTTAAAAGAGAGCGTCTAGAGGTCCGTCCAGTCGAACTTTGTGAAAACCCAATGGGTCCGTCCGAGCGAGAAGCGTCTAGATCCCCATTAAAACTCGAGTGCCCACCACTGTTGTCATCAGTTTGTACGTTAACTTGAAATTTTGATTATATGTCATTGTGCTATAGGTCATTCACTGAATATCGGAATAAGAAATAAATGAAAGTTATTTTTTTAATACACAGGTTAGATTCAGATGGTCAAGACTTCTTTTAATAAAATAAATATTTTTTTTACGTTAATAAAATACTTAAACTTGGCAACAGCGTTGGGCAATCGAGTTGCAATTGGGATCTAGACGCTAGTGTCCGAGCGCACGGCTTTTTTTTCGAAATAAATGAAAGTTATTTCTTTTTTTAAATACACAGGCCAGATTTAGATAGTCAAGACTTCTTTTAATAAAATAAATTAAAATACACAGGTTAATTACGTTGGGCTCTCTAGACTATTGTTTTATTTTTCATCTTTTCTTATATTTATTTCAAACTAAATCCTAACAGCCGATTGACAGACCTTTTTTAATTAGACATGATATCCGTCAAGACGGACCTGTTGGGTTTTACCGGGTCCGACTGGACGGGCCTCTAGACACTCTCATTTTAAAATACTGATTTCAGATTTGGATTCATCATAAAAAAGTAAGCAAAAACTTGTCTTATGAAAAGTTTGCCTATTAGGGCAAAAAAGTTATACAGTGTGTCTACTTAAGTTGGACTCATATGGGAAAATTTTTATTATTGATTTTAAGAAAAAAATTATTGTTCATAAAAAGTTGTGCATGGTCTACAACCTAAAATGCATCAGATACTACATTTTTTTACCCGTATGCGAGGGGCGTCAAAAAATATAAATTTTGCTCAAAAGTAAAGTACCCTTATTTTAAAAAAATATAGAAAATGTTAATTGAAAAACTTGTTTAGAAACAATATCTACGCACCAATATGAAATCACAGCCTCCTATCTAAAAAAAAAATATTTTTTCCAATATTTTTCTTGGAGCAAAGTTTGAACGGTTACGTATTAAATTAGTTTCTACACATTATTTTAAGCCAAAGCCGTTAACTGAGCTTAAAAAAATTGTGGAAACTAATTTTTTATGTAACAGTTTACTTTGAACTTTATTTCAAGAAAAAAATAAAAAAAAATATTGTTTTGAGATAGGAGGATGTGATTTCATATTTATTCTTACATATTGTTTCTAAACAAGTTTTCCAAATAATATTTTTCTAAATTTTTTAAAATAAGGGTACTTTACTCTTGAGCAAAATTTATATTTTTTGACGCCCTTCGTATACGGGTGAAAAATGTATTATCTGATGGTTGTATTTTAAGTTTTGGACCATGCACAACTTTTTATGAAGAATAACTTTTTTTCCTAAAACCAATAATAAAAAAGTTTCCCATATGAGTACAACTTAAGTAGACACATGTATGAGTTTAAAGTTCTAAAATTTGTTAATTATTTTTTATTTCTGTAAAATCTAAATTTCTAATTTTACATTTGAATTCAGTATAAAAAGTCAAAAACAAAAAGTTTTAAAATATAGTTTTAAAATCTTTGAATTAAATCTTCCACTTTTCATTCTCAATTGGTTGAACAAAATACATTCATGAAGAGAAGCAATTTTTGTAGTGTTTCGTTTTAATCAAAAGAAAATTTTAAAAACATAAATTTTTGTTACTAAAATAAAGTTTATTCGACACTTGATGTGATATTGTTTTTCTTTCAAATGTCAAAATTTAACATAACTATTTCTCAGTGAGTTATATTCAGTCACGTATCTTTTAATGTCCAAATTATTACTTAAACTCAATATTACTTTTCGATTTTTTTTATTTTAATAAAAAACAGATAAAAATATTTTTAATGTTGGAAACTATCCAAAATTTTATATTCTTTATGTCAAAGAAATTTAATGTTTTAGTTCATATAAATAACAGTGGCAATATACTACTTTATAATTTATAAGGTATAAGTTTATGTAAGTTTCATATATATTAATAAGAACAAAACACACTATATAAATAAATATAAACTTTAATTCATTACACAATTTACGACATTCAAAAACAGCTTGAGAAGAGAAAGAAAGAAAGGAGAACAAGAGACGGAAAAGGAGAGCTCTCGGTTCTACTCTACATTTCTCTCTTTCTCCTGATAGAGGGACATTTGGGAGTATTGTCAAGTTTCTATGGAAAACAGAACTTATTACCGAACATAATAAAGCAATTCACAAAGATAAGTGGTTTATATAAATTCCGTTTTGTTTACTGGCGGATAGCCGTTCTTCGAGAATTTACTTCTAAATTGGCCGGAACAATTGGCTTGTCGATGAGACTCTGTGACCAGCCACCAGTGTCGTCCTATCAAAATGACCAAAAATCTACAAAAATCGTTACCAAAATTGAGTTAATACTGAGAAAAATCGATGAAATTTATAATGCAATAAGAGCATTAAAATTTTACAGCATTCATGCAGCAAATGTGTTTTTCAAAGATCTCATAAGTACCTGGGTACCTGGACACGAAGGGGTGGAGGTAAACGAGAAAAGGTGTAGAATCCGAATTCATTGAACCAGAATCAAAAGCAGTGCCAAAGACACTATCTATAACTGAGCCGAGAGGAAAACTCTCCAGCATTGGGTTAGCTCACTCTAAAGCGTTCGTAGTCAAACCCTCAGGTAGCGCCCTATCGCATATCCTAGAATGGAGTAGAAGTGATCTGGGTACCTGGACACGAAGTTGTGGAGGAAAACGAGAAAAGGTGTAGAATTCGAGTTCATTGAACCGGAATCAAAAGCAGTGCCACAGACACTATCTTTAAATGAGCTGAGAGGAAAACTCTCCAGTACTGGCTTAGCTGATTCTAAAGCGTTCGTAGTCAAACCCTCAGGTAGCATCCTATAGCAGATTCTAGAATAGAGTAGAAGTGATCTACGCATCCTAATTGGACTGCTTACAGGGCACTGTCGTCTGCGTTATCATCTGAATAAGCTAGGTCTGAGTCAAACATTGGACTGTCGCTTCTGCACTGTGGAAGACCAAATGGCTTCAACATAAATAAATCAACCAACTTTGTGAGAAGGTGTGGATTATATGGTGAATTGTAACCCATATGGATGATCCACAATAGGCTTCTACTGGCCGCAGTGGAGGGGCCAGCTAAACGCTCCACTCACATCGAATTTATCCTAACCTATTATTATATATAAGTGTACGCCACTGCGTTAGCCAATTAGATTTGTTCCCTCTATTTTCTAGGAATATCACAGTCGGAACTACTAAAAGTTTAGACTACTCCAGAATACATAAACAACAATGGACTATTAAGTTTAAGAAACTTTGACAAAAGAGGTTCCAAATTAGACGTATCCATTATTTAGAAATTCAAACAAAACATTTTATGGTTATTTGAAAATATATTTCTGAAATGCACTAATAAAAATTTTTAATTCAATAAAACCCAGTAAAGCTTTCAAGTCAGTAACATTTTCGTTTGCTTGTCATCTTGCCAAGAATAATTATCTAAATGTTTGAAATAGTTGCCAGCTTATTACAGAACTCGTAATTAACATCATTGGTTACTTAACAGTCAATCCATCGTTTCTTCAACTTCAATGCGCTTCATTTAAGATTAAAATCAGCTGTAAGTGTCGCCTAGTTTATATTCTAAAGTCTTCCTTATTGATAACTAAAAATATTCTCTTTGTTTAAATTTAATTAGATAATTATTAGTTTTAATGAATTTGAGTAGAATATTAAAATTTTATATCCAAATTTCATCAAATCTGATTTATTTTTACGTTGTTAGGGAAAATTGGTTGAAGAATTAATAAAAGTTTTAATTTCGTTGTAAACTATATTTTTACTTTTTTTTACAAACAAAATCCATTTTTATTGAGATAAAACAAATTATAATTGACAGAATTTTAGAATATTTTTAAAAAAAATTAATTTTCCTCGTTATAGAATTTTTTGAATACAACTAAATTGATCGTTTCAGCAGGATTTAAATATGTAAAGAATTTTTTTTTATTGCAAATCTAACGATTATGAATACATAAAAAAATGCGGTCCTGTATAGAAAATGTTTTCCTTCTTAGAAGACATTTTCGTGTTCAATTACCTTTTCTTTTCTCTCCTTAGCTTGGTGCTTATTTACGGTCGGCTCTTATTTCGGTTTTTAATCTATGTTTTAATTTCAGCACCCAATTTTCGGTTGTATATAAACGACGGTTTTTGGCATAAATGAAGCCGTAAAAATATTACTTTAGTCGGTCGACGACTTGGCGCGTTCTCTTTTCGGCAAATGGGCGCGAGTTTCACTTATATAAGTGCCCTGGGGTCGTTAAACACTTCTTAGAAATGCGTTTCGGGAACGTTAATTGCACTAAGACTCGTATTGGTCGGTTTATTGTTGTTTTAAATACCACTTTTTCTGTCATGTCACGATTCCATATTTTGTTTGTTTCGTGGTTTAAGAATACCGACTTAAAATATTTAGTAATTAATAATGTTTAAGTCAATTTAACCCTTTAACGGCAGCTATCTTATATAAATGATTCGGCATGAAACAATTTTGTGTATTTCTTTACAATTTTTTATAATTTTTACAAACATTTATAAATTTTACAAATTTTTATATTTTTTCATTTTTCTACATATTTTTACATATTTTACAAAATTTTTACAATTACAATTTTTGAAGTTTTTACAAATTCGTGAAATTTTCTAAGAATAATTTTTTGATGTTTTTTGAAATTTTTGATATATTTTCGATATTTTTAAATTTTTTTATGATTTTTACAATTTTTATGAACTACAAATTTTTATATTTTTACACATTTTACAAATTTTTATACATTTTATAAATTTTTACAAAATCTCCCAAATTTTACAATTTTTGAAATTTTTACAAAATCTCCACAATTTTACAATTTTTGAAATTTTTACAATGTCTTCCAAATTTTACAATTTTTGAAATTTTTACAAATTCGTGAAATTTCCAAGAATTATTTTTTAATGTTTTTTGAAATTTTCGATATATCTTCAATATTTTTAGATTTTTTATGATTTTTACAATTTTTATGAACTACAATTTTTTATATTTTTACATATTTTTACATATTTTTACACATTTTACAAATTTTTACATATTTTACAAACTTTTACATACTTTACAAATTTTTATATATTTTACAAATTTTTGCAAACTCTTCCAAATTTTGCAATTTTTGAAATTTTTACCAATTCGTGAAATTTCTAAGAATAATTTTTAATTGTTTTTTGAAATTTTTAATATATTTTTGAAATTTTCGATATTTTTAAATTTTTTTTGCTTTTTACAAATTTTTTATAACCACAAATTTTTATATTTTTACGGTTCTTTACATATTTAACAAATTCTTCCAAATTTTACAATTTTTTATATTTTTACATATTTTTACACATTTTACAAATTTTTACATATTTTACAAACTTTTACATACTTTACAAATTTTTATATATTTTACAAATTTTTGCAAACTCTTCCAAATTTTGCAATTTTTGAAATTTTTACCAATTCGTGAAATTTCTAAGAATAATTTTTAATTGTTTTTTGAAATTTTTAATATATTTTTGAAATTTTCGATATTTTTAAATTTTTTTTGCTTTTTACAAATTTTTTATAACCACAAATTTTTATATTTTTACGGTTTTTTACATATTTAACAAATTCTTCCAAATTTTACAATTTTTGAAATATTTTGAATAATTTTTAATGTTTTTTAAATTTTTTTTTAAATTTTCGATATATTTTTGATATTTTTAATTTTTTTTTACGATTTGTACAAATTTTCATAGTTTTACTAATTTCGACATATTTTCACACGTTTTACAAATTTTTCCATATTTTTCAAAATTTTTACAAATTCTTCCAAATTTTACAATTATTGAAGTTTTTACATTGGTGAAATTTTCGATATATTTAGATAGTTTTAAATTTTTTTTATGTTTTTTACAATTTTTTTTATAAACCACAAATTTTTATATTTTTGCATATTTCTACATATTTTTACACCTTTTTTACATATTTTACAAATTTTTACAAATTCCTCCAAACTTTCCAATTTTTGAAATTTTTACAAATTGGTGAAAATTCCAAGAATAATTTTTTAATGTTTTTTTGAAATTTCCGACATTTTTAATTTTTTTTATGATTTTTACAAATTTTTATAATTACAAATTTTTATATTTTTACAGTTTTCTACATATTTTTACACATTTTACAAATTCTTACATATTTTACAAATTTTTACAAATTCTTCCAAATTTTACAATTTTTGAAATTTTTCCAAATTCAAGAAAAATCTAAGAATAATTTTTTAATGTTTTTTTGAAATTTTCGATATTTTTTATTTTTTATTACGATTTTTACAAATTTTTATGGTTTTACTAATTTCTACATATTTTCACACGTTTTACAAATTATTTCATATCTTTCAAAATTTTTACAAATTCTTCCAAATTTTTGAATTTTTAACCTTTTCCTGAAATTTCGAAGCATAATTTTTTAATGTTTTTTGAAATTTTTAATGTTTTTTGAAATTTTTAATATATTTATGAAATTTTCGATATAATTTTGATGTTTTTAAATGTTTTTTATGATTTTTATAATTTTTTATAACCACAAATTTTTATATATTTACATATTTTTACAAATTTTACAAATTTTTACATATTTTACAAATTTTTAAACTTACAAATTCTTGCAATTTTTGAAATTTCTGCAAATTCTTGATTTTTTTTATTTTCCGTTTTTTTCGAAATTTTTGTAAATTTACAAAATTTCTAATAATTATTTTTTAATGATTTTAAAATTTTTTAATATATTTTTGATATTTTGTTTTTTTGAAATTTTCGAAATTTTCAATGTATTTTGAAGTTTTCGATATATTTTTGACATTATCGAAAAAAAAATTTTTAATTTTCGAATTTTTTGATATATTTTTAAATTTTTTTTTTTTTTGAAAATTCCAAGATGTATATTTTTTTAATATATTTTGTGTCTAGGTTTTGCCGCTGTTAAAGGTTTACTAACATCTATGTTTGAAAATTTAAACGAAAAAAAAATCAACGTTAGCTTTACTAGATTCTTTGGTTTTAAAAAGTCTCATCTATTCGATAAAAGACAACCTACTCCAAGAAATATATTTTCAGGAGTTCCGCAAGGATCAATTTTAAATTTATTGCTTTTCCTAGTATTTATGAATGATCTGACTTCAGATATAACATCAATATTTTCTTAAAAAAATTAGCAGCAGTGGATAATGTAAAATCGCACCGAAGAATCATATTAAAGTAATTTGAAATTATAGTAATTAGAATAGTATAAAATTAACAGTGTTAAGTCTAGAAAGTGTAGAAAAATAAATGACTTAGAATTAATTAATATTGTAGTCGAATTGGAATTTTATTCGCATATTGAAAAAATAATGGTCGGTTTTATAAACCATAATTTAAAATATTTCAAAGATTCAAAAACAACTCAATTTTGGTATGCATAAAACTAGCTCATATTTTATAATAGAATATTTAATCCGTTCACTTATTTATTCAACCGGGAGTAAAATGCGGTTTGAAGCTATCAGAAAGATCATACATTTTTAAAATATTTTTTAGTGCACTTATAACTTAAAATAAACGTGAAAATGATTGAAATAAAAAAAGTGACCGCATCAGATATATCTAAAGGTACTCGTTCCTCTGTTCGCGCGTTAGAAATTTTATTTCGCGAATAGCGATAAAATACCAACTGCAGTCGAAACATCTCTTACATTTTGGATGGACTCGGAGCAGACTATTCCTAGAGGTAAAGTATTCCGTAGGAATTGGCGCTATACCCCAGAGGATCGAGAGATAGGAGAAAGGAGTCAGAAATACGGGTCCTATCTCTCGACTAGTGCCCCAATTGTACGATATAAATTTTCGAGTTCACCTTAATTGCGAAATGTATTCCTAAAATTGGGCTGCTCCTCTGTGTTCTGCTGACGCTGAAATCCTCGCGAAGCGCGAAAACGAAAAGGGCACACGTATATTATCTCTCGAGCTGGTGCTTTTGATGGTTTTCCAACAGTAACGGACTAAGGGATGATTGGAAAAAACTCAAAGATCCATCAAAACCGAAACCTCCATCTGTTTCAACGAATGATACATATTGCCGGTTACAAATGTTCTAAAAAGCCCTAACAACTTTGACGTAGTTAAGAATAATTGTAACAAGGGGGAAAATAATTAGTAAAATCTGATGTCGCCCACATATAACCTTTGGCCATTTTTGAATCAAAAATTAACACGTTAACACAAAAAAGCATGAAAAAATTTACTTTTTAGTAAATCTGGCAACAATGACAAAAGTTTTGAAAGTTTTAATGATACGAAAATAAACTTCTGTTAGAAGCCTCTCAGAATTCTAAAAAAAAATGTCAAAAATCTGAATAGGAATCAAAATTCTGTTTCTAAGTAAAAAATATCTTGGAATTCTAAAGACTCGTCATAATTCTAAGAAGGTCAAAATTTATATAAAAAAAAAAGCTTGAGCAAAGTTTAGAATTCTATGGTATTTATTCTGTGGCTAAATCCTAACTCTACCAATTTTGGGTCTCTATAAAAAAGGTCAGAATTCTTGTGATTATTCCGAATTCTGTTAGAAGCCATTCAGAATTGTAAAAAAATGTTAAAACTCTGAGTAGAAGTCAAAATTCTGTGTCTAATTAAAAAAATATCTTATTTGTCAGAATTCTAAGAAGGTCAATATTTATAAAAAGAAGCTTGAGCAAAGTTTAGAATTCTATGGTATTTATTCTGTGGCTAAATCCTAACTCTACCAATTTTGTGTCCTATAAAAAGGTCAGAATTCTTGTGGATTATTCCGAATTCTGTTAGAAGCCACTCAGAATTCTAAAAAAATGTCAGAAATCTGAGTAGAAGTCAAAATTCTGTTTCTGATTAAAAAAGTATCTTGGAATTCTAAGGACTCGTCATAATTCTGGGAAGGTCAAAATTTATAAAAAAGGCTTGAGAAAAGTTTAGAATTTTATGGGTATTTATTCTCTAACTCTACTAATTTCGTGTCCTATAAAAAATATCAGAATTCTTGTGATTATTCCGAATTCTGTTAGAAGCTATTCAGAATTTAGAAAAAATGTCAAAAACCTTAGTAGAAGTCAAAATTCTGTTTTTAATTAAAAAAATATCTTGGAATTCTAAGGAGTCGTCAGAATTCCAAGAAGGTCAAAATTTATAAAAAAAAGCTTGAGCAAAATTTAGAATTCTATGGTATTTCTGTGGCTAAATTCTAACTCTACTAATTTTGTATCCTATAAAAAGGTCAGAATTCTTATGATTATTTCGAATTCTGTTATAAGCCATTCAGAATTCTTAAAAAATGTCAAAAATCTGAGTAGAAGTCAAAATTCTGTTTCTGATTAAAAAAGTATCTTGGAATTCTAAGGACTCGTCATAATTCTGAGAAGGTCAAAATTTATAAAAAAGGCTTGAGAAAAGTTTAGAATTTTATGGGTATTTATTCTCTAACTCTACTAATTTCGTGTCCTATAAAAAATATCAGAATTCTTGTGATTATTCCGAATTCTGTTAGAAGCTATTCAGAATTTAGAAAAAATGTCAAAAACCTTAGTAGAAGTCAAAATTCGTTTTTAATTAAAAAAATATCTTGAATTCTAAGGAGTCGTCAGAATTCCAAGAAGGTCAAAATTTATAAAAAAAAAAGCTTGAGCAAAATTTAGAATTCTATGGTATTTCTGTGGCTAAATAATAGCTCTACTAATTTTGTATCCTATAAAAAGGTCAGAATTCTTATGATTATTTCGAATTCTGTTATAAGCCATTCAGAATTCTTAAAAAATGTCAAAAATCTGAGTAAAAGTCAGAATTCTGTTTTTAATTAAAAAAATATCTTAGGGACTCGTCCGAATTCTGAGAAGGTCAAAATCGATAAAAAAGGCTTGAGAAAAGTTTATGTGTATTTATTCTGTGGCTAAATCCTAACTCTTACCAATTTCGTGTCTTATAAAAAAAGGTCAGAATTCTTGTGATTATTCTGAATTCTCTTAAAAGCTACTGAGAATTCTAAAATAATGTCAAAAATCTAAGTAAAAGTCAAAATTCTGTTTCTAATTAATTAAAAATATAGAAAAATGAATGTCAACAAAGCACTATCGTCTATTTCCGTTAATATCAAACCAATTTTATTGAAAATAACGGTATTCTGTTTCATACAGTTAATACTTAAAGAAAAATCAATAATGTGATTTATAATTTTTACATTCTTACTAACAAGATAAGATCTGATTTGGCCAACACACGACCTCTCGCCCTTTTTTATTCAAGTATTAGCACGTTAACGGAAAAAAGTAAAATCTGATATGAGCACATGACCTCTCGCCATTTTTGAGTAAAAAATTTACACATTAACACAAAAAAGTGAAAAGAATTGACTTTTTTATAAATCTGGCAACAATGGCAACAGTTTTAAAAATTTTAATAACACGAAAATAAACTATAGCGTATACAAAATATATGTGTAAAACTTTATTGCCATTTTGTTTAGTAATGATGTCATCACTCATAGTAACTGTTTCTTCCGGTTGTCCAATTGACACCAAAATCTAATCAGATCTAATCTAGGGTACCAGAATCTTGTATGCAAAATTTCAAATTTTTGAATTCAGTAGTTTTTGAGTTGTCATTACTAAAATATCCATCCTAATACACACATCCATTGAAAAATCACAACCCAATTTTAGCATGATTACTCTTATCTAAAGAGCGAGAGGTAAAAATAGATTGAGGGGGGTAGGGTTAGATTAGAGAGGAGAGTCCGCATAGCTCATCTACTAATTAGTTATATCAAAATTTTCAGATGTTTTAATGTAAATTGTATGCTCTTTGACGTCATGTGATGTAGAAAGTGTGCCACTTATTAAATTTTCCTTTATCACCCCTCCATTTCCTGGCTACACCTCCCACTACTTTTGTTAGTTAGGATTTGTGGCAAGTGATGATTGGAAGCTGAGAATTTGTTATTTTACCAAAACTTCAATTGTCTATGAACAAAGAATCGAATTAAGAATCGATATAGGTTTGGAATTATTAACTACGACAGTCGACGTGTTAACATCGACTAATTATCGAAGGACCAGAGCAGTTGGCAAAACTGTTCAATTATTATTTTTTAGTAACTTATAACTGCTTTTTAATCAGTTACATGAACTTGAATAAAAACAAAATTAAAATGAACTTTAAGGGCTATTTTTTTAACCCATTTATTTATATTTAAAATAATTATTACAGGCAAATAATTTTTTTTAACACGGAAACCACTTTACACATGTTTAGCAATTCACTGCTATTACTCACTCTTTATTTTCGATATTAATTATGTACAATAATCTTGCTAAACATGCTATTTTTTTGTTATAAAAAAAGGCGCAGTCGAAACTCCATTTTTATGGAATAACTTTTATTTTTAATGAACTAACCCATTTGAACTGCTAAATGCGGCTGACTCCCTTAAGAAAAGATGAAACAATGCCAGATTTGGCGGCTAGATTATATTTCTCAACTTATCCATTGCAGACGAACGTGAACGGGCGAGAATTTGAATGAATCTCATTGGTTTAAATCTAGTGGTTCGATGTGTGTCTACATTTTTTACCAGATTAGAATATATTTTTAAGTTTAATTTTCTAGTCGCACACAAGAGAAAAATAAAAGGAAGATGCATGAATAAGGATAAATAATAACTAACAACTGGAATTTGAGTGACGTAGTTATACAAGCTGAGACTTGAATATATTTTTGTAGTTGCTAAAAACGCAATTGTGAAATAATAAAGATATTTGGATATTATTTTAAAAAATTTCAGTAAAATTTATCCAGTCTGAGAATCTGGTAGTAAAGCGTGGAAATAGGGTACTCCTTGGTCCCCATTTTTTTTACAAAAAATTTTCATTTAAAGTACGTAAAACTAGTATATACATTTTTTTAGGAAAAAAATCTTCAGTGATAATAATCATCAATGACGAAAACCAGTTTCAATTTTTGCAAGTATAAAATTTTATTGGTCTATGGAATGTTTTGCTTAAGTTGACAATTCAATATTTACGGTCGCTCTGACTCATGCATACTCTAGTTTACATCATAAAATAAAAAAACTCTTTTTCGATAAATACATAAAACATAATGACTATCGTTTGGGGTAAACATTTTCCTCCGTTAGGGTGTATCGGTTAGGAGCTATGAAAATTTTTGTGGCGCACGGTAAATAGAAAAACCGAACTATATCGATTGACGGGGAATTGCTACAATTTGTTAAATGGATAATAAAACAAGGGGCGATACCTCTCTTAAAAAGGAGTGACTAATCCATTATAATGAATAATTCTGCGGACCATTTGGAAAACACGAAATTGCCGAATTCATCACTTCCAAATAAAAAAGTCGTTTTATAAAATAACCATTTTTTAACGCTTTTGTAATCCATGTTACGTTATACATATTCTTGTAAAACTGGTTATACTTTTTCAAATGCATAAAGGTCTTTAAATTGATTTAAAAACAGCAAAACTGAAAATTTTTTTTGTTACCATTTCCTTTTAAAAAACTTCAAAATTGTTGTTTAAAAACGTGGAATTTTCTTATAAGATTTAAAACTAAAAATATAAATATATTTTTTAGAAGCGCCGTTTTTTATAACGCGAAATAAAATATAAACATATTTTTAATTTCGAAAGTATTAAAAATCCCCAAACGTATTTTCGTTAAAAAGACGCGATCTTTTCATTGACTACTTTAATAATGCGATTTTTTTAACAGCCACAATATACAATTTAATTTAAAAAGATTAAAAAATATTTTTAATTGTTTATTTAAAATATGTTTAAAAAGTAAAAATATCTTGATCAAAATAAGCATAGCATTTTTTTAAATAAAAACAAAACGGAATTTTCTTTAACAAGTATAGAAATATTTTTTTTAATTCTAGGCGCTTGTAGAAAAAATACTTTTTGCCAAAATTTTTTTTTAATTCTAGGCGCTTGTAGAAAAAATACTTTTTGCTAAAAATTTTTTTTAATTCTAGGCGCTTGTAGAAAAAATATTGTTCCTAACACTTGCGTAAAGTATCTGTTCCCCACTTAATTGCAACTGTAATTGCGTGCGGAAAAGTATAACTTTCCGCACTTGTTAAGAAAATAGCTATTAGGGAAGACTTAAAAAGTGCAAAAAAAATATCTTCAAAAAACTCCATATAAAATGTAATTGTCATTAAAATCATTTTTATAGGTGGGATTTTTTTAAATAACTAAAATAAAATTTAACAACCTACAATTTTTCTTTGAAGACGAAAATTTTTGAAAAATGATTAATTTTTCTTAACAAATACTGAAAAATTTTGTTTAAAAACACTTATTAAACCGAAATTGACTTTAAAAATTTTAAATCAGAAGAATTTGCTATAAAAAATATTATTGAAAATCTCCAAATTTCATTAAAAATATTTTTTAAATACCAATTTTTTTTATTAAAAATTGCGAAATTTCTTTAAAAAATGTGAAACCGCATTTAAAAATATTTTTAACATACAAAAACGAAGCCAAACAACAGATATAACCTGTTGAAAATGTGCAAGCTAGCATTGCCACGACGAACTGTAATAATAATATTTAAACTTATTTTTATTTTTCATTTTAATTATAGCATAACAAAGTTCAATACTTTAATTTTTATTCCAATAGGCACAAACTTTTTGTAATAAAATTTTTGGTTTAGATTTTTATACTGAAAAATCAGAAGTTCAAATTTTATACAATTAAAAAAAAATCCCAATTTTTAAAATTTCATGCTTGAAACAGAATTTGAAATTTTTGACAAATAAGAAAATAAATCACATATTTTGAAAACTTCAGACCCGTTTAACTTTTTTGTCTTAATAAATACAAACTTTTAGCACGAAGAATTTTAGTTTACTTTTTAATCGCTCTCTTTCTTTCTTTTTTTCTTTCGTTCTTTCTTTCTTTCTTTCGTTCTCTCTCTCTCTTTCTGTCCTTCTCGCTCTATCTCTTTCTTCCCTTTTCTTTCCTTTTCTTTCCTCTTTTTTCCTTTTCTTTCCTTTTCCTTCCTTTTCTGTCCTTTTCTTTTC
Source organism: Neocrepidodera transversa (assembly GCA_963243735.1). Lineage (NCBI taxonomy): Eukaryota > Metazoa > Arthropoda > Insecta > Coleoptera > Chrysomelidae > Neocrepidodera > Neocrepidodera transversa. Next base: position 17,580,340 of record OY725343.1, read on the forward strand.
ATTTCATTACTTTCCTTTTTTCCGTTATTTTTTTCTTATTTTAATATTTCTTTCTGTTTTTCATAATTTTTTCCTATTTTTCTCTATTTTTTATAATTTTTACCTTTTTCTTTCTATTCTTCACAATTTTTCCCTATTTCTTTTTATCTCTCCTAATTTTTCTCTACTTCTTTCTAATTTTCATAATTTTTCTCTATTTCTACTTTCCATAATTTTCAAAGGATCTGTTTTTACGACCGTCGGACGGTTGAATTAAAATAATAAAACGTCCGTCCGACGGTTAAATTAAAATAATAATATCTCCGTCCAACGGTTCCGTTATTTTATTTCCATGCAGACAACTTTCGGACCAAATTAAATGATCATAAAATGAAAAACAACTGTTACTTATTGAATCAATGGCGTTGAATTAAAATAACATTAAAAAATTACAAAAGTATGTTCCATACTGGGAACATAATCCGATATCCTGGCTACTACGCCATAGTATGTTTTGATTATTAAATCTTTTTTTGATTTCTATGACAACTCTCTGACCAAATTAAATGAAATAAAAATAGAAACAAATTTTAATACACAATGCAAACCGACACTATTATACTATTATCTACTCAAAATAACCGGACAAATAAAAGTAAATTATTCGTCCATTTGTATTTTAGTCCTTTGTTTCATACTTTATAGAAATCTTGAGCTACTTAGTAATAGTTTATTTATTTATTTGACTTTTTACTATATTATTAATATAAAAATGCTATTTTATAGAAAAAAAATTCAAAGGTTCAAAATCTTTTTTAAGGCTATTAAATCCTTAACGATTTAATTGTTGAAGTATGTATCTTGTTGCCGAGTCGGTAACGGAGATCAATGATCAATTCAAAGAAGAAGAAAAAAAAGAAGAATCGGTTACGCGCTGTTGTGCGTTGGCGAGAACCGAAGATATCTTGTTGCTAAGGGCTTTGCTTGCATCTTCGTCTCGGTCTTGGATGTGTATTTGTATTGCATATTTATTTTGCGGTTTGACCGGTATGCAAAATAACGAACGAACTTATGCCGAGGACTACGTTTACACAGACGTTTAAGAAACATTTATTTAATTCCATAACATGAAAAATATATTTTACGTATTTTTAAGAATAATACTACTGGTCTTTTTTTAAATACATTACTAATCAATTAGAATCGGAAATTAAATTTTTAGTTTTTTTTTCGATAAAATTTTTTGAAACATTTAATTATCTTATCATTAAATGAAACTCAAAATCATGTACCACAATTACATATATTTTTTCAAAAAGGTTCGAGGCAACTAGTTTCGACTTAAAAGCAATCTTCAGGCCAAATATACTGATAATACTGGTTAAAATTAAATTACGGTTAGCACAGCTCTTAGTAACTACCGCTTATAAGAAGGGTAGGTGGGTGCAAGGGAAATATAGGTACATAAAAAATGACACTAAAATAAATACTTATTAAAATTTTTTGTTAAAGAAGCAACAATAAAAACTTGTTGCACTTAGAAGAAGAGAGAAAGGTGGAATCTTTTAAAGACACCTCACTCCCAAGTAGGTAACCTTTTCCAAGGGAACGAGTCGCCTTAGGTTGATCTCCTTAGGGATTAGTTAGCTTTTAGGGTGTGGTTGGGATGTTTGAAGATGATCAGTTGGATTTTTTGAGTATTAAGAGTAATCCTCCAATAGCTGAACCATTGGGAAAAGTGATTTAGGAGTTGCTGGGTTTTGGTGTTAAGAGCTCTCGTGGAAGGTGTGGATTAGTTAGCTTTTAGGGTGTGGTTGGGATGTTTGAAGATGATCAGTTGGATTTTTTGAGGATTAAGACTAATCCTCCAATAGCTGAACCATTGGGAAAAGTGATTTAGGAGTTGCTGGGTTTTGGTGTTAAGAGCTCTCGTGGAAGGTGTGGATTAGTTAGCTTTTAGGGTGTGATTGGGATGTTTGAAGATGATCAGTTGGATTTTTTGATGATTAAGAGTAATCCTCCAATTGCTGCACCATTTAGAAAAGTGATTTAGGAGTTGCTGGGTTTTGGTGTTCAGAGCTCTCGTGGAAGGTGTGGTAGCAGGTATTCAGGTATCATTAGTATAGAATCTGGATGTCTTAGCTAGGTGAGGGAGGGTGACATATACCGGGCGTGCAAATGATATACAGCCAACAGTGAACCTTGGGGGACTCTTGCAAGAGGAGTAAAGGTACCTGACAGGGAATTTCCAATTTTGACACAAAAGGAACGATTTATTAGTTAGGAGTAAATTAGTTTGATGAGTGGGATATTGAGTTTGATATTTTAAAGCTTCCGAACAAGTCCAGCATGCCAGACTTGATCAAAAGTGTTTTGAACATCAAACAGAATGGCCGATGCGCAGTGACCAATGTTGATACCTAAATCCGTGTTGGAATTGGGCATCGTTCCCCATTCATCCAGAAAGTTCCAGGTACGCTCTTTGAATAATGTTTCAAAAACCTTGCCTAGAACATTCGCCAGGGATATGGGTCTGTAGGAATTTGGGGAAGTGGGATCGTTGTGAGGGTTGGGATTAGGATAGTGTGTGAGGTTGTTCTGGGGCTGTTTTTCCCCTGATGCCAAACCAAAGATATGTTTTCGAGGAGGATATTTGTGTCATTGCGGAATCTGGGATTAAAGTTGGAATTTGGGGCCCCATGTTAGCTAAAAACGGTAAACTCCAATCCGAAACAATGGTTTTGAAATTACACTTGATGTAGAAGATATTTCACTAAAGGGTGTACATGGACTAAATTATTAATGGAGCACATAAATGGCTCCCGAGACCACTAAAACCTATTGGATTTATTTAATTATTTTTGATTTGTGGAAATCGAATTTTGAGCGAATTTTTTTTAGACCGCGTTTATTATGTTCCTAAAGTGTGCTTTTCTAAAAGTTCTGTTGAAGTATTTAATGTTTTTGACGTGATAGAGTGACTCATCAAAAGTGTAACATACTGTATTGAAAAACGCAACTCTCTGAAGAACGGCGCTCGATGGCTATACTGGTGTTAGTGTGGTTGGTTTGATTGAAATAAATCCTAAACAATTGAAAAAAACCGAAAATCACCAAAAAAATTAGAAAAAATATTAAAATCTATTTTTAATGTATAATTTTAACATGTGTTTTAAATGTTTTTGTACCCTTCCAATGTTCTATCACTCTGTCTCTAAAGTTGCGCGATAAGATGTTAACAATTATTATCTTTTATTAAGGGACTTTTTTTTTCGGTTTTTAATTTATCTTGGAGACATTTTGTCCAATAAACAAACGCGCTCGTGATTTTAGATCACACGACGACATGCACAAACCAGAGGAAGAGGAATAATGGGATGAAGAAGGATTGTGCATTGAAGAGTTATAATAGGATAATAATCGGTAAACGACCAGTCAAGATAAATAAATCGTTATTAATAGTTTCGAAATCGCATTGTGACGTAACAGTGCTAACAATTGAGATTTATCACTGGAAACTTGAATGATATAAAATTGAGTTAATATCAAAAAAGGTAATAGTCAATACGTATCTTCAGGTTAACTAAGAAAATTTATTAAAAGTGGTTTTAACAGTGATATGTCATAACTTAGTTGCGTATTTATACTTGAAAATAACTACGTTAAGTAAAAACAAAGGCAAAAAATATCGTTAATTGGCTCTGGTAACGAAGTAATTTATTTTATTGATCACATTTATTTGTGAGTTTCAACCCAAGAAACCAATTTGTTCAAAAACAAAACTCCAAGTTATATATTTAAAATGTAATCTTAGCATTTCAGTTTGTATTACTCAAATCCGGGTAGGAATAGTTCATCCCTTCGATCTATCATATCTCTCTCTACGATGTCCATCAGAATTGACTGACTGGCCCTTGAGCCCTTCGAGGTTTCCAACTTTGTACTTTGATCTCGGACGTCGAGAACGGTACATAAACCCTCATTCGTGCCTTATTTCAAAATGTTGGGATTTGGCTTGCAAGCGTGTCCAAGAGATAGGAATTCCGGTGGCGCTGGTCCGGGAAACTGCACCGTGGAGACTTTGTAACAGTCAAACGGACAAACATTTTTGATGTTGTCGGATATTTTCTTCTATTTAAATTAAATCTCGTGAAAAAAATGAGAAGAAGAGTAGGAGAATAATAGTGGGGAAAAAGTTTATCTACTCCTATTAAAATTATATATTAATTATTCAACGGAACAATTCATAGTTTCCATAAAAACAGCGTGAGTTATAATAACTCACTACAACTCACTACTATAATTCGGTATGTAAATAGTGTGCAGTAAACTCTTGGAAATTTTAAAGCCGATAAATACGTTCCATTGGTGTAGAAAAGTTAGAAAGATTTTATAACAACTGGGAGGAATGTATAATTAAAAGATTCTTGGAATTTGGTGAATTTACTACACACTATTTACGAATCTAGTACCAAGGTGGTTCTTAGTATTTATTGTTGCGGCTCGTGCTGCAAACTTCATCTACGTAAGTTATGACTTACATTACCGCACGTTAAATAAATATACTATTAAAACATTATTAAAAGAGTTTGAAAAAAAACCCACCATCCATTTCGTGCCCAGCGTACGGACCAATTAAATCAATCAAAACCGTGAGAAAAATGAGTCCTCGCGAAAAGAGTCCTGGTGAAAAATTTTTAATTCAAAAAGTCTTAAAACGTTTAAATCTATTTGAGTTATTCCATTCAATAAGATCGTCTAATTAAACTCAAAAAGTAGAAAAAAGAGTGGGAGGAACAAAAGTGGGAAAAAAGTTTTAAACAAAAAAAATTAATAAATAAATGAAACTCGATTTCATTTACCACATAAATTGTATTCAAACAGCAACTAGTTTCGCCTAATGAGCCATCTTCAGGCCATATATAAAGTTTACATAATAGTAAAAATTAATAATTAAGCAGTAGGTGAGGTGGAGGAAAAAACTAAGGGGGAGGAAACTAAGGGTACATGAAAATAATAAAAAAATTGAGAATAAAAAAACAATCTTAAAGAGCGTTCAAGTGTAATGTGGTTATTATTATTTCTATTCTCAATTTTGTTTGTTTTTATTTTTTTATTCTTAATTTTTAACCGTATAACAATTTTTTTAAATATTTTCTTGTACGCTTAGTTGCCCCCCTCCACTTACTGCTCTGTATTAACAAGCGTTATGCCACCTAATTAATTTTTATTATTGTGTAAACTTGATATATAGCCTGAAGATGGCTCATTAGCCGAAACTAATTACCGTTTGAATAAAATTAATGTGGTACATGATGCCGAGTTTCATTTATTTATTGAACACTTGACTACATTGGTGATATAGATAACCTGTTTTTATTTATAAAAAAATTAGTAAAAAGTAGGGGAAAAAGTCTTTGCAAGAGAACGGTCCTTGTTAAAAAAATGAAAATCTTTACGACAGAAAATACTATAAAAAATTAGTAAAAAAAATAATTAAAAAAAAGATTTAGATAAACCCACTTTTCAAAATGAGAAGCCCTTGCGAAAAGAGTCCTAGAAAAAAAATAACAAAAAAAGCAATTAAATTATCACTATGTTAACACATTATTTTGAAGTTTAAAACCCTTTTATTTCATTACATTCAATAATTATTATGACTACTAATAATAATATATTAATTTAATTAATGTAAATGCCGAGGGCTAGATTTTTATCAATCTACGTCACAGAGTTTTCCGGGTTTTCCTACACCTTTAGCCAAATTACAGTACTAATAATAATGATCTCTTTACCGCACATTTTGGCTTCTAATGAATGTAAGTTAATTTTAAAATTAATTTATCTTAAACATATGTTCCAGAAATATAATTTTCAAAGAATCTGAATTGAAAAATTATTAGGTCCACCTAAATCCTATATTTCAGTTCACCCTTAACCGACGAAGAGGGTTGTGATCAACGACTAGAACAAACTTCATAAGGACAAAATTTAGTTTTTCTTTTAAAAGATTTTTACTATTTCTGTGAGCATATGAAATTGTCAAAGGAACAAATTTTGTTTTATCTTTAATTTGTTAGTTCTCCAAGTTTAAATTATAATGAATATATCATTTAGATTATTACAGATGAAATCAAATTTGTCCCTTCCTTTCTCGACTCTCATCGCCTTCATTCTAATAAACGATCTCCGTACTGCAACCGCGTATACATCATCGTAGACATAATCTGATAATAACTGACAAGTGACAAAAGGGTTGTCGTGCGAGATTAATAAGGTGGTATCGATGTACCTATTCTGCAGAGAGGGAATCAAATTAGTTGAAAAAGAAAAAAATTAAAAATTAAATTTAAGAAAGATTAGATCAATTTGTATTTTCACTGGAAACTTTAATTTTACATTTTCTAAAATATTTGTATGTCAAAAACAGAGAGTAAGTTTTTGAAACTATACACTCAAAAACCTACTCTGTATACCCCAAGTATTTCTATGTGGAAGCCATCCGCAAGCGTGGCTGCTCCCTCCTAAGGCATTATGATGGCGGATGCGTTATACCATCTACCGGCACCAAGTTGTACTTGGTTAGTTACTTTTACAGAATTTTATCCTACTAGTTGGCTAGTCCGGTTGGTACTCATCAACCTACAATATATGTCGTGATTATCTATCATTTTTATAGTATTTGTATGTAATAAACAAATCTGAAACACAACAAAACATTTTTAGCTATAATATATATTGTCAGATTCGAATTCTGAAACTATTAAAAAACTTTTTAATTATCGGTTTAATATAACAGATTAAATCCAGCCATTAGCGATCGATCTTGAAATCAATCTTTAACTTTTTAATTTAATTAACAAACTTCCTGCCTAATAACCACCTATAAAGTCTATTTTTTTTACCACACAGAAACTGAGTCGAACGGAAGCATTCATCTAAAAATTGACAGTTCCGGACCGGGTCTATCTACTTTTTTTTGTGTAATTGAAATCGAACGTCTAACGGAGTGGAAGTTGTTTGTAGAGCGTCAGAAATGCCCCGATAAAAATTACTGACGACCCATTGTAATTCGATATAGTGCGAAAATGGATTTTGACGCTTTTATCATCTACCATTTCGTTTTATATTTTCATTCTTAATTCATTCCGAATATTTGAACAAAGAAATTAAATGGATCTCAATATTTAAAATAATAATGAATGTATAAAGGGGGTGTTTAATATAAATATAAGATTGGGATAAAAATGTAATTAAAATGGGTTACTTACTTTATAGAATTGATAAAAATAAAATATGAGGTAAGGTATCTATTATTTTTAGAGTACATAGAAATAACTGAGGTATATAGAGTATATTTTTGAAACTATGAATTCCGACAAAGTACCACTGATGATTCCTATAAAGATGAAACATATATGTTAATAGACATAAAACGCCATCAAATTCCTTCAGGATGGCCGAAATTAAATTAAATTTAAAGGTATTTCCCATGATGACTAATCGGGTGGAAATCAGTTGCCTTTCACTCTCTTCGACCCCCGCGGTAGGCGAGAATTTGAAATGTATGGATATCAGATTCGGGGTTGCCACGTCTAATGTTATCTTAATTTAAAAACACTTCTTGTTTTATTATGACACAGACAAGATTGTTTTTTTACTACAATTCGGTAACCAATTCGGTAACCATTAAGCCTGAAGAAATGTAGACATGGCAACCTCGGAATTCTCGCTTATCGTGGGGGTTGAAGAGAGTCGAAGGCAACGGATTTCAACCCGATTAGTCATCATGGGGAATCTCTTTAAATTTAATCTAATTCTGGCCATTTCTGAAGGAATTTGATGGCGTATTATGTCTCAAGGGGACATTTTAAGGGTATATTAGAAGCATTTAAAAAAAGCGATGTCAAATGAATAAAACCGTATCGTTTAATTTTTTTTTTTTTATTATTTAACCCTGAAGTCTTATTGCTGTTTTAAGAGTCACATAATTGGTATACTGGGGTGTTTGTGTACCCCATTAATAAATATTATATATTTTTATAAAATATGGCACAATATGGGTTCAGCCAATCTAATAACCGTTTAGGTAGGTACAGATAATTTTTCTGGATTATGGTGAAGAGGTTCTTTCCCACATTTAGCAAATATTAATTTTTAGCATTGATGTACTGCCTTAAAGAAATTCTGCCACGGAAGTCAACGAGCATCTCATCTATTGTAGCATATTCACTTCATCTATATTGAAAATCTTGGAGATTGTAGCCAACTTGTCACCGTTGTTTATGCCTTCTTCCCTAGTATTTTGCTCATTGAAACGATTTGCTGGCAATAAAAAGAGAAAGCTTTCTATATTCATTGTGAGACGGAAGATATCTTCAATGTTAAATCTGCTGAATAATCCTGCTAGGAAAGAGCAAAAGAACCAAGCGGTATCTCCATAATGGGCACTCAAATCAGGAATTTTAGCGCTGGTGTGCTCTAATATTACTTCAATAATATTATCAGTAATCAGTAAAGACTACGCTTTATAAGTTGTACTAGGTTTATTTATTGCTGGATCACCTTTTAACCCCGACAAAATGGATGGTTATATTTTGCTTACGAGTACGCGATGGAGCTGGTGCTGGTTTAGCCCATTTTAACCTATTTTGGCCATAAAAGTAAATACCAGCAGGCTAGCATGTTATTTCACCATCTGTTTCTGTTTCTTGATCACTTTCCGAGGCTTCAAATTCTGATTCACTATGTGTACTCCCAGCATCACTTAAATCATTATCTTCTTCACCATGAAGTCCTTGGTTGATTTCTTCATCATCACTACATCAATTTACTTAGATGACACACCCAATATTCTAGTTCTTTTTCTGATAGTTTTCACGCCATTGGAATTTCAATACTTAAATTTAATGTCATCTTGGGAACTAGGTTTTAACAAAAATACTTCTCACCAACTTAAACTACACCACTGTTTCAACGATTACCTTAATTTCTCTTCTATAAAAAAAATGGGCGGAGTCACCCCAGAACTTTCCCGGCTTGGCTGTAGAGAATAGGATTATTTTAATTACAAAATAAATCGGTTGTGTCACCCCCGATGGTGAATACGTCTAACGAATTGTTATTTCAATGTTGTTAATGACATAAGCGAGCGCATGCGCACATTATATAGCACACTACTACAAATAGGATCTCCTAAAATCATGATTGAAAACTATTGGAAATTCGGAAAAAAAGTTTGATACAAAAGTCGATTCGTGTACTTCACACCGGTAAAAAATTGACCCGTATTTAAATTTTAGATTAAATAAGCGATTTTTTTGAAAACAAAATAATGTCTTAAAATTAATAAATAAATATAAAATGATCTATTCCTCAACGTATTTAATTTAATATCAATAATTTCATTAGAAATTTGAATTACCCCATAAAATACAGTAATTTTGTTATAAATTATGCTTATTGGTTCATGTTTTCCTAAGCTTATATTTTTTCCTAAATAAACCTAAAATATAAAATATCAACAAACCAATTATTTTAACTACATCCAAAGAATTTGCTAAAAGATTATACAAATGGTTCTTTACTTAACGCAAACACGCCTTTTATTTTATCAAAATGTTGAGTCGACAATGTCAAATTTCCATAAACATGTTTGTCGTTGGAATTAGCAAACCGTTTCCTTTATTCCATGAAACCTGAACGTTAAACACTACGTTGGGCTACAACACGGTCACTAAACTGGTTGAAACTATTCTAATATTAATTAAACCCCTATTCGGAATATATATTCTGGTCATGAAACGCTCTTACGGGCGCGATTTTGAATTTCGCAGCCGTAGTGTCAAATAAAATTGCATTACGAAATGTCTAATTTGACATGGTGCAAAAGTGGGAATTAATGTAATGCATTGTAACATTTGAGCTACGAGAATAGGGTTTTCGATCCGGTTGTAAGCTATGTCACATTTTGATTTAATAAGATGAGTAAACAATGAACGTGTATACTTAACGTGGTTTTGTGAAAGTTTGTGACGTTGCAGAGACGAAGAGACACTTTTGGAACACGGGATTCTGCCTGTCGTTGTAACGATTGGAGAACTTCAGGGGATTAGAGGAAAAGCTGCAGCTGACAGTTGTTGTGTTGTTGGAAGCGACGACGATTTTTTTTCTTTTTGGAATACCGTATGTCTCTCTCTCTTAGAGATTTAGTTACTTAACACTGCTGTGTTATGGGTACACAAACTGACTACTTTTTTATATTATCTTGAAATTTAAAAGTCAGATAAATGTAAACAAGTTGTCAATATCGCGATATATTTAAAGTAAAAAGGGGCTCAATTTTATTTTTTTATAGTCTTTATTTGTATAACTAAAATCTAAATAACTAGAGTTTGTATAACCATCCTCTAACTTAAATTTGTTTCAAATTTCTAGCATGGGGATATTTAACGTCCCTGAGCGTGATTAAATGGCGACTTATATAACATATATTAAAAATGTATCATAGGATTAAATTTTTGGGGTGAACCCAAACGTTGTAGACTGCATTTAACAGTAAAAACGGTATTCCAGCATCTCTTTCTCTTGAAAAGTAATTGATCAACTTTGTTCTTTTTCAATATGCCGGGAAGGCATTTTGACAATTAAGAATTAATTGAACTGTCAAAAGTATTAAATAACATTTACGTCGACATTAGTTAAGAAATACGTTAATGACGTCATAATTCCGTCTCATCAATTTCATGATTGAGAGATCAAGTTGGACAATGTATGACGTAACGGCAGAGGTGGGTTAATCAAACCATACCAGATCCTATGTTTCCGGCTATTTAGCTCACGCTGTTAGCCGCATAATAAAAAAAAATTGTAAGTTAAAAATCCCCACTCCCCATTTTTTTTTTCAAATACTACCAATGTTTTATAACCCCGATTCTTCACTACCCTTATGGGTCCCACCATTGGTGCTTAATTAAAAAATTTTCCCTTAATAGTAATTAATAATGGCCTGATGATGGTCTGTGATCGAAACTGGTTGCCTTTTAATTTCAAATTAAAATATTGTGGTAACTTACTTTGTGCTTTATTTCTTGTAAACTTGGACCACATTTGAGATATGGATAACCTTTTGCATTTAAAAAACAGTATTAAGTAGAGATCAAATTTACCATTAGACGTTTTACGGTTTTTCATAAGTCCGTATTTAAAAAAAGTTGATGATGGTGTCAAGAAGAACGCAAATAATTGTCAAATAAAAAGTTTAAAACCATTTTTTATATTTATTTAATGGACTATAATTTCCAATATAGGAAATACTGTTCAATATAAAACTAGCAATCCATCCTTGGCCTACATTTTTATATTATTAATTATTTTAGTCAAAAAAATGAAAGTAGGACAAAATGAAAAATGCAGAAATGAAATAAGCGAAGAACATGAAAAAAATGATAATGGAAAAAATTTCAAAAATGAAAAAATATTTTGTAAAAAATGAAAGATGGAAAAAATCAAAATGGTAGGTAGAAAAACATATAGATATTTTAAAATTATTTGAGAAAGCAGAAAATTGAAAAAATGGAAAAAATTGGAATAATCAAAATTTTTGTAAAAAAATGGAAACATCAGAATCTTTGTAAAAAAAAAGAAATGGGAAAAGATGAGGAAAATAATTTATACATGATAGTAATTTAAAAAATGCAAAATTGGAAATAAAATTAATAGTTTGGGAAAAATTTAAATATTGGTCAAACAAATAAAAACCTACCAATAATTTTTTTTTATAAATAAACAGGGTTTTGAAAAATGGAAAAAATTGAGAAAACAAAAATTTTTATCAAAAAGTTATTTACAAAAATTGGAAAAAATTGAAAACATAGAAAACTTAAAATTTTATTAAAAAAGAAGAAACGAAATAATTTAAAAAAATTGAGTACAAGGAAATAAATTTGAAAAATGGAGAAAATAGAAATAATGTAAGGAACGAATATTTAGGAGTTTTTTGTTTAAAATTTAAAAAAACTTGAAAAAATAAAAACTCAAAATTTTAATAAAAAAGAGGAAACGAAATGAGAAAAATAAAAAATAAACATACCAATTAAAGTAATTTAAAAAATGGAGAACATGGAAATAATTTTAAAAATGCAAGAAGTAAAAATGGAGAACATGGAAATAATGTAAAAAAAGAATATATAGGGAAAAAATGAATATGTTGGTAAAACAAATAAAAAGCTTGAAAGTAATTTTAAAGTTAACTAGAGAAAACAGAAAATTGAAAAAAATGGAAAATCAAAATGTTATTCAAAAATCACTAAAAATGGAAAAAATGAAGAAAAATAGAAATTCAATAAATTAGAGAAGTGGAGTAAATTAAAAAATTATTCAAATTATGCCAAAACTAAAAAAATGGAGAACATGCAAATAATTTTAGAAAAGGAAATACTAAAGGAATTAGTGAAAAAAATAAGTAATTTTTAAAAACGAATATTTTTTTAAACAATGGATGGAGGAAATAAAGAAAAAAACTAGAAAAATCAATTTTTTTTGCAAAAATAATTGAAGAAAAATTTTTTGAAAAACAAGTCATCACGTATATTATAATATATTTATTTTCGTAATTTTCAAAATATTACCATTGTTGCCAGATATACTAGAAAAATAATTTTTTCATACTTTTTTATGTTAACTTGCTAATTTTTGAAATTATTAACAAATGAAACAGGATTTTTTTTCAAAATGATCCACAATATAAATTAGAAAATTGAAAAATGGAAAAACTGAAGAAAAATGGAAATTCAACAAATTAAAGAAATTTAGAAGAAAAAATAATTCAAAGTATGCCAAAACGGAAAAAATGAACATGGAAATAATTTTAGACTAGAGGAATTAATGAAAAAAATAAATATTTTTTAAAAACTAATATTTTTTTCAACAGTGGATGGAGGAAATAATGGAAAAAATTAGAGAAATCGTATTTTTTTTGCAAAAAACATTTTGAAAAAATAGACGTTTTTAAAAACAATTTTTTTAACGTCATCACGTATAGGTATTTTGTAAAATATATTTATTTTCCTAATTTTCTAAACATTACCATTGTTGCCAGATATACCAAAATGTTTAATTTTTTCACACTTTTTTGTGTCAACTTGCCAATTTTTAAAATTATGAACAAATAAAACAAAATTACCCACAATATAAGTTAGTTTTTTAAAATTTTGAATACGTTTAGTGTTTAATTGAATTTTTGGAAATCTTAAAAAAATACCGATTTTGTTTGTGTAAATAACGATAATTGACACAACCCATATTTTCGCTAATCTTTGGACTTCTACCTTCATCCATACATGCATAACATCGTTTGGCGACTTTTCATCCACAGGCCTGAACATAATAGAGCACGCAGCCAGCCAGCTTTTTGATATATCGATGCGTGTCGAGATACCATCAAGAATTTACATGTGAAAAATTGTATTTTCACCATTTGAATAACTCTTAAGAGTTTTCCATTCCCGTTGCTGTCTCTCTCTCTCTTTACCTCTCACACTTTCCCGCTGCTTCTCTGGCCTTCCGACTTCTGATCAAGTGTGTGCCGAGAATACCGATGCGGACAATTTGAATTTGATGTGATGTGTTCGCTTTTCTCACATGTATACACAGTGCCCTTCTCGCTTACGAAATATTTTCATCACATTACAGGGGGTAATCAAAAAATAGTCAATACAGAATACGTCTGTATACCAAGAATTGTCTATTGTTCTATAGAAAAGATCTTGAATGCAAAAATGTTGCTAAAATACTATGTTAGACGCCATTGGTAAAATCAAAAACGTCGTTGATTTATTTTTTATTGTTTGATCGATTTCTGGTATTTATTAACATTTGATCGACCCTGGTATGTATTGTACGTGTATTCTTTCGTTTCTTACGAAATATGATGCTATAAATAACGTGGCTGGCGTACTGTTTCCAGTCGAATATTTTTGCTTCCTGAACATTATGTGCATCGGCGAAAAAGCAAACGCCAGCATATCTAAATTCCAACGTATTATCTTTAAATTTATTTATTGTTGAAACAGAAAATATAATACTTCTTTTTTATTTAGTTCAATAATGTATATATTTTTTAAAATAACTTTTTTTTTTCTAGAAATAAATTACGTTTGTAAATTTTATTAGTTTGACTGAAAATGCAAACGAAGCCACTCCTGCTCCTGTATTTTAAAATCTTTTTAACGATAATTACTTATAAAATAAGTGACGTGTTTTAACTAATAGTGGGAGTCAAATAAACACTTTCACAATTTTTCATCGTTACCAGAATAGGTGAGACAATAATTTCATTCAAACCTAAATTATTATGATGACCAAAAAGGTCAAATTCGTTAATTAAACTATGTTTTATAGTTGATTCAAAAGGTAATATGAATGACAAATATTTTAATTTTGGGATGAGAAATTAATAAACCCTACTTGTTATCATTTGCAATTTTTTTATTTTGTTTCTGTTTTTACTAATTTCTGAATTTTTTTCTTAATTTTGTTGTAATGTTTTTTCATATAAATGCGTTTGTTTGCCTTTCTAGATTATTTGTATTTTTTTTTCTACTTCGTATATTTTTTATTTATTTTTGCGACATTCATGGAGTTAGAGGCATTTCATACTTTTTTATAGTAGTATAGCTATGCATCGATTTCTCTCACCTAGCCAAAGAAGTAGCACCTGTTTTGAAAACCAAACATCAAGTTAGTATTTAGAAAATTTACAATTATTAACATCTTTTTTACATAATTTACCATCGATAAGCAAAATGTCATGACACATAGTACTACAAAGAAGGGTAGAGGAAACACTGATATTTTTGTAGGTCAATGGTACCAACTGAGGCTGCAGTGTCTTGGCCTCACCACCCAAAAAGCAGCCCTAATCAGCGTAATAATTGCCTTTTTGTCATGAAATTCGCTTTGATCAGGTCTTGATTCGCTTTTGATCATGTCTCGATTGGCATTTCCGCATTTAATCAAGTCTCGAGCTGCTTTCGATCTGATTTGATCAGGCAAAGACACTCAATACATCCATTATGGGTAATTTCATGACAAAAGGCAATAATTACATCGATTAGGGTTGGTTTTGGGGTGGGGAGGCAAAGCAAATATCTTGTAATTAGCCCAGCTAAGGGTACTTCTTCGCCTAGAAGTGTTTATTTTGATCTACTTCTTCGACTAGGTGAGAGAACACAATGGAAGTGGGCCAGAACTATACTACTTGTTATATATAAATAATAGTGATAAAGAATATTTTCGACGAACTTAAAAAAATTTCGTTATTGAATTATATAAGTTTATCTGTATTCCATGTAATTTTAAAATTCTGATTTATGATTTTTTTTATTCGTATAAAACATAAACTTTAATTTTAGATTTAAATTCAACATAAAAAGTAAATAAAAAATTGTATAATGAAAAATGTACCTATTAAGAAAAAAAATATAGGGGTCTGTTTGAAATTTTAAAATTTGTGAATTTTTTTCATTAGGTATAAAATTTTAAATTCTAATTGTAGATTTAAATTCAGCATAAAAAAGTAAACCAAAAATTGTATAGCGAAAAGATTGTGCCTATTACGACAAAAAAAGTTGCAGGGTCTGAAATTTAAAAAAAAAAATGGAGAATTTTTTTCTTATTTGTGTAAAACTTAAAATTCTGATTTCAGATTTGGATTATCATAAAAAAGTAAACAGAAAAATGTGATACGATAACTTTGTGCCTATTAAAAAAGTTAAGGATCTAAAGTTTAAAAAATAATGAATTTTTTTTCACTTTATATATTAAAATCCGTCTCGACAATGAGCTTGCGCATTACTGGTTTACTTTAATTTTAACTCAAAAATACAAATAAATTTAGTAAATTCCAGTTATTTAAACGAGTGAAATTTTTTAACAAAGAACTTAACGAAGAGCGCAAAATTCACAAAGAGAACTGTTTGGAGAACAACAGACTATATAAGATAGATTCCAATGGAAAGAATTGGGTAGTTCCTAAATTAGCCGTCATTTGTCTTATGATAGAACCATTTCTGCTATATCGCAACTGTATTGGTTCCCAGGTATGGGATGTTATATAAAAAAGTTTATACTGCTTAGAATGTATGTACAACAAACAGTAAGGAGGTAAGCAACCGGGATATCTCCATCCTATAAACAAAATTGATGAACCTTTCGACTCTACATATTGATCACCTCGGACCATTCGTCAAGTAATCAATATCTTCGTGTTATAGTCGACGCCTTTACCAAATTTAACTTCATGAAGGCAGTAACATCAACGAAAGCAGATCTTTTGGTTAATAATCTTGACAGTATTATAGAAATCTTTGAAGTACCCAGAAGGATTATTTCTGACCAAGTCTTCTGCTATATAAGTGCAAAAGTTTGAAGAATACTGTCTGGAAAAAATATCAAACATGTGCTAAACATGATTAAAGAAGATGGGATGAAATGGTGGCCAAAGTTAGGTGGGGTTTGAATTCTACGATGAATTCATCCACCAAAAAGTTAGTATACGAGCTTTTCTTCGGGTACGCTCCTCGAGGTGTTGCGAACGCTATTTTGGATAACGAAATTTCTATTGAATCATTACAAGATGACAATTTGTTGCTTACTTGTGAAAAGTCTCGTAAACTCGTAACTGAAAAACAGGCTAAACTAAAAGTCAAAGTACTCCGCTTGACTTCATCGAGCGTTAAAATGTCGCTCGAATCAGTTTACGTGGTTTCTTATGTAGCGGTTTTCACTTACACTACGCATTGCTGAACTTCAAGTAGCTTGAGACAGTTTGACGTGTCGAATTGTTGGCAGGCTTTAAAACTATGTAATGAAGTGTAGCGTCGCTAGGTAAAGTATTTATATAAATATGTGATTATGTTAAAATGTTTACGGGGCACTTGTTGGTGCGGAAGTAGTAATTTTAACAATGACAAAAAATTTGAAAGGTTAATTTTGTTAATCAGTGAATACGACCAGATTTATCACATTTGTAACAAAAAGTATAGTAAGCAATTGAGAAAAGACAACATTTGGAACGATATCGGAAAAAAATTGAAGAAAATGGTAAGTTAGATCATTATTAATTTGGCACAAACTGTCACCCACACTTGGATTTGAAGATTATATGTGAATTGGACTGAAAATTTTGTCGCTTTGTCGTGACGCCAAGCGAAGCTCAATGAAGTACAGTAAAGCCTATATGAGAACCGGTCTTTATGATGGTCAGAGTAAAAAGCTGATGCCAACGTACCAGTATTACGAAAGTCTTAGATCACGATCGATATGTGGCTGAAGACATTAAGGGTTCAAGTAGATCTCGGATATCATACAAGGTTATTGCTTCCATTGATAAGTTAAAAGCTTCTCTTGAGGTCAGTCCGGTTTCGTTTTTTGATTTTTCCCAATTAATTTTACTTTTGACCAAAACATAACAAATTTATTTTCAATTGATATGGCAATAAACGAAAAATAAATTAAAAAAATACCGATAGTATATTGCTCTAAAGCGTATCATCAATTTCCCAAAAGCAAAAATAAAAACCGTTCAACAATTTCTAACAATTCAAAATTTCCGACAAATAATGTACAAATGAACGGGAATGAAACATGTCTATTAAAATACTGGTTTAAAATTTATAACATCATATTTTGTCATTGAAATGCACTGATCGCGATTAAAATTCTCACCGCAGCCGTTGAAACACGTTTACAAAATTACAGGGGGGCAAAATATAAAAAAAATATATTAATATACTTGGATTAGTGACTATGAAAAATATATGTTGTTCATAATAATAGAACAAACAATTTTAATTTTAATTCCAAAGTTTTATTAAAAATTAGAGATGGAGTAAGTATTTGAAAACTATACATTCCATTAATTACCATATACCCTGTTTCATTCTTATAGGAATCATGAGTAGTACTTTGTCAGAATACATAATTTAAAAAATTATTATATTCGGACCAAGTACCACTGATAAATCCTGGGTTGAAACAGGCTGTATGGTAATGGTCAGAATGTAGTTTTCAAAAGATGCTCTTTTTATAGTTCTAACGATGCTCAGTTGTACTGGCCCTTCATTATAGAGAAGTGACTGTGTCTGTAGTTCTTATGAATTTACAATAGATGGCATTGCTATCTGTCATTTTTTGTCTGTGTAAGTTGGTTTAACCATATAATTTTAAATATGTTATTTTTGCATCCAAATTCCAATTTTTAACGGTGGGACTTGCTACTTGTGAGTAAAATGATATAATTATTTTTTATTTGTTATATTTTTAATTATATATTAAATAATTTATACTTCAATTTTTGATTATTTCATGTAATCATAAATTTCGTGTATTTTATCCTAGATCAACCCTGTACGTTTATAATTATGGACTAAAACGTTGGATGTTGAATATTTTTGCATATTTTAACAGAATTCGAGTATAAATATCATTGTTCATATATGTCACAGTGTTTGTCTCGTTTAAATGAAAAAAAAAATAATAAAAATTGTACACAAACAATTGTAAATCTGGTAATATTAAAATAAAAATGGGTAAATAACATTTTTTATCGTGGCAAAGTTTACAAATTCATTTAACTAATAAAAAAATCCATTATTAAAGATTATTATAAAGAATTTAGATTGAACGAGAAATGTGAAATGTCCTCACACTTTCGAAAAATCGAATATGTGTTTATCCGACGAAGAAGAGAACAAATGAATAATACAATGGCTACGAAAACAATCACACTATAAATATACCGACTGGCAGGGGAGATTTATGGCCTTTATTATTTGTTCAGGATGAAGTAATATAATACTCCAGTGAAAAGGTCATTTTTTATGGGCATTGTAACGTTACTAGACGTTTTGTGTTACGGAGTTTTTCTTCATTATCGAGATGAAGTCGAGTTAGAAGAGATTCGATGCACGACTATTTTTTTAATAAATAAAACATGTACTAAATTTAAAGGTCCTATTGCACAAAGGAAATATATAATTTAATTCCTTTTATCCTTTTCCTTCTCATAATTTCTTTCTCCAAAAAGTAATTTTTAAAAACAACATTACTCTAAACATCAAAAGCGTCATTAATGAAAAATCTCATTACTTATGCAGTCTGAATCATATCAATCCTGACTTATCCTCCTTTAGAGCCAATTAGAAGAGATCCGACAAATCTCAATATTCAACTTGTTCAAAGCTCAAAACAAATATTTACTCAAATAGTTGAGATTGCTCTATTAATATACCTGTTAAAACAGAATCCTTGGAATTAAAGTCGGCTCGTGCAATCCTGTACAGTGCCGTCTTCAAATTTTGTGCTTCAAAGTTATTTTTAAGAAATAAAATAAATTTATATAAATCTAAAAATAATTCTATCATATAATGAAACATGAAATATATTTTATCCGATTTAATAGAAACAAATATGTACATCAAGGATACTATAGGCAAGAGAAAAGTTTTTTTAATTTTATTTTTACACTAATGAAAATTAGGATCTATTTAAAATGAATAAACAAAGATTTACGAAAAAACCAATCATGACTATAGTGAAAGCCAGATTTAGAATGCAGTATTGGCCTTATGGAGCGCAGGGTTGCCGCCGATGTCAGGTAGTCGGAAACGTTAGAAAACGGAAGGTTGAGCACGCCAGGACCGTATGATCTGTTCCGTTGTCGCGCATTATTCCGTTTAATGGGCTATGCTGCCTAAATGGAAAAACGACCAAAGAGATACCAGAGGAGATTGGGCATTGAGTTAAGGATAAAAACGAAAAGAAGAAATTAATTAAAATTATTAATTACGTTTCATTATTGTTCACTTATTTTAAATCTAAACCATAATTTATAACAAAATCAGCGATAGTCCTTACCATAATTAACTATTTAAACTAGTTTACATATTTATTGTGCTCCAATCAATTCTAAAGGGACTATATTTTAGAGGATAAAATTAACCTTAAGTCGGCACTGCCAAGGTAATATACTTCTGTAAACGTTGAAGTTGATGTAGAGATTTTAAACATTTAATCACTCGGTTTCAGTTAAACGCCATCTTTTGAGTTATTTATTATTCTTGTTTCGCGTTGGGTTGCGAAAATGATAACTTTGTATAAAGTTTATGCAATTTTGTGGTACGAAGTGTACACGGTATTTTAGACATTTATGAATATCTTTAGAAAACTTTTACATGATTTAACAAAAAATAACGGCCGGCCTCATTCATGTGTTTAAGTCGTTTATACTTTTTTAGAATCATTCTAGAGCTCAAAGTGACATTTTATTCTGGTTAACTGTCAGTCGTTTTTTGTAATTTGCATTATTAAAGTTATTTGTAGAAAAAGTAGTATGATATACTTTTTGATGCTCCTGAAGTTGCTTATCTCGCTACACTCATTGATGAAAGACCAGTACAACTGAGCTTTGTTAGATGAACTAGACAAAACCGTACAATCTGACCATTACCATATACCCTGTTTCATCCTAGGAATTATCAGTGGTACTTGGTTCGAATTAAACAAGCTGTAGGCTAAATACATTTCTGCCAGTTTTAACAGTAGTTGCATTAATTTCGTTGTATTGAATATAAATGGTGGAAATGAGTAACAAAGAGATTAAAGTGGCAGTGATGCAAAATAACAGTAAATTAAGGAATACACCAGACTATGAGATATTTATTAAGGATGGCCTAGCCAAAAAGGAGATATTGAAAGGAAAATGAGATAGAAAGGCATAAGAAGAAACGGCCAATGAATTTGGGATAATTCAAGTCAAGCAATAAAAGAATAGATAGTCAAGGAAGTAAAAATAAACTAGTAACGAAGAGGATCACGATTCACAGTCATATTTACAATGTGTCCCAAGTTTTTTTTCTATGGACTATGAAAGAATTTACTTTTTTCTTGTTAATTAATTAAACAAGTGTATCCCAGAATCTAATCAGTTCTTCCTTGACCTCATAAAAACTAAATGTAAAAACTCGACGACTTATTAAATTTAGATTTTGAGTTATCGTGCGGACTAACTTACTTGCTTGCTTGTTAAACAGAAAGTGTTTTTGTGAAAATGGAACAACCGATTGGAATTTCGTTTTTTGCACCTTTTGAAACTAAACGTGCATTGGGTAAAAGTAGTTTTCTCGAAAAATGGAAAAGTGTGGTTTTTTTTACAAAACTGAAAGTAATATATTCACAAGAAAATAATTAGCAGTAACCTTTTAAATGAAAAAGCTAAGAGGAAACAAAACACTTAAATGGTGGAAATAGGACAATAAAATTTAGGTTAAAAGGAAGTTAAGCAATGGCTCAGGTTACAAGTTATTTATTAACGATGACCTAGCCAAAGAAAAAAAGATTTACAAGGAAAATTAAACAGGAAGACAAAAGAAGAAATGGTCAATGAAAGACAACTGAAAATGGAATTTTTGAAATGGAAAATTTGAAAATGAAACAACTTGGAGAAAACTATGAGTGCAAATTAATTAAAGATAATATAAACAAAAGATGAACCAAACGGGAAAATACAAGAAGAACGAAAACCAAGCAAAAGGAAAAGACAATAATAAAGAGCAAATAGAAAGGAAATGGAGATGGGAAGTAGCTGAGGATAGTAGCTTAGAATGTATAAGGAATTTACGAGGAAGAAACTCAAGAAATCGTGTTAAAGGGAAGACGACTAGAGAAAAGAAAATATAGAATATAAAAAAAATAAAATACAATATGAGAGCTTTATAAAAACTAAGAAACACTAAAAAAGAACGAATAAGAATAAGGAAAGAATTTTAAAAGATCCAATACTACATTCTGCAGATTGTAAATGACAAATAAAAAAATGTAGAAAATAATCGAAAAGCTACAGAATAAAATAAATGTGAGTAATAAAGTGGGGGGAAAAATAATTGTTAGGAATAGAAAATTGCTTCTCTTGGTTTCCTTATCCGCCCCAAACAAAATTAAAAAGTAATTAATAATTGGTCAAAATTATGAAAAAACTTTTAAAAGGTTAGGTTACTTTCTTTTCGCAGAAGAGACGATCTTTTTGTTCCAATATTCCAAAAATACAAAATGCAAAAATAAATGAAACGGAGAGAAAATATAAAAAATGACAAAGATTCAGACAAATAAATGGTAGATAATAAAGAGGAAACACAGGAAGTAGACAATTATTAAGACAATTGAAGAAAAATTTTTATCGTGAAGTTAAAAGAGAGAAAAAAAGATCTAGATAATCGTGTTATAAAAGAATAAGAAAAAATTAGAGCAAAATGGAACGGATGTTTAGAATAAGTGAAAGAGGAAAAAGAAACTGTACAGAAATTAGAAGAAGTAGGAGCAAAAGTTAATACAACAGAAACAGAATAACAATTATGCCTAAATCAAAAAATGTACGATTTAATGACAGATATTTGGAGAAACAAAAACATGCAGAAAAGGTGTAACCAATCAATATTCATACCAATCCTAAAAAAGAAAACGTATCTAAATATAGGCGTAACGCCCTCTACTAGCTACAACCAAAATAAGGATGGATTATTTTATACTATTTTTTAATAATATGCGTTTCTTTAAAGAATCCCATTAGGTACCTTAACATTCTCTTTTAAGCTAAAATTACCAGATTACATTCAATTAATTATGAAACACTCTATGTTCCTTAATTCTAGATTCTAAACTTCGACTAGATTGACCCACATAAACAGTCTCAGGACAATGCTTACCTCGCTATGCTCATTTTCTAACTTAGTCACTTTAAAGATTTGTTTCTATCTAAGTTAAAGATAAAAAGAAAATTCAGAACAAGACAAAATGACGTCAATTGCACCTTTTGTTGTTTTCCATAAACGAACGCAAAAAATCTAAAAGTAAAAATCATTTATCAAGAAATTAACAAGCGTTAGGAATTATATTATTTATTTAAATTCTGCCAGGAATTAAATAGTCTTGCATTATTTATTGTTCTATCACGGCAAATAATAGTAACAGCTGTCCCTTCCCCGTACAAGTTTTGGATTCTGAATGTTACTCGTAAGAGGGCGAAATATAGGATGAGTATTATTATTACTATTATCTAGATAATAAGTATTATACTCAATTTAATTTTATTTCATTTCGTTTGTTGGTCCTTCGGTTTTATTCGTGTATGTTTGACAATTTTTCTTGTTATCATTGTTATGCTTAAAAACAAGTTGAGAAACTGATCAAATCTAATCAGAAGCATATCGAGACTCGTTTAGCGGAGTTTGAGGACGTCACGAGTGACCTTCGTAAACCGATCGGAACGTGACCTTGATGTGAACAAAAATTACCAGAATGGACCTTGGCGATTTCCCATGCTATTTTCCATAAGTACTCAAAAGCTACATAAAGCCCAGCGCGACAAACGCAATTTTCTTCTCTCCGCACAAGTTTGCTAGATTTAGTGTAAACAAGGTGTTAGGGTAGAAGCCTAAATAAATAAAATTTAAATTTTATTATTTTAAATTTCCAACATTTTAAATTACATTGCATTTCTTTTGCGTCGTTTTCTTGAAATTTTTTTTTTTGAACAATTACCTTAAGTGAAACGTTTGTCAATAAAAAATTACTGGAAAGCTAGAATGTGACCTTTCTGTAGGAAATTTAGCTAATGGCCGATTGCTTTCCGAGTCGAACCGTAACTCGCATGTGAGCAAAAGGCATTGTTTCCGACCTTCGAGTTTATTCGAAAGTATGGAAGAGCCATTTACCGACGCCAGGCCGGGGTAATCAGAGCAAAGCAGAGAAAATTTAAAAAGCAAATACCACCGCACCGGAAAAGATCCGTATCCTCCGTTCTAGAATAGAAAAAAAAAGATGTTTAGGGGGGGCGTACAACCTTTTCACCAAGGTGATGGTAAAGCATTTTAATACGATTTTTTGAGCCGGGCGAATTTCCCCAGGGTCGATGCCATGGGCGCACTTTTATCAGATTTCTATTACCGATTGAAATTGATCAGAAAAATTTGATGCAATTACATACGTTTGTTTATTGAACTGTTTTAGAATCACTCAACTAAAATTTGAAATCCGCTTCTATTAAAAAATTGGATATGTAGAAATTAAAACAATTTATACATAGAACAAACCGTAAAAATGCAGATGTCTAATATTACCAATCAAAATTTTATTAATGTTCATTTAGACACTGTCAACAGGAGTTTTGATTTGTCATTTTATATTATTTTTTTAACAAACTGTATTTTAATTTTTAAATTTTTCCTTTTTTTGAATTCAGGGCGGGAATAAGTTCAATTTTTTACAAAGCTAAGTAACATTAACAATTTGATTACTTCCCCCAAATTTAAGAAAATATTCTAATTCAATTATATTTATATATATATTTGTTGCGCCTATGGAGGATATCGGCTTTCGTTCTATACGGACAAGGTGAGTGGCGAAGGGGTTTTAGCTCCCCGGGCAACAAAGAAAACTTGGAAAAAGAAACGAAAGAATCGTTCGCTAATGAAAACGAATGGAAGCCCAACGTTAGTTTCAAAGACAATATTGCCACCGAGAAGTTAATATCACCATAGCTTCGTCTTTTCCGGCGGACGGAGCAGGATGAGGGAGGAGGTGATATCCAACCGAAGAAAAACTTGGAAAGATTTTAATTTTAGCCAAGAAAAGAAATAATTGTTTCTTGAAACATTTGCGTTTTAAAGCTAATAATCTACGATTTAATTTTAAAATATCTAAATAAAATATTTAACGACCGTAAGTTCGGTTATCAATAATTTCTCCTAAAGTCTATTTGACTTATTTTAGAATTTTAATCATATCCATAAATAACCCTATAACATAAGATACCATTAAATTCTTTATATCCTACTAAACGATTACAAACGATAATGATCGGATAATTTTTATAGCAATAATTTGAGCTAACGCCGGTCATAAACAACCGTTGTAATTTAATAAAATCTTGTTTATAGGGAAGAAATTTTAGGGGTAATTACAAAATTCTTTATCCTCTGTACCAATAAAAATTTCGTTAAAGTGTTGCTAGTAGAGGTAGGGGATAGAAAGAATATATTTTAAAAAGTGTAAAAATAAATATTTTTAGTTTATTTGGTTTAATTGGGGAAATATAATGAAATGAAACTGTATAACCCAATATTTTTTTTCCTTACTCCTAACTGAAATTACTGCCCCATTGGTTATATTATGGTAAATAGTGCACAAATTTAAGACCAAATTTTCCTTATTCCTTAATCATCTCTATCTTAAGATCGTAATGAATAGCTTTATATTAATTGACCCACCAGAGTGTAACATGTAAACATGTTCGTAATAAATTAATATTATTAAAATTATACAAGTCTATTTTAATTTAAACTCATTATTTAACTTTGAATTTTAATGAATTAATTAACATTAATACATTGCGCGCCACCTATTTGTTAATTTTAGACCTGGTGTAGATTTCTGTTTACTCTAATGAACAAAAGTTTCTATTAATCGAGGTAAATATGTCATATTTGTCTCGTGTTTAGAAACGAACGAGTCGAAGCTCCCTTTTTTGTGGTACCATCGAAAGAAATACATTGTACAAGTGTTTTTGTATGTGAATTTGTAAAAACTGTTAAAAACATGTAATTTCTTTTGTCTAATAACATTTTATTCAAATATATATTTAATAATATATTTTTCTCGCTGTTAAATTTTTTTGATGCCGCTGTGTTTTTATATAACATTGAAATTTATATTCACATAATATTTTACTCGTTTTTATTTAATAACATTTTAATTATGTTAAAATTTGGCTTTTAGCATTCTTAACTACCGGAAACGGTAGCCAGGTTGGTTAAGGCATCAACCTTTATACTTGGTCAATGTCCAAGCCGTGGGTTCGAATCCCATTGAAACTCAAGTAGAAAAAAAGTTGGATCAGGGCTAGTAGATGAAAATAGATGTTAAAATAAAGCAAGCAACATTTTTAAATATATTTTAAGGGAAGTTTTTTTTTCAATTCTTCATGCATTTTTTTTTCACCATATGCTGATATTTTGCCACAAGTTTCACTAGCTTAGCATACTTTTTACCCATATGATGATTTTTTTTATACTGATATAAATTCCTTTATACCGAGACAAATTTCACCATCTGGTAATAATTCTATTTATTTTAGGTTAATTTTAGCATCTATACAGTGCGAATGTAAACTGTTACTCCCCCTTCCTGCTAACTTTTGTTTTTATACATTAAAATATTGGAGAAAATACTCGTGACAGGTCGATTTTTCATTTTGATCAAACATATCCCTATAATACAAAATTTACCCTAATTTTAACCCTTACGCAGAATATTTATCCTCTTGGAAATTTTAATTGGCAACAGTGGTCGACTGATAACTCGTTTGAAAGAATTTTTAATTCTCTATTTAACGGATTAAATAATTCTGCTCAAAATATTCTGCATTGAAAAACTGAAATATGAAAAAAGTGAAATGTCTACATTTAATTATAATTCTTTTTTTTATTTAAAATTATTTGAACTTAACGAAATAAAAACCATTTGAAATGAGCTATCATACGAGCCCTGCGCATTTTCTCGAATATTTTACTGTACAGAAGTTAGTAGGGGGGGGGGGGGTCATGCAAAACGCCCACTTTGTTTGTTTTTGTGCAGTAGATAAACACCTGGTGAGTGCTAATATTAAAAGTTATGAGTGTTAATTTAAGGTTATAAATTTAATAAAACAAATGCATAATTTGCATAAAACCATTTATTTTATTTTTTTGTGACTACATCTACCTGTATTATTAATATACAGTGTGTTTATAAATATTACGAAAAAAAAAGTCATTCTTTATAAAATGTTCCGAGTCTGAATTTAATATAAAAATTTTAGGTCGGATGTACAGGGTGCTAATAAATTAGGAAAACCTGAAAGTACCATTATTTATTGTTTTAGACAATTTTTTTATATTATAAAGTTATTTGTAACATAACACAAGGACTAAACCAAATTTTAAAATAAAAATTCTAAAATTTAAATTTAGAATAGAAATAATAATGTTTCGTCTATAATAGTAATTCATGGTACACGTGAAACAATTTCAGGTTTTTTAATTTATTAGTACTATTTATATCTGATTTAAATTTTTTTTGACAAGTAAAACTTTTTATAAATAATGTCGGTAATTAAAATTTTTTTCTCTAGTCAATTTCATCCAACTTTTAATTTAAACATTGATGAAATTTTACCTAAAATTATTGTTAAAATAAATTTTTTGGACAACAGACAAGAATACAGTGGCGCCCTCTAAATCATATTTTTTGACTTAGCTATAATTAAAAGGAATTACTAAATTAAAGCCTAAAAAGTCTCAAAAGTAAGTTCAGTAATTCTTTTAAAGTCAATTTTCCCTGTAAAGTCTCAAATGTAAGTTCATAATTCTTTTAAAGTCAATTTGCTTTTTTCTCAAATTAACTTAAAAAACGTTAAATTTATAGTTAAATTTATTATCTAATCAGAAAATAGTTTTATGGTTCCAAAATTGCCATTCGCATTTGATATTAAACAAGCGCTCAACTATAAGAGTTTTTTTAGTTTTCCTAGAATACTATTAAATATTTTTTTAGTGCCAAATATGGGCTTTTACAAAAAATAGTTAATAAAATAAGGCTATAAAAGTACATGTAGACAACGTATTTCAAAAGTCTGGAAACGGTCCTGGAATTCAAAAACTACTAAAGATAAATTGTCCAAATTCAAACGAACGTTTTCGAATTTTAAGCTCATGAAAATCTGAAAAAAGACGTCATTACTATATTTCGAATTTGGACAATTTATCGTTAGTAGTTTTAGAATTCCAGGACCGTTTCCAGACTTTTGACACATGCTGTATATAAATTGTTTTATGGGAGCGATTCAAATCGGTTGCTAAATAGGATTTTTCAAAACAGAAAAAAATGTAAAAATCAATGTTCTTTTTTTAGTGTTCAAAAGACTTTGATGTGGCCAACAGGACTAACCTCGAATAAATAATATATCATAAAACGCAAATGAGCCAACTTTAAGAGAGTAACAGAGGAGATTTTTCTTTACCGTAAAAAATATTAAAATCTATACAAGTTTTCGACGACTTATTCAATTTATGCTCAATTATTTTCCATTTAAATGGAGAAGTTTAACACTTTTTTTATCAATGAAACTGAAAATTTAAGCAAAACTGAACAAAAGTGTGAAAGTGAAATTAAGATATCTTAAAAACTAACAAAGTTATAACATTTTAAATTCAGTGGCCTGACGTCATTTCTCCGCCTACGAGACGGTATTTTAAACAAAACGGCGTATCGCACTTCTTTATTCTCGTTATTCCTCGCATATATTAGTCCAAAAGCCAGAGTAGGAAAAGTATTTTCTACCATTTTTCTCGTACGATGCACGGTTCACGAGATATTTCACAAAACGTGTTTTTCAAGATGGCGGCAGACACTCTCGTCCCCGTCCCACCAACTTGAATTTACTTTCAGGGGACACGTTCTAACAATAAAATCTTTGCTGTAGAAGATTGCAGAAAAAAGTACCTGGCTTTTGGACTATATTTTGTTGTGTGACAGTTAATAAATTACGATGACGGAAATTAAATTATAGTCAGACAAGCGTCAATCGTGTCGTGACATGGAATAAGAGTTTGGTTTGCAGTACGGCACTTTGGCTATGCGGAAACGTGACGTCATACGCACGATAATCCGCGATAAAAGCAACAAATTTAATATTATATTTCTCCGTTATTTATTGACCGATTTCAAAAAATTTTTTACCGATTTATTAGTTTTTGTCTACATTTTAGTTAAATGTAAAATCATATTATATTATCACTACCATGAAACTTCTCCATTGTTTTTTATTGCAATTTATACTGACAGTACGTCTTTTTATGCCTCTTTGTGTGATTGGTAAAATAATTAGGTCCTTATTGCTTTATCACATCTATAAATTTTTGTCGATCGACAATTAATGTCTGGAAAATTACATATAAATAAAATTTGAGCCATTAACAGATTGATATTTTTCAACTTGGTACAAAAGTATTTAGTTGGTTTAAGCTAATAAAAAAAATGAGGTAATAAAACACAAAATCTAGTACCACAACATATAATTTCACCTAAGTTTAGAAGTAGGAGGGGACGGCAACTAGTTTCGGCATGAAAGCCATCATCAGGCCTATAATACAGACTATCGAGAAAGAAAGATTTTTTTTACAGTAGTATACAAACTTACCAAATAATTTATTAAAAAGAACGAGTACTTAAATTGTGGATGGTTGCAAGAAGTAATTGTTGAATTAAAATATCTGTGCGCCCACAGGGAGGGGGAGGTGAATAAAAGTAATGGGGGTACATAGGTGGTACTAAAAACCAAAAACGTAAAGGAACAATAGGAAACACAGTTTAAAAGAAATTTAATTAATGAGAAAGGAAGGTAATTCATGAAAAATTTAAAACAATTTTGGTGTATCCAATTTTTTTCTGTACCACTAATACTACTGAATATTTCGTATACAATATACGCCTAGCTAATCTTGTATTAAAATTCAATTTACCTCGACGTAATAAGATTTCTTTCACCTGGTTCGCGCTAAATATTATGTTTGCTATATAAATCTAGATCTTTGTTAAAAAATAAGAACGGCGTTATTAGTTGAATAGTTACACTGTAAAATTGAATTAAAATTGAAATTGTTAAATATATATTTACCATTTATCACATATTATTTTTATTTTGAGGAATTAGAACAATTTCAGAAATTCAGTATGGAATTTATTTAAGAAAGAACAACACTTCATCATGATTAATGAAAAATTACAAAAGGTTACTTATTTTTTCTTTATAATACATGAGTAGTTTTAAGTCTACAAATGCGTTAATCATCAAGCTACATTTATTATTTTAATTGTTTTATTATTATGGAAAGAAAGAAAAAAATTGTTGAAAGCAAATGCCTGGTTGGTAGTTAATAAAATTTGGTTGGTTACTGCAGAATACATTTATTCCTTTCTTTTGTATTTCTCATAAACTTATCAGTATCGACATCACATACATTTGATAACGGGAACAATTCTAGATACTTCAAAACACGTTTTTAGCCCCCGCACATCAACCAAAAACAAAATATGTAAATGCAAAGGCAGCCGGAGCTCTCTTTCTGAATCGAATCGAAAAAGAAACCGGCTCGTCGCTCTGATACGCCAGAGCCGCTTTTATGTGTGTTTAATGAATCGCGACCGAGCCGAAGAAGACGAAGAAAAAAATAAATTCAAGCGGTGAATCAGCTATCCAGTGCTGATGGCAGAATAATGGACTCCAATATCTATTCAAATTAGACGAAAAACTAGCGAATACATTAGCAAAAACTCCCTTTAAAAATTCATATCCCTTTTTTTTATAATTCGGGCGAGTTGACTTTCTTTATATGGGTTTAGCTGTTAACATTTACTACGTGAAGATATTGCATTAATAATTAAGCAGTTATTTAATAACAATAATAAAAAAAAACATAAATATTTATAATTTGGAAATTACAAAACATTAGTCCCAAAATTATACAGCTGCTTCCTAATCATATCAAAAATTTCTATAATATATTGTTAGGATATACATTATTTAACCAATGATCTACAATGGGGTGGGTTCTATAAAATTGAAAGAAATAATAAACATTACAAATTATATAAAAAAATTATTATCGTGTTATTTCATTTTTCTCTTTCTCTTCTGATTCCTGTAACACTTTCACTTCATCTGCTTCATCTGCTATTTCTTCACACCTCCTTGATCTCCTGGTTTCCACTATCTGATTTCTATTAGCTCTATACTCTTCCTTGCTTTTATGTCTTCCAATACAAATCATCTTCTTATATCTTGATTATTTTATGTTATAAATTTTATATTTTTTTTATATACTTAATTTACTGGTTTTCTTCCTCATATCACTTCCTTATATAAAACTTTTGTATATAGTCGACATTAAAATTTTTTCTTTCTAATTGACATTTTGGTTATTCTCTCTTTCTTTAATCTCGTAAATCAAATGGTGTAGATAATTTTAAATGTCTGTGGCAGTATTGAAAGACAAAAAGAAAAAAAAATCAGTTTAAATCATACATTTTGAATATTGTTCCAATAAAATTTAAGTTAATTAATTTAGTATTTTATTAATCGACCCTTACCAAAAATTATTTGTTATTAAAAACAAGGTTTAAATTTATTTTTTAGCAGATTTTAAATCTGAACGTAGTTTTCGATTTCCGGTGCAATCTTTCCCAGAAGAATCTTTCCTAGGACAATTTCTTCTGGACAATTCTTCTTGGACAATCCTTCCTAGAAAATGCTTCCTGAATAATTCTCCCCGCAGCAATTCTTCCCCGCAGCAATTCTTCCCTGCAGCAATTCTTCCCTACGACAATTCTTTCCCACGGCAGTTCTTCCCCGTGGCAATGCTATGCAATGCAACTGGTCACTTTTTTATGGATTAAAAGAAGTTAATTAATTTTATTATTTTATTAATTGACCGTTAAAAAAATTATTTAAATTATTTATAATTAAAAACAGGGTTTAAATTTATTTCTTAGCAGATTTTAAATCTGAACGTAGATCTTGATTTTGATCAATTTTTGTTTATAACAATATTCGATATTGTCAAAAATAAGGGTTCAAATTTCGAATCCATGACAATCCTTCCCAGGACAATCCTTCCCAGGACAATCTTTCCCAGAAAAATCCATCCTAAGGACAATCTCTCCTGGACAATCCTTCCTTCATAATTCATCCCCATGACAATTCTTCCCCACAGCAATTCTTCCCCACATCAATTCTTGCCTACGACAATTATTTCCCACGACAATTCTTCCCTGTGGCAATACAATGCAACTTGTCACTTTTTTTTATGGATTAAAAAAGTTAATTAATTTACTATTTTAGGAATCGACCCTTAAATTATTTATAATTAAAAACAGGGTTTAAATTTATTTTTTATTACAATTTAAATCTGAACGTATTTTTCGATTTTCATTAACTTTTGTTTATAACAATATTCGATATTGTTAAAAATAAGGGTACAAATTTGGATTCCATGACAATCCTTTCCAGTACAATCTTTCCCAGGATAATCCCTCCCGGACAATCCTTCCTGGATACTCCTTCCCGGACAATTCTTTCCTACGACAATTCTTTCCCACGACAATTCTTTCGCACGACAATTCTTCCCCACGACAGTTCTTTCCCACGACAATTCTTTCCCATGGCAATTCTTTCCCACGACAATTCTTCTCCGCGACAATTCTTCCCCGTGGCAATGCAATGCAACTAGTCACTTTTTTATGGATTAAAAAAAGTATATTAATTTAGTACTTGAGTATTTAACAAAAATGCCTATAAATAGGTTAACCTTTATAAATTTATGATTTAAGAAATAAATATTAATGTGGCAGCTGAAGTCAGAATAACTCGTGCGCGGATCGCTCATGTATTATTTCACAATTTATGAATTTTAAGATTATAAAAAAAAAATAAGTAAAAGGTACAATAATATATATCAACAAAAAAGGAAACAAAAATACCCTTAACCAGGGAAATCTTTATAAATTTACGATTTAAGAAATAAAAATTAACACAATTTACAAAACTTAAGGTTATAAAAGCAAGAAAATAAAAATTTATTTTTAAATATGTGAATATGCCTCATAAATTATCATTAATTCAATGTGTACAAAGAAATAATAATATGAAATGTATTTTTATTAATATAAATAACAAAAATAATATAAATAATAGAATTCTACTTATTCCTGAAAAAAGTACATTCCAAGAAATAACTTTCCATGCCTCTCATCGATCCTTAAAAAAATATTTATAATTAAAAACATTGTTTAAATTTATTTTTTGATAGATTTTAAATCTGAACGTAGTCCATGATAATTCTTTCCAGGACAATCTTTCCCAGAAGAATTCCTCCTAGGACAATCTCTCCTGGACAATTCTTCCTGGATAATCCTTCCTGTATACTTCTTTCCCATGACAATTCATCCCCAAAGCATTTCTTCCCTATGACAATTCTTTCCCCACCAGTCACTTTAATAATTTTTAATAAGACAAAATTTGTAAAAAATATATAATTTAGATTAAAATGACAACTAATGTTTTGTTTTAATTAATTTTAAAAATCTTGAAATCAATCTTATTCTGGGAATAATTCTCACTAAATTGTCTTGTGATGGATGAAATTTTACGTTTAAGGATTGTCCGGAATAAAAAAAAATTGCGATCTGATGGTTGTATTTTATATTGAAAACAACGCAGTAATAAAAATTCTGACCGGAAATGATTATAAGAATATATTCATCATTAATGATTCAAAACTAACTTTTATGACCATAAATAACTTCTTATTATTTATTAAGAATTGCATTTAAATATTATATTATCTACTAAATTAAATTAATAATTCTATTTTTATAGTTCTGTCATGTTTCGCCTCATTGACACATCGATATTGTTCAAAAATCTTGAGTCACCTCTAACGTCACATTTCACAATAATATTTAAGATATATTACAATGCGGTTGCACATGATCAATGATTCAAACAATATATTTGAAAAAAATATATATTTAATAGGAAAGCTATACTTAGACCAAGGATCAAGAACGAAAAAATAAAAGTCTCATATATCATTCTTTGAAACATTAACCCATGAAATATGAGACCTAATGTCACATTTACGATGTTGATTCATTTTATCCGATAGTTTACCTAGTTACAGAAATTGCTTCGAAAACAGGGTAGGGCAGTGTAGATCAGCAGCGTACTAAAAAATAATAAATTATTTTCAACTATTTTAATTAAATCTCATATTATAAATATAGTACAATAAAACTTACCATCATTATTTATACGTAGGCATAATTAATAATTACTAAGATAACAACAAAGTTAAACAACGTCAAACAATATTGTATGAATGTAAACTACACCACTGGACAAGCTGAGGCTGGGTGTTTACAAAATTAACTAATTACATCCGTTATATGATCGTTGCTTACTAAAACTACTATCACCAAATTGTTTGTTTTACCAGAAGTTATTGCCAATTTGCTAGTTTGTATAGAACAATTTTATTTTTCTAAGGTTTGGAAGTAACTAAAAACTGAAAGTGTTTTATATCAAGACAACAAATGGTTAATTTAAATTAGACGGTTCATTAAAAAAATAATTGAAGAAATGTATATAATTTAATTAATATATTAACTATATAAATTCTCTGACCGAACATTCTTGGAATTAAGCCAAATTAACAATTAATTTATTTTTTTTTGTTCCAGGTACGTTACACTCTGTCTACATACATAAATAAATGTATAGTTAATTGGTAAGATAATTATTATTAATTAACCTTCTATAATTGCTTATAATTATACTCTAGATGTATTTCATTAATTCAAATTATTTTGAAATTTTCTGTAATTATGAAATGTGGTAAATTTTAAACAACCAAAAACTGGCGCAGTAGGTGGGATTATTCGGTTACTGATTCCAATATTGTGACAAATTCTAGTAATTTCCTTGTTATAAATATCTTACTCGAATCATTTTTGGATTTTTTAACTTATATTTTATTTCAGGATTTATTTTATAAAGTATAATTTCGTAAATTATTTATTTTTATTATAATTTAGTAAAAAAAAATGAAATTTGAATTTTATTTATCTATTTTTATAATAACAGTAAACAAAATGTCACACATGATGAAGCTAAACAGATAAAACAAAAGAGGACACAAAAAAAGAAGGTATTCAAAGGATAATGTATAATGAAGGGAAAATATAAAACAAAATGAAAATCTGATAGAAATTAATATTATTATCGAGAAGCTGAAGAAGAGAAGATAAAAAAAGGACACAAAAAGAAGAAGCTATTCAAAGTATAAAACAAAAATAAGGGAAATGATGAAGAAGATGGAATGGACAATGACCAAAAAAAATTATAATTAATGGAGAAGCTGAAGTTGAAAGTAGAATGATGGGATATGAAATGATGGTACGAGTAGAATCAGTGAGTCACCAAGAAGTCTTTATACAGTACGACATGCTAAGAAGAGTAGAAGAAAAATAAAGAGAAAATAATAGTCAGGATACAATGTTAAAAGCAATAAAATGATATGAAGATAATGGACAATAAGTTGGAAAAAAGAAACGAAAAGAAAGGAATTACAAAGAAGAATTAAAAATATATTCAAGAAACAAATGAGAATACTCAAGAAGCAAGTAGGAAAACAGATGAAAAAATAAAAAAAATGGAAAACAATTTTACAAATTTAATAGTTGACTTGAAAAAGGATATTCAAGATTTGAATAAAATTAATGGGGCAATATGTGTGCAGAAAAATCTCGGAAAATGCTGCAGAAGATAATGGAAATAAATATGAAAATGCAGCAGTAAAAGAAATTTTGGAAATGGAGATATACACTGATATGGGAAGAAAATAAAAGCAATTATTGAAATTAAAGAAAATGTAGCAACAATCTATATTTTTTCCTGAAACAATAGGAAAAAACAGGAATAAATAAAGGAAATTGACAAAATTGGAAAAATATATGGAAAAGTAAAAAAAACAGGAAATAATGTAGAAAAATAGAAGAAAACAAGAAAATTATGAAAACGGAAAAAAAATAGGCAAAATTTGAGTAATAAGAAAAATAGGGTGAAATAGGACATTATCGACAAAAATAGAAAAAATGGAGAAAAACAGAAAAAAACATGAAAAATAGGAAAAAACCAGGGTAAAATAGGGAAAAAGAGAAAATAGAAAAAAAAGCAAAGAAAAGTGCGAAAATAGATAAAAATTAAAATAGCAGAAAATGGGAAAATATAGGCAAAATAAAAAAAAAATAGGAAAAAAATTGAGAAAACAAGAAGAAATAAGAAAAAACAGCAAAAAATGGGCAAAAATAGAAAATTAGAGAAATATAGGCAAAATAGGAAAAACGGGAAAAAATAGAAAACATGAAAAATAGGGAAAAAAACAGTAAAATAAGGAAAAAGGTAAAGAAAGTAGGAAAAATAGATTAAAATAACATCAAAAAATGGCCAAAAATAGGTAATTATAGAAATATAGGCAAAATAGGAAAAACGGGAAAAAATAGAAAACATGAAAAAACTATGAAAAAAATATGAAAAAACAAAAAAAATATGGAAAATAGAAAAATATTGAAAAAACGAAAAATAAATGGGGAAAAAGGAGGAAAAAGTAGGGAAAAATTGGAAAATATGGAAATATGGGCAAAAATAGGAAAATGGAAAAAAACTAAAAATAGCGATAAAAAATAGAAAAAAAATAAAAGAAAAATATGAGAAAATAGGCATAGACATAAATTTTAATGTATTACGGTCGAATTTCTACCACTAGTTATAATTAATAAAAAACTATATAGTCAAATGAAAATAAACAAAAATATAATACAGGATAATGTAAGGTAAATAAAGCAGTTTAAATAAAAATGGAAGAAGAAATAAAATGGATGAATATAAGATTACAAGAAATAACGAAAGAAACAGATTATGGTGTGGTATAATTATGGAGGAAATAGAAATTGTAAAGAAATTAAAAAAAATACAATGTATAAAAAAAGTAAGTTATAAAGAAAATATGACTAATAAATTATGATAAATATATAGTTATTCAGAAAACAAGATTAATTTGGAAGAAAATAAACTGATTATGGGAAATAATTCATATAACAAAGACAGTAAATTATATGAAGAAATTGCAATAAAAATAAAAGAGAAAGTGGAAAACAAGCATAAAAAACATACTGAAGTAGAGAAAAGGTACCAAAGAAAGGTTAAATTTAATAGTTAACAAAGTAAGTCAGATATTTGAAAAATAAACGCACTAATAAGAAATGTTTAGACTATAGAAAGTCATAAACAAATTTGGATACAAAAAAATGAAATTATAAGAAGCATTATTACAGGAAGTTGAAATAGAACATAATTAACATGTAGTATAGAAGTAATAAAAATTCAGAAACTTATAGAAGAATTATGAAATCAAGAAATTTAAGAATTTCAAAAAAGAGAAAAAAGAAGCAGATGTAAAAAAAATAATAGGATAGAATAATAGTGAATAATAAGAAATCTCAGAAATAAATAGAACGCAAATAGAAGAATATCCAACAGAGAAGAAATTTAAGAAAGAAACTTATAAATAAAACCCCAATGAAGTATGTTTAAAAAAATAGAATGAAAGTGGAGAAAAAAATTATTAGTAATTAGTGTAAGAAAATAGTTAATTAATAAAAAAAATAAATATGAGGTTAAATAAGAAAATTACATAATCAAAAATAAATATGTTAATAGAAATGAAGAGGAATTATATGAAGTTTATAATAAAGTAAAATAAATAAAAGAAATGAGGCCGGCTCTGGGTCTGATGGAATGTACGTAGAATTAGTGACTCACCGTGTAATAAATCCATCGACTATTCGGAAAACGGCGACCTGAACATTCCAGATCAAGCATAATTGGCATAAATAAGATAAAAAGAACCGGCAGGAGTTAATTGAATTGTGTATTTTGGTTATTTTTTATAATTCGACGGAGTGTTTAAATTGAAAGCGAACATAAAATACAATATTATTACAAAAAATGTAAAATTATAAAAAAGGAAAGAACTAAAAATAATATATGAAAATATTAAAACGTTTTAAAAGAAATAAAATTGGCAGGGTGAAAACCAATGAAGTATGAAAAAAAAGTTTGAGAAACGAATAAATGTTATAAAAATTAGGAATATTTTAGACATTAGTTTAAAGAAAAGTAAAAATATTTTGAAGTAAAAAAATAGTGTTTGATAATTTTTCATAATTTATCAAACTGCAACGATATATACGATTTTCAACGTGAAATAATCATTTTATAAATTTTAAATAAAACAACATGTGTCTCGGTTAGTAGTAATATTTTAGTTTTTATGAAACACACTGTAAATGTTTTATCTAGTTATACTAATTTTATTAATTTTAAATTAACATTTCCAATAAAATTTACTTATTAAAAAAAAAGTATAATCAAAGTAGAGACATTTCTCAGAAATAATTTCAAAGTGACAAAAGTAATGGAGTTTCAAATAAATTTCTTTAAATTATTAACTAGGTAGACATACTATGCGAAGCCTTCCTTTCTACCTACCGGCATTTTCGATGGTTATTACATAAGTAGAGTAGAGCTTTCAAAGCGGTAAGCTTCTCCTAAAACTTTGATTTCCTGCGCTCTATTCACAAAACTTTGATTTCCTGCAGTATTATAATAACTAGATCTGTTTTTCTTGGTGGCCTTCTTGCATCGCATCGGCAACAGTGAAGTACACCCGTGCAAATAAATAAAATCTAAATTATATTTTAAAAAAAATTATATTTTTCTTAGTGTATATGTGCCCAAGAAAACGTAAATTTAATACCTTAAGGTATTTGCATAAATTTACCTGCTAATAAAATTTCTGGCAGAGTTGTTTCCCGACATCAAGGTAGGAAGACGAAATCCTCCCATTCCTAATTATCTAAGTTTCAGAATAATGTTTGGCAAAGTGAGAGCAAACTTGCAGATGTTTTAAAAATTTGAATATCCCGACGAAAAGGCATTAAAATTTAAATTATTACGACCCCATTCACTTTGGTGTTGCATCGCACAGAGAAGACTTTCAGAACTAAAATCACGTAATTATCTGTTCTTTTTTTTTGTTAAAACGGAGGTGGGGATTGTAACCATCACGTACGCCGTTTGCAGTTAAGATAACGGTATCGTGGAGTAGGAATTTCAGAGAACATGAAAACAAAAAAAAAACGAGTTTATACGGACACCAAGATTCTTATTATTTACAATTCATTTTCTATAATTTGTTATATGGCACGTCAGAAAATGGCGCAGTCAGTAGAATTTTGCATTAGACTAATATGTTAAATTATAATCTTTTTATTTTCATTTAATTCCTGCTCAAAAGTTTTGCAAAAATTTTTATTAATACTTTCCTCCAAGTCTTTATCATTCTCTGTATAACCTTTTAAAATGTTTATAAGTTCATGTGGTACATTCAAGACGAAATTGAAAAGTGAGCAGACCATTTGCCATGGAATTCGTCGTATACCCCGCATAAAACTACTCGTTCTACAAAAGAAATTCTTTGTTTGGCATCCAGTCCCTCAATATAGTTCCTCTCCTGCATGAGCAGAAGAGCACCATCAGGAATACAGACGGTCAAAAACGATTTCGGTTTTACGGCCAGACTCTCGTCTGTGTATTACGGAGCATAGAATGTGTAATAAACGTACGAGGAAACAAAAAAGAAGCGATATATACTTATATAGATACACTGAAAAAAATCGCTTAAGGCGTTCAGCAACACGGGAATTAATCTACTATTTTAATACAAATCCAAATTTTATTTAGGCTGATTTTCACGTTGTTTATGGTTTTTTTAAAATGCTTATCCCAGCTTAATTTTGTATCTAAGTTTACACCTACATACTTCACCTCCTGAGGATTAGTGTGCTGTTTTTCCAGGATTGACTTTGAGGTCTTCCTTAAAGCACTATCTCTTAAGAACATTGTTTTATATGGTCTGAGACACTATTTTTAAGCTTCCCACCGCTGCAAGTATCAGCACGTTGTATACATGCCACTGAGTAAAATATCCGTCATTTTTTAACTCGTCAATTACCAAGTTCCACAGTAGAGGGGATAAAACTTTTCCATGTGGACACCCTTTGTAGATTGACATCTTTTTAGTTCCACCCAATAATAATAATTCAGCTTTTCAGTGGCATAGTTTTATTCACTAGAATCTGGCAGATGTGTTTGTAGTAAATAGATCAGCTACGTTGGTAGTACTGCAGGTATAGAGAAATCAAAGTGGAGAAAATACTAATCCGCTAGAATGATAACAAGCCGTGCGCCTCATCTTTTTATTATTTAATATTCGTGCGGTC
The DNA here is from genome assembly GCA_963243735.1 of Neocrepidodera transversa. Classification (NCBI taxonomy): domain Eukaryota; kingdom Metazoa; phylum Arthropoda; class Insecta; order Coleoptera; family Chrysomelidae; genus Neocrepidodera; species Neocrepidodera transversa. Next base: position 17,620,369 of record OY725343.1, read on the forward strand.
CAAGCATCAAGTCCATAGGCGACAAATTTATTTCATTTTGAATCATTTCTAATTTTGTTATTTTTGGTCAGATTTTAATTTGATAAATTATTAGGTCTATTGAAGAATATCGCCACCACTTTTCGCTATGTTAGTATCATCAGGAGTTGATGATAAACTGGGTGAAACGATATTCTTGAACATTGCTGAAAACCAAATCTTTCTAATTCCCAACTTACATCATTAGATTTTAAATGTGACGTACAATAAATACGTAGAGATAAATCATCCATCCACTTGGCAATTGATAACTGGGAAAATAAAAATGGAAGGACAAGGTGAAAACGCAACCATGGAATAAATAATGACAGCGCTTATTAAAATAAAGGAGAACACAAAGAGGTGATGTGAGAGCAGATGTATAACACAAATAGGAGAGATAATTAATATTTCCAACCAAATTAAAGAAGTGACAAAAATAGAAGAAGTTAAAAAAGACGAATCAAAAATTGAAGAAAAAATGAGAAGTACATTTGATAACCAAGATCAACGAATGATAAGAAGAATAAGGAATAAATATGAAGAGGTATATGAAAGTATCAACAAACAAACGTCAAAAATATATGAAAAGATGGAAGCTGTAGATGTTAAACATGATTTAAAAGAAAGACGTATGAGGATAGAGATGAGAGACTTTCAAAACCAAATAGAAAAAAAGTTAAGCTAATGGACTAAAGAATATAAAATATCCAGAAAATTAGAATCAGAAGATACAATAATAAACAAGGATAGGTTATAATTTGAAATATGGTGATGCAAGAAACTAATTAAGGATTTAGAAAATATGTTGACAGAATAGAAAGAAATAAGACATTGGAAAAAATGGGTCACAAAAGCGATACAAGGAATAGTAAAGACAAGGTGAAATTTAATGGAATAGAAAGAAGTGCGAGGTGGGGAGAACAAATCCAGATCAAAGTCAGGAAAGATCTTTACATGGGAAGATTTAAATATACAGAAATATGTGATGGAACATATAAATAAGAATGGGTATCTGGAACCCAGAATGGACACTTCAGACATTATTAAATATATTTGGCAATCGAAATTAGGGATTATATGGCGTTGAAAATTAAAAAACATTGTACTTAGGATATTAAATATATAAGAAAAACATGCGCAATAAATAGCTTTGCCAAAAGGATACTAGCAACTATCTCCGTTAATATTGGTCAGATTTGAATGAAGATTAAATATTGAAAAAAACATCATGTGCAGTAGCTTTAGAAAAAGGGCATTTGCTCCTAATTTCGATATTATTACTAGGATTTTGACAGAACAGTCATTGGATTTGAAATAAGGCATATACGTAATAAGTAAGCATCGTTAAGCTTAAATTTTCGTTAATCATATCATACCTTATCTTTTACTTTCGCGCTACCAATGTACCCGAAAGTACATTTCAAACTAGGGGTAAAACATTAAATGTCCATGAGAGCAATGTAAAATATCGTTTAATGTACCCCAGGATACTTTTCAATTTGGAAGGTCAAAAAGTTTAACAGGAATATGAAAATTATCAACACTCCAGTATCTGATACGGGATAAAAAAGTCCATAAGAGGAAAATAAAATATATATATCATACAATGTACCCCCGGAGGTATATTTCAACTTAGGGAAAAATATGCACTTTAAAGAATTGAAATATATGTACGTAAAGAGCATTACCAAATTCAAAAAGATGATAAAAATAAAATTAAGCAGTGTCGTACAAAACGGGGGGAGCTCCTATACTACTCCTGTACGCCTCTGGTGAAAATGAGTTAACGATGTTTTTGGCAGTCATGTGCCAAATTTAGTAAAAAATATATATGAATTTCAAAGTTAAATCAAATAATTATTTTTAAATAAAACGCCTTGTATATGGATTCAGAGAAATATTTTATTCAAGTATTTTTTGGTTAAATCCTCATATTTTGGCTAAATGATTCTCCAGTACATCTATTAATGAAACACCTTGTGATACTTTTCCCACGAGCGCACAATTTAGTGGCACGAGCCGTCATGTGAATGCTGCAAATCAAGCTAGTGGGAAAAGAGATTCCGCACAAAATTTTTTTACGACTACGCTTTTTAGATAAAGAAAATTACTGAATTTTGCTTTTTTTCAATTTATAAATAAAATATGGAAAATTAATTAACATTTAAAATGTTACATTTTTAAAATTTAAATATATTGATTTTACTAAATCTATTTCTTTTACTGCTTATGGTAGACTAAAAAATTTAAATTTCTATTCACGATCAAAATTGTTTTTTTTTGCAATTTAATTGAAATATATCACCGATCCATACCGAACCAGTCGAAGCATATATTTTAATTAGAATCCTTCCATTTTGGTATTGGTGTATGTCTCTCGAACGATGAACCTTAATAATTCCTTATTAGGCAACGGTAAAAACGCGAAATTGTAAATTTTCATTAAGCTCGACTTTCATGTCCGAACCGAATGGGAAGCCATTAGTCGGCTAAGCAGCTGTATCCATCCATGGTAGTTCGAAAGACGAAATAATTCACAATTAGCTCCTAAAAATGTTGATCACGAATCCGAGAAGAAAAACGCTATATAATAAAATTTTTATTAAAAAAACTAAATTTTTCTGTATTGAATAATTTTTGGTAATCTGAAATAGAGAATATTTTTTATCTTATTAGCAAAAAACATAAATATAGTATACAAAATGCCCCAAACGAAATTGAGAAGAGGAGACAAAAAGAGATTGCAAAATATAGTAGATAGAGAAGAACAAAACCAAAAAATACCAGAAGTAAACATGGAGGAAAATAATGGACAAATATGAACAAAATAACGAATAAGGTATAGAAGAAAAAGGAGAAAAAAATTCAGATGATGATAATAAAATAATGGCAAAATAAGAACAAAGTACACAAAATATCGAATCAGGTTTAGAAGAAAAAAGAGAAGAAAATTCAGAGGATGATAATAAAATAATGGTAAAATCGGAAAAAATACACAAAAAGAAAGAAAATTCAGATGATGATAATAAAATAATGGCATAATAGGAATAATATACACAAAATAACGAATAAGGTATAGAAGAAAAAAGAGAAGAAAATTCAGATGATGATAATAAAATAATGGTAAAATAGGAACAAAATACACAAAATACCGAATAAGGTAAATGAAGAAGATATTTCTGGACTTGCTTAAGAATTTATGTCCGGTTTCTTAAGTATAACTTAATATCAATATTGAACTTAAGTCGATATTAGAATAAAATTATATTGTACCACTGTATTTTAAGTCGAAAATTGCTTTACGCCGGGTTTAAATCAGAGTCGCCGATTTTTTCGACTTAAAAAAATTTGACGTTTAACAATTGGACAATTACCTATAATCTTTTATAAGAAAAATATAAAGGCTAAAAAATTCCTTCGAAAAAAACACAGTTACAAAAGATTATTTATTTATAATAAAGTGTAAAATAAAATTCTAACCTAAAAATAGAAAATACTGAAATAAAAACTCAACTTAAAGCTAGGAAAACACGTGTTAAGAAAAAAAAATCAAATTTAAAACTAGAAAAAAAAACTAAAATAAAAAACCAACTTAAAACCAGGAAAATATGTGTGAAGAAAAAATAGAAATTCTAACTTAAAACTAAAAAAAAAACATAAAATAAAAACAACTTAAAACTGGAAATTCATGCATGTTTTTTTTTTAAATTGAAATTCTTGTTGAAATAACTTTTCTATTTGTATTAATTCTTATTAAAAAATTTTCCTTATGTATTAATTCTTATTCCAATTTTTTTTGCAATTCGAATACTTCATTTTTTTCTTTTCAAGGGGTGGCACTATAATCTCTTTGAGCTTCTTGTCCTTGCCCAAGATTTTCCTTTTGTCCGATTTAGTTCGGTATAATTTTCTTCTATTTCTACTATATTCTTCTTCTGCGCAATCAATGGCACCTACCATGATTAGCATTTCTAAAAAAATAACCAGTTAATTTCAATTATGTTCATCAAACAAAAATCAGATTTGAACTTACCTTCGGTAGAGATAAAATCTTTATCAAATAATATCTTCAGAGTACCACGATCTGTCTTTAGAAGAGGCAAAGGAAGTCCCTCCTCCTGTATACACTTCTTTTGTATATTGAAATCGTGCAAAAATCTCAAAAAAATTTTTGTCTCCAAATAACGAAAAATGTCATGAAACGTAGAGAAAATTGATTTTTCGCGAAAAAAAATCTGTCTGGATCTGTGGGTGTCGATACTGATTTCTTTCAAGGTGTTATGCAAGTCAAGATGCGTCGATTGATATCCATCTAAAAATTATTGGAAAAATTCCCATTTTTTTAAAAAAGAAAGGGAAATTTTCTAGTAAAAAGTATCAAATAATTGCAAATATGAACGAACATTGGACCTCTCGCTTCCGAATTCCTTACCTTAACCGACAGAGCATTTAAAAGATACATAAAGTTGATCTTGAGTTTAATATAAACAGTATACTTATAATTATTATATCTTGATATGTGTGTTTTTTTTATTTAATCTTGTTAATGAAGAATGAAGAAAAAACCACATAAAGACAGTTTCAAAAAGTCCAAAATAATACGTAAATTTGTTAGCTGTGGTTGTATGATTCATATTGTCAAAGGCAGTCTTCTTTTTTTCGTGGCCATCGTCTCTATGTTTACATTAAAATTGTTCAATAAGTATTTTTCGCGATCTCTCGATAATTATAGGTTACTTTCTGGCGCACCTATAAATTTTAAGGGATCAAAATAAACTACAACAGTTAATTAGTTCTCAAAGGAGCCTTCCTTTAAGCTTGCCGTGTGTGTCTCGTGTTCCAGTGGCCGTAAAAACATGAACATGGTCTATAATGAATCTAAAATCGTGATAGACACTAAAACTAGTTAAAACTAGTGTCTGTCTTCATTTTAATAAGTGACGAGTGATAAGTGATTATCAAAATTGCAGTTTTAGTTCATTTATGGAGTAATATATACACATACATATAGCAAGTAGACAATGGTTGATTATTGCTTGTGTAAATTATAGTGAATACTTTATAAATTAATTTTCTCTCTAATTTGTTTATTTTAATCTATTTTTTATCTATTTTAATCAATATATTCATTAATCGATCAATATCAATGACACATGTGCCACTTACATTTTGAGGTTATTTTTTTAATTCCATCTTTTTACAATCATTCCAACCCTAAATATCCAACTTTTTTATCATAATCGATACAATATCAATATAGTCAACCAATTTACACCCCATTTACAATTTAATCTAATTTATTCCCTTCAAAAAATACAAAATTCAAGGTATCCACTCGGCAGGCAACTACGTTGAAAAACTCCCATACAAAGTCCAAGAGCGGACATTCTTCCGTTCGAAGTCCGCTATCGGTCTTTGTATGGGAGTTTTTAATACAAAGTCCGCTATCAGATTTTCTTCTGAGCAAAGTCCGCTATTAGATTTTCTTTTGAGCAAAGTCCGCTATTAGATTTTCTTTTGAGCAAAGTCCGCTATCGGACTTTGTATGGGAGTTTTTCATACAAAGTCCGCTATCAGATTTTCTTCTGAGCAAAGTCCGTTATCGGACTTTATAAGGAAGTTTTTCATACAAAATCCGATATCGGACTTTCTTCCGCTGACTGAAACGGGCCGTAGTCTTGAAAAATCGCAAGAGCAAGAATGACAAATGACAAGTGACGCACACATCCCACTGCCTTTTAGCATCCAATCAAATACATCCATTCAAATTACCGCCAAAAACTAGCCAAGAGTGGCAATTGTATAAAAAAAATGTTGAGCATAAGATTAAACGGTACAATGTTGCCAAGTTTATCGAACTTAATTTTGATCTTAGCTAATACTTAAAATTTTTATCGTATATGACAGAATTTAAGCTCAGTACTTTTAAGTCGATATTTCATAATATTTATATTAAGTTCCACTCGAGAAACGGGTTAAAGGACCAAGAAATAAAGAAGCACAAGGATATTTTCAAGAAAAAGAGAAAGACGCCAAATTTATAAATACGTTATTACACATAATGAAAAATATATTTTTTTAAATAACATTTTTAAGAAATAAACAAAAACTGAGAAATGATAATAAAGAAATCAACAATAAAATGAAAGACGTAAAAGAATTAAGGAAAGAAATGGAGAAAAAACTTTAACAATTAAAAAAAGAATAAAATAGAGATATTAAAGGAAAAAATTTCTTAGCTACTTTGTCTCTTATTTTCTTATCAATAATCGTCATAGGAATTTTGGTTTTGTGCATTTTTTTATGATCTGTGGCTTCTGCCTCCCTAACATTTTCTTTCTTTTTATTTTAGAAATATTTAAATAAATAAGTCTAGTTAGTTAAAAATTTGATACCCTAATGTTTGTTTTTAGCCTAAATACAACGTGAAAAATTCTAAAATTGAATATTTTCTGATGCAACAAAATTGACCCTTCTCAATATAAATTTCTTAATAAAAAAAACATTGTTTTCTTGAGGGCTATTTCTAAAAAGTGTATCAAATGTTCCTTTAGCAGGCTGTTGGAAAATATGACAGCGACGGTCTCTATATCGCTATAAAGCTACGACTAGTTCGAAGGGAACAGGTGCCTCGGGGCTACAGACGTGTATACTTTGACGGAAGGAGCTTCTTCCATCGCTTCGGCGAGGCCGCCCTTTTTGAGAGGTCCTTTTTTACTTCGAAGAGTTTTCAAAAGAAAGTTGGAGTTGCCATATCGTGACACCAATATCTACACGCTCCGAGCGCCCTTCATCTTTTATTCAATATTTCTATAGGTTATATATTGAATAAGAGCGTCGTTCGGAAAATATTTATCGGTTTAGGACCGAAATAGGAGGTTATAAATCTTGAAGAGATTTCTGTTACCGCACGTCAATAATTACTGCAGCCAAGAACCGGAGAAATTTGCAATTGACTTCATTTTATTTGAAAAACGAATTTGGGTCGATTTACAATTTTCAGATTCCGATTTGTATCAATATTTGAGTTTTTTAACCACTTGATTTTTTGTTCATTTAGACTCTTTATAATTTAGTAGCTTATTATTATTCGTAGTAAGTGTATACTAATGCATCATCAATTTTTCTTATTGGACCAATTATCTTTTTAAAATAAAAAACATCTAGACGCTAATGACAATAATCCTTTAATTTGAAAAATACGTTCTAGAATTATTTTTCAACAAAATTCATTACTAAAACGTAAACACTCCACTATATTTATCTGATGCAGCTCACAGATTTCGGTTCATTACTGAATTTTGATCGAGTCGAAGAGAGTTAAAAGGAGAATCGGGTGAGAAGCTCACGCATGAACTGCACTGCTAGAGAGCAAACTTCTCTCTTTTTCTACAACCCTACCGTTCTATCCCGTTGGAAGATACGTTTCGACGTCTGCCATCGCATCGGTATCTTGTGTTCAATCGACCGAAAACTCCAATTAAAATTGAGAATGCCTCCGGCGAAACGCCGCGCGAATAAAGAACGAACCGAACTGCTCATATCTGGAAAGCGCCGATGACATCGCACTTGTGATCCTAGAGAGAAATAAGTGAAGGATAAAAAAGTTTTTTCCGTCAAGTGTTAAGTTTTTTTTTATAAATTTTCATTTAAATTAATAATACTGATTTTATATTAAACTTAATTAACGTTAATTTAGATTTGCTAAGAAAGTGCCTTTTTTTGGTTTATTTGACAACCTGATATGATATGATATATAAAAACTTCCACCAAACTGGGCTAGCCTGGCGGCACGTACCACCGGCATAACATGCCGGATTTTGCCGGAGTAAAAATTAAAGTAAAACTTCAATTGCGGCCGCCGGCATAATTTTGTTAGCGGCCCAATGTCGGATCAAAGGAATTTCTGTGGGCTACGCGAGTAGGTGTTGTAGGATCAGCTCGAGTACGAGTTTTCAATCAGTTTTGAATGTTTTACTAAATGGCACGTTACTTTTATACCCCAGATGATGACCATATTTCTACCAAATGGACTGAAACGAAGAACACTAGAGACAATTCAAATCGATACATTTAAAATGCCCAGTTTGTTGGGAGTCGAATTTAATTCCGCGACATTTTCCGCTGAGCTAGCCCAGTTTGGTGGAGCCTCGCCTTTAGACCTCAGCGTTTTGTTGGTATACCAATTTGAATTATAACCTATTCTGGTATTTTTCTAATGGTTTAAATTGTTTTTGAATGGTATGAATTTTTTAGTACACAGTCTATTCTTTGATACTCAATTGTAATATCATTAGACCGATCATTGATCATCGGAAAATATATAACTGAAAGATGAAGATTTTAAATTCACAAATAAAGAAAAAATATTGCTGGTGGAAAAATATCGAAATACAAGAAATTGAAAATAAAATTATCGAATTACATAATACCGAAATAAATAATATCGAATTACAAAATAAAGATTTTAGAAATTATGATATATCAAAAAACAATAGATCTAAAATTAAAATATCGAATGACAAATAGCCAAAAAAGTTGTCAAATGTGAATAAGTCAAAAAAATATTGATATCGAAATGCAATTTTCCAAAGCAGTAATATAAAATAAAAAAAAGCAAGATTGATTACTCAATGCAAACCGATATCTATCTGAATTCTCTTCCACTCGAATATTTTCAAAATAGATGATTGAATTAATTATTTATACAAGATGTTTCCAAATAAATGCGAAAATTTTTAGGGAATGATTTCATGTAAACAACTCTTAGGCCTGTCCTTGAAATTTTACACGCTTCTAAAAATGAGAATGATACTACTAGTACATTCTTATATTAAAAGTTAAAATAAGCGGAATAATTTTAAAAACTACGATTGAAGTCATAATTTGTGCTACTAAAACGTAACAGCCACCTACTAGATTCCATTTGCAAAAGATCCGTTCATGCGCGATATTGTATTTTATTTTTTTATTAAGGAACTATTACTTTTATGAAAACAATACAAGAGTTTTTTAACAAATCGTTCTTTTTAAAACATATTTGAAATCAAGAAATTTTATTTTGCTAAAAAGTTTTGGTAAAAAATTTAAAAGTATCACAACAAATTTTAAAAAATATTTATAAATAGCCTTTTTATTATTAGAGCACGCCCACAGAATGCTATTTTTAATGCTTCGCAATTTTACATAGCAAAAAAAATCTAGAGACCATTTCGGGACTTCGGCCCATCGAGCGAACACTTTTTATGCTGTGAAGCATTGGCACTACTTAGGCGGGTACCGGAATGGCTTGTGCGATCCTGGCCAAACTTCTCAAATACATGTAGGAGAATATTATACATATGTGCAGGGGAAAAAGTTCTAAAAATTTGAATTGGAAACAAGTTTTCCCATGCAAAAAACTTTAATTTGTATGGCGGGTACCGGAAGGGTCGGTCCGATTCTGCTTAAATTCAATAGGGTTCTTCCTTGGACAAAACTAACTCGGTAAAGTGAAAACCGGAACTCGTTCGGAGCTTTCGTTCAAAATTTACAGTGTTTAAATTCAGACCGACAGACAGACGTCCGGACAGGTTATTTTTGCATTTTCGGACTCAGGAAACTCAGAAACGTCAAGTAAAGTGATAAAAAGTAAGAAATTTTTTGCGTCATCACGAAAGTAATACTGAGGCTTTTGGGTCTCAGTAACTAATTTTCTTTCTCATTTTTGGAAGCGTGTGACTTTTTAAGGACATGAAAGACCCTCTTTAATTTTCGACAAGAAATTATCCCCTGAAACTTTCGCACGTATTTGGAAACATCCTGTATAGATGCTGTTATAAAATATAAAGACCACTTAACATGGTCAAAATTCTAATTTTTTGTAATATTTTTTTCTTTTTTCGATATTGTGTTTTTCAATGTTTTGTAATTGGATTTTTTATTTTTCCAAGTATTGTAATATATAATATTCTCTATTTGGATATTTGATAATTCGATTTTTTGTTTTTCGATATTTTGTTTTTCGATATTTTGTAATTCGATATTTTGTAATTCGATATTTTTTAATTCGATATTTTGTTTTTCGATATTTTGTGATTCCATATTTTGTAATTCGATTTCCCGTTTTTCGATATTTTGTAATCAGAAAATATTTTTAAATTCGACATTTTATAAGATATTTTAAATACGATAAGATTGATTTTCGATATTTTATTGTCCGATATTTTGTAATTCGATTTTTTATTTTTCAATATACTGTAGGTAATCAGATATTTTTATGTTTGATATTTTATAATAAGATTTTGAATTCGATAGTATGTTTTTCGATATTTTTATTTTTCGATATTTTTTCGATATTTTGTTTTTTGATATTTTGCTTTTTAATATTTTGTTTTTCGATATTTTGATTTTCAATATTTTATAATTTATTTTTTTGTTTTCATAGATTTTGTAATTCGATTTTTTTGTGATATTTTGTTTTAAATATTTTGTTTTTAAATATTTTATTTTTCTATATTTTGATTTTCGATATTTTGAAATTCGATTTTTTGTGTTGTGTTTCGATATACTGTAATCAATATTTTCTATGAGGATATTTTGTAATAAGATACTTTTACATTCGATATTTTATAAGATTTTAAATTCGATAGTCTGTTTTTTGATATTTTCTTTTTTTGGTATTTTATTTTTCGATATTATATTTTTTTATATTTTGTTTTTTAATTTTTTGCTTTTAGATAATTTGGTGTTCGATATTTTTCAAATCAGTTTTTTGTTTTTCGATATTTTGTAATTCGATTTTTTGTGTTTTTTATATACTGTAATTCAGTATGTTCTATGAGGATATTTTGGAATAAGATATTTTTATATCCGATATTTTATACAGATAGACTGTATTTTTTTTCTTGTATTTCATTATGTTGCAATCCAATCGCTTATTTATTGTATTCTAGTCCTTTGGACTATTCGTTCCACCAAGTATATTATACAACAATAATCTACCAAAAATTTAAAAATTATTATACCATATTTATAAATTCAAACCGCACTGTTATAACCTGTTAAATCTAATCAAATAATCCCTGAAAGATAAAAACGTAATAATCGAATGCTGCTTTTCGTATTTCATATCATTTAACTCTAATACCAACGCAAAATAATAAACTGAATACCTAAGTGCTGTATAATCTATAGGCATAAAATCTGTTTTAATAGTATGAACAATCCCGTTATAACATGTATATTATGTGTGGGATATAGTTGGAAAAGTCCATTAGACTGGATATGAACATACGGCAAAATTATAATTAATTTGAATTGTTGAAAAATATATATCAGATTTTAATCATTATCAATTAGACTGTAGAATTATCACAAAAAGTTAGGTAGATATCCAAAGCCTTTGACAAAATTGATCATAATTTACTACAGCAAACACCAATTAGGAAGGGATTGCTCAAATCTTTAAATTCGTCGTACTCCGCCCAATACTGCGCTACTTAATCTCTTCCTAGTTGGCGAATATAATAACAGCTAAACTTTTTTCATTAGGTTTTAATGATTCACTAGTAAATCTTTTTCGATTCTATTTGACAAATCGCAACCTTTACGTGTAGTGCTTGGCCATAAATCTGCATATTACAATCAAACACTCGGAGTACCTCAAGGATCAGTATTGGGTCCACTATTATTTTTACTGTTCCTAAATGACATTATCTGGCATCTGAATGTTTCGAATCTTTTATTTAAAGATTTTTTCTGAAATATCTGCTCTTTCGGATTGCATCAAACTGCAGGAAAATTTAGTTACCGTTAAACGTTAAAAACATGATGTAATTTTTAAATATTGCCACATTAGCATTATTTCAATTAATTTTAGACATGATTCATCCTTTTATTTGAACACAGATTAAGCCTAAATAAAAATATTACAAACATGTGTTTAAAAGATAAAGAAAGATGTTTACCTAGAAAAACTATCACAATAAATCCTTAATAAGACTTGCAAATTTTGTACAACGGAAAAAAAGATAAAAAACCCAGTCGTATGTCTTCTTCAGATCTGTAAACGCATTGTGTATGTTTATTTGTACGTTTAATAATAACAATACAGTTGTGTTATAAAATGTCTATCAAATGAAAGCTTTGCTTAAAATAATTAAATTGTGCCCTGACATTTCCCAAATACTAATTAACAGAGCGATATCATCAGCAAGAATCAGAGCGAGTGACAGTTCACAAAACACATCGCGGAGTGTGTCAACGCGTTTAATCGCTTTTTGTCACAGCTCGCCAATTCCAATCGAACACAACAATCAAATATATCTCTGCATTAGCTGAAAACCCTCTACCGGTCAAATTCCTGATTTGCGTGCAACGTCTACGTCCTAATGGATGTATACGCACCGAAAATGCGCATTCGGCCAAATTATCAATAGCACAAGACTAATTGTTCGATTAACTGGATACATAGAGCACATCAGGCGGCGAGTAACATCATTTTCGATTTCGAGTGCTAATGTTTCGGTTACGTACCAATCGGCTTGATGTAATTAAACATATAAATGGAGCCCGTACGGATGTGCTTTTATCCGATACCGATCATTTATCGCCCGAATTTGTTTAGCCTCGCCTCATTTAATCTAAGTCTGGCTACATTCCATTCACAGCACGTTAGGTTCTAAAGGAAACACGTTAAGATATGAAATTAGTAAATATAATTAGATAAACTTAAACCATAGCATAAATATGTGATTACCAAATATCTTAGAATATCGTAAATTAGTACTACAATATTTGAATGTACTACTTTAGGAGGCAGTTGTGACAAACGCACGAAAAATTTACGCTATAGAAATTGTTCGCCATAATGAATCTATACTTCATTTTAGCAACCGCATGAACCATATTCGTCACCTTAATCTTAGAAAAACGCGAAAATTGGACAAAAATTTTTGGCAACATTGCCAAGAAATACACTTGCTAGATATGTTTCGATGACTGTTGAATCCTTGGTGACTAATATTTGATCATGACCCATCTTAACCGAGTAATAATTTGCTTCTCGGTTTTTTTTACTATTTTTTCCCCACTTGTGTTTTTGCACCACTTTTTTTTCTCACACTTGCTTTATTGGCCCATTTTTTCTCAAACTTGGTTTTTTCCCATTCTAAACCTACTATTAATGTACTCCTTGTAAATTCTGGAAAAAGTTTAATAGAAACATTGTAGGAAATTTTATGCTCTAAAACTGAAGAACATTTTGCACTAAAGTGTATTGTTTGTCCTTAAAATTTAAAAAAAGGCAAAAAATCTTTCATGTGTATTCAATCAATGTCGGTCTTGAGGACCTTCTACTGTACCAATTTGAACCAAAAACTAATGGTCGCATTCGAGACACACACTGGCCCTTCATACCAAATTTCAGCTTGATTGGTCAAATGGTTCGGCAGTTATCGTGAAAGATTACACACAGACAGACCATACTCTGGACATGTTTTCAATCTTCTTGGGGGACCTGAAAATGGATGTTTCCATCGATATCTCGAATTTTGTTTTTGCTCGTTCACTATACTTTCCCTTTGATGGGACCGGGAAAGTAAAATTAAGTGTATTACATATTTGGATAGAGAAAAAATGGAGATTTTAAAAATGGGACAAAAAGTACAGGTCCGTATTTAAAAAATATAGTTGAGGGTGGCCCTTCATAGCCGAAACATTGTTTTCAAAAATTGAATATGCTATGATAAGTACGTGATATTTGGCTTTCAATAAAAAGGTTTTATCATTTTTTTTCTAGCTTAAAAAATTAAGTTCGTTAATTTCGGATTTTCCCAAATACCTATCTTGGAAACCGGACCTGATATTTAAATTTTGACAATAACCTTAAATTCGTCTTGTAAATACGCATCTTTTTTACCATTTAACCAACTTTGATAACGGTTTTGCTTGGAAAGTTTTCCGGGAAGTTTGAAAATTGCTAATTTTATAGATTTCGATGTACTCTTTCCAAATTTCTCCTTTGCCACCTTATATCTGCCACTCGCGCAGCCATTTTAAAAAAAAATGGCACCTAAAAACAGTTTTTCCGACTTCTTTTACGATATTACGATAAAAGCAATTGTATAATAAATTAAACTAGAAAAATTTTCTAATATATTTTATGTGAAAATCATATTTTCGATAACTACAATAAAAAATAATACGAATTTTTATCTATGTGACTTGTAAATTATCACGCCATTGTGGTTGAGTAGTGGTACTTCCCAGAGACGACCGACCGCACTCATAAGTTCATCATGATTTGTCTATACAAGATGTTCTCCGTTTAGATAAACATATAATTGATATCATGAACAAAAAATATAAATTTTTAAGATTCGAAAATATAAATTGTACAGAAGTTATTCCATTTAGTTAATTGTGTTAAAATGGTGCATTGCAGTTATCTTTAAATTACACACTGTGTTAAACAAATTTTATCTAAATATGTACCCTTTATTTAAATGTAATAATAAAAGTTTTGATACAAATAAATGAACATATACAACGCTCTTCAGAATGAACATAAAGTTTATTCATTTATTCGTGCGATCTCAGTTCTGCAAACAACTGAGTGGTTCTTCGACAAAAATTATCTTCATCTTCCTAGTCCTAATTCTTGGCTTTAAACCCACTAAAACTTACAACATACATTTTGAAACGTCACAGATAGAAGTTTCTTCTACATCTTCCGCGATGCGATTGTCAGTTTTATTGCAATCCTCTTCGGTCTCGATTTTATCATACATTTGCTGGAAAACAGTCCCAGTTTCTTCCTCTTCATCGCTATCTTATGATGGAATTATTACACGTACCTGTACAATTCGTGCATTGATAAAAAAAAATAGTCTAACCTAACCTTATGGTGGTGTGGAAATGAGTTTTTTTGGCTAAAATGCATTTTGAAGGTTATTTTATAAATTATATCAACTATTTTCAAGTTTAATTTATTATATAACTTTTTTATCATAAGAGTCGGTAAGGGGATATTTAAAAAAAACTGATTTTAGGCTCCATTTTTCCAATATGGCGGCGCGAGCCTCAAAGGTACGAGGTGGCAATTTTCAAAACTCCCTGAAAACTTTACAGGCAACCTCTTCTTTGAGTACCAAATGACTGTATTTCAATTAAATTTGCGCCACCCTTTATATAGTTTTTCAGGGTTAGGGCTAGGGAAAACATTAATTTCAGTTTTAATAAAAAGAATAGTCTATATATAAGTCATAAAAAACGGATAAAAATTTTAGTTTACAACCAATTCTCCCGTTCGATGAACTCAAGAATATAGTAAAAATAGCTCCAATACCACCGAACCAATATTTGGATATAATTTATTTCGGAAAGCAACAAAAACTAATGGCGACGAGAAATAAAACAGTCGTGGTCCGAAATGACCCGTTGTACGGAGTTTTCTCGCCAACATTTATGAGGGTCGTTTAAGAGGATAACCGTGTTAGAGACCCGCTAGGTATGGCTCGTATTTTCTAAGCTCAAGCTGCTTAACAAAACTTTTACGATTACCGTCGCCGGCACGTAAATATCGGACGAGTGTTTATTTTCACGGAAACCGCCAATGTATGAAGTTTCAGATACGACGCTGTAATATTAGTTGAGGAAGGTGTATAAACGTATATAGCGCAAAAATAAACATTAGAGGGAAAAGTATTGGCAATATATAAAATTTTATATCTTTGTCATACGATATATAAACTTACAAAATTAAATATTTATTATATACCAAAATAAATTAATTCTTATTTAAAAATTATTATTTATTGGAACTGTATTATCGTTTTCATTTCCTCAAGTATATGTTTTTGTAGATATTGTTCACTTTCATTACTTAAATTGTTTCGAAAACTACAATCCATGAATTTGTTCAAAATTTCAACAATATACACCATCATCTCTTAAAGAATTTAAATTGGGATCGTTTCTGAACAATTACAGCACTCAAACGTATATTAAAAAAATGAACGTATTCCAAACCTGACATAGTAAAAAATATTCTTCAAATCGTATAGTAAAAAGGCTATTTTCGATACGTGGAGTTGAAAAACAAATTTAATGTAATAACATTCAACTAATAGTGACTTTGATGAGGAAGAAAGTTTTTTTAAATGTGCAATAGATAGATATCAATCTATCAACTAATTTTCGAAAGTAAATTGTTCCTGAATCAATTTCAGTCGAAAACCAATCAAACAATTATTAAATCCTTAAAACCTCAGGCGGTATGAGCAACACTGTTTCTAACTCCATCTAAACCATAAACATATTAAGCGGAATTCCAGCATCGAACCGTATCAGGCTAAGTAATCATTTGGTAATGAGAAACTATATAATACATAAACCCCCAAATACAATAATAACGGTAAGCTTGTATTGCAGGAGAGTATTTACGCTTGAAACATGGTTGTATACTCTCCAATCATATCGGGTATTAAATCCACAGCCCAAAGGTAAGCGAAGGAAGCCTCAGATTATTGCAAAATAATCGGATAGGTATGCACCATCCGGACATTTAGGGCAATAACTTTATAGCCAAAAGTATAAATGGCTTAGGGTCATTTCTTCCTAAATTAATCCCTCTTTAAATTATTTGCTTGATCGTAATAGTTGTAGTAAAGCATTTCCTCAATAATTACATAAAAGTAATACAATTATTTATTTCTTGTAATTGGAATATTATTTAATTAGAATTCTGGAAGATTAATGAAAATTTTGTAATAAAACGTTCTTGGGAAATTAAATGAAAACAATCACCCTGTAATTTTACTAAGGATAAAAACAGCAAATTAATGTAGGTTAAATTTCGTAAAAAAATTATAAAAATGTTAAAAATTATACACTGAAAAGTGTGTGTTTCAATAATCTGATGATTTGTGCGTGACATAATGGAGTTGGAAGGTTACAAATTTGCAAAAAAAAAAAACGTTATGTTGAAGGAAATAATTCAGGAATTACGGTAAAACTATAATCTGCCCATTTCCACACACCGAACTAACAAAAATCGTCAATAAAGTTTAGTGCGTGCAGCTGCAGTGAAGCATGGTTCCCCACTTTGTTATTCACTCTCTTTTACTATGTCTCTATCTCTCACTCTCTCACACCGTCCCCCACACTACTTTTCGGCAGCCGCACTGGCTTGTTGTGTTTTAAGTTTTGTGAATAAAATTTTTGAGTTTAATATCTACTAAGACGAACAGTGACAATATTATGAAGCATGTGTTTTGTGGACAAAATACATCTTAAAGATTGTTAAACTTACGTCTTAAATAATAAAAAAAAATCATGTAAAGAAATTTTTTTTCAAACCGTCAGATTAAGAAAATCCCTCCGAATAACCGTGAGGCTATGGATCTGTACGACCAGGACATCAAGCTGAACCATCATAATCTGACGCTCTTGACTATTTCAAAATGGCGATTTTTTTTGAATTTTCAAAAAGGATTCACGTGCTTGCGTCACATCCGAATCGTCAGTGTTTTGAAAGGATAAAGCTTCGTTCGGGCACCGAACACCCCGAAGGTGCACTTCAATAAAAATACATTGGCAACTGTCAGAAACTTTTAGTGACCTTGCGCTATCTTTTTGGATGTAAAGTCAGGCCCAGTTTTGCTCAAGTAGATTCCGCAGAGCCGGCATGTGGGAATTTAAAAAATGATATAAAACGCAGACATAAAATAAGTATAATCTTTATGACATACAAAGTTACTGATGACGCATGGGCAACCATAATCACATGCTTTTATAATATCCTAAACAATAAGTACAAAGATAAACACTTCACCAACACAATATTCGGCGAGTTGGCAACAATAAATAAAAGTCGATCGTGACAACAGCGGAACTACACCCAAAGTATGGCCGCTATATGCGCAAATCAGATGCGCGAACTCTACCCCAACATGCAAACCGGCAGATTATCATACCTCCATCATCAGAGACACGTGCAGCATTTACACTTTCAATACCTGACTCATATTTCCATGCGACTGTTTTTTTTTACATTTTTGAAACCCTGTAGACGTTCCTCCCACCGGTGCCAATTTTGTTTTCTACCATCTAATCTTCAAAATCTAATAGGTCTTCACGACGCTCGAGTAAATCTCCTTTTAGCATCGTGGGCTCCATTATTATAGACAGTGACAGAAACTTATAACCAGACCTGGGGAGCACTCGTATAAATTGTACTCAAAATTATACTTGAGTACTCATAGTACTCAATGGTAGGTACTCATAATTATTTTTATGTTTATTTTACTCGATTATTTTGCATTTTAGAGTACTCAGTACTTCTGATTCCTACAGCTGACAATTAACGAATACCAGTACCGACGCGCGTCTAGACTCAGTTTGTCCTCTATGTTGTGTCTCACTATCATTTTACATTTTATATTTTGTCAGTTTGTGCTGCATGTTATACAATTATTTGAAATACTCATACTTGTTACTCATTTTTCACGAGTCCTCTCTAAAATTTGTAAAAGTCCTTGTTTACTTTGAGTACTTCTCAAATAATTATGAGTACTTTTTAAAGCTCATTGTGAAGTACTCATGAGTACTTTAGTGCGGTACTTTGCCCAGATTTGCTTATAACCCCTAAGAAGAAAAAAATCATGAAAGGTTGTGTCTCTTCCCCAAAAAAAATTTTTTGATGTATTTTATCAAGTATCGTGTACTGTCTTTTTCCGAGCGAAGCAAGGTTCTTTATCTAAGTTTTTTTATGTAATAAAAGTGCAGGTATTGAAATAAGTTTCATGCGCTATCCTTTATTAGAACCTAGTAAAGTACCATCAAATTTGGTCCTCCTAGTCAGGGTATAGCCTGTGTTGGGAGAGTTCTACCAGAACTGGTTAGTCTGGTACTCACTCGCTGGTCTGGTACTCACTCGCTGACCGAGTTAACCCCGGGAAGTGATTAACTGTTTGCATTAGCATCAAGTCCTTTATATTAAACATCTAAAAAGATACCTCAGAAAATTTACTGAGCAATGCAAACCAGTCACTATTTTTATAGCTAACGGAAATAAAAGTTTTTTCTATCCTTAAAAATTAAGGTGTTAAATAAACCGAAAATCGTAAATTTCGGTTTTTCCCAAATATCTCGAAAACCGGACCTGATATGTTAATTTTGAAAAAAGCAATCAATTCGTCTTGTATCTTTAACGGTTTACGAAATCCCAATAGTGTTAAATTAAATTTGCACCACTTTGTATTTATTATTTGAATTACTTATAAGAAAACAATCATAATTTTTTTATAATCATTTTTTGCATTTCTTTAAATAAAAAAAAATTTCTTGCCGGGATTCAAACCCAGGCTTTCTGGATGAAAGTCGACTGACCATGCATGATCTTACAATCAAAGATTTACTTTAAAGTAAATCATAGTGTCTACCGAAAAGTAAATAAAAAAAACAATATTTATCAAACAGACACTAACTTAACTGCATTTTAGGAATGAAAGAAAATAAATAAATACTTTGGTAGATTTAAAACCAAAAGGAAGGTAGTCAAAACAATGACATGCACTAACCACGAAGAAGTCATGTGATACGTAAATATTTACTGTGAAGTAATTAAAGCCGATTCATCACCACATTCCTCTCAATGATACAACTGTACCAATAAGAAACTAGGTTGGTAATTTGTGATCACATTGTTTATATTTCACCTCTTGAATAAAAATAGTTTTGATTGGTCAGTATCATTTGTAGACACATGTTTTCTGATTTTTCCCAGCTGCCCTTGAGAATATCCCACATTCTAATTTTTTTTAATTCTAATTTTCTATTTATTGTTGCGTTTATAACATTGTGCTAATTGCTCGGCACTATTAATTTATATGTATTAAATTGACAATATTGAATATCTATATAATTATTTAATTTATTTTTGTCAGGTAATTATAAATATGTGTCAATCGGTTGAACTCTTTTTTATTTTGTAAATTTCAATGTATGTTTAAATAAATTATTAGTCATGAAATAAATATTACGCTATTTATTTTATCATAAATGAAATGTTTCATGACAACCAAGTATTTATAAAATCCACTAACAAAAAGTGAATACAAAAACTGTATATTTCCATTTTATTATTTTTTAGGGTAATTAAAATGACTGTCGTGATTTGATAAAAAAATTTAATTTTTGACCCAAATTCCATAAATAACTTTCTATCGATTAATGCTTTAAAAAGTTCAAGGCAAACTGATAAAAATATTCTATATTTTTAACTAATTATAACATTTCTTTATAATTGCTTATATAATTTTTTATTGATTTTTAAAATAAAGATATTTTTAATCTGGTAATTAGTAATTTATTACACGTCTTTAAAATTATTATTTTGAAGCAGATTAATAGCCATATTAATTTAAAGCGTCTCAAAATGATATTAGAGGTAATATAAATTCCCTTTGAGCCAAGACAGCGTTTGGTCTAAGATATCAAACATTAAACACGTTCTCACTATCGTCACTTTGTACCTGGTTACGTTCATGTTCAACCGCGATAAACACGGTTTTGACCCACCAGGAAGTCATATTTCACCGCGACTCATACTTAGCTCTCTTCACCGGAGCAATTAAGAAGACACATCGCAATACCCATGAAAATTAATCGTGCTCGTTTGTTACGATGACGTATTGCCAATAGAGCGAAAGGAAGTGTGTATACTCAGGGGTGGTTATTGCCTTTAATGCTTTTGCGAGGAGTGTGTGTTATGGGTAATAGAGAAAAATTGAGCAAGAAGGGTTGTTTTCTTATTAATATCGAGTGCAGAGACAGGTTGATTAAAATTGTTGGTTGGTATAAATGAAGATGAGGGGAGATTATTATAGTCATTTATAAAAGGGTCTCTTTGTATTTCCAAAAATATGTATAAAGAAACTGAATAAATTTCATTAAAAAATTGTGTTTTTTAAAATAAATATTAAATCATTTTTATAAAAACGGAAAATAGTTTCTTCAAGTCACAACTTGCATAGCTACGTCACTCAAATTCCTAGAAAGATTCAATATTCTTTCATGATACGCTATCTTCATTCTAACCCTTCTCTCTTTGTCACTCTTATGCGGGACGAAAAATATTGTCTTAAAACTATATTCTATATTTGCAAAGGAGTCAAATGGAGAGTTACACAAAATCGCACCACTAAATCTTAACCAATGAGATTCGTTCAACTCGCCATACTCGTCGTTAGCCTGTGATTTATGATTTGGGTAAACAAAATAACCCACCACAAACTACTGTCTTATTAACACTCGAAGTGAACAGTCGCATTATTACCATCTGAGTTCTTGTATCGAACAGTCGATGACGGAATGAAGGCTCTTCAATAAATGGCGGCGTGGGCGCTCATTAAAAATTAATAAATTATAAATATAATGTTCTCAGATTTCCCAGCTTCATGTAATAATTTTATACAATGAAAGTGAGTGACAATAATTGTTTTCATAGTTTTATAATTTCATTAAAGAGGTGAGAAAATAACCCTTACAGTTCACTTTAATATACTTGTTTTTATTGATGATATTAATGTAAAAGCTTTAAAAACATTTCCATAATAATTTAACGGCGTTGCCGTTGTTTGGTCCTTCGATAATTAGTTAACACGTCGACTGCCGTAGTAAATTTTTTCAAATATTTATCGATTCGTTATCATATTTTGCCAAAAAAATTTTTGAAAAATAAAAGTCTGGTATAAAACTACATAAAGCAATCCATAATTTCGATGAATTTTTTAATTAATCTCAATATTTACTTAACAGTCATTTCTTTAAAAATATAATTGCCAACTTATCGTTTATTTATCCTAACTTCATAAACGTTTTAACCATTCCCGCTTTTACGAATTATAACAAGAGGGCGGGGAAATTATATGATCCCTATAATAACGCATTCTAAAGTGACTTGTTCTTGGCAAACGTCTCTGTACTAGAACATTGTCGAAAATCATAACCCATTAGACCGAGTATTTAATGCTTATTAGGGCAGCTTTCCAAGAGCGCTTAAACATTCGAGCCAATTAAAGATAAATGCCTAATAACCTCAATATGTTGACCCTTTCAGTAAATTTAACTTGTGAAATTTTATTCTACATACCGAAAAATATCGATCAAAAGCTATATATTAATACGTAAAAAGTGTGAGATTTTGCATAGTTAAAGTTTATATGCAGAAAGCTAAAATTAATATATAATATGTGTTACAAATAAAATAAACTAAAAATAACATTCATTGTTTATATTAAACATTTTTAATTATCGGTACCGTAGCCAAATGGGTTAAGGCGTTGATTTTAAGGCGTGTGGGTTCGAATGGTAATCTTTTTTAATTTATTTTTGAAGTAAAAACTTCTCTGGGCTCGTTGGACGAATTTTGGATCGGTAAAACCTAGGAAAGAATGGAAAAAAATACGAAAAAATTGGGAAAAATAGGAAAAAAACATTAAAAATGGGGAAAAACTGGAAATAGGGAAAAAAGGTAAAAATAGAAAAAGTAGGAAAAAATAGAAAAAGTAGGAAAAAATAGAAAAAAAATAGGAAAAGTAAAAATAATGAAATATAGAGACAAATAGGAAAAAATTCTCAAAGATCTAGTAAATGAGGAAAAAATTAAAAATAATTGTAAAAATAGGAAAAAAACAGAAAAAAATAGAGAAAAAAAAATAGGTAAACTTTAAAATTTAATAAATTACGATCGAATTTCCACCACTGGACGACCACAAGTTTAAATAAAACAACAATTTTCTTATAAAGCATAATATGTACAGGGTCCTTTGCATAGACGAACAACAGCCTAACGGATTCCATTGAAGAAATACTTTAGTGGACTAAAATTTATTGTTTTCTGTCTTTT
The DNA here is from genome assembly GCA_963243735.1 of Neocrepidodera transversa. Classification (NCBI taxonomy): domain Eukaryota; kingdom Metazoa; phylum Arthropoda; class Insecta; order Coleoptera; family Chrysomelidae; genus Neocrepidodera; species Neocrepidodera transversa. The sequence continues at coordinate 17,643,281 of OY725343.1, forward strand.
ATTTTCGAGAAAATGTACTAAAATACTTGTGCTACAGTTTTTTTGTTTTACAAATTGGATTTTGAAGCAAATCTCTCCATCTTGGAATTTTTTTGCTGTAATTGTTTAATTTTTTAATTTAAATTTTTAATAGAAATTTTTTAAATTTTCGATGAAAATTTTTCATTGAAATTTTTAAAGTTCATCGAAATTTTATTTTATTTATATAATATTTTACTTAATATCATAAATTTTTCGTTTTTATTAAAAAATTTCATTTAATTTGTAAAATTTGTTAAATTTAAGTCTCATAATTTTTTTTTATTAATATTAGAAAATTATTTTAAAATTAAAAAAAAATTGATTATTAGAAAATTTACAAAATTTGCTCGTATAAATACTCAAAGCAAATATGATTAATTTCACATAATTACCTATATCAATTAAATAATTGAATTCGCTGGATTATATATATAATTGCACGATAGGAATTAAATAGTTTAATTAAAAGAAATATATATTGTGTCAATTAATTCGTTATCTCCATATATGATAACTATCATTAGAGTATTAATTGTTCTGGATTGGTTAATTACATAAATGTTGCCATTTGTGTAAACTTGTTTATATCAGTTAATATCAAGATGCATTGGCCATTTTGATAGTTTAAATGGACTAAAGTAGATGTGAAGGAATGTGGTTCAAGATTAATCTACTTTTTGTAAATTTGCTAAAACAGCTGTGTTTAATTTAAGATTTGGTATTTGGCATATTTACCAAAAAATTTGATCCTCTAAATCTTGTAAATTATTAATTCATTATAAAAAAAGTACAACTTGGCGCCGTTAAATGGCCCCATCGTAATGCAGTAGCATTATGATGAGGCCATCTAACGGCACCAAATTGTACTTGGCCAGTCGCTTAAAGAAGAATTGTAACCTAATAAGTGACTGTGACCGTGGACTGACGTCTAGAGAAACGAATTCTATTCTGAATCCTTGGTGTACGCTTGCGCATTATTCGTTTCGTCCTAATCGGCTTTTATTGTACGTTAACTTAAATGTTTGATTATTCATCACTGTGAACGGTGTGGTACAGTGGTCGCGTGTAGACGTTATATATCAAAGTTCCAGGTTCGAAGTTATATTTTCTTTTTTTTAAATACACAGGCTAGACTTAGATAGTCAAGACTTCTTTTATTATTAAAGATAGGAAGCTGCGGTTTTCACTAATTGATTCTGTATTTAATTCTTGAAAACACGTTTCTGGCACTTTTTTTTAAATTATCTGTAGTAAAAGTGATACGACTATCAACTTTTTTTCTAGATAAATTTGAAAACAGTAGCACAGACAAGTCATTTTAAATATTTTAAATATAATTAAAAAACCCGCATTTTTGTAGTTGGTATATTAGGCGAGATTTCGTCCAAAAACGAATAATTATGCTCGATCGACAATGTACTACTGTTAAATTTTAAAATGTAATCAACCGTATTATGGCCTGAAGATGGTTTGTAAGCCGAAACTAGTTGCCGTTTCCTAATATTGTTTTAATTATATTTATGTGGTACATGACTTCGAGTTTTATTTCATTTATTGAACTGTATTTAGTTATCCTTTAACTATTGCAAGGAATTATTATGACGAGTCAAGGGCTTTTGGATCAGATAACTTTAATGGTGTCATAAATCAAGGGATGTTTGAATGTTTATAAATATTAGACACCATTAAGACGCAAGAGGGAAGTAGATAGAGACATTCAGATATATAAGTTAATTATTCGAGTATTTTTTAGTAAACGACCCTTGCACTATAAATAAATGATTAAAAACTCTTCCCACTGAAAATAGATTGATTTAAAGACTTGACGGATTTATCTACCAATTGAATGTCAGTGCAGATAAATTCAAATTTCAATTTAATCAAATATCTATTTAAGCTCCATCGCATTACATGTAACTTCGAATGTCGTGAACTGCAACCTCACAGACAATAAACTCAAATCTTGATGACCATAAAGTGAGCATGCAATAAAACGGCCCTAACCAAGTAAGTAAATATATACAAAGCTCTCTCACTCTCTTGGAATTTTACTGCCATCTAAAACGTAGTCATTCTTCGCTCCGGGCACGTACCTTGTTTATTCTATGCATCGACAATTTTAAGTCAATCAAACAAAATACCAAGTTAAATAGTATGAATAGTTTTCATGTTTTTTTTTATTCTTGGCGTTTTAGATCAATGAAATACGATTTTTAATACAATTAAGTAGGTAGAATACCTCTAACATGCAAATGAGCGATTAAACACACTAACGCATTTAATTTATAAAAATCTGTATCGATGTATTTATTTATAACCTCGCTGTGGTATTTTCCAAACAATCAATTCGAAAACACAACGTCGGTATCAATCTTATAATCGATAATTCTCTTCTCTTCTAATAATGTAATTGGATCGATATGGCCCTGAAACCAGTTTGTTTTAACTATTTTTAGTTATTATTTATAGTAGCCTGGAAGGAATGAATCTGTTTACCATATTCGTAATCAATTAGTCAATTCCTGCCGTTAACGAGGTAATTGTTACCTTAGTGAAACTTGTTTGTTAACAAAGTTACAGATAATGTCAGGTATTTTGTTTGATAGCTTTTAAATAGGCTAAATTATGAGTACACATATAATTTTAGTGTTTTTACTGTTTGTAACGTTTCATACCTAGGAATAGTCATCTTCCTGTTTTTGTTTTATTTATTTCAACCAAGTTACATAACGCGGCGTGCGGTAGGGATTATCTGGCAGATATTGTAACGTAACGCAAAATAGAGATGTTGAAAAAGTAACTATTCGTTCTTTAGTAACGATTATTAATTTAAAATGTGAATAGTTACTTTTATTACTATGGTTATTTTTGTATGGTCAGTAGAATCGTTGATTGGATAGACTGGGTGAATATTGAATACGACGCCTACGATGAAATTATTGCAATTTTATAATAGAAAAATGAAGAAAAATAAAAAAAATCTATGTTGGTTAATGGGGTAAATAAAAACAATGGATTTGGCTTTTAAATGAAATGTATTTAAACTTTAATATCTTTATCTTTAATAATAATCTAATTCAACGCGCACTTTTAAGAAAAAACAAACATTAAGTTCATAGGACCGAGTAATCTGATACATCGTTTCGTGCATTTAAGATAAATATCTACATACTAGCCTTTGATATTATTTCTTCTATTATGAGGATAATAAATATTTAAATTAGTTTTTGTAAATATTCCAACAAAAACTAGGGAAAATAGGGAAAAATAAGGTGGAATAGGGAAAATAAATCAAAATAGGTGGATGTGGATTCTATGTCTCCAATCTTAATCAAACATTCAAAATGAAAATATCTAATAGTTCTTTTTTTATTGCCGAAGCAAATGCAATATTACAGCACTGAAATGGGTAGAAAAAAATAACGCAGGTAACTCCTTAATATTATCCGACTCATTGTCCTTTTTACAGGCTCTTAATAAACAACCTTTAAACATAAACTCTAACAACTTAGTAAAACTAATAAGAGAAAAATTCGTCTTTAAAAATACACTGTGACTAACCACACGTTGACCTGTGGATAATTTTAGAAATTACTCACACGTGAAACGTGATTCGCTTAAATAATAAGTTTGAAAATATTTAAGCATGAGCTCTGGTAGCAGCGTGACATAGTGCCGGCCAGTGGTGTAGTGGGCTCGTGGACCTTTTATTTTTGTTTTTTAAACAGAATCTAGATTTAGATAGTCAAGACTTTTTTTAATAAAACAAATATTTTTTTTAAATACTCAGTCTAGATTTAGATAGTAAAGACTTCTTTTAATAAAATAAATATTTTTTTTAGGTCAGATAACCAAGTCTAATGTTTTAACGTGTGGGTAATTTCCCAAATTATCCACAGGTTAACGTGTGTAGTCTCGGCCTTAAAATATTAATATAGTATTATGTTGGGTTAAAGCCCATTTGGGAATAGCTGGTAACGAGATGGCAGATTCCGCTGCAAAAGATGCCACACATTTAGAGTATTATATTGGAACAAATACAAACATAAGCCAAACTCACTATACTGAGATTTAACGCAATAGAACTAATAAAATTCCCCACATTTCTGAATTCCAAGTATCCAGGCAATACTCTATCTCCCATCACTAAGATGAGATTGAACCATGAATGGTTTCCCTGGCATCTATTTAAAATTGGTGTCCTAACATCCCCCTCCTGTCATTGTGACGATAATTCAATAGGAGATCTTAATCATTTGATATTTGCATACAACAATCACAACCAATAAATAGATACAAATACGGACAAATAGGTAAACTAGGGAAAAATCGGGTAAATATAAGCAAAAATAGGTAAAAATGGGAAAAATAATGAAAAATACTGCAAGAAATAGGAAAAAAAGCGTAAAATAAAGAAATTAGGAAGAAATAGAGAAAAAGTGGAAAAAATTGGGTAAAATATACAGGGGGGAGAAAGAGATTAACTCACGTAAGGAACTTGGTTCCTGACGGGGGTCCCACGACCACACAAACTCTTTTTTTAGCATTTTTTTTTCGTCTAATAATTTTTTGTCTTAAAATTTGAAAGAAACACATTACCATAAGGGATTTTTATTACAATGACGTTTAGATTGTAAGAATTGCTCAAAGAAATGATCGTATAAAGTCGCCTTTAAAATTTTTGATATGCAAAATATTTTTTTTTAATTCCCCACTATTTTCTAATAAAACAGAAAATTATTATTATTAGAAAAATACATCATATAAATGAAAGTATGCTATAAAACTAATTTATTAAAAAAGTCCCCAGTATTTTCTAATATAACGAAAAATTTATTATACCTAGAAAAATTTTATATAAATGAAATAAATTTCACATATTAAATCCAATATATCATAAAAATAATTTATTTAAAAAAAATCCCAAAATTGTCTATTAAAACTCAAAATTAAAGTAAAATGCGCTAAAAAAGAAATAAAAATTTAAATCTATTTACTAATTAATTTTTAAATATAATTTTCCAATATTTTTTACAAAAAAAAATTAAATAATTCGAAATCTTCAACTAATATAAAAAATAATAGAAAATTACTAATTAATTTTAAACAGTGTAACAAAAATTACTCTTTTAGGAAAAGTGAGAGTGAGGAAAAAGTGGAAAAAAATAGTTTAAAACATAAATTAGTAAAAAGTAGGGGAAGTAGCAAAAATGAGAGTGAGAAAAAGGGGGATAAATTAAAATAAGTTTGAAAGATTAATTCGTAAAAAAGTAGGGGAAGTAAGGAAGACATTGTCAACACTCTGTTATTATTTGCTAATCACATCCTTTCTTCCAAACATTCCTTCTCTATTTCTGAATTCAAACTCCTTAACGACTGTCAAATTACGTCGTAAAGAGACTTGATTTGATTTTTGAATTTTTTCTTTTTGACTTAACACCCATCTCCCAACCCCTTCGATTTTCCCCCCATTTCATTTACCTACAGCTACTTGGGCGCACTTTGTTTTTATATTTTTACATTTAATTCTTAACCTATTGTTTTCTACCAGTTTTGTCTTTTGCCATTTGTCAACCTCCTCTTCCTTTTTTGTGTCACCTGTCATTTGTCAACTTCATCTTCTTCATTTCTCTTCTTTCTTACCTGTCTTGCACCGAATCTCCGTTAAACATTTACATCTAATTAATAATCATGTAACTATCTTTAATAATTTTACCGCTTTACAAATAATGTTTAATGTTTATAGTTTTCACTCATATGTTTCAAACCATCATTACTATTATTTTTTCAGTCTTAATTTTAATTTTATTTCTCAGTTGCACTTCATTCACACTTGCAGTGGCTTTTATATCAATTTTCTCATTGTTATTTAGAGATTATTAATCACGTTTTAGTGAAGCAATTCAAATTTTTTTTCCGTTAACTCGTTTCGAGGTGACATGTGGTTCTCGTCGACTTCGCCCCCATTTAAGGGGGTTAATTTTCTTCTGGGTCTCTCAGGTCCAACAATAAGGTGGAGTCCCTAGATGGCTGACTTTCATAATTTAATGTTATACAATTTTTTTACCCCCCCCCCCGCTTTTTAACATATGCGGTTTCCCAATTGGTGAACCAACTTTTATTTTCCCTATTTAAGTTTTAAAATAATGGTAAATTTCTGTTTTTTCATATATTATTGTTTTTTAACCATTGAACGTTTGGATCTATAGGCATGATGATGGTTTGATACCGAAACTAGTTGCCTCCTTGTTTTTACATTAAATTCTTGTGGTACCTGACTTTTTGCTTAATTTCCTTATAAAGAAATTAAACGCCAAAGAATAAGAGTGGGGAATAATGATTGAAACAAAGAAATTGGTTAAAATAGGGGCAGTAGGGAAAAAATGAGAGTGGGGAAAATCGTGGGATTTTTATGGTACTTAAAAAAGGTGAAAAATATGATAGGGAATATGACAATATTTATGACTAATATTTTATTAATGTAGGAAAAAAATTTGACACAAATAAGTATGTATGTACATGTACATATTGCTGAACAGATAATTAAAATCCCTCTAAAACACTTTTTCATTTAAAATTTTCAAGGACTGTCTCATAATTTTGAGTGGGTGCAATATTTTCATGCTATAAATTGTCAAATTAAGAATAAGAAATTCGTAATGTTATACCCCAAGTGTGATATATTGTCGGAATCGGCTTTTTACTAGGATTACAAAAATGTCATAATATACAGGGTGTTGCATTAAAATGTTAACGATGTAACTACTTCCATGTGGATCACTTCGTATAAAACTTTTTTCTTAGGACTATAGAACATTAAAAATTTAAAATCGACCTGTTTCAGGTTTTTTTCCCAAAAGCACATAATTAATTTATTCTATACATATGGACCACACTGTATATATAGTGTTTTAAAATAAGTAACTATTGGTTTTTTTTACTCCATTAAAAACATGTGTTAAATACAAGATTAGGAACACAACATACTCAAGTTCACAGTGTACAGTCCTGGGGTATATTTGTTAAGCATCTGTCTATAAACTCGTAAGTCGAGAACCAAGTTACCTTATAGGGCAGAAACGTCTCGGACCAGTATGTTATTGTGTCAATTGAAAGCATTAGAAAATTATCACTGTGTTTGCGGTTTTTATTGCACAACATTGCCAAGTAATGGTTACTTGTCACACATCTGTGACATACAGGGCAATCCTATAAAAATGATATTTCGATGAGATATAATCTAGACTCCAATTAATTTTTTTATTTAAATTTAATAATAGTTTATTAAGATTTGCCATTTTGCAATTTTTATTGTTAAAAAACACTTATTATTAACAAACTTTTTTTGTTTATTTTTAATTAGACGTCCAATAAATTTATTTCTTCTGTCGAACACACCCTGTACAGTTGGTTTGCTATTTTTACAACTGTATCGCTGCGCAACGAGCAAGTACATTAAGGCCAATCGGATTGATTGTCTGTCTGTAGATGTTGATGAAGTTTTTCAAGAGATTTATGACGTATTCGAATGAGATGAATGCTGGTGAGCAATTCATGGAATGGATGTTAAATTGTTAGTGGCTTGCATTAAAGGAAAGATTTAGTCATTTTATTATTAGAAAGTCGAGATAGAAAGAGAGAGAGAAAAAGACGTTTTAACAACCGAATGAAATGATTGCAATGCTAATTATCGCCTATTTGATAAATGGATCGCATTAATAAAAAGTTTGCTTACCGTTAGTCATTAGTTATTTTAATAAAAAATATTTATAGAAATGCGGTATTTATAATTTCAGATTAACCTTTACAATAACTTTGAATAATTTAAAGATGCTTGTTAAAATCTATTGTCATTGTTTATCACTTTAATAATAAACAGAGACAGTTAAGTAAGCAGGTACCACCTACATCAATTTAAACATGGCATTCAGATTGATTCTTAGTTTATTCAGCCTGCACAGTAAAATTATTTTTTATTTTAAAATTATTCACATCCTTTAGGCAGTCCGTATTTATTTTTAATTTGAATACAATAAAGTTTTAATAACAAGGACGATGATAATTCTATATTCTAAACTGGTTTCAGTTATGGTCAGTGACGTTGATGTTTAAAAATATTTTTCTTTAGAAAGTCCGTCATCAACTATAATTAATTAATTTTGTAATGAACGTATTACAATTATTTTAAAAGAATTCGCATTATTATAACAATCTATAAATAGTAATGACATAAATAAATGACTCAAAATATATATTCTTCTCTCGGATGTTTGTTTATTTTGTTGGTAATAGCTTTTGTTGTGTCTATAAAAATACCATTATTTATGAGTAAGGTGACATTTACGACGCCATCGCAATTTGTACTTTCCAGTCCTTTTTTTCCTTTCGAATTATTAACCACATTTGACATTCCCGATATGAAACTCTCTTTGTTCCCTTAAACATTTTCATTTGGAAAACTTTTTCCAATAAATGTCTAAATAAATAAGGCCCATCTTCGTTTTTGTCTTATATACGAGCGAAGTGGTTCTTTTCATATGTTAATACGTCGAACTTCCAGACTGATGTGAAAACTTTTCCTCGAAACTTTTCAATCCGGTGAATTCTCTAATGTCTTTTGTGTCCGATGAACGAAAAATCTTTTTGCCGAAGAGATTTCGAGAGTAAATTGTTTTTTGCTGTGAGTAGCGGTAGCGGACTTGTCATCCATCTTTTTTAAAAAGTTAAATCTTTTAAAATTTCATTTTAATCTCTACATCATTATAAGTATAGCTCAGGGCTTCACACGAGAACGATATTTTTCTCGTCTCGTAAAACCGAGACGAGGCCTTTTTGAAAATTATTTGGGCGGTACCGAGACCATATACGGTGAGACCTTAGAGTCTCGTTTCTGGTCTCGTTCATATTTCTTTGGAATTTTTTTCTGAATTTCCGAGAAAAATAAACTAACAAGCATTATAAACATTTATTTTTTTTATAATAAAAAAAGATCTGCATAGGTTACGATACATTTACGAAATCTGAAATCTGGTAACTATCTGTTACTTGAGTACTTGGACGAATAGACGAAGTTTTATTCATTTTTTGATAAAATTCAAAACAAATAATGTTTATATAACGAATGTGGTTACTTATTTTTGATTAAAAATTAAATAAAAAACTGAATGTTTGGCTAACGTGTATTTGTATTCGTATTGTCCATTTGGTGGAATAAACAATGAAAATAATTATAAGAAATAGGAAAAAATAAGTTTAGTTCTTATTGTAAAAAGTAGGATACGACACCCTTGAAAAGATCTTTTATTTTGATTTTTCTACCTACTAATACCTACAAATCCATGAACTTTAAAACATGTGCAAAACAAATGGACCTACAAAAAAGAGAATCTATTTTATTGCTTATGGCACGGTCATGATTTATTTTTTATATTATTTTGATTTTTCTACCTAATAATACCTACAAATCCATGAGCTTTATTGCGTATGGCACGGTCATGATTTATTTTTTATATTATTTTATTTAGTAGAGCTTATTTTTATTTGACTTGGATTCGGTTTTCAGTTCTCAGTTTTCGGCTGTCGGGAGTTTTCGGTAACGACAACTTTCAATTATAAATAAAGTTATTGAGTTAAATAGTAGTTTACCTAACAAGTGCGAAAAGTCACTTTACGCACGTGTTAGGTACACTATTTTTTCTACTAGCGTGCGGAAAAACACAAAAGCTAACATCAAGAAACATTTATTATTAAATACATCAACAAATTAATTATTATTAATATTAATATTAAATGTGCAATTTGTGGCATTTTGCAAATTAATTGCAGAGGCTAAAATGTTTTCTAACGAAGTCAGATTTCGGTTTGTTGCAACTGTGGCCATGGGAACTTGGCTGGAAGAGGTCATTCTAGAAGGCTTTTCTGGTGACAGCTGCTGACTAGTGGAAGGGCCAGGGACAGCGTCACTGAAGTTTAATATTTTATTTACTTTTCCGCACTAGTGCGGAAAAAACTTTTTTCCGCACTAGTGCGGAAAAGTACAACTTTCCGCACTCAAATGCGTGCGGAAAAGTATACTTTTCCGCAAGCTTGTAGAAAAAATTATTTTTTATTTTTTCTTTTTCGATTATCAAAAAACATGTTTCGATTTTTCTCTTTTGGTTCGAACTTTTTCTACGTTTTTTTTTTCCATAATGAAACCTTTTGCAGTTAAATCACACGTATGGCATTATTTTAATAAATCTCAAAGTGGTGCCAAAGAAGTAGTTTGTAATTTATGTAAAAATGTATTTAAATATCATGGAAATACTATCTTAGAAATAAGTTCTAGAAATTACGAGATTTGACGAGACGAGACCGAGACTGAAACGAAACTTATTTTTTTTTACTTGTGTTACTGATTTTATATGTTTAACTTTTATGTCAAACACATTAATTATATTGTTTTTTTTTTCTTTGCAGGTGAGTTAATTCTTTACGAAGCGATGACTGATAACACTCTAGGTGAGTCATGATTTAAATCTCTATTAAGAATAATTGTTTTTAAACTTCGTGACGTTGTATTTTACAATCAAATGAAGCGTAAGTAGGTCACGTTAAAGGTCATTCAGTTGGCATTAAAGCGAATAAAAACAAAAGATTCTACAACGAAATTGTGAACGTGGAAAAATAGTTTTTTTAGATAAGATTTGTCGTTACTGGATTGAGAAATTGATTCCAGGTTAGTTTTTTAATAAAACTTATTTTTTTATTTTCTTTCAACTACCTTTGATATTTGATTGGAGAAGATTGATGGTAGTGATAATATAATATGTTTTTATATTTAACTAAAACATAGAAAAAAGCTAATAAATCGATAAAAAAAAATTTGAAATCGGTCAATAAGTAACTGAGAAATATAATATTCAATTTTTTTATTTTTAACGCGGATTGTAGTGGATGTGACGTCACGTCTCCGCTTATCCAAAGCGCCGTACTACATGCCAAAATCTTACGCTCCTACCACAATATACGATCTTGCTCGCACGATTAAAATCGTACGATTTTTTGTCGTTACTTGCTTTTTCACTGTTTTTTCTTATTTTTATCCAAATTTTATTAATTTTTCTCATATTTTTCCCTCTTCCCTGTTTTCCCTCTTTTCTCTGTCTTTTTCCTATTTATTTCTCTTTTTCCCTGTTATTTCGCCTTTTTCCCTGTTTTCGCCTATTTTTTCATGTTTTTCTTATTTTTTCATGTTTTTCTTATTTTTTTCAATTTTTTCTGGTTTTAATGTTTTTCCATACTTTTCTATCTTAATCTGCTTTTTCGAATTTTTCCTGTTTTTCTGCCTTTTTCAGTATTATTTACCATTTTTTAATTTTTGCTGTTTTTACCTAATTTCTCCCATGTTCCTATTGTTCCCTACTTTTTATAATTTTCCGTATTTTTTCTAATTTTTTTCAATTTTTCCCTAGTTCCTCTATTCTTTTCCTATTATTTCTTACTGTTTCCTATTTTCCATATTTTGTTCTTCCGTTTTTCTCCATTTTTTCCCATTTTTCTCTTTTCCTATTTATCTCTACTTTTTCCTATTTTTCACTATTTTCCCTACTTTTTCTAATTTTCCCTGTTTTTCATATTTTTCACTATTGTTTTCTTATTTTTTCTCCTATTTTAAAATTTTTTTTCCCATTTCTCCCAATTTTTTCTTATTGTTTCTCCGATTTTTCCCCATGTTTCTCAGGACGAATCTAAAAATGTAAAAAAATATAGGGTGTTTCATTAAAAAAAAACGTAACTTTGGTATGCTGTGACTTTATGAATATATGTATATTGTAATTAATTTATTCACACAGAAAAATCTCACCTATGGGTTCTATGGACCAAAAAGAACAATAAACATTACGATTTTAAATAAAAAAAATAATTAAAAATTTAGTTATTTAACTTTTTTCAAATTTCTTTCATCTCTTCTTTTCTTCTGCTATTATGATTACTTGGTCTTTTTCTTTAAACTTATCTAGGTATTGCTTTTTTCCTTAATTTGTTATTGTAGTACTTCTATAAATTGATTAATTTTGTTTGTTCACCATATTTATAATTTGTCTTCAGTTCTTTTTCTTCCAATACTATAATTTTTTTTTATTATTTTTTTTTAATTGGTACATAAATTTTATTTTTTTAAAATAAATTCCATCTTTATAATACTCTTCAATAAACTTTTTTTACAATTTTTTATAATATTCTATTCTGACAATTTTTAAAATTTTTCTGACTGACTTGTATATTATTTTTTATTCATCTGTTTTCCCCAAAATAAAAATTTTTCTTACTTGATTAATTAAAAAAAATAAAATCTTGCCATTTACCTAATTACTTAAATTTTCTTTTAATATCATTTCCCAAGGATTTTTTATTTTTATTTTCATACTAATAGATCTTATATACCAATTACTAGTAATAAATTCTTAAAAATCAAAACTTTTTTTTACAATAAACTATGGTTATAAAATTCAAACAAAACAATATTTCATTACAATATATAATTTTTGTTTAAATTTTTTTTTCGTATCGCTCAAAACTCCGGAAGACAAGTTGATCACCATGTATGTAGAAATAAACTTATGCTCCATTAAAATAATTATTTTTTAAGTAATTTTATGGGAAACCGGAAGTCTTCCATTTTTTTATTTTGTCATCAACTACAATTTGACAGAAGTTTGTTTGTTTCATCCGAAATAAAGAAGTTTTCAAACTATATTTTTATTAAATTTTCATACCCCTTTTTAAAAAATCGCCACTGTCTCAGATTTATTGATGGAATTAAAAAACTTCAAATTTTAAACCCAAACGACTAACGATTTTTTGAATTTTAATGTTGTACAGAGTGATCAAAAATTAATTTTAAATTAAAATTTTTCAAAAGATTATTTTTTACCCCAGAGGATGACCGATTTCATCTCTTATTTTTTCAGTAAATAAATGTTTTTCTTATTTTTTCATGTTTTTCTTATTTTTTCCTATTATTCCTTAGGTTTCCTATTTTCCATATTTTTTCTATCTTAACCTGCTTTTTCGAATATTTTCTGTTTTTTCCATATTTTTCACTATTTTTTCCCATTTTTTTCTTTTTCCTGTTTTTAATTATATTCTCCCATTTTCCTATTGTTCCCTACTTTTCATAATTTTCTCTATTTTTTAATTTTTTTACTATTTTTCCCTATTTCCTCTTCTACTATTTCTTACTATTTCCTCTTTTTCCATATTTTTTCAATTTTTTCCCATTTTTTTTTCCTATTTTCTTTTTTCCTATTTATTATTACTTTTTCCTATTTTCCGTATTTTCCCTACTTTTTCTAATTTTCCCTGTTTTTATATTTTTCACCATTGTTTTTTAATTTTTTTTTTCCATTTCAAAATTTTGTTTTCAATTTTTTCTTATTGTTTCTTTTATTTTTCCCAATATTTCTCAAGACGAACCTAAAAATGTAAAAAAATATAGGGTGTTCCATTAAAAAAACGCAACTTTGGTATGCTTTGACTATTACGAAATAATTTTAAAATCTGGAGCTCGATTCTTATCTATAATTTTTGTTTAATTTTTTTTTCGTATTCCCCAAAACAACGGAGATGTTTTCGGACCCCGGAGTGCAAGTTGAATCACCCTGTATGTAGAAATATACTTGTGCTCCATTAAAATAATTAATTTTTAAGTCATTTTATGGGAAACCGAAAGTCTTCCATTTTTTTATTTTTAGAAGTTTATTTGATTCGTCCGAAAATAAAGGTTTCAAACTATTTTTTTATTGAATTTTCATACCCCTTTTTAAAAAATCGTCTTAGATTTAATGATGGAATTAAATAAACTTTAAATCATAAAGCCAAACGACTAACGATATTTTTGAATTTTTATGTTGTACATAGTGATCAAAAATTAATTTTATATAAAATTTTTTCAAAAGATTATTTTTCCCCCATCGGATGACCGATTTCATCTCTTTCATTTTTTCATTAAATAAATAGAAATGTTAAAGGATAAACAATTATACAGAGTGTTCTATTTAAAAGAACTGAGACATAATCAGACCTGAACTATAGAGGCATTTAATCACTCATTTTGTAACTAAAACTAACTAAAAATATTGTTGTTAATAAATGAAATAGTTGGAATATAGTGTTTTACGCCGCCACTGTTACTTGCCATTCTCAACAAAATTGTTTCTTAGTAATTTTAACTTTCATGATAAGAATTTTCCTTATCGGAAAAGAAGCGCAAGTCGAAATCGAGCAGAGCAACGGGTTGATATTCAAGGACCGTTTCTCGCTTCCTTTTTTTTTTCTTTCCATGGCGGAGCGGGCTGTACATAAGTCTTCATTTCTAAAAAGCCCCCGCAATAAGATATTCCGGACACATCCGACCCCCAGAAGTCCAATTACTCCCTCCCCTGGTTCTAATTCTTTTCTGGTGTTAGGAAGCTTATACACTGAAAGAAATTAACCTAAAGATAAATTTTAAGACACGTAATATTTTTTTTAACTTAGGGTATTAATTACAAAAAATGTAAATTTTACACGGCACATTATAGTTGAAAACTATTCATAAAATTTTAATAACGGTATTAATTTGCGAATTCCATTAAAATTAATTAATATTTGGGTGGTATTTTAGGGACGTTTTAATATTTAGTAATTATAGTGAAGTATTTGCATAATATTTTAATGTGATATTGATTTAGTGATTTTATTAGTATGAATTATTTTACACAGAGATGGGAGTCATTTTTTTAATAGATATTTATAGTACTTCACCATATTCATCATGGATTCATCCAAATCGAAAACAAAATGTGGACATATTATATCTTCAAGATCTTTATCTATTAATCATCGTTTTTCACTAAAATCCATTTTATTTAGTGAAGCAAAAGAAATTCATTAAACCACTTGATACGTATTAATATAATCTGTAGTAAATTAATTGGGAATTAAACCACAAATCGGATTTTATTTATGACAACGTTTCAATAATAAAATCCGATTTGTATTAAAACAAGTTACAATTTCACAGTTCATCAGAGCAAAATCAATTTTTACTTTCTCTGCATAAACCGACGCCAACATTTTTTTTGTGTGATCATTACGCATTCATTTTCACTTATAGTTTATTGTTTGATAAACAAAGTACAGAAAATCAGTGTCAATATTAATTTTATTGAAAATGTATCAACTGCACAAAAAATATACAAGTTAATCTTACATTTACTATTATTATTTAATTGTAGATTCAATTTTTAATGGGAATATTTCAAATCGTAGTGTCAATTTTTATTAAATAAATTTCTTTCAGTGTAAATATTGTAAGGAATGGCGTTTGAGGCAGCATCAGCTCCCATTACTCGCCACGGCCGCCTAAGAATCCCAGACTAATTGATGAACTGCTCACCCTACTTGATTAGCACTTAAACAAGGAGAAAATCCAAGTTTGCTCTTCGCCGCAGATTATATTAACGCTATAGACTCTGAACCGGATTACAGGATTACATGACCCATTTTCTAATTAGTTTACAAATAAACAACGTCAAAGAATTACGCCGCAACGAGCACATACAAAAAAAAAACGTAGTTTATAATGTAAATAGATTTTGTTTTCTTTTTTATGGCGTTTCTGAATTATACTAAAAACGTTTTAAAATAAATATTTATAAAGAAAACAGAAATTAATTCCAAACCAATTAAACTTGAAACAAACGTATTTAAATCTCTTTACTGGAAAATTATTCTGTTGTCACGGTCCAACTTTTTCTAAATTTGCTAAATAATAAATATTAAATAATAATATACAGAGTGGCTAAATGAAAACGAAACAAGGGCACTCTCCAAATCGAGTGGGGAACGAGGCCCATGTCATGCCTAAAGTTGTTATTACCATATAGTACGTATGTTATTGATTTTTATCAAAGTGGTAAGTATTCTTCACAGAGAAAACAAATAATATCCAAAGTCGTTAATGTTCACATATTTTAAATTTGCCGCCAAAGAAAACAATACAGGAAGTATTTCAAAGTTGACGTCGCCACTGTTCACTGTTCGTAGATAACTAACTGTAGGAAACCGGAAGGGAGAAATTTTGGTGGGGACGCTGTATATGTCGGTTTAGTAGTCCAAGTTCGAGGTTTATTGTACCCCCTCTTGGGAGGTTAA
This sequence comes from Neocrepidodera transversa, assembly GCA_963243735.1. Taxonomy (NCBI): domain Eukaryota; kingdom Metazoa; phylum Arthropoda; class Insecta; order Coleoptera; family Chrysomelidae; genus Neocrepidodera; species Neocrepidodera transversa. The sequence continues at coordinate 17,659,481 of OY725343.1, forward strand.
AGTTTAACCAGTAAAGGAGCAACAAAATAACAGTGACTGAAACCCTTATTTTTTTTATACGTATATCTTAAGAAAATTTAAAGTCCAAAATAGCAACAGTTACTCACCCATGACGAGGAACACGTAGTAATTTTAGTAATTAAAAATAAAGGACTTGGCACGACATTCTATCTCGATGAAAGAATCCGTATCTGAGAAAAAGCATGCGCTGTTTTCTTGTCAAAAAGGCACTCGTTTTGAATGGGAAAAGCATCATTAAAATATGAATGTTTTTTTATGTAGTTCCGGATATTCCGGATAGAGAATAAAATATTTCAAAGCGTTTCTGGAAAAATGTGAAAATTGCTCCATTCAGATTTTATTTGGCCGCCCTGTAAAATTACAATTCAAGAAATTGTTACTCTTATGAAGCAGTTGTGTACAAAACATTTTTTTTTTCAATAAAGGTTAGGGATTTTAGATTAAAATTGGAATATTATATAAAATTTTTGTCTTTAGTTATTTTTGTAAAAAAAATTATTTTAAGATTTGTTCCTAAAAATAAAAAAAAAGTTCCTTACTTGATTTAATATCTCTCACGCTTTTTTAATGTTTTCCAATTTTTCCCAATTTTTTTCATTTTATTTTTTTTTCGTTTTTTTCTGATTTTTCCTGGATTTTTCATTTGTTCCGATGTTTTCAATTTTTCCAGTTTTTTCCGAATTTCTTTTTGAAATGTCTGGGTTTTATCGATTTTTTTATGTTTTCCTTATTTTCCAGCTTTTCCTTATTTTCTCTTATATTTCCCCATTTTTTCCTATTTTTTTTAATTTCTCGCTTTTTGCCATGTTTTCCAATTTTTTTCTTCTTTTTTCGATTTTTCTGAAATTTTTTTTTCGATTTTTTACTGGATTTACTCAATTTCTTTTTGAAATGGCTCGATTTTATCGATTCTTGCGTTTTTTTCAGTTTTTCTTTATTATCCAGTTTTTCCTTATTTTCTCTTATATTTCTCCATTTTTCCCATTTTTTGCAGTTATTCCAGGATTTTTTAGATTTTTTTTTTAATTTTTCAACTTTTTAGATTTTACTTTTTTCTAATTTGTTCCGATCTTTTCGATTTTTTCCGATATTTTTTTTTGTTTTCTTCCGACTTTGTTGGTATTCGATTTTTTCCATTTTTCCAATTAATTTTTTCAGTTTTTCCCAATTTTTTCCATATTTTCCCTATTTATCGTTTAATTCGCCATTTTCAATATTGTTTCCTAATTTCTTTATTTTTGCAATTTTTTCGTTTTTTTTCGGTTTTCCTGGGTTTTTTAGATGTTTATTAAGTTTATCAATTTTTTCGATTATTCTCGATTTCTTCAAATTTCTTTTTCGATTTTGCAATTTTTTCCGGACTTTTTTATTCCGATTATTTCCGATATTTCCTGGATCTATTCATTTTTTTTTGAAATGTCTCGTTTCTTTTCGATCCCTTCGATTTGTTCCGATTTTTTTTTTGTTTTCTTCCGATTTAGTTGGTATTCGATTTTTTTTCCGAATTCCTCAAATTTATTTTTTTCAACTTTTTCCAACATTTTCCAATTTTTCCCGATTTTCTCCAATATTTCCCTATTTTCCGATTTTCTCTATTTTTCTACTGATTTGACAATTAATTTTTAAATTGGTTTATAATAAATTTGTGTAATTTTCTGGTCAAGACGAAAAAAAGGTTAATAATAAAAAGGCGTAAAAAAACTATGCATATTTTTTTAGTGAGCCAAATATTTTATTTTAATATCTTTTAAAATGCCTCGTATACCTTCAAAACCGCGTATTTGTACTAATGGAAATATTATGAAGGAATTTTTAATTTTGTTCGGCGAGTGGCTATGATTTATGGATGTCTTAATTAATCGTGGCAACAGCTGTGCAAGTACGCTTCCCAGACTTTCCGACGTCCATTTCCCCATGAAAAAAGACATAAAAAGAAAGAAAGAGACACAGAAAAGAAACAAGCAAGACCAGTCAATAAAATTGGATCATTCTGTATTTAGCACCGCGTGTCGACGAAGAAAACTGCGATTTTTTTTCTGCTAAATTCTGTGATGTTTCGTAAAATTATATAATTAAATATTCATCTGTTTGTGGTGGAATTGCATTTATTAAAAAGTTTATCAAGGAATGGGAAAATAACTACTTATTGCATCTCAGGGACTAAAACATGCATTTTATTCCTTCGTTTTAGGGACCAAAGTGCCACTTTTACTCCCTTGGTATTAATAGTATATTATATATATGAGGGATTAAAACACTTGTGGTATATACGCTATTTTTTACACCGCGGCCCCCTTAAAATGAATTACCTTAATTAATATAAAAATATTTTTTTTTAGAAAATGTATTTGACAGTTCTGAATTAAATTATAATAAAAAATATATTAAAATTATTTTAATACCATTAAAAAGAGAGTAAAAAATTCTATTAATGGGAATTTTTTCAAACTTTCTAATCAAAAATTGTAACCTTGAGAAAAGGGAGAGAGCTAAATGAGAAAAAATATAGTTATGGTCTCTCCCTATTTTCACAACCACAATATTATATCTAAAATTTAAAAAAAATTGACTTATATAGAATATTTTTTTCCCTTTCTATCAACATTTAACACGTTTTAATAGTATCGATAGTTTTCTTGTTATAGGGGTTAAACAAAAAATTATTTATTAAAATCTACAATTATCTAAGTTATTTTGTTCAATTAAAAAAATAATAAAATCTATTTGTTACCATTAAAAAGAGAATACAAAATTCTATAAATGGGAATTTTTTCAAAATTTTTAAGCAAAAATTGTGACCTTGTGAAAAGGGAGAGACCAAAATGAAAAAAAATATAGTTATGGTCTCTCCCTATTTTCATAACCACAATTTTTTATCTAAAATTTTGAAAAAAATTCACTTATATAGAATATTTTTTTCTCTTTCTATCGACATTTAACACGTTTTAATAGTATCGATAGTTTCCTTGTTACGGGGGTTAAACAAAAAATTATTTATTAAAATCTACAATTATCTAAGTTATATTTTGTTCAATTAAAAAATATATTAAAATCTGTTTATTACCATTAAAAAGAGAATACAAAATTCTATAAATGGGAATTTTTTCAAAATTTTTAAGCAAAATTGTGACCTTGTGAAAAGGGAGAGACCAAAATGAAAAAAATATAGTTATGGTCTCTCCCTATTTTCACAACCACAATTTTTTATCTAAAATTTTGAAAAAATTCACTTATATAGAATATTTTTTTCTCTTTCTATCAACATTTAACACGTTTTAATAGTATCGATAGTTCTCTTGTTACAGGGGTTAAACAAAAAATTATTTATTAAAATCTACAATTATCTAAGTTATTTTGTTCAATTAAAAAATATATTAAAATCTATTTATTACCATTAAAAAGAGAATAAAAAATTCTATAAATGGGAATTTTTTCAAAATTTTTAAGCAAAAATTGTGACCTTCTGAAAAAGGAGAGACCAAAATGAGAAAAAATATAGTTATGGTATCTCCAAATTTTTACAACCACAATATTTTATCTAAAATTTTGAACAAACTCACTTATATAGAATATTTTTTTCTTTTTCTATCAACATTTAACACGTTTTAATAGTATCGATAGTTTTCTTGTTACAGGGGTTAAATAAAAAATTATTTATTAAAATCTACAATTATCTAAGTTATTTTGTTTAATTAAAGAATATATTAAAATCTGTTTATTACCATTAAAAAGAGAATAAAAAATTCTATAAATGGGAATTTTTTCAAAATTTTTAATCAAAAATTGTAACCTTGTGAAAAGGGAAAGACCAAAATGATAAAAAATATAGTTATAGTCCCATTTTACTGAAATTAGTTCAAATCCATGAAATACTTTTTCAGACACACAGACAGACAGATTTAATCGTCTCAGGGGATATATCCGTTTTTATCTCGAAAAATTTTTTTAGTTCGTTGATAATACTTTCCCTTCCCGTTGGATGGTATGTCGGGAAAGTAAAATTTATAAAATCTAAATCATTGAACAGCAAATACCTTTTTGCTTTTAGGAACTAAAGTGTCACTTTTATTCTCTTAGGACTAAAATATTTAACAATCTCTACATAGGGAGTGCCGCTTTTAATCCCTTGGGTCTAAAATATTTAATAATCTCTATATGTCACTGTGACACAACGGCCTTGTAAACTTCGCTCGGACAACAGTATTCACTCTCGGTATTAAAAGTGACATTTTACTCCCTTGGTACATAATATACTACTAAACTTTGCTAGTGTTTAATAATATTTTTCGTTAGACAAATATTAAACCATATTTTAGTTTAATTCCGAATAAAAACATGTAGTTAAACGAAGTTTCGTCAATATGGTCGGTCATCATCAATAAATTTTTTGAGTACGTCACTACTTCAAATTATTAGATATTTCTTGTTACATTTTAGACTAATTTTAAAAACATCTGAACAAATATAGAAACTTTTGAACTATTTTTGTAAATTTGTCAATTTTTAGATTAATCTTTATGATTTTAGACAATTTTTAGAATAAGTTATTAATTTTTAGACGATATTTAGAAGGGTTCAAAACTTAAGTGTGTTTTAGACAAATTTTATTAAAAAATATTTATTTTTAAACTATTTTAGACAACTTAGAATGATTTTAGAAAGCTTAAAAAATGACAGCTCGGAACGTCATATACCTGAGGAAGATGGTAACCTCGGACACAGTGACTTAAAGGAAAATACAGTCCATAAAGTTTACGGTCATTACTATTTGATTAGGAGAGAGACCATCTCTTAACCGTTCAGGAGTTTATAAACTTTGCTGTGCTGCCTGTAATTCTATGAATATTGGTCAATCAGGTAGAAGACCTTCAACTAGAATTAAAGAGCACGTTAGAACCGTTGATAAATATAAAGACACACAGACATTACCAACACGCTTTACTGATTTACCTGCCAAATTCTTTTCTATCAAAACTTCTTCTCAGTTTCCGACTTCAAATTCTCCACGATTGCCAGAAAGGTAATAGGCTTAACATTCTTGAGATGTCCGAAATCAACTCTTGTCTCCACAACGGGTAGTTCAATTGTCTAAACGAAAAATTACGTCCTAAAGAAAATCGCATGTTACAGAGACATTATTTTATTTTAGGGCATTGTCTCTCCCCTTAACTTCGTTCCCTTTTAACACCTCCTCTCCCCCCACTTTGTATAGATCATCCCCATCGCTACACCTCCCAATTTTACAGCTCCTTTCTCTCTTGGCGCTATTTATTTACATCCTCTCATCAGTGTCCTAACCTTTCTTTCTTCCTACTGTCTTTTGACATCTGTCAACGCCTACTTCTTCTTTTACGTTTTTCTTTTTCACTCTTCTTTTTTCTTCTTTCCTATGGTGCCTGCACCTTTCTCCATCAAACGTTTTATATAAAAAAATATTTTTTGTGTTTCATTTATTGTTCAATAGTAATAATTTAAAATTGTTAATAACTTTTTGCGCAAATTTTAACTTAAAATTTTATGTTTTTAATTTATTTTAACGTTTGACAGTACCAATCTCACGTCCCCCGTACACTTTTGATGTGCCTTATGATTGTCATTTGTCAACACGTTCATTTTGTCGCTTGTCAGTCTCATTCATGGTAGGTGATCAGATTGAGCATACTGTTGTTAGTTTTTTTTTTAATTAAAAAAAAATAAAAATTGCTGCGTAGTTTTGACCATGCTCAGTCCTGTTCACTCTCAATTGCTCCCACTTATAGTGGTTTACCCCCTTGAGAGTTTTTTCAAGAATTTATTGTCAGTTATCGGCCCCATGTGGGTCCTTCCGGTTCCTTATAAAACATTTTTATGTTTTTTAAATCTATTTCTACGTAGCTTTAAGTTAAGCGTTTTTTAAATTTTTTTCAAGTATCTACCAATGTTTTTATAACCCCACTTTTTTCACTACGCTTAATGGGTCCCACCATTGAGATTTATTAATTCTATCGTTTTGTATCTATGGGCCGGATGATGGTCTGTGACCGAAACTAGTTGCATTTTAATTCAAATTAAACTTTGGTGGTACCTGATTTTGTGCTTTATTTCTTATAAACACATTTGAGATATGGATTACGTTTTTAGAGAGTTTAGCAGATTAAAAAATTTAAATAATCGTTGGGATATTTTAGAGAAATTTTGAAATTTAAATTATTAGAAAGGATTTAAGACTAGTTTTAGAAGACCCCCTCCCCCCCAAATAGACAATTTTTGGAGATATATAAGATTTTAAACCATTTAAAAAAAAATTATACGATTTTAAACAATATTAGAGAATTTTAAATTATATTTAGAAGCTTATAAAATTTTGAGTAATTTTGGTGCCATTTTATATATTTTGGAAAAAAATTTACTTGAAAGGTTTTCCCACTCTTTTTAAGTCTAAAAAATTGACAATTTTTTAATACATTTTAGAACTTTTTACGATTTTTAGAAGACTAGAAAATTTTACACCATTTTAGAGTATTAACTTGGTATTAAAAAAAAATTGAATGTGTAGCTGTCACATAGAGGGATTTAAAATTGGGGACGAAATTCCAATATTAAAGTATAGAGTCATTAACTAATTAAGGGTGTGGATACTTAATATATGTGCCTTATATTAGATTGTAGGGTTTTAGATATATACAGGTAAGAAGATATTTGGCTAATCCAACCGATTATCATTTGATCGATTTTTATTTCTACGCCTAGATCTATAGTAGCTTGTTATCTCAATTCTCGCTGTCGCTATGGTTGCAATCGAGTATTTCATGAAGGGAGGAAACTGGAGGTAGTAGCAGTTGGATATCAGACTTTTTGTATTATTTTGTAATTTCACAGATGTCAAAACTATTTTTATACCATTTCGAACAATATATCTCTATGAATGTTGAAACCAATTATTAAAAAAAGAAACGAAATTTTAACCAAAAACTTAGTTACGTTAAACTCTTAACAAACAAAACTCTCTCCGTCTTAAAATAATAGCAGCAAGTCTGCGCCATAATCGGCATATAAATTTTCATCCCTTTCATACAACAAGCCATTTTCTCGGCGTTCCTTATACAAAATATTTTCACATTTAATATTGCTTATATTCAAATTATATTCTAGAGGAGCTAGTGTAATTTTGGGCGTCATCCAATTAGGTCTTTTCTTAATTGAATCTAAGGGGTGGCTGTTTGCTTTTTAGACTTGTCTGCGAAACCGCTGCTTTTCCATTCGTTTTATGTTACTTTGCCCCAAGGAGAAAGCGTGTGTTTGTGACAGTGGATGACAATTCACAAGAATTTTCCTATTTGAAAATTGGATCGATTGTAAGGGGTTAAGCAAGATATTAGATTTGGGTTTAGTTTGCTTTGATTTACTAACCCATTCAATCTCTAAATAATAAATTATATTACTATTAAGTATATTACTTTTCTTTACAATTTGATGTTTTTTAACCCTTTAACTGCGGCTGTCGTATATAAATGATTCGTAAAAACTATGCTGTGATGTGGGCATTATAAATTTTGTATATTATGTTAGTGTTCATATTTTACAAACTTTCTGCAAATTTTACAAATTTTTAAATTTTACAATTTTCGAAATATTTAAAAATTTTAACAATTTTTAATGTTTATTTTAATTTTTTGACATGTTAAAAATTCCTAAAAATTTTTAATTAGATGAATAATTTTGTTTTTTGAAATTTTTGATATATTTAAGAAATTTTTGAATATTGTGGTATTTTAATTTTTTGAAATTTTCGAATAATTTTGAAACGTCTTTTAAAACTTTTGACTTTTTTGAAATGCTAATAATTCTTACAATTTTTGATAAAAATTTTAATTAGATGAATGATTTCGTTTTTTGAAATTTTTGATACATTTAAGACATTTTTGAATATTTTAACATTTTTAAAATTTTCGTAAAAAAATTCCAAAATTTCAACTTCTTCGAAATTTTTTATATATTTTTGAAATTTTCGATTTATTTTCGAAATCATGGAAATTTTTATACATTTTTATTTTTTATTTTAACTTTTGGAATTTTTTGATATATTTTAGAAAATTCTGAAAATTATTACAATCAAGTTTATTGATGTTTAAATTGACTCAAAATTCAACTAATGTCAAAATTTTTAATGCATTTTTCAATATTTTTGTCCCTAGAGCGTTCAGCGGTGTAAAATTTTGTCCGCAGTTAAAGGGTTAATCTAATAGAGTTTGAAACTTAAAACTAAGGTATGAATATTTTCTGTTTTCGGATTCCTGTCTCTGATCCGTGTACTCATTTTTTGCATCGAATTCATTTTTTTAACGGCCTGCGCTTACATCTTCAATTATTTCATTTTCGGTATATTCCTCATTTTTTTCTTTCTATATTTTATCTGACTTTCAGCTTCCTGTCTCTGATTCGTGTCCTCATTTCCTGCATCGAGTTCATTATTTAATTGCCTGCGCTTTCATCTTCAATTGTTTCATTTTCGGTATGTTCCTCATCGTTGTGACCATAAATATGTTCTGTATTTTCCATCTGACTTTCAGCTTCCTGTCTCTGATCCGTGTCCTCATTTTTTAATTGCCTACGCTTTCATCTTCAATTGTTTTATTTTAGGTATTTTCCTCTTCGTTTTCACCATAAATATTTTCTGTCTTTTCCACCTGACTTTTAAATTCCTGTCTCTGATCCGTGTCTTCATTTCCTGCATCAAGTTCATTTTTTAATCGTCTGCGCTTTCATCATCAGCGTTCCTTTCGTTCTATAGAATGGATTGCACTAAAGTTTAACATGCACGCACAAGCTCTAATTTTGCACTAAAAACACTAAACGAACTCAAAGGGCTTGATCCTCTTTCTAACCCATAATTGTCAAGGAGCTGGATAGCCTCAACATTTACATGATGATGGTGTCTTTCTTCATGACTCTTGATGGTCTGGTCATTTCCAGGTCCCTATGGAGGTCACTATTGAGAATGTACCAAGGGGCATCTACTATCTTCCTCAAAGCTTTGTTTTGGAATCTGTGGATATTTGCTAAGTTGCTTGCTTTGGTGCATCCCCATAGTTGGATACCATAAGTGCATACAGGCTTAAATATCTGCTTATAAAGCATAAGCTTATAATGTAGAGACAGGGTGAGTTTCTTCCAATTAGCCAGTACATTTTTCTATATTTCAGTCAAAGTTCTTATCTTTTCTTTTTTCAGTCCAAGTTCTTATCTTTTCTTTCCATCGAAGTTTGGCATCTAAGATAAGTATTTTGCTATGTTTGAATGTGGAATCAGGTTATTGTTTATTCTGACTGGAATATGATTAATTTTCCATCTCTTCGTCCAGTCATAGATACGGTGTTCTATATAAGGAAAAGAAATAATATATTGTATCACAAGGGCAGAAAATGAGTTTTAGCAAAAAACCGAAAAGAAGCAAAATATAACACAAATCTTTTACATATTTGTTGTCTTGATTTCAGGCTTTAACTCATACTGACGTTTAATGAAAATTTATGTGAAACGTCAAAGTACACGAGTAATAGTTAAAGGTGTCTAGATATAGTGAAAAACTTTTTCGTCCCTAGTGACGATATACCGCCATATTTTTAGGGTTGATATGATTCATTTTCACATAAGGTAGACGAAAAAAGATATTTTTAAATTCTGTAAATACTCTATGAAAATATTTATTTTCTACCATTCATATAACTAAGAAATTTAATATAAAAGTTAAAAAAAATATTCATATTTACTAAGAATATCTGTACGAAACGGTAAATACTCGTTTTTTTTTTTAATTTTCCACTACTTTAATATGAAAATATCCTAAATAAAATGGCTCTTATACCGCATTATGCATTTGAGACGTAAGTACGGTTCATTTTTCATTCTAAAATGCGGTAAAAATTCTTGCGATACTGTTATTTGTCATAATGGTATGCAATTCGAGACCAACGGCTTCATATTGCATTGCAAGAGGAATATAATATTTCTTAAAAAGTAGTTTGGCATAATGTAACTCGAAGAACTGCTTAACCACCGAGGACGGTTATATCTCAATGCGGTGTTTCTTATTTTTTTGTTTTAATTAAATTTATACCTTTGAGTAGCCGAAAGCGAAATGTTTTATTCGGATTATGCGATTTACAAAACAGGATTAATTTTTTGTAATCTGAGCCAATATCTAACGGAATTGTAAAAATAATAACATTTATTTTTTGATGAACTTCTTGATTATTAATTAAGAATGGTAATTTAAAGGTATAAATCATGATTAAAAAATTATTTTTGTCTATTTCAAGTCTTAATACTTATAATTTTTTTTAATTCACCAACCAAAAAAAAAACATAGGGTAGTAATAAAATTAATAAAATTGATAACGAAAGGTTTTTATCAATAACTGTAATAATTTATATTTTTTTAGCTTTAGAAAGATCCGCGAACAGAATGTTGTTTTTTTTTACTCTTTTTTTTTTTTTAGATTTTTCAAATTTTTCTTCATTGTTCTGTTTTTTTTTTAATTGTTTGTTTTGTTTTATAATTTTTTTTATTCCTGAGTTTTTGCAATTATTTGCCATTTGTTTGAGATTTCAGTGGGATTTTTTGCGGTTTATTTAATTTTTTTTAAATTTTTAATTTTTTTAATGAATTGTTTCCGGTTTTTTGGCGGTTCTATGTTTTTTGCGATATTTTTCGATTTTTCTCGTTTTTTTTTTTCAGTTTTCTGATTTTTTGTTTGTAATTATTTTATAGATTTTTTTTTTTATTTTTTTCCATTTTTTTAGATTTTTTCTCATTTTCTGGTTTTTGTTTTGTTTTTTTATTTTTCTGTTTTTTTCTGTTTTTTTCTCATTTTCTGCATTTTGTTTTGTTTTTATTTTTTTCAAATTTTTTCCCATGTTTCTTCATTGTTTTGTTTTTTTTTCAACTCTTTTGTTTTCTAGTTTTTTTGAGATTATTTGTCTTTTGTTCGAGATTTCATTGCGATATTTTGCGATTTATGTAATTTTATTTTAATTTTTATTTTTTCATGGTCACAATTGTTTCCGGTTAGGTTAGTTGGTTCTATGTTTTTTTGCTACATTTTTCGATTTTTCTCGTTTTTTTCTTCATTTTTCTGATTTTTTGTTTTTTCCTCATTTTTTCTCGTTGTTCTGTTATTTTTCTCTTTTGTCATCTATTTTTTCCCATTTTTCGATTTATTTCGATTTATTGCGTTTTTTTGCGACTTTTGTATCTTTTTTTTTGTTGCGATTTTTAGCGTTTTTTTCGGCTTTTATACAATTTGTTTTATTTTCCGTTTTTTACAATTTTATTAATCATTTTTTTCCCAATATTATTTTATTTTTTGTTTTTTTTTTCTGATTTTTTTTTTCTCATTGTTCTGTTTCTTTTCTAATTTGTTCTTTTGTTTTCTAATTTTTGGTTATTTTTTCTTATTCCTTTGACTTTTGCGATTATTTGCGATTTTTTGCCATATTTTTGAGATTTCATTGATTCTTTTGTGTTCTAATTTTTGGTCATTTTTTCTTATTCGTTTGACTTTTGCGATTTTTTGAGATTCCATTGCAATTTTTTTCGATTTATTTAAATTTTTTTTTAATTTTTTCGATTTTTTTAATGGTCACAATTGTTTCCGGTTTTTTGGTGGTTTTATATTTTTTGCGGTATTTTTCGATTTTTCTCATTTTTCTGATTTTTTGTTTTTTCTGACTTTTTTCCTCATTTTTTCTCATTGTTCTTTTTTTTTCTATTTCGATTTCTATTTTTTCTTTATCATCTGTTTTTTTGTGATTTTTAGCGTTTTTTTTTCGGCTTTTATACATTTTTTTTGATTTTTTCGTTTTTTCCATTTTCCACAATTTTTTTATTTTTTTTAATATTTTCTGATTTTTCTTTCAATTTGTTTTTGTTTTTTTTTCGGATTTTTCAATTTTTTCTAATCTTGTCTCATTGTTTTTGTACTAATTCTTTTCTTTTTGTTTTCTAATTTTTTCTTTTGTTTTTTTTTCGATTTTTCTGTTTTTTCGTTTTTTTTTCTTGTTTTTTGTGTTGTTTTCTTACTTTTCGATTTCTTTCGGATTTTTTTTTCGATTTCTTTCGGTTTTTCTATTCCGATTTTTCCTTCGCAGGGCGAACATAAAAATTTAAAAAAGTACAGGATGTTAAAACAATATAACTATATAACTATAGTGCATCTTTTTTATTGAAGCAAAAATATAGAGGGACCATAATTATAAGGATTTTTGAAATTTTCCTTATTTTAATCCCTCCCTTTTCTTAAGCTAACAATTCGTGCTTAAAAATTTTGAAAAGATTTTCATTTGTAGTACGTTTCTTCCTCTTTTGAATGGTATTAATTTAATTTTAATATATTTAGGTATTTTTTTGAGTTAATGTAAATTTTAAAATTAATAAATTAAAAAAAATGTTAAGAAAAAAGTATTCTAAAAAAAATGAATTTTCGCTTCCGCAATTAATAATTTTCCCAAAAATTCACAAAACCTTCCAATATTCCCTAGAAGTTTTTACTCGTAAATAACATAAGAAAAAAGTGTAAAATAAAAATTTCCAAAATCCTGTAATACAATATCGTTTTTCCGATACAAATACAAAAAATAAATCAAATATTAAAGCTCTATATTCCTATTTTAAAGCTATTAACCAGCCACATTTGCAAATCCCGAACATTAAATACCTATAAACTAAAACAGTATTGAATCTTAAAAAAAAATCCTACCGTTCATATTCATGGCATACATTTGATCATCGAAATTCCTCCTATATGGGTTTTCGAATATATAAGTAATTTATTTCCCCGTTTAATATCACTTATATTCAAATTATTTCCGAGGAAAGAGAAACGATGCTCAACCCTCTTCCTTCGTCCAATTAGTCTCCCTTCTCTAATTGAATCTTATCCCGTTTTGGCGTGTTTGTTCTGTAGGCTTCTAGAAATGTCACCGGTAAATTGGAACTAAGCCACAATTCTTCTTTAAACGTCTAAGATTTTCTTCTGTATTTTGGATTGAGTGAAAATTTCATAAGCTAATATTTAGTTTGCCTTTATTCCTTATTTATTTTAATAAAAGAATTGTTTTTCTATCATATCAGTGCTGGTTCTATCTATTAATACATCGGGTTGTTTAAGTGAGATTTTAAAACAGATTTACTTGGAAGAAATACCAAATATTTGTGAACTAAAAATTTATTTTAGGTTTCTAATTTGTGTAAAAAAATCTGTTTCCATGAAATATATAATGTTTTTCCTAAGGTTGACCAAAATGTAAAATTATATTTAAATTCACCTCTGCAGAGTATTTTTTTCACAGATTTTCTTTTCTATTTCTGCTGATCACACTTTTTTAAAACTCATTCTTAATAGTCTTAAATCACCCTTTGAGTTTATATTTACTGGACACTTTCACATTTTTTAACACTTGAAACTAATATTATATTATGGTTTAGGTTTGTGGGTTAAAAGGCAAATTTGGATTTAATTTATTTCTTTTATTAATTTTTATTTTGTATGTATGTATATTTTTAATTTTTGATGTATATATAGAGTATTTTCAATTGATAATAAATTTTTGCTTTTTCTCTAATAATTTTGTTAAGATTATTTTATTTAAACTAAATTTCCAACATTTTTCTAAGAAAAATATGTAATGAACGCATTAAATTTTATTATATTTTTATATTTGAAATTAATATATTTATATGAAGTAAATTTTTGCAACTTGTTATGTTGTCTATTTTTAAACTTAAAAATAAAGAATAATTTTTTTACAAGAATAACATAACTCTCAAGATATTTTAATTAAAATTTCCTGTGGTAGTTCGTATCAGTTCTTTATTTTAATTTTTACTAAAAATGTAAGTAAACCTTTTACTATTATTTGTTTTAATACAACTTTTAATTTATATGTCAATTTTACAAATATTAATGCAATAAATAATTAATAATATAATGTAAAGCAAAGTAAATATTAAAATTAGTCATTATTAATAATTACTTGATCTTAAATATTAAATGCAGCTTGTAGCAATAAAGTTAAAAAAAAATATATAAAATCATAGAATTTTGAAATGTATCTAAAATCATAAAAAATATTCTAAACATTTTCTAAAATCGTATAGTTTATTTAAAAAAATATCTAAAATTTTCTGGTTTTCTAAAAATTGTCCAAAATGATAGATTATTTCAAAAATTTTCTACTATTATAAAGTTTGTTCTAAAATTTTCTAGACTCCTAAAAAATGTCTAAAATCATAGAGATTGTTCTAAAAATTTTATAAAATCATGGAGATTATTTTAAAATAGGTACACCTAAAATGTTCTTGTCTTCTAAAATGTTTTCTAAAATCATGGAGATTAATCTAAAAATTTGATAAATTCATACGAATTTATTCTAAAATATATCTAAAATGTTCTTGTCTTCTAAAAATTGTCTAAAATCATAGAGATTGTTCTAAAATTTTTATAAAATCATAGTTTACTTTAAAATACACCTAAGATGTTCTTGCCTCCTAAATTTTTTCTAAAATCATGGAGATTATTCTAAAAATTTTATAAATCCATAAGAATTTATTCTAAAATATATCTAAAATGTTCTTGACTTGTAAAAATTGTCGAAGATCTAAAAATTTTTATAAAATCATGGAGAATATTTTAAAAAGTTTATAAATTCAGAAGAATTTATTCTAAAATATATCTAAAATGTTCTTGTCTTCTAAAAATTGTCTAAAATCATGGAAATTCTTCTAAAAGTATATTCTAAAATATTCTTACGTTCTAAAAATTTTTCTAAAATCATAGAGATTATTCTAAAAATTGTATAAATTCATAAGAGTTTATTTTGAAATATATCTAAAATGTTCTAGTCTTCTAAAAATTGTCTAAAATCATAGAGATTATTCTAAAAAAAATTATGAAATCATAGAGTTTATTTTAAAATACATCTAAAATATTCTAGACTTCTAAAAATTTTTCTAAAATCAGAGATTATTCTAAAAATTTTTCTAAAATCATAGAGTTTATTCTAAACTAACATCTAAAATATTCTAGACTTCTAAATTTTTTCTAAAATCATTGATTATTCTAAAATTTTTATAAATTCAAAAAAGTTTATCCTAAAATATATCTAAAATGTTCTTGCCTTCTAAAAATTGTGAAAAATCATGGAGATCATTCTAAAAACTGTCTAAAATCATAGGAATTATTCTAAAAATTTTCCAAAATTATATGAATTTATTCTAAAATTCATCTAAAATTTTCCAACCTTCTAAAAATTGTCTAAAATCGTAGATATTATTTTTAAATCATAGAGTTTTTTCTAAAACACATCTAAAAGGTTCTAACTTCTAAAAGTTTTTCTAAAATCATAGAGATTATTCTAAAATTTTTCTGAATTCAAAAGAGTATTCTAAAATATATCTAAAATGTTCTTGTCTTCTAAAATAGTCAAGAATCATGAAGATTTTTCTAAAAATTGTCTATAATCATAGAGATTATTCTAAAAAAATAATAAAATCATATAGTTTATTCTAAAATACATCTAAAATTTTCTAGACTTCTAAAAATTTTTCTAAAATCATAGATTGTTCTAAAATTTTTATAAATTCAGAAGACTTTATTCTAAAATATATCTAAAATGTTCTTACCTTCTAAAAATTGTCAAAAACCATGGGAATTATTCTAAACATTTTCTAAAATCATATGAATGTATTCTAAAATGTTCTTGCCTTCTAAAAATCGTCAAAAATCATGGAGATTATTCTAAAAATTGTCTAAAATCATGGAGATTATTCTAAAAATTTTATAAAATCATAGAGTTTATTCTAAGATATATCTTAAATTTTCTAGCTTTCTAAAAATTGTCTAAAATATTATAGAGATTATTCTAAAAATGGTCAAAAGTCAAAAAGTTTATTATAAAGTTTGGTTTTGTTGACGCCTGCTAAAACTGTTTTGAAATCATCTAAAATAATTTAAATTATTTCAAAATTTGTCTAAAATATCGTAACAATTGTCTAAAATTTTAAAAATCATTCGAAATTGGTCTAAAAATATGTATTTAAAAAAATAGTCTACAACCGGTTATTTTAAAAATGATAAAACCTCTTGTTTACATGTTTTAAAATAGTTCTAGTAATCAAAATATAATAACAAATAAGATATTTTTGACGTAAGTTGCCATTGATCCATTACTAATGTTCTTGAGAAGATTGGGTCAAAGTTAATCAATGTCCAAGAGCTCAATTTGCTTAATTTGAAACAAACATTAGATTTCCTTATTCTACACGTTGTTCCCCACGTAAGTTTTTTTTTAGGGTTTACTACTAAAAGAGTGAAATATTATAAGTATGATTCAAAATTGTCAAAAAAAAAATTAAATATACATGGATATCATCCAATCCCTAATAAAAAAACATTTATATCGTATAATTATAATTAATTTACTCCTTCACAGACTATGTCTACGTCCAACACAACAACACAAGACTAATGAGCATTTTTGAATAAATTACATAGATAATTTACATTTTAAATAATTATACGAACAAACATTATCTTAACGGTTAACGTTTAAACGTGCATTAACTGCATTTATTTAGTTTAACGTGCAAAAACACCACTTGATTGTTCATAACTTCGGTGACTTCTCTGCGCACATAATGGATTCCGTTAAAATCATGAGTCACGTTTTGTCGTTCGAATGTTCATTATTCTCAATTCGTTGGCTTGTAGAATTCCACCAAAAAAAAAAACAATTATGTTGTCACAGCAAGGCATTCTAAAGCCCGGTCGGCTTAAAGAACGCACTTGTCAAAGAATCTTCAATTAAATTCGAATGTTGCTTCTGTAGGAAGGTAAATCAAATGGAATTTCCTCTGACGCTTTAAGTCAATATTAATGTAAGACATTACGTAAATGTTGGCTATATATCAATATTTTGGTTTTGGAATATAAATAGGTTGCCAACTGAAACCCTAAACAATTACAAGATATAAAAATTCACACAAATCATAACATCATGTCTATCGACAATAACTACAACTGATATGTTATTTATCATGGATTTTGACATTTATGTCGGAATAACGTAGGTCAATCAGCGTTGTTTTGAGCTAAAATAGATCAATGCTTTCACTATCGATTTCAGTTAAAAGAGGCAATCAAAACAATAAATAGAGAAGGTGTCCGCAAACAAACGTATGAATGGAAAACCGGACATAAATGTAAACAAACTAAGCTACATTTTATGGATTGGAATCAGATATTGTGTTTTCTTGATGGTATAAAAAATCATTGAATTCGTTTTATGAAAAATATCGCAGTGGGGTGCTTGCATGATTTCAGGTAAATGGGCCTTTAGAAACCTGACCAATAAATTTTTAAGCCATATTTTTTTAAATTTTTTAAAGCTATATTCGCCCTATAATTAAAAAAAATCCATGACGATTTAAGTTAGATCAGTTAAAGAAATACGCGATAGTTACTGTAAGGGCAGTAAGCGTCGAGATACATATTTATTATAGTTTTTCAAAGTCGATTAAAATAGTACTTTGTGCAACAAGTGTGGATATGATGGCCATATCTCACGTGGGCGAAGTTTGAGCACGACGCCGTAGCGGAGTTCTCAATCGTCCGAGTGCGATATGGACAATCCACACTAGTTGAACAGTACATTTTTCTACAACGCACTAAACGAAAAACTAAAAAAAATTATAAAAAAAGATTACAGTCACCGGTTTTGAACCGACGACCTTCGTATCTGAAAGCGAGAGCGTTAGCATTGGACTGTCACGAATTTATTATCAAATCAGATAAAACTAATAGGCACGTTCTATTTTTACGTAGGTCATATTCATATTTAGTTTCTGATTTTTGTGGTAATCATATAATAATTTTTTGTCAATTTTTTTAATAATTTTTTAATTGTGAAAAAAATAGTTTATTAGTTAGGATAATAAAAGGAAAGAGTTGTTATAGTTCAATTTGGAAATATAAAGAAAATAAAGACAATTAAGGCAATTTTATTGAGCAAAATATTGAAAAAAAAGAAGATAAAAAGTACTTTATCAAAAAGAAATATAGTCTAAAATAGGTAGTAGTTAAAGAGATATAAAAAATAGAAGTAAATAACATCGAATAAGACGAAGAGGAAACTGGAAATTATCTAGGAAGTGAGACGGAGGAGAATAAAAATAAATAATAACCAAGATGAGAAGTCAGAAAAATTGCAATTGCAATTAATTTATTGTATTGAATTTATTTATTGTATTTATTTTTATAAATTTATTATAGTCTCGACTGACTCGAGTAAGAGCATCTCTCGCTCGAGTTAGATAATATCTCGCTCGACTAAGAGCATCTCTCGCTCGAGTAAGATCATCTCTTGCTCGACTTGGATAAGACCATATCTCGCTCGAATTAGATAAGACCATATCTCGCTCGAATTAGATAAGATCATCTCTCGCTCGAGTAAAAGCATCTCCGCCTCGAGTAAGAGCATATCTCGCTCGAGTAAGAGCATCTCTCGCTCGAGTAAGATCACCTCTTGCTCGACTTAGATAAGATCATCTCTCGCTCCAGTTAGATAAGATCAACTCTCGCTCGAGTTAGATAAGATCATCTCTCGCTTGAGTAAAAGCATCTCTGGCTCGGGAAGAGCATATCTCGCTCGAGTTAGATAATATCTCGCTCGAGTAAGAGCATCTCTCGCTCGAGTTAGATCATCTCTCGCTCGAGTTAGATCATCTCTTGCTCGACTTGGATAAGACCATATCTCGCTCGAATTAGATAAGATCATCTCTCGCTCGAGTAAAAGCATCTCCGCCTCGAGTAAGAGCATATCTCGCTCGAGTAAGAGCATCTCTCGCTCGAGTAAGATCACCTCTTGCTCGACTTAGATAAGATCATCTCTCGCTCGAGTTAGATAAGATCATCTCTCGCTTAAGTAAAAGCATCTCTGGCTAGGGAAAAGCATATCTCGCTCGAGTAAGAGGATCTCTCGCTCAAGTAAGATCACCTCTTGCTCGACTTTGGTAAGCTCATCTCTCGCTCTAGTTAGATAAGAGCATCTCTGGCTCGAGAAGAGCATATCTCGCTCGAGTAAGAGCATCCCTCGCTCGAGTAAGATCATCTCTTACTCGAGTTAGGTATGATCATCTCTCGCTCGAATAAAAGCATCTCTCGCTCGAGTTAAATAAGATCAACTCTCGCTCGACTTAAAAAAAATCATCTCTCGCTCGAGTAAGATCATCTCTTGCTCGAGTTAGATAAGATTGAGAATAGAAAAAAATGCATCACACTAAGGGTACTAATTGTTACATTTTTTTTGTATAAAAATTGAAAGGTGTTTTAAGAAAAGAAATAATTATGAACACATGGATACCGGACACGGTGGCCAGGTTGGTTAGGGCACTGGCCTTTATACTTGGTCATTGTTCGGGTCGTGGGTTCGAGTCTCATGAATCTCAAGTGGAATTAAAGTCAGATAAGACTTTGGGCAAGTGCAAAAAGGTATTTGTGTCATGCGCCGGATGAGATCGGATATCTCGTGGAACTGATAGGGTTTGGTGGCACAATTACACACTTGCTAGTCGGTAGATCACCTGAATGACAAAGGCATAGTCCTGGGTTTAGGGTGATTGATTACCGTGGTTCGGAGTCCACGATAAGCTGTAGGTCCCGTCCAGATTAGCCTTAGTAGCAGAAAAGAGACGTTAAAATTACAAGCAATCAAGAATACATGGTTTAATTTTTTTTATTCGATAAATTTTATGTCTTTAGCGTGGATTTGAGCACAAGTACGAAATAACTAGATTTTTTATAAATTAAATTAATGTTGGACGCCAGATAGTTATTTGAAAAAAATAACAAAAACTCTTATATAAAAATTTACTAAATTGAATTATAACGAAAAAATTTGTAGATATTTAACAGTTTAATTTTGAAATTTAATGATTTGAGACTTACTAGAGTAAAAAAAATACTGTGAATTTAATCAATAATTATTATCATAAACCTTTATAAGATTTTAGGTGTGTAGCAAATTATTGGGTAATTATTGGGAAATATATTTTTTGAGTATTTCGTGGGCATTTTCAATAAGTTTAAAAGTTTGTTGGATAAGAGTAGGTAAAATTTATTTGTGAAATAACTTTTGCGTTTCATGTTTAATTTTGTACTTTGTACTGTATTACTCATTTATTAGGATCAATAAAGCTTTTTATTCTTCGCATGCGATTCTTGAAAGAGAGTGAATAATAATCTCTTGTGGGCAACCGGGAAAAATATTTTGATAAGAATTATTGATAGGTGAAAAAAATATTTTTTCCAGGATTTTCCATAGCCAGTTAAATCTGTTTTTTTTTCGGTAGCCAGTAAATATAAAAATATGGTTGGTTTATCGATAACCGTAAAAAATATGTCCAAAAATTGTCATTATCCAGAAAAAAGGTTACAGTCCAAAATTTTTCGATATCCAAAAAAAAAACATCAATGGACAATTTTATCATTTTCTTTTATTGATATTTGAATATAGAAGGTCTAAATGTACTGTTTAAACCATTTTGTTCTTTTTTTTAAGACAACCCTTAAAGCTAAAAATATTCTGTTATTTAAATTACGCGGCCTTGATGACGTCATACCATAATACTTTATCGATAAGGAGTGTCTTCTCAATTATTCGTTAAAATCATTCGATGTGTCATTGATACTCGAATTGTTAAATTATGAATAGATTATTTGCAATAATTATTAATAATACCTTATAAAGTTTAGAAATCAGGAAATTAATAATAGTTTAAAGGTCCGAAATCAGAGATTCATTTGAAAAAAATCTAAAATCATAACAGATACGGATATTCTATTCGATTTAAATCGATTTTTCTAGTGACCGAAATGTACCAACATAAGTTAAATAACCGAATAAACTCCCCAGATCAGTAAATACCATCATTTAAAAAAGAGTGTATTTGGGGTGGGATTTGTATTTTAACCGAATCGATATGATTAAGATTAAGTGTCGCTATATTAAAAATCTAAAAAATCTTACTAAAATCGTCCATTCAGATTTGAAAACGAAATTGGAAATGGTAATTACTTAATAGATAATTTTTAACGATAAGAATTAATGTATTGAAATATAAAAAAAATATTCGGATACTACCTTAGCTATGGCGAAATATTTTCATTTAAGGCGCAATTCGAATCCAAAATTTTCTTAGATCTAATTAAAAAGTTAATCTCGATTTCATTAAAAATATCTCGATGTTTTTTTTTCGCGGTCAAAAAAAAATTGTTTTAATCCAAATTCCCTCTCATGTATTCCGAAGTTTGTGTATTAAAGTGCTTGGGCTTTATTAAGTGTTGGAAAGGGAAATAATTGAACAAGTTCGGGAAGTTTTACAAGATGTCGGTGGAGATTTAATCAAGTGGCTACATTATAACGCTGTTGGTACCCCTGCGAAAAGTTTATCTCGTCAAAATAACTCCAAAAGAGAACTTGGAACAACATGACTTTTATACAGGATCATTTCAAATGCATACCAATTGCATATTTTTATTTTATGCATAATTAGTTAATATTAAATTATGAAATATTCTAACACCATTACTGACATAAGTTTTATATTTAATGGTAACCAGTATACGCGGATTTTGCTATAAATTTTATTTAAGTAGTTTAATAAAGTTATGAAGAAGTTTTCGTATTAAGGAAGCGTTACTGAAATTAAAATTATGTAATATACTGCAGAATATTTCTGATATTAAAATGTTTCTCATGTAACTAGAGATCTTGAATAATCAGATGTAAATTACGACTGAAATCTCATAACTGCTTATTGGTTGCATTAATTATATTTTATACCTTATTTAGTTATTTTTTTATTCTAATGATTTGGAGAATATTTTTATTACTTTTTAATCAATTGTGGCTGTAATATTTATTATCGTTTTTTGGTCTTCTTCGTCTTTATTTTTTGATGTTTGCTTTTCGTGTTTTTAGTTCTAACAAATAACAATATTTTTCAAAAAATAAGTGTTTTCATGTTAAGAAGCAATAAACAGTTTATGATGATGTTTATATATTCAATCACGAATTGTTTTATTTTTATTAAAACCTTGAAAATATACTCAGACATCGAAAAACGTTGTTATCAACTCGAATCTTCATATATGTCGAAGAGATTCTATCCGCAGTGCGCCGTTCTGCATTTGTATGCCCATCAGTGCCGGAACGTCATGCCCTATAACCCGCCCCCGGCCACCCGCCGTATCCCCTTTTCTCTCTTCGTACCCCCGCCTCCTACAGCCGTTTAATTGGATTTCTTTCTTTGTTCCAAACCCTCGTTTGCGAATTAACTTCATTGTCTACGACCACGTAGTCCGAATACCACCCCGCCTAGTCTTATTCTCGCATCTGCTTTATTTCTTCTCTTTTTGATGCCACCACCGCGTGCCGCCCCTTTTCCCTTTTAATGTATTCATACGGTGGCATTCAGTAAGTGCTCAACTCAAGAAAAAAAATACTACAACAATTTAGGGTCAATCAATTTATCGGTGTTGCTTATACATATTTATTATTTAGCTAGATAATTTTGAACCCCCATATGTTCATTCAATAAAGTAAATTACGAACATTTATTTTATATTACTAGTTATATAAGCTACTAGTAGCTTATTATTAAAAATATATTGGATATTGGTAGTTAAATCGATTCTTGTAATTATCTGCATGCCTTCTACCTACTGTTGAATTTTGTATCGACCAAAATCGGTGATATAAAAAAAGTGCTTCTCTCATCCCAACGGCCATTGGTCAGTCAGTTTTACAGTTTGTCGCATAAGGAATTATTCTAATACTAATCTCGGGAGCAAAGATACGAGGGTTGTTATTTATGTACTGAGAACTGGCAACACTGGTATTATCAGGCGAAATCTGCCATTGATAGCATTGCCGAACTGAAATTCTCATTTAACCTCACCAATATGACAGAATACGAGGTTTTACCCGCACTTCAGCATGAAAATTCCCCGGGTGCAGAAAGTCTTTGATTAGCTTGATTTTTTTAATACACGCACTTGTATTATCTTTATTATTATTATTATTGACATTGGCATTAATGACAATGACATAATGACGATGATGATATTTGAATTTGACATTGACACTGAGGCACCTAGCACCTAGGGCGCACTATGTGCAAGC
Organism: Neocrepidodera transversa; assembly: GCA_963243735.1. NCBI lineage: Eukaryota > Metazoa > Arthropoda > Insecta > Coleoptera > Chrysomelidae > Neocrepidodera > Neocrepidodera transversa. The sequence continues at coordinate 17,682,722 of OY725343.1, forward strand.
CAGTGTTAATCAAAAACGCACCGTCAGCTTTGAGAATTTTATTTTTAGACAGAGATGGCGCACTGAATGCCAAAGAAGCCAAACCGACACATTATTCAAAATACCCGGAAAGGGCAAAGTTAAAGATGATCGTCGAAAATCGGTCTTTGTACCAGAAAATATTGATGCTGTCCGATAAGTAACTGAAAAAGATTGACATGTGACATAACTCAAAGTCGAGACATGTTTAAGCATTAGTATGACCAGCATAAGTAGATAAGCTATGACAGTTCTGGCGCACTCTTTATGGAAATTAACATGGGAAATCACTGAGGTTCATTCTAGTAATTTTTGGCTCATTCAAGGTCACTCCTGATATCATCAGGCTTCACTGCGCACATTGCTTTATTCTCAATCATTTCCAATGCCCCATTAGTCCTCTCCGCATAACCATCATCAGTACTTGATAATGTTACTGTTTTGTTAAGCTGTTCGAGACCTGATCAAAAGCAGATCAATTTTTATTTCACAAATGAGTTCGCCAAGGTCAAAGGTCACGTGGCTCATAATGCGCAGTAATGTACGAAATGAAATCTGATGACGAGTGACCTTGAATGAGCCAAAAATTACCAGAATGAACCTTGTCGATTTCCGATGTTAATTTCCATAAGAATTGCGCCAGAACTATCATAGCTTATCTACTAGCATATATAAAATTTTGCATGAATATTTGGGTGTTCGAAAGCTGTGTGTGCGTTGGACAGATGCTCAAGAAATGCTCGTGTCGATTGGTGACCAAAAATTTAAAAAAATACAATTGTAGTTCATCCAAAGCCGTATACAGCATCATTATAGGTAACAAGTCGTAGATTTATGAGTATGAGCCAGATAGAAAAAGCAGTTTGGGTGTTTCAATGTGAAGAAAACCCAAAAAAAGTTGTTCGTTCTCGAAGCGTTCAGGTACGCGTCCACTATGCGGATCGCATTTGAAAAATTCGACTATCATAGATTGTGAAGGTGCATAGGGCGCGACCGAACGGGCTGCTGAATTAGTCGCCAGGTGGATTTATGCCATCGCTGCGACCATCGAATCCCGACCGGTCCGCTTCCAGTAGACGCAGGCCGCTTGCATTCTAACGAATGATTTAGTGGCGAAATTTGTATATCCCTCATTGTTATTATAATTTTGAAAATTAATAAAGAATTATTAATTTCGATAGTACGCGAAAAACTACTGGATACTTTTTTAAGTCAGGAACCAGATGATTATTTATATCGTGCACCCAGAGCCGCCATTTTTGACCGTTCGCTTTTCGTATTCTTGAAGATTCGCAAGATTTGCGATCATGCGTGTTTTACGTGTGGTATTTGTTGATCGCAAACGCCTTGCGCATGCGTTTTACAGAATTTATAGGTTATATTTAGGTGTCTAATCAAAATCGCAGTCATCGAAATTGTTTACAAAATGGATGATTTGGATTATGTATATTGCAAATTTGGAAAATCTTCATCGATTCGATCCTATTGGCCCTTTTGATACTTTGACTGAACGTCATTGTGCCTTTGTGGAGCAACTAAATTTATTGTGTCAAGCACTTCATCCTCATACTTTGTGTGTAGGTTACCGGGCAAGGTACACCACCATTACGTCTTCGTTACAAATTGTATTGATTATTTTTAATTTAGGTTCACATGTCCTGTCATGTCTGGAAGAAATTTAAAATGTTATCTTCTTGAATAGAGCAACCAACATTTAATACTTTTCACCAAGATTTCCAATATTTATTATTACCACAACTATTGAATATATTAGTCACCTCTTACCAAAGCCTGTATGCGTTATTTTGGCTGAATTAGTTTGAAAAATTTTCGGTTTCGATGTTTTTTAACGAACTCCAATAATATTTTCTTAGATCTAGTAGTTCTTTTGTTTTTGATGAGGGGATTCATCATATAAAAATAGTAAAAACCTAAGTTAACATCTAACAATGGTCCATGATCTGATAACACAGAACTAATAATCTATATAGGTATTGCGATGTTGTCAAATTCATTTCACGACCCGAATGAAAAAGTTCTTCCTTCTTCTTCATAGAATAATTGAAATAAAAAAAGTTATTCATCAGAACTATCTAGTTTCAAAACCTTCAACAGAGAACAAACTTCGAATAATGCGATGAACGGTAAATCCGCTCGCATCCGTCCGGCCCGATCCGCCTAGTGGACGCGTACCTTTAAGCAAATGGTGGCGTGTTTCTTCACGTAAACCGGTCATGTGACAACTATAGCTCTTGAAAATCAAAAGATCGTTAATTCAGCATGGGATACGATACGATCATCTGTTTGCCTGAAGTTTTCGGTAAATTGAGACAAAACTGACCCAAACGACGAATTGATGGGTCATCCGTCTTATAGCCCTGACTTGAGGCCTTCAAAACGCATTTTTTAGAGCCATCATCTTCTAACTTTAAAAAGTGTTTTGAAGAGTGGTTCAATCGTATGCAAAATATTTCTGATGAAATTCATTTGTTTGTTCTTTCTTTTTATTCTCAATACATAAAAAGCAACCCTCGTACTGCTTCCTAACCCTGTCTCCAACTCAGTTATTTTTTGGTAGTAATACCCTTTTATTAATAAATTTAATTTAACTTTCATCCCATTGATAAAGATTATTTCTCTTCAAATTAGATCATATTAAAGTACCACTAAAAATACTAACAAAAAGAATGATTACAGGGTTAAATTTACAAGGGACGATCAATAAGTACTCGTTTTATTTTTCATCTTAATTTCCTTTTAGGATGATACTTTTTTTTCTAACGTTTCTGCCATTTCTTTAACCACTCCAAAAAATACACTTCTGTCTCGAAAAGTTAAATTTTACTTCTAAAGATACGTTTTCGCAGGGAGCCAGGTCAGGTTAGTACAGTGGATGCGGCAGTACTTCGTTCATGCAATTTGGCTGAGACAATTCTGTTTGAATGTGTTGGTGCATCGGTCCGATGACTGACTGTAGTACTGCCCCGTGATCGTTCTTCCTTTTTGGAAAAAAAATGGATTATTTCCTTCGTATCTCAAGAAATCGTAACTATCACATTTTCTTAGCAAATTCACCAGCAAAATTGCATTATTTTGACTATCAATTGGTCAATAATGTATTAAAACTTCATTCGATTTTATTTCTTCGCATATTTATTATAGTGGCGTTTGACAGATGACAGTACACTGCGGTATTGTCAACTTTCCTCAGCATCGCCACCTGTCTTCAAATAAGGGTACTTATTAATCTATCCTCGTAATATAACTAATTAAAAAATGAATGTTTATTGAATATTTGCCTTTTGATTATGTATAACAAATATTATTTATCTAATAAAGGCAGAACTTAAAAAAAATATCGTATTTCTATAATCTCTTGAAATTCAGTTTAGCTTAAATCCTCTTAACTTTTAAAAATAAACATAGTTTGTTTTTCGTCGAAACGAATTAAAGAGATAACGCTAATTCCGTAAAAAAATCAGCAATCAAGTAACAACAAGGCGGTATTTTAAATTCAGCCCGAGAAAAACTTTTCACCGCATTCAAATGTAACGCTAGCGTGCGACGCCATGTGGTCTAGAGGACTCTAGATATCGAGGCGCCCGACCACAATTTTCACTGGAAAAAGTTTTCCACTGACGATGGTGGAAACTTATAACCTTTGGCACGGATACAACGCCAACGGCATTGCTGGCATTACTATGGCCCACATTAAAATCCTAAATCTGCGACAGGTGCCAAAAATGTACTTACGGTTAGGTAATAATTTACAGCTAGGTATTTTACTGAAATTGTAAATTTTAGAAACCAAGTAATATGATTTTTTATATTTTATTGAATATTTTTACTTTATTACTTACGTATTTTATTCCCATAAAGTAATAGATTTATATAAAGTATAAATTCAAGTAGTCATCCTAGAAGAAAATTTTATACAATTATTTTGTGTTTTTTTTTGTGATAAAAAATACGTATTTAAAATATCTCCTATTATTTCTGTAACGCCCTGTATAGTAGTTAACCTTTTTCGATTGATGATTTTTTTATTGTTTAATGATAGTTGTAAATCCACTTAAAAAAAAACAAATATTACATAAAATAATTACACATTTAAAAATTATTTAATCGAAAACAACAATTTTGTTGAAAAATTCCAAAAATTTCATGAATTTGATCAAACATATCAAGAATTATGCTGAAAATTAAAAAAAAAAACGTAAAATTTTTTTTTCTCATTTTTTTTTTTCTAATTATATTTTGATACAATACATTTAGAATAAAATTTCTTTTTGTTATAAAAATCAATATATTTATTTGTTCATTCATGCAGCTCTAGTTAACGGTTTGCTTTTATATTATGCAAAGCTTAAGAACAAACTGCTCATCATTAATTACCAAAGTTTCGACTAAATCTATCGCCAGAAATCAAGTTTGGTAGTAAAGTGCGTATTATCAGGAACTTATCACAAACTAAACTTAATGATTAACCCAGTTAGAGTTTGGGATCATCCGTAAATGGGCATTTGGAGAGTCAAAATGTTTCAGGAAGTCGTCGAACTTTGACATAAACTTTCGATTTTCATCTAGTTCAAACAGAATAAATAATATTGTAATAATTGTGAATTTAAAACTTATACCAAATACATTATAAAAAAAAATATTTGTAGTTAAGGGTACGATTCCAATATTGCACTAAAAAATTGTTTCTACGGAAAAACAATTCTGAATTATCGAATATAAGATCAATAGAAAATTATTCTAGTTGAAACTAGAAAATTTTTCACATCCCTGTTTTTTATCAGACTTAACAAATATTACCTGTGATTAAATTTGATTCAATTTAACCAGAAATAATCTTCATACTTTATATTTTAATATATTTCAATTTTATTTATTCACTTCTACTTGTCTAGACGTGCCACTGAAATATAACATAAAAAATGAGCTGTTTTGAATCTCGCGCAGACTTCAAAAAAATCAAGGTGGAAGCATGCGCACTATTTTCCTAAACAGGGCCGGCCCTGTCTTGTGAAGAAAGGAATACCTGAATTGGCAATTTCAGGGGAAACAAACACCATTGATGTGAATTATGGAACCACTGACCCATATTGTTTTTAGAAATATTCAACAAAAATCACAAATAACGAACAATCAAACAAGAACAACAACGCTATCAAAATGGCGGACAAACAATCATAAGCCGCTTCTGAATGAGTTCATCTAATCAAAGACGAACCTCTTTATTTGTATATCGTTGTAGTGATTAAAGACATGATTTTCATACCTTTATCTTTACTGCGTCGGCGCAGATTCTGATATTTTAGTTCCCTGAGTTGTATATATGAATTGGCGTTGCAGTTATAGGTTATATTTCAGTGTGACATGCATATCTCTTACATCACTGCATACCTTCTATAATAATCCAAGATGACATTAGCAGACATATTTCGTCTCTTGTTAAAAATATTATCTCTTTCGCTCTCATAGCAGCTTTATAATATTATCACCAAAATTATTCATCTAACGAATTTTACCCAAATGCGGCCCCTCAACCAGTGTTGTCAATACCCAAACTTGAAATTATACTGTGGGTGGAAGTAGATTTATCATTACCGACTACCAAAGCCAAAAGTTCCAAAGTGCATTTCAACAATATGAACAATATCGGTTCGGTGAATTCCTGGCTTCTGGCCTGTTTTCACTGGTCAATGACATGGTATATGGCCCTTGACCAATCAAATTAAGTTACGTAGCTCGTGACGATAACGGATTCTTTAGTAGTGGTACTTCACAGAGACGACCGGCTGCTCAAATGAGTTCATCATAGTGATGGGAGTAACGAATCGTTTTATGTAACGTTACATCCGTTAACGTTACAAAAAAATATTGTTTCAAAATAACGTCACGTTATAACAAATCAATTATTAATGTTATATGTTATGTTTCCAGTATGCTCTTTGATTATGAAGAATCGTGTCAAGTAGAGGCGCCATACTAGAAAAAGTATTACCCATTTTGAATACAAATTAAAAGAGATACATAATACTTGTAAAAACCTGTTAAAATTCTGTATTATTTCAATAGCATACAATTTTGAAAGAAAAAAGTTAAATTCTATTATTATCAACACTTGTTGGTTAATCATAACTAAAAGTGGCAATAAAAATTAACTGCCCTTTAAACTGTGTTTTAAATTTCATAACTTCAGACTCGTATATTTCTTGAAAGACAATTACAGAGTTACGGTCAACCTTAAAATAAATAACCCTTAAGAGTAAGAAATAAACCGAAACTAGGTATTAATTCTCGTTAAATTCCCCTTCTTTTAAAAATTTACTTTATACATCTGATACAACAGCCATCTAGTGATAATTTGTAGGAAGAAGTAAAAAAATATGTAGATTACTTTATTTTATTGCAATATTCTTATTCGTCACAGTCAGCGCGCTGCTTCCATTGCGCATCCTGTCTGTTTCGATTCGTAACTTTCGTTTGGTTGCTCTTGTTAGGTTGCGTTTCGTTTCAAGAAATAATTGAAATAACGTTATAAAATAAAGCTACGTAAACATCTCTAGTTCATCATAATGTCTCGATAAAAGATGTTCTCCGCGTAGAGAAAAATATTCTACACCAATAATGTAAATTTTCTAGGTTTGAAAAAGATGTATAAGTATTACTTTAACAATGTTGTGTTAAACAAATCTAGTGCCACGTCTAGTGCAATTAAACCAAAGTGAAATCGGTATATTTATTGTATCAAATAATAATTGTTTAAATGTCATAATAAAAGTTTTGATACGAATAAATGAACATAGAAAAAGCTCTTCAGAATTGAAATAGCAGTTTATTCATTTATTCGTGCGGTCTCAGTTCTGTAAACAACTGAGTGGTTCTTCGAAAAAAATTATCTTCCAAGTAAATTTGTGTATTAACAAACTATAATTCTTGGCTGTTAACCTGTGATGTAGGATAATAAGGTAGCCATGTAGAGTATCTCAATGTTGGGAAGATAAACAGTAGATACTTTCAACAATTTTATTCAGTGGTACATGTTTACTAGAATAAATCGATAATGAATAACGAATCAAGAATGACCCTCTCATAGAGATAACAACCTATAGATGCAAAGCCAACAATAAACATTTCCTGACCTGAGAAACGACCGGCATTCAACCTGTCGGCGTTACCTTGCTATATCACGTTACGTATAACTCACGTCTCAACCTTTATATTGTTTAAATTATAACTAAGAATTACAACCTACCTGCTACTTATTATACTGAGTTCGGCTTCTTTGCCATGAAAATGGACTTAAACATTCCAATTATCATTTACATTATTTGACGAAACCCTTAATAATTGTTTTGGGAAAGAAAATTTTCCCAGAGTCAAATTTCCATCTCTATAATACCATTTCGTGCCGTCACTTTGTTAACTTTATTCGGTAACATCTTGTCGCCTGGATTATCAGTCGGCGAGGTCTCCACCCATTACATAAAGCATAATAAGGCCCTAAGTATTATTTTCTGGGTAATTCACCCCAATAACATTCCCCGAAGTAGGAAAAGTAAGGCCGTCAAGATACGGAGGACCCTGCCATTATTATGTGCTTCTCCTGTCGAATGTGGCGCCGTATTGTTTTCCTGCGAAGCAGGAATAGGCCAGTAAAGCGCCGTATGACTATGATAATTAAGTAAAGTTTATGCTGCAGGAATACTCTTTTCATTATGCTTTATTTTTATTGACGAAGATTTGTGTGATAAATATAAAAAATAGTTAGAGAAATTTAATTTGAAAAAAATCACATATTACATATTGAACTGATTTTTTTTTCAAATTAAACTAGATGGCTTGCAAGCATTATTTTTTTGTGTTATAAATAATGTAATGCGGGGGATGATGAAGGGTGTGATGCTCAATTTTGTTATGAAAAGGGGCTTGGACTAATCGTTTGTTTTGTTTTTGAACAAAGACTTGAGTACCTTTTTCATTGCAAACCACAATTACGTTTTGACAGTTGGTGGATTTCTCAACAAAATAATTGGATCTGGATTTGGGGTTCTTTTTTCATGAATTATTTTTTATTTTAAAAGTATAACTATAAGCGATAAAACTTTTTCCCAACATATTTTTTCTCGGTTTTGTTTGTCAATTCCGCAAAAAAATTTAAATTAATATTATCTCTACTAGTTTTAATTCGTTCTACCGCTTTTTTTTTAAGTAACGAAAACCCAACTTTGTTTAAATTCAAATTGAAAAGAAGTTAAATATGATTTCTTTTTCCACTTTACTCGAGAGTTTAATTGGTTTTTATTTACTCAAGCCAGGATGGTTATCTGCGGTTTTACGAGATTATAATATTATTTTGGACTTATTAATAAAGTAAGAAAAAAGATGAAATGAAAGCGAAATTTTATATACAAGTTTCGTACTCAAATGGTATAATAAATAATCTAAAAAATTAGGGAAAATTTGGAATTTCTTTAATTATTTATATCAAACTAAAAGTTGTTTACTACAATGATAATCGAAAATTACGTTATTGGTTCTTAATCTACTTTTTTCTAATATATTTATTTTTGTTTCAGGTATGGTTTATTATTTGCTACAAAAAGTTATTTGGTAAGAAAAAGTACAAGAGACAATGTTTATAATGAAAAAAACTTGGTTTCATTTTTTTATTATCAAAAACCAATACAAAAATAATGACAGTATAAATATAAAAAAATCTTGATATCACTTTAACGTAAATAAGTAAAATAAATCAAACAATTAAACCTGGTTTAGAGTTAATTTAGGGACGCAGTTATTAAATCAAATTTCAGCAAATGAGACGCAATCCAGTCACACTGTATTCTATTTTTTTGGAATGGGTAGAAATAGAGGTTGGAAGTAACACATAAACTTCTAAAATTCACGTTACAATATCTAATTTCCTTCGACGATCTCTAGGTGCATTTAACAATACGTAAAATTTTAAAATATTTGCCTTGTCACAAGTCAAGAGGAGAAGACGCGGTAAATCATATCTTGGGTATAAAAATTATTTTTCTTTGATTGATTTCCAAATAAAATTGCTATAGGGAAAATTGATTTTATGAGCATGATGAAAAAAATTTGTTAAAGCATTATAAAAGGACGAAGAGAAGGCTTTACTTATTTTTCATAATAATTCTCTAAACTTAATATGGAAAAACTAAAATCTGAAATTCGAACATTGATGAAAGATGTGGGGGAAAAAGTTTCCCCTACCATCCACAATCTAGCTCGAGAAACTTATCTATTTTTTTTATAATTTCTCTCCAGCTATCTTCTCCCCACTCCTTTCCCCTTCTTTAGAAAAATAAAGAAGAAAGAGAAACTAGTGGGGGAAAATAGTTGGAGGAAAGTGATATAAAAAATAGATATGTTTGTCGAACTTGATTGATTTGATAGCTCCGAACCACGCTTCGCTCGGCTCCAAATGGATTGTGGGGGAAACTTTTTCTCCCAGTCTTTTTTCTGACCTATTTTTTTGGTGTTTTCTTTATGTTTAAACTTCTTTTCACTTTTTCGCCCCATTTGTTTTTTCATTTACCCATTTCTGTATATTTACACAAATAATATTTTTTTAAAAAAGAATTAAATATCTTGGAGCAAATATGATCAAAAAATTACACTTTCTACGTAGTTGGTTTGATAAATTTACCGAAAAATTAGGAGATTATGGGAACAGGATTTTAGAGTTATGAAAAATAGTAAAAAAGTAGCGGAAAAAGAGTGGGGCAAAGCGAGGTTCGGAGTAATCAAATCCGAGAACCCCGGGCATCTAATTTTTACTTTCCCGAAGGGAAAGTATTGTGAACGAGCTAAAAGAATTTCGAGAAATGGATGTAAATATCTATTTTGAGGTGCCCTGAGACGATGAAGACCATTTCTAGATGAAAGTCTATCTATCTGTCTGTCTGCCTTTCTGTGTGTATTCTTCCTCGATAGAGGCCACACATTTAATCCGATTGAGCTGAAATTTGGTATATGGCTTTGGGTTACCTGTCGGAAGAACCCACTAGTTTTTGTACAACACTGTCAAACGGAAGTGTCACTATCAAAAAATGACAGACGCAATATGTCCCGGGATTTGACTTGCATTATGTCATTTGAAAGCACTTGAAAATATCCATTCAGAACAGTCAAAATTATTTCTCTGTCACCTGTCAAAAATAAAAAAAAATGTTAAAGTTTGAAAAGCAGGTAATACAGTAGTCTAGCCATCCCCCTCCACTTTTTTGTACCCAGCCGACCCGACCGACGTTTTTTAACGTTCAGTATTTTGAAGCATGAAAAGACGTTCGAAACGTCACATTTTACAAGGTTTAAAAGTTACAAGTCAAAATCGTCGGAATATGGCATTGTTTGACGTATTATTTTCTCGAATCAAAATTCTAAGCGTTAAAAAACGTTGTAAAATGTGACGTTTCGAACGTTTTTTTCACGCTTCAAAATACTGAATGTTAAAAACGTTGTAAAATGTTACATTTCGAAAGTTTTTTCACGCTTCAAAATACTGAACATTAAAAAACGTTGTAAAATGTGACGTTTCGAAGATTTTTCACGCTTCAAAATACTGAACGTTAAAAAACGTTGTAAAATGTGATGTTTCGAAAGTTTTCTCACGCTTCAAAATACTGAACGTTAAAAAACGTTGTAAAATGTGACGTTTCGAACGTTTTTTCACGCTTCAAAATACTGAACGTTAAAAACTTTGTAAAATGTGACGTTTTGAACGTTTTTTAATGCTTCAAAATATGGAACGTTAAAAAACGTTGTTCGAAATACCTGGGTAGAAAAAAGTGGAGGGGGTGACCTCCGTATTACCTGTTGAAACTTTAACATTAAATATCTGAAAAATTACTTCATAGATTTGACACAACCGATTTTTTTATAACTTTTCTTTAGCTATCTTTTCCTCACTCGTTTTCCTATTAAAAAATATAAAGAAATTTTGAAAAAAAGTTTTTTCTTACAAAGGGGAAACGGAAATAATTGTAGGGAAGTGATATAAAAATTAGATTCATGGATTTCTCGAGCTTGATTGATTTGATAACGTATGATTGCCGTTCTTATTGGTGTTAATTTTGATACACTATCATTATATACGTTTTAAATTGAAAAAAAAAATGTCTGGGTCTGGAAGGTACCAAACTTTGTTTAAATATTTTTTCTTTTGACAGAATTATTCATTCACCATCCCCAATAATAATTTCTTTTGGTAAAGTAAAATTCTCATGGATAAAATATTACAAAGAAAATAAAAGTTTATTTATAATAAAACAACGCCATATTTATATATCGCAACATCCTAAAAATATCTAAAAGTAAAATAACACCGCTAATAACTAATGAAATTGGATGGCGTAGAAAACCAAAATTAGGCGGCAAACAAAAAGTTAATCACTCGTAAATAGTTTGAAAAGTTGAATTCCGAGCAATCGGTCAGACTAACCGGAGCGTTTTTGCGACCGCTTGTCCATCCGATAGAATTTAAGATACGTAGAGAATTCCAAATTCGCAATGGTAACATTTTACTATAACTATATATTTCTTTATGCGACAGAGGCGTACTTGGCGGATGAGGGGATTAGTTTCTGTAAAATATAAAACAATAATCAGTATTACAGGTTATTTTGATATTTTAATTTTGACAATGACATAAGAGTTACATTTTTTGTTTTTATATCCCTAAAGAATTGTACTGGTGCGCTCCTGTAAAGATGTCTTTCTTGTGATAGAAATGCTACATTTCGTTTTTTTTTGTGCGACCGACGGATGCTTTGTTGCTAGAAAACGTGAGCAGTTCATGATTTCGACGTCCTTTGTAGCTTTTCGGACACAATGCTGAGGTTAACTTGTTGACAATGAACTCCTTTATATAATGTAATTCTGATGACACCCTGAAGTAATAAAAAATAACTCATTTATAACATTCCCTATGTTTAAAAACGTTTCTACTCTGTTACTAATTAGAACATCAAAGTAAACATAGGTGTATGATATCTCTATAAAATAACTGGTAGAAATAAATTTGATAGCAAAGTTATGATTATTTTTCTAATTATGAAGGAAAACTAAATTTAATATTGGGGAAGCGATAAATTCAAAGCTCTTAAAAATAACGACAAAATAAAATTATTTTGCCCTTTTACTTTGTGGTCCTGATCCCCTATACCTTATTTTTTATGCACTATTTGATTCTGAATTAAATATTAAAAAAAATATTTTAAAAACGCACAAACGGACATTATACAATTGGAATATGAGCTCGTAAAAAAGAAATGAAAAAAGTTAGACTTTAAAATAATATAATTAATTTTTTGTTATTTCCCTGCAAATTTTTTCGTATTTAACAAATTTTACAGTTTTTTTTATAAATTTTAGAAATTTTTATAAATATTACAATTTTCGAAATATTTGATACTTTCAAATCATTTTTTAATGTTTTTAAAAGTTTTGACATTTTTGAAATGATTAAATGTTTTTTTTTTTAAATTTTCGATATATTTTCATATTTTTACTTTTTGAAATTTTAATTTTCGAAAAAATTGAAATTTTTCGAAATTTTTGATATAAATCTGAAATTTTTAAATAATGTTTTTTGAAACTTTTGACAAAGAAAAGTTTGGCCTTAAAATAATAGAATTAACCCTTTGCCTATGGTTGACCTATATAAATGATATAAACAAGTTTGCATATTTTATTATTTTCCTGCAAATTTTTTCATATTTTACAAATTATACAGTTTTTTTAGAAAATTTTAGAAATAATAATTTTTTAAAGTTTTTTGAAACTTTTGGCATTTTTGAAGTGATTTTTTTATATTTTCGATATGTTTTAGAAATTTCTAAATATTTTGATATTTTTACTTTTTGAAATTTTTTTAGTTTTCGAAAAAAATTGAAATTTTTCGAAATTCTTGATATACTTCTGAAATTTTTAAACAATATTTTTGCCAAAAAATATTTGGACCTTAAAATAATAGAATTAAACCTTTACATGCGGTTGTCCTATATAAATGATATAAACAAGTCTGCATATTTTGTTATTTCCCTGCAAATTTTTTCATATTTTACAAATTTTACAGTTTTTTTAAAAAATTTTAGAAATACAATTTTCGAAATATTTGACATTTTCGAATAATTTTTTAATGTTTTTTGAGACTTTTGAAGTGATTAAATGTTTTTTTTTTAATTATCGATATGTGTTTTAGAAATTTTTAAATACTTTGATATTTTTACTTTTTGAAATTTTTGAAAAAAATTGAAATTTTTCGAAATTCTTGATATACTTCTGAAATTTTTAAACTATATTTTTTGTAACATTTTCCAAAAAATATTTAGACCTTAAAATAATAGAATTAACCCTTTACATGCGGTTGCCCTATATAAATGATATTGCATATTTTGTTTCCCTGCAATTTTTTTCATATTTTACAAATTTTACAATTTTTTGCAAATTTTACAAATTTTTAGAAACTTCAATTTTTGAAATTTTTGAAATTTCGAATAATTTTTTAATGATTTTTGAAACTTTTGACATTTTTGAAATGGTCAAAATGGTTAAAATTCTTGGAATATTTTTATTTCATATGTTTTTTAAAATTATCGATATATTTTAGAAATTTTTAAACATTGGACATTTTTGCTTTTTGAAATTTGTGAAAAAAATTAAAATTTTTCGAAATATTTTGATATACTTTTGAAATATTTTAATGTTTATTGAAACTTTTGACATTTTTGAAACGGTCAAAATGGTTAAAATTCTTTTGACATTTATACTTTTTGAATTTTTAAAAAAAAATTAAAAATTTTCGACATATTTTTGAAATTTTTAAATAATTTTTTAATGTTTTTTGAAACTTTTAGTATTTTTGAAATGGTTAAAATTCTTGAAATATTTTTAATTCTTCGAATAATTTTATGTTTTTTGAAATTTTCGATATATTTTAGATATTTACATTTTCACTTTTTGAAAAAAGAATCCAATTTTTCGAAATTTTTGATATACCTACTTTTGAAATTTTTGATTAATTTTTTAATGTTTTTTGAAACTTTTGACATTTTTAAAATGGTTAAAAATGTTAAAATTCTTGAAATATTTTTAATTCAAGGAATGATTTTATTTTTTAAAATTTTCGATATATTTTAGAAATTTCCGAAAATAATTGTTTTTCGTTTTTGATATATTTTTGACATTTTCGATATACCTTTGATATTTTCGAAATTTTTGAATATCTGGACATTTTTATTTATTTATTTTTTAAAAGTTTGAAATTTTTTGAACTCAGGTTTGCCAAAATTTTGCACACATTTAAAACACTCTTCAAAACAAATAAAAGAAGAATGTCAAGAAACGAAAAAAAAAACAGGAATTAACCGAAAACGTAGAAACAAAAAACAAGTAAAATGCCTAGAAAAATAAAAAAAGCAAGAATAACTTCGTGTATAAACACAAAGGACATAAATAATTTTAAAGTAGAAAAATATACTGGATGAAAAGTTAAAAATTTTTGACCCTGTACAAGAATTAGTAATGAAGCAAAATTGCCGATAGAAAAATATATAAATAAGGAAAGAAAAAGAAAAGAAAAACAAATAAGAACTAATGAAAAAAATAAAGATGAAGTAATATTAATCGGATATAAAAAGATAAACTATTCATAGAAATATATGGAAATTAAATGGAATACCAGAGGACCAAAAAAAACTACACACTAATGTAAGAAAAATAATCAGGAACTTATATAAAGTGAATTGAAGTTGATAGCAGGTTATATTACTCAGCTTTTAATAAAAATTTTAGTGATAAATATAGAAAACCATAACGAACTTCATAAAAACATTTGTTGAAAGATGATTAAAAAAATGACAGATAAAGAAACGAATAAAAATTTATTATCGATTCCACTATCTTTACTATCCCTGTTTCTTCCTTTCGTCGGTGTAGAATTCTTATCGCGGTATTAAATAACTGAACTTTTGGAATAGTTCGAGTGACGTTACGCTTTACCGGATGGCGAAAAACGGGGCCCCTCGCAGCCCCGCAATGCGCCTTTAAAATGCCCCCCGCGACCCCCCCAAACGACCGACACGAACTCGAGCGGCGTCTCTGCGGGCTTATGGTAATAGACGACGGTACATCTCGTCTCCACGACATGGTAAATGGAGGACTGCAATGGAGAATTTCCATGTTACACACGCTATATACGATAAATAACGATTCGAAGTCGGTGACGCATTCACTACCAGACGAATTGTAATTGTTGCTATTGTCGGATCCAATTTTTGTTATTGAAATTCTTACGTATTTTTTTATAATAATTAGTTTTCTACTATGAGATTTTTTTTAAGAATGAAATGGATTTTAGTAGTTTTAAAACTATGTTTTCCTTTGTGTAGTATTTTAGGAAAGATTTATTATAATTAATATTTACCTCTGTTTTTATAAAATAATAAACATAAATGTCAAATCTTCTTATTTTGCTTTTGGTTTACTATGGCTATTTTTCTGTTAAGCACCAATACATTTATTTCTAATGGAATTTGCTAACAATGGCA
This sequence comes from Neocrepidodera transversa, assembly GCA_963243735.1. Classification (NCBI taxonomy): domain Eukaryota; kingdom Metazoa; phylum Arthropoda; class Insecta; order Coleoptera; family Chrysomelidae; genus Neocrepidodera; species Neocrepidodera transversa. Next base: position 17,698,330 of record OY725343.1, read on the forward strand.
AAAGATTACCATAAGACAAATGAAAAAAAAAACGCTTTAGAAAATATCAGAATTTAGGACCTTGTGATAATTCCAACTTACGAAACAAAAAATCCGAAAATTTGTTCGATGTTAGAGCTTACAATTTCCAAAAATCTTCTACATTTGCAGAATTTTTGCGAAAATTTCCTTGTCGGTATTTTTCTCTAAGTTGTCCAAAATTTCCCATAATTTCGGAAATTTGGCAACGTTGCTTTAAAAGTATCAAAATTGTACATAATATCGTAAAAATAAGAAAATATCAAAGAATTTATGATCTTGTAATATTTCCAAATTACAAAACTTTTAAAAAAATCTAAAAATTTACCTAAAATTAAATTTTTTTATCCAAGTTGTGCAAAATTTTCCAGATTTAGGAAAATTTGGCAACGTCGCTTTAAAAGCATTAAAATTATACATACTATAGTAAAAATAAGAAAATATCAAAGAATTTAGGACCTAACATTTCCAAATTACGAAAATTTTAAAAAATCTGGAAATTTTTTCGATGTTGATAAATTTACATAAATCTCCAAAAATTTTCTGCATTTGCAGAACTTTTGACGTGTTTTCTTTTAAGTCGTAAAAAATTCCCGCATTTAGAGAAGTTTTAGGAAATAAATAAATATGGTGAAACCAAGTAAATATAAAACAATTTAGGCCAAAGTTACGAAAATTTTCTACATTGGAAGAACTTTTGCCAAAATTTCGGTATTTTTTTCCAAGTTGTGCAAAATTTCCCAGGTTTAGGGAAAATTTCGGAACTTTTGAGAAAATTCCTTTGTCTGGATTTTATTTAAGTCCTAAAAAATTTCCCAGTTTTGAGAAATTTTTGGAAATTTGGTGGCGTTTTAAAAATATCAAAATTGTCCGAAATAAAAAAATATGGTAAAACCAAGAAAGTATTAAAGAAATTAGACCAAATTACGAAAATTTTCTACGTTGGCAGAACTTTCGCGAAAATTTCCTTCAGACATTTTTTGCAGTAGTAAAAAATTTCCTAGATTTAGTGAAAATTTCGGAAATTTGGCAACGTCTCTTTAAAAATATCAAAATTGTACAAAAATATGTTCACCATATGAAAATAATTTCTAAAATTGGATTAAAATTTGGTAGTTACATAAATTTAATAAAACACGGCTGCATCGCCCCAGAACTTTCCTGGCTCGGCTGTGGAGAATAGGATTAAAAATTCAGGTCTTTAATATTATTTAAGATATGAGTAAAAAATAAAAATAAAAAGCACAAATCATACTAAATTTCAACTTGATTGGTCAAACGGTTCGGCAGCTATTGTATAAGATTACACACAGACAGACCTCATTCTGGAATTTCCATCGCTATTTCGAACGAATTTTTTAATCGTTCACTGGACCTTCTATTTGATGGGACCGGGAAAGTAATAAGAAAAAAATAGGGAAAAATAGAGAACTAAGAAAATGCAGGAAAAAATATGGAAAAGTAAGAAAAATGGGAAAAAATTGAAAAGTACAAAAAAATAGAAAATTATAGGGAAAAATGGGAAAATCTAGGAAAACGTAAAAATAGGTAAAATAGAGAAAAACAGAAAAAATATTAAAGAATTAAGCAGAAAATAGCCAAAATAGTAAAAAACAGAAAAAAAAACAGGTACAAATACGAAAAATGGAAAAAGCAGGAAAAAACAATAAAAAACAAAAAAAAAACAAGGAAAGACATAGTGAAAAACGAGGACATTAGAAAAAGTATGGGAAAAAATAGGCACATGGGAAAATTTTTGACAGGTAACAGTTGGAGAAATAATTTTGACTGTTCTGAATAGAGTATTTCAAGGGCTTTCAAATGACACTTCCGTTTGACAGATGTCGTTCAAAAACTAATTGGTGTGTGGCTTTTATCATGGAAGAATACAGACAGACAGACACACAGACAAACAGACACACAGACAAACAGACAAACAGACACACAGACACACAGACACACAGACACACAGACACACAGACAAACAGACACACAGACAAATAGACAAACTTACATCTGGAAATGGTCTTAATCGTCTCAGGTGCCCTCAAAATGGATATTTCCATCTTTATCTCGAAATTTTTTTTAGACAATATTCACAATATTTTTCTTTCTCGTTGGATGGTGGATCGGGAAAGTAAAAATAAATAATAAAAACAGATATATAGGAAACTAAATCTCATTTATTTTAGAGTAACAGTTGCCATTAACTAAAGAAAACTGAAACCCTACAACGTAAAAGAAACGACATAGTTTATAAACTTCCTGGAAGTAATCAGGCAGGATAATCATGTTACAAGTTTCCGCTTACACAAAAAATTAATCCTAGACCTAAAACATCTAACTTCCCAGATCGCATTATTCATCGTGCTGACCGAAATAAGGAGACAAGACCGCATCTACAAATTCCTCTAGGGTTTATATACCGAGTCCAAAATCGAGGGAGTAAACTATCTTGGTGACAGGCCGGCGGCGGAAAATCGTCAAGCGGGTTGAGGGCTCATTGTAACGGACCGAAGCAACGATTTGATTAAGCTAATAAGATCAATACTCCGACATCCGGATGTTAGTTGAACTAATCGCGTTTTCTCAATCTGCACACTTGCGGGCACCAAACCATTTACGACCTACGGGGATCATCGATGCGCTGCGATTTAACCGAGTCATGTTTTGGCACTGAAATTGCCGTTCCAATACTATCAATTATTAGTCTGGAACATTTTCCTAGATCCAAACAAACTCTAGTACAATTACATAAGATATTGGTTAAAGCAATATACAAATCATAACAAACTTTTTCTATTTTTATATCCTATAGGTAAAAAATTTTTTAGCGAAAAATGTCAATCTTGATAAAAAGTTTTGCTTGTTCTGAAATCTAAAATATCAGCTATCAATTTTTTCCAGTAGTCAAAAAAATATGAATTTTAGTCAAGAGTAAAATACCTTTAAATTTGACATCTAAAAATGTTTTTTAAGAAAGTTGATCAGAACTAAAAACTAAGTTCAAATATGCAATTACATCCATTTACATTGAAAAATTTTTGAAATGTGTTTCTAGGTACAATAACAATGCAATTACGTGCTTAAATTGCAAAATTGTTAGAAAACATTAAGAAACGAGAAGGTTATCGTGACTTTTATAATCACAAGAGATAAATGTTCATTCTAAATAGAAACAGTATTAAACAAGCACAAACCCTATTTTTTCAACATTTGAACTTGGTTTTTAGTTCTGATCAACTTTTTTAAATAAAATTTTTCGATGTTGTCAAATTTAAAGGTGCTTACTTTACTCCTAAGTAAAATTCATATTTTTTGACAAAGCTCGTACACTAATGGAAAAAATTGATATCTGATGATTGTATTTTAGATTTCAGAACAAGCGAAACTTTTTATGAAGAATGAAATTTTTAAGTAAAACTAAAAAAAAATTCACAAATTTTTTTAAATTTCAGTAGAACGTGTTTGATCGTGATTTGTTTGTTTGATTGTTAGGTCGTTAGGGTTTGTTCTACAACAATGAGAATTGAATATACGAAACATTAATTAAACATAACGTTAATACTCAAAATTGTTTTTGTGATATTAAAAACAATGAAAAAGCCGATATAATATTTTAGTGCTATTCTATTTAAATAACTTTTTCGGTTGTAAGGGAAATTAAAGATATAAATAAAGTTAACAATGGTAGTTAGAGCTATGTATGTTCTAGAGCGGAAGTGAGCTGTCAAAGTGTTTAAAATGGCGGGAAATTCAAATAGGGCTACGCGACAAGGTGCTTCGTATTGGAGGGTCTGCGCAGCGTTCGTTTAAAGCGCCCCACCTATGATTAAGGCCCCTATCTGTCAATCTTTGATATAAGCCCCACCTCCATCTGTCAATCTTTGACATGACCTAATTAAAGCCATATTCGGGCGGTCTCTTTGATTTAAAAACTGTGATGTCACTAGCAGTTGACAGTTCAGTTTGTCAATGTCAGATACGTACCTGAAGTAAATTATTGTAAAAAAGGAAAAAGAGGTGCTTGTTGTGATTTGTGTTTTTAAATAAGTTACTGTTTAAAGAGGTCTGCGCTGGATTTCTTATAGTTAAATGGTTTATATGGTTTACAGAAATGAATCGACTAATCGAAATATTCAAACGAAGAGGTCGAATTACCTACATAATTAGTTTTTGAGTCAAAAAGATGATTGTGTAGATATTATTTTTGTCAACGCAGACTGTTAAATCGTCTAGCTGAACCCGAATCATTTTTGATTTTTTTTCATATAACTATAAATAAATAAATATTATTAATTATTAATACTCTTTCTTCCATCTTTCACTTAATCCTGTCGTGTGTGCCCTCTCTTTTTGACATTGATGACATTTCTACCTCCTTGAACCGTTCTCTAGAGGACGTTTCAAAAACAGATGCAGCTGGTTTTAAACTAATTCAATGTGACGTCATTGTTTGGTCACTCGAATGGGAATAGTTTAAACTGTTTGAAATATGTTTAAACCAGTCGACCGCCCGAATATGGCTTAATTCTCTCCACGTGGTGTAACTCGCGGCCATTTCAGAGCCACACCTATAATTAAGGCCCCTTCCCCTTCTGTCAATCTTTGACATAACCTAAAAAATTCTTCTCTCCACGTGGTGTAACTCGTGGCCAACTTCAGAATTCATTGCCAGCCACGAAATGACGTAAAATTGATAGCTGTGAAGATAAACCACAAAGAAGCGTGAGAATGAAAAATATGTTTACGATAATGTGCGTAAACCACAAGTGATGAAGTGTGAGAGTGAAAAACATATGTGAAAAAATTGATGGATGGTTATTAAAAGAATTTAAAATGCTGATACAGACTGGATCTTTTTTTTTGTTAATTCTTTATTTACCAAAGACATTGTATATGTATAGGTGTCGTCTATTTAATTACACAAAAAAAGGAACATTTTTGTACTACTTATTAATAATAATAATAATAATAATACTGCTTAGTTGCATAATGTCATCAGTAGAATACGCACGTAAATTGGAGGAATTTGGTGAGAAACTTCAAAAACTAAGTCAAGATTTAACGTTGTATGAAGATCAAAGTAAAGTGACTGAACAATTAAATGGACTCAGTTTAAGTTATACATGGGATAAAGAATTGGAAAATCGTCAATTACCGCTAGCTCAATATCCATTAAGAAGAATTCAACCTACAAAATGGCCGCATTGAAAATGACTTTCATAATTCTGACAGCAGTGTGAAACAATATGCTTTACACAAACGTCCCTATTGGAGTTAAACATATGGCCGTATGTTTTAACGAGTGATTTGAGTGTCAACGTTCAGAATGGCATATGATGTCTTTAAATAAAGTTAATGATGGAAATTTGCCAGTATTTTCAATGAACGTACTGACTAATAGACGAGATACAAGTTGAAGCTGTCAAGATGGGACCTAGGGTGACGTTGAGGCCGAAGTTGATTTAAGAAGTATTGGTGGTATTGAAGTAATCCCGTTAACACTAGGGAATAATGATAAAATAATTCAAAATTAACTCTACAAAATATTTTCAATGTTATGCGCGATATTATCAGCAGTTATTACAAATATTGATGAATTTGAATACAGTTAATAACAATTAGATGAAAATTGGTAACTATAATTGGATAAAAATTAACAAAAATTAATAAGAAAAAAGTGATCCTATAACAATGATAAAAATTTCAATAAAAAATGTATCTAAAATTTCTAAAATGCCAAGAATTGTGATTAAACTATTCAAGAATTTTGATTAAAAATTTCAATAAAAAAATTTAACTATTTTTTTCGATTTCACATGAATATGTACCAGTTTAAAATAAATTGATAGTTAAATTGTTTGAATACGTATTTTCATGTGATAAATGTATTTGAAGCGTTGTTTAAATTTAATTACCTAACTAACGGTCTCTTTATTAACTATATTATTTGGAGTATGCCGTATACAAGGTTAAAGTAGACAACTTCTATTAATAGCTCTTAGTTTCGCTACTATACAAAGAAATAGTTCCCCCATACAGTTTCCAAAGTAGATGTGAGCTTAGTAATAAGTAGACGAACTTAAATTATATATTTCATATAAGGAGTACTTTATGATTTAACTTTAACAGAAAATATGTTAAAACTAGCATCGGTAAATGTTTATCCTAAGATGTGGAGTTACTGTGTAATTGTTTCCTTTTTATTTATTTGGTAAAATCCACATTTACATCAAATACAATCTTGATTTCAAGGGTTGTTCACAAAGTCTTACTGAACTTAATCCTTAAAGTTTTCCTATTAAAACTAAATGGCCCGAAGTTACAAACATCTACTTCGTAGTGATTAGACACATAAAATTTATTCAAGGAAAACTACACCGACATTTGTTCATTTTATTATCGAATAGATTTTCTAACAATTCTAATTATAAAAAATGACACTTCTTTAAAGTGCCATTAAGTCATACTGAGTTTTTAAAAACTTACTCTACTTGTTCCCGATTCTCTAATTTTTTAGTGCGCGGTGCTTAATTTAAAGTACACGTTTTCCAGGTGTTTTTAACAAGACCTCTAGTGGATTTACATTGTTAGTTAAATAATGGAGCGTTTTAATTCATAACCTAACTTTTTCTAAAAACTCGAAAAAGTTTCTGAAGTGCGCATTGTGATGAGCGGGTCACTTCAAAGTGCATAAATCACTTTACATACGAAATTTTTTCATTCGAATTAACAGTTTTTCCTGACAAAGGATAGCGCTATTAATTTAAACTGCATTAAACCGTCATGTTGGAAAAATGATTTATTTTATACAGATGATATTATAACCTTTTAATATTCCATTTTTTAGTATCGATATAATGTAATAGAAGATTTTTTTGTCAGAATAACAAAAGAATTTATTAATTAATTGCCAAGTCAGTAATTTTTTTTTATTTAAAACAAGTTTTTAGTAAATTCGAATACGTCATTAAAAAATTATGACCTTGGGAGTTATTCAGTTAATTTCTGACCTCGATTTTTTTTTAAAAATCCTTCTAATATGCCCTTAAAGTGTCCCATAATACGCCATCAAATTCCTTGGGGAATGGCCAGAATTAAATTAAATTTAAAGGGGTTTCCTTGACTAATCGGGTGGAAATCCATTGCATTCCACTCTCTTTGACCCCCGCGGTAGACACCAACATGACGTAGACGAATATCCATTCCTAGATTGCCGTGTCTAATGTTATATTACATTTCTTCAGACTTAACAAATTATAATACTTTTAATAACTAAATTTTTCACAAATCTAGCTTATTAGTAAAAACAGTATTGTTTATGTCATAATTAAATTAAGTTACTGGCAACCTCGGTATTGATATACGTCTATATCAAGTTGTTGGCTACCGCGGGGCTCGAAGAGAGTGGAAGGCATCAAGTGAAACCCCTTTAAATTTAATGCAATTCTGTCCATTCCCGAAGGAATCTGATGAGGTATTATGTGTCACGGAGACATTTTAATGGTATATTAGACAACAGTCTCGGGATAGGAATGATTTGGCTGACGACGTTACCAAATTCTGAACAGTGTCATGTGTCAGTGTTCTGCTGTCATAATTATAACTCATAAGTGTCAATTTGTTTCAGATTTTTATATTAATTTAGTTCATAAACAAAGAATACATATCGGGTTCAATTCATCAGTTTATTTCAGTAATGAGTTTACAGTCCTCTGAAATAAGTTGCCCTCACTGCAGTAACACATTTAACCACAAGAAAAACTTGTTTGTGCACTTACGTAAAAATCATGACGTAAAGCCTTTATTTACTAAACAACCCAATCAAGAAAGAGGAGTGTAACTCTTTCGGAAAATTGTTTTCTTCTAAGATAATCTTAGGAAGGCATATGAAGACTTTTCTTTTGAGTCATGTGAATAACGAAGACCACGTTTAACTAGAATAAGCACATGTACCCTCATGAAACTTGCCATGCAATTTTTTTAAATAATGAGCTGTTTCGGGATCACCTTGTTCAAGAACATTCATTCGAAATAAAAGTAGAACATCATCAATTCAACTTCTGACAGTTACTTGCGAAATATTTAAAGCAGTATTAAATCATCAGTTTTGGTACTTTTGTCCAAGAAAATGAGAAATATTACTGTGGAAAATGACATTTAAATTCAATTTACCGCCTGCCGTGATGCGCTAGGTTTGTCAGCTGTCAGAAAAATCATTCCATTTGGCAATGCTGTCAGTCCAATCATTCCATTTGGCAACGCTGTCAGCCCAATCAATCCATTTGGCAACGTTGTCAGCCAAATAATTCCTCTTCCGAGACTCTTGTTATATTAGAAGGATTTTAAATAAAATCTCTTCGCATTTTTTTCATTTTTTGTTAGTTAAGAAAATTAATAACTAATAGAGTATAATAATTAGAAACATCGCAATGTTATAATCTCATAACATACAGGGTGGTGTAAATTTAATTTAACGATATTGGGATTTAGTAAACTGTTATAGATAGAAATTAGGTTAAATGAAAAAAAAGTATTTTAGAACGAATTGAACGGTTTATTCAAAATTAAAATATGGAACCGGTTTCCGAGATATTTAGGAAAAACCGAAATTGATGATTTTTCTTTTATTTAATTTTCAAAGGTAGAAAATGCTTTTTAGCGTATCCAATTTTTTTTAAACAAAGTTTCGTCTTGAAGTGTCACCCTCAACTATTTAAAAATTTAATAAACCTATCAAAAACCTGATATATAGAAAAAATATGTAAAAACGTCTGTCGAAGAATGCAAGAACATAAAATTTAATTATAAGCAACTTATAAGTTTTTTTAGATAAAAGTTTAAGAAATATATAGGAAAAAAATGTAAAAATTTCGCTGTCAGAATGCAAGAACACAAAATTGAATAAACCTATCAAAAACCTGTAAAAATGTGTAAAAATTTATGCTCAATAGTTAAAGAACTATTTTCGCCTTAAAAATAGTAATAAAAACGCAAATTTGTTGTCCATTATTTTTCAAAAATTGTAAAAAAATCACCGTTGTAATATATTTATTTTGTTTTAGCACAAATAAAATATGGTATAATCCAAATTTGTCACTATTTAGAATAAAATAAATATAAAAACTTTTCTTAAAATCTATTTTTTTTCTAACCCCACAAACCACTCCAATCTGAGTAGGCCACCGATTGTTTTTGAAGGGTCTCCCTCAACTATTTTTTTAATACAGACCTGTACTTTGCATTTAATTTTTGAAATCCCCATATTCTTCTTTATCGAACCATGTAGAATACATTTTTTTATTAGGTTTTGACAATGAACTGTATTTTAGGAACTTTTCTGAAAAATCAGTTATTTCAGGTATCTTAATGTTGAATTTTTTTTACATATTATTACCTGTTTTAGTGCACGGAGATCGTTTTTTTTTATTTCTAAATTAATGGTTTTAGAGTTATTTGCAAAAAACTTAACCCATTTTCTCATCTTAATTTGTTAATAACTTTCACAATTGTTTATATACATCTTCGAAAATTTTGCACATCCAATAAGCACTTGCTCATATTTTTTCGAGAATTAACAATTAAACTGGCCATCCACAGTAGACGGGGAATTCCACATATAAAATCGTGAGTGTTGTAAAAATATGTCTATTATTCTTAGTTCATAGAATTCCTCTTTTTGTGTAACGTAAAATATGCCCAATATTAATCTTTAAATAATATAACAAAGTGGAAAAACACCCAGTAAAATATATCGTGTAAAAGTTACCATTTTTATGGGTGGCAAGTACAATCGAATCGGTCAAACAAAGAAACCATAAGATATATATTAAGTATATTAGCGACACAAGATGGTTCTCAGCGGGGCTTGTCAGTTTTTTGGCAGTTTTCTGATATAAAGAATGATGCCTCGCCGGAAATCAGATGAATTCTGCCTAGTTGCGTTCAAGATGGTTTAAACATTTCGCCTTTTACAGAGAAACTAAAGATATATTCATTTTAGTAAATATTAAACTTTTCCGAGACATGTAAGTTAAAACCTTTTTGAAAATGGTCAGTGTGGTTACGATTTGAAAACCCTCAATAAGTTAATTAATTTTTGTGCGTAAGATCTGTTTACAGGCCTTTGAATTTATCTCTGGGCAAGGGGAGGAATTAATCAAAATTTTAATAATCGTGTCCATTTTGGTAATAATTATTTGTTTTATTTGTATTCATTTTGTTTCATCTTAATAAATATTTAACTCTCGCCAATAAATTAGTTAGAAAAAGTCCAGAATTTTATTTATAATAATACTAATAATAATTAATTAACTTTAATAATTAATAATCAGTGATGTGAAGTTTCCCTATCAATGGTGAAGGTTCGTAAAATTTGATAATGTAGATATGTCAATAATTATCATTTTATTGTAATCCACGCGCGTTTAGGTTCGCTCGGCCTAATAAAAAGACATTATGTCACAATATTGATATTAGTTACATAGTCCAAAGCCCCATTTGTTACAATAATCACTCCCCCACTTTTTTGTTGATTAATGGTGTGAACAATTTTTGTTGTAAAAACTTTGTCTATAGGGTGGGCAAAATTTTGTAATATTGTTAAATCTATTAATTTTTTAGTGATTTTTTTGTTAATTAATTAGGATTAATTTTTTTATATCAAAGTTTAATTTTTGTTTATTCTGAAGAACGTAAATAAATTCTAAAATAATAAGTTTATACCGAACAACTTAAAAATTAAACACAACCTTCAAAGTTTTAATTTAGTTTTAAACAAGACCTAGATTTTTGTCTAAATTCCTAAAAATATAAATGAGGTCTGTTTTTTCAGGAAAACACAGCATTTTCGTATAATCTATACACGTATGCTTTTTTATACCAATCACTCAATATAAATATCTTTTCATCGCAAGCTCATCAATCATCCTTTCTCAAAATGGCGGAGGGGATCGGGCAGACAACGGCTTTTTTCCGTGTAGAAAAGCAAAATACGTAAACACTGCTAACTGAGATTCCAGTAAGCAAATCAGTCAATGTCAATCGATAAATAGGATGTTATAGTTTTTTGTTTTGTTTTAAATTTATATACATAATTAAAAAAAATCATTAGTAATATATTCATTTATATTAAAAAGTAGGACACACTTTTCTACCATCACAGTTTTTTAACAAAAAGATTTTTTGTTTATGGATGAGATCGCGCCTAATATAGGCACTTAAAATATGCGGTTTTTTTATGATATTTAAAATATTTATTAGAAGAGCGCGTTTGTGCTTCTCTTTTCAAATTTATATAGAGAAAAAAGTTGATAGTCGTATTGGTTTTACTAAAAAAAATTAAAAAATGTGCCCTCAAGAATTAAATACAGAATCGATTGGTGAAAACCGCAGCTTCCTATCTTTAATATTAACGGAGTGCCCGTCCAAAAAATGATTTCAGGTAAGACAACATAATGATGAGTCTTTTTTAAATCAACATTTATTTAAAAATTTCTAAAGACGCAAAAATTTCAAAGCAACTTGTTAGACCGTTGAAAACAAGGGGGGAAAAGTTATAAAAAAAAGAAAAAACAGATAAAGTGGGAAAGAAGGAAAAAAATAAACTAGTAACAAGAAAAAAATAGGGGTAAAAAGAGTGAAAAGAAAAAGTGGGAAAACAAAATTAGAAAAACAGTTTTAAACAAAGAAACGGTAAGAAGTAAGAAAAAAACGAAGTGCAGAAAAAAATAAAAGTAGGAAAAAAGAGAAAAAGTTTGAAACTAGAAAAAAGAAAAAAGTTTGAAACCAGTAAATACAAAAAAACGAAAGGGGTAAAAAAGTGACAGAAGGAAAAGTAAGAAAAATGTTTGAAACAAAGAAATTTGTAAAAAAAGTAGGAAAAGAAAATAATGCAGAAAAAAGACTACGCGAAAAAAAGCGAGAAAAAAGTTGAAAAAATGTTGGTGAAGAACATTTGGAAAATAAGTTTGAAATGTAAAGAAAACAATAAAAAAGTAGAAGAAGAAAAATAGAGTGGGGAAAAAATTGGGGAAAAAGTTTGAAACCAGTAAAAAAGTAGGGAAACAGAAAATAATGGGGGAATAAAGTGGGATCAAAATTGACAGATTAATCTATTTATAAAAAATGTGTTTAAATAAATGTACATTTTCAAATAATTAATTTTCATCTTGGTTTTAATAAATTAGTGATAAATTACAAGGGCGTAGATAATTTTTTTGGGGGGGGGTACTTTTTATCTATGGGATAATCAAACTTTTAGACAAATATGTTTGTTCGTTTCTATTACATTTTTTATATTTTATTTCTTTTTTTCGTGCAATATTTTGGTATCCTGGGGGATAATTACCCCCTTTACCCCCTACACATATTTGTGCCCTTGATAAATTAAATAGTTTTTTTTCAAACTCCTTAAAAAATCTTTATAAATTCAACTCGTGCTTTTAATTTTATAAAAAAATTTTTTATTTTCATCACTCAAACTTGTTTATTTGGGACAAAAATATTCAAAACAAAACAAATTTAGATAAAATCACTCGTCCTAGGGACTCGTGATTTTATCAATCGGTTTGTTTTCATTTTTTTGCCAAATAAACTAGTTTTCGTGGAAAATAAAAAATAATTGATAAAATCTGTAGGTTTCATGAATATTTATTTTCGTCACTCAAAACTTGTTTATTTGGGATAAAAACATTCAAAACAAACCGAATTTAGATAAAATCACTCGTCCTAGGGGCTCTTGATTTTATCAACCGGTTTGTTTTGATATTTTTGCCAAATAAACTAGTTTTCATGGGAAATAAAACATTATTAATAAAACTTGTAGGACTCATGATTATTTTAAACACTTGTTGTTTTTCATTTAATTACTGAGTCCCAATAGTCTCCATATTAATTTCATGATGCCGAAAAAAAAATTTTTAATACTTTTTCTCGACGTTTCCTAAAATGCAAAAAAAATCCTGTCAGGACTTCTAGATGTAAACTATAATTTTTGAACGAAAGGTCTGATAGAGTTCCGTTTTTCACTTTTCCATTTAGTTTTCTCTGGGGAAGAACCGTATTTAATTTGAGCAGGATCGGGCTGGCCCTTCCAGTATACAAACTAAAGTGTTTTGCATAGGAAAACTTTTTCCACGTTACATATATGTGACAAGGCCAGGATCGTACAGGCCATTCTGGTAACCGAACCAAAACTATCCATAAAATTCAAATTATAATAAGTATTGAAACTTTAATTTTGCTTGTAAAATTATGCACGTAATTATTATTTTGTAAAATGTTGTGTTCGCTTGAACCATTGACGTAGACAAAACGAAGGTATTTCTGATGAAATCATTTCGATCCTTATGGTCACAAACATATAAACATTTGTTTTTTTTTGTGAAACGATCGTTCGCCCATTTATTCCTTTTAATATTTCTGGATGGTACGCCTATGTTTCGGTCAAAGATTGGTACGTGGTATTCGTTCAACAAAATAATAAATATATAGATTTTGCGATGACAGCAACATTGAAATGGTCGACTTGATATAATATCAGTCCTTTTCGGGTATATATACGAGAATCTGTTATATTGTTTTTAAAACAACAATTTTAGGATTTACTGTAGACAAAAGTCGTGCTCCTCGTATATCATAAATAACATTCAAGGACAATGAGGCGGAAGGTATTTTTACACAGGTTTTTACTAGTCTTTGCCTAGGATTATTTTTATTTCTTGCTGAAAGTATTTTAAATTATTTATTGTTAATTAAAAAAAAATAGTACATAATTTTTATATGATAAATGATATAAACAGTTTTTTACGTCAATCAAGGATTATTTTAACGCAATCGCATTCCTGTTCGGCCGCTCTTGTTGCCTATTACAGAAGATTCCATAAATCTCTCAGAAGAGCAAACAATACGAAATAATTGCGAGGGAAGTCCGAGACCCGGATAACAGTGATTTATGTTGATGTAACCTCAACCACTGTCTTTATGCATTTCATTGGTGTCGGCCGCTACTAGTTCCGTGAATATCTTACGCGTTTGACATTGACAGATTGACTGCGATACCGGAAATCGAGCCAGTGTTGTTTATGTATTTTATTCGTCTCATTTCGCCGTTCTTTGTCCGGACGGTAAAAGGATATTTAGCTTTATGATAGATCAAAAATATTAATGATTGTGGCTCGCTGTTATAACACAAGGCAATTTATATAAACGTACACATATGTTAAAAAATAGTCTAGTAAATGTTTGGTTATAATAAGAATATGTGAAAAGAAACAGAATAAGTTCGATAAAAAGTATTTTAAGGGGGTTGAAAAATATAAAAAATAAGAACATATGAAAGTTATAAATAAGGTGGTAAATTCCTCATTATAAAATGTTTTCCATATTGTTTTTAATGATCCATAAATTGCGGACCAAATGGTCATCTGAAATTTACCTACCTACTAATCGATAATAAAAACTAAATACATACCTTGTCACTATTTTCGGTTTAAAAACACAAATTATGGGTATTTTATAGATAAGTAAAAAGTAAACGAATTACTGTGGAATAGACATTATAATAACTTTATTAAAAATTTAAAGGAGAAAATAAATAATTCAAGAAGGTGAAAGTAGAAAGTTGAGAAAATGATTCGAAAAAAGGAAAGTGAAATTCAAGAATCAAAAATTAACAGATGATAGAGATAAGGTAAAATTGAAAGATAATAAGTTTTTTTTTAGATATAAGTTTGAATAAAATAAGAATGTTCAATTTAAAAGGAAAATGGAGAAATGTCGAGAAGTAAATTAAGAACAGAAAATAGGATCTTGGGAAAAATACAATAGATAAGGTTGAAAATAGGATCTTGGGAGAAATGCAATAAATAAAGGAGATTAAATTAAATAAATAAAAGAGTAAAATGAAGAATTAAGTATGAATAATGAAGAACTATGATGTAATAATAGTAATAAATATTAAAATAAATAATAATAAATTGTGAAAACAAATAAATAAATTGATATTTTTAAGATAATATTAGTGTAAAGTAAAGTCAATAAAGAAAGAATGTAAGGAAAGGATAGAAGGAAAAGATGGATGGAAAGGATGAAAGGAAAAGTAGAAAGAGAGGATGGAAGGAAAAGTAGAAAGAAAGGATGGAATGAAAAGATAGAAGGAAAGGTTGGAAGGAACAGATCGAATGTAAATAAAAGACGAGGGAATAAAAGAAATTTTTATTTTACAGGATTTACATAACTCCAAAAGGTTATCTACATATATGATGAAAATGAATGTTATTTTTTTATTATAATTTTGTATCATACTGTATCAGTTTTGTTTTTTGAAGTTAATGATTTATCAATTTTAAGAAAGAAGTTTGTCAATATATCTCATATTTATTTTTGTTTATATTTATAATTTATAACATTTCTGAATCCATGATTTGAAGTTGAAACCGGTCCTGTTAATTGAGTACAAATTGGCCAAAACCTCCACTGTACATTTATATATAAAATAATATTAGTTTTGTCATATATGTTGTCAATAAAAAATGTCGTTGGTAATATAATTCTGATTCTCACAAAAATTATTTAAAAATATTATCTTTATATCTCACACAATAGGCAATATTTTTTCAAATATGCTTATAGTTGAAATATAGTGAAAAAATATTATGTATGCAACATTTTTCCAAAAAGATATCATGTAACATTTGAATAAACGCTGTTCGAAAACCCTCCAATTTAGTGAAACATTCCAACAAAAGCGTTATTGCCGCTCCTTCTGACGTCATAAGTCCTTTGATTGGCATATTGCTGAGTTGCCAGTTTCATTATTTTTCTTAACTTCTGAAAAATGATATTCAGTTTCATTCTATGAATAAAACAGAACTTGTAGCAGGATTATATATTGTTATGATTTGAAATCTCAATTTGGAGTGGGTTCTATTAAATTGAAAAAAAATAATAAACATTAGCCAATTAAAAAAAATTATGTATCCTGTCCAATTTCTATCCTTTTGTGAAACTGCAAAACAAAAAGGAAATTGATTTTTTTTCTAGTCTTGATATTTTCTTTCTTATATAAATTTCTTCTGACACCATTTCATTCAATCACTTCCATAAACCAGCTCTATTCAGCTTTTTGTTTTTTTTTTATGTCTTCTTTTATGGTTTTATATATTTTTATTTGAATTGTCATTTTAATAAATTAAACAATAAATCTTCTAATTGGTATATAATTTCCTTCGCTATATATAATTAATTTCATATCAAATTTTACATAATGACAAATCAAAATCTCTCTGTTTATTTTTTTTTGTTCATATGTTTTTTTAGAAAATAAAAAATTTTCTTACTTGATTACTAAAAACAAATTTTTAATTTTGCCCTTTACCTAATTACTTAAATTTTCTTTTAATATCATTTCCCATTTTTAATTTTCATACTAATAATAATAATGATGTGCCAAAAATAAAAATAAGATTCTTCATATTCCACAATTGTTGATTTAGAACATCTTATATACCAATTATAAATTCTTTAAAATCAAACTTTTTTAACAATAAACTCTGTTTATTAAATTCAAACCACATAAAATTATTTATGCTATCAAACCTTTTAACAATTAAATAACAATTAACTTATATAAAAAAATCTTACAAAGTATTTCATTACAATATATATCGTATTTAATGAATGTTCTCGATTTAGTTATTCTTAAGTAATATCTATGTATACCAAGTGCTATTTCATTATTTTTTCGACCTGCTCACATTGTAAATAAATACGAATAATGCTTGGCAACGCTGTAAACCATTATCTTGAGAGCACGTGCTGATTAATAAAGCAATTCTCTAGTGCTCTACGATAGGTCAGTACTTGTTACGTCACATCTTGGCGCGATTTTATCAGTGTTTAAACAGGAACTTTTTTTTGGGAATTTATTTTAGAAAAACTACTTTAAAAAAAAAATCTAATAACTTTTCTGATCGTTCTGAAGGTTGTGGTATTTTTTCCAGAAATTAGGGATTTCGCCTATTGGATTTCTATAACTATGAATGAGGAAGTTATAATTTTATGAAATTATAACAAAAAGTAGAAAATCAATAATTTGGAGGGAAAAAATGTGAATGGTCAGGGATATATGAAATTGAATTAAAATCGTGAAATTTGGTATTCATAGTATATTTTGTAATAATATACTGTTAGAATACGAAATTTGGAGGATTTGATATGGAAATTTCCTGTATAGGGCTAAATAATGTCAAATCAATATTTTTGTTATGAGCAATACCGGATTGGGTGAATTCTTAAAAGAAAAAACGAAAGAAAAATTGAATAATAATTGAAAAAAAAATGTCAAGTTTGATTAGAAATTTAATTTTGAATCAGAATTTTAAATTTTACACATATTTAATTTTTTTTTCTTAATAGGTACACAGGGACGCGTCCATATGGTCACCCAAAAAATTATCCACCAATACTGGCGGTGAAATTTTTTTTATATAAAAATTAGGAACGATATCATGAAACCCGTATTTTAAATCATCTCGAAAAATAGACAAGAACAAGGTCAATAATGTCGGTTCCACTGTGAACATATCCGTTTGCATTTTCGTGTGAATTATCAGTGCTCAAAATAATCTTAAATTGTCCAAAATCTTCTAAAAATTGTCTAAATTAATAATAAAACGGTTTAAAGTTACTTAAATTGTTCAAAATAATCTAAAATTGTTCAATATCATCTAAAATAATAATAAAACGGTCTAAAGTTACCCAAAATGGATCTGAGAATGGTTTAAACTAATCTGAAATTGTTCAAAATCTTCCACAAATTGTTTATCAATTGTATTGTTCAAAATAATCTGAAACACTTTAAAATTTTCTAAATTAATAATAAAAACTTCTAAAGTTACTTAATTAATTGTCTAAAATAATTAAAAAAACGGTCTAAAAATACCTAAATTGATTGGAGAATTGTTCAAAATAATCTAAAATGGTCTAAAATTGTCAAAAATCTAATAATTGTCGAAATTAATAATAAAACGGTATATAGTTACCTAAAATGGATCAGAGAATTGTTCAGAATAATCTAAAATTGTCCAAAATCTTCTAAAAATTGTCTAAAACGGTCTGAAGTTATTTAAATTGATCAGATAATTATCAGTGCTCAAAATAAATTTAAATTGTCCAAAATCTTCTAAAAATTGTCTAAATTAATAATAAAACAGTTTAAAGTTACTTAAATTGTTCAAAATAATCTAAAATTGTTCAATATCATCTAAAATAATAGTAAAACGGTCTAAACTTACCTAAAATGGATCTGAGAATTGTTCAAACTAATCTGAAATTGTCCAAAATCTTCTACAAATTGTTTATCAATTGTATTGTTCAAAATAATCTGAAACACTTTAAAATTTTCTAAATTAATAATAAAAACTTCTAAAGTTACTTAACTTAATTAAAGAATTTTTCAAAATATTCTAAAATGCTCTAAAATTGTCCAACGTCCTATAAAAATTGTCTAAAATAATAAAGAAACTGTCTAAAAATACGTAAATTGATTGGAAAATTGTTCAAAATAATCTAAAATGGTCTAAAATTGTCCAAACTCTAATAATTGTCGAAATTAATAATAAAACGGTATACAGTTACCTCAAATAGATCAAAGAATTGTTCAAAATAATCTAAAATTGTCCAAAATCTTCTAAAAATTGTCTAAAACGGTCTGAAGTTACTTAAATTGATCAGATAATTGTTGAAAATTATCTATAATGGTCTAAAATTGTCCTAAATGGTCCAACAATGGTCTAAAATGGTAATAAAACGGTCTAAAGTTGCCTAAATTGATCAAAGAATAATTCTAAATAATCTAAAATAGTCTAAAGTTGTCCAAAAACAGAAGTTGTCCAAAAAAAGACTAAAATAATAATAAAACGGTCTAAAATTACTTAAAGAATTATTAAAAATTACCTTAATTGTGGAAAACAGTCTAAAATTGTCCTAAATGGTCCAACAATGGTCTAAAATGGTAATAAAACGGTCTAAAGTTACCTAAATTGATCAAAGAATTGTTCAAAATAGTCTAAAAGTGCCTAAAATTGTCCAAAATAATCTAAAATGGCCTAAGATTGTCCAAAATGTTCCAGAATTGTCTTAAAATGGATTAAAATAATAATAAAACGGTCTAAAGTTACATAAATTGATCAAAGAATTGTTCAAAATAGTCTAAAAGTGCCTAAAATTGTCCAAAATAATCTAAAATGGCCTAAAATTGTACAAAATGTTCCAGAATTATCTTAAAATGGATTAAAATAATAATAAAACGGTCTAAAGTTACATAAATTGATCAGAAAATTATTCAATATAATCTAAAATGGTCTAAAATTGTCCAAAAAGTCTCAAATTGTCCAAACACAGTCTAAAATATTAGTAAAATGGTCTAAAGTTACCTAAATCGATCAGAGAATTGTTCAAAATAAATGGACTAAAATTGTCCAATTATCCAGCGGTATGCATTTGGAAGAATATGTCACCTTTCCCCTCCTATTTGTTACGCCACTGACATTTGAAGCTATTTTAATTTTTTTTTGTATTGCTCAATAATTTTCACGTAAAATCCGCACAACTTGTACTGTGTGAGATTGGGTGGTGATTTTGGCTCAATAAATATAAAGGCCCCTATCATAATTTGGCACGACGGCGCTGAAAAGTACTTGGCGCGTCCCTGTAGGTACAAATTTTCGTTAAATAATTTTTTGTTTACCTTTTGATGTTTAATCCAAATCTGAAATCAGAATTAAATTAATAAAGAAACGGAAGACATTATTAATACAAAATCCAGACACGAGTCTAGCGAATGTGAAGTGAGGAGGAACTAAAAATTTTTTTACATAGAATTAATTAAATTTTCTATTATAGATGTGACCCAGCACATGTGTTGGTGTGGAAATTCGGCATAGAGGATTGACTTTAGTCAGAATTTTACTTTTAAAACAAATCTTTTCCATAAAGTGTAGTTTGTTCCTATTTACTCTATGTGCCCGTAGATGGAAGGGATATCCGAAACTTAATTGTCAATTCTACAATCAAAAATGTTTATTAATTTATTTGTATTTTTATTACATGCTAGAATTTAAATTTATTCAATTAATATAATTTTTACGAGACATTCTCTTTGGTAAACTAATTTTGTTCTTTACGTAACCGTAACAAATTTATAGCGTCGAAAGACAAGAGTCGAGTGAAGACAACAAAAATTTAACGATGGAATTTTCAAGTAATTTGCACTAGATTTTATTTTCTTGCCGTCAACGATAACGACGACGCGACGCCACGTCGGTATGTCTCGAACTTGGAACTTGTCCTATATTCATGGCCTAATTAAAATTCATAAATGGCTAAATATGCACGCGTTGCCCGTATAACACCATAAATATTTCATATAAAGCTCGAGATGCCGCTATTTTACCAAAACGACCGCGATAAGAGTTACTAATCAAGGAGGATTATAAGAAAAAGTAAGTGGTCTTTCAGGATTTAAAGGCTTTTTTACAGACGACAAACTTTAATTAGCCGTATTTATGGTGCTACTTTGTAACCCTACGAAGCAACAAGAATCTGGATATCAGATTTTTTTCACACTGTGTTATCGTTCTTAAAGAAACTCATTAATTATATCAATTATTATTTTGTTTATTCCTTTCATTATCATAGCTAACAAGTATTTTATCTTTTCTTTATTTATTTTGAACATCTTCATATTTTTTGCCTGTCTTGTATTGTAACTAATTTCAAATACGTCCGATAAACAAGATTTCTATTGAACAAATATGATTAGGATTATTAGGAATGGATAAATGTTCGGAAAAAATTACATCAACTAATTATCGAAGGACCAACCAATGACTTGGATTTTTATATATTAAAACTATTGTGGAATTAAATTTCAAGGGTTATTTTCTCACCCATTTATTTGTAATAAAGAGTAATAAATTTACACTCACCATTCACTTGTTTAACTATGTACAATAATTTTGAGAAATCTCAGAAAATATAATAAAGGAATAGGAACAAATATGACTACAGCAAGAAATGTTTGCTGTAGTCAATGGTAAAAAAAGCACAGCTCTAGCTGGCTATTTCAGAACGCGGCTGCTCTCTTTGAGAGTTAATGAAACAGTGATAATTGTTTCTTTCTCACCCAACTCAACAAAATATTCCGTGTTTTCCTTGAAAAAATTGTTGTTTGATAACACGGTGTTAATTAATATGATATTGTTTATTACTTATAGTACACTAGCTGAATACCCGTGCTATGCTACGAAATCTCATTAGTACCTGGACGACCGAGCTTTGCCTCTTTTTTCCTATTTCTTCCTATTTTTTCCTGTTTTTTCATTATTTTTCCCTATTTGTCCCTGTTTTTATGTACTTTGTTCTATTTTGTCCTATTTTTCTCTATTGTCTCAAATTTCTCCATGTTATCCCGCTTTTCCCTATTTTTCCAAATTTTTCATTATTTTTCCCATATTTTCACTATTTTCTCCTATTTACTCCTTTCTCTATTATTTTATCCTATTTTTTTTATTATTCCTGATTTTTTTCTCTATGTTTCTATGTAGACTTATTTTTCTCAAATTTTCCCTTTTTTCCTATTTATTCATTTTTTCTGTTTTTCATTATTTTTCCCCCAATTATTCCTATTATTTTTTTATTTTTTACTACCCTATTTTTGCTTGTTTTTTCTTTTTTTTCCCATTTTCTTCTATTTTTCTATTTTTTCTTTATTTTTTCCCTATTTTTTTCCCCTTATTTTATTAATTTTTTTCTATTTTTCACCATTTCTTCTTATTTTTTTATGTTTTTCAATTTTTGACTATTAATCGCCATTTTACCTTATTTTTCGCTTTTATAAATTTTATACTGTTTTCCCTATTTTTTTATACATTTCCCTATTTTTCCCATTTTCCCCAATTCTTGATGTTTTTCATTATTTTTTACTATTTTGTCCCTATTATCTTTATTTCCCTAATTTTATTATTTTTCCCTCTTTTTCAATATTTCCTTATTTTTGTCAATTTTTCTGTATTTTTCTCTAATTTCCCTATTTTATCTCTTTCTAATTTTTTCCTATCTTTTTCAATTCGTCCCAATTTTTAGCAAATTTTACTATTTTTCCCTTATTTTCTCTAGTTTTCGCTATTTTTAAACATTTTTTCCATTTTTCCTATTTCTTTTTATTTTTTCCTGTTTTCCATTATTTTATCCTACTTGTAATTATTTTCCCCATTTTCCACATTTTTCCCTATTTTTCCTTAATTTTCGCTATATTCCGGGATTTTTTCTATTTCTTCATATTCTGTTTTTCATAAATGTTTTCTGTTTTTCTATATTTATCTCTATTATTTTCTATTTTTAATATAGTCCATTTTTACAAATTTTCCCCAATATTGCCTATTTTTAACTATTTTCCCATATGTATTCTCTATTATTTCTATATCTTTCTGTTTTTTCCTGTTTTTTTTATACTTCATCTATTTTTGCTTATTTTTCCCTACTTGTCCTTATTTGTAGTTATTTCTCGCTAGTTTGTCCCATTTTTCTCATTTTTTTTCCGGTTTTTTCTATTTCCTCATATTCTGTTTTTCATTATTGTTTCCTGTTTTTCTATATTTATCTCTATTAATTGCTATTTTTATTATATTCTATTTTTACTTATTTTAACCAATATTGCCATACTTTTTCACTATTTTGCCATATATTTATTATCTAATTTTCCTATTTTTATATATTTTTTCTAATTTTTTTTATTAGCTTTTCCTATTTTTTCTGTTTTTTTTTTCCTCTGTTTTTCCTATTTATTCCAAATTTCCCTATTTTGCCCTAATTTATCTTTTTATTTTCCCAATTTTGCTCAATTTTTCACAATTTTGCTCAATTTTTCACAATTTTGCTCAATTTTTCACAATTTTGCCCTATTTTTTGCTGTTTTCTCCCAATTTTTCACCATTTTGTGCCCTATTTTTCTATTTTTTCCAATATTTTTCTATATTTTTCCTTATTTTTTGCTATTTTCCCAATTTTTCTGTATTTATTATTAAATATGATTTCAAGAACATATATGGATAGGATTGTAAATTCTGAATACTTTTTTAGTGAAATTTATCCATCTATCAATCTACACGTATTATCAGTGAATTTTCAAAAATTGTAAATATTTTTTTATAAAATTCGTTTCAAGTTATAATAAATTTTTATATTATATCTTTATATTTTTTTCTCGAAGTAAAATTGTCTTCGGATATAGCCAAGCTTAATGTTCAACAATCGGATTATAAAATATTACATTGCAGAAAACGTTGTATTTCTCGAAATGTTCTTAGTCCTGTAAAAAGTAAAATTAAATAAACGGAATTCCCTATAATCCAAAGAATTTAAATTACACAGAACTTAGTAGTCGAGGAATTAAGTTGACACAATATATTTCTATTTCTTGGCGTAAAAACGCAGCGACCGAGACAGTATCATTTTCACCTGCCGAGACGCCCTTTTTTTTGACCTTTTTCGACTTAATTCCAGCTCACCTTTCGTACCGACTAAAAGCAGGCGCGTTAATTTCGTTTCATTAATTTGATACTTTTCCTTTTCAGTGCGCCACTTACAAATCTCTACTCTCCCTTAAACGACGTTGCGCCATTTTATTGCATCTCGTCATTTTAATTGCGAGTTTATGCTGCGTACTGTAAGATTTACTTTCTCGAAAACGTACATCATTTGTTCTATGGAACATTTACAAACTTCCTTATAATTACCTCCTTTCTATTTAAGGTAGCATTCGTATTTCATAGAAATCGAAACGATTAGATGATACGTCAAACATGTGTTCGAATAATATTTTATTTATGAAATGAATATAAATATATAAAGATGATGTAACGTGATATATTTCCAGTATCTAAAAATTTATTTTTATTTACCATTTACCACCTCTATTTTTACCCATGCCAAAATAAACTGCATTTTCGTAATAATTGTGTTTTGTATAGCAATGTGTATTTTTTTTTAAATTCTTTAAATCAGGTTTCATTTATTTTCCTTCCTTGTTTACGTTAAAGTGATACTTAGATTTTTTATTTATTTAATATAATTTAATAAATTTTTTCATTCGACTAACCTCTGCTCTCTAGTAATAAAAAAAGAAACCTAATTTATTTGAAGCTCTTTTAGTTTTTTAAATTTATTACGTTTTGTTTTTAATTGTAATTATGATAATAACTTAATTTATGTAAAAATTTTGTTAGAAATTTGATTTGTTTTGATTCGTTTTTATGTAGTTGTAAATTTAACGTAGTTTCCGTCACTTACATCTCCTTTCGAAAAGTCGTAAAAAAACGTAAAAATTGTAAAAACAATGAAATAATTTTTAATTATAATTAGAAACATAAAAACTAGCTTGAACATATTTCTAAATTATTGAATTTTTTATATATTTAAAAATTTTTGATCGTTCAAATTTTTGAAAATTTTCAATTTTTTGAATATTTGGAACTTTTTGGTTTTGAAAGTTTTGAATTTTTTTAAAACTTTTGGAATTTTTTTAACTTGTCTCTTAAACCTGCCCATGTGAAAATATTTGTTCATTTTACCATTTCAGGTTTATTTAATCTTTGAATTTTTTTAATTTTTTAGAATTGAAATTTTTGCTTTTTTTAGAATATTCATTTTTTTTAATGTTTGTAATTTTTAAAATTTTTCGCCTTTGTCTGTCCATTTAAAGATATTTATCTTTTACCACTCAAGCCTGTCAATGAAAAAATATTTGTCCTTTTTATTACCCCTCTCAATTCAATTAAAGTTGCGCCACCCTGTATATGACATTTTGGGGTTTATCGCCGTTTTTCCAATTTTCCGGTAAAATTATATATTTCCAAGAAAAGGGTAAGCTAGGTAGATTTTAGATAATTAAACTCTCTACAACTTTTGTTTTATGTTCTAATTTGTTTTATGTTCTAATTATTATAAAATTAATTCTCTAATTTTTATGATTTTTTGGGATTTTTTACGATTATTAAAAAATTAAGAAAGATTGAATTAAAAAATCGTAAAAAAAAAATTGTAAAAAACGTAAAAATTCGTAAAAAGTAAAAAATCGTTAAAAATTGATAAAAAAACTGGTAAGAAGTCCTAACATTTCGTAAATAATAATAAAACATTATAAAAAAGTTGTAAAAAATCGTGAAAAATCGAAAGAAATGGTAACAAATTGAAAAAAAATTGTAAAAGAACGTGAGAAATCGTAAAAAAAACAAAAAAAAAAAGACGGAAAAAATGGGGAAAGATAAGAAAAGTGAAAAAAAAATAGACAGAAAAACCATAAAAAAATTTTGGGCATTCGTTCTACCTGTAAGGGGGTGGATACTAGAGAGGGTTGAAATTTCAAAAAATTCATATCTCCGTCATTTTTAAAAATATCGAAACAGGCCATTTTGATTTTTTGCGATTTTTACGATTTTTTACGATTTTTAAAAAAATTAGGACGATAGGAAAAAATCGTGAAAAAATCGTAAAAAAATCGTAAAAAATCGTAGAAAATATCTTAAAAAATTGATAAACAACTGGTAAAAAGTCGTAACATTTCGTAAATAATCATAAAAAAAAATTGTAAAAAAATCGTGAAAAATCGCAAGAAATGGTAAGAAATTGTAAAAAATTTTAAAAGAACGTGAAAAATCGTAAAAAAACAAAAAAAAGAAGGAAAAAATGGAGCAAGACAGGAAAAGTTAAAAAAAATAGAAAGAAAAACCCTGAAAAGTTTTGGGTATTCATTCTACCTGTACGGGGGTGGAAACTAGAGAGGGTTGAAATTTCAAAAAACTCATATCTCCGTCATTTTTAAAAATATCGAAACAGGCCATTTTGATTTTTTGCGATTTTTACGATTTTTTACGATTTTTAAAAAAATTTGGAAGATATTAAAAAATCGTGAAAAAATCGTAAAAAAAAATCGTAAAAAATCGTAGAAAATGTAAAATATCTTAAAAAATTGATAAAAAACTGCTAAAAAGTCGTAACATTGTAAAATTGTAAAAAATCGTGAAAAATCGTAAGAAATCGTAAAAAAATCTGTTTAAAAGACTAAAATGTCTTTATAGCGTTATGTCCATAAATTTCGTGTTGCGTATAGTTCTTGTGTTTATTGTTAAGTAGAATTTTTCGGGTCGAAGTATTAAAAACATCTTATGTTTTTACCCCGTGTAAAATTTTTAATTTAAAACTTCCAAGACCCATAAATTTTTTGTGTTAGTAGGTACAAACATTTCGTAATATTATTTGTTGTTTACGGGCAAATCTTCCCGGACAATTCTTGTCAATGACAATTCTTGCCCATGGCAATTCTTTCGGCCAACAATTTTCCCCATGACAATCCTCGGACAATTCTTCCTTGTCGGCTAGGACAATCCTTCCCGGATAATGCTTCCGGACAATCCTTCTCGGACAATACTTCCCGGATAATCCTTCCGGACAATCCTTCCCGGACAATCTTTCCCGGACAATTCTTGTCAATAACAATTCTCCCATCAACAATTCTTCCCATGACGATTCTTTCGGCCGACAATTTTTCCCCATGACAATCCTCGGAAAATTCTTCTCGGACAAACCTTCTAAGGCAATCCTTTTAGGACAATCCTTCTAGGACAATCCTTCCCGGATAATCCTTCCGGACAATCCTTTCTCGACAATTCTTCCCGGATAATCCTTCCGGACAATCCTTCCCGGACAATTCTTGTCGATAACAATTCTCCCATCAACAATTCTTCCCATGACGATTCTTTCGGCCAACAATTTTTCCCCATGACGATCCTCGGACGATTCTTCCCGGACAATACTTCCTGGACACTCCTTCCCGGACAATACTTCCCGGATAATCCTTCCGGACAATACTTCCCGGATAATCCTTCCGGACAATCCTTCCCGAACAATGTTTCCCGGGCAATTCTTGTCAATAACAATTCTCCTATCAACAATTCTTCCCATGACGATTCTTTCGGCCGACAATTTTTCCCCATGACAATTCTTCCCGGATACTCCTTCTAGGACAATCCTTCCTGGACAATCTTTCCCCGATAATGGGAAGAACCCATTACAATTCTTCCCCACGACAATCCTTCCCACGACAAATCTTTTTCACGACAAATCTTCCCCGTGACTTATTTCTCACATCTGCTCACTATTTTTAAGTATCTTTAAAAAAAGGGCTTGACTGTCTTCGTAGAATTATAAATATTGGGACATATCCAAATAATACACCGAATGTTTTTCATTTGACAAATTTTGTAAAGAAATTGCATTTAGATCAGAACTGAAATATATTACC
The DNA here is from genome assembly GCA_963243735.1 of Neocrepidodera transversa. Lineage (NCBI taxonomy): Eukaryota > Metazoa > Arthropoda > Insecta > Coleoptera > Chrysomelidae > Neocrepidodera > Neocrepidodera transversa. Next base: position 17,725,712 of record OY725343.1, read on the forward strand.
TATGTTTTGTTGTCTTGAAAATCAATGGGTAAATTGTCTTAGGTAAGGATTGTCCGGGAAGGATTCTCTAAAAGGGAATTATCATAATATAAAAGAATTGTCGTAGTGAAGGATTATTTCGGAAAGGACTTTCCTGGAAGGATTGTTGTGTCACGAAATATTGGCGCTTAGTTAAAAATGGTATCAAGCATTTTTAAATCAGATAACGAATCATAAATAGTAAAAACTAGAGCGAATACTCTCAAGCATTAAACTATGAAATATAATGAGACAAAACTTGCGCTAAAATTTCCGGAACAAAAAAAAAATTAAAGTTCATAATAAACCGTTAAATCTCCTAGAAGGAAATTAAACATATAATTCTCATCCTGGAATAACATTTTTATTTTTCATGTTCCTATTCTCTTTTTGCCTGGATTGCTCGTCTCTATAATTATTATTTAATACCCACCCGGAGATGATGTATACTCAGCTAATATATACATGTTTAAACTAACATACTATAAATTCGTATGAGAAATAATTGATTAATAAACCCAGCGGGCGACGTAGGAGAGAAGTGCAAAGAGGGAAGTCGTAGAAGGGCATTTCGTAGTCGAGGACCGCTTGATGTGATATTCATGTGGTGGTATAATACACGAGCACTTTAGGGTCATGATAAAAACCTTCTATAAATTAACGGCTCTTGAATTTTCCAACAGGTCACCTCTGAATATTCACTATTTATTCACTTATAAAGCGGCGATAAGCATTCGCTTTTAACTTTTTCTTTGAATTATGATTTGATTATTATAAACGTTGAATTTTTTTTATTCAGGGTTTATTAGCTCAATTTCAACTATTTTATGAAAAAAAAACTATGAGCGAAAAGTAAACGATGATTATTTATAAATTTATTGTTTAGGAAATGTAATGAAATTAATTGATCATCATTTAAATAATCCTTCAATTATATTTTCCCTCAAATTTTTTGAAATTGTATGATTTATGTTCAAAGATTAAAAACCTCTAAATAAAGCTCTCGGATTCTACTCAGTACATAAATCATCAAATTTAACTTGCTTAATTTCCAAAGAAAAATGTAAACGAGCTTTGGAAGAATGTTGCCATATTTATTAATTATACAAATATTCAGGAATACAAAAACCGGATTTTATGTCGTTAAAAAAGAAACTGACCCAGGATTAGTCCCCGAAATTATGAAAAAAAAACTCACAAAGTATAAAATTGTATAGAAAGTAACTTTGTAATAAATAAAATATTAATATTATATAGTACATTTTGTAACGTGGCCGCCTCTGGAATTCGTCTCTGCAGTCAAGTTCGGGATGGCAGGGCCGCGACCCCTGCTAAATTGCATATTCGAGTGTCTCCACCTCCGACCGGTAACGATCTTAAGATAACTATCACTTATACCCACACGGTTTGCCTCTGCTTCGCTTTGCCACTATCACCAACTTACGAATGCTTTCTGAATGTGTTTTGGCGTGTAATGACTTCTGCGGAGAAGCTTATGAATGTTTTAAAGCGGAACTTGGTCTTTGTTTTGTTTTTATAAGCGTTGAAAAAGTTTTTTAAAGCGGTTTTTGTATACTTTGTCGAGAAATAAATGGTTAGAATATTATTAATATTTATCAATAATAGGGAAATTTAGACTAAAATTGGGGAAACAGATTTTAACCGGTAAAAGAATCGAATTTAGAGATGTTTAATTCTTGAAATTTCTTGGCCCAAATGGAAATAAAATTTAAATGGCTGTTAAAATTTTCCTTAATGAATATCTAAAAAAATAAAGAAGAAGCAAAGAAAAGCTTTTGCGACCTAGTTTACTGTTTAATATTAAAAATCTTCCGTACGACTCTGACTGACTACACTGAAATTTCGTACTGGGCTCAAAAAAACTAAAGTTCAGTCAAAATACCATCAAAAGTTAAGCAGAAATCAAACAAGGGACACTTCCACCATGAGGGAACACTTACTGGATGAATTTCTCGTAAAATTTATTCAGAGTTATTAAAATCATACTAACATTTTAAATTTAATTTTAAATCATATTTTTAATAATTATAATAAAAAAAATATAAATTGAATCATCCCAATACGTCTTCATTTGTATATTACTACATCATCCTATTTGTAGAAAGATCGAGCCAACTAATATACAATGTTTTCTATCTCGATGTTAACATGATTATCTCTTTCCCTCTTGTACGCTGCAACAAATATTATATCCAAAATTGTGCATATTACGAATCGTAACCCCCAGTCGTCCTCTCAAATACGTCACACTACCTTTTATTATTTTATGCCGGACCTGAAGACTGGTTTATAATGGAAAACCATGCGTAGAAGCAACTGACAGGGCAGAATGGTCTGCCGGACCTGATGACTGGTTCAGATGAGTCTTGTCTAGTCTTTAGGTTTGTCAGACCCTACTGCCCTGTCAGCATCCTCTGGTAACTAGTACGCCAGTGCCTTTTGACGTTGTTTCTGCGCATGATGTATTTATTCTACGTCACATGTTATATATAACGCCGTTTTCAGATTTCAATTTGGACTAATAGTGATGGAGATAGATACATTCTCTCTCTCTAACACATTGAATTCCATATACCTAGGTCAGTAGTAGTCTAGACCATCAATTTCTCGTAAACTTATTCAGAGTTCTTATTAAAATCATACTAATATTGTAAATTGAATTTTAAATCATTGAATCATCTCAATTCGTCTTGATTTGTATATTACTACTTCATTGTATTTCCAGAAGATCGAGCCAACTATTACGCAATATTTTCTATCTCGAAGTTAACACGATTATTTCTTCCCTTTTGTACCCTGCAACAATTATTATATCAAAAATTGTGCATATTACGAATCGTAAACTACAGGCGTCCTCTCAAATATATCACAATACTTTTTATTATTTTATTTTATGTCGGACCTGAAGACTGGTTTATAATGAAAAACCATGTGCAGAAGCAACTGACAGAGCACAAGGGTCTGCCGGACCTGAAGATTGGTTCAGATGAGTCTGGTCTAGTCTAGGTTTGTCAGACCCTTATGCCAGCATCCTCTGTTATCTACATCTACTACGCTAGTGCCTTTTGGCGTTGTTTCTGCATGTTATATGTATTTATATGAAAATTTAAGCAAAACGTAACAAAAATGTGAAAGTAAAATTAAGATATCTCAAAAACTAACAAAGTTATAACATTTTAAAGTTGTGCTTGGCATTCCGTCCGATTTAGTGGCCTGACTTCATTTCTCCTAATGAGACGGGATTGTAAATAAAGCGACGTATCGCCCTTCTTTATACTGGTTATCCCTCGCATATTATAGTCCAAGAGCCAGATCGGAACAAGTAGGTTTTACTATTTTTCTGCACGGTTCACTTATTTCACAAAACGGGTTTTTCAAGATGGCGGCTAACGCTCTCGGTTCCCGTCCCGCCAACTTGAATTTGCTTTCAAGTGGAACACGTTCTAACACCAGAATCTTTTCTGTAGAAGATTTCAGAAAAAATACTTGGCTCTTGGACTATATTTTGTTTTCTGACATTTAATAAATTACGATGACGGAAATTAAATTAAATTAAAGTAAGACATACGGCAATCATGTCGTGGCATAGAATAAGAATTTGGTTTGTAGTAACGGCACTTTGGCTATACGGATATGTGACGTCATACGCACCACAATCCGCGAGAAAAAACAACAACTTGAATATTATATTTCTCCGTTATTTATTGATCGATTTCAGAAATTTTTTACTGATTTAGTAGTTTTTGTCTATATTTTAGTTAAATGTAGCAACATTATCATTACCAAGAAACTTCTCCACTAAATCGAAGCTATTCAAAGACTGGTTCTATACGGTATCAATCGAATCATAGTATTTGATCAATATTAAAATAAACAATGTGTATCTGTAATGATTTTAATACCTTGTATTGTTAACTAAATATATAATTTATAATACCAAGATTTACCAGATTGGCACATGATTTTAGCAATTTCTCCCCAGGCTTTTTCTTTGACATCGACACGTGTATAAGATGGATTTGTCACATTATATAAACATGAGTGTGCTTTAACAAGGGCCACAAAATTCAAATATTTTGATGTATCATCGGCCATGACACAACAGATTTTGGCAACCGTTGACTGCAAGTGGCGACGGCGACACGGTATGCAGTGCCGCCAACCAAAGGGCAACTGTAGTTGGTGGAAACACGTGTATTAAAACATAAGTGCCGAGTCGCTTTGCAAGTTGATTTTGGTGAGAACGACCCTGTATAGATCCAACAATTCAATCAATTAATGCTCTTGTTATTTTCCTTTTATTTGAGTTGACCTTGTATGCCAACTGTCATTTCAGTCAACTCGCATCGTGTCAGGAAGATTTTTTAGAAATTGCTTATTAGACTTTTAAGTGGTAATAAAGGTCCAAAAAGATTTTCTATCTGATTTGGAAGCAAATTTATAGCCCTTCATAGACAATTGATAAAGGGACAATTTTTTTATGGATTGTCTTATTTGATATCCAGTGCTCACAAAAGGTTCGAAAATAAACTTCCATAATCCACCGAAAGTCTTTAACCCTTATTAATATTTTATGTTCTCAGTGATAAACAAAGTAAAAAAAATGTTTTTTTTATTAATGGTATAGGTATCTTTTTTAGCTCAATCAGACAAAAAATTGTTTTTGAAGTTTAACTTACTGACCTTTCCTGACTTTCTATAAAGTTTCGGGATAACCTAACAGAAAATCAAAATCCCCTTTTATTGGGTCCTTTTATTAGATCAAAAATTTTACTATAATCTTGTCAAGAATTAACTTTTGTTCCAAGCAAAACTATTCAGTAAAATTTTAATTTCTTTAAAAAATTAAAACTTTATATAAATAATTCTATTAAAAATAGAAAATTACAAAAACAAAACTTTGTAATATCCATTTCCACTCCAGTTTTTTGAGTATTTCTGTACCAAAATAAACTAAATTTAAACAAAACAAATATTTTGTATATTCAACTGCGATGAAGAAACTTTTTTATTGGCAGAAAATGTAGGTCACCGAATGTTTTATAACCAAAAACGAAAAAGAGATCTGACCTTATACGGAATGTTTTATCCGATTTGGCACGACCAAACACAGCATTGGGACTCATTTCGACCCGGCAATATGTCAAGAAGTCGCAAAGCTTCCAATTACATATTCAACCCTTTGTAAAGTCGTTAGTAGTTAAAAATACCGAACAATTTTTCTATATTTTGCATTTAACTAGTCTAATCTGAAATTTTAAACAAAAAAAATTACAACCTATTTCTTGATCCTTTTTTTTGTAGTTACGATAAATTTAGTTCATCCTAAAATATCTTGAAAAATAAAAAAAATTTTTTACCCTTATCGGATATCCGTCCTCTTCAATATAAATCGTAACCCTTGCCTTTTCTGAGAAATATCTTTCCAGAATTTTATTTTATATTTGCGGAATTCCTTCGATGTATTGAATAAATTGATATAAAGCAACGATAGTCTAATAAAAAAACAACATTAGAAATTTAATAATACCCAGTATAATAAAAGTTGGATACCGTCAGTTTTAAATTTTCAAATCTCTTCAACCTTAAATCTTTCATGTAAAGTCTTCTGGATATAAAGTGCATGTTTGGAGTAACTTTAAAATTCGCAGGATTTCCATTCAATGAATTTTTATCAGTGTAGACAGCAGCAGCGGGGTCGAAAATCCAATTTGATAATCAGTACCGTTATCCTGGGGCGAAGTGGATCGATCGCGTGTTCGTGGGCAATGCTAAATACATATATATGATATTGTAAACGACGCTGGCGACGTCAGGCGTCTAGACTCTAGGACGCCAGGGTGGAGCGCCTCCATTCCCATGCCACTAGGTCATCATCGCGTATTCCGTCTCTTTTTTTACTAGGTCATAGTCCTTTCGATCTCTTTTGCGCACTAGGAAGCGATATTTTCCCTCATCAAGGGGACGGTGAATTCTTGGAAAGAGCATTAGCAGTGCGATGACTGTCTTAAGTTAATAAATAATGTATTTTAAGCCGTTTCATGTTCATAAGTGTCACTTTCCATTAAGATAATAGTCGAATGGTACAAAAGAACATGTACTTTAGAAATTACGTAACAAATAATGTAAAAAAATTAATGTAGTAGCGTATGGTCAGATTGTTATAAGTCTTGAATAATTTATTTTTTCTCTGGATCAATAATTTTTCTTTGTATGTTAGTTTTACTGTAGAAGAACCTAAAGAAAATACCAATGATTTAACCTTTCTATAGGAACTGATATTAGTGTAGATTTTGATTAGTAATGTAACAAAATGTTCTCTTTTTCTACTTATTTAAGTTACGTATTAGTTATTATATTAAATTTTAGTTTATGCCGAGCGAACCCTGCGTGCGAGTTCTGGTAAAATGATGGTTATTGACATACTTATATAGATCTTCATATATTATCAACAGTGAAGATCTATATCATTAAGTAGTGCCTACCTTCGTCGTTGATTAAAGTTAATTATTATTATTATTAAATCCCCAATGTTATCTGTATCTCAAATGTGGTCAGGTACCATAAGAATATATTTCATAGAGATGGAACTAGTTTCGGTTATACACCATCATCGGGTTTATGGGCACAAAGTCAAAAAAATGTTTAAACTTACCATTAGTTGAAAAAAACACACAATGTGGGACCCATTAAGGGCAAGGAAGAGTAAGACATATCTTGAATGCAACCCAGAATGGGGGTGAATAAAATTTGACCACAAACTCATAATCAAACTGACTGAAGAGAAATTAAACAATTTAGAACTGGGTAGCACGTAACTATTAAAAACCACCATGTGTCTGCCGACCACAGGTACAAAATAAAGGAAATTGACAAGATAAAAAATGACCAACTAGGGAGCCTCCCTCTCCCTATAAAACAGGTTGCGCATATATAGTTAACATTATAAATTGAAACATAAGAAAGAAAGTCAAATATGAATGAGTCAATGAATGTACAACGATTGATAGAGATTAGATAGAGGCAACATAAGAAAGGAAAAAAGAAAAAGAAAAAGTCGTTAACATATGACAGGTGACAGTAGAGAAGAAAATGATAGGTTAGGTTACTTAGAAAATATAAACAAAGTGGGGGGCCTTAAATATTTACATGGTTTAATTAAGTCAGAAGAACCTCCATATCGCCATATAGCAATTTAAAGACGCGTACTGCCTAAATAGGTTCTACCTGAATAAGCCGCAAATTTATTTTTGAGGCTTGTTAGTCGGAACCAAAAGAACACTTTTAAAAGTTTTTAAATTACGAATTCTCTGAAAAGAATAACATTTTCTTACTGACAGACAAATTCTTTTATACCCTCATACGAACCAGTCAAGGCTGGCAGTTCACTATTTGGTTTTTAATGAAATTTCGTTGTTTATATAAAAAAACTGCCAAAAACTGATGTGAAAACCAGCCTTGTGTCACTATTAGACTTTCTGGTAACCGTTACAAAAATATCTTTTACTAAATATTTTACATTAATGGTATGGATAAATGTGGCTTAAATACTACGAAAACACATTCTAATACAAAAATGAATGGGTCTTGTCTAAATCTTTATCGCGTTTAATTGATTGTGGGGAAAGCAATATATTTTCTACACGCAGAACACTGCATTATGTAAAAGGCCGGGATCTATAAGTAAATCTACATGTAAAAGCAAAACTGATCATGAAATCTCAATTTTAACCAAATATGCCATACAGAATATAAATTATTTTTATAACCTAGAATTAATTTTAACCAAATTTTTACTGAATTAAAATATAAAGAGGAGGAGCAGTGTATTGTATAAGTAAACCTGACCTGATTTTTTTTTGGTAATAAAATTTTCGGTGAAAATGACATCTTTAAGTAAATTCGGATTTTAAAATATACAGGTGGAGAAGAAAAATAGATTATAGAATGGCCCAAGGAAAAAGAAACGTAACGATCAATAATTGGCCGATAACAAAAGTATTGCAAGAGATCGTAATAATATTTTTCAAATTGGTAAAAATACAATTTTTATTTTACTAGGCATCTTATTTTCTTCTCTTTAAATTATTAATCAATTTTTTTCTTTATCTCTAAAAAACATAAAAAAAATTAAGATAACTACAAAATCTTTGTGATCAATGTACGAAAAAAGTATTTTTTTCAATCAAACCAACAATAATTAATATCTGAAATTGTTTTAATTTCCCAAGTACTTGAATAAAAATTATAGTCTGAAAAATTGTAATTCCTATATTTTCTTTAAATTTATTGCACATTGTTTAGCTCTCATAAAACATACAAGGCATATATTTCATTTGTATTTATTTATAAATTATGTTTTCCTTAAATTCTTATAGTGGCGTTACATCCTTGAAGCAAAATCTTCAGTTTTAAACGTATGACGAGTTAGTTTTTATTTTTTGTGCAAAAAAAATGTATCTGTGTTGAAAAAGATCCATAAAGATATTTTTTGGAAAAGAAAAATAAATATAAAAAAGTGGTTTTAGTTTATTACAATCTTTGTCAAAATAAATATATTTTTTCTTTCAGTAAAAATAGAAGAATAATGCAAAACTGTTACATATACAAAAGGCAAATAATTTTCATAAATTACAAATTACCTAATTGATTGTTATATAATTAACTTAAATTACATTTTTACTTAATTTCGACTTTTCTTACCGAGCTACATTTTTGTATTTGCGATAAAAATGCAATGGATATGTTCTTACCAAATTAATTAGAAATGTATCTAATAACATTTTTCGACTTTGTAACGTTTCTCCTGAAAAGTAATGTGTTAAATTTATAAAACTAACAACCGGTAGATAGAACATTTATTCCAAACGTCATTGCTTTTACTTACAAAATCAATAGGATGAAAGTACTGTCATTTGACAGTATAATTACAGATTTTTAATTGATATAATACAATAAATTTAAACCGTAATAAAATGATTTGTAGTTACAAAGCAATCAAAAACACATTGTTACTTATTTTCAAAAAAAAATTCTAACACCACATAAATTAAAACGAATTGAGTTAATCCGCGAGTAGCGAAAAAAGCACGTAGAAACAGTCGGAAAATCGACAATTAATTAAACAAACTCGCGTCGAAATTGTTTTCAAGTGATTATCGAAAAGAGTTGAATCTGCCGAATAAGCGACTTAGTTTTTAACGAGCTTTTCTCGTAATCCGAACTTCAACTTTTCGTGGTCTTGGATTTCGCTCTCGGCCACTTCTCTCTAAACCCTTAGAGACCTATCAATATTTGAAGGGTTTCTGTTGTACTAGAGGAGGTATATTCAAAATATCAGTAATCGCGAACAAAAATCTAAAAATAAAACCAAAATGCGAAATCACCAAAAAAAATAATTATCAAACCACTTAAACTGACCAGAAATGCAAAATTAGGCCAGTTGTTAATTTATTAAATCAATACAAAGTTAAATTAAATTGAGAATTAATAAATAAATTCCACTGACGCTCAAAGGGTGGAGTATCGTTTCGGGTTTTGGCCCATTGGGTACCGGAAGCGATTTAGGCCAAATTTCTGACATACAAAAAAGTTTTCCTAAGCAAAACATTTTAGTTTGTATGCTGGCTACCAGAAGAGCCAGTCCGATTCCACTCAAATTCAATATGATTCTTCCCTGGAGAAAGCCAACTAGTAAATTGAACACCGGAACTTGATCGGAGCTTTCGTTCGAGAGTTTACTTGGAATAAGACAGACTTCAAGATGTTTCCGGACTCTGAGAGCTCGGAACGTCGAGAAACGTGATAAAAAGTGGGGATATAAATTAATACCGACGCTTTTGGGCCTCAGTAATAAAGATACAAAGGTCAAATCAGTGAAGAACGCGCAAAAAAGAGTCCATTATTCAGATTAAATATAATTTTATTTTTTACATTTTTAAAATAATTAAATAAATAATATTGACTATATATATATATGTTCCTGGCTAGTTATTGTGTTTTATAACAATCTTATTTTACTTTTTTATTTACTTACAAAATCAAAATTACGAAATTCTAAATTTGTTTTTGGCTGCTATTTTAACCTTGTTTTTAAAAAATATTCGAAATAGGTCTTGCCTAAATTTCAATCCGCTACAATCGCAATATCAAAAATGTTAACAGGAAAAAGTTATAGACATCCAGACAGACAGACTTGTCAAATTTATATGATGAAGTTTTGTTCATTCATAATTGTCGCATATAAAAAATAAAAACAGGTTTCTTCATATTTTTTAAAATAATTTATGCAACAACTGTGTAAAGTGATACTTTTTTCACGAATGTGAATTTTGTAGCACGAGTCAAAAACGAGTGCGACAATCACATGAGTGAAAAAAGGCACTTTACACATAGTTGCATACAAAATTTTTCTACTATCAGTGCGTAAAATACTTTACTTTACGCACTAGAATTTCATTTTACGCACTACTGCGTAAAGTTGATCTTTACGTACAACTTACTCACGGTAGTAGAAAAAAATATTTTTGCACTTTAGCACCTTATTTGTAAAACTCTAAATAAATTAAAGCTATATTGGGTGTAATTAAAATGCTTGTACAAATTAAAACTGACAAAAGTGTATGACGTCTAAACACCTATTTTACTATTAAATTTTATAATTTTGGTACATTGAAGAAATGGCTCAAAATGGCGTCCGTTGTTTTAAAGAAGGGAAAAAATGAAAGTCATAAAAACTTTGATGCACTGATTTCTCGATCTTGATTAATTTGTTTGTTCCGAACCTCGCTCCGCTCGGCTCGGAATGGATGGTGGGAGAAAATTTTGCCCCACTCTTTTCGCCTCCTTTTTTAAGTGTCCCCTAGCCACATCGACACGAGCGAAGCGATGTTCGGAGCAATCAAACTTGAAATGTGCATCTAAAAATACTATCCCTTATTCAATTTTTTTTTTTTTTTTTAAAGACGGGAAAACTAGTGGAGGGAAATAGTTAGTCTTAAAAAAAATTAGATACATGGTATGAATGATTAATTTTTTTAATAGTTTATACATCTATATAATATAATTTAATTTCCTTAGAACTAACTTTACTCTTAGCTTTATAGGATTTTTTTTATTATCACAAACTCAATTTTTTAATGACCATATTTTTGTTTTTTAATTTAATTTAATTTTATTGTTTAAAAAAATTGGTTCTTGCTGTAAAATAAAACCCAAAAATTAGTGGATCCAATTTTTAAACTGACCACTTTTTTCGGTTTTATTTATTTTTTGAATCGGTTTAACTAATTTTTAATGTGACTGTTTTATTAAGCTTGAAGCCAATTTCCGGCACTGATTTAGCTTAATTTTTTAATTTTTAATGATCATAATTTCAATTATCTATTTAATAAGGGACCACTCTTATAGTTTATGAATAAATTGATAATTTTCTGAAATTTTATAAAGTTAAATCTAATGATTTAAAACAACCGTAATTTTGGACATATACAATTTTTTAATTAGCTTATAGAGTCTATTTTATTATTAAAATAATATAATTGCTACTGTTCGTCTTTGTAATGAATACTGTAAATAATAAACAGTCACGACATCTATCGTAGATTGATGGGTACCAACCGAACATAGTCACTTAATACGATAAAATCCTTTGTAAAAGCGACTTACCAAGTACAATTTGGTACCGGTAGATGATGGAACTTATCCGCCATCATAGTAGGAAGCTTCCCCCTATAAGGCACTATGATTTCTCATGGCTTCCATCATCTACCGGCACTAAGTTATACTTGAAAATATTTTTATTCCACATTTTAGGAGAGTCCAAAGATTAACTTGTTTAAATGTACATGTATTTCAATAACACCCTATATATTATACCTATTATATGATTTTAGAAAATCGTTTGTATTTACTGGAAAATTTTAACGACTTACCAAATAGTTGACTTATGATATCAGATATATTATAATGTTATTGATTTTGTGGTTTATTTTAAATATAATATCACTTATACTATTACCTAAAGATCCTCTAATATTTAAAGATTTTCTAATATATATTTTCTGTTTCAGGTCAGTACAAACGATAGAAGTAAAACAACTTCGGGCTATTTCGCATGAGGGGTAAGGATAAGTTTGCATACGATCAAATATTAACATTTCTGAGATCGTCTTGTTTGAACGTGGATATCCGCACGGGAAACGTTGTTTTGCTCCTGCGGATATTGGCAAAATTAAATATCGTCGTTTAAGCAAATATTCTAACTTGTGAGAACTTTCCGATAACTACATTAAATATTTCAGGGACGTAAAAGCGACTAAAGCTTTTAAATAATTAAAAATTTGTAGGTATTATTTTAAAATGTACCATATGAAATTCTAATTGTCGTTCTGGTCCATGAATATGGCAACAGTTGTTTTAATGGTCTCCATACGGTCGCCGTGCCCATTACAGATAGAATAATAAACTTCTCCGACTACGTGCGAAAACATCAATACAATATTTACAACAGATATAACAGAGCGCTGCAACCGTACCACATGTTACTAATTTACCGATCTCCTGTCTCAGGAAAATATTGTTAAAAGACTTCATAAATTCTTAGGTGATTTTATATACTTAATTTGTATTTTATACTTTATTTCATTGTCGATTTAAACCCGGCAAAAAAATGCAAATCGATTATTTTCTAAAAGTGTTTTTCGTTATATAAATATTTGTAAATAACTATCATCATATTTAAAAAACATAAATAGCTTTACCTAATTATATTTTTTGATTAAATTATTTTGTTTCGGATTGCCTCGAGCGCCACCTTCCGTTTATAGTGTGAACGCAACTTGCATCGGACAGCGTCAGTGGAGAAAAAATACTCCAGGAGTCGTTATGGCGTCGACAATACACTTGGCGGCCAAAAGGGGCTTTACTTGCCCTACTGGGCTGAAAACCTGGGTATTAGCTGCTAAAAACGAGAAAAAACTAACTAAATAAAATTAAAAGTCAGAACCGTTACTGCAGTTTGATCTGGTTGTCAGCTTGAGATCCTACTCGAACTGGAACTGCCACTGAAACTTGAACTACCACTGCAACTGATTAGATCGACCCCGACTGCGGAATAACATTCGGCTGGTTGGGTATGCGAGTGACTCCCATCTTTTGTTAGAGCTTACAACTGTTATGACTGACCTTATATTCATAATTCTTTGAAGAAAGATTGTCGTTACCCTAATTTTAAGTTAATTCTAGTCCACTGCCGTGCGAGATATAATTAATTTATTTTAATTATCACGATAATCAAGTAACTTCGTTACATGTTACTGATTTTTTCTTTTAAGAAAATTTCCTTCATCTTTTCTAATATATATCTTTGGCATTTAAACGACGTAAAGTTTCGTACGGTCACCTATCAAGTTGTCTCGTACTTTTTCCTTAAAAATCTATATTTTTATTTTAAAATGATGTTGGTAAATTTAAATTGACAAATAATTTTGATTTATAATCTGTTAGAATTAAAAATAAAACTCAAATTTCTATAGAATAAAACTCTTCAGCTAAATAATTCAAATTAAATATTTCTTATCGAACTAACCATTTTCTGAGTAAGAGTGTGCTTAAACCGATACGTTTTTTCTTATAATCGACTGTCAAAAATCATTTTCCATACTGTAGCCCATTCTTACGTTCAAGTGTACGACAAGAACACCTCGTTTAACTCTCCAATTACCCAAAAAAAAACCCTACAAAATCTCCATCCGATAGCGAAATCACCCACTGATCCGAAAAAATGAGCCGTTTCACGTTTTAAAATAAATCATTGGCGAAGATGAGTCAGACGGTGTTGGGCCGAAGGAGAATAAGGGGGAAATAAAAAAGGAGTGGTAAAAAGGAGAAAAAGTTGGCCGGGACCCGTGTTATAACCCCCGTAGTTTGTATGCAACGATCGACCTCAGCAACTGGCTATTGGACCGAGAGGAATACTTTCGATCAGGCGAAGGCGAAGCTCTCGTAAGCTTCTGGTTATTACCAACTAATAAACGGGGAAATTTTTACCGAGATACTGGCAATTTTTAACCATGTTTTACAAGTTTAAACTGCTGATATAAAATTTGTTCTTGCACTGCTCTTACATAAAGTAATAATAATAAACAACATCTCTTAAAAGTACATACACAAAAATGATTTCTTGTATAGATATCGTTCAAATACATGCTTGCAAAATTTATTATTAAAATATAAGGTAGAAATTGAAAAAAATACTCCATTCATTTGGTTTACAGATTGATCTAAAACTACCAATGGTACAGGAGCAGCGAATTACTAACAATCTCTGTATCAACTTCAGCTATCTACTGAGAAACCATGTATCTGTATATGCATTTTTGCAATGTGATCAGAAAGGTCCATATTATATCGGTTGCTAAAGGAATAAATGGCCGTACGTAAGACAATGGCAGTATAAAAAAATTGATAAAATTGCATAACAGAGCTCGGGCCTTGATCTGGTCCTAAGGGTACCTACATTACGGTCCGAAAATATGTGAATCTGGATCAGACGAAAACAGGCATGAGTAAGGTAGCCATGTTGGTAAGATAAACAGTAGATACTTACAACAACAAATTTATTCACTGGTACATATTTACTACAATATAATAAATCGATAACTCTTCGATAATGAATCAAGGATCGAAAATGAATAACGAATCAAGAATGCCCCCTCTCAAAGTGATAACAACCTATATATGCAAATCCAACAATAAGCATTTCCTGACTTGGGCGACGGCCGGGATTTAACTGCAGATAATGCAATATATAGAAGAGTTGAATCGCAAAAGATTTGGACAACCACGTAATATCCAAGACAAACATCATGCATATAAAAGTTGCAGTTAGACGAGTACAAGTAAAGATCATGTGTGTGAGCAACCTCTAGTCAGTCTAAGAAGCAGTGTTGCCAATATGAGTCTTTAAATATAAATCATATTAAATCCATTTCCTTTATTTTGATTTTGATTTGACTCATGACCTCTTGACTCGTATACTTCTTCTTTTCTTTTCGTTTGACATTTGTCAATTTTTACTCGGTACTACTCCTCTTCTTACTCCTTTTCTTCTTCTTTGTTTCCAATTACCTAAACCTGTACCACATCTTGAGTCATGTTCTTTTGTTTAAATTTAGTTAACAGTTAATTGCACTAGTTTATCAGGTCATGTATAATTTAATTATGCACATTATTTTCAACCTTCCAGCGCCTTGTCCACCTTTTCCTCTTCCTTATAGATGTCACCTGTCATTTGACTACTTTTTTACGAACATTTCACGTGCTTTACTTTTGCTCCAGTAATTTTTAGGCGGATCTTAATGACCTCTTCCAGTTTGCTAGTCCCTTATTGGGCATCAAAATTTTCCGAATCCCTTAAGTTTAGTTACACTAGTAACTTTTTTTGTTTTTCTTTAAATCGACCGGTATAGGACAACATGTGTCCCGGCCTCCAAAGGGTCTCTATGCCCTTTGATTTCCCGTTTTGTTTAAATTACAATTTCAATCCGGATTTGGTATTTTATTTTCAACGATTAATTTAATTTTTATACTTCCTAGTATTAGTTCATACTTTTTCAAGTCCCATATTTTTCCTAACAATCCTGCACCCCTGAATATGCTAAATTTCAACTTGTTATAAGAACAACGTATATTTCTAGGCCTGAAGATGGCTTTTTAGCTGAAACTAGTTGCCGATTGTCAGATTTTTACATTATTACATTGTGTCGTGTCAAAATATATTAAATTTAAGTTGTTTTTTCCTAAAACATAATTTTGTTTGTTTTTTATTTATAAATAATTTCAGTTAATTTTGATTTTTGACAAACTTTTAAAATTTAGATTTCGTTTTAAATCATTAATTTTTCCTACAACATATTTTATTTTCTCCTCAAATTCTAGATAATTTTTTATTGTTTTCCAATATGCATTATAATAATATCAGTTCCCATTAACTAAATCATAGTTATTTATTTTAGATTTTGGGGATTATGCAATTTGTTTTTCTCGCCATCAATAATTAATTACACGGGTATTTTTATTTCCTTATAAAAATTTTAACTCATTTTTATGTTTTATTAAAATTTTTGTTTTTGTTTCGAAAAACCTCCTTTTTAAGCCAAATAACCGAATAAAAATAATTTCATCTACATAATTTATTTTGCTTCAAGTTTTAACCCATTAAATAAATGGACGCATATGGAACACCATAATAGTATAAATTTTAAAAGTTACCGAAACTCTCAGGTTTATTGTTGTTCTAAGAAACACAGTAACTTGTAAAACATTACAAACTAATAAAAAGAAATTTTTATTTTTGTGGCTCTTGCTCGAATTTAAAAGTGCCATTTTACGGTTACTCTTATTAATCTACGTCTAACTTATAGTATAGCAAGGCATTTCTTGATAATAAAACAAAGGTAGCAATAAAAATAGAATATAGCAAGGTTTATTACAAAATTCGAATTTATCCCAAAGAATAAATCACCGAACTATATTTCTTCACAATATTATAACGTTGATTTTTTACATTTAAAACAGCGAAACTTTGATTCAAGTGAAAACAATAAAATAAGAATCAGATATCGAAAATTGCAAACAGATGATAAAAATAGCAAGAAGCAAGTAAAAACAATTTTATACTTGTAAAGTAAAAATAAAACAAAGTTTAATTTCAAAATAAAACAAGATCCCAAAAATAACTAAACGAAACATAAAAAACGATATAATTTTTAAATATGTTTCTTTTTGTTCCATTATTAAAATTTAAAAGCAATAATTGGGAATTAAATAAGCACTTTTATCAAATACAATTTAGATCTTAATCCTATAATGTTCATCTTTAATTAACCCTAATATTTTAATTTATTGAGATTATTCCGATCCTTTTTATATAAAAATCACATTAGATATATACATGGATTAACGGATAGAACCATCAAACTCACTTCTCCAGAATACTGTACAAAAATCCTAAAAGATATCAAAAAAACCCTAAACATCAATCACTATTCAAGAAACAACATAGACCGAGTTTTTAAACAACGCACTTACAAATTTTACAATAAAAATCTAAATAACCAAGCAAAAAATGAGACAAATCAGAACAAGATACAGAGCGATGGCATACACAAACCAACTATCAGAAAAGTTCAAATACTTTTTATCAAAACGCATCATCAATGAGGTAATATTTGATTAACATAGTATAAATATCTGTACGGCTATCAAATGCTTTTTTAGGCATATTCTTTTCAATCCCTACTCCATTTTTAGCCAATCCATTTGATTGAGGAAATCTAACACCATGTGTTATTCAAATGAGAGTATTTGGAACTTCCAAAATATATTTATTACTTTTAAGAACATGGGGTGATTAACAAGACTGACAATAATATAGACAATGACACAATATTGCTACCAACTTAACAACTAACAAACTAATTACAATTACCAACTTAACAATCTAACAAATCAGTGTCGGTTTTAGCAGCACAAACAGGTAGATTTTTATTAAAGCTGAAACAATTTTAGTCCTGGACATGAACATTAATTATTTGTATTGGCAGGGAGCACGACGAAAACGCTATCTGATGGTTGCATAAATCATGCTAGACAATTGTGAGAAGTATGTAAGTTGTGTATAAAAAATAAAAATTCGTTATAAAAAAATCTCGTTAGCTCAAAACACTCTAGCACCAACATTCACTAAACTAAAAATCCAAATCATAACGAATAAGAAATCTAATACCGTGTTTAAACTGTCCAGAAAAATATATAGGTATTACAATCCAGCACCTAGAAAATCGTCTAAACGGCCACAAATATACATAAAATGCTTCCACAGCTTGACATAAACACGAAACACCAAAAAAAAAACACGAATACAAAAATACTCACACAAGACTCTCACTACCACAAATTAGCAATTAAGGAAATGATATATATAAAAAAGAAAAAAATGCAGTAAACGGGAAACAAGAAATAAAAAATTGATGCCTTTACCACAACCTAATTCAATAAATATCAAAATCCTTAATGCCCTTAGGTGTTGCCCTTAATTATGAATCAATTTAGTCCAGTCTTGCCTATTTCTGACCATTATCGCTGCCTCCTGCCAATTTAGTCCGCGTTCTCTTTGGATTTCTGCTACTGCCTTATCCCATATTTACCTTGGTCTTCCCTTTTGGCCGCCTACCAGAAGTTTTTGTCTGCCATATCGTCTTCGCTTGCTGTTTATTCCCTATACGTGTTGTGACCAAACCATCTCAGCTATATATTTTTCCAAAGGTTCTACTTGTAGTTCCGCTCTTATATGACTATTTTGAAATTTATCCATTCTAGTGATTCCTAGTACTGCTCTAAGATACTTCATTTGAACTGTTTGTAGTTTTCTTTTTGTTTCTTTTGTTAGAACCCAGCTTTCACTCCCATACGTTAGAATAGGCATTAAAACGGTTTTGTATACTGTTATTTTTGTTTTCTTCGCTCTCACTAAGTGCATAATGCGTTTTCAGAGCACTTTCAATTATTCGATTTCTTCCGTCCTTATGAACTTTTTTTCCCAAATATTTAAACGTCTCCACTTGTTTCAATTTATTGCCATTTAGTTGTATTTTTAATTGGCTGTCTTTTCTACTTTTATTTTTAAATTTCTTTTTTGGAGCGCTGTTTTCCATACTTTGTTTTGTAGGTCATTTTCAGATCTAAATTGTCAGCAAATGCACATTCCGATATCTGTATGTGTTCCATATTTCTGTATCCAATGGAGTATTTCTTCACTTTCTCTTTCACCTCTTTTATGACATCGAAAAAAGTTGGACTTAAAACTCCACTTTGTCTGAAACCCTCTTTGGTATTAAATTCTTCCGATTTTTGATTTCCGGTTCTTACATAGTAATCGAATAATACAATACAATAATTTTATTTATATTACAAAAATCTCAAAAACTTTTGATTTCCCTCGAATATCGTAAAATTATTATTACTTGTTCTTTATGTATTTTATTATTATTTTAACACTTTAAGTTTTTATACTTACCAACATTGTAAATATTTTATTCGTTGACTAAACATGAAATATATTTTTGAAAAAGCTCATAATCAGTGAGCGAAACGAAACGCAATTTCTAAATTAGTATAAGTGTATTTTAATTATTATAACCTCATCTCAAGAAAACAAACAAAATAACAAAAAATTTGACAAATGGTTAAAGAAAATAAAGCATTCATTCATTATTATGAATAAATAATGCAAAAAAATTATTATATGTTTTGTTCATCTTGTAGATATTTTAAAACTTCAATTAAACTCTAGTGAGTCGATACTCTTATAGTATTGCCATTGTTTATTTGTTTTAGAAATAAAAAACATGAATTTATTCCGTTCGGACAAACTACTTGAACTCATTCACCACGAACGGTCAAAATTTATATATAAGGCTATAGGAAATTTGGCCTTGAACGATTTCCTCCACTTTCAAGCAATTGTTTGCAAAATTTAGTCAATTTAGTGTGCTGTCGTCGCCAGGTTGGCTTTTCTAAAAATAGAAAAGCAAGCATCCAAATAATACCAAGAATTAATACTTTCACAGGTAGCTCTTTCCGTTGGCCATTTTTTTTATCGAAAATTGATATAAACAAAAAGATTATTTTGTATGTCAGAAAAAAATTTTCACTATCTGCAATGTCCTTTTCAACATTATAACGATTAAATTATGATTACGAGTGAATGTTTAGGGTCCAGTCCTGGATCGGTTCGTTATTTGCCACAGATGACATTTATTAATGAGTATCGCAGGGGTTCGTGCTGACTTGCGAGCTGTTCTAACCTCAACATCATAAATTAATCTTTGAGAAAGGGCCCACTCTTCATGGATCCCGTCAAGATTCTTGTTTAATTATTTCTGAGGTGTGAAGGAGGCGTATGTTTGGTTTGATTTTCAAATGGATCTCGACCTCGTGGCGCGACCCAACTTGTTGTATAGAATATCAACCCACTGTTATTGTTTACGTGACAAGGTGTAAGTTTCGAAAAATAAAACATAATTTTCATATAAAATTCAAAGAGTTTATGATAATTTTGGACCAAAACTTCTGAAAAGCTATTTTATAATACCGAGAATATTTTCGAACTCATAAGTAATATAAAAGTAGTTTTCACTGAACTTTTTAAGAAAATATAACCTTATAAAGTATAACATTTCAAATTATAAATCTTTATTAATCATATCATGACATTTTGTTTACACTCTTTGGCTTGACGGTATCTTATTTGATCGATTATAACATCACTTATTTGTCACCGCGAGAAGAGAAAGTAGTAACCTTATATGGATACATTATAGCAATAATAAATGACACAAACTGTATCAACACCCTGTACTTGGTTAAATTGAAACTAAAATAATTCTTCAATAAAGCTAGATTAAAATTTATATAAACTCATTTAACATATTTTTCAAAACAAGAAAAAGAAGAAAAATGTTTTATCAAAATTTTTCTTAAAATTCTTTAAATTTGTGATTAAATTTTGGAAATTGTTTTCAAGTTTTTGAAGTTTTTTGAAATGTTGGAATTAATTGTTTTTTTTAACGACGTTCGAGAGTGCCAGACCCTATAACGCCTTCATAATTTTTGTGTTTCCCAAAAAAATATTTCAGTATTTTTAAATTAAGCAAAAATGGTTATATTTTATTCAATTTAACCAGAAATAATCTTTAAAACTTTATTTTAATATATTTTAATTGTATTTATAAATGTTCATGTGTTGTTAACATAAATATTGACGTGTCTATTATCCTACGTCACTGCATACCTTTTAGAATAATCCAAGATTAAATTCACAGACGTACTTCATCTCTATGTTAATACGAGTATCTCTTTCGCAATAAAAAACTATTGACTTTCAAAAGTACTTGAGAGAAATCATTCCATATATTCCAGCCAATTAAAATAAGTCATTTCATCAGATATGCAATAGCCGTTTTTATGTTTGAGTAAGCGATTAGAGTTGTAACGCTCCTAAAAGTTCAATTCATCATTAACTCTTAAAGTCAAATGTGATCCAATGAGAAAATAAATAACAATAACGATAATAAATATGTAAATTTTCCAAGATAAAAATGTAATTGTATCCAGTGCCGCTAAACCATTTCCCGGAATTTTTTGGTCATCAACATTTGGAACATTTTGTTACCTAATAAATGTTTTATTATCAAGAATTGAGCGTATAAAAGCTCTTCAAAATTAAAATCAGTTGTATCTTCATTTTGAAACAAGTTTCGTAGTTAGCTAAAAATTGCGTGGTCCTTCGCAAGTTTTTTCATGCCCCCTTTGAGGTTAACTAACTCGTTTCTCTGGCTGTGTAACACTGGAAACGCCAAAACATATACAACAAATCTTTGATATAAAAAACAATTCTTTTAAAAGAAAATTCACTGTGAAATGAAAAAATTACGTATGTTTTAAGCTAAATTTCAAATTCCTACGTCGCATCTACAGACAGACGGACAGATGCAAGAATGATCTAATAATAGTTCCATTTTTTTTTCCATGTATAAAATTTGTTACTACCTACATATAAATAAATATATTTTACAATAAATACTTAATTCTTGATCCTCAAAAATAAATTGTACTTAGGATGTTTAAATATTTAAAGGAATATTAAAGTTGTTTGTAGTAACTTTATTTTAAGGTTGTTAAATGTTAAATGACGTATAAACAAAAATAATAAAATTAAAGTTTAAAACGTTTTTTGTTGTATAATATTTTCCATACAGGCTGGAAACTGTCCTGGAATTCAAAAACTACTAAAGAAAAATGGTTCAAATTCTGGATTTAGTAATGATATGGCTTTTTCCACATTTTTATACTCTTAAAATTTAAAAACATTCTTTTTTTTGCTATATAAGGCCATTTTGAATTTTTTTAAAGCAGATAAGACCGTTTCCAGACTTTTGAAAGACCTTGTATATATAATAATCCTAATTCCGTTAGATTGTCCTTACAATTTTGTAAAATTATCCTACTTGAAAATATGAATAAATAAAAATAGGTAAACGATCAAAATTATAGACTGTTTGTATACAATACTAATCTGGATTAAATTATACAAAGGGAGATTATTATCAAATCGATATATATATGTTTCGTTAGAAGTATGTAAAATCGTTTAGCAATATCTTATTGTCATATTTTTTTTGTATTGAAACAGTTATATTAGAATATTTTATAAATTGGTAATAAATCGATAGTTAATGATAATATATTAAATATAAATTATCCATATTACAGTTTTTTTACATGGGGCAACATAAATCAAGATTAAAAATGCATCGAAAACGGAGAAATGTAAAAATTTGTCATTTATTATTGCTAAATGCATTAGTAATATAACGTTATTACTTTCTCTTCTCACGGTAACAAATAAGTGATGTCATGATCGTTAAAATAAGATACTGTCAAGCCAAAAAGTATAAACAAATGTCATGACATTATTAATCAAGATTTATAATTTGAAATATAACAAAAAATAAAGTACCGCAAAAAAACAAATAAAAATTATACGACGCGACGGCAGTAAATCCCAGAATAACATTTGCAACACCCACCATCGATTGATATAAATTTGCATTTACTGCGTATACGTTGTTTCCAAGTCGTACGTAGGCGTCCATGGCGGACAATCGAAGAAATAAATGAACCGTGAAAATTGTCTATTATCTATGCGGCCCGACCAGACTGATATATATGTATGGGATGTAGGGAACAAGATAGATACTTAACCGTCTACTGGATTTAAGAATTTACAACGTTTAGAAGGTTATTATCGACAACAACGGAATAAATATTGCAGATTGTATCAAAATTGATACGATAAGTCAATAAGGATATCTACATCCTATTAAAAGTGTTACGGATGAAAATAAATTTTTACAGTTGGATTATAAAATAAATTTCACCTTCTTAAAGTTTAATAATTTTTAAATTTTAATGCAGTACAGGTTTTTATCATTTATAAATACTCTTTAATTTAACATTCAAAAACATATTTCTCATTATTCTAAAGCTAATATTTACCACCAAATATTCCGACAAGATTCTCGACATATCTGAACTTGTCAGCAGGTCCATCTATGTATAATACATCGCTAAAGGGCTCAAAGACCCATGGCATCAAAATTTCCAACCATCCTCCACTTGTTTCTATCCGTGGCAATTTCTTTCCACTTATAGATTCCCACTTTCCTTAATTCCTCTATCCACTTTTTACGGGGTCGTCCTCTTATTCTTTTCTCCTTCACAATTTCACAAGGATCATTTGGTCCATCTCAGATCTGGCATTCTCCTCACATGTCATAATCAGCGTAAACTTTTTATCAATCACTTGTCAACCTCTTCTTCTTTTCCGCTTACATTTCGTTTTTATTTTTATTTCTTCTTTTTGCTTGCCTTGCCTGTACCTAACCTCAATCAAGCGTATACATTATATTTAACTTCATGTGTTTTTTCTAAATTTGAATTTTAATTTTTCTGTAATTGCGTTTGTTTACTATGTTTCGAAACCTTCTAGCCATTGTTAGTACCAAGTTATATATTTTTCAATTAACATTTTAATGTGTGGGGTGGTAGTTTCTTCTTGCTGGAACTTGCCATATGCCAGTTTCTCCTTTCGCCGGTGAAAGGGGTTCTGGCACGTGAAAAAAATTTCATTTCTACAGTGATTATGATCATTGAGTGGTCGATTCGTTTCAGCCCCCCCGTAGTGTGGCTATATTTGAAGTTTTCTTCTAATTTCCGGGGTGTCGATCCCCCTTGCAGGTGTTGTCCATATGGGTGGGTTTCACTGTTACCCTCCTTGGGAGCAATCTGTCTAGTTAATATAAATTCGTTTTTTTAATATTTTTCAATTTTTTAATGTTTTATAAGTATTATTTTTCAAGTACCATCCCATTTAATGTAGTTAATTTTACCTTCAACCCTTAGTGGGTCTGTCACTTATGGAACAATTTGTTCCCCTGTTAGTACTTAATATTGGTAAGTTTGGTTTTATGTTTTATTGATTTTTCATATCTAATTACGAACGTTTGTATCTTTAGGCCTGATGATGGTCAGTGACCGAAACTAGTTGCCTGCTAGTACTTTTTGTTTAATTAACTTTTGTGGTACCTGAATTTGTGCTTTATTACCTGATTTTGCCTTTTTACTCTGACTATTTGTAGCACTTTGAGTTCCGCATTTGTTCTTCTTCTCTATTCATTCCCTTCCACTCTCACTTCTTAAAAAATTTTCATTCCCGTACAATACTGTTGGTTCGATATAATCTTAGTTTTGCTGCCCTTGAAACCTTTTTGGACTTGAGTATCTTTTGAAGAGCTCCAACTGCTCTGCATCCTCTTGCCATTTGCTTCTCAATTTCTTCTTCGTCACCTTTCTTCTCAATTTCTTCTTCATCACCTTTACTGGTAACTGTTGCTTACAGATATTCAAAACTATTTAATTTTTCAAAACTGTATTCTTTAGACTCATCTGCTTAAATTCTCTTAAATCCCTTTCTGCATCTTCTCCCATTTCTAAGTATTTTGTTTTATTCTTGTTAATGTGTAAACCATACGTTTTTGCTTTTTTGTCGAATAATTTGACAATTATTGTTTGTCATCAGCAGGTACATCTATCTATAAAATTACGTAATCGTACCAGAGACCGTTGTCAATAATAACTATTTCTTTCCCTCTCGCACGGAAAATAATTATTATAAATTTTAATTCTCTGTTGGAATGATAAGCATGTTTGACAACCATGTATGACGCACATGTATGCTAGTCTGTGGGCAGCTTTAGATGCAAAGCGATATTGCAACTTTTTATTGCTGCAACATATTGCTCCGTGTGAAAACGCTCTTGACTCCTGTACCTACGTCACAAAATAACCTAATTTCAAATAATTCTGTATGTCGGAAATAAATTACACCAGTTTTACATTTTATTGACAAATGTTATGTTTTTTCTTAAACTAGGTTTTCATAACGATGAGTTCTTGGTTGAACCCATAAGAGGAAAACGCTTTTTTATCTAATACGTACCTAAACACAAACCTTATTTATTCTGATTTATATGGACAATAATTTAATAAATACTAAATACGTAGAGAATCATAAAAACAGATAGTAAATATATAACTATTTTCTTCTACTTTTTTACTTACCTCACAAACATCACTCAAGGGCAAAAGAATCTTTCCGACACCTTTTTCGCGTTAGAAATAATTCACAATATCGCGACATTTTTTTAATGCTTAAATGTCACATGTGTCAAAATCAAAACTGACATAAAATTTGATCTGATTTTTGAATTTATCTAAGACATTCACTTAAGAAACAAATTGTCTGTCTCATCTGGTTTACATATGCTACTAAGACAAGTGATATTGATGACGTAGGGATCAGGGGTCACCGAATAAATTTTATAAATACTATTGTAATACTAAATTTACAGTGTAGTGAAGTAAAAACATAAAAATTATCTGTACTATCTGTATTATTATTATTAATAAGCTCAATCTTACTTTACAAATGATTTGGTCCTTCGATTTAAAAACCATTTTGATTTATGTACTTCGATAGAGTTTTACCTATAATAAATATCAAACATTAAATTCAGTATATATATACTTCATACACAACAAAATTAGATGGAACTTTTTGTAGGTTTCAGTAATAGGAAATATTTGTATGTAGCTTTTTAAAATATTTAACTTGTCATGTATAAAAGCTAACATATACCATAAGAAGGCGATGAAAAGTAATACAAGATGATTTAATTTTAACGATTTTTGCTATACTCATGTTATCTTATAATTTTAATTTTTTTTTTATTTTAAATTACTATTTTATTACACATATATTGTTTTACTTTTTTTATTAAAATATTTACTCAAGAGACGTGATGAATTAATAAATGCATTCATTTATATAGTGCATGTTAGATTGTGCATATAAAATGTAGAAAATTACGCGTGCACCTATATCATGTTTTCCCATCGGATTTAAATATGCCATTAAAATCATTTTCCTAAACCATTAAAAATATAACGATGAATAATTTCTGCATCACGTGAAATCGGTTTGGCTGGGAATGCACAACTTCGTTTTGGGTAATTTTATTTGTAGTAGCATGAGTGCGGCCGGGATCCTGGTGAATTTATATAATCGAATAACGTAATGCGATCAGTTTGATATGGTTTGTTTGAAAAGTGCATTGTTAGTATTTTTCGTTCGATATTCAAAAGCCCTCAGATTATATTTTCGATGTTTATTTTTCCATTTGTCGATGTTCGATCTGAGATTTTCGAATATTAAATTTGGAAAGTTGATAATTAAATTTGGATTAGGTTCGTAGTAGTAAAATATTGGTAAATTCTATTTAAAATAAACATTTATATTTATATTCAAATCCTCATATTTATGTATAAAAATAATAATTTTTTGACACAACATTTATTTTTTTTCTTAGTTAGATCAAGAAAACGTGCATTGTTTTCATTTTCTATTAAGGAAAATTCGTTTTTACTTTATTTTTTAAATTCAAGTGTGAAAATACTTTTTGTTGCTATGTTTCTCAAGTTCGAGTACTGAAAAATGCATTATAACTTGGTTTTTCAAATTCTAGTGTGGATAAATGCATTGTTGCTTTTTTTCTAATTCAAGTGTGGAAAAGCTGTGCATTGTAGCTGTTTTTTTTTCTACTTTCAATATTCTTCAAACCTACTTTATTAGATGCTGCGTTTTTGGTGTAGAGAAATAATACATGACAATCTTCCCTGGAAATCTTTCCCTGGATAATTCTTCCCCGGACAATCCTTCTCCGTATAATCCTTACCCGTACAATCTTTCCCCGTATAATCTTTCTTCGGGCAACCCTTCCCCGGACAATCCTTTGCGGGCAGTAATTTCCAGGAAAATCCTTCCCCGGACATTTCTTCCTCATGATAATTCTTCCCAGCGACAATTCTTCTCAGAGACATTTCTTCTCCACGACATTTCTTCACCTCGACAATCCCTCCCTACGACAATTCTCCCCCACGACAAATGATATAAAAGTCATTAACAGAATATTTGATACTTTTTGCGAAAAAGTAACCATTTACGTTTGGTGTAGAGAATGAATCCAGGTCAATCTTCCCTGGACAATCCCTCCTCGGATAATCCTTCCCCGGACAATCCGTCTAAGTATAATCCTTCCCCGGCAACCCTTCCCCGGACAATCCTTTCTCGGGCAATCTTTCCCAGGAAATTCCTTTCCCAGACAATCCTACCCCGGCCATTTCTTCCTCATGATAAATCTTCCCAGCGACAATTCTTCTCAGAGACATTTCTTCTCAGCGACATTTCTTCTCCACGATATTTCTTCAACACGACATTTTTTCACCTCGACAATCCTTCCCTACGACAATTTTCCCCCACGACATACTATAAAAAACATTAACAGAATATTTGATACTTTTTGCGAAAAAATAACCATTTACATTTGGTGTAGAGAATGAATCGATGACAATCTTCCCTGGACAACCCTCCTCGTACAATCTTTTCCAGGAAAATCCTTTCCCGGACAATCCTTCCCCGTACATTTCTTCCTCACGATAATTCTTCCCAGCGTCAATTCTTCTTAGAGACATTTCTTCGCAGGGACATTTCTTATCCATGACATTTCTTCATCACGACATTTTTTCATCACGACATTTCTTCATCACGACATTTCTTCACCTCGACAATTGTTCCCTACGACAATTCTCCCCCACGACAAATAATATAAAAGACATTAACAGAATATTTGATACTTTTTGTTAAAAAGTAACCATTTACGTTTGGTGTAGCGAATGAATCCAGGACAATCTTCCCTGGACAATCCTTCCTCGGACAATCCGCCTAAGTATAATCCTTCCCCGTATAATCTTTCCCCGGACAATCCTTTATCTCGGGCAATGTTTCCCCGGACATTTCTTCCTCATGATAATTCTTCTCAGCGATAATTCTTCTCAGAGACATTTCTTCTCCACTACATTTCTTCAGTACGACATTTCTTCACCTCGACAATCCTTCCCTACGACAATTTTTGCGAAAAAGTAACCATTTACGTTTGGTGTAGAGAATGAATCCATGACAATCTTCCCTGGACAATCCTTCCACGGACAATCCGTCTCCGTATAATCCTTCCCCGGACAATAATTCGACGTATAATCTTTCACCGGACAACCATTCCCCGGACAACCCTTCCCCGGACAATCCATTCACGGCAAACCTTCCCAGGAAAATCCGTCACCAGACAATCCTTCTTCGGACATTTCTTCCTCGTGATAATTCTTCCCATCGACAATTCTTCCCAGCGACAATTCTTCTCAGCGGCATTTCTTCTCCACGTCATTTCTTCACCACGACAATCCTTCCCTACGACAATTCTCCCCCACGACAAATTTTCACCATGACCATATTTCTCACACTATGATCACTCGAGCCTTGCAATGCAAACCAGTCAACTGTTTTTATATTTTTTTTTTTAAAGTACTTGACTTTCTTCGTAGAATTTTAAATATTGGGAAATGCACCAAAAAAATTATCAGAAATTGATAACTAAAATATCACCTCTATTTTGTTATTGATAAATCTAAACATCTTGAAAATCAAGAATTATTTTGTAAAATGATAAACCAAGTATCAATAATTGTAGTAAAGAATAATTGTAGGTAAATTGTCTTGGAAGGATTGTCTGGGGAAGAATTGTCCTGGGGAAGGATTGTTTTGGGAAAGGATTGTCCGGGAAGGTTTGTCGTGGGAAAGGGTTTTCCGGGAAGGACTGTCTAGGGATGAATTTTCCGGGAAGGACTGTTTAAGGAATAATTTTCCGGGAAGGACTCATAATATAGTGTTCCTATGAGAAATACAGTAATTAGAAATCTATTTTAATCTCATAAACGCGTAATTTTATTATATTTAATAATTGGATTAAAATAGATTTTGTGTCATGATATTAAAATAGAATTTGGTGACTTACATACATTTTTACCCTGTCTAAAAAGAATTTCATCAATACTAAGAATTTCTAATAATAAAAATAGTACAAACAGATTTAAAGTAACAGTTTCAAAATAACCTTGTCTATTTTTTTCATAAACATAGACTAATAATTTATCATCATTGTATATGGAGTGAAGTGTATGCCATATTAGGTGACTTGAGAAATAATTTGCATACAGTTCATCGATTCAAAATGGAAATAGATGGGTTATAATTAAACATTATTTCAGGTTTTAAGTCTAGCCATATAAAGACTGCGACAAAGATTTATTGCTCGAAATTACAATTAAGCTCTTGAGTTAGTTGTATATAGGAATTAAGATGTTAAAAAATAAAATTGATACAATGTTGCATTCACATCGTTGCCAAATTTGTTGATGATTGTTCGTAATTTACTTGATTTTTCCTCACGCCATCCCTGTTCCGGGCTTTCTAATATCGAACAGCCTACATTAACACGGATGGTATTAATGTGCTGCTCACGTATATTGCATGTGCAGTCCAGCGGATCGCTTCGAATCGTGGTTCTTTTCCATCCATCGATTCCAGTCGAATATTCGATATGGTCTGCTGTCAAAAAGGTTTGCCACGTACCACCTATATGCTGATGCGGTGTTAATTAAAGCCTGTTTATTTTGTACCGAAATCGAGATCAGAATATTAAAAGAATCTAATCGATTTTGGCGACGCGCCATGACCATCAGATTCGAATCTATACAGGGTTGATTATTTTGAATATTGTAAAGGGTGCAATTTTGAATATTAAATATTTTTTCTAAATTTATTTTATTTAAAATCCACAATTCACAATCTGGTCCAATGTCACATACATTCCAACAAATCCAAAAATCTATTTTTTTATTTAATTTTTAATCTTAAAAAACGCCAGTGTATTTTTTTTTTTTTTTTTGAGGAGAATAAATTGAAAAAGATATATCGACATTAAAATAGTTATTTTCCTAACAAGTGCGGAAAGTTATACTTTTCCGCACGCAATTGCAGTGGGGAAAAGATACTTTACGCAAATGTTAGGAACAATATTTTTTCTACAAGCGCCTAGAATTAAAAAAAAATTTAGAAAAAATATTTTTTTGTCATTAAACAAAAATTGTCTTAGTGCTTCTTAATAAATAAAACATTAGGCTGAAAGTAATCATAGTAACCAAGCAAGAATTAATTTTTAATCATTTTAGCATTTTTAAAATCAGTGCGGAAAAGTACAACTTTCCGCACGCTTGTAGAAAAACATTAATTCCTAATTTTAAGAAAATGACATTTTTATATTTTAAACCACAAACGCATAATGGTTACAATTTAGACAAAATTTAAAAAATGAAATTAATAAATTTTTATATAATTAAAAAAATTGTTAAATTGACAATTTCATTTCCTTTACGATAAAAATTAGTCAATTTGAATTCGAATTTAGACAAAATTAAAAAAATAAAATTAATAAATTTTTAGAAAATTAAAAAAAAATGTTAAATAAACAACTTCATTCATTTACCATAAAAATTATTCAATTTGAATTTGAATTTTGACAAAATTTAAAAAATAAAATTAATAAATTTTTATATAATTAAAATTGTTAAATATTTTCATTTCCTTTACGATAAAAATTATTCAATTTTTCGACTGTTCTCATTTTTCTAATTGTTCTGTTTTTTTTATCATTGTTCTACTTTTTTCAATTTCTTTTTTTCTGCTTTTTTATATTTCTTTCTGGTTTTCTTTCCATTTCTTTCTTTTGTTTTCTGTTTTTTTTTTCATTTTTTTCTTGTTTCTCCGGTTTTTTCAATAATTCTCGATTTTTCGGTTTTTTCCTTTGTTCACTCATTTTTCTGACTTTTTTCTAGTTTTTTTTTTCGATTTTTTTAAAATTGTTCTTATTTTTTCAATTTTTTTCTCATTGCAATTTTTTCAATTTCTTTCTTTTGTTTTCTCATTTTTCTTATTCCTCTGGTTTTTTTGATTTTTAGATTTTTTTCCTGATTTTTTTGATCTTTTAATTTTTTTCCTCATTTTTTCTCATCTTATTTTTTCCACTTTTTTCTGATTTTTTTTTGGTTTTTTTCTGTTTTTTTTTCTTTCCATTTTTCCAATCTTTCCACATTTTTTTCTCATTGATCTTTTTTTTCTATTTTTTTGTTAATAACGTTTTCTCATTTTATTTTATTCTTCTGATTTTTTTCGGTTTTTTCGATTTGTTTTGATGTAATCGATTCTTTCCGATTTTTTCAATCTTTATCGGTTTTTATGATTTTTCATATTTCTCGATTTTTTTTCTGATTTTTTTTTTACCGTGTTAACCATAATCTGGTTCAATGTCATATTTTTTCTAAATTGATCAAAACGTATTTAAAATCTACAATTCACAATCTGGTCCAGAAATCGAAAAATGTATTTTTTTTTAATTTGATCTTAGAAAACACTAGTGTACTTTTTAGAGGGGGATAAATTAAAAAATATATTTTTAAAAAACAGGAATTCCTTTTTTTTTAAGAAAATGACATTTTTATATTTTTAGGAACAAACGCACAATGATGTAGATTCTAAAATTTAGTTAAAATTAAAAAAATAAAAGTAATAAATTTTCAGATGTTTAAAAAAATTGTGAAATAAAAAATTCCATTTCATTTACGTTAAAAATTATTCAATTTCAATAATTTGAAACTGAAATCTTAAAAAACAAAAAAATAATTTTATCGTTAAATGTGTTTGTTGATTCTGAGGGATAATCCGAATTAATCTACTGCATTCATCATTTATATTTTTTTACGTAGAAAACAAACACTCTGTACTTCAAATTCATAAAAAAGACTTACACATAGACACGTATTTTTAAAATTTTACGCTCTACATGCCACCCCCGTCTCTCCATTACCATAAATGTCGCAGACAATATTCGCGAATTAAAATTTCAGATCGCAACGAAAAAAAAACACCACAAAGAGTTCATTCGGAGGCCATGAATATAAATGTGGTTTATTACGAAGAGCAACCGACCAGTTGGTTGACAGAAGTGCACAAAATAAAAAGAGAGGTGAACGAGCATTATTCGTTAATCGGTCAAATGAGACGAGTTGGTCGCGTACGATGATTGATGAATATTAATAAGTAATGCAATTGGTTTTAAATTGACAGTGGTAGTGTGTAATAACGTATAGTTAAGTTTTTAGAGTCAATATTTATTTTTATGGCTGTTTTTCTGATACTTATAATCAGTTTTAGTTAAACACATTATTAACTTATTCGAATAATGACATACATTAATTTTTCTTTTGGGACATGTTCGTTGTTTTTTTGGGCATTTTTGTACATTTGAAAGATTTTTTTTGATGATATTTAAATTTTGTCATTTAGGTTTGATAAAGTTTATATCAAGATTTTGGCAAACATTGTAGCTGTTTTTAGTAATTTATTAAATTCATCTTCTTCCCACTATTTCAACACTTTGAATAACACTGGCAAAAAAATTAAAAAAATGGAACAGTTTCATATAATTCTGTGCTTAAAATTATAATAAATTATAATATACTGTAATAAATGAAGGTATACCTCTTGTGTACTTGTTGTGCTTTTTTTCTATATAAATACCATTTTTATTATTACTTATTTCTATTGAAATTTTCACATAGAAGTCATCCTTAGCGACCGCCAGTTTAATAATCATTAAATTAAATATTTTATCCGATAATTCTCAATTTATAATTGATGCAAATACCTATATCTGTTGTGCCATTCTTTGTTCGGGTTGGAGCGGAAAAGATTTTCTAATAAACGTTATTTCTTTTGGAGCATACTACCTATAAAAGAGTATAGTTTTATTTAATCGTAACTATTTATTACAATATTTGTTGCTTCGGCAACTGGTCCTTCGAACTTTGCTCTTTAACCTAAAAACAATCAAGTGAAGAAAACTATAAAATTACAAATTCTAAAAATATACGAACCAGCCCTTAACTTAAAAAAAATTACTTCTTCCTTCAGTACGTGAATTACAAAAAAAGATAATTTGAACAAGGTTTTAACTATTTCTTAATAAATATTAACATTGACAAAAAATGAATAAAAATTTGCATTTCTCTGGGACAGGCGATATGTTCAAAACCATATGATTTCTGGCGAGGTGTCAATATTTATGACAAAAAACTGGCCCAAAAACTACCAAGTCCTGTATCGCCAATGGAACTTATGTTTTCCTAACTAAACAGATTCCTGTTCTTTGTTTCGACGAGTCAATTATATTTGCTACCCATAAAAATGGTCACATTTGCTTAATAGATTTTACTGGGTGTTTTTTCACTATGTTACAAGACACATTCGTAATTGTGCTGTTTGAATTATTTTTTTTTTGTATTTTATTTTTTTTAATTATAGGAATGCCAAATATAATATCATTAAACTTATTCGTCTTTCCATTTGCCTCTAGATGGCGCTAAATTTTGTCTCATTCGTACACTATTTATAGAGTAAAAATAGAGAAATAGAGAAAATAAAAAATTTATAGAAACAAATTAATAAGTTACATATTTTTCAAATTACTGAATTTTTTTCATATTTTATTTTAGTTAAACGTGTTTTTTTTTATTTAGAAAATTTTCTGATAAAATATTAAAATTCATCTTATATTACGTTAAGGAAAAGTTATTTGTTCAATGAGAATTTACTTATTTTTTGAATCACAGTATGTACTGTTGATATATTATTTTGCATATTAATATATATTATTGAATTTAGAAACTTTTATCAAGAATTATTAATTATTTCAAATTTTTGCACTTTTTAGGTACCTTTTTCTTATCTTTTCTCTTGATTTCTCCATTTTTCTTCAAAAATGGAGTTTTTTCAATAGTTTCCTTTTAAAATTTTCCACTTTTTGGGTACTCTTTTGCCCTCTTTTTACAAGAAACTTTCCGCTCTTTTTTCTTCAAAACACTTTTTTCGATAATTATTTTTTCAATTTTTTTGCGCTTTTTTAGGTACTTTTTTCCTCTCTTTTTTCTAGAAAACTTCCCGTCTTTTTTCTTCAAAAAATGGCACTTTTTATGTAGTCTTTTCCCCTCTTCTTATGAACAAAATTCCCTCCTTTTTCTTAAAAAAATGACAATTTATTGGATTATTCTCTTTTTAAATTTATGCACTTTTTAGGCACTTTTTTCCCCTCTTCTTTCTTCAAAAATGACACATTTTCAATAATTCTCTTGAAATTTTTTCGCACTTTTTAGGTACTTTTTCCCCTCTTTTCTCTTGAAAATTTCCCCTCTTTTTTCATAAAAAACCGTGGATTTGTTAAATAACTTCCTTTTCGAATTTTGCAGTTTTTACCCCTATTTTTACTAGAAAATTTCCCCTCTTTTTTCTTAAAAAAATATGGTTTTTTTCAATAATTTTCTTTTCATATTTTGCACTTTTTTGGTAATTTTTCTCCTCTTCTTTCATGAAACCCTCCTTTACTTGCCTATTTTTTTCTCAAAAATTTAGATTTTTCGGACTCTAATTTCCTCTCTTTTATCTCGAACAAATGTCACTTTTTGTCTTTTTTTCTCAAAAACTTGCATTTTTTGGACCCTAATTTCCCCTCTTTACACTCAAACATTTCCTCTCTTTTCTCTCGAAAAAATGGCACTTTTGACTTATTTTTCAAAAATTTTTTGGACCTAAATTTTCCTTTTTCATTCAAAAATTTCCCCTCTTTTCTCTTGAAAAAATGCACTTTTTTGCCGGTTTTCTCAAAAATTTGCAATTTTTGTATCTCTAAATTTCCCCTCTTTTCACTCAAAAATTTTCCCTCTTTTCTCTCGAGCAAAACGCACTTTCTTGCTTTTTTTTAATTTGAATTTTTTGGACCTACATTTTCCTTTTTCATTCAAAAATTTTCCCTCTATTCTCTTGAAAAATGCACTTTTTTGCCTTTTTTTCAAAAATTTGCAATTTTTGGATCTAAATTTCCCCTCTTTAAAATTTCCCCTCCTTTCTCTCGAACAAAACGCACTTTTTTTCCTTTTTTTTTAAATTTGCATTTTTTGGATCTGAATTTCCTTTTTTATCAGTCAAAAATGTCCCCTCTTTTCTCTCGAACAAATGGCACTTTTTTGTATAATTTTCTAAGATTTGGAAAATTTAATCGTTAAAAAATGTTGGCGAAATTATTAATAATGTTTGACAAAAAAATTACGTGCCAAATTTTAATATAATATTTTTAAAATTTAGTTTCTAGTTTTTTGTTTTGTTTCTTATATCACCGACTTTTATTTTCTTTCGTAACAATAACTTTAGTGATTGTTTCAATTTCTCAACTGATTTTAAGCGAACGAAATATTCGAAAACTCATATCGATATTTCTGTAAATCATATCAGTCAGATATTGAAAAATACAGTAAAAAAAACTTAACAGAACCCCCGAAGCAACGAAACAAAATTTCCAACTAATAGGGCTTGTACCGGCAAAATTAGACGGAAACTTTTTCAATATATCAGTCTGTCCACTTCATCAGCGCACAAAAACGAAAAAAAAAGGAAACCATAAACAACATTCCCGTGGCATTTTCGGATAAACTCTGATTGGTGTTCACAGATACGAAATTTAACAAATTAAATGTAATCATGTTCTAAAACTTTCGGTTAGGTAATTAAAATTTGTCTTTTAAAAATCAGTAAAAGTTAGAAAGAAAGGAAAAATCGGTAAAAAGGAGATTAAGTCATTTAAAATATTAAAATCGTAAAGTAATTTAGAATGCTATTACTGTTTATAGTGGATTGTCAAAAACTGTCTAGTAGTTCTATCAAATAATAATTATTAATCAGGACAATTTCATCTGCAAAATTTGTTTGTCCGATTGAGAAGCCTCTATAGCTGTATAAACCTTACACTTTGGAAATTTTTAACAAAATGGCAATATCTACTTTCATGTAGGATTGAAATTTTATTATAACTACTTTATCAATAAATATTTGCGTGTTAATTCAAGATTTATCAATAAGACATGACTATACCAAAATATTTGTTTCAGCGAATGATTAGGATACTGAAGCGAAATATCTAGTATTTTCTTTTTTATGATTTTGGGCCACCCGGTATCGTAAAAGTCAGATATTAACTTTTTAAAAAATTTTTTCTATAATATTGCTATACTAAAAGTAGTGCTATAATAGGTCATAACTTCATTTCACAGTTGGTAGTATAATTTCCTTAGATGTCAAATCAACTGTCAGTTGACTCTGAATTTGTCTCTGGCTGAGTGTAGTATAAATGTCAAATCCTTTTTACTAAATACTATAAAATTAAGGAACTTACGTTACTATTAAAATTACGAAATATTTTTAAATATATAGGGTGATCCACCGGTAACGCCTCGGTCTGTAGAGCCAAAACCAAATATTTTTTGTAAAATCCGTTTTTACAACGAGATGCATATCAAGGTGCTCCATGAAAGTGATACATATCAAAGTTATGTTTTTTTTAACGGATTACCCTGTATTTTATTGCATTTTTGAAATCTATAAAGAAAAATAGCCTTAACTTTATTAAAGGTTTGTTATAGCTGGAGTTTACCGTTTTGGAGATATTCAAACGTTTTTTATATAAATATGTCTTAAATTTAACAATATTTTAAATTGATTTAAATTTCAAATATTCTGGTCTATCAAATAAGATCAAAAATATTGTACAGGGTGTTGCCAAAATATATATTCACCAAGTCGTCAAAACAGAAAATAAGAATCTGATGACTTAAATTGCCGAGTCGCGCTTGTTTAAGATTGTTTTAATCCTTTAACTGCGGGCAAAATTTTTCAGCGCTGAATTGTTCTAGAGACAAAGATATTAAAAATTTTTAAAATTTAAAAGATACACTAAATTTTAAGAAATTGATCAATTTGACAGATTTAAAAAATAAATAAAAATGTCTAGAAATTAAAATTTCGATAATTTCAAAAATAATTGAAAATTTGAAATATATCAAAATTTGCAAAATTTTTAAAAATTGCAATTTCAAAAATTCCGAGAATTTTAAAATTTCACAAGTTTAAAAAAAAAATTTATTAACTTCAACAGTTTTAAAAAAGTTTAAGCGTGTTTAAAAATATATCAAATATTTATTAAAAACAATTGAAAATTAAAAAAAGAAGTTGCCAAAAAATTCAAAATTTCCAAAAATATATTAAGAAATTAAAAATTTCAAACTACATTAAAAATTCATTGAAAAATTTCAAAAATATATCAAGATTTAAAAAATTTCAAAATACATTAAAAAATTATTGGAAAATTCCAAAAATATGTAGAAAAATATATCAAGATATCAAAAATTTTAAAAAACACAAAAAATATTGGAAAATTCCAAAAATATATAGGAAAATATATCAAGATATCAAAAATTTCTAAATTCATTAAAAAATTATTGGAAAATTCTTAAAATATATCGAAAAATATATCAATATATCAAAAATTTCAAAATACATTAAGAAATTATTGGAAAATTCCAAAAATATATCGAAAAATATATAAAGATATCAAAAATTTTAAAAAACATTAAAAAATTATTGGAAAATTTCAAAAATTGCAGAAATTTATAAAAATATATCTAAAAATATATTAAGAAATCAAAAATTTCAAAAAACATTAAAAAATTATTGAAAAATTCCAAAAATATGTCAAGTTCAAAAATTTCAAACTACATTAAAAAATTATTGGAAAATTCCAAAAATATATCGAAAAATATATATAGATATCAAAAATTTTAAAAAACATTAAAAAATTATTGGAAAATTCCAAAAGTATATCGAAAAATATATCAAGATATGAAAAATTTCAAAATAAATTAAAAAATAAATGGAAAATTCCAAAACTATATAAAAAATATATCAAGCTATCAAAAATTTCAAAAAACAAAAAAAATATTGGAAAATTCCAAAAATACATCGACAAATATATTAATATCAAAACTTTCAAAAAACAAAAAAAAAATATTAAAAAATACCAAAAATATATTGAAAAATATATCAAGATATCAAAAATTTCAAAAAACAAAAAAATATTTGAAAATTTCAAAAAATATCGAAAAATATATGAAGATATCAAAAATTTCAAAAAAAAAAAAAAAATATAGGAAAATTACAAAAATATATCGAAAAATATATAGGTATCAAAAATTACAAAAAAAATCATTAAAAAATAATTGGAAAATTTCAAAAATTGAAGAAATTTAAAAACTTTTTAACATTAACAGGAATTTCGAAAAATTGTAAAACACGTAAACATTTTAATTTTTATAAAAGTTTGTAGAGAAATAACAAAATCTACAAAATTGCTTATTTATGATTCTCATATCACAACATAATTTTTAGGAATCATTTATACACGAAAACCGCAGTTAAAGGGTTAAACAGCAGAAAGCAGAAAAATTCAAAGTTTTATTAATTTTTTGTCACTGTCAATATTTTCCAAGAATTTATAAGTTAAAACCTTTTTCATTAAATGTCCAACTTGGTTATAGTTAGAAATCCCAGAATAATCAATTAATTTTCGTATTTCGTTTCGTTGGGTAAAGACCTGTTTTCAGGCATCTTTAAGTTTCTGTCGGACAGGCAAGGGTTTCTAAGAATTAATCAATCGTTTTTATAATTTCGTGTTCATTTTGATAATAATTATTTGTTTTATATGTATCCATTTTTTTATTCGTTATAAATATTTAACCATAATAATAGTAACCAATCAACTTAATAATCAATGAAAAGGTGTTTGTTTCTCCTATTAACGTATAAGACTTCAATTGGAATGGGATATAACTTCAATTACTGTTAATAAAATAAACTTATATAATTAAATATGTCAATATTTATCATTTTATTGTAATTCACGCGCGTCTGGGTTAGCTCGGCCTAACAAGATATATTTTACGGTAATAATATTGGTTTTTATATAAAAAGAAAGCACATCGCATGTAACGAAGTGATTACGAAAAGTGAGATAACAAGCTAATAATCTTGTCCGATTTGCACATAAATATTTCCTTATCTGTATATTGTTTACGTGTAGTATATATTTTTTGCCACTTTAGTATACATTTCCCGACAACTTTAAGAACGTGAAATTTTACTCTCTTAAGGTACGCTACTGGTAGAAATCGTGACTAGGTATATTTAAGCTTGCCGGTCAGGCCTTTTACAATAATTCTAATAAATAAGTTCAATTATTGTGATATACTCCCTTGTGCTATGACAGGGCAATTACAGTTCTGACAAAAATGGCAAAATCGATTCTCAATTGTTAAATACCAACATGACATCTATCCGTATTTATTGACGTAATAAAACCATATTTTTAAGACGATGATTTCTATCGGTAAAGCCAGTCATGCTCCATGATATTCATCTTTAAATATTAGATAGGTATATTGTGTTGGTTTTAAGAATAATATTCTGAATTGTTGAAAAAAATTTGTAATTTAATTGATTGAGATAAGCAAAATAACATTTAATTTCTTTTGTGTTTGTTTTCTATAAATCCAACAACAATACTAAACAAAATAGTCATGAATATCCCTTTATGTTCGAGGATAAAATGGGAGATTCACTAATGGCTTAAAATCTAGTAAGGGCCTAATCACGGGTGGGCCAACAAAGCCTAATGCGACATATGGGCGTCATTGTTTCCGAATGTGGAACTATGGCCGGCCATTACGTCCAGATTACAAAAGACAGGTGGATAGGCGCGAGCTTATACAAAACTAGAACGTTCAATTTCATTCGAATTAACTCGGCGTATATTTAGTTTATGTTTAAAATGTGTAAAGAAAATTTTGTTTTTATTAAATTTTATTTTAATATCTCCAAGATTAGGAATTTATATCTATGCGATGCCCAAGTAATATGCTTAGGATGTTTGCGTTCGTCCATATTATACCTTTACCGAGCGTATATCATATAAATATATAAGACAGATTTATAAGTATAGAGGGTTTTATACCTAAGGCACACGAACGAATAAATTTCAGCACGAGAAAAAGCTCCCACTAAGCTTGAAGAATGTATATTACATGTGAATAGAGAAATATCAAAGAACGGGCAAATTATATGCCCAGACTCGTTGAGATATCGCAAAGTCGAAAATTTAACCAAATTTAATATCTACGCGTTGAATTTTTAGGAACCTCTTTGTGTACATTTTCTTTCATGCACATACAAAATTCCATTTTTATGCATCACTTTCTAACGCCCCAAAAAAGGTCCGTATAAACTAATTCAATATACAGGGGAATAACGATAATTTTATATGTATAAATTTGAAACATATTAGAGCATATTCTCCATATAGCCCAGACCTTCGACCATATACACTATGTAGACGCGCCTTGTGTACATTATAACTAAACAATTATTTGTGCCTGATATTATTTAGGCGGGGAAGGGGGAAGGTACAAGTACTGTCCTTACTGGGTCAAGAAGATATTTTAAATGCTATAATAAAACATCTATTGAACAATTTATACGATTTTTTAGAAAGTGCTACGCCTATGTCGACATAACCTCTCTAAGTACATTACCTATGAAATGATGGATCTACACTTCTGAACCATTTTTTAAGTCTATAATAACAAATAAAGCGTAAAAAGTATCCAATAACAAAAATTGATATCATTTACAATCTGACAATACACTAACAATGACAAACATAAATCACGTTGCTGCCAAATAGTCTAAATTGAAGGCGATATAAGCCAAATTTGCATCTAAAATATTTAAATACATTCTGAAAATTCTGACAACCTGGCAACATTGAATCGTCGTCTCCGGTAAATAAAGTTGGGCACAACTCAAAATAATCAAGGCGGGTTTATGTACCTAATGTATATGATCGAAGGCACAGACAGACTGAACCAAAAAAGAGCAAATAGCAAAATTAAATTATGTAGTTCCAGAAGTTTCAGGATTGTGTATAGAAGAAGCAATGAAGCAAAAAAGCAATTACGAGCGAAAAACTGAAAAAAGGACCTTTAATTTCCCATGTCACCCCACCCCCGGCACCTGGAATTGAGAGGACCTACGCCTACCAGTCGAGGTAATGAAGCACTAAAAAGGCTAAAAGTTCGGAATTTTTCGACTAAG
Organism: Neocrepidodera transversa; assembly: GCA_963243735.1. Classification (NCBI taxonomy): domain Eukaryota; kingdom Metazoa; phylum Arthropoda; class Insecta; order Coleoptera; family Chrysomelidae; genus Neocrepidodera; species Neocrepidodera transversa. The sequence goes on from OY725343.1 coordinate 17,766,966, forward strand.
ACAAATCGGAATGCGGTTTTTTGCATTCGCTTCCAAAAATTTTTTTGGAAAAAATGTACCTACTGGGCGCCAAGTTTCTCTTCTTCAGGTCGGCTGTGGGTCAATTTGGACATCATAATCGCGATCAGCGACCTCGAAAACCCGATTTAGGCCAGTTCTGACTCTTATTTACAAAGTTCTTTTAATCTTCCAAAATCTGTCTCGAAAAATGTATTTTTTGAACGCATTTTTGGCTGCTGCAATGCAATTTCTGGTTTGTGTGCTTCATTGCCTCGACTAGTAGGCGTAGGTCCTCCCAATTACAGGTGCCGATGGGAGGGGTGACAGGTGCGTTTAAAGGTCAGTTCTGTTTTTATCAATGAGTACTATAAATGTCTATTGAAAAAAATATGAATATTTGACCTTTCCCACTACCTTGACATTTCCTACTAAAAGATAATATTTTTTTTAATATTTATTGCCAAAGATGTCATAATAGACGAAAAGTGTTTAATATGTGTAAAAGTGATGTAAATCGTGTGCCTGAAAAAGAGATGGAAACTTTGTTAAGCGCCAGAGAACGGAGGGGTAAATATTGAACTACGAGGTAAGGAGTGTGTATTTATCATGCCATTATTTATACCGTTCCTCCACGATTTTTTATATTTAAAATCCTCACAGGAATTGCCTACTATATACATAGGAAAATTGGTCGCTAGCTTGAGGTTCAGTGCAACTACTATCAAGCTGAACAACTGGAAATGTCATTCCTATAGCAACTCCAGAAATCTATCTCTGCAAAGGCATTTTGTTAATACGTGTTTGATAATGCTTATTTTATTTTAGCTAGTCTTAATGGCCTCAATACTTTTCATAGTTTGTGAGGCATCAAATATGTGACCCCAGCAGAAACTGTTCCTAAATCAGATAAGATCGAAATACTGACATTAGCTCCTTCTGTTATTGAAGTGGGAAAATTGGGTGACTTGGAATTGCAGTCCTATGAAAACACACCAAGAAGGGTTAAAGAATGTTGTTCTGGATGTGAATACTTTGAATCCTACCTCCAAGTCATGTGGATCCGTGGGAAATGGTTATCAGGCTAGAACATACTAGATATTCCTGAATGGAAGACTTTCATGCACTTGTTTTGCTAGCAGAGTGCTGCTGCTACAATTATACCCATTTATAAAATCACCATTTATAAAATCACCATTTATAAAATCACCGCCGAGTGATGATGACACGTTGTACACTGCTCTCAGATACGCTGCCGATTGGGTTAATTACTTCTACTTGTTTCGTAACAATGGATCAATATAATTTGAAATTATACACGGAGGATTTCACATGCTGATGTCTTTTTTGTACATGTAAATCTCCATAAGAAAATCCAAGGCTCATTCTGGCAATTTTTGTCCATATCAAGGTCATTCGTCATCGCATCGCCAGCTGGCGGTAACGCGAAGTTGAATAAATCACAGATGCCTACAAAGGTCTACAGAAGACGTACTTCAGACACCTACAGAGGTCTACAGATCACCACAGACTGGCTACAGAAGACGTTCTTCAGACGTCTGTGGCGATCTGTAGACCTTTGTAGGCGTCTGTGATTTATTCAACTCCTCGTTACCGCTAGCTGGCGATGCGATGACGAATGACCTTGATATGGACAAAAATTGCCAGAATGAACCTTAGATTTTCTTATGGAGATTTACATGTAAAAATGTGGGTTTTTTGCAGCTCCATTACTATCTTGTGTTTTGTTTTTGCACCCAATTCAGTTGACAAAATGTTAAGTTGAAAGGCTTATAACAGAGTACAAACCTACGAATGAGGATCTAGATAAGAAAGTTTGATGAAAATTGTGACGCATTTTTTTTTAAATTACCGATTAGGATAAGGCATATCTTGCTGCTTGCTTGTCATTAATTTTAACGTCTTGAGATTCATGGGAATCGTACCCACGACCCGAACAATGACCAACTATAAGGGGCGATTCCCTAACCAACCTGGCCACCGTGTCCGGTAAAGGCATATCTTGAATGCTTCCATTTTTTCGTAATTACGTATAGGACCAACGTTGTGAGAAATTTAATAAGCTTAAACTGAAAAAAGGACCTTTAACCCTCTGCTATCCATTCCCATTCTGCCGGGATTAATATTTCTACTACTTCTGTTCAGAAATATGGCTTTTTTTTTAATTTCTTATTATTTATTGTTAATTAGGTACATTATTTCGGAAATTGGTTGATAATTTAGAATATTCTATTGATCCACTTTCTAAATAGTTGGCATCGTAGAATAAAGATTTTAAGAAGATCGGTCAAATGTTGGAACACGGTGTTGCTTATTATTTTCAGTTTAATAGATTTTTTATAAAATTGATTATTTTTGAAGAGCATCTTTTATGTTTTTTTATGAGCTTTAAAGGTATTTCAGCTATGATATTAAATTTTTTTTTGTCTTTAGTTGTAACATGATTTATAAAATAGTTTGCGCATAAAATTTATATTCATCCAATATGGCATTTTCGCCAAGTTTTCAAATAAAAAGCGATGCGAGGCTTTTGACTTGCCAACGAGAAATAATATTATTTATTTTTGAAGAGGGTGTTAAGATGTCTATAGACGTCAATCGCTTTTATCGTGTCGGGGACTAAAAGCGGAAAACCTGTTTCGATATTTTCCATCATGTTTGGCTTTCAGTAACAATTTTCTAATGAAATAACCGTTATCGAATTTTCTCACGACTAACACGAAGAAAATGTATACAGGAAAAGTCAAATTTATGTTTCGATTTTTGTTTTAGTACAGAAAATAGAATACGATTCCCATTTCTCTAGAATCAAAAGTTTCTGGATATAAAAATAATTAAATTTTTAAGGAATACTAAAAATAGATTATATATTAGTTTTAATTTAGCAGATAAAGGTATAAAAAAATCTTAAGTTCTAAATTTGAATTTGTTTTAGTATTTTAAAACCAATTTTTTTCTCGTAAATGTCTAATTTTAGCCTAATGAGAGGTTATGAATTATTTTATCAAAGATCAAGGTAATAAATGTTTTATGTTTGGATGATTTGTGGTTAAAAGCAAATGTATTTTTATTTATGAAATAAATTATTTATTTTGTAAGAGGAATTTTTTGTATGCTCACAAAAAAATGTGATTTTAATCTGAATTAGACAAATATTTCAAAGAAAAATAAGCGACAGGTTATGTACTAAACAAAAAATATAATAGGGATGAAAATTTATTTCTCTTTGACAAATAAGTCCTAAAGCTAAATCTATTCTTTGTTTTTAAAACCTCAAAGGGTTAAAAGATTCTCGTATATTTTACAAATTGCCGTTTTTATAATATTACAGCGCAATTTCCATCATAATGAACTCTTTTCATTTTTCAAAACGGAACGAACTATTAATCGCAATTTAAACCTTTTTGATACGTTTCGCCTTCGAAAAGCCGATGTAACAACTTCCTTTCACCATTTTCTGGGGTAATCAAATGAAGCATTTCCGCGTCTAAAAACATCCTGATTCATCTGGTTTGGTATTCATCAAAATCCCAATAACATTTTGCATGAAACTGACTGTGTATATGATTATGAATGCCTCACGAACAGATGCTAACAAGCTGTTTGATAGATGCGGAAATAATGAGAGCGACAGAAAGAGACGAGAATACGTAAAAAGCTCGTGCTGAATTTCAAGATTTCAGGGATGAACTTACCGATTTAAGTTTCACACGAATTTCTACAAAGGCCTTTATATATACTGCTACATCTATTTTCCCTTATAAAATAAAAAATAACTTAATTAATATCATAATTATAGCGATTAGTAAACCATTTTGACCTTATTAAATAACCATTTTCCTTGTATTGAACTATGTATTGCGTACCCTAGATACAAGCAGGAACTTTTTTATTATTCTGTGTACTTAATACGTCGACGGTTGCGATTCTTTGTTCGTGATGTTCTGTGCATTTTCTATAGCATCAAATCCTAAACGAATTCAATTTATGTAATTCTGCTGACAATAGATTTATTTAAAAAAATTGTACTTTATTGAAATAACTTTTTATTATCGGGGAATACATGGAAATAAATAATAAAATCGGGGAGAGATATTTAAAACTAGGAAAAACCAGAAAAAGTAGAACAAATAGAAATAAATGGGAATAAATAGTGACAAATATAGAAAATAGTGGAAAATTATGAAAAAACACGGAAAATAGAAAAAAGTAGGGCAAAATAGGGAAATTTGCGAAAAATAGGGAATCATTTGAAAAGATATAGAAAATAGGGAAATTAGAGAAAAATCGACAAAATTATTAAAACATCAGGGGAAATATTGAAAAATAGGAGAAAACATGAAGAAATAGGGAAAATAGCACAATCAGAGAAAAGTAGGGAAGACTGGGAATAGTAGGGAAAAATAAAAAAATTAGTAATACAGTAAAAATATGAAAAGATAGAGAAAAATAGTTAAAAATGAGTAAAATAAAAATGGAAAAAAATAATGAAAATAAAAGAAAAATAGGGAAAAGTATAAAAAATACACAAATTTAAAAACAAACAACCGATTTATTTTTCTCCACTAGAATGAAGAAAATTTGCAAATAATAATTTGAAAACCATAATGCACTGGTGCATTTTTCATACAGAAATTTAAAAACAAACCAACAATGTATTTTTCTTCACTCAAATTAAGAAAATAAAGCAACAATGCATTTTTCCATACAAAAATTTATAAACAAACCAAGAATTAATGTTTCTAAACACAAATTAGGAAAACAAAGTAACTTTCATTTTTTCACACACGATTTTGAAAAATAATGCAAGAGTACATTTTTCTATACACAAATTTAAAAACAAACCAACAATAAATTTTTTACCCACGAATTTGAAAAACAAGACACTAATGCATTTTTCAGTTAAATTGTTAAAAAAATCAAGGATGCATTTTTCCGCTCTCGTATTTAATATATTAATTCTTATTTTCTCAATCGAATATAAAAAAAAATTTAACTCGAAAAAAGATGAAAATTTAAGCACTTGGGTAAAAAAAAAATCAATGCATATTTGAATAAAAAGCAGCAAGAATGTATTTTTCAACATCCGAGTCTGAAAAAAAAAGGAAGAATGCATTTTGCCGCCCTCAATAAAAAAAAAGACAGCAATGCATTTTTACATACTCGAATTTGTAAAAATGAATCAAGAATGCATTTAATACTGAAAAATATGGAAATAGAAAAAAATAGATACCTAATAATAGGGACAAATAGGAAAAAATATGGAAAAATATGGAAAATAGAGAAAATATATTAAAATATGAAAAATTAGGGATAAATAGGGAAAAATTGAGAAAATCAGTTCAAAATGAGAAGAAAAATACGGAGAAATAGGAAAATATAAGAAAAATAGGGATAAATAGGAAAAACAAGCAAAACTCGGTCGTCCAGCACGGGTATTTAGCTAGTTTAATGTAGATTTTATTAGGTACGTTTAAATTAAAGGAAAATACGTTTTTTAACAGAAAATAAAACTCTTTTTAAGGACGAGCTATAAATTGATTTTAGAACAAAAAATTTGAGTATCAATATTTAAAAAAATTCTTATACTCAATAAATGATAGTCATAAAATTGAGTTAAAGAAGAAGATGATTATCAATTTCAGCATTTTCATCATTATCCTTTCGGTAATTTTTGTATTTTTGTAAACTATTTAGTGGCTTAAGTTATATCTATACTAATTTAGTAGTAAATTTTTTATTATGAACAATTAACCATCATTATTACGATGGGTATCAAAAAATTAAACCGTAAATAAGAAAACACTATTAAAATGCATATAAATAAAAAAAATCTCAGCGTACAATAATTCAGCAATAAAAATTTAAAACTAATATTAATAGTGTAATCTCTTTGACCTCATACTATGTTAAAAACCACAAAGCAATTGGTAAGAATCAATGATAGACTGGCAGGAATGTATAATAAAAGAACCCTTAATCTATCCTTACCACAGTATTATCCCCCAATCTATAAACCCCCACCACCTTGGATTTTAAGACAGGAATCACCCAATATGACAAATATACAACAAACACGCAAATAATTATGCAAAACTTAAGAAGCATTTTAAACAATATCCCAACCATCTACAAATCACAAATCACTATTTTGTTCTAAGTGTATAAAATAAAAATATTCATGAGAAACTTTTGTCCCACTACCTCGCCTAACTGGTCCTCACAGCTACATTTAATTAACAAAGTTAAAAGGACGAAACTTTAAATTTAATTAGAAAAAAAATTGTGATTTTTCAAAATGCTTTTTATTTATATTTCCACATTTTCTAAAGTATTTTATTGTGATTAAAAATTATTTTTTCATTGGATCTTTTTTATCGCCTAGCTAGTCTTTCCGTATTTTATTTCTCTTTACTCATAGTTTTTTCCATTAATTTCATCAAAAATAAATGCAAAAATTTGTATTTTTACAGCAAATCCAGAAAAACTTATTACATATTAATTGATCAAAAATTGATCAGTATAATCAATTAATAACTTTTTTTATCAACAAATCAAAAAAAAATTGTACTGTTCAAAATAGAATACCAAGATTTAAGAACTTTAAAATAGAATACCAAGATTTAATTTTCAAGCTACGTTATCACAAATCAATCTGTATTATTAAAATTTCATCAGCTGTATACAGAAATCCAAAATATTTATCACTAATTACCCTATTTGGTACATTTCAAAAATGTCAATGATAGGGCTTCACACAAAAATGATACTTGTCTCGTCTCGTAAAACCGGGACGAGACCTTTTTGAAAATAATGCGATACCAAGAGCACATACGGCGAGCCCGAGAGTCTCGTTTCTGGTCTTGTTCATATTTCTTCAGAATTTTCTTCTGAATTTCCAAGAAAAATAAACTACCAAGCATATTTAATTTTTTTCATAATAAAAAAAGATCTGCATAGGTTACGATAAATTTACGAAATTTAAAATCATGTAACCATCTGACAAGGGTAATAATATTTTATGACCCAGTTAAGACTTAGGTACCCACCAAAGGGTCAGAAACTACATTTGTTGTTGAAAGTTGAAGGTTTAGTTATTATTTTTTTTATCATTTTTAACGTTATAAAAGTTTGCAATTTTAAACAATCTTAGAAATAAGTTTGATTCGGCGAGACGAGACAAATGATTACGAGACGAGACAAATGGTTACGAGACGAGACAATTCTTTACGAGACGAGACTGAAACGAGACTTATTTTCTTCGAGACCGAGACGAGATTTTAGAAATTCTTTCTTGCCTTATCTCGTCTCGTGTGAAGCCCTAGGCAATGAGAGATTGATACAAGTTACCGACTATTACAATTTACGTATATGGTATTCCATTTATGAAGGTTTAAACCGAAGTTAAAAACAAAATTCTGTCACCAAAAGAAAACCAAAAAAAAAATAGAAGTATATGCATTATAAAAAGAAAAAAATACTGTTAAAGAATAAGACTTAAAATTATTTATTAAACACTGAACATCTCAAGCATTTACTTCTATTATAATAAAATAATAATAACCTTTTGAAGGGAGAACACATTTCTTTATTTTAACGAATGACCAGTGAAAAAGTTGACATTTTTTATGTGTCAACAAAAACAGTGCTAACAACTTAAATATACAAATATACAAAATCATATTCTTAACAAATACTCTCTAGAAATTTCGGAAAATAAATTCTTCATTTTCTGGTGCTTAAAAAAAATAATTTACTAAAAATTTCTATTTGATTAGTTGCGGTTTAGATTATATTTTAATTCTTCATTTATTCTTCAAGACTTTCAATTATTAATATTTTTTAAGATTTATGTATTTTATATGTTGTAATGATCTACTACAGAAAAAAAAATTACAAAATATTAAACATTACAAACGGTTAAACCTAATAAATAAATTGTATATATCCTGTATACTTTTTTTTCTTAAATGACTCTGGCACATTTATTTTTTTAAATTTTGTACCATTTCTCCCTCTTTAAAATAGCTTCTTCCATTTATTTATTTAACCTTTATATTTTTTGTTTCTTTAATTTTTTTCCTAAATTGGTTCTTTCAAAAAAAAATCTTCTTTAAGCTTTTTTTTCCAGTTTTTGGCAAATTTAAGAATGGCTTTTCTTCATTTTTTTAATTCTCTTTATATACAATTCCATTTATTAACAAATTTTTGTAAAAAAAATCTATTGTGACATTTTTTTTCAAAATGAATGACATCCCTGTTTATTATTATTCTTCATCTCTCTTTTCCCAAAATAAAAATGTTTCATACCTGATTAATTTAACAATTATAAACCATTAAAAAATGTATACATATTATTTCATTACAATATTTAAAACCAAGAACTATTAATTTTTTGTACTCGTAAAATTAGAATTTTAATGAACAAAAACGAAAACAGAAACAGAAGTAGTCTAATAATAAAAATCCATATTTAACAGGATATTTAAATTAAAGTGACGATTTGAACACATTAAGACTTTATGCTACATCAGCCAGTCCCAGTGGCGTAAACAGAACAAAAAACAAGACATAAAAATTAAAAAAATATATTCCTATATCATTTATTTAATAAATTAATATTAACTGTATAAACAGTGCATTTTTTAAAAATATTTATTGAAAAGTTTTTAATTTGCTCATCCTGTATATATACTTGGCGATTTTAATACTTATTAAAAATAGTAACAAATTAATACAGTCTAATAGTTTTTTTTATATAAGTTGCGCCAATGGTTCTCATAATTTATCTAATAAATCTCCGTTTCAAATGGGCCTGCATCAAAGAATGCAAAACTTTTGAGAGAAAAATGGACCGAGTCGATTTTATGGAAAGGAAAGTATTTCTGTCATAGAAGCAGTGGGCCGCGTGCCAAGCATCGTATTTTAAACATCTTGCACCATTTTTATGATCCTCTGAAATTTATCGTGGTGTTTTTCTAACATTCGAACACACTAAAATAAACATTCAACTACAGATATTGCTGCAATGAAATTATTATATATATTTTTATTGGCCAAGGATATCATCCTCTGATGTATGAATTGTCAAAACAATAAAATAATAACACATATTTGTAATTTTGTATATTTTATATAAAAATAACACAAAAACGAAGCGATTTTCTATTAATTTTTCAGATCTAAATTCTTTTTTTTAAGTTCTACTAATGACATTTTTTGTTTGATTTTTATTGTATTAATAAAAGTTTTAATTAAACTTGGGCTAGTTTTGTGGTTTGTGGATTAAATTTTCGTTCGGTTTATGTAACAACTTTAAATTATCTCTAAAAAGTTTTTGACAGCTGATTAAACAATTAACTAAAATCTCGGAGAAGCAGCGAACAAAGTTAATAACTTGTAATTGATTAGTACGTAATTTGTTGTATGGTAATGGAAATAAAGTGACCAATTTTAAAAATAAAATATCCTGTATAAACTTTATCACCCTGTAAATGGATAGAAAATAGAAATACCAAACAGTAGAAATATTTATAGATGCACGGATGGTGGGGGAAACTTATTTTCCCTAATTTTATACTAATTTCTTTGTTTTCAAACTTTTCCTTTCCAATTTTGTTTTCACTTTCCTCTCTCCCCTTTTTCCCTACTTTTTTCCAATTTTCCACTTTCTCCTCCTTTTTCCCATATTTTGACTATTTTTTTTATGTTTCTAGCTCTCTTTTTCACTTTCCCCCCCATTTCCCCTATTTTTTACTGTTTACAGGACTTCTTATTTGATTTTTGGATTTTTTATGGCAATTTTAAGTGAAGTTGAGGGAAATTTTTTTTCCACTGTCCCCTCCCCTCTTTTTACCTACTTTTTATTATTTTTTTTTACGTTTCATACCTTTTTTAACATTTTTTTTTTTGCTTTTTTCCCTCCCTCCATTTTTTCCACTCTTATTAATTTATTTGTTTCAATCTTTTTTTTTATTTTTTTTTATGTTTCAAACATTTTTTTTCACTTTTTCCCCATTTTATTCTATTTTGAACTGTTTGCGGGACTTCCTTTCTTATTTAGTCTATTTTTGGATTTTTTAAGGCAACTTCAAGTTTGTTTTTTAGATGCACGGAAGGCTAGGGAAAGTTTTTCCATTTTTTTTCACTTTCCTCTCCCCTCATTTTGCCTACTTTTTATTATTTTTTTTACGTTTTATACCTTTTTTTACAACTTTTTTTTTTGCATTTTTCCTTCCCTCCATTTTTCCTACTCTTTTACTAATTTATTTGTTTCAATCTTCATTTTTTACTTTTTTCTTAATGTTTGAAACTTTTTTTTTCACTTTTCCCCCTTTTTCCCTATTTTGTACTGTTTGCGGGACTTCCTGTCTTATTTAGTCTACTTTTGGATTTTTTATGGCAACTTCAAGTTTGTTTTTTAGATGCACGTAAGGCGAGGGAAAGTTTTTCCATTTTTTTTTCACTTTCCTCTCCCCTCATTTTGCCTACTTTTTATTATTTTTTTTTACGTTTTATACCTTTTTTTACAACTTTTTTTTTTGCATTTTTCCTTCCCTCCATTTTTCCCACTTTTTTACCAATTTATTTGTTTCAATCTCTTTTTTCCTTTTTTTTATGTTCCAAATTTTTTTTTCGCTTTTCCCCCCTTTTCCGTTATTTTGTACTGTTTGCGGGACTTCCTTTTTTTCTTCGTTGATTTTTTATGGCAATTCAAAGTTTGTTTTTTAGATGCACGGATGGTGGGGTAAACTTTCTTTTTTCAAATTTTTTTTATTCTTTTTGTGTATTGTTTATGAATTTTTTGACGTTTCAAACCTTTTTTTGAATTTGTCCCTCCCTTATTTTTTTCCTACTATTTTACTAATTAATTTGATTCATTTTTTTTAATTCCTTCTTATGTTTCAAACTTCTTTTTTAAATTTTCCCTCTTTTTTCCCTATTATCTACTGTTCGCGTTCCTTTTTTATCAGTCGATTTTTGGATTTTTTATGGCAATTCAAAGTTTGTTTTTTAGGATGGTGGGGTAAACTTTTTTTTTTCAATTTTTTTTCTTTTTCCCTCCCCTCTTTTTGCCTACTTTTTATTAATTTTTTTATGCTTCAAACCTTTTTTTGAATTTGTCCTTCCCTTATTTTTTCCTACTCATTTAATAATTTATTTGATTCATTTTTTTTTTAAATTTCTTTTTATGTTTCACTTTTCCCCTTTTCCCTATTTTGTACTGTTTGCGTGACTTCCTTTTTTCTTAGTCGATTTTTGAATTATTTATGGCAATTTTAAGTTTTTTAGTTGCGTGGATGGTGGGGGAAAGTCTTTTCCCAATTTTTTTACCACTTTCCGCTCCCCTATTTTTGCCTACTTTTATTAATTTTTTTATGTTTCAACCTTTTTTTTTAAATTTGTCCCTCTCTTATTTTTTTTCTACTCTTTTACTAATTAATTTGATTCAATTTTTTTTAAATTTCTTTTTATGTTTCAAACTTTTTTTTTCACTTTTCCCCTTTTTTCCCTATTTTGTACTGTTTGCGTGATTTCCTTTTTTCTAAGTAGATTTTTGGATTTTTTATGACAATTTTAAGTTTGTTTTTTAGTTGCATGGATGATGGGGGAAAACTTTCTCAATTTTTTTACCACTTTTCCCTCCCCTATTTTGCCTACTTTTTATTAATTTTTTTATGTTACACAATTTATTTTGGATTTTCTCCTCTCTTCTTTTTTCCCACTCTTTTACCAATTTATTTGTTCAATCTATTTTTCCAAATACAGTTTTCCACTTTCACATCATTTTTTCCCCTATTTTTTAGAATTTCAAGTTTCAATTTTTTTCCATTTTCCCCCTCCCCTCTTTTCCTTTATTTTTTTATAATTTCTTTATTTCATATTTTTTTTCTACTTGCTCCATCGCCCCATTTTTTACTTTCCTCCTTGTTTCCACTTTCCCCTCCAATGTAGTTTTCCACTTTTCCTCTACCTCTTTTTTAATCACTTCTCCCTACCCTTTCTTTTTCCTAGCATATTTTTTCCACTTCCCCTCTTGTTTTAAATTATACTGAAAAGAAAATTTCCAAAATTCGTCATAAACAGGTATAAAAATTTTCATTAAAATAAAAAAAAAGTTTAATGTTGTCTCTTCGCGCTTAAATAACCGCACCGAACGTATTTCCGTTTTCTTAACTACCCTTAAAAGAGTTTAGTAGAACCGTTTTTGCAATTAAACAAACTTTTAAACTTGTAGCGATGGTAACGTGAGTGAATTCTTAGCGCTTCCGCCATTTTAGTATGTTAATGAGTTCTGTAATTGTGAGTTTTATCAGTGAGCTGCAGCATTTAAACTTAATTTTGTCGCGGCGATTCAAGTAATAAAGTATTTAAGTTAGTGTACAGGATAGCACAATTAAATTGTGTAAAATCATCTACATCGGGTTACAAAAACGACAATATTTTTCTGCAATTTTTCGAGTTTTTGAGAATTTAAAATGACCTTGAAATCATAGGTTGAAGATTAATATTATTTTAAGGGTTTTTAATGATCAGACAGAAAAGGCCGTTGTATAAGGGTTTTTTTTTCTAAGACTTTATTGTAAATTATCCCTAAATGATAACTGACACTGTCTATTACAAGTACGTGCCATGTTTATCTAACACTGCTTATCTAACAAAAATCCGGAAACTATTAATAGTAAAGAACATATTAAAATTACTTTAATTTTATTTAATCATTCATCAAATATTAGTATGCTTCTACAAATACCACTTTTTTACTTTATATTATTCACAATTCAAATCCATTAATTATACAGTTTCTCAAAAAACCTGCTACGAAAAATCACTACTTTTTTATAAAGGCTGGAACAGTTAGTTGCAGTGGCAGTCCGAGTTCCAGTTGAAGTCCCAGTACCTGTTGAGCGACCTTTAGATATCTGTCCAGCTGAAGGAAGCGAAGCCAAGCTCAGCCAACCGCAAGCAGTGCACCAGATACCTGACCAGTAGAGTAGGGCCGGTTAGTTTCAGTGACAGAAAAAACATGGTACTATCACATCGCAACACACCTCTAGTTGCAGTGGCAGTCCGAGTTCCAGTTGAAGTCCCAGTTCGAATTGGACCAGATCGAGCTCCAGTACCTGTTCAGCGACCTTTAGAGATAGGGCCGTATTCAGATCTAGTTAATGATATTAGAGAAATCCGGAAAATTACACAGCTTTTTTCCTCACCGGAGTTTATGTAGTATAAATAAAAGCAATTGTTTTGATTTTACGAATTTTATATTAACATTTAGCAGCAAATACCTATGTACTCAACCCAGTAGGTCAAGTAAAGACCGCCCTTCCAGCCGTTAAGGTTTTTGTCGTTTATTTTCATTTGTTTTCGTTTATTTTCATTTGTTTTCGTTTATTTTCATTTGTTTTCATTTGGTTTCGTTTATTTTCGTTTTTTTTCATTTGTTTTCGTTCGTTTTCATTTGTTTTATTTGTTTTCGTTTGTTTTCGTTTGTTTTCGTTTGTTTTCATTTGCTTTCGTTTGCTTTCGTTTATTTTAATTTGTTTTTGTTTATTTTCCGTTGAAGTATTTTTCTTCACTGATGCTGCCAGGTGCAAGTGGCCTTCACACTATAAACGGAAGGTGGCGCCCAAGGCAATCCGACACCTGGACTAAGGCGCTAAAAGAGTGCTTGAGGAAGCAATCAACAAAATTCTTAATAGCATAAAATAAAATAATTGGCGCAAATAATAAAATTTAAATTTAATCTAAAATTGATTTGTCTAATCTGGTTAGTTTTGTCTTCGATATTAATAGTTTAAATGTACTTTTAGGATTTAATATCTTTGATTTAAAAAACAATTATTAAACATAAGTGTTTGGTAATAAATTTGAGATATAAAACAAGCGATTTCCATATTTTTTGCGCGAAGAACATAAACGTCGTCGAAATAAGAAACGTGACAATTCTAATAACTCTCACATCTGTGTAAAAGAATAAAACGACAATTCGCCCAGTCTTGCTCTCTTATTAGCATTTAAATATACCCCTTAGTATAAATACTGTCGACTGTCAGAGCACTTGTAAGCCCGAATTATGTATTGCCAACGTTTTTTAAAGAACAGATGTTCCTTTACACCTCCTTCGACTTTTATTTTTCTTCTTTCCCTTTTTTTCGTTGTGTATGGTGTACACCGGATTTTAGTGTACTAAGGGTTCATTAAATCTGGGAAAGATATTCGTTAGTGGCTAGGTAGGGTTGCGGTCAACTGTAAATCTGCCCCTACGGTTTTTTGATGAAAATGTAACGGCACGTTCGGCGTGTGAACGGTAATTTCTGGTTCTGACCCTTTAACGAATTAAGATAACTGCAAGTTAAAACACAGATTTATTTGGTGTGGGAAATAAAATTTTTTTAGTACAAGACAAAAAAAATTTATTTGAAGTATGAAATTATCTTTTTTCGGTATATTTTTAACGCGTTTTTTAATTTTCCAAAGTAAAAGTATTTTTGTAATAATACACCAAAACTAAAAAAGTGGGATTTCTTGTGTTTCAATTCCAATATTGACTGTTATTTGAAGAAAAAATATTTAATTACAAGATGTAACGCTCCTTTCACATTATACGATTTGACTCGTCCGATTAAAAATCCTACCTTAAAATATTTTCAGTCGACTGAAAAAGAGCATGGCCCCATTCAAATTACACGATTTCAACCCGGCACGATTTTTAATCGTGTTGACAGCCGTCCAGTGCCACTGGAATCGTACGTTTATTTATCGTCCGTCTCACGCTCCTTTCACATTATAAGATTTGGCTCGTCCGATTAAAAAACGTACGATTTTATATCATATGAATTGTGGTCTCACATTATACGATGTGTTCCGTACGATTTTTCTTGTTTAAATATTAATTTATTAATAAATACTTTCCATATGCATTTTTCTCTGTATCACTAATCTCATCAAAATCTGATTTCCGTGCCGCGATTCTATAAAGTTTTATCCCACAATACAGATTTGGCATCAAAATAAGCGAAATTAAAACTTCAACGTCAATTTCTTTTTTAAGGATATTTTGAGGATTTTAAAGTATTTTTAAGAATTTCAATGATTTTCTTAAGTTTTTTAAATTTGTTTCAGAATTTGAACAGATTTTTAATGATTTTTAAGGATTTTAAAGGATTTTTAAGCATTTTTAGGATTTTTAAGGATTTTCAAGGACGTTTAAGGATTTTTACGAATTTTTAGAAAAATTTTAAACTATTTTTATAGATTTTAAAGTTTTTTAAGGATTCTTTTAGGATCTTTAAGAATTGCTTAAGACTTTTAAGTAATTTTAAAAATTATTACGGGTTTTTAGGGATTTTTAACGATTTTTTCAGGATATTTAAGGATTTTTAATGATTTTTGGGATTTAAAAGTATTTTTAAAGGTTTTTAGAGATTTCTAAGAATATTTTCAGGATTTTTTAAAGATATTTTAAGAATTTTAAAGTGTTTTTAAGAATTTCTATGATTTTCTTAAGGTTTTTAACGATTTTTAATTTTTTTTTCAGAATTCTAAGGGATTTTTAAAGATTTTGAAGGATTTTGAAGGATTTTTAATGTTTTTTAAGGATTTTTGTAATTTTTAAGGATTTTCAAAAACATTTTTAAGAATTTTAAACTATTTTTAGGGATTTTAATGTTTTTTAAGGTTATTTTAGAATCTTTAAGAATTGCTTAAGATTTTTAAATAATTTTAAGTATTTTTAAGGATTTTTAGGGTTTTATAAGAATTTTAAACTATTTTTAGGGATTATAAAGTTTTTTAAGGATTATTTTAGGATCTTTAAGAATTGCTTAAGATTTTTAAGTAGTTTAAAGTCTTTTTAAGTATTTTTAAGGATTTTTTAAGAATTTTTAAGGATTTATTATCTACCAACAGCAGAGGAATTATAATTTATAATCCAAAAAGAGTTGATTGAACTCAGATACCTAATTTAGATAATTAGTATTTGTTACTTTTGGTGTCGTTACATATTTCTTGTTTATTTTTTATTGTACTATATTGTTCTCCAATGTACTATAATAATTTAAGTGCCCGTACAACTTGAAATACAGTTGGCAACGTTGTACCGGACGACTAAAAAACGTATAATGTGAAAGCGCTCATTTAGTTATGTGTACCAATGAGACCGACGTTTCCATATTTTTTACGTACGATTTTTAATCGTACGAGCCAAATCATATAATGTGAAAGGAGCGTAAGTGTTTATTAATTTAATTGTAAAGGACTACTAAGGATTTCGATTTAAATTACCAATCAAATTTATCAGGACGTAGAGAACAAACATGTTAGTTAACTATTGTAAAGTATATGGTTACTGTTTTATAATAAGCAAGTTTATGTCCATAGAAAATTACATCAAAGTGAAAGTTACGTATACAGAATCAAAATTATTAAGCTTACATTATAGTAAATACAATAATTGATACATAACAAGTGATTAATTAAATAATATAGATCTATTCCTATTAATAATATTTAAACGTTTAGTTCATTAATTAATAAAGTTAGTTTAATATTATTATAAATATTCAATCCCTATCTAAAATAGTCCAATTAGAATTTCAGCGCTTTCTTCTACGAAATATCGCCTCACAGCGCTAGTATTCCAGAAACTTTCTAGAACGTAATAGTTCCCGTGTTGAAAATTATTCTGATTTAAAGTGTTCTTCTTCCGAAAATAATACAACTAACACGGATAAGGCCCCTCGTTTCGAGCTCGTATTTTCTTACGCTCGGACAGTCATCTGTTGCCCAGGGAGATTTTGTACATGAATTATTAAAGTATATATCATATTAAACTTCGTAGAGAAGTCATAAATCAGACGAAAACGGCGTGTTGTACCTTTTTGCCTCCTTCGTAGCGTGAAAAAAAATCATTTAAGGGGAAGCTCTGTTTTTGCCATGGGTCGTTGTAATGTTATCTGATGCTGAAAATAAAACAGCTAAAAAGAGTCTGAAAGATTCCAAATTAAAATAAGTTAATTAACAACTTTTCGCAGCTACAAATTTGATCTTACTTTTATTAGATTTAAACTACCATCACTACATTTGAAAGATTTATATCCCAGAGGTGAATCGAATTAGTTTGGCAAATTAATGCTTGTGACCCGGAGGTCATCCGAATACCTAACGCTGCTGTCATCAACACATTGTCACTTTGGTATGTTAATAACCGCTGTTCGCCTTAATAATTAATGCACTTGACAAGTGAGAAATTTAAAGTAAAGGTTGCCGTGTACACTGTCATCCTGAAAATTATTTATTTCTGAAATAGTAAAGTGTGGATTTAGTAATTTATTTAAGAAGAGTAAAATATATAATATACTTTATACATTCTGGAAAAATTGACAAATTAGATACTATAAAATTTATATTGAACGAATCAGAGCGATAAGACACTAATTGGAAGATGATAGTAAAGTTAGATTAGAAATATTATTATTAATAAATCCCAAAGGTTATCCAGTTCTCAAATGTAGAGGCAATAATAATATAAACCTCATTTCTAAAGATTTAATCTCGCTCTTCACTTTAGTATTAGATCAAAATTTCTTTCAATTCGACAACCAATTTTTTAGACAAACATCTGGTTTTGCTATGGGCTCGAATCTCTCATTCCTTCTAGCAGAAATATTTATGAACAATGTAGAAAACACCTTTCTTTATCACCCTTCTTTCGTACATCAAATCCTTTTCTACGCTCAATATGTGGATGGACTGCCTAGTTCTCTTTCGAGGTTCATCAGAAGAGGCTCTCTCCTTTTTGACTTACCTCAACATGCTGGCATCAAATTCACTATTGAGTTTTAGTCCAATTCGTCCCTACGTTTTCTAGATTTATTAATCAAACGTAACCCTTCGTCTATAGGAAATCCACTACTACTGACTCCCTTATTAACTTCCACTCTAGTCACCCCATCGCTTCCTTCAATAGTTTTCTATTTAGAGAATTTTTCATTCCTCTCTCACATTCGGCTTTTACCTCGTAATTCAACATCATCAAACATTTGGCAATTAACAATAAGTTTCCCTTAAGAGCTGATTAAATAAGTTATACACCAGATACTTCTCCAAATTTAGACTGAACTCCCCTCTTTTAATTGGTGTATCACAAACAGACAGGTCTTTTTCTAGTTTGCTACATTTTGTAGGTAACATTTCCAAAGTGTTTCGAAAACATGATATAAACATAGCTTTTAAAACTAATTTAAAACTTTAAAACTAAGGGGTTTACATCGTACAGTCAGGTAGAAGACTTTCAACTAGAATTAGAGAACACTTAGAACTATTGATAAATATAAAGACACAAACATTACCAACAGTCCTTCCTCATTTGCTAATCACATTATTTCTTCCAAAAATTCTTCCTCCTTTGAAGACTTCAAAATTTTTCTTGACTGCCACAAAGGGAAAACCTCCTTGAGATGTATGAAATCAACTCCCGTCTCCACAGTCATAATATCATTTGTCTTAACGAACAATTACGTCCTAAAGAGAGCCACATTTTCTTATCAGGATGTTTATAATTTCATCGTTTCTCCCATTTTTTCTTCATCCTCTTCTTCCCCTCGTTTTCCTCGAAATTTACAGTTCCTCTATCTCCTGTTTTGTTTATATTTTCACATTTTATTCCTAACCTTTCTTCTTCTTCTTCCTACTTGTCAACTGTCACTTGTCAACCTCCTCTTCTCCGATCTTAGTCTTCTTCTTTCTTACCTTGGCTGTACCGAATCTCTATCAAGCGTTTGCTTTTTATTTAACTTGTTACAATATTATTTTTTTTTACTAGGGATAAATAGTCTGCTGTAGTCAAAACGGTGTGTAGAGAAACAGAAAAATAACAGCTCGTGCTTTACTTTTACACTAACCTTAAAATATTTTGAGAACACTGAGTAAATCCTTGTTAGAAGGAATTAAGAAAATGAGAAAAAAAATATAAACGATGTTAAAATCCTAACTGATGAAATTTTAAGAAATGGAGGAAAGGCAGGGCCAAATCCGATGCGGTAATATGCAAAAGGATACAGAAAAAACAATATAATAATTTAAGAAAATATTCTTTCGTAATAACTTGCTATGAATTTTTCTGTTCTTGGTGTATCCTAAAAAAAAAAATACAAATTGAAAAGTATAAAACACTGATAGACAACTATCGATCGCGTTGTACAATAAGAATCGATAATAACTAGAGTGGAAAAAAACTTATCAAAAAATCGATCAAAAACATCGTAAAAAAATCGACTAAAAATTGAATAAAAAAATCTGTTAAAAAATGATTAGTCTGAACTTTGACCTCACAAAAAAAATCGATCAAAACATCGTTAAAAAAATCGAACAAAAATTGAATAAAAAAATCTGTTAAAAAATGATTAATCTGAACTTTGACCCCTACAAAAAAATCGTTTTTTTTTATCTTAACTTAATAACTAGAGTGTAAAAAAATTATTAAAAATTCGATCAAAACATCGTTAAAAAAGTCGACCTAAAATTGAATAAAAAAATCTGTTAAAAAATGATTAATCTGAACTGTGACCCCTAAAAAAAATCGTTTTTATTAATCTTAAGTTAATAACTGGAGTGGAAAAAAATAATTGAAAAATTGATCAAAACATCGTTAAATAAATCGACCAAAAATTGAATAAAAAAATTTGTTAAAAATGATTAATCTGAACTTTGATCCCTACAAAAAAATCGATTTTTGAATCTTAACTTTGACCTTCCACATCCCACCTCCCCAGCTTGACATAAGTTGTGTGTATACCAAGTTTGGTGTCAATCGGCCCATTATTTTCATCCCACCCCACTAACCTTTAATAAAACTGATATTTCTGGAAAATTTAAATCCATTAGAATAATTCAAAAAAATAAAAAAATAAATATATAAAGTAAACAATGTTTTATATAAATAATTAATTTTCCAATCCGAATCATATAAACAAATCAATTAAATCAACAAAAACATTTGTTAAATTAATTAGTAAAACACTGTAAAATCAGTTTTTGTTAAAATTTAGGAAATCTGAATTAAAATTGACTTTTAAAATAATGTTCCAAGCTTTTGCTCAAAAGAATATGAACATATTTTAGATTGTTGCTTTTAAATAAAATTGTTAAATTTAACAAATATATTGAAAGATTAATGAAGTATTAAACTGGATTCAATTTGAGCTGTTATATTTGATATTATTCTTCGTATTAAATTTTCACTTTTACTATGTTAATCACGTTAACAAAATTATTGTAAAACAGTAGAAAGTTTCCTATACTTTGTTTTATATTAAATTAAAGGTAAGAGTCTACTTTGTTTACACGTTTCAGTAGTTCTGGCCCAAATCTGTGGAAAAAAAGTTTATGGCCTCCGCCGCGTGGGGACGTTGTCATCTTATAGAAAGATGGCGCTTCGAGCAACGTGCAGCCATTTTTAATCAATCTCCGTTATTAATGAACCGATTTAAACGCGGGAAACGGCAATGTATTTGAAATATGACGTAAAATAATTACATATAGTTACTACGTAGAAGGAAGGCCAAAAGGACCTTAGCTTATATCTCTGTTAGGTCAGATTTAAACGCGGGAAACGACAGTTGCTGGATTTGCTTAACAGCTACATCTTGAGCAAAAATGTGCTAACCTACTTAAGATCGATTCACCATATTGAATATCGTTTTTAGAGAAAAAACATGCGCAATAGCAACTAAACATCTTCAAAATTGTCGTATCTTGGGAAAAAATATATTTTATCACACAATTAAAAAAGATTTTTGTTTATTATCGTTAGTTTTTGATTACGAATTTTTATTTGCACATTGTGTTTATTGATTACGAATATTTTCGATACGCTCAATTTAACTACAAAATAAAATAATTCTTTTCTGCAGCCGTCACGAAAATCGAAGTTTCACTATGATTTATTAGAGTGAAAATACAACTTTACAACAAATCGAAGATACCGAAAGTTTTACTTCCGATACGATTTTTTTTTACTTTCGGAACGATTTTTTGTAATTTAGAGAAGGTTTTTAAAATACACGTGGGCGACTTTAGGGAGAGATTTGACTGCAGAAAAAATATTGTACGTAACACGATTCGAAAGTGATTTCTTACTTGCCCCGTAAAATGTCACTTTTGGAACTTGTAAATAACTATCGTGGATTTTAACAAATGTCAATGCCGTTAACGATTCTAAATAATTTTAGAGATTTAATATTTTATATATACTTAATTTTATAATTTCTTAACCTGATTATTTTTTTTACATTCACTTTTGTCTAGATAATTGTAATACTAATTTATTAAAAAAATATATATTTATTTGTCTTTTATGTATGATGTGCATTTGAAATTTTAAGTTACGTCACAACCAATAGGAAAGAGTTAAGGTATAGCAGGATTATATGGATAATATTGTTTTTAATGTTATATTTAAACTGTCATTTTGAGATCAGTACTGAATTGTAATTGTAAACAAAAAGTTCCAAAATAACAAAAATCAGAAAATTAATCCCATAAATTGATATACATTGAACGCCACTGAGTGTGAATTTTTCCGTTTAATTATTTTACTGTTTTTCTTTCAACTGTATAATTTTAGAGCTTGGATAGTTTTCAATTTTCAAAAAATTTTAAAGGAGGAGGTACACTCCTTATGGAGAATCGATCGGGTCGATTTTTTTAAAACTAATGAAAAGTATTATACATGACCTTTTGACAAAAAGTGTTTTCTCTATTTTTCCCATTTTTTTTTTATTTTTCTTATTTGTTTTCTATTTTTCAAATTTTTTTTATTATTGTTCATATTTGTTACTATTCGTATCTATTTTTCTCTATTTTTCATTGTTTTTTTACTATTTTTCCCTCTATTTTACCTATTTATCCCTATTTCTATTTATTTTTCTATATTTTTCCGGATTATCATTATTCTTTATTATATTTGAGTATTTTTCACAATTTTTTCTTTTTTTTTCTATTTTGCACAAATTTTCATTATATTTTCCTGTTTCCCCTGTTTTCTTTATTTTTCTCTGTTTTTTCCCTATTTTGCTTTTTTTCGCTATTTCACTTAATTTTTCTCTATTTTTCCTACTTATCCCATTTTCCCCAATTTTTCTTATTTTTCCCTTACTTATGAATAGTTACTTTTTCAACACGTCTATTTTGCATTTTGCGTTACGTTACAATATCTACCAGATAATCCCTACCGCAAGCCGCGTTAAGGAACTCATTTAGAAAAAACATATTTAGTAGCTTTTTTCGAACAAATAATTTTTTGAAAAACTGACTTCTATTTACTAAGATAAAAGTTTTCTAATTTATATCAAATTACTTGAGTTTAGAAGAAACATTAATTTTTTAAGTTCTCTGGGTCATTTTATACAAAATTAACAAACGGTACATAAACTAATAGATTAAATAGTGGTGAAAATTATCCTTAATACGGATATCCTCAAAATATTTCTCAAATGTCAATAAAATTCCAATTTTCCGGATAATACTCTATTGGTGGAAGTTCGAAGAAGTTGGTGACGTATATCTAGACACCATAGAAACTAAAAAATAATAATAAAAAAAAACAAATTTGTTAAATGACTTTATTTTATTAACTGTCTTGAAATTGTATAAAATAAAAGTTATATTAAATTTAAGATAAAATAATTTTACAACCAGAGAAACGTCCACTATACATGAATTTTTTTTTATTATCATTGCTTATTATTAATTTATTCATTTTTTCTGAATATATTTCCTGCAATACTATTAATAAAACTAAACTAAACTGCACGCCCATAAAGTCAAACGTCTTATGAGAGTGAATGAAGCGCATTTCTCCAGAGTACGGATCCTAGACAGACGCATAACTTAGCATTCCCCCGGTCTCGAGCGGTATATTTACGTCCAGCAGTCCCCAACAATATAATATATTTTTTCTTTTTCCATGCCTCATTAAAAATTTCCCAAGATAATTTACTGCTTTTCCGAGAATTGTCGGCTTTTTATCGCCCCTCTGTCTGAAGGGAAATTCGAAATGAACGGAAAATAAACTCAGTTTAAACAGAAATAATGTATGGGATTGCTTTGGAATGGAATTGCTAAGCTTGAAATGATTTGATCTCTTTTCTTTTCCTGGAATGCTCGAATCGATAAGGAGTTACTGCATTGCCGAAGATACATTTTTAACAAAAATAAATTGACTCCGTCAAATGGATTACGATTAAATAACTGCTTTTAGCTCGGTTTTATTTCTATCTATTTAATTGAATATTTTTCTGTTCCTCCTGTATCTGTAAAATATCGATAAACGTGAGCACTCCATTTTTTATAACATTCGTAGATTTTCGATTTTCCTTAAATTTGAAATTATACAAAATTCTTGTTAAGTAAAATATTGAACAAATTTAACCTAAATATACAGAAAGCTAAAAAAGGAGAAATATTGTAAATAACAGTCCAACAATTAGAATAGATAAATAAATACAAGCAAGAAATTAGTAGAAGATTATAGATTCATTATAAAAGTAATGCACATGGTGTCACAAAAATTGATTAATTGATCCGATCGATACAAAAGTTTAAATTAGTCATTTCATGCATTAATACACTTGCGGAGTTGTGTCAGCTTTTTAAAAACATCATAACATGAGCTTGAATGTTTTCCACTGACCTCATTGAGATCTTTCTTTAAGCGAGAAAACAAAAAAGTCACAGGGAGCCAGGTTAGGACTGTAAGAGGGTTGGTGGACCGGCTCCGCCCAGGTAGTCAACGAATCGAGTCTTTGATGTCACCCCTAACGCGGGCGACTCAATTTCTGTAGCACTTCTAGGTAAAAGGCTGCGTTGACTCTGTCCTAGCTATAAAAGCTCGAAATGGACAATTCCCCAATTGTTTTGATGCGAGACTTGCTCATGCGCACTTTTTTTGGGGCGAGGTAACAAGCACTGTGCCACTTTTCGATTCTGGATCGTATTCGAAAAAGCAAAAGAAGTCACTTAATTATCGTAATAATTAAAATATATTAATATTATCGCGTACGGCACTGCATCACAACTAGCTTAAAATTATGCTAAAGGCAACTTCCCTTCGAATATAAGATCAGTCGTCAACCCTGCCGAAAGATGAAGTCACTAGCGTACGGGTTTCGCATAACCAGCTAACCTTATGGTATATCGCGGCCGGAGTCGACTTATTCAGTTGCAGTGGCAGTCTGGGTTCCAGTGGCAGTACCGGTTCAGCGACCTTTCGAGGCAGGTTGAGGTTCATTATAAAATAACCCAATTTAGAAAATTAAGAGAAATTAAATTTAAAAATAGTCGAAAAATACTTTATATGAATATTTATTTTAGTAATTGGAAATTTCGAATGAACGTAAAGAAAATGTTATAAAGTTAAATGATTAGAATCTAAACCAAAAAGTTTAATTCGAGTATAATACAGCAAGTATTTAAGTGAGGAATAAAAAAGGATGTAATTCGTTTAATAAATTTCTTAACCCATTCTGAATTATTGTTAATTACAAAATTCGACGACGACATAAAGTAGCGCCTATAATATCTTCCGGTAAATTACATCCGATCTTCTTATACACAAAACGGCAGTAGCTCCGCCGCTACGCGACGCCGAAGCAGCATATAATATATAAATCCGAACAAATTTGCTAGCTTGTACAGCTTAAATTTCAAAATTAAATGAACCGAGCTGAAATTACAATTCAGCTTATAAACATCTGCTCCAAGCTGATATAATATCTCGAACAATGCTTTTCCTAAATTCACGAGCTAAAGTTGTAGTAATATGCAGTAGCCGTCGAGAAGCGTTTGTAGGAAAGAGCGGGAAAGTGATAAGGAAGTCCTCGGGTCCCTCAGACCCCCCTGTCTTGCCACCACACCGCGTTATTGCTGGAATTTAGTAATACAAGAAATTGGGCCACACGTTATGTGTTTCGCCGATACCACTTCACAGGGTTACGCGTCTCATTTGCTCGATATCACCAGAGACGGATTCAATTAAATGAATACCAATAAAAGAATCACCAGTAATATGTTATGCTATCACGAGTACTCATTTTTTTAAGCCTACAAGATACATTTCCTTCTCATACCAAATTGCTTCAGTATGTCATCCATCTAATATTCCTAAATATGATTTATCCTTAAATGGTTTTAAAAGTAAACATAGAAAAATCTTTCTCCACAATCAATTCTAATTTATTTATTAGGTCAATTATTTACAGGGTGGTGTGAAATAATTGGTCCTAATGACCTAACACCATACCTATTTGCCAATTATCATTTAGCTATAGTAATTAGTGAATTTTATGTATATAAAAAAAATTGTACTAATTTTTTTATTTATTTATTCATTGCTAATTTACAATCTACTTCAATAAAGTAATAAGTAAATATGATGTAAGAGGGTACCTTGTGGCAGGTGTCGTCCATTGACGACTCTGGAATTCACCTAGCAGCAAGGTCTTCTGGACGTCTTTTTAGGCATCTGTCATCAGTGGAGTGTTGCATAACTTATCTATGAGGTGGTTTGGATGGTTTACACTGCGATTCTTATACCTTCTGGAGTGGTCAGCAAACACATTATCTATAAAGGGAATGTTGAGGTCTGCTTGAAGGGTTTGGTTTGAGACTTACCATGATGCTTTAGCTAACATACGAATGATCTGGAATGTCCACCCTGGTTTGAGTATTGCTTTATAGATAGATGGTCAGTTTGATTTCTAATGAAATTTGCGATCTTTTGTTGATTAGAAAGCTCACATTTTTAACTTTTAAGTCGAGATAATTTTTTCGTCTAGATGAAGGCCAAGGTACTTTACTTCTGTTTGTATTGGTATAAGCGAGTTATTTAGATGTAGTTGAGATCATCTAATTCTTCGATTTGTAGAGGATTTGTTAGTTTTCTAGTTCAATGAGGTAATTTTCAGTGGCGGCTCCTCGAAGGAGGATAAGGAGACTCAGCCTCCTCACCAATTTATCCAGCAAATAACACCAGAAATATTTTATTTCTTCATTTTATTTCCTGTTTCTCTAATACATTTTTAAATTTTTACAATTAATTCCCCGTTCTCAGAAATTATTTTTGAATCTGACGACAGTGCCCTGAGGCTAGATTCATCAACTCTGTGTATATCTTCAACCCTAAACTCGTATTGCTCAACACAGTTGCCGTTTTTCGACCAGTCCAATTGCTAAATACCGTAAAAAATAACTGAAATGACAACACCCTCGGTAGGCTAGCCTCTAGCCTGTCGCCACAAGAAAAATAATCATTTTACTGTGCTGTCGCCTGCCTTTTTTCTTTTTTTAGTTCCAGTACGGTAAGGACGGTGGTACCCGACACATGTGTATTGCGTGATTTTTTGATATTTTATGAGTATATAACGTAGTTTTGGAAAATTTGAATACCAGAATTGGGTATTTTATGCTGAATGGTGTTTTCAATTTGATTGGTTGGAAACTAATTGCCGGAGTATTTTCATTTTCATATACTACATCTTCATTATCCACAATATTTATATCTGCGTCTATATACATCACTTTATTTAATTTTTTCTTACAAATCACAAACGAACTTTGCATATTAATACGTAAATCTTTGTTAATGTGAAATCTAATATTCTACAGAAAAAATGGGTTTATTTGCTTTGTTTGCTTTTTCTAGTAAATGTCAAACGTCGGATACATTGGAGGTTATAATCCTAGCCATAAGTCGTCAAAAACGACCGCCTATGATCTGTGATCAGGTTACATCAAAGGCAAGAGATTTTTTCATTTGTGCAACAGTATAAAATCGATTTTAGACTTAAATCTAGCTTAGGATAAGAATCCGTCCTAGTATATTTTGACACAACCGTAAAGCCACAGAAGATAAATTTATACAGAAGCGAAAATTCCTGATGTAGCGATGGTCAAAATTTGAGTAACAGTTGAAGTTTTTCCAGTGTTTTAAGCTTCAGAAACTTCAACTGTTACTCAAATTTTGATCATTGCTACATCAAAAGGGCCGACCGGAACCTTCGCTTCTGTATTAGTTTTTCTTCGGTAGTAAAGAATTTATCGTTTTATTATTTAACGTTACAGATATGTATATATCCCCACCACTAATAACCCATAGAACTTGATCTGGGGTTATTTTGTTTTTTGAAATAAAAAAAAATTTAAAGGTATTTTATAAGTAACATTTTTGCAGTAGGAAAACAAACAAATTTATATGTATAATATTATCAGCGTCAATATTAAGCAAGATAAAAGTAGTTCCAACAAATATTAACATTCGCGAAACTTGTTCTAAAATCCCATATTAGGTGTACTTCTGCCTAACTCTTCGACACACGTAACTGCAGCGTTTTATTATTTTAACAAACGTAAAGTGTATGCTTACATAACGACTAACATTCATTACCTCTGCACTTTATTTGTCTAGTATAACCATAACTTTATTTAAAATACTAGTCATTTTACTAATCAGCAGTCTTAGAACGTACGAATTTACGACCATTAAAGGATAATAATTCCTTTTTTAAAAGTTATTATTCTCACTTAGATGTGTTTTTTTACTGACCTTAAATCCAGTAGCGTAACAAAAAGAACGGAGTTTGTCAAAAACATTATTATTTCTGTTAGTGCCAAAATTTTTAGGTAGGATAGAGCACTTGTTACTTATTAACTTAAATAAAGATACATTTTAAATTACAAAAGATAATTTGACAAATCAAACCTTTCTGAACATGAATCAGATTTAGGACACAAAATTTAACTTTATTCAACTGTTTAAAAATTCAGAACCAAATAACATAAAAACACAATTAAATTGGATTTGTATTAAAATAGTGGTTTTATTCCCAACCGATTTTCTTTTATTGTAATAATGCCAAAAATGTAATATATTGATCATAAAAGGAAAGTTTTCTTCAGCGATGTGAAAAAAAAATCAATTAAACCTAATTTTCAACAAAAATTGTTATGGCTATCAATAAAAGTTAGCAACAATTTTTTTTCATTTATTTTCGTTTATCATCCAATTTGATACTTTGCATCTTTTCTCCAAATTTCTCTAAATTGAATTTTCTAACTTGATATTTTCCTTCTTCTTTAAAAATCTCCAATTGAATTTTCTAACTTATTATTCCCTTCTGCTTTAAATTTCTTTTTATTCCAAAACGTTTTCATTTGTATTTTAAAATTTTAAATACATTGTGTCCATGGATGGGGTTCACAAGAGGAGAAACATTTATTTTTGGATTTATGGAAAAATGTCATTCCTGATAAAAAAAACTAAGGTTTTATCATATCTGTTTTATTTTATAATCAATTTTCTAGATTCTAAACTTGATTTTTCTCTCATTTTATGGGGGTTTACAATAAGCAAAACTATTGATCAAGACTGAAATTTTTTGATAAAACCAACAATAACAATTTTTCTTCTTTTGTAAACAACATCCGTGAACACACTGTACACATCATTCAATACCATTTTTTCTATAAAAACATATCATGACATTTTTTTTATATCTGACATCTGTTTATTATTCTCATTTCATCTGTTTTTCTCTTAAAATAAATTTTTTTTATTACTTGATAAATTTAAGAAAAATTTCTTTTAATAGCTTTTGCATCTTTTACCATTACTTATTACTTGAATAACCAAAATTTTCTTTTAATATAATTTCCCAATTTAAATTGTTAATAATTATAATAATAACGATGTAACAATAAAAAGAATAAGATTTTCTTATATTCTATAATTGTTGATTTGACATCCTTTTATATACCAATTAATATCAATAAATTCTTAAAAATATCAAACTTTGTTAACAATTAACTTATATTTATAGAATTCAAAAATTCATGTAGAGTATTTCATTATAATATTTATAATTTTGTTGAACTAATACCACGTACCAATCTTTAACCGAAACATGGGCGTACCATCCAGAAATACAAAATTATAAATTATAAAAGGAATAAAATCATTCCACAAAACAAATAACACATTCTTATATGTTTTGTAACCATAAGCATCGAAATTATTTCATCAGAAGTTCTCCGGGAATATTTAAAATTTTATAAAAAAATAGATGTATTAAATTTTAATGAACAATGTACTGTTACCAGATGCCATTATAAATAAGATTATTTTAAATAGGTATTGATACTTGTACCATCCGAAAATAACGGCATATTACATGTGCAGTGTCATTCTTAAATCGTCGAAGGTACCAGTCTTGTATATAGTTTTTAATAACAATACTTAAAAAAATATCTAAACTATCTAAACATGAAAATCATGGATTAAAATAATTGCGGCCATCTTGGAATTATAGGACTCGCGAGGACCAAACCCTTTGACTCTACTAAGAAGAGTGAAAAGACATTGATTTAAAAGCGAATATTACTAAAATCGATATTAAATTTATAAAATGAATTAACTTAAAAATGGTTTTTATCCCATGATAAAAATTTTCGAGCGCCAATGTACGTTCACCTCAGTTGCGGCCTGTGGGTGGGTACGTTATGAGATCTTTAAGGTCAATCTGTCAAAGAAACTGTTATTAATGATCGATGTAAACCGTGATTTGAAGATCTAATAAGTGCGTCTTAAACCGACCCTAATTTTATGCATTATACCTGGCTTGACGTTCAATAGACCTTTTCGGCACGTGCGTCTCGAAACGGGACCCTTGGCCAGGGTGTGTTCTTAATTTTAAGGGTTGTTCGAGGCACGCGCCATATATAATATTGAATTACAACAATGGGTTTGAACCTGTTAAGGATTCTTTATCCGTTTACGGGATAGTTACCGTACAGGTCCTATTTAGTATATCTAACCTGTTAAGGGTTGAATACCTACTTATTTAGATCTGTTAAGGATTAAATTACCTTGTGGGTTTCTTTTTTTATAATTTAATTTTTTATGATTTTTTTTTATTTTTAATAATAGATAGATTGCAATAATTAGAAATTAGTTTAATAATTTTTTTAATTAAATTCAATTAAACACTCAAGCACTTTTATGTGCTAAAAGAAAAATAATACTTAATGTATATACACATGCATATTTATACACATACAGTATAGTTACATATACAGAGTGTTTGTGGTAAAATATATATTTAATTTTAAGATTAAAAGTCTTTATTAACTCATTCTCTACATTGTCTATTAACGGCCTAGTACTTTATCTTTACCCCTCCCCCCACCTTGACCAATGGTATTATTATATCGAAGTTTCGTGTCAATCGACCTAGTAATTTTCAAGATGAACTTTGATCCTTCTATCTCCGGCCCCCTAGGGGTGACGGGCCAAAAATCATAGTAGCAGTTGCCCTTGAGCTAAGGTGTCTGGATGTATACAATATATGGTGCCTGTCTATCATGCACAAAGTGTACAAAAAATTTCAAATAATCGACAAATGTACACAAGTCTTATTGAATAGATCAAAGCTGATCGAATGGGCCAAAATCGGGATGGAAGGACCAAATATTTTATTGAGTTTTTCTTTTGTTAAGCTTATAATTCAAATTTTTTGATTAATCCGAGTTTTTATACAAGGTAAATCATTCTACAATTTCATGATTGGAATAATATAGATAAAAATATTTGACCGGCTATAAATGAAAAATATCGGCTCTATCACCCCAGAACTTTTCCGGCTCGGGTTTGGAGAATAGGATTATTTATTTTAATTACAAAATACTATTTCTGAAAGGGATCTGTACACCAAAATCCAGGTCCACATTTTTAATATTTAAAATTGTATGCGTAAAAAACAAGAATCAATGTCGTACCTGAGGACTTTCTACAATTTAAACCAAAAATGAATGGTCGTACTTGTGGCACACACCATTATTTCATACCAAAATTCAGCTTGATTGGTCAAAGTGTTCGGCAACTATTGTGGATTACACACAGACAGACCTCATTCTGAAAATGGTCTCAAATCTTCTCTGGGACCTCAAATTGGATATTACCATTGATATCACCATACTTTTCCGAGGACCGGAAAAATTAAAAAAATCATTAATATTTGGGTCTCTTAGACTTTTTTAAACCAATAGTGTCCATCTGTAAATCGCGATCAGTGCAGGGTTTAGTTTGCTTCGTCAAACGTTACAAATACTTGCTAATTAGTGTTATATTTTTAGTTAACAAGGAACAATTATTTGTCAATATCAGTGGCGTGGTGTATCGTGACTACAAAAAGTGCGGAGACACGTACCCATACATTTAGTATTTTCTTCACTAGGCAAAAATTTTGCCTGAGGAACAACAAGGTATAAAATATGCAATTACGTATTTGAACTGAAAAATATTAGCACTATATTTTTAAAATTTAAAAACCTAAAAAATATGGAAAATAACATGGGAAATCGCAAAGGTCCATTCTGTTAATTTTGTTCAAATTCAAGGTCACCCGTGACGTCATCAGACCCCACTAGACGAGTCTCAAACATCTTTTAATAGGTCTCAACAGATTTTGATCAATTTTGATCCGCTTCTCATCAGACGTTAAAAGCTGTTCAAGACTCGTCTAGTGGGGTCTGATGACGTCACGAGTAACGTCAGACAAAATTACCAGAATGGACCCTAGCGACTTCCCATGTTATTTTCCATAAGGAGTCCGCCAGAACTGTCATACCTATTCTACTAACGGTCTTTGGTATAAAATGTTGGTAGTTGGAAGTTTCTCCCGAACAACAAATTTATTTGTCCATTTTTTCTTTATTTGGGTTTTGTATCTAGGGTCCCACCTGCAGTATTTTAGTAATAATTAGGATACTCTTTTACATAATTACTATCTGTGGTCCCGTTATGCTACCTTATAGAGCCCCAGCTATTATATCTGTTAATTCGGAAAGCTCCTATTTATCTTAGGATATAAAAGATTGAATAAACCCCCAGATGAGTAGAGCTGCCCTATTGTTATTTTTCTATTTTTATGGCCCAATTTCGGAAATATTTTAAAACCGAATGGTTTAAATTAGCTTTTGGATAATATCATTTATAACTTTATTAATTAGTCAATGAATAGCTAAAATTCAATTCCGTGGTAGCTGTAACAAATATTTTACATTAATAAACATCATCACCAACGTTCCATCATGTTATATTAATAAATGAAACCAAACATTTTAAATAAATTATCATACATTTAATTAATAAAAGCTGTCACTGGCAAAATCATATAAATTATTTTATAGTGTATAATATTATTATATTGAAACGATTTTTTAAATTTTATTTATTTTGTTAAATTAATTAGTCTTGATTTTTAATATGTTTAAACTTATTCTTGTTTTGCGTGTAACCGTTTTGTTAAAATTATTTCCCACCTCTATCAGACATTGATGTCGTATATTCTCAAATACGGTAAATTAATTCCAGATATATAAAAGTGACAAATTATCGTGTATTTTTAGTATCTCGTAAATAAAATTTGAGTTTATATAGCTTGAGAATATACATTGTTATCCTTTCTTAAGTATCCTTATTGAAGTAAATAAAAATAAGAGAAAAAGAAAAAGATGAATCGGGATTTTCCCAGTTTCGTTAAACTTAATTCTATTCGTTTTTTTTGTCTGTTTTCGCTCTTAGATTTAGAGGATGATACGTATTTATTTACTCCGGGCTTTTTATTTCTCGAATTACGTTACGAAGAACATTTAAATTATTTTCCAACAATTAATATAATAGTCGCTAAGCGAGAAAGTGTAGTACCGGTATACAATATAAGACCAGGGCGAAAGCGCCAAGAGGAATTAATTTAGGCCGAAGAGCGATAAAGGTAAACTGTGGTGGGGATTTTTACCTATAGTCAAAACCTTAAAATATATATTGGTAACTTCAAATAAACAAAATTTTAATAAAAAATTGTCTTCCTTCCAAATTTTATTTTTTTTTAAAATTTTGGTCAGTTAAAATATTTTTTATACAATTTAAAAGATTTGTAAACTACGGCAACACTGCTAGGTAGTGTTTATATGTGTAGTGTGTACTGGGCTTGGATTTTCGAACCAGTGAAAGATTGCATTGTAACGAAGTTACTTAATTACCTTGATAATTAAAATATTTAAATTATATCGCGCACGGCACTGAGTTAGAATTAACTTAAAACTATGGGAAAGGCAACCTTATTTCTAATATAAGGTCCGTAGTACCAGTTGAACGTCCGCCCGACAGATGGAAACACTTGGGTCCGTGCTTCTTGGGAAGCCGACGAAATTCTTATCGAGCATCACGATTCAATCCGTTGTCATGAGTTCCAGTTGCAATCCCAAGTTCGAGCCAGTGTTGCCAAATGTACCACAATTGTGCCAAAAGTGGCACCTCCAGCTCTGGAGTGGCACTAGAATAGGCACTATTGAAAAATAGACGAAAACTAGCACTATTTTATTCTATGACATTTTTCACCTGGTCCAAAGATGGCTAGAAATTAATTTATTCTTCAGAAAAGCTTAGAAATGTTTGAAATTGAAAACATTAGAGACAAGGTAATCTTCCTCTGTATGCAATTAAAATATAATTTTTTAATGACAGCTCACAAGAAAATAGACATCAACAAACTTTGGTTTGATCAACATCAACGTCATTAACTAGGTACCTACTTTCAACCAAAACCAAAATGTCCGAAGTCTTTACCCGCTTCAGGTAGATGTCACGCGCGTCGTGCATATTTTTCACTTACAGAGGATAGGGGCCACTCCCCCCCAACTCAAAGAAAAAGAAATCTGTAACTGTAACACGACTTGAAGAATAATGTCAATTTGAGACATTTGAGTAATTTTCTGTCTCTATCTGTAACGCAATTCCCGACAAGAGAGTTTAGAATTGTTATGTATCTGTTTTTTTTTGGTAAAACTGTACGTAAGAATAGTTCTGCCTGAAAATAATCGATTTAAATGTAAAAAACCGTAGATTTCCGGTTGTTGTGTTAACCGGTGATTCTCCCGTTTTTAGTTAACCGGAGCAAAGTACTTTAGAGGTAGGTCAAACTGAAGAGTGTGAAGCCGACCCGTACACCAGACAGAGAGACCTGACAAGTAGAGAAGGACCGTATTCAGATCCAGTTCATATCGAGCCGTCAACCGTCCCAACGAGTTGATTACAGAGAGTACCGACCGTCGTGTGTAGTGTCCGACCGATCCCGAGGATATTCGGAAAATTACACACTTTTCTTCCTACGCCTGATTTTGGTATGAACAAAAGTTAATTTTATTTAATGAATTTTACTCTATTCTAGCAGCGAATATCCATGTACTTAACCCAGGTACTTAACTGACGCAGCCCGGTCGAATTTTCCTTCACACTATAAACGAAAGGTGGCGCTCGAAGCAATTTGAAACCTTGACGATGGCACCAAAAGAACGCTTGATAAAACAGAGCATTACAACATTATTTCTCCTATCTTTATTCATATCATCATTAGCTTGGTCTGCATCAGACAAAAAGTTAAGTGATGTGATAGTTCATCGATTGGAGAACAAGATCTCTGATTTTTCTCCCTATATCTCGTGCGACGACCTAAATATTGATAACTTTTGTACTATTTTTAGAATAGCAATAAAATTTTTTCAGTAACTGAAAATAAGACTTTTTTCAAACTTGACACACTTTCATAAATATTTTGACGACTTTTAGCTAAGAAAAAAACACTTATAAAACGGTTTTGTCCGTATGTTAGCCTGATTCAACTCGAGAACGGAGAGAGATAGAGACAAATGGCAATCGATTCAGCATCGTTAGAAACCCCTAAAATGATATTAATATTTGACCTATTTTTACTTTCCCGCTACTTACATCATATATAAGGTATATACCTATATAGAAATTTATTTTCGTAACTTTAAATTTTCGAAAACTGTAAATTGCGGCAAAAATATTGCCGTTTCTCACTTGTTTGTAATGTTGACATTTCTGTTTTTATCTCAATAAATAAAAATAAGATTAAGTTCAAACTTCGCCATTTTCTTTATTATGAAAAAAATATATTATAAAATTTTTAAATACTTTAATTTCCTTTAATGATTTGTATAAATTTCAGCGCGGCCCTCACACTATTTTCACTCACTTGCCACAAATGCGTTTGATAAATTTTCTGGAAACTCTCCTATTATCGTATTTGCTTTAAAAAAAAATCCGGATGGCCGCATGTAGCAAAAATAAATTAATGTTTTTGAATTTTATGCGCATGAAAATGTGAAAAAAGACATGTCATTGCTTAATCCCGAATTTGGAAAATTTATTTTTGAATTCCATTATCGATTTCAGACTTTTGAAACACGAAAGACCGTTTCCAGACTTTTGAAAAACGCTGTATAATTTTTACAACTATTTAATTTATGTCTATAAAATACCTAATTTATTAGTAACAACAGTATTGCCAAATTCAAAAATACGATCAAAATTAAAATTCAAGCAGTGTCGTATAAAGAGCTGCTCTTGGTAAAAAAAGTCAACGATTTTTTTTGCTGATGTGTGACTTTTAGATCAAGTTTAGTAAACTAATATATAGATTGATTTGCTACTATAGATAGAATCTCTTATTTGGGTTGGGTTCTATAAAAAATTAATAATAATAAACATTATAAATTAATTAAAAAAAATTAAAATCTTGTATAATCCTGTTATTGTGATTTCTTCCTCTATCTCCTGTCCAAACTTTATTTTTATATCTTAACGTTTTTTCTTGGTTATTGTTACCTGACTTCTCTAATCTATATTTTCTATAACTGCCTTTATTTTTTGTAAATTGTCTTGTATTTGATTATTTATTTTGTAATTTTTCTTTTTTTTATACAAATTATATAATTAATGTATTGGTATATTAATTTTCTTTTTTTTTTCATATCTGTACATATCATCTCATACATAAACCATTTCGTAATAATAATCTTCTAAAATTTGACATTCAATCATAAATTATCAAAATTGACAAAATTCTGTTTATTATTTTTCTTTTCATTTGTATTTTTCCAAAAAAAATATTTCTAACTTGATTATTTTACAATTTTTTTTATTTTTTTTTAGATTATAAAATTCAATAATTCATACAAATTATTTTATTACAAATATATACGAACTTTGAAGTTATTGGAAATAATAATTTATATATTTTTAAATAATACTGTTTGGGAGCAATATTTTGTCAAGTATTTTAGGTTAAATCGTCATATTTTTTGTCAAGAATTCTCCAATTACATTATGAACAATTATTAATGAACCACTCTGTATATTATTTTAATATTCTCCTGGACAATTTTTTTTTAAATTAATATTTTAATTGAACATTTACTCTCTGTCTATTTGAGCTGGGATCTTTCTGTTTATATTGTTGATAATTTAAGTTTACTTGTCAGTATTAAATTTTTTTATATTAATTTTATAATTTTTTTTTTATTATAATTATTATCAATATTATATGATAATATAAATATAAAATAACTGTATATAAATTTTGAGATTTTTTTTGTATTATTTACTGTTTAATAATTATAACATTAATATAAAAAAATTTAATACTGATAAGTAAACTTAAATTATCAACAATATAAAAAGATCCCAGCTCAAAGAGAGTAAATGTTCCATTAAAGTAATTATTAAAAACATTTTTTAAGTAACTAAAAATTAGAATATGTCCGTGATTGACAGTTTTTTTTTAAAAATTCATAAATTTTATGCAATACACCAAAGAAATACTAAAAAAAAAATGAAAAACAAATTGAGTATAACCGAGGAAATTTTTTTTTATTTCAATAATAAACGTTGGGCGCCATTTGTTATAATATTCTCCTATAGAATATTTTCTAACTGTTGGACAAAATAAATTTATGTTTGTTATTCAAATTCAAAAAACTTACCTTGGCCATACTCAATTTGTTTTTCTTTTTTTTTAGTATTTCTTTGGTATATTGCATAAAATTTATGGATTTAAAATAAAACTGTCCATGTATCAGTGAGTAAAAGCTTAATTTAAGTTTTTTATATTGGAAGTTATTGTAATTTATGTAAAAGTTTTTTTATTATATTTGATTATTTAATTAATAAACAAATTGATTATTAAACAGTAAATAATAAAAAAATTCTCAAAATTTATATAATAATATTGATAATATAATTAAAAAAATCTGATGTGGCCAGCACATGACCTCTCGCCATTTTTGAATCAAAAATTTACAGGTTGACACAAAAAAGTATGAAAAAAAATTATATTTTTGTAAATCTGGCAACAATGGCAAAAGTTTAGAAAATTTTAATGAGATGAAAATAAACTGTAGGGTATACAAAATATATGTGTAAAACTTTATTGCCGTTTTCTATAATAATGGCGTCATCACCCATAGCAACTGCCACTTCCGGTTGTGCGATTGGCACCAAAATCTAATCAGATCTAATCTAGGGTATCAGAATCCTGTATGCAAAATTTCAAATTTTTTTATTCAGTAGTTTTTGAGTTATCGTTACTACAACATCCATCCAAACACACACACACACTAACACACACACACACTAACACACACACACACACACACACACACACACACACACTAACACACACACACTAACACACACACACACAGACATCATCGCGAAAATATTAAAATCGTATTCTAGGGACCCCAAAACGTGTTTATCCATTGAAAACTCACTACCCAATTTTTAGCATGATTCCTATACCTCTCTTATCTGAAGGGCGAGAGGTAAAAAATAATTATAAAATTATTATAAACAATATAAAAAGATCCCAGCTGAAAGAGAGAGAGAGAGTAAATATTCAGTTAAAATAATTATAAGTATAGCCGAGGTAAGTTTTTTAATTTGAATAATAAACATAATTTTATTTTGTTCAACAGTTAGAAAATATTCTATAGGAGAATATTATAACAAGATATAACGATACGCTTATTCTATTTTTCTATTAAAATATAAATGGTTCTGTTCTTTTGTTAAATTTTAATACAATTAAAGAAAACTATATAAACAGATAAAGATATTAAAAAACTTCGATTTATCCATTCTTAATCAAACTAAGACACGCTTATTATTAAAGTAATTCTATTTCCCGGAATAGTTGGGTTTTTCTGAAGCTTTGACGAATCGACCTCAGTTTTGATTACCGAAGTTAACTTGTAGACCGAAAGCTCGCGTGTCTGATACCAGCGGCACGCAAACCGTGCTTGTGGCCCTTCGTGTATCTCTCTGCCGAGGACTCGCCCATAATATATCGATAGAAAATGTCCTGACCCAGTTTTCGCACTCAATTCATGCTGTTATATCGTTTACCAGTTACGAAAATAATGCGTTTATTTATTTATTTTTACATGTTACATTTTAAATTAAAGAATGTAATACTTTTCCTAAAATCCTCCTACCTGTTTGAATATTTCTAGTATAGGAAAAGTGGAATGGAAGTAATAAAATCAAGTGAGTGGAAAAGCAATAATTCGAACGGTTTGAAGTGCTTATGCTCGAAAAGAGCATTAAAATCGGAAAGAGCGCCATTCAGTACCCTGCGAGACAATACAAAATGAACCGCATTTATAGAGAAACGAGCTGCATCCGGATGAAATATCACCGAAAACGGATTGTTCCCGAGTAGCGAACGAGTTAATAAACCTGGCGGTGTAGTTTTTGCTCGAAGGGCCGAACAGGGAGCTTATTAGTCTGGCAGCCACGCTCGGAAAACCCTATATAAAACGTTCGAGAACAACCCAGGGACTCATCCATTATAACTGCTCGTTATTTGCTATCACTTCGCGTGGATGTCACTTATCACGTGTACCCACTGCATTAGTCGCTGCACAAAAAAGATTAAATTATAAACTGCTCGTTTGGGACTATTCCACTTTAATCTTATAGATCAAATTCGAGCTAAAATTGTACATTAAGAGCTTTTTTATTTCATCACGCTAACTCAAACATTAACCGAACATATTAAAAAAGAAGACGAGACTAATGAATGATTTTAATTGGCGCCAATGAAAAGATATATATTTTTAAAAAGTGTTTTATCAATTTACTTTGCGTAATTATAAATTTTAGTGATTAAACTCAAATTTTTTTATTATGGGCTCGTTCCACGAATAGAATTTAAAATATATCAGAAGTAGAATATAAAATAAAAAAAAAGTTTTGGACGCCAGTCAAATTGATTTTTTGATGTAATTATAAACAATTGACAAACAAACTATGATATATTTCAAAATCCGCTCTTTCTTTTTTTGTGTTAAGGAAATTAAACTCAAATTAAATGTTATATTTGTTTATTTCACGAAACAAAAATTCCAGATCTTTTCCTTGGCTTTAAAAAAAAAACTTAGCTTTTCTTGGGGTTCCTTTAATCTTTCTTCTCCAAAAAAAACTGTAGTCCAAGAAACTTGCTCCAAAGGAAAAACTAAAGAAACTGTAGTCCAGTAAACTTGGTCCAAAGGAAAAACGAAGTCCAAAGGACCAACTGAAGTCCAGAGGAAAAAAAGTAATTCCCAGGAAAAAAACCCTAAAAGTTCACATAAAGTAAATATAAGATAAAAATCTGATAAATTTGAAAAAGAATATAAAACGATGATAAGATTAAAATGAAATACATGAATTTTACATCAAAATATGAAATATAAAAATAATTAAAATTATTAAGACAATCTGTAAAAACAAATTAAAACATAGATTCTCTTTCTGTAAAACGAGACACAGACATCAGATAATTTATATTATTGTAATAAAAAAAAATAAGATATGAACTTTTGAGTAAATATAACAAAAAAATATATACCGGCATTAAAGCAATTAAAAATAACAGTAAATCAAAGTTAGAAGCGTCGAAATAATTAATAATGATATCAAAGAATTTTAGTGAAAATATAATATAATAAAAACTTACCCTATAAGATGAGGGAAAAAGATAAGAACATAATTAACATGGGAAAGACATTTTATAGGAATACCAAGAGAAGAGAGGGACATGACGCGAGGAAATAAGAAGGGGACATCAAGCGAGTATGAAATTAAAATATATTGAGTAGAGGAATAATGAAAATACAGGGTGGCACAAAAAAAAACGTAACACTATGACTATGTTTTTGCTATCGAGAAAATTAAGTTTCAAAAAATATATATAGTACGAACGTAAAGTATTGTCCCCTTTTTTAGACTTCGCGACTCGACATAATTTTCAGTACATTTGGGTGATCGAAAAAATTTCCCGTAATAATTAAAGTTCTAGTGGTATTATAAGTGAAAATTTTCTATCCCATAATTAAGAAAACCAAAAAATATATTAAAATTAACTTTTCTACTCCTTTATTAGTAAATTGCTCATTATACACTATTTGTTAAATTAGTAAATTCAGTTGCAACTTCAAAATTGAATCACAGCTGGCGTCTATCATTGTCACTATTGACATGTATAATTAAAGATTGAAATAATTCATCACTCTTTCTTATTTGGGCAAAACTGTTGAAACATTCTAATAAAAAGTTTCTGCAAGTGTCAAAAAGATGTTGTAAACATCAAAAAAACTTGTTCAGACATGTTGAAAAGATATGTGAGAACTGTCAAAAGATGTCAAAAGCCACTATAAATAATAAAAAGGTATTATAAACCTTTAAAAAGCTTAAATTGTTCAATTGTTGAAAATATATTTAAAATTGTCAAAAATATGTTACAACTGTCCAAAAAATTGCAGAACTGTCAAAAGATGCTATAAATGTCAAAAAGATATTATAAACGTCAAAAAATCTTAAATTGTTTAGATATATGGAAGATGTCTACAACTGTCAAACTGTCAAATGATGCTGTAAGTGTCAAGAAGATGTTATAAACATGAAATAAGCTTAAAATTGTTTATATATGTTGAAAAGATGTCTAGAATTGTTAAAACATATTCCAGAACTGTCAAAAATAAGCAATAACTCTCAAAAGATGCTATAAGTGTCAAAAAGTTGTTATAATCTGTTTAGGTATGACGATAAGATGTCTTAATGTGTCAAACTGTCACAACATATGGCAAAACTGTCAAAAGATGCTTCAAGTGTCAAAAATGTGTTATAAATGAGAAATTTTAAGAGATTTGTAACGAAATGATAATTATATTAAAACAAAATCGATACATACATTCCATGAATGGAAGAAAGAGCCTATTGAAGGTTATAAAAATTTCAAAATAAACATTAACGAACTTACTACATTTACAAAGGAATATATCAATTTAAACAATCTTATTCCTAGGTAAGGGGTATTTTTTTTAAATAAACCAAAATATTTTAAGTACATTAATTTGTGTTATTATTTGGTAGACAAGTAGTATAAAATAATCGGTACTTAAATACCAGTTCAATTTGGCATTGACAAGAATGACAGATAACTTGTCATTTCTTTCGACAAGAATGACAGATACTCTGTCAATTCTTTTGACAAAAGTGACAGATATTCTGTCAATTCTTTTGACAGCAGTGACAGATACACCGTCATTCATTTTGACAAGTTAGACAGATACACTGTCAATTATTTTGACAAGAATGACAGATTCAATTCTTATCAAAATACTTCTATTGAACTAATCTGAAAATTTTGGCAAAAAGGTCTTCAATTTAATTGTTTTGTTGACTACTTTTACTCAAATTGGTAAGCCTAAGCTCTAGCTAATTTTTAAGTGCTAATATATTAATACAACATCTCAAATAGTGCAAGAAGCTAAAACAGCTACAAAAGTTTCATAATTTTACAATGAATTACAGCTAAATTTGTTTCAAAAAAATTTGAAGTTACAGAAACTTTTTATTAAGAACAAAATTTAATTTTGTATGTATAATATGACAATTTAAACACTCAAAAAATAAGTGTCGTAAATAATAAAGTATGGTACATTAGTAGTATAGTAATGCTGATACTGGACCACGGATCTTGACCTTGATATTGAACTTGAGCTTGACATTGACCATGACCTTTACTTGACCTTTTCTTGGGCTCGGCAAAAACGAACACATATGACCATTAAATTTGTCGAAAAAATAGGTGTAAAAAAAGTACAGTACATTACTTGATTTGTAAGGCAACGCACTCATAGAATTAAGTTGCTCGCTGTTATGCGGCTCGTACACAAACTTTCCACTTGTGCGTAATATGCTTTTTACAACTCTTGTTATGTAACATGAAAAGGGAATGAAACATGCCAAGTGGAAAGCAAAATTTGTAATCTTGAGAACAGGGAGAGACCAAACTGATTAAAACTAAAAAAATGTTTACAGTTGTAGTCTCTTCCTATCGTCACAATCACAATTTTTTACCTACAATTTTGAAAATATTTGCTTATATAGTATATTTTTTGCTCTTTCTATCTACAGAACTTTTGAAAAATGTCGACAGTTTTTTTGTTACTGGTGCTAAACCATATGTAAACTTTAAATTATAATTCAAATATTGTTTCTAAAGCTAACAGGAAAAAAAATTATCGTAAAATTACAATAATAACTTAATTCCATTAAAAAGAGAATAAAACATCCTAAAACTGGGAATTTTTTCAAAATTTTTAAGCAAGAATTGTGAGCTTGAGAAAAGGGAGAGACCAAAATGAGGAAAACTAAAAAAAATCCTTACAGTTGTGGTCTCTCCCTATTCTCACAATCACAATTTTTTATCTAAAATTTTGAAAATATTTGCAT
The DNA here is from genome assembly GCA_963243735.1 of Neocrepidodera transversa. Classification (NCBI taxonomy): domain Eukaryota; kingdom Metazoa; phylum Arthropoda; class Insecta; order Coleoptera; family Chrysomelidae; genus Neocrepidodera; species Neocrepidodera transversa. The sequence goes on from OY725343.1 coordinate 17,809,681, forward strand.
ATATAGTATATGTTTTGCTCTTTCTATCTACAGTTAGCATTTTTTAAATATGTCGACAGTTTTTTTGTTACAGGGGTTAAACAATATGTAACAAAAAATTTTCAATTCAATTTTAGACTTTTTTTCTAAAGCTAAAAAATATAAATTATTAGGTTACTGACAAAAACTTTCATTAAACTTTCCATTAGTTTGATAATTCGTTTAATTTGAAACTGGTGCAAAAATAAAGTAAAGCAAACTCATTCTGTACAATTTTTGGTTCTCTTATCAATCATATCACATTACATATCTCCAGGGATATGTATAGCAGTCAAGCTGATAAATGCTCCTAATTACTCCAATTTTTATCTCAAATAATTCATTAAAATTTGTTTATATCCAATTACACTTTTCATTCTTTTAATTTTTCTTATTACTCGTAAAACATTTAATAGTGTAGTTGATTGAGCCTTATAATAAAGCAAAGCCGTATAAAAGTCTGTGAAAAAGCTGTAACCGAGAAGGCGTATATACGGATTGGCTAGTTCGCATGCTAAAAGGTCGTCCATCAAGGCACGGCGCTGTGGACGAAATAAAAAAGTGTTTAATGTCGTTAGAATGGCATTAGGTGACCCAGTTAGAGTGCTCCCGTTTTATTTTACTAATGAATGGGCGTGTAGGGCCAGAAATGGAATGGCCCGACGACCAACGGTCGAGATTTCCGATGGGTAATAATTGCTACGAAGAAAATCCATTCAATATCCGTTGAATTTATTTCTTAACATTAATATATTTTCTTTTTTTTTCAGGTACGTAATTTTTCTCAAGTATCTTTAAATGGTGAGTTACAATATACATTATTATTATTTTATCACATTTCTACCTCTTAAAAAACTGTTTATTCTTTTAGAATTCTCCCTAAATTGTCTCGAATTTCCTTTTTACTCGAGTGAGCAAATGGTTTTTATTCCTGTAAGTGTTTTTATAAAAAATATTTACACCGCTCTCAATTTTAAATTATATAAATTTCATTCAACCATATTACATTAAATTGTTTGTAAATTGCTGCCTGTGAATGAATTTTTGTTCGTTCACAATGTGGACCAATTAAATATAAATGTCTGAAGTTTGGCCGCATTTAACCCTTATATATACATTTAAAATAAAATTACGACGTTACCGTCTGTGCCTTTAACAAAAATATTATAATATTTCCGTAGTAAGAAAAGTTTTTGCGAAAAATCCACATAAAGTTTCAGAGGCGAGCATCACATAACTTTGCAGACGTAAATTTGCTTATAACACCTCGCTTGGGAGCACTTACTACTAATTATACAACCTCTTATACGCTCAAGAGCGAAGGGTTGCATACCGAGCCCCTGAAAGCGTGATTGTTATTAAAGGTTTTAGTACGGGGAAAGCACTCTTTTAACTCTAGCTAATATTATGGCAAAATGTCGAGTTATTTAACTAAAACTACTAAGCACAAAAAAAACTTTTTACTTTTATAAATATAATTCGCATATATTTGTAACGTACAGACTTAATCCTTAGGCTCACGATACTGCCTTGGAGTACGACAATAACGTACAACAAAATTGTACAAATTTATCTAAAGTTGGCATTCATATCCAATACACACAGTCAAAACTGGTTATTATTATTATCTCAAAATTGCTACCATTTGCTAAAGAGAGCAGAACATTTGTTTTTAGTTAAAATGTCTAAATGTAGTCCTAAGTACTTGACTTCAGATTTTTGGACTTGGTGTATGATTTATATACACTTTAGGACAAAGCAGTAAATGTAACTTGTGTGGATTTGTCGGCATTTATTGTTACGTTCAAATCAAGTCCGCTGCCTTGTGGAACACCTGATTTAATAAGGCAATAATCTGAGATTGAAGAGTTGACTCGGAAAAATCGTTCTTGGAGATAAGATTTAAGAAGATACATTTGGCTTGATAAATGGAGTTTCAGTTTATAAAGAAGACCTTCATGCCAAACCTTGTTAAAGGCTTTCCACACGTCAAGAAATACAGATCCACAGATTTCTTTTTCCTCTAGATAACTTTTTATTTTATTTACAATACGATGACATTATTGCACTGTCTAGTAGTGTTGACGAAGTCCAAACTGGTTTCTCAAACATAATTATTGGGGCGTACTTCTACTGTATGGAGTAGTACCATAACCGTAAGATACTATTGTAAATTTTCGTAACTAAAACGACAGCTTTCCTGGGCAGTGCATATTTTAAGGGATTTCCACTGGGGGACACAAGAGGGTCTGGGACTAGGCAGAGTCGGACTGGACAGGGCGGCAGTTTCAACATTTTTAAGCAAGAGTTGTGAGCTTGGGAAAAGGGAGAGACCAAAGTAGGGAAAATTAAAAAATACTTAAAGTTGTGGTCTCTCCCTACTCATGTAACAATTTTTTATCTAAAATTTTGAAAAAAAATGATAATTATAATATATTTTTTTCCTTTAGAACTACAATTAGCACGTTTTAATAACGTTGATTGTTTTATGTTCCAAGGTTTATAAAAACTAGAAATTTAGAAATAAAAATATATTAAAATAAGTTAAATACCATTAAAAAGAGACTAAAAATCGCTATAAGTGGGAACTTTTTAAAAATTTTTAAGAAAGAATTATGAGCTTGAGAAAAGGGAGACCAAAGTAGGGGAAATTAAAAAATCCTTAAAGTTGTGGTCTCTCCCTATTCTCACAGCCATAATTTTTTATCTAAAATTTTGAAGAAATTCACAGATTTTATATATTTTGTTCCCTTTACAAATATATCTAGCACGTTTTATTAACGTCGATAGTTTTTTGTTACAGGTGTTAAACAATATACCAGGTGACACAGGGGTATGGATCACTCCTTTACCTTTTTTATTTATTAGCCGATTTTTATGAAATTTTAACTGGGTATAGTAAGAGTAATTTCTGATTTTCTGATGTGTACATACAAGATGGTCGACTTCCGGTTTCGCCGAAAATGGACCCAAATTTTTATTTTTAAATGAAACACCCTGTATATTTTGATAAATTTGGATTCTACGGATTAAAATACATGTAGTCCACTAGTAAAATGTCAATTTGACATTTTTTGAAAAATAAAATTTTTTTCTCAGTATACTTTGCTAAAATTTTACAATATCAATTAAAGATGACGGAGAAGTTCACAAAAATGTTATTCGTTTTATAAAAAACAGTTTTTGACTGATTTATTAAAATTTTATTAGAAAAGCAACCGTTTTTTTCCTAGACTCATTTTTTTATGGAAGCCCTTTGGATCACCTGGGCTTTTTTGAAGCTCATTTAAATTCGAGAAAAACGATATGCTGTACACCCACTTTCTGTTATGCATTTTTTTTTAATTAAAAGAAAAGTTCCAGCTGGTTTTTTTTCAGTGTAGGTGAAAGTTCTGTCAAATTGATATTTGACTAGTGGATTGCATGTATTTTGATTCGTAGAATCCAAATTTATTTAAATATACAGGGTGTTCCACTTAAAAATCAAAATTTGGGTCCGTTTCCGGCGAAACTGGAAGTCGGCCATTTTGAATATAACGTCAGAAAATCAGAAATTACTCTTACTATACCCAGTTAAAATTTCATAAAAATCGGTTGATAAATAAAAAAGTTAAAGGGGTGATCCATAAGCCTGTGTCACCCGATATAATTAGAAATTGAAATTAAAATATTATTTCTAATGCTAGAAAAAATATCAATTATCCGTAGAATTACAATTCCAGACTTACTGATCATTTATTACTATTTTCGGTTTACACATGAACGAACATAAACTTTTTTTTATGGGATATTATTTTTTTTTAATTTAATCCTCGTTATTGTCGCGATTTTAACAAAAAAATTGTTATTTGATTGCTGACAACCGAATCTAATACTTCAAGATAAAATTTGCATAGCAGCAATGACAAAAGTGCACTAGCGCCCAACTTCGGTTTTAAAGGTTATTTTTCAATTTAAACATTTTATTATTTTAGGACTAGGTTTTTTCTTATCTTTACAACAGATCAACCGATTTGACTTAAAAAACTCGATTTCATAGCGTTCTCTCGTTCTTACACTTTGATATTCTGTATTTTCTTTCTTATTGATATATTCTACATTTTACTAATAATTTATGTTCATATATAAGCGTACATATAATGTTCTTCAAGGGATAAGAATAAAAATGCCTTTTATATCCCATAACGCAAACAATAAAATATATCATAATAAACTTAATACCATTAAAAAGAGATTCTCACGGGAAAATTTTGAGATTTGACGCTTAATTTCAACGTTAAAAAAAATCAGGCAGTGTTGCCCAGTTAACATGTTATTTTATGCACTGTTGCTGGGCAAATGTTTCAGAATTTCTTCCACAACTAGGTCATAGCCAGCTTTATATTAAGGTTTTAGTTTGTTATTTCAGTTCAAACTTCTGTAGGCGAAAATGATATAATATTGAGTGACAAATTTTTGGTTTCATCATCATTTATGTTATCATCTGGTGTAAATACATTTGCTACATGATCTGCAAAGACGCTAACTTTCTCTTTATCAGATTGTGTCCAATTTCCTCCAGGTTTTCTGATTGGCGGTACTGTTATTACTGGACTTTTAAATTTCTAAGTCATTCGCCTCAAACAATGATCATCTGGTTAATCTATTTAATGCATTTTTATTTAGAGACTTTCTTGTTCTTTGCCACTTAGTTTGAGCACTTCTATTTTTTGTTAGGATTCTCATACATATTTTTTTTTTTTTTGATTACAACTAGCTATGCGTGAGGTAGTGCCGGATTCTCCTCTGATCGCTCAGTAGAGCCAGGGGTAAATACGCTAAACCCTCCTCGGTAATTTGTCCTGGTATTCCTTGTACCCTGTTGTAGGAGTAATTTACTCCTTTTCAGGGATACTTGGAGGATGTTGCTCTATAAAGAAAACCCAAGATATTTGATTGATAACTATTTTATATTGATCTTATGATACTCCCGGAGGAGAGGCTCAGCGCGAGTTGGATCTGTTGACATCAGTGGGGTATCAGCTTATCTGATGCCTAGATGTGCATCCTCGAGGAGATCTAGGGGCTCATCCGGAAGATCATTCGCTTCTTTTAGAATCCTTAGATCCGGTTTTGGGAAGTTCTTCTTGGAAAGGTTCTTCTTAGCCTTGCATCTGTCCACTTCATCCGTAGAGTGTCCTGGGAGTGGGTATTGGAGCTGTCCAGTCTTCTCTTGACTTATCTTCCCTGGAGATTTTTGAACCTACAGACTATAGGGGGGATATTAGTTATATTGTTTATGTCATTCGAGGGAAAGTGCCAGGGGAGGTAGACACATTTCCTCAGGATCACGGTTGCCGTGACGTTAGGAGGAGGAAGGAATGAAAAATTGAGGGCTCTGTAGTCCATTATTGGGCGAATGGTATATTGATATCTCTTTGTGCAATTTTTTAATCTATGAATATAGAATTCCAAGCTACGTTGGGAGCTTTAATTTGGTGGTTTAAAATGATCATTTCATTAATAACGCTTTGATCATGTGTTCTTTTATGCAAAGTTTAAGGTAAGGTTCTCTCCAGATGACTGTTATGCCTATAGTAATAATTACAGCACTGTGTTCAGAGCTGAAATCAATCAATTGTCATAGGCTGTTTAAAGCGTTCGACTTTCATTTGAATTCCTTGAATTTGACTTTTACTGTAAAGTAGAAATGCTTAGTGCTTAATAGTAGATTTTATTATAATGTTAGATCCATAGTAGAACATGTATTTTTGTTTAAAAAAAGAAGAGCTTTAAATTTCTAATTAGTAGTGCGTTTAATTGGCATTTAATTATCTAAATGGTTATCGATTTTTAAACCCTTGTTCTTCAACTTTGTTCTAAAGATATCAGAACATGTGGTTTTGTTTAAAAAAAATAATAATTAGTGTCTTGAATTAGTATTTAATAATCTAAATCATAGCATATTTGTTTATCGATTTGTAAACCATTTAACCTAACGTGTTTAAAAAAAGTAAATTTTTAATTAGTGCATTTAATTATCTATACCATATCATACTTATAGCATAATTATTCTGCTTCCATTTTCTAAAGATAACAGAACATGGGTTTCTGTTAAAAAAAATGAACATTAAATTTTTAATTATTGCCTTTAATTAGCACATAATAATAATTGTGTTTTTCTGATTGTACTCTGCCTGGGTTAGGGTTATGGCTTTAATTTTTGACCAATTGCGTCGTGAGTGATTGGCTTTAATTTAATAAAATTTAGCATGTAGCCTAAAATTGTTTCTAATATTCTATTAATTTGAGAAATATTATTCGTAAGAAACTCGCATGCGAACGATTGTTAAAAGTGTATTCGGATATTTAAGCACCATGTAAAAAAGATTTATGGTGTAAGCCATATCGGCAAACAAATTTCTCACCCCTAATTTACGCAATCGACAACAAATTATCCGAAAAAGCCGGGAAACGATATCTGGCCGAGCGACAATGTGCTCCTATCACATAAACAATGACCTCTGCGGGCTACACAATCAGGCCAGTTTCATTAGCATAGATTTGCATCGTGCCAATATGGTAGACGTCGAGGCGCTACCGCCGTTCCCTAATTCATTGGCTGTTTCGAAACGGATGTACAACGGTCGGCACAATGCTTAAGGCACATTCTTCACTTTATGGGAGCTATTCGTCCTTCTAAAAGGATGAAAAGGATGATGGTCCGGGAAAGAACGGAATTTTTCAATGGACGGAAATTTAATATATGCGTCTAAAATGCCGGAGAACTTAATATCGCGTTCTGAGTGGTTTATGGAAAGAAACAACATTTCTTTGTTAGACTTGTTTGTAAAGATTGTTCAGGATAAAGAATAAAATACTCACGAACAGTTTTACTACTAATTTTTTAATCAATTATATTAATAATATCTAGTTTTCGACTTTCTAAACATGCTTTAATTTTCATTACAATTGTCTATTTTGATAATCCTAATCCGATATTTTCTATTGCATCTAGTATCAGCATAGATAACTTCTTCTTTGGCTTTCTTAAAACTTTTTAATTTTTTTAATGTTAATATAGTAATGATCTAAAGAATTAGATAAAAATAAGTTAAAAGAAGGTGAATATTTTGTAATTTTTGGAAAAGTACCAATAAAATACAATCAGAGGCAGAAGGTAAGAGAAAAGTAGAATCAGAATTGTAATTTGAAAATAGTACTCTGAAGAGAGATTCCAGGGAAACAAATAATTAATTCAAAAGTGAAATAAGGACTACATTACATTTTTTTCAATATTGAAAATTGTTCTAAAACGCATCAAAAGAAACAAAAAAAAATCGATGAAAGTCAAAGATTTCGAAAAAATGACAAGAAATTTCAAATTTCGGAAAATTTACAACAAAAATAAACGACAAATTTTTCAATACTTTCGATAATTCCGAAAAATTAGACACTACGCCAAGAATTTCAAGAATTTTAAAACTTTCGAAATCGAAAAGAATTCCGAAAATTAATTTTCAAAAATTATCAAAAATTTTCAAAATGAAATAAAAAAAAATTCCGTAAAATGTCAAACATTTCGAAAAAATGATAAAAATTTCAAAAGTTTAAAAAACCTAAAGTTTTTCTAAAGAACATCAAAAGATCTCAATGGAAAGTCAAAAATTTCGAAAAATTGGCCTAAAATTTACAAAAGTCTCAAAAATAAAAAAAAACAACAAATTTTTGCATAATTTAAAAAAAAAACAAAAAATTTTCAAAAATCATCAAAAACTTAATCGTTAAAAAATATCTAAAATTTTCAACAAAAAAAACGTCAAACATTTCGAAAAAATGACGAAAATTTAAAATTTCGAGTTTAAATTTGTTTCTAAAAAACATCAAAAGAAACAAAAAAATTTCGATGGAAAGTCAAAAATTTCGAAAGATTCAAAAATTTAAAAAAACGACAAATTTTTCAATAATTTCAAATGCCCGAAAAATCTGACAAATCGCCAAAAATTGCAAGAATTTTAAAACTTTGGAAATCGTCAAGGATTCCAAAAATTAAAAAAAAAACAAAAATTTTTTTTCTAAACAACATCAAAAGAAACAAAAAAATTTCGATAGAAAGTCAAAAATTTCGAAAACTTGACAAAAAATTTATAAAAGTTTAAGAGATTTAAAAAAACGACAAATTTTTGAAGAATTCCAAAAATTTCAAAAAAAAAACACATATTTTCAAGAAGAAATCAAAAAACTTCCATAAAACGTCAAATATTTCCAAAAGATGACAAAAATGTCAAATTTTGAAAATTTCAAGTTTTAAAAAATTTAAAACACGTCAAATTTTTCAATAAATTCGAAATTTTTGAAAAATTGGACAGAACATCAAAAATTTTATGAATATTAGAAATTTCAAAACATCAAAACTTCAAAAATTAAAAAAAAACATCAAAAATTTCGATAAAAATTCAACACTTAAAAATTCCAAAAAATTTAAAAATTTTGAAAAAAGTTGAAAAATTATATATTTCAAAAATTCCGAAAATTTAAAACATTTGCAAAATAAAATTTTCAACAAGAAATTTCCATAAAACGTCAAATAATTCCAAAAGATGACAAAAATTTCAAAAGTTCAAAAAAATTAAAACACGCCAAATATTTCAATAACTTCGAAATTTCCAAAAAATTGGACAAAGCGCCAAAAATTTTATGAATGTTAGAAATTTCGAAACATCAAAACTTTGGAAAACATCAAAAATAAAAAAAACATCAAAAATTTCGATAGAAAGTAAACAACTTCAAAAATTCCAAAAAATTTACAAATATTGGAAAACTAAAAATTTCAAATTTCAAAAATAAAAAAAAATGGCAAAATTTCAAAAATTCCGAAAATCTAAAACAAAATACAATCCTACGTGCGAAAGTTATACTCTAAATTTTAAATTATTTATAATTATATAATATTTGCTTTTGTGAATTAGTCTTCATAGGATCAACTTTCTGGATTTTTAGCTAAAATTAAAAAAAAAAATTTAACTTACATCTTTTTAAAAAACTACACGTTTTGGATAATTCTCCAAAGGAAAAAAACATATAGAAGTTAGTGCAGAGTTGAGTATTAAATTTTTTTTAAGAATATCGGACTGAAAAAGATCGAAAATAGATATCAAAAGATCTTAAAAAGGCAACAAAACATTTTTTTTCTACAGGGTATTTATTTCCAATATATTTAATATATGTGTTTTTTAAATTTATAATATTCAGAGTGATAATTATAATATTAAAGGAGATTTTCAACATGTTTGACAATATGTATAAATAATAAATATTTATAAATAAAAATTTGTTTTTGCCCTTTGTCCAAAGGTCCCAATATTATTCGATCAATTATACTAAAGAATTAAATACAAAAGAACCTCGTCAAATGTAATATAAAAAGAACTTCAACTTTTATATTAATAATAATAAACACTCACCGTCATATTGTTTGTCTAATCATATAATTTACTTTTACTGTTACCGGTATGTGATGATTCAATGCCATCATTTAATAATGTGTTTTAGTTTACAAATATCTGGACTTGTCTCGCCTGGCATTAATAATGGTTTAGTTTAGTTACTTAAAATATTGAAATTTTTTGTAGATGCCAAAAGGGCACTACAATGCGATATATTATAAATTATTTTAAGCTTTTGATGTGGATGTTTCATTTTAATTTTTATAGTGTCATAGTCAAATTCATGTTAGTTTTTCATATTTTCTAGGTTTTGATTGGTCGATACTATGTTGAATTTGTTTATTTGATTGTTTAATTTGTGACGTTGTTTATATTGTATTTATTTTCTCACAAAAGACTACTAGAAGGGTTATATTTTAGTTATTTATTGAGTTACTGTTATAAAAGAACTAGACTTTTTAGAATACACATTGTCTCAATTTGGAAAGAAGAATAGAAACGAACGTATCGTAAAATTTTATCCGTAAGTGCATCCTTAAACTCGGTAAAATTCGTTGAAAATGGAAGTACAAAACCGGCAAACTTTTGTGTTCTTTTGTGTCGCAACTACGTCGTCGTAGTCGTCATAGCCTCGCATTTTCACGAGGCACCGTACAAAATACGGTTTTCGAAGAAAATGTGGCAAGCACATCTACGGCAATGCAATAAGTCTTATTTAGTTCGAAATCGACGTGCACTACGAGAAAGTGCATTCTAAAGGAGTTAGTTGAGTATTCGGGAACTGTCGCTTCTATTCCTGCATCGAATCACTGGCCAATTCTGGACGTGTACGAAATTTTTGATCTTCGCTTGCAGTTAACGAGAACGTTGGACATCACGTTTTAACTGTTAGTTTGCTAGCAAAAGGGGATATATCGTAACAAAGCTTTGAAAAATCAGTTGACTCAGGATGTTTGACACCCTCTTTTTGACGAGTAAAATTTAATAAATACAACAACATTTTAAAACAAAAACTAACGGGAAATCTATATATTTGATTAAATGCAATTAAAATGTCAGTCACACAAACTAGTATCGTAAACTTTTAGGCCTTACACGAAATAAACGACACCTCGAATTCGCATACTTCCTCTTAACTACCGTTATCCCCATCAAACTTTGACGTACCACCTAAGACCGCTAGATTGAGCTGTTCGAAAAGTTCTCTACTTTGGGATATTCGATGTACATTAACGGGAATTTACTAGATTGGCTGGATCACGCCGTGAAAACTTTTTACACAACTTTCCGACATACCGTCGTCGATAAATATGGTAATGAACGATCTCCAGCTAAAGCTCTCTTTATAGAAAGCTTGTTTATTTTAATGGTCCTGTCAGAGCGCGACATCAGCTAGTCATGACTCGATGAATACTAACAGAGTTTTTAGTCTTAAGAATAATAAACTGTATCTTAAATAATTTTGCATGTCAGATATAAACTGGTAGATTACAGAAGAAATGTCAAGTTTTTTGTCGTTTAAGTCGTGTCACCGGTCGAGATTACAACTAATGGGCTTTTTAATTCTTGCAAAAAAATAACTGAATACGTCGAGACTAATACAAAGAAGAAACAAACACTTTTAAATTATTTTACACTAACAAAAGTTCGTTATATACACTGTGTACCAATAAAATTGCCCTTACGCCTGAAATTTTAATTATTTTATAAATATACGTTTTTTGCAATTATTAAAGAAGATCTAAAAATTGTTTAAAAAAATTACGTACCATCCCCTTCAAAAAACATATATAATCTACAAAAAAAATTTTAAAAAACCTGGAAAATTTAAAGAAACGTCAGAAATTTTAAATACATTGGATAAAATGTCAACAATATCAAGAGTTTCTATAAAACATACAAAATGTCTAAAAAAACATAAAATTTTTTTAAGAAAATATTAAAAATTTCTAAAAAATCACAAAACATTTCAAATTTTGAGAAATCTCGAAAATTTTCAAGTATAATAAAAAAACGCCAAATTTTTCAATAATTTCTAAAAACTGGAAAAAGAGCCAAAAATGTCAATGATTTTAAAAATATCGTAAATTAAGAAAAACATCAAAAGTTTCTAAAAAATAATCCAAAACTTCAGGGATTTCAAAAAAATCGAAAACGTCAGGGATTTCAAAAAAATCGAAAACGTCAAAAATTTTCAAAAAGGTTAAATTTCTAAAACAAAATAAACCAAAACTTATATCAAGAATTTCTAAAAAACAAAATTTTAAAAAATAACGTCAAAAAATTTCAATAAAACATCAAAATTTCGAAAAATATGACAAAACATTTCACATTTCAGGAATTTCGAAAACTTCCAAGTATATTTTCAATAATTTTAAAAATGTTTTAAATTCAAAAAATATTAATATGTTTAAAAAATCATCAATAATTTCAGGAAATTCAAAAATTTCGAAAACGTCAAAAATTTCAAAAAAAGATCCAGTTTCCAAACAAAAATTGATCCAAAACTCAGAAGAATTAAAAAAATTTGGATTTGACAAATTTCAAGAATTTTAAAAATTTCGACATTGACAAAAATTTAAAAAAAGATCACGTTTCAAGAAAAAATTTAAGAATTTTAAATATTTCGAAAACTTCAAAAACAAAGATCAAGTTTCCAAACAAAAATTGATCCAAAACATTAGGAATTTCAAAAATTTCGATTTGACAAATTTCAAGAATTTTAAAAATTTCGACATTGACAGAAATTTAAAAAAAAGATAAAGTTTCAAAAAAAAAATTATCCAAACTTCAAGAATTTCAAAAATTTCGATGTTAAAAAATTTAAGAATTTTAAAAATGTCAAAAAAAGATTAAGTTTCCAAAAAAAATTGATCCATAACTTCAAGAATTTCAGAAATTTCGATGTTAAAAATTTCAAGAATTTTAAAAATAACGACAACGTCAAAAACTTCGGAAAAATATCAAGTTACCAAAAAAAAAATCCAAACTTCAAGAATTAAACAAATTGCGATAATAATTTAGTGAATTGTAAATATTTCTAAAACGTCAAAAATTTCGAAAAAAGATCAAGTTTCCAAAAAAAATTGATCTATAACTTCAAGAATTTCGAAAATTTCAAGAATTTTAAAAATAATCGAAAGCGTCAAAAATTTCGGAAAAATATCAAATTTCCAAAAAAAAAATAATCCAAACTTCAAGAATTAAAAAAATTGCATAAAAATTTTTTGAATTGTAGATATTTCGAAAACGTCAAAAATTTTGAAAAGAAATCAAGTTTCCAAAAAAAAATTGATCCATAACTTGAATTTCATAAATTTCGATGTTAAAAATTTCAAGAATTTTAAAAATATCGGTAACGCCAAAAACTTCGAAAAAATATCAAGTTTCCAAAAAAAATAATCCAAAACTAAGAATCAAAAAAATTTCGATGGTTAAAATTTCAAGAATTTAAAAAGTTTCCAAAACGACAAAATTTTCGAATGGAAGATCAAGTTTCCAAAAAAAAAATTGATCCATTCAAGAATTTCGATGCTAAAACTTTCAAGAATTAATTGTACAAATATCGAAAGCGTCAAAAATGTTGAAAAAATATCAAGTTTCCAAAAAAAAATAATCCAAAACTTCAAGAATCAAAAAAATTTCGAGGGTCAAAATTTCAAGTTTTAAAAAATTTCGAAAACGTTAAAAATTACGAAAAAAGAAAAGTTTTCAAAAAAAACTTCATGAATTTCAAAAATTTCGAAAAAAGATCTAGTTTAAAAAAAAAAACCAAAACTTCTAGAATTAAAAAAACTTCGTGCCAAAAATTGTAAAAATTTAAAAAACGTCAGAAATTAAAAAAAGGTTAAGTTAAAAAAAAAATTCAAGAATTTAAAAAAATTCAAGAATCTTAAAAATATCGAAAACGTCAAGATTTTCAAAAAGAGGTCATGCTTCAAAAAAACTTAAAAAAATGTCAAGTTTCCAAAAAAAAATAATCCAAAACTAAGAATCAAAAAAAATTCGATGGTTAAAATTTCAAGAATTTCGATGCTAAAACTTTCAAGAATTAATTGTAAAAATATCGAAAGCGTCTAAAATATTGAAAAAATATCAAGTTTCCAAAAAAAAAATAATCCAAAAATTCAAGAATCAAAAAAATTTCGAGGGTCAAAATTTCAAGTTTTAAAAAATTTCGAAAACGTTAAAAATTACGAAAAAAGAAAAGTTTTCAAAAAAAACTTCATGAATTTCAAAAATTTCGAAAAAAGATCTAGTTTAAAAAAAAACAAAACTTCTAAAATTAAAAAAACTTCGTGCCAAAAATTGTAAAAATTTAAAAAACGTCAGAAATTAAAAAAAGGTTAAGTTAAAAAAAAATTCAAGAATTTAAAAAAATTCAAGAATCTTAAAAATATCGAAAACGTCAAGATTTTCAAAAAGAGGTCATGCTTCAAAAAAACTTAAAAAAATGTCAAGTTTCCAAAAAAAAATAATCCAAAACTAAGAATCAAAAAAAATTCGATGGTTAAAATTTCAAGAATTTCGATGCTAAAACTTTCAAGAATTAATTGTAAAAATATCGAAAGCGTCTAAAATATTGAAAAAATATCAAGTTTCCAAAAAAAAAATAATCCAAAAATTCAAGAATCAAAAAAATTTCGAGGGTCAAAATTTCAAGTTTTAAAAAATTTCGAAAACGTTAAAAATTACGAAAAAAGAAAAGTTTTCAAAAAAAACTTCATGAATTTCAAAAATTTCGAAAAAAGATCTAGTTTAAAAAAAAACAAAACTTCTAAAATTAAAAAAACTTCGTGCCAAAAATTGTAAAAATTTAAAAAACGTCAGAAATTAAAAAAAGGTTAAGTTAAAAAAAAATTTCAAGAATTTAAAAAAATTCAAGAATCTTAAAAATATCGAAAACGTCAAGATTTTCAAAAAGAGGTCATGCTTCAAAAAAAACTTAAAAAAATGCCAAATTTATTGAAAATTTCAAATATTAAAAAAAATATCCAGAATTTCCAAAATTTTAAAATAGAATTATTATTCATGGCTATTATTAAGTAGCAAAGGTACTTATTGACTTTATAATGTCTGTCCGTTTGTCCGTCTATCTCGGCGATAACTCGAGAGCGGTTTCGAATTTTGGATTTCTGTTTACAGCAATGGATAGCTATATCTTAGCTCGTTCACCTATTGTTTTCAATGATCTAAATCAACTGCAACCGTCCGTCTGTCCGGTTGTCTGTCTTTTCGTCTGTCTCAGCAATAAATTGAGAACGGATTCGAAATTTCGATTTCTGTTTTAAGCATTCGATAAAACGGTTTCGAATTTTATTACGTTCAGTGACCTAAGTCAACTAAAACCGTCTGTCTGTCCGTCTATCCGTAGCTGAGCTACTTGGATACTGTTAGCTTACTGGGTTTATTATTATTGATATAAAATATTAAGGAGTTGGTCTCGAATTACTATTTTTTATAGGAACTATTCTGGATTTAAATAAAATTTTATAAAAAAAATAATAAAATTTAGTAGAAGGGAGCATTTATCCATTTTAATTTATTTTTAATAAAATAACAAGACTTTTTTTTCACTTTTTATTCTTTTAAAATTACAGTAATGCCATTGTTTATAAAATTTCTTGGGATAATTCCCCAAATATACATATACAAGTCTGCCACTGTTTAATTACTATTGTGCAACATTTCTTTAGACATTTAGATTGAGCAGATACTAATAATATTATAAAAAATTTATTTCATATTAAAATGAAATTAACTTTACTTTTGATAACATTTTAATGAAATTTCACATTAGACAACTTTCTCGAGTTTGGCACACAACTTTTCCTTTAACTGAATTCGGTGGAAAAGCGTAAACACTCTCGAAGTTGATATAAACTAAAATCGGCAGCGTCCTCTTCAGCTATACACACGTAACAACAGTACTTGCTCTAATCCGAAACTTTCTTCAACTTTAATATAACAGCTGAATGGAAGTTGTTCATAGTCGTTGAGTAAAACAAATTTTCTCCAACTTTCTCAGTCTTCCAAGTAGATTTAAATAAAAAGGTGTCGATCTGATTGTCCTCGTAGGAAAAGTATTTGTAGGGTATGTTCAATAAGTGTTTTTTTTTTATAGAAAATTAAATTATGTTACAATACAAAAAATTAAATCCAATAAAAAAACCAGCGTTCGGAGGATATATATCAAGTGATATATATCCGATATTTAGATCCTGATATATATCCGATATAATCGATAATTTTATTTATTAAATTAAAAATGTTTTCCACCATTTTAAACATCCGAAAATGTCTCAATATGCTCTTGTACAAAAGTATAATATCAGTAGCGATTTATTCGGCTGTTGCGCAAGCATCCCCGCGCAGACTTTGGGATTCCCAGCTTCGCCACGATTTATTTTGTTATTGCTTTTGCTTATCCTCTATCCCAAATAATCAGGGTTACCGTTTTCAGTAATTTCCTACTAAATTAGTAGATTTTTAAGAAAAATAAGGGTGTTAATTTTTTTGTCCAAAATTTTTCCTCTTTTCACTTTGTCACTTTTCTGAAAATACCCCCTTTTTTCTAAAATTACCACTTTTTTCTGAAAATTACCCCTTATTTCTGAAAATTTCCCCTTATTTTCGTCATAAGGCCTCTTCCTTCAAAATTTCCCCCCTTTTCTCTCAAATACTGTCACTTTTTGTCTCAAATTTCCCCTCTTTTCTCTAAATTTTTGTCACTTTTTCCTGAAATTACCACGTTTTTTCTAAAATTACCCCATTTTTTCTTAAAATTACCTTTTATTTTTTCATTTGTTTTTTTCTCAAATTTCCCTTCTTCCTCCAAAATTTCCACTCTTTTCTTTCAAATTTTCGAACTGTTTTTTCTTAAATTTCCCCTCTTTTCTTTTAAATTTTGTCACTTTTTTTCTTGAAATTATCCCGTTTTCCCCTTTTTTTTCTAAAACTACCCATTTTTTCTCATTATTGTCAGTTTCTGTCAAATTTCCACTTTTTTTACGAAAAAATCACTTTTTTTAAGTAATTATCTTCTTCTTTCCCCTTATCACTCCATTGGTACTGATAGAAAGGGAGAGAGAGAAAATTGGAAATAAAAATCAAAGATTATATGTAAAAAAATTGGGGAAAAAGTTTGAAACTAAAAAAGTAGGGGAAAAAGGCTGGGGCGAAAAGTGGAAAAGAAGTAGGTGAAAAATTGGTAAAAAAAGTTTCAAATTTTAAATTATAAAAAAATTAGTGAAAAAGTGGAAAAAAGTTTGACACAAAGAAATAAGAAATTAGTAAAAAATGTAGGAAAAAAAGTGAAAAAAAGGAGGAAAGGGTGGAATAAAAAAGTAGGGAAAAGTGGAAGAAAATAGGAAAAAAGTGAAAAAAAAAAGGAAAAGAAGTGAAAAAAAAGATTTAAGGAGAAAAAGTGGAAGAAAAAAATTAGTCAAAAATTTATGAGAAGAAGTGGGAAAAAGTAGGAAAAGGACAATAAAAAAGTAGGGGAAAGGATAAAATAAAAAAGTAGGGGAAAAGTGACAAAATAGGGGAAGAAATGGAAAAAGTTTTAAGGGGAAAAAGTGGAACAAAAAACGTCTGACACAAAGAAATTAGTAAAAAAAAAATGTGTGACAAAAAGTGGAAAACAGTAGAGGAAAGGGTGGAATAAAAAAGCATGGAAAAAAGTAGAGGAAAAGTGAAAAAAATAGGGAAAGATGTGGAAAAAGTTTTTGAGGAGAAAAAGTGGAACACAAAGAAATTATTACAAAGTAGGGGAAAGAGGGTGGGGGAATAATGGGAAAAAAGATGGAAACATTAAAAAATTACTGGAAAAACAGGAGAAAAAATAAGTTAGGAAAAAAGGGGAAAAAAGTTTGAAACTAAAACATGTAGGGAAAAAAATGTAAAAAATATCTAAAACAAAAAAATGGGGGAAAAAATTGGAAAAAAAATTTGAAATATAAAAAAATTGGTAAAAAAATAGAGGAAAAAAGGATGGTGGAAAAATTGAAGAAAAAAATTGAAATAATAAAAATAGAGGAGAAAAAATAAGTCTGGGAAAAAGTGGAAAAAGTTTGAAATATATTAAAAAATGGAAAAAGTAGGGGAAAAGTGAAAAGAATTGGGAAAGAAGTAGAAAAAAAGTTTTAACGGGAAAAAGTGGAACAAAAAAGTATGACACAAAGAAATTAGTAAAAAATATAATAGAAAATGTAGAAAAAAAGAAGTGGAAAAAATAGTTGAAAGTGGAAAACAATAGGGAACGTAGTAGAGAATAAGTTTCAAGTGGAAAGGGAAAGCTATATTTTCTTTTTTTAATACACAGGTTAGATTTAGATGGTCAAGACTTCTTTTAATAAAATAAATATAAATAGTGTTATATTTTCTTCTTTTTTTAATACACAGGTTAGATTTAGATAGTCAAAGACTTCTTTTAATAAAATAGATTAAAATACACAGGTTAGATTTAGATAGTCAAAGACTCCTTTTAATAAAATAGATTAAAATACACAGGTTAGATTTAGATAGTAGATTTTGCTAGTTTATTATTGAAATGTTGGTAGAATACGGTTTATTGAAAACGGTAACACTGCAAATACTCCTTTCTGTGTTTCTCCTTTGTGATGATTGTTGTGTTAAGTTAGTTCTGATTTTTATTTAATATTACGCCAAAACCAAAGCATTCTGTTTGGCTGTATTTTGACTGTATTTGAACACATCAAAAAAATATGCCCAGTGATATTTATTTATTTTTTAATTATTTTTTTTTTTTAATTTGAGTTAGAATAAACGGTTTTGTTGTTTAGAACATAGGTTTTTGTTAATACTGTTTTTTAATTAAATAATTAAATTAAAAATCAGATATATATCATGTGATATGATATTTATATAAATATCATGAAATTTTCGAACCCTGAAAAAAAACTAATCTCTGGGAAAATTGTCATCATAGAAAATTATTTTATAAAAATTAAGCGGATTTATTTATAATGGAAAAAGTTCTTCCATTAAGCATTAACTTTTGCTTCTACTTTTTCGTTTGTGGTAAAGAAAAGTTGGACTTAATAAATAAATTAATTTCCATTATGATCGTTCATCTAGAATCAGTTCATTCTATACCAAACTGACATGTTGGATATACCCGGTAATCATTTAACGGTTTTTAGCTCGGCGTACTCGAATTATCTCAGTTGGCGTTACGGGGTCTAACAAAGGAGATGCCACGTCAGCCAACCGTACCGGCGATAACATCACTACTTCAATCGTGGATTAATCAATGAGATTAATTGGCCAAGACGATCGTTGTTCTAATTTGCAGATAGCCATCCGTTTGGTCGTGTGATAGAGGCAGCAGCAACTATTATGTGCTTACCCTATTTGGGTATGCACGCTCACTGCCACACACCGTGTTATCCTAGAAAGAAACAATTATTAGCGGGTATGTAAGTGCTCTCTAACAAGGCGAGATTGTTATTGGCGAACTGAACATGCCTAACATACTCTCCCATTAAGATATCGAACTAGACAATGGGGAAATTAATCTTCTAACTAATATGGAAGTCGGTTTAGTAGATACTTTTGAATTCGTCGATTATTTGAAAATTTAAATCCAACTTTTATACTCAATAATAAATCAATATTAGAGAGTTTTTAAGCCAACAAATTTTACGTCAGTTTTTGACGTTGTTATGGTTATTTTTATTAACGATAACGATTACTACGACTAGACAGTTCGGCGTTATAAAGTTAATAGTATATTATTCAACGAGCGGTAATGTAGGTCATAACTCACGTAGATGAAGTTTGCAGCACGAGCCGTAGGCGAGTGCTGTAATTCATCAAGTGAGTTATGATCATTATCGCAAGTTGAATACTATACTTTATCTACGACTATAACAATAAATACTAAGCTGCAAGTATAGAGAAAGATCTTTATTCACAATTTATGTTGAGTGTGTTATTTAGAAAGGAGTGGAAAGTCTACAGAGACGATGTTTTATATTTATCACTAAGCTCCTTAAAATATGCCAAAAGTACATTTTCTGTAAACAACTTTCTTACTTCTACAGCAATCTTGAAAAATTTTGTACACACCTTTATATTTGTTTTGTGAAGAAAAATGCAGATAATATCAAAAAAATCGATTGTGTCCCCCCAAAATTTTCCCGACGAGTATCCACGAATACTTTTTCAGATATTTAATGTTAAAGTTTCAAATTTTGACAATTTTTATTTTTAACAGATTATAGTTGGGGAAATAATTTTAACTGTTCTGAATAGGGTTTTTCAAGGGCTTTCAAATGACGTATTGCATGTCAAATTCCGTGAGATATTGTATATGTCATTTTTTGATAGTGACACTTCCGTTTGACAGATGTCGTACAAAAACTAATGGGTTCTTCTGACGGGTAACCCAAACCTATATACCAAATTTCAGCTCAATCGGATTAAACGTGTGGCTTCTATCGTGGAAGAATACACACACACACACAGACAGACAGACAGACTTCCATCTGGAAATGGTCTTATTCATCTCAGGTGACCTCAAAATGGATATTTGCATCTTTATCTCGAAAATTTTTTTTAGCTTGTTCACATGGGGAAAAATAGGAAAAAAAGAAAAAAACAGGAGAAATAGTAAAAAATGGGGGAAAACAGGAAAAAATATTGATAAATGGGAAAAATAAGAAAAACAGGAAAAACCGGGGAAAATATGGAAAATTTTAAAAATAGGTTACAACGCGAAAAAGTAGGGAAAAACAAGAAAAAATATGGAAAAACAAAAAAAACGTGGAAAAATAGGGGGAAATAGGACAATAAGGAAATATAGAAAAAAAAGGAGAAAAGAGAAAAAGAGGAAAAAATAGTGAAACATGGAGAGAAATAGGTAAAAATGGTGAAACATGGAGAGAAATAGGTAAAAATAGAGAAAATGGTGGAAAAGTGAATTCGAAAAAAGCAAAAAATTACGAAAACCGAAAAGTTGAAGAAAAAAAATCAGAGAAATAAGGAAAAAATTAGAAAACAAAAGAAAGAAATACAAAAAACAGAACAATAAGGAAAATTGGAACAGAAAATAATTGGGGAAAAGTAGAGAAAAAAATAATAAAATAGGAAAACAGGAAAAAAAATTATGAAAAATTGGAAAATAGGTAAAAAATATGAAAAATATAGAAATAAGGAAAAAACTTATAAAAAATAGAGAAATAGGGAAAAAATTATGAAAAAATATTGATTTTTAACGTATTTTTACTGTAGATAAAAATAGCTATTTGTGTATTAAGAGCGGAAAGTGATACTTTGCTGCTTGAGGCAGAGAGTTGCCCGCGCGACGCGTAGCGGAGCGCGGGCGATCTGCCGAAAGCGGCAAAGCACTTTCTGCTCGAATTGCACACAAGATTTTTTCTACGATCACATTATTTTTAGACAAATAATTAAAAAAAAACATGTAAATACACTTCATAACCTAAAAATGAAATAATGACGTTTCATTAATTTCATAGTCTACTATTTGCACAAAACAGTAAGTAGATACTTAAATATGCAATCACTATTTCATATAGGTGTACCTAGGTGTATCTAGGTGCACCTTCTGACTGTTATATTTTTACTAGATAAATTTTATAAAATAAAGTTTAATTTCTTTCGAAATATCTTCAAATATTAATATTTCAACTAAAATATTCAGACTGCCCTACATTTTGTTTTAATATACATATTATTTACTACCTTTCTTTAGTTTATTGTAAATGAAAACAGGCGAGCGGAAAAGTACGCGCTAGAGCGACAATAATGTCAAATTATTACAGATCACGGAAAACGTCAACTTTGCGGTTAGATTTGAGTGTGCAAAAGCCTACTTTGGGTAGTGATCGTAGGAAAAATATATTAAAATGAGTTTAATACTATTAAAAAGAAAATAAAAAATACTATATGTAGAAATTTTTTCAAAATTTTTAAGCAAAAATTGTAAACTTGGGGAAAGGGAGAGACCAAAATATGGAAAATTAAAAATTTCTTTTAATCGTGGTCTCTCAATAGTCTCATTACCACAATTTTTTATTTAAAGTTTTGAAAAAAATTGCATATATAGAATCATTTTTTCTCTTTCCAGCTGCAGTGAGCAAATTTTTGTACCATTGATAGTTTTTTTGTTACGGGGGTTAAACGATATGAAAACCGGAAATTTAGTTTAAAATATTGATTTTTAACGTATTTTTACTGTAGATAAAAAAAATATATTAAAGTGAGTTTAATACTATTAAAAAGAAAATAAAAAATACCATAAGTAGAAATTTTTTCAAAATTATTAAGCAAAAATTGTAAACTTGAGAAAAGGGAGAGACCAAAATAAGGAAAATTAAAAATTTCTTTTAATTGTGGTCTCTCCCTAGTCTCATTACCACAATTTTTTATTTAAAGTTTTGAAAAAAATTGTATATATAGAATCATTTTTTCTCTTTCCAGCTGCAGTGAGCACATTTCTGTACCATTGATAGTTTTTTTGTTACGGGGGTTAAACGATATGAAAACCTGAAATTTAGTTTCAAATATTGATTTTTAACGTATTTTCACCGTAGATAAAAAAAAATATTAAAAAGAGTTTAGTACTATTAAAAAGAAAATAAAAAATACTGTAAGCAGAAATTTTTTCAAAATATTTAAGCAAAAATTGTAATAAACACTACCAGAAGTTTTTATTTAAATTTTGAAAAAAATAGCATATATAGAATAGTTTTTTCTCTTTCCGAATTGTCTAATGAAATAAATATAATTATTCTATTTTAGTGAAAACCGTAAAAATTGTTTTAATTATTAAAATAATGTCGATGACTAGGAAATATCCCAAAAATAGTCACGAATTATTAATTATGAAAGGTATTTACCGAACGAGTTTTTTTTTGTAAAAAAATTGTTGCTATATGAAGTCAACAAAAGGAAGAATCAGCAAAACAATTTTATTTTTCATTAAAAAATATTTCAGTATTTCATCATAGGATTGATTCGTCTCATACAATTATTTTTACAAACAATATTGTTTAATTATTTTCTATACAGTCCCGATTTTGCACCTTGTGATTGTTTCAAAAATGCCATTTTGATATGTTTGCTTCATTTCATCAATACAAAGCAGGATTTCTGAAAAACTAAAAATTTATATACCCCTCGTATAAAAGTAACAATTTTTTTTATAAAATAGTAATAATTAAAATATAAAAGTATACTAAAGGCTTCATAATCTGAAAAATATAATAAGGAAAAATGGGCTAAAATAGGGGTAAATACATGCAAATAGGAACAAATAGGGGAAATAGAGAAAAAAATAATGAAAAATAGGGAAAACGATAATTAAAGGAAAAAAAACAATGAACAATGGGGAAGAACAATGAAAAATAGAGAGATAGGGAAAAATAATGAAAAGTTAGGAAACAGGAAAAAACATTATGGAAAATAGGGAAATAGGAAAGAAAATAATGAAAATTGGGGAAAAAATAATGAAAAGTTAAGAAACAGGAAAAAATATTATGAGAAATGGGAAAATAGGAAAGAAAATAATCTAAATAGGGGGAAAATATGGAAAAAAATAATGAGAAATAGGAAATAGGAAAAAAAAATTATGAAAATGAAAAATAGGGAGATATGGAAAAATAATGAAAACTAAAGAAATAGGGAAAAATAATAATTTCATCAATTCAAAGCAGGATTTCTGAAGAACCAAAAATTAATACACCCCCTCGTATAAAAGCAACAATTTTTTTTTATAAAATAGTAATAATTAAAATATAAAAATATACCAAGGATCCATAAATAACCTTTAATCTCAAAAATATAATAAAGAAATATTGAGGTATCGTATTTTAATTTATTCTCTAAAATTTACATAATCCCGCAATGCAAGTTTAGAAAAAGGTCCGTAGCGCTTTCATGAACTTTTCATAACAGGAGTAATATGTTTCTCCTGTTTAAAATTTTGTTATACAAGCCGCGTTTTATCTTTTAAGACCTTTATTAGGTTGTAACTTTTAAAAATTATCCAAGAGGAGATTGCCAGGCATTATTGGATACTACAGTATTATAAAAATGATGATTGGGTTTATGTTTGATTTATTTTAATTAAGAACTAGAGAGGTTTAAATTTACATTTTTTACTTGCTTATATTTACCTTTTATTTGATCAGAAACTTCTAAAATGCAAATTCAAACTATTCTATAAAGTTATAAATTGTGGAATCGAAACTAGTTATTGTGAAGAGCTTATAGAATCCCTAGAGTAACTAAGTAATTATTCCTGACAGGCCTGTTATTGTTAGAAACACAGTTTGTAAGCGGTTTTCCGAAATTTATCACATATGCTGGCTTTAATACCTTGCATCATTAATTTATTATACTATTATGTATTATTTTGTTCTTAATTAGGATTTATCAGCAATTTTAAGTTTATTTAATTAATAAACAGGAAATATAAATCAGCAATTAAAACTTTTTAATATTTAAATCAAAGCAGCATTATTTTAGGTTATTAGAAATTTTATTGTCTTTAATATATCAATTTGAAAGTTTATTGGTCGTTTTAGGGTCCGCAACAACTTACTAATTGCCTCTCTTGGAGCTTATATGTTTCTCGTGATACGATTCAATCTAGAAAGTTTTGGACGTGCCAGTGGCCGTAGAGTTAATATGCTGCTTCATCCCCCATATGTTGTGTGTCTACGAAAAGTTTCCATTGCTTTCATTTTGTCCATATTTCGGGAGAAGGCCCGTTTCTCTGTGCCTTGATTACCGGCAGAAGATCGCCACATGTCGTTCGGCCGAAAACTTCCCTGATAAACTCGAAACACAATCACGAAACCAATAAAGAACTTTTGTATTTGATAAATCAATCCTGGAATCCTATTAGACCAGAACAATGGGCGACAGTTGCGTTCAGATTTCGTTAACTGTTTCGAGTCATCGGCTACTCGACCGATGGTCATCTTGAAATTCAATTCGATGGGCACGAATTTATACAATAGTTCGCTTGTTTTTCTGGAGTATATATTATCCTTTAGTCGCCTGGCGTTGATTGGCTTTGAGGTCAACAGTTTATTCGATTATCTACCTACACACTTCCAGAAACTAGTTCAGAAGTGAAATACTGCAATACAAACAGATTTACCATATATATGTTCTGATTGTTAATCTCACAGGGCGTCGTTAATTTTAAATGGAATTTAAATTATCCCTAGTAAAATCGTTTTACAGTAAAATTTCAATAATTCTCCAGATTTATATTATTATTTAGTTTTACTATGTATTTTATGTTGAAATATAAAACGAGGCGACTAAATGGGTAAAACAGTGTAAAACTGAAACTCGATTTTATTTCACAATTAGACTTTATCTAACAATAATTTTACTCAATTAACTCCAAACATTAAATTGTGAAAAAAATGTTTTTTAATAATGTGCAAAAATACTCAAAATGTGGAAATTCCCCACAAATCGGCATCACTGTTGATTATTTTCTTTGTTATGCACCTATTAAGGTTTATGATACAATTATTATTAAAGAAGTTTATTTGGGAGCAAAATATATGTAAAAAAATAAAAAAAATATGTATCTTTATAAAACGGGTTTTAGACACTCCAGTTAATGCGTATCCCCTCCATCTTCTCGACGTTTCCCCAGTTTCACCAGTCTCTAAATATTTTTGATAATTTCTGATTTTTACTATTTTTTCTGGTTTTTTCTCATTTTCTTTTTGGTTCTTTTTTGAATTCTCTGATTTTTTGATTTTTTTTTCATTTCTGATTTTTCTGGTTTTAGTCCTTTATTGTTGGTCCTTTATATTTACTCCTTTATATTTAGTCCTTTTTATTTGGTCCGTTTACCACTTACGCATGTCAGAATTTTTTTTTATTTTATTGATTTTTCTAATTCTTTTTAAATATTTTCTGTTTTTTCCTATGTATTTCGTCTTTTATGCAAATTTGGTTTTTTCTGATTTTTTTTTTGATTTTTCCAATTTTTCTAATTCTTCTATATTTTCGTTTTTTTTATCTTTTTAAAATTTTTTTCTGGTTTTATCTTATATTTTGTGGTTTATATTTGATCCCTTAAATTTGATCATTTGTATTTAGTCCTTTTACGACTTACGCCTGGCAATTTGGTTTTTTCTGATTTTTGTGATTTAATTGATTTTTCTGATTTTTCTAATTCTATTTTTTCAAAAATTTTCATATTTTTTTTTATTTTTTCCGATTTTTCTGATTTTGGTCCTTTATTTTTATATTTAGTCCTTTGTATTTAGTCCTTTTACCATGCCAATTTTGTTTTTTCTGATTTTTTTTAGTTTTCGATGCTTTTTGACTATTTTGATTTTTTCGATTTTTTTGATTTTCTGATATTTATAATTGTACTATTTTTTCTGATTTTTTTTTGGATTTTTGATCTTTCTGATTTTGCTATTTTGTCATATTTTTTAAAAAAAATTTCCGATTTTTTTCTATTTTTTTTTTTGGTTTTGTCCTTTATATTGGGTCCTTTTACCACTTACGCATGCCAATTTGGGTTTTTCTGATTTTCTTGATCTTTTAGGTTTTTCTGGTTTTTCTGATCTATCTGATGTTTCTGATTTTTTTAATTTTTCTAATTGTTTTCATTTTTTTTAAATTCTTTATTTTTTCAATTTTTTCTGCTTTTTTCCTTTGTACGTACTTGTTTCTTTACATTTGGTCCTTTATATTTAGTCCATTATATTTGGTCCCTAATATTTGATCCCTTATATTTGGTCCCTTATATTTGGTCCTTTACATTTTATATTAAGTCCTTTATATTGAGTCCTTTTACCACTTACACCTGCCAAATTAAAAAGAGTTGACCCCGTTACCCTCAAATTTGCTTTTTGTTTAGTAATTATACCTCTTACTGCCCATTTATCAAAAATTTGGGTACTTTACCTTTTTGATCCTGATTCCTATACCTTATTTTTGATGTACTGTCTGATTCTAAATTAAAAATTTACCACTTTGGTTACGTTTCATTTAATTTTTTTACTCACTAATTTCACTAAAGAAGTTTCACTTCTGTAAGGACTATAAAATATAGATAATAAATAGTAGATTTTCGTTAGATAAAAAAACGGAAAGTAAAATTTAACATTTAACATTATTCTAGTTGTAACCGTAATTTAAAGCTTGACGCAAATTCACTTTTTTTTACATGAATGAAACGATAATATCCAAACAACCTGGAGATATACGCTTTAGGGATAAAAATAAATAAATGTATTCAAATATAAACAGCAGTTGAGCTATACGCTTTTCTTTGCGGAACTTTGTAAATAGAGAATATAAAATTGTCTACTGTCAACTGAATAAAATGCTAAACTTATAAATCAGATTTTCTTTATTAACTTAAACTCACAACGCACAGGAAAGAAACTTTCATAAATTTTCAATTGGTATACGAGGGCGTTTAAAAAATAATAAATATTTTTCTCTTCAAGAAAATAGAGTAAAAACCAGAAAAATACGCTCGGCTGGCAACGACCGATTTGGTTTAAATAAACTGTTGCCTGGGGCATAAAAAACATAATCCAGTTATTATAATAGACTCGAGGCAGTTTTCCTTTCGAAGACAATCAGATCGACACCTTTTTATTTAAACTTCTCCACGATGCCTGGGAAAGTTCGAGAAAATTTGCTCGGATATGAACAACTTTATTCTGCTGCTGTTATATTAAACTTCCACAAAAGTTAGGAGCATAAAGTAAGTGCGGTTTACCGTAATGCCTAACTTTAATTTAAAAAAAAAAATGAAAACAAAAACTAATTTTTGCTTTCAAAACCACACACATTAAATTTGTGATTTTGAGTATTTAAATAATTCTTCAAATGTTATAAAAAAAATTGAGAATATTAAGAAAAATGGGAATAGAGTTTTAATTAAAAAAAACAGATAAGTTATATTTTTTTAATTCTTTGGCTTATTATAAACCTTTATGGAAATTTTCAAATCTGAATTTTTTTTGTAATACAAAAATTGTGTTTAATTTGTGATTAATAATAAAAAAAATTGGAAATTTTTGATTTAATGAAATTCAGGATTTGATTGAACTCACCTTGAGTAATAGTCTGAACAAGTTTGAAAAAAAAACAACGTAAGTTATTTTTTTTGATTTATTTTGGCATAATAATAAAATATGTTTATTTTTTGTAAACATTTTTCAAAATTTCCAGATCTGAAATTTTTTTCGTGGTATAAAAATTGAAAAATTAAGTAACAGTCTGATTTTGATTTTGTTGTTGACAGACATTTCTGGAATAGTACAGTAAAATTAGATCGAAAACCGGAATTTATCCATTGCCCTTCTAAATGTGGTAAAAAACTGCACGGAAATAGAATCGGGTTTGTGGGGAGAGAAGAAATTGTAAAAAATGTGTGTTTTGTAAGTTTTTTGCAAATTTGATCAGTAGTACGTCAATGTTTCACTTAGAGTTGGTCCAAAAAATTGATTTGTATGTCCAAAATTTGATTCTAAAATTTTGTCACTAAAATATTCATTTTTATTGCTAAAAACTTCATTGTTATGTCAAAAAAATTGATTTTTGTGTGCAAAACTCGATTTTAAAATTTATTAAGTAAAATATCATTTTTTATGACCAAAAATTCGATTTTTATGTAAAAAAATCGAATTGTATGTTCAAAATTTGATTCTAAAATTTTGTAACTAAAATATAGATTTTTATTGCTAAAAATTTAATTTTTATGTCAAAAAATTTAATTTTTGTGTCCAAAACTCGATTTAAAAATTTATTAACTAAATTATAAATTTTTATGACAAAAAATTCTATTTTTATTTGAAAAAATCGATTTGTAAGTTCAAAATTTGATTCTAAAATTTTGTGACCAAAATATCGATTTTATTGCTAGAAAACTTAATTTTTATGTAAAAAATTTGATTTTTATGTCCAAAACTCGATTTTTAAATTTATTAACTAAAATATCATTTTTTATGATAAAAATTCGTTTTTTATGTAAAAAAATCGATTTGTATGTTCAAAATTTGATTCTAAAATTTTGTGACTAAAATATCGATCTTTATTGCTAAAAACTTCATTTTTATGTCAGAAAATTTGATTTTTGTGCCAAAACTCGATTTTAAAATTTATTAACTAAAATATCATTCTTTATGACAAAAAATTCGATTTTTATGTATAAAAATCGATTTATATGTTCAAAATTTGATTCTAACATTTTGTGACTAATATATAGATTTTTATTGTTAAAAACTTTATTTTTATGTCAAGAAATTTGATTTTTGTGTCCAAAATTCGATTTTAAACTTTATTAACTAAAATATCAATTTTTATGATTACAAAATCGATTTTTATGTCCAAAAACTCGATTTTACACATGCGCATGGACAGGTTTTAAATGGTTGAGGGCCAAAAGTATTAGTCCAAAATAAAAAAAAAATGAATTATAAAAAACTAAAAAAAAAAATAAAACCTACCTTTAAAATTAACATCCCACAATACGATAGTAGCGCTCAATTTCGCCAACCGAAGCGCCAACAATCTCCCCAACCCCCCACCACCCGCAGTCACTAAAGTGACATCCCCTATTTTTTTTGTTGATACTTTGCACTAAAAAATGTAGTTAAAAGAAAACATTTTAAATAATACTTATTAACTAAAACCTACAGTAAATTATAACAACCACAAATCCCTATCCATGTCTTCCCTTGGAGGAGGGAGGGGGTAATTGCAGTGAAGCAGAAAAATCTCAGTTATTTTCATTTTTTAACAAAATTATTATGTACGGTACTAAAAAGTATATAATAGAAATGAATTTGCCTTATATATTTGTTTTCAAAACTATTTTACTTTTATACCTACTCAATGTCACTCTTATAACTCTCTGAATCCACATTTATAGGCCCTTCAAAGTTTTCAAGAAAATTATCATCCTCGTCATCAGCAATAATCAAATTAGGGTTGCTGCATCCATGTCCAGCGCAGTTGGTGCACATTTTTGAGCACTGATGTTATTGAGACACTCTCCTCTTCAGGATCAAGAAATTATGTGTAGCAGGTGTTCAGGAGCAGCAGGACTAGATGTTGCTCTTGGACCCAGGTGTTCGTTGATTTTTTTCCATCCACATAGAGGATCTTTCTTGCAGCCGCGTCGCGTCAAATCTGTACTTGATGGTACGCTCTGAAAAAAAAAAATCGTTGCCAACATAAGCGACATCAGCATTTAACTCGTAGGAATATGTAATTTCCTCCTCAATTCCACATCGCCTTGCACTTTCTTGAATGGGGTAGGTTTGTCTTTCCTATATGTTGTAGACCAGAATCATAACATAAATAAATAGACAAATAAAATGCTTTTAATTTCTCCTAACTCGTGCTGCAAAGCTGGAATGTTGTAAATTTTTTGTGGTTGATTGTTTTACCAGACATCAGCATAGTTCAGCTAGATTTTTTGGGGTAGCTAAAGTAACTAACAAGACTAATAAAACAGTATTGTCACCTACTACATTCACCATGACCCTCTCTTGAGCTGCTCTGATAACTGTCGAAACAATCAAAGCGTCTGTATCTCTAGGAGCCTGAAGTACATTACATTTTTTTGCCATTAAGTGTGATGTTAGAAGATAAACCAGTTGTTCCTTATTTCTCGCATTTGCTAGGAATTCACCGAATGTAACTTGGATGAAATTCCTCCTAACTATTGTAAACTTTTTGCGATTGATTGCTTTTACCAGACACCAGCATAGTTAAGCTAGATTTTGTGGTAGCTAAAGTAACTAACAAGTCAGTATCGTCACCTACTACACTTATCACGACCCCGACTTAAGCTGCTCTGATAACTGTTGAAACAATCAAAGTGTGCATCTCTAGGAGCCTGAAGCACATTACATTTTTTTGCTTTTAAGTGTGATGTTAGAAGATATATCAGTTGTTCCTTGTTTCTCGCATTTGCTAGGAATTCACTTTATCCGAATGTAACTTGACTTTCACATCTACGTTGACAGCTGAGCGAGGCCTTCGTAGATGTTCCTCATATATTGTATTGAGCTTCTCACTGTAGCATCAAACAAGACACCAGCTTTGCCATAATGAGTCAATACATAATCACAGTACTGTTGGTATATCATCCTGAACGTTGCTGGACGTTCAAAAGTGAGGGAGGATACATACAGAGTTCATAGCCAAGTATTTTTTGCAGCTGCTCTTTTGATCTCACTGTACAAACCATATTGTGCTAATTGGAGTTAATATGATTTATGTCATTTTTGATACTGACTGATTTTGTAACAGCTGATATAGATTTCATGGTGTATTTTATTTTCCGAAGAACGTCACTGAACCTCATGCCTTTAATATCTTTCACCGGTCTTGTTACATTTTGTTTTATCTTCAGCTTCAGCTGTGGATGTATTGAAAAGGGATTATATTGCTGAAACTAAGAAATCAAATGTAGAGACATATTTCACTTTTCCCCCTCCATATCTCCAAAACCATCAGTCGCTGCAAAAAAATGTATAGGTCGTTTTTTGGACGTTAAAACGTTGCTGAGCACACTAAGTTCTAAAGTGAGAGATTTACGAAATACTTGCAAAAAACACATTTTTTACACTTCATTTCCCCTTCCACAGAAATCCGACACTATTTCGATGGAGACCTTTTACCACAATAAGAGGAAAGTGTAATGAATAACTTCCAGCAATCAGAACTTTGTTTTTTTATTTCGGGTTTTTGCTATTCTTTGGTCTAATTTTACTTTACTATAAAAATAATTTTATAATTCGATTTATTATTACTCTCTCTTAAAGAAATATAGAATTAAAATGAAAAATTCATAGCAACTGTGCTTTTACCCTTCAATAATCCGTCGCAGCGATTCGTCCCGCAAATGAAATTTCCCACAAAAGTGGGAATAACCGCTAAGCATGCTCGACGGCGCTTTCCCTCGTCACCCAAAATTCCTTCGCTCAAGTTAACAAAGTCAATTTCATCTTGAGAATAATGCACGATTGTGTGACAGTAACATACAGAGAGCTCGAGAGATAGTTTGCTAAATCGGCAGAGCTGATCGGATTTGCTGTTGCTAACACCTCATACTATGTGAAAATCTTTTTACGTTTAAGTAGACAAGTGTTCAGTTCTCAAAGAGGATTTTCACTCAGCCACTATGGCTCATAATACAGAGTCGGAATAATGACTACCTCCAATAATAAAGCACAAAATAATTTTTTTTTGAGACTATAGTTTAGATTATTTTAAAATGTATCTACCCTTGTAAAACCAGCGCTACTGGCAGGTCGAGGCTGGTTTAGTAGAGTCGCGATTATCGCAAAGCTTTTTTATTTTTCATTTTTTTTATACATTCGCCTTGGCACTATAGCGCTCATCAACACGTACAAGGCACAACAATCACGTAGTCCGGGTTGTAAAGCTCATCACGCTCTTGTCTTTATTTTTTATGGTGTTAATATGTTTGCCACTCGGGGAAGTGGATTCGGATGTAGGAATAAAACAAAACTGACTTTGGGTGGATGTTTTCGACTATATATCGTTATTTTCTAACAAGTACGTGATAGCGGTTCCAAAAATTCTTGAAGCTTTTTTCATTTAAGAAAATAATCCACAATTACGTAAAAATTAATGACGGTAATTAAAAAAGGCAATTAATTAAAACCAACACCGTGAAAAAATAACCTTTTTTTGCCGACTTAAAACTTTCTTGAAGGGTCTATTCAAAAAACATTGCATATAATAACTTGAATGTACAAACTCCTCGTAAAACTGAAGTAGGCACTTTAAATCTTAAATAACTTTTACTGTATCGATTAAAACAAGTTTTAAGAGCTTCGAGTTCGAAATATTGCAGAAGTAGTTTTAAAGAATTTTTACTTATATTTATTTTGTTTTAAATGGGGTTTAAGGGATTTTGGTCAAGTGGAAAGGAATGGTCATTCAAAATTTTAGTTTTAGACGAAAAATTATTTTTATACTTTTTTGAAGAGTTGTTTATTTATTTTATAAATCACTGAATTTTTTATGAACCGTTTGTCCGAATAATTCTGATTTTCAATTAAGTGTTTCTTATGGTTGATTTCTTAGAAAATTTGATTGTCGATAAAATTTAATGATAAATTTGTGTAAAACCTCATTTTTTGAGTGGTCGAATCGCATTCCTGAAAAATGAAAAATGTGCGAGTACAGTAGTTACGATTTTTTCAAACAATATAATAGGGCACTTAAGCCCCTAAACATGCTCATCTGTCACGTATAAAATAAATCAATTTTTTACTTGACAATGTTGCGAGAATAGTACACAGCTATATATGATACTCTACAGCTCGAACCAATTATGCCGCACCCTAGAATCATATTATAGTAGTTTGAATTTTATTTTCTGCCTATTTACTGTTACATATTTACGCTGTCACTACTTTTCTAGAAGAGAAAAATAGGGTAGTACGTGGCTTCCAACTATTCCGGCCCTGAAATTACCCAGTTACCAGATAGTCAATTTTACTAAGAACCGGGAATAAGTTTGTTATCTATCCCAAAGGTGTCCGCCTCTGCAACTGTGTCGTAGCTGGTGTCTTGTCAAAAGGGTTCATTCGTGCCCCTGCGATGTGGAGAGGACCTATACGTTTATAAAGAGGAATATGGGGAGAAAAGGAATTACCAGACGTAGACATAGAATTAAATAAGTATAGTTTATCTTTACTTATAGGAGCTTATACCTGTTGTGTACCTTATACCTGTCGACTCAGCTTCTTATTCTTTTCATTCTTTATAATAATAATAAAATATGAAAAATAAACAAAACAAAAATACAAAAAAACTAACAGAATGACTGTAGCGAAAATTGGCTTAATAAATTAATAAACAATGAGAATTTAACAAAAAAAAATTAAACTATAATTAATTGTGATTTATTAAAATTATTGGGCACTAATAAATTTGACGATTATTTGAACATAAAATGCTGCCTTTTGACAGCTGCTAAAAAACATAAAATCATTGCAACCTCACGACAGTAACTGACAATAAAACTAACAAAAATCTGACAATTACTCTGAGAAATAAAGTATTGAGAAATCGGAGTCTTTCTATACCAACAAAAATTTATTCGAAATTTAGTTAATAATAAAATTGCAAAAATTAGACAATTTTTAAATCCAACTAACTCTAGTTACTTTATATCAACTAGACAGGAAATGGGGGACCAAAAACATGAAATTAGATTTTAATTCTAACAAAAAAAAATATAGAGACTCTCTTGTTCCAAAAAACCAAAATTGCTCTCTCTTTTATCAAACAAAATTAAATTGTTAAATTATCCTGCTAACCGAGCTGCAGCTGCAAAGAATTGCCCCATTTTATTTTTCCCCTATTTTTTTACAACTATATTTTTGTGTCCTATTTTAATTTCCTCCCTTTTTACAGGTATAATTTTTTGCTCCCTCCTTTGTTTCACTACAACTATTTATTTCATTTATTTATTTTTACAACTATTATTTTTGTCCCGTTTTGCCCTCATTTTTTTACAAATATTATTTGACCGATTTTTTTCACTTAAGATTTTTGTTTCATGTCCCCATTTTCTCTATTTCTCCCAATTCTTTTACGTTTTCTTATTTTGAAATTTTTTTTTTAACTATTTTCTCAATTTTTTTCTATTTTTCCTTCTTATTTACTTTTGCCTGTTTCTCTATATTTTCTACTTTTTCCAATTATTTTCTATTTTTTTCCTTATGTTCCCTATTTTTTCCCATTTTCATATTTCATATTTCCCTGTTACTTTTTTTCCCGGTTTTCGCTATTTTGCCTATTTTTGCCCATTTTCCTTATTTCTCCCAATTTCTTAATTTTTTTACGTTTTCCTATTTTTCTCTATTTTGCCTATTTTACAAATAATATTTTTTCTATTTTTCCCTCTCCTGATTCCACTCCAAAATTACTAAAATCAGCTGTGTTATTGTGCTCAAATGGCGTGTCTGTCAAAACAATATAATCGATCCGATGTTGCCAAAGTTACAAACTTTTTCTGCCGTCTTTGGTAAAATCGAAGACAGCACCTGTCGAATATTTTTTATTTAAATACTACATTTCGTTTTTTAAAATATATAGGAATGTTTGAGAAATGATGTATTTAAAAAAACCAATGCTGTTTATCACTTAGACTTTATAAACCTTTTTCTTCAAACAAAAACTAATTTCGTTCATTATTTGGCCCGTAAACTGAAACTGCTTTTTCTATCATAATGGCGGTTCCCAAGGCCCTTAAAATATGCCCTTTTATCTTTATAACAAACCTGTCAAATTTCAAATCAATATATTAATTCATTTTAGAGTTATCAAATAAAATCATTTAATTTTTTATAACTTAAACACTTTTTCTATTTTCTATTTTTCAAGATGATTTAAAATACGGGTTTCATGATATCGTTCCTAATTTTTACATAATAAAATTTCACGGTCAGTCTTGGTAGATAATTTTTGGGTTTTATAAAAATGCGCCTTTAAGGCGCAACTTTTAGTTTCTGTTACTGCGAACAACATTGAGCAACTCATTGGAACATCCAGGAACATTTTCGGAAACAAATATTCCTGAATCTTTGTCTAGTTGTTCGCAAATTTAGTTTTTCAATACTCTAACTTTGCCAAGGGTAGAAAACCTTAGTTTTAACATTAACTAACAAACAAAATCTATAATAGTTAGCTTGCGAAATCTCGCTAATTCGAACAAAGTTCGTTTTTTTACAAAGCTTAAATGACCTTAAAAATTGGCTACGATGTTATTCAAAAATAACAAAAGTTAGAAATGATTGTGTCTAAGAGCAAACTCAATGTTCTTATTTGAACTCAACATTCGTAATTGAACGTCAATAGCAAATTACTCTGAATAGCTCTACTCGAGTTTGAAAATCAAACAAAGTTGAACGTTCTTCATTAAGTCTCGCGTCCTTTCATTTCAAGAAGTACAATTTAAATAGTCCGAGATATTTTGTAGTTGCAGGTACCCGGTTTTCAATGATTCGATGGGAATTGATGGCGACGCTTTTCAGTTAACTTCATTATGACGAAAAATGGTGCGTCGAATCAAGATGAAACACATTCTTGTTTTAATTACCTCGAAATTTAATTTAGTCTCCAGATTATTTTTTTTATACCATTTACCTCTAAATTATAAACTCTGGAGCTGCTCGTGTTAATTAAAATAAATATAAGCTTAAAAACAAGGAGATAATTAATCACAACGATGAAAGCCAAAACGCGTGAAGAAAATAGCCATGAATGAGAAAAGTGAAAACAGTTGAGTCACGAATAAATTGCTAAAAGCAATGATGAAATACTTTGATAAATATTATAAGAATGCATTTTTTTTTGATCCTTAAACAATCCAAATACCAAAACATTCCCTAAACATTGTTCATTTCATTTGCATATTTCTCCGATTCCAGTCCACAACAGCAAGATGGAGAAACTGAAAGTCAGCCAAATGCTAAAGTGGATTTTCTGTAAGCAAATAACAGGGATGGAAAAGCTCGTTTAAAGAGAACATTAGGATGCCTAATTAACGTGTTCAATTATCATAGTTCTGAGTTTTTCTTTAACCGTAGAACAGAACCGTACAAAATAAAATTTCACTCAACATCCAATAAAAATTCTGCATCACATAATTAATAAAAAAAATTAATAAATACTAACAAATTTTAATGGATTTAAAGAAAGAATTTTACTAAGAAACAGTTGATAGACCGAATTAAAATAAAAATATTAAAAATGCTACTTATCGGTATCTTTTTAAGTTCACATGTGACAGCATAAAGCTAATTTTTGTATGGGTGTATTTTTATAAGATTTAAATTGTTTTCTACAGTTAAATTTGTTTAATTTAATAAAAATCTATTTTCGGTACGGCCCTGCTGAAAAACTTTTATTTTTTCTTGGCCCTTTGCCTCAATATTCTGGTCATTCATTAGGATGATTACCTCTCTTCTTTTTATGATTATGTCGAAATCCCTGGAAAATCTCTGAGAGCCAATTAAAAAACTCATTATTAAAATTTAAGGGCTTAAGCCTTAATGAATGACTTTGGAGAAAATTCAGACTTATGTAAGAAATTTGATTAATGATTAGAATTCATTTGTTTTGGTTTTTATCTTTATGTTATGACGCTTTTAAACGAAAATATAAATTAATATTTATTTTAAATACTAAATGTATTTTTTTTAGTTAGTGATCGACATTTTTTATTACATCACATCGTGAATTTTGTCAAGTATGGGCCTATAAAGGAAATTACATTGGTTTTTATTTGGATTTCAACGTCCAATAAAGGGTACTGGACCGAACAATACAGGAAATACTCTGAAATATATCAAAAAATTGCTACGCCTGTAATGGAAATACAAATATTGGCAGGTAGAAGTGTGCTTGAAAGTTACTGATAAATTCGGATAAGATTTTATATTTCCTCAATTATTTTTTGGAACAGTGCCAAAAGTAGAATTTGCGAGGTTATGATATTTAGAATTGTTATTATAATCAAAAAATTGGAAATGTTAAAGAAATCTTTTTGAATCGAGGGAGAAAAAAATTCATTAATGTACATTTTATTATATCTCATACAGTGGAACATGTTAAAAATTAGTAATTAAGATTTCTTAAAAATAAAGAAAAGGTGTTTCATCATTTTCAGAAAATCCAGATAGAGGCGGCAAAATGGGGGATGGGGATTTTTTTATGACGGTGCCTATATTTCATACAGACTTGAAAATTAGGATTAAAGATATTCTTTAAAAATAAAGAAACACGTGTTTCACCATTTTTTAAAAATCCAGTGGGGTGGGGAAAAATGGGGAAATAGGCTTTTTATGACGGTGTATATATCATTATTTATACAGCAAACATATTTAAGACTTGAAGCATTTTTTTTTTGAAAATCTGTTTTGACACGGTTTGAAACCGTTTTAAAACACTTCATTTTCTTGAACCATTAATGACGTCACACTTGATTCTGGTTCAAAACGTTTTGAAAGCGTCTCAAAGATCGTTTCATTTCGGTAAACTGTCAAAAAATCTTATCTCTTAACCTCACTTCAGTTTCAATGTGCTGTTTTTGTGTTGAAGATAGTCAAAATTCAGTGGTTCAAAAATATAAACAATTGCCAAATGAGGAACCTGTTAC
Organism: Neocrepidodera transversa; assembly: GCA_963243735.1. Taxonomy (NCBI): domain Eukaryota; kingdom Metazoa; phylum Arthropoda; class Insecta; order Coleoptera; family Chrysomelidae; genus Neocrepidodera; species Neocrepidodera transversa. The sequence continues at coordinate 17,847,325 of OY725343.1, forward strand.
CACTACATCCAGAACCCAGACAGACACTGATAAAGTGGCCACAATGTATTTTTTAGCTTTACGAAAAATTGCAAATTTTCTGATGAATGTACAGCCAAAAATTCTCTCTGATTAAAAATTGCACAAAATATGAATGCAGCTGGTTTTTCACAAAATTCACAAGACCCATTTTAATTTGAATTTTTGGCGGTTTAGAATGACAATTGACGTGCACGTGACGTTTTAAAATGTAACATTTTTTCGGTTCATAAAAGTAGTGACGTCAAGGTTGAAACTGTTTTAAAACGGTGTTTGAAACTGTTTCTTCAAAAAAAAATGGCATTTAGGTTATTCTTTAAAAACAAAGAAATACGTTTCATCATTTTCAGAAAATCCAGTTAGGGGGTGAAAATAGGAGGAGGAGCTTTTTTATGACGGTGCCTACATCTCATACACCGAACATGATACAGACTTAAAAATTGGTAATAAAAATATTTTTTAAAAATAAAGAAACATGTGCTTTCCATTTCACGAAAATCCAGCGAAGTTGGCCAGTCGCGGGAGGGGGGGGGCTCTTTAAATACGTATATATCATACATTGAACATGTTACAGACTTTAAAATTGGTATTTAAGCCATTCTTTAAATATAAAGAAACACATGTCTTAATTCACCATCGAGGGAGGAAGGTGCTTAATAAAAAAAGAATATCAATTTTTTTTCTTATTCAATTTTTTATGCTTTTTCCTATCCCAACTTCACTTAAATTTTTTTGGGGTGAAATGTAAATCTACCTCTCCATGGTTCACCCTGACCAATGCATTTTTTTCTTTTGCCAAGCGTCCCCACCACCCGTTATCTCGACATACTCTTTAACTACTTCTATGGGCAACATAAGTACTAGAAACTTTTTGAATACAAATAAGCAATTTCCTTCTAAATATCTAATAGCTAGTCTAATATAATTTTCAAAATTACAGATTTCGGTCAGAGCTGTTCATAATACATTTAAAGGGGATTGTAATCCAAACATTTGTGCCAATATGTCTTAGGTGTTCTTTTATTCTAGTTCTAATCTTCTAAATAACTAAACACATAAACTACATCACAATCGAAAAACATTTGATAAACATGTAACACTTTTTGCGTTATCACGCGGTCTTTTGGCGCCTTAGTCCAGGTTTCGGATTGCCTCGGGCGTTACCTTCCGTTGATAGTGTGAAGGTCACTTGTATCGGGCAGCGTCAGTGGAGAAATAAATCCTCCAGGAGTCGTTATAGCGTCGGCAAAACCCTTGACGACCAGAAGGGCGGGCTTTTCTTGTCCTACTGGGATGAGTACCTGGGTATTAGTTGCTAAAAATTGGAAAGAACTAATTAAATAATATTAAAAGCCAGAAACTTAAAATAACTGCCTTTATTCAATAACATTCAGCGAGGAAAAGTGTGCAACAGGCTTTATCCGGTGACGTATCGGACGGTACAGGCACGGCTTGTAGGCTGGTCGGATGGACGGTTCCGATTATAATTGAACTTGGCTTCAGCTTGAACTGTCTCCAAAAGTCGCTCTGAACCGGTACTGGTTATCGGCTCGACCTTCAACTCAAACTGCCACTAGAACTTGGACTGCCACTGCAACTCCAATTGCGACTGCCACAGCAACTGCTTGCAACGGATTGAATCGTCCTACTCGATAAGAATTTCGGCTTTTAAGAAGCGTAGACGCGAGTGTCTCCATCTGTGAACTGGTACGACTGACCTTATATTCCAAGCTTCTGGCCTTTCCCATAATTTTAAGTTAATTCTAATCCAGTGCAGTTCGCGATTTAAATTTAAAATTAAAGTAACTTCGTTATAACGATCTGTTTTGTTTTTTATTAACTAAAAAAATATTGAGTAGGTACTAATTATTAACTTTGAACCATTTCTGATAACGTAAATAAACTGACAAAGTTAAACTGTCTTGTGTTGAATAATAAGGGGAAAACTAAGTTTGAACTTGTTTGATGATGTTCGAAAGGATCTAAAAAAAAATTGTTTTTTTTTATATTTTGAAATTAAGATGTGGACTATCGGAGTTTCAAGGTTGCTCATAAATATTCGATCCTGATGTTTGTCGATAGAATTATAATAAAATTGTAAAAAGTTTTGTTGTAATGACAGGGAAAGAAACAGAACTATATTGAAATTTAGTCAATAAATAAAATAATCCGTTGTTTAATAAATTATTGAGACTAAAATAACATATTTTAAAAATAAAAATTGTGTATATTAAAATTATTTTATTATAAACAATTTGCTAATAGGCATAAAATTTAAATAATAAAATTATTAAATATTCGTATTCATTATTTATTATCAACACAGAAGGTTTTATCATAATTTAATGCGCAATTTAAAAATAAATGAAAACCTATCGCTATATTGCGCGAGTTTTTTATATTGGTTAAAATTCCCTTTGTTGTGGTTTTGGTTTTACGGTTTCCTCCACAAAATTACTTTTTTTATTCAGTTGAGAACCCTTAATACTTGTGAGTATTTTAGTAGCAATTTACCTGACAAAAACATCTACCAGAATAAGGTAGCTAAGGCTTATAATCTTGGATATTTTGATGAAAGTTCAAAATTCTAGTCAATCAAGAGGTTCTAGAGCCGTTTTGTAACATTAAATAGAGTTTTTTTGTTCAACAGAGTGAAAAAACACTCAGTAGAATGTATTTCTAGTTAGTGTCGTCACGCGGTCTTTTGGCGCCTCGGCTCGGGTCTCATTTTGCCACCGGCGCCATCTTTGCTTTATAGTGTGAATTCCACTTGCACCAGGCAGCATCAGTGGAGAGAAAATACTCCAGGGCATCAACAAAATTATAGCGGCCAGAATGCCGGGCTTTCCTAGCCCTAATGGGTTGAGTAGGTGAGCACTGTTCACAGTAATCGGGATCCAACAAATAAAAATCATTAAAGTACAAAGTAACGTTCTTTATTCAATCCAGTAAGTTATAACTGAGTATTCATGTTATTCTGAGGTACAAAAAAATATTTTCCTGAATATACTTTCGGCACCGGTTTAAAAAAGAAAATCGATTTTTTTTTGGAAGATCATTTACTTCTGACGAAATCGATTTGCACTTTCAATGAATCGATGTCTCAGTTGTTGTTCGTAGATTATTTCAAAGAATACACATCCTCTTTGATAAAACCCCAGAAGCAAAATTCATTAGGGTTAAAATCTGGACTTATGGCTGGCCAATAAAAAGGTGTATCTGGCCTCCTTCCAATCCAACGTCCAGGGTACAGACCGTAAAGATTTTCGTGGTCTCTTTACTGCTGAATTTTCAGTCTCCATTTTACAGCGCTGTTTTTTTCTAGCATTTAGTTACTGCTGCTGTCTTAAATTCCTACTGAGTGACGCTATAACGACTTTCACAGTTTCGTTATCTTCTTTTTTGTAGTTTTTCTGTTGATATTGTTTAAAATATTTTTTTTTCAACCCTATAGCATTAGAAAATCTATGAAACTGAGATATTATTATTTTTTCTGATGAACTTTTACTACCATCAACGGAAAGTAAAAGCCATTCGCCCCATAGGTTGTAAACTCATCGACAAGGTACATTTCCCATAATCTGGATAATCTTGATTTACAGGCCAATAACGAAATCTATTGCACTTATGAGACCGTCTTGCGACATTATGATGTCCCTTAAGGGTCTTAAGAAGGTTTTTATTGTAATGGTCAAAAGAAAAAGGTTATAAGGAGGACGGACGGGCACGTACGAATCTTATGATAAATTTCTAAGTTGGGATTTTTATGTTCACCTGAAATCGAAAATGACCCTAAAAAATTTAATCTTAGAAATACTTTTGTATATAATTCAGATTAAAATAAGAATTCCTTGGCGAAAAGTGTCTCAGAAAAATCCTTAGAGTGTTGAGCAGTATTTAACGAAGTGTAAAATACATAAACTCGACAGTGTATTTGAAAGACACTTCTTCCAGTAAAAGGATAAAGTGGATGGAAGCTCATTGGCAACAAAAAAAGATATAAATCGAGGACGAGCCAAAAGAAAAAGAGCCGAAACCAAATTACATGATAGTTCGTAGAATTTTTAGCATACAGATTTTACAAGAATAAATAAAATATTTAAAGTTATAAAAATAAATATTTAAGTATTAATTTAGTATATTATGGCTTTCCGCGAGTATATTCTTAATTGGATTTATAACAAAAAGGAATTCGTATCCCGCCGCGGTACCGTTTCTAACGCCGAAACAGTAAAAGAATATTACCTAATACAGGAAGAAGAAATTCGACGAGAAATCGTAAAAAAAGAAACGCTTTGCATTTAAAAGAATTCCAGGATACAATTTCATGTTTACATTTCCTCGAATGTGACGCCAAGGAACTATTTCTACCGAAAAAGAAGGGAAAAAGTCTCAAGTATGTATATGCGTGTAGACTCCATTCATTTTTATAAGAGTAGTGCGACGGTGGTGCACTGCAACTAGGTGTTGAATATTTGATTTAGAATCACCCAAGGCGCAATTGCCGTGCCTGGATCATCTGAATATTTCATTTTTCTACATTCCTTATTGTGTTTTTCTCATCGCTTGCAACACAATCTTTTCAATAATTCATTTGTTTTCGGCTTCGTATATGTATGGACGTCTTACTCGGAAGAGACTGAAAATGTTCTGGACAGTGAAATATGGATTTGGGGTTACTTCGGATTGGGCTTTTATATATCATTTTTTTTCCTTTTTTTTTAATATCCTAATAGAAATATAATGTGCTCTACTTTTTAGCTGATTACATTTGTTTTAAAAAATAAACAAAATATAAATTTGTAATCACGAAAAGTAGAAGCATCAAAAATGTAACATTAATATAAAATATTTGAAATGTCGCCTAAAATACTTTGGTAAATCCACTTATTCATCAACTATAAGGATGATAAATTCTTCAATAATAATACTACTAATAATTTAATTTTGGTCACCGTCCAAAAGATTAATGTGTCTTTTCACACTAAAAACAAAAATTAAATTTGAAATTATATTAAATTAATTAACTGGGATTTATGGGTGATGTATATCATCAGGTGACAGGAAAAACTCACTAAGTACAAACATTATCAAATCGATATTTTTTCACTTAGTACGTTATCTTTTTATAATGTTTCCCTAGAAAAATTCACTGTCTGCGACAATCGCATCACAGCAGTTATAAAAATCTGATGTGGCCAGCACATGACCTCTCGCCATTTTTGAATCAAATATTTACAGGTTGACACAAAAAAGTATGAAAAAAATTATTTTTTTGTAAATCTGGCAACAATGGCAAAAGTTTCGAAAATCTTAATGAGATGAAAATAAACTATAGGGTATACAAAATATATGTGTAAAACTTTATTGCCGTTTTGTATAATAATGGCGTCATCACCCATAGCAACTGCCACTTCCGGTTGTGCGATTGGCACCAAAATCTAATCAGATCTAATCTAGGGTATCAGAATCCTGTATGCAAAATTTCAAATTTTTTTATTTAGTAGTTTTTGAGTTATCATTACTACAACATACATCCTAACACACACACACACACACACACTAGCACACACACTAAGACACACAGGCATCATCGCGAAAATATTAAAATCGTATTCTAGGGACCCTAAAACGTGTTTATTCATTGAAAACTCACTACCCAATTTTTAGCATGATTCCTATACCTCTCTTATCTGAAGGGCGAGAGGTAAAAATAGTAAAAATTTATCAATTGCATATTTTGATGTGAGCCCGGCAAGAAGAAAATCATTTGGTGAGTTTAGTCGCTAACATTCGCCTCATATTGTGTCATGTTTCGACACCTATGCTAATATTCGTTTCACGAATTTCACGGTGTGAATAGGTGAACATTATTTTATTAAAAGAATGTATTCGAGGGCTGTAACAAAGTTACTTTCCATATTTAAATTAAATCGCGTACGGCACTGGATTTAGAATTACTTCAAAATTATGTGAGAGGAAAGCTATACCGAAAGATGGAGTCACTCGCGTACCCAGCCGACCTTATGGTATATGGTAGCCGGAGTCGATCAGTTAGCTGCAGTGACAGCCTGAAGTACCAGATGCTGAGACCGACGCAATTGGAGTAGCAGTGGTAGCCCGAGTTCCAGTGGCAGTCCCTCAACCTTTAGAGACAGGTTCAAGCTGATGGGACCGAAGCCAATTTCAATTATACCGGTGTTCGGATCCGTTAGTTAAGCGTCAACGTCAGCCTGGGAGACGTATCTTTACCGTCCAACCGACACGTTAAAGTAAGATCGGAGTTACACACCTTCCTCCGGATTTGATTTTGGTAATTGAATAAATGGTTAATAGAGCAAGTAATGACCGCCCTTCTGGTCGCCAGTGATTTTGGTCGATACCATAACGATCCTTAGAATATTTTCTTTCTCCACTGAAACTGCCCGTTTAAGTGTTCTTCACACTATAAACGGAAGATAGCGCCCAAGGCAATCCGAATCCTGGACTAATGCGCCAAAATACCGCTTGACGACGCAAAGAGCGTTACAATGCTAAAAAACAAGCAAGAATAAGAGATCAAGGAAAACATTCAAAATATTGTAAGTATAGTAATCGAAACATGTTAACCTCATATTTACCTTCATTGGTTTATGACCTTTACAATTGACACTATTATTGTTTAGAGGATCAGAATACTAAATGTATTCAAGGCGAAAATTCAAAAAATGTTATAACGCATCGGAGAAAGAGGAAGATTGTGATGTTGAAATAGTTGATGATTTTTCGGAGGTTTCAGATACCTGGAAATGATTCATCTGATCATATTACTAATTTCTCTGATTACGAAATCGAAAATAAAGACAAATATGGAATGGAAGGTAAACATTACAAAATCTCAAAGATCTTATAAGCTAAGAATCTTAGAGCGTACAAAATGTAAATTCAAATTTACTGCTAATTTTACGCTATAATATTAATAAGTGCAAATGTAACTATAATCATCGGACAAGTCGAGTGTAAAGGGAGAAAAGAAAAAGCTATTAAAAATCCCCAATTACAATAAGATTTGATCGCAAAAATTTATATACTTCTCAATAAAAAATATGGCTAACCACATCCTAAAAGTAAAAGTAGATTTTTCTGAGTTTTTAAATGAATTAAAATTGTGAATATTATGTTTACAGTGGTAGCGAGAGCAGTTGTTCTATAAAAATAAATAAATAGCCCTTACAGTTAAATGATTAATTTTGTGATAATGTACTAAATCCTGATACTCTGTATTGAGGTTGGTCCTTCGATCTGATAATGGTTGATGTCAACACGTCTACCGCCTAGTAATTATTCCAAACTTATATCGATTCGTAATCATATTTGTTCAATATTCGATTTTGTCCAATATTTTTAATATACTACTTAGTGAGTTTTTCCGACAATATTATGGTTGTTTCTCAATTAGAAAATCTAAACAAACGTGATTTTAAAATTTTGGTGGCCCCTTCAGTGCGCTACCATCATAATATCAAATCGTGGTCGCAACTTTAAATAGAACAAAGCGGACGCGTTGAAACCCTTCTATTAGAAGGGCTTCAATAAATATTCACCCTCTTTGGAGTCATAACAATTTAAATCTGACAAAGCCATCAAAGAACAAAAGAATTAGGGTTCGATGATCAAGGAAAAAGGATTTGGATTATTTAAAGTAACAAATAAAAATCTATAAAAATAAAGTTGTTTTACTTATTTCATTTTTTTTCTTGGTGAGCAGCATATAATTCAGTTTTTTATCTGATAAGTAACGAAAAACAAAAAATTTCTTTATAAATATACTTGAATTTTCTACATTTTTGATTCCCTGACGACAAGAAAAATAGTCATTTTCAGTGTTTTTTGCTATAAATAACTATGTTTTTATTTACGTTTATAATTAAAATAAATCTATTATGCAGGCGTAATTCCACTCGATATCTGTTTAGAAACAAATTAGGCATTTTTAGGCGCACTAATGATTGACAATAATGAAAAGCACTCTGGAAAATCGCTAACATAACGGTCGGCAATTGCGATGCCAACCATTTGTGGATGCCAAGCGACAATTACGAATTCATAGCAAGGCCCAGTCGAAACAAACAAGGAAATTACAGTTAAAAATTCGTTACGTAAATAAAAAACGTATTTATTAAAAATAATAACAATCATATGTTGGTAACTAGAATAGTAAATCTAGAGTGAAAAATACAATCCTAATATAATTCTAACCGTTGAAGTAAAGGTTTCATTTATTTTATTTGGTACCAATAAATTCTTAAACTTAAAAATTCTCTTTTGATCCACAGAAGGGGTGAAAAAGTTGACCGGAAAAGAATTTGATGCAAACTATGAATTTTGTTTTCCGTAACTTATGCGAATCCTACTGATTGCGCCAATTATATATTTTTACTTATTGCTTATTAAAAAATATTTATTAATTGAAACTATTAAAAATCGATGTTGGTAACTTGAAGAAGGAAACTAATTAGACAAAATAATTTTATAGAAACGAAGTAATTTTAAAACATAACTAATTTACTATTTTAAGTAGTATTTGGCAATGGATAATTTAGAGCTGAGAGCAGAGATAATTATTTAAAACTAAGAGGATACATTTATTTCTGTTGTTCAATGTTTATAATTTATATAATTTTTCCCATTTGTCTCATTTTTTCTGATTTTTGCTCATTTTTTTCTAATATTTTTTTTTTTAACTTTTTTTCTCATTTTTGTCTGATTTTTCCAATATTCTTCTGATTTTTATGTTTTCTTTCATTATTCTTTATTTTTTCTAATTTTTCTGGTTTATTATGTTTTTTTTTCTGGTTCTCTAAATTTAATCTAATGTATTGTATGAAAGAAAAAAATAACAAAAAAATGAAGAAGAAGAAAGGTAACAAATGTCAGTGGAAAAGAAAAAACTAACAAGTTCTAAACAAACAAAAAGTCACAGAAGAAATTTAATAAAAGAAAATAACTAAACGTTTTTTACTCGAGATGAAATACTTTTTAATCGTTTGTAAAATTACCCCAGTCGCTACGCTCGTGGACAAATTTGCACCTTACAAAAAAAAAAATATTTTCATCTCTTGTTGTAAAATATAGTATTATTTATATTGAACTCGTTGTACTTTCAGGCCTGATGATGGTTTTTTAACCGAAACTAGTCGCCTTACTCGTACAATTATTAATAAGAATGGAGAAGTTTCATGGTGGTGATATAGACAAAAACCAATAAATCGGTGTAAAAAAATTTTTGAAATCAGTCAATAAATAACGGAGAAATATAGTATTAAAGTTTTTGTTTTTTAGCTCGGATTGTGGTGCGTATGACGTCACGTCTCCGCATAGCCAAATCGCCGTACTGCAAACCAAACTCTTATTCTTTGTCAGGACATAATTGACGCATGTCTGACTTTAATTTATTAACTGCCAAACAACAAAATATAGTTCAAGAGCCAGGTACTTTTTTTCCGCAATCTTATACAGAAGAGACTTTTTTGTGAAATATATCGTACGAGAAAAATAATAAAACCTACTTTCTCGGCTCTGGCTCTTGGACTAATATATGCGAGGAATAACGAGAATAAAGAAGCGCTTTATTTACAATCCCGTCTCGTATACTAGTTAGGAGAAATGACGTCAGGCAACTGAATCAGACGGAATGCCAAGCGCAACTTTAAAATGTTATAACTTTGTTAGTTTTTTAGATATCTTAATTTCACTTTCACACTTTTATTCAGTTTTGCTTAGATTTTCAGTCTCATTCAAAAAAAATGGTAAACAGTTTAAGAAATCTTCAATTAAATATTTGTGACAGTTATTTTTATTTTTCTACATAGAGAAAATATTGTTTTACCTTATATTATCTTCCAGATTTTTAATAAAATCTCTTTTAGATTTTTCTAGAATCTGTAATGGAAACAATTCGTTTTCGATAAATGAACAAACTTGAAGCGATCGCTACAATCCTAACAATAGAGTAAGGACAAATAGAAAAGAGAATTTTTTTAAACTATCAGATAAAAGTCTGAGAATTCTCGTATATTATCTGTTTCGCCCTGTTATTGTTACTGCGCACTCTATTAAGTCGACATCCATTTTTCATTTTTTCCATTTTTATAATGTTTCAGTCTCTCATGTATTACGTCCGAGTTTATATAATACAAATGTAAATAACGATTTATCTTTTCTTGGCTACGATGGTAAAATTTTCTTTTTAGATTTATTGATTTTGTTAAACAGTATAAATAAAAATCCAAAATAGTACACTATTTTTTTTCAAGATTAAAACATAAAAATATTTAAAAAAAACATTTATATGAATTGAGGATTTTTTATCGTGACAAGGATATTTTTCAAAAAAAAACGGAAAAACAAAAATAATTCAAAATCTGACAGACATATCAGAAAAAGGCCGATAAAAAAAATTAGAATGTGAAAAAATTGGAAAAAATGAAAAAAAATGGAAAAATTAGAATAAATTAGAAGAACCAGAAAAATAAAAAAAAAAACAGAATAAATGAGATAAAATAAAATAAAATTGGAAGAAATCATAAAAAATCAGAAGAAAATTAAAAAAATCAGATAAAAATGAGAAATAAAAAAAGACAAAAAAATATTGGGAAAAAATCAGCACAACCCAGACAAAAATAGATTAAAATGAAAAAAAAAGAAAAGAAAAAACAGAAAAATCAGACAAACTGGAAAAAATTTGAAAGAATTCAAAAAATCCGAAAAATAACATAAAATTAGAAAAAGAAGAAAAACTGAAAATCTGAAAGAACCAAAACATATCGGAAAAAAAGCAGATAAAAATTTTTTTTGAAAAAATGTCAAAAAATCGGAATGAATGTGAAAAAATTGGAAAAATGAGAAATTAGAATAAATTAGATTAAATTTGAAGAACCAGAAAAAAAAACAGAATATATCAGAAAAATGAGAAAATATAAAATAAAATTGAAAGAAAACATAAAAAATCAGTAGAAAATTGGAAAAATCAGACAAAAATGAGAAAAAATGAAAAAAATCAATCAAAAAATTATTAGAAACAAATCGACAAAACCCAAAAAATATGGATGAAACAGAAATAAAGTGAAAAAATTGGAAAAATTAGAAATTAGAATAAAAAAGAACCAGAAAAAAACAATAAAAGAGAAAAAAATAAAATAAAATTGAAAGAAATCATAAAAAATCAGAAAAAAAAATAAGAAATTTGGAAAAATTTTTTTCTTTTAAAATACGACTGTACCCAATCTCCCTCCATTAAGCGTTTTTATACTGGTTTTAATTAACTTTATACAGTTATTACTTTCACTTTTTTTTTAATTTTTTTCGACTTAACTTTTCATTAATTTTAGGACTTTATTTTGAACTCTTCCATTAAGTCCCCTCCTCTTTTAGAAAACTTCACTGTCACTTATTATTATTATTATTTATTACTTGTCAGTTTCTCCAGTTTTATTTATATTTCGATACGCATGCGCTGTTGGTTCTTAGACGTTTCAAGTCTTTTACCCCCCCTTTTCATTAATTTATCTTGAGCCTTTTAGGGCAATGCTCCTACGCCCCTTTAGAGAGCGTCTCCTTTAATGATGCAGTTTGATTTTCCCCTTAAATGGAGGTGTTTTTTTAAACCATCCCCCGTTTTTTACCTTTTTTTTATACAGAGATTTTTTCTAACTATTTTTCTTGATAGTGTCGAAATTAAGTTTAGTTTACTCCTGTTAAATTCACCTTTACAGTTGGAAATTTAATATTTTGATAACTCAAATATAAGTTTTTCGGAATGCACTAATTTTTATCAGAAATAAAACTTTCGAGAAATTGATAATAAAAAAGTTTCCTAAATGGAACCTCACAGTATTAGATTAATTTAATCAACCAATATTTTTACTTTCCCGGTCCCATCGAAGGGAGAGTATGGTGAACGAGCAAAAAAAAATCGAGATATCGATGGAAATATCTATTTTGAAGTCCGCCGAGAAGAGAGAGGTCTGTCTGTGTGTCTGTGAGTAAGGGTTGGTGTGCAATCATTAGTACGACATTGATTGAATATGTAAGGTTTTTTCCTTTTTTTTAAGTTTAAAGACAAACAATACACTTTGGTGCAAAATCTTTTAGTGTAAAGTTATAGAACACAAAATTCCCTACAATTGTTTTTAATCGAACTTTTTCCCGAAATTCCAATAGTTGCGCAACTAGATGGCGCGCAAAACATTCGCATGTAGGTTTTACCTAGTTTTTCCGGATTTTGAGGACAAACAATGTACTTTAGTGCAAAAAATGTTCTGGTGCAAAGTTGTAGAGCACCAAATTTCCTTTAACTATTATATTTATCTTTCTTTCGAATTCCCCCTAGATGGCGAAAAAATACACATTTTGGATGTTTTGCCTTTTTATTTAATTTTTGAGGACAAACAATGTACTTTAGAGCAAAATATTCTAGTGCAAAGTTGTAGAGCACCAAATTTCCTATAACTTTTATATTTAACTTTCTTTCGAATTCCCCACAGTTTTGCCGCTAGATGGCGAAAAAATACACATTTTTGGATGTTTTGCCTTTTTATTTAATTTTCAGGACAAACAACGCACTTTAGTGCAAAATGTTCAACATTGCTTAGTATTTTGTAATTAAAATAATCTTATTCTCTACAGCCGAGCCGGAAACGTTCTGGGGTGATTAAGTCGATTTTTATATTAACTTATACAAGTTAACAATATATTTGTGTACAATCTTTATATACAAATAGACTCTTAAAAATTTCTGGTTTTATAAAACGAAATTAAATAATTGAACATTATCAAAATTTTAATAACGAACAATTTGAAAATATCTAAATCAGATAAATGCTATTTATTCAATTCTAGTAAAAAAACATCTGGGAATGCTATTTATAGAATCTATATGTCTGTCAGTGAAGTAATTTTGATTTTTTTTTAATTCAGAATTTTCTGCTGAACGGACAAAATTGTTATAAATATACATATTGGCGTAAATTTAATACAAAGTTAATTAAATGGAAAAAAATAATCGTATTTTCAAATGGTTTTAACAAAATTAAAATATCAGGACCGGTTGCCGAGACATTTGCGGAAAACCGAAATTAATGATTATGAGTACAAGAGTTTATTTGTTAAACCAATTAAAAACTAACTTAATTTAAATAAAAAAATGTAATCACTCCTCACCGACTTGGAATTATTATTAAATCGTTATTTGAAAAGAAAATCTAAAACTTGATATACATTTAGAGATTTCATCTCATGGAAATGGCAAACTCTCCGTTTTCTATTGATTTCTTTTGGGAAAGTTTAAAACTGCTTTTGTAGGGGCTCCCAGTTATACAATGATAAGGAGCAAACTTTCTGTAATAGTTTTCGAGTTAGGAGAGAAATATTTTCTCGCTTACTTTTCTGATTCGTGTGAGCGAGTTGAGGCATTTACTTGACGTATGAACGAATTATTCCTATTTGAATTACCGTCATTTATTTTTCTATGGATTTTTCAGATTTATGGACAAAATTTTAACTGATGCGTCTGGTAGTGAAAATCAGTAACTTCTCGATGTTAATTAATTTTCTTGTAAATTATGAATATCAATTTCAACTTTTCTTTACAAATACTCGAGAAAGTTGGGAATCACCGTTACCGAACTATTATTGAAAGTTGGTTCTTTATCAAAGCCATAACGCTAGGTCTTACAAAAGCACTTTTAAACAGTATTAAAGTTTGAGCTGAGAGGGGAAAATCTCATTTAATAAATCTCACTCGTTGGCGATCAACAAAGGGTCGATAGTGCAAAGAAGAGCAGTGCATAATTGCAGTATTAATCATATTCTATAATAACCTGAGATCCAGACACATAACGCGTCTTGTAATTACATCAGTACATTATAATTAGGGGACACCGCGTTCTAGAAACGGGCTTCGCGTTCAAAACGTCTTACACCCTCGCATCCCGTGACATCGTGTTTGGAATTTAGCAGTGGCGAAGTAATGACACATTTTATGAGGTCATCTATGAAGGTAGTAATAGGAGGGACGACAAACTCATACTTATACTTTAAATTAGTATGTTAATTATAATTGATTAAGCAAAAATAAAATAATTTAAGTTTTTCTTAATTACATATTATATTTTGTTATTTTTGCAATATTATATTTTCTACTTGCTGCAAATAGTAATCATATGTTAATTTTTATAATATTTTTTATGGTTAGCAAACATGTTATTAAACCTCTGCCTTGGAAATTTACACGTTTCAGATCCGAGCCCTTTTTAAACAATTAATCACGCTTTGATCGTTCCTTTCCTTTTGAACGAGGGGAACGGGCGCCGCTGGCTGAAGAAACTCGCGTTCTCGGAGCTACCAAAGCCCTTTAATACCACGCCGAGTTTTATGCTCCCTATAAAGAACTAAAATTTGAGGAGATTCTAGTGTATGTTTGTAATATATTACTCCGGCAGTTTCTTGTCTTACGAACAAGTTTTCCCTAAATTATACATTCATGTCTGCTATGAAGTTGGAACATCATACTTTATAATCATGGTGGTGAAGTGACTCAGACGTTCTAAGTTCATACGCGTTGGAAATTTTTAATGCGGAATGACAAATATAGAGAGGCTGGTTTCCTCCGGATGAAGGCCTGGCACTGGCATTAAGGGTTCTCTCTTCTTTGACACCTTTTGAGGTTAGAATGAAAAGACTGCAGTTGAATTCTAATTGTAGGAGACAAATTACAGAAGGGAGAAGCGACGCTTCTACATTGAATCTTAATAGCTTCTCTGTGGCTATTTAGAGATTTTATTTTATTGTCTATTAAATTTTTTATGAAGTGTCGCTTGATGGATGTTTTAAACATTTTAAAACCACACGAAACTATGAATACATTTTAAATTTATTCTCACTCTCTTTGTCATATTATTGGTGAAAATTAAGGTTGAGAAAATAAATCCAATCATATCTCAAATTATAAAAAAATCTAAATTATTTGTGAGTTTCGTTTAAATATATAATTAACAAAATCAACAATAACAACAGTGTAACGCTCTTTCGTCGTCAAGCTGTCTTTTGGCGCCTTACTCCAAGTTTCGGATTGCCTCGAGCGCCATCTTTCGTTTATAGTGTGAAGGTCACTTCCACAGGCAGCTTCAGTGGCGAAAAAATAAAATTCGTTCAATAAAAATAACAACTTTTATTTATATCAAAATCCGGCGCCTGTAAAGAATAAAAGGTGTGCAACACGGTTCTTTATCGGACGGTATAGGCATGTCTTACAGGCTGGCGTGGTGTGGTCGGATTGACGGTTCTGGGTTCCGGTTATAATTGAACTTCAGCTTGACCTGGAACTCGGACTGCCACTGCAACTGCTGACAACGGATTGAATCAGTGTTTCCGACCTCTTCCTATAGTAAAACTACATAAACACTTAAAAAAAGCTGTAGAAAACTGTAAATATTAAATCAAAAACGATCAGTATATTGAAATAGTATTCATAAAATTTGTTACATGACTAGGCTATGAATAATAAATAGTATTTTTTTATTGTTTAATACAAAATTAATTTCCAATAATTCAGTAGTTAAATCAAATAATTTTCCATAAATTGATTTTATAAATAAGAAATAAAAAATAATTAAAAATTTAAAAGCATTTCGGAAGGACAAAATAAATTAATAAAAAAGACATTATTAGAAAATAGGATGTAAAATTAGTTCTTAATACAAAATATTTTAAACATTAATAGGCAAAATATTTAATAGTTGGATATTTAGACGTATATCATGAAAAAAAGTCAAAGACCTATTATCCTTAATGAGGAAAAGAAGAAAACATAAAAATTAAGTAGGCAGGTTTTTCTTTTAGGAGGAAGCTCTCTCTTGATTTTTTTTTTTCAAAATGGATGGACCTAATGATTTGAGTTAATCTATGAAAATAACTGAAAAGTCATTTATTTAAAATAAAAACTGGAAAGAATTGTAAAAAAATCTTACCTATAGTCTTCTGTACAAAGTAAGGAACTTTTCTTGACCAGTGGAAGTAAGTGACAATTTTTAAAAAAAAATTATAACGTGGTGGAGATGGTCCTGTATCATGTATTCAACAAGATGACGTTATAACGTGAACGTGATTTTATCTTCAAAAAAGAAATTCTTTATAAGGAGTGAAGTTGAATTTCCATTTCTTATCAGATGTTCATGACAATTTTATGTTTTATTTTTTTGTATCATCACAAATAGTGAATGCTAAAACAATCAGAAAAGTTTTCTATTGATTAGTGGTGATCTTTATTGTTCGATGACGTTTTTGTAATAGGTGTACTTACTTTTAGTTGTAAAATTTTTATTCTTATAACCATTTTCATGTGCATTTGCTTGGCGTAACTTATCTTAGGTTAGAATTTTTTATTTTGCTTTCTAAACTTCTTTTAATATTCATTTTTGTTGGTTTTATTGAAATTACTTGTTTATCAGAATTTGAATCTATTAAATTCATCGTTTTCTGCATTTGATTTACGATCGTTGTAAATTTTTTACTCATGTCTTTTCTTTTTCGTTTATTTTGTAAACCAAATAAAATTGTAGAATTTTGACATGTAATGTTTATATTCCATCTATGAAATTTAGTGAAAGCTATCAAAAGTTCCTGACGTAAAAAGTGGCCGAACTTACCCTGAGATCATTTTTTTTTATTGATAAATAGATGGCGCCCGCATAATTAGTTTTAATAAAAATAGTAGAACGGTAATTGCTATTTAAAATTAAATGAAATAATAATACAAAAAATCATAAAGAAATATTCAAATATAAAAAAAAGAAATTACCCGAGACTACAACAATATATAGTATGATTTCTATCGGAAGGAATCATAATCAAAAATAAATCATATGATCATAAAACTTTTAACCAAATTAACGAAACCAAATTG
Organism: Neocrepidodera transversa; assembly: GCA_963243735.1. NCBI lineage: Eukaryota > Metazoa > Arthropoda > Insecta > Coleoptera > Chrysomelidae > Neocrepidodera > Neocrepidodera transversa. The sequence continues at coordinate 17,864,285 of OY725343.1, forward strand.
GTTGAAAATAAATAAATAAATTTTCCGTTTTATCTCTGTTTTTGAAATCGTACATATTTTTGTTGAATTTCTTAAAACTGTTATTCGTCGCATCAAGGCAGTGTTTAGATAAAATTATGCGGCTCTTGAATAAAAATAATGCGATTTTGATTTGAATAATGTTAATTTTTTTGTTTTTAGTACTTCAATCATAAAACTTGTTCCATTTAGCTTGTTTCCTGCCATATTGCAATAAAGTACTTCTTCTTATTTAATTTGGGTCTTGGGTATTTGGCCAGTTTCAATTTATTCTTTTTTGTAAAATAAAAAGGAATACTCCGAGGAGCATCTGGACTAATACATTTTCCTTTCTGCGGTTTGCTGTAAAGTTTTTTTCTTTGAAACTATAATCGGCAATTATTTTTTTAAGTAGATGGCGACAGTGTTAGTTTAGTAGTAATGTAGTGTTCCGAGTTTACATTCAAAACATAGTGTTATTACTAAGGAAAAAGTGTGTAAATAATACGATTTAACTTAGATCCAAAAATTATGCGCAGACTTCTTTAATTTTTTTAATTTCCGATTTTTTGTGTATAAAGTACCTTTTATTGTGGTCGTAGAACTAAAAATTGTATATCTACAGTAAGGATTTCGGAGTCTAAGAAACACGAACGCGAGTGTCTCCATCCATCGGGAGAAGATTCAACTTATAGGGTTGCCTTTTCCATAATTTTAAGTTAATTCTGGTACAGTGCCGTGCACGATATAATTAATATATTTTAATTATCACGGTAATTTAAGTAACTTCGTGACAATATTTTTAATTAAAAAAAAATACCAGCGTCTGGAAATCTAATTTGAAGTAGGGATAAAATTAAAATTAATAATGCATTTACAAGAAATAAAACAAAAAGTTGAAGTGAACGAGGACAACTAACTAATCATGAAGTTCAGAAACTACCATTGTATCTAATTTGACGAAAAATGAGGAAGACAGAACGGCTCATTAATTCCAAAATTCGATTTGAATTCCTAGCGAGTTCATCTTTCACGTGGAGAGATAATGAGAGAATTCCGGCAAGAGAGAAATGTATTACCTAATATAAGGATATTGTCTTTTGGGGAAAATTTAATTGTAGGATTCCGAGCAAGCCGGAATGAATAAGTGATTAGAAAGTGCACAGATGTTGTCAGCGCCTGCATTCAGTTTATACAAACTCCTGTTTTGCTCTCTCTATTTGTCTCTTCTCTTCGCCTGATGTTTTAACTCCGCTTTCGTCCCTTGTCTTGCATACATGACCGAAATGTCACGAAATTGAGATGCTTTATTAGCTTTAACATCAGTCAGCAAGCTCGACAGCACTAGGCACGATTATATCTACAATGGTGAAACAATTTGTATGATAAAAGTACAAAAATCAGTGAAACATATTGAGTTGGGAATTTGGAACCTTTGATTTTTAACAATGTTGAAGGATAACTACATTTTTTATCACTCTACGTATTTTTCGCTGAGATAATCTCCTGATGATGCTAACATAGTTATTGAAACGTACGTAGAATGGTAAAAAAGTGTAGTTTTTGTTAGTGGCGACGATATCCTTCAACAATGACACTAAACGTAAAAAAAGCGCTTCATTTGTTTCTTAGTTATCTTAGTTTTGCAGATTTTTAGATTGGTAGTGTTAAATATTATACAACAAATATACATTTATTTACTGGCGCAGTCAGTAGGATTTAGCCTTCTAAAACCAGCAAAAATCATGTTTTCGGTTGGTTTTATTTAATTATGCAGCACGCGAAGTGTAAAGAAAAAAACTGCTGATGAAGGAGGTTATAAAAGAACGGGTGTCTTATAACATGAATTTTCTGGTATTTCAAAGGTTATTTCCAACCTCTACTTTTACCCATCCCAAGAATAAAGTACTATAAATTGAGTACCGTGTCTAGATTCGTTCACTTTTGCTAGTTTTTTTTTTAAGTACATACTTGTTTATATTTTTTTTGTTGCGTTCCAAATTTTTTAAAACAATGTTCAATTGTTTCATTTCAAATTTCAATTTTTACAACTTTGTTTTCACTTCCCCACTTTTTTCTCCTTTTCTACTGTTTTCTTTCTTTTTCGAACTTATGCCGCTCCATTTTCCCCCTTAGTTCCTTCCATAATTTTTTTATTTTTTCAAAATTTTGTTTTTCCAACTTTTTTTTCCAATTTCCTTCCCACTTTTTCTCCCTACATTTTTACTAATTTCTTGTCGTTTCAAACTTTTTTCCATTTCTACTGTTTTCTTTCTTTTTCAAACTGTTCCCGCTCCATTTTCTCCTCTTAGTTTCTTCCATAATTTTTTTTTCAAAATTTTGTTTTTCCAACTTTTTTTCCAATTTCCTTCCCACTTTTCTTTCCCTACATTTTTATTAATTTCTTGTTGTTTCAAACTTTTTTCCTTTTCTACTGTTTTCTTTCTTTTTCAAACTTGTCCCGCTTCCTTTTTCCCCTTAGTTTCTTCCATAATTTTTTTTTTCAAAATTTTGTTTTTCCAACTTTTTTTTTCCAATTTCCATCCCACTGGTCTTTCCTTACTAATTTTTTGGTGTTTCAAACTTTTTTCCAACTTTTATTCCACTGTTTCCTGCTCCCTTTTCCCCCTAATTTCTTACTATTTTATTTTTTAAACTTTTATCTTTCATACTAATTTTTCCTCTTTCCTTCCCTCTTTTTTTCACTACATTTTACCAATTTTTTGTCAACTTTTTTTCCACTTCTCTCTCCTCTTTTGAAAACACCCCAAATTCATGTATCACAATAACATTTATTATACAAAATTTTAAAATTCAACTAGTTTCGGTTAACAAACCATCTTCAAGCCAAAATAACAATATATTAATCTTAAATAATTTTTACAGATACAAATAAACCCAAGTCTGTAAGAAACAATACCTAAAATTAAATTTAAATTTAAAAATTTTTGGAAGGGTATTTGTGATCTATTAGCTGTGACATATATCACAAATATCGCTCCTTATTTCCCCCCACCCTCCATTCCTAGTAGCAGCACTTTAGCAATATGCAAAGAATTATTTAAGATTTAATCTTAATATATTGTTATTTTGGCCTGAAGATGGTTTGTTAACCGAAACTAGTTGCCTTTCAAAAAAAAAATGTTATTGTTGTACATGATTTTGGGTTGTTTTTATTTATTATTAATACTTGACCACATTTGAGATATGAATAACTTGGTATTTGTTTACTTTTCCTATTTTTTTTTTCGAAAAATAAATACTTGTTTTTTCACTTTTCGTTACTCCCTTTTTTCCTTATAATTTCTTACTATTTTTTTTAATTTTCAAACTTTTATTTTTCTACTTTCCTTCACTCCATTTTTCACTACAATTTACCAATATCTTTGTTACAAAAATTTTTTGTCAACTTTTTTTCCACTTCCTTCCCCTTTTTTCCCCTACATTTTTACTAATTTTTTTAATCTTTAAACATTTATTATTTTTCCACTTACCCTCTCTTTTGCCCCCTCTTTGTATTTTTTTTAAATATTAAAATTTTTTTCGAATTCATTTACATGAAAATATAACTTTGATAGTAATAAATTTCATAGTGATAACAATTTACTAGTTTCTAAATTTATTTCTGGAAATATCTCTTTATGTTACGATCCATTTTGTACAGTTTTTACTTATATCGTGAAGACATTTTTATTATTTATGCAACCTCATTGGAATGCCATATAAATGATTAATGGAACATTAATTTGCCTTAAAAGCTTTTTTGTTTTACTGAAAGATTAAATCAGATTGAACGTACTGACTCATTGAACGTATTTTCCACCTTAAAAAAAACACTTAACTCTATTTTTCAATTATAAAGCAATATTTGCAAGTTAATTAAAACTGGACGAAATTAAAAAACTAAAACATAATTATTATAAAAAATTTTAATTGGTGTTTTTTTTGGAATATTGGAACCCAGTGTGCGGCGCCGGTGCTGAAGCGACGCCGGAGCGTCGAAAACCCGCCGACTTACTGATTGGCGTGATAACGTCCCATGGCGCCGTCAACTGATATCATCGACGTCGGCGTCTCTACTGCTTTTATGGCTTTTTAATGAACACACCCCTAATGTCGTGGTAATCTCGTTTTTACGACCGGTTGAAAAATGTTGTGACCAATAAATATCGAACTCGATAAACAAATTGGATCATTCGAAGAAAAACATGTATTAAGTGGAATAGTTAGTGTGCTTTGATTACTTAAATGCAGCACAACAAAAATATTATTCAGAAACTAAAAGTTTAAATAGAAATTATTTGTTTGTTTTAAATTTCGTTATCTGAATCTAGATTTCCAAATAACCATTTATTTACTTTTCTGAGGATAGTTTTTTTTTTAAATTTTTTGCATATGGGTGAATAACAATTTGAAAAATTAAATTAGGTCTATTAAGTTTTGCGATACTTTGAAAATTTTGCACTATATGAAAAAATGTTTTCGTAACTTGTGCCAATCTTACTGATAGCGCCAATTATATTTTTTAAACAAAAATTAATTTTAAATAATAAAACCTGAACGAAACATTTTTATGAAAAAAAAGTAAACTACAGCATTTGTAAATCCATCAGGATTTGCCGTTTTTAACAATTTAAATATTTCAACCAGTTAATATTTAATAATTAACAATCCATCATAGAAATAGAACATTTTGTACTTTTCTGAAGGATCATTAAATTCTTCTAAAAATAAAAACATTGATCATTAGATACACATTGCGACTACAATAAAGAAAAGATAAATTATAAGGTAGACTAGTTTTGTGCCAGAATTTTGAATGGGACCGAGTGTTGAATAATATATTTCCTCCAAGTTTTATTTTCGTCATAACCCAGATAATTCTACAAAAAAGGGTAGTAATTCATAATTACTAATTATTTTATATGTAACCAAATTTTGGCAATTCCGCGACAGATTTAAATAAATATAATAACGCGAGAGAACAGTAAAACAATTATGGGTTTATTTACCAGAGTTAAAAATTAAACGGAATAAGGAACACCCTGTAGCTGTCTAATCATAAATTTATTGTGTTTGTTACTATTTATCTGGTTATTGCTTTTTTTCTGGTTATTTGAATCATAATAATTTGCTTGTTATTGCAATTTTTATCTCCTTTTATATCCCTATATTATGTGCCTTATTTTAATTTTTATATTCTATATTTTATTATTGTCCATTATCCATTTTTTCTTATTCTTATTTTAGACAATCCTTCCCGGATAATCCTTCCCGGATAATCCTCCCCGGATAATCCTCCCCGGATACTCCTTACCGAATAATTCTTCCCGGAAATTCCTTCCGCATGAGAATCTTTCCAGGTAAACCTGATAATCCTTCCCGGATAATCTGAATACTTCCCGGATATTCTGATACTCCTCGGATAATCCTTCCCTCATATTCCTTCTCGGATAATCCTTCCCGGATAATTCTCCTTAGATAATCCTTCCCTAATAATCCTTCCCTAATAATCCTTCCCTAATAATCCTTCCCTAATAATCCTTTCCGAAAAATTCTTCTTCAGACCATCCTTCCCGGATACTCCTTACCGGATAATCCTCTCCGGATAATCCTTCCCGGAAATTCCTTCCCCATGAGAATCCTTCCAGGATAATTTGATAATCCTTCCCAGATAATCTGAATCATACCCGGATAATCTGATAATCCTTCCCGGATAATCTGAATCCTTTCCGGATAATCTGATAATCCTTCCCGGATAATCCTTTCCGCATAATCCTTCCCGGAAATTCTGATACACCTTCTCAGATAATCCTTCCCTCATGATCCTTCTCGGAATATTCTTCCCGGATAATCCTTTCCTAATAATCCGTTCCGAAAAATTCTTTCTCAGACAATCCTTCCCCGATACTTCTTACCGGATAATCCTTTCCAGAAATTCTTTCCCCATGAGAATCCTTCCCGGATAATCTGATAATCCTTCCCGGATAATCTGAATAAGGATAATCTGATAATCCTTTCGGGTTAATCCTTTCCGCATAATCCTTCTCTAATAATATTTGTCAGATAATCCCTTCCGCATAATCCTCCTTGGATAATCCTTCACTGATAATCCTTTCCAGATAATTCTTCACCCTTACAATCCTTCCCAGATAATTCTTCCCGGATAATCCTTTCTGGATAAACCTTCCCGAAAATGTCTTCCCCATGATAATCCTTCCCGTATAATCTGATAATCGTTCTTGGTTAATCTTATAATTTTTCCCGTATAATCCTTCCTCTGATAATAATTCCCGGCTAATCCTTCCCGCATAATCCTTCTCAGATAATCCTTCACCCAGACAATCCTTCTCAGATAATTCTTCACCACGACAATCCATCACAGCGATAGTCCTTCCTGGATAATCCTTCCCGGAAATTTCTTTCCCATGAGAATCCTTAACTTACAATCTGTAATGCTTCTGGATTAATCTGATAATTCTTCCCGTATAATCCGTCCCAGAGGATCCTTCCCGCATAATCCTTCCCAGATAATCCTTCACCACGACAATCCTTACCATATACTTCACCGCGACAATCATTCGCCACAATAATCCTTTCCCATTACAATACTTTCTCGCGACAATCCTTCCCTATTGTCGCTGGGAAGAATTTTCCGGAAAGGATTGTCCGGGGAAGCATTCTTATGGATTCATTTTTTTATATTATTGCTCATTTATTATTTCCAATACTTCCATTTTGGTGTTTATTTTTCCTTACTTATATTATATATTTTAGCTTTTATTTTTGTTCTAGGAATTTGTTTATTCCTTAAATCTATTTTTTGCTTGATATTTTTTATTTCTTTGTCTATTTTTTTGTTGTCTCTTCTGATTCTTTATTTATTTTTTTGCATCCATTTCTATAGTCGTATTTATTTATCTGTTATAATATTTATTTTTTCTGTAAAATTTTAAACTTTCTCAACTTCCTTTTTTACTTTTATCATACTTCCCTTTTCTTTTACTACTGTTATTTTTTCTATTCGGATTTCTTTTCTTTTTTTGTTTTGTTTCCTTTCCCATTTTGTCTATCTTTTTTTATCGAATTTCTTGCATTTGATTTTGTAGTTCTTCTTTATCTTTTTTTCTATTTTTATTAATTTCTTGTTTATTTTCATTCATTTTCTTCATCAGTTCAGCCAACATCTCCATCACTGTTTTCAGTTCTTCTTTCTAGGTTTTTCTAACCTCCATCTTTCTTATTACTACTATCACTTTACTATTTAAAATTTATTCTTTCAGTTATAATAATTTATATTAATTAATTTTTTTATCCCATTATTATTTTTCCAAATTGTTATTTTTAATAATATAAAAAAATACGTGCTCAAATCGAATTCCTTTTTTGATTGCGACCTGCTGGTAAAAGCAGGAATGTCATCAGTCAAAATCCGTAATCGGATTTTCCGGAAGCGTTGCGATGTAGCATGAAAATATGAAATGTCTTTAAGCTAAATGATGCTTGTTCTTTTAAAGAGCCTCTATAAATGTAAAATTCTTTGAATTGGTTAGAAAATGACCGAGAAAGATTCGTAGTTATTTCTCTAAAAAAAACTTTTTAACACCGTTAAAATTTTATTTAAAATCAATTTAAATTTCTGGTGTTACTTTTACTTTAAATTAATTTTTGTAGTAATCCAATTATTTTAAAAACTGGAAAATTTTTTAGCAGTGTATGTAATGAAGATGTAGTAACTTTTATATTCATCGCGATCGACGTTAATAACGAAGAAGAAGAAAGCGAGGAGGCGGCGTCGCCACTTTACTGAACGCAGCCAAAATCGGTTACTTCCGCTCTATTATCTATAGTTCATAAATTCGGTTTGATGGGTATTGCTAATCAAGTTTAATGAAATCGGAAAGCCCCAAAGGGTGCTTCAGCTTTACTTTCATTTTTATTATAATTTTTCTCAAAAACAAAAAACGAAAAGGACGAGGATCGATTGCTGTTTAAATCTGTGTGATAATTAGAAAGGGATGATTTTAAGCGAAAATAATCTGGTGGGAAATGAATCGAAAACAAAAATTCTTAATCTTTGACGAATTTCCTGTCGAATTTTTATCACTATATTTAAATAACTTATTGTTAGATGTACTATCTGCTTTTATAATATTTTTCATATGGTTGTTTTTTTTTGTCACTAATTTTGTATGATTCCCTATATTCACTTCTTGTTGAATATTTTCTTAGTTTTCTTTTCACTGTTGTATTAAAGAAGTGTTTAAAAAAAGACACCATTTCAGATTAAAAATTGTTTTTACCAGAAATAAATAGAAATAAAATTTCTGGGGATTTATTTAAAAAAAAGGTTTATTTAAGATAATTGAAAGCGACCTTTTTTAACTAAAATATTTTTTTAAATAATCCCCAAGTATTTTTTATCTAATATAAATATTAGTTTTTTAAGCAGAATAGAACCTGGAAAATTGCCTATTATGAAAGCGAAATTATCTCTTGTCTATCTCGTAAAAAAATCCCACTAAAAAATGTATCTAACCAACTTACAGCTGATACCAGAAAAACAAAATGCATGCAGATACATCTAGACACAGTAACAATAAATTGGTAGCTCAAATAGCATGAAAAAATTTAAAAACTATGAAAAATAAAAATATTAATCGATTGTTTATTTTTTTTTTATTTTTAAGCGTAACAACAGCATTGATAAATATTAAATTACTAGACAGTCATAATTGCCCACGCATTAAGTACAAAATCCTCAATAATACTTGTTTTTATTCTTCTTTATATGTATAATAAACTTATCCTCCAATAATTACCCAATGACGTGCAGAAATACCCAAAAATGAGAAATTCCCCACAAATCGGCATCACTGTTGATTACTTACTGACTGAGCTACAATTTTTTTGTTCTTCTTTATATATAGCGAGAAAGTAAAAAGAACGAGGCACAGCTGTATAATATATTAGCTCCAATAATTACCCAATTCCCCACATATCGGCATCACTGTTTGATTACTCACTGGCTGACGGAGCTACAAGGGTATATTGATTTTTGAACCGAAAAAAGGACATTCAGTATAAGAAACGGCATCTTAATGTAGAAAAATAATGTAATTTACAGTGATTAAAACTTTTGTACTATCAATTTTTGAACTTTTCGAATTTTTTTTTAATTTTTGTGTTTTTTAACTTAACAACTTTAATAACTATTAAATTATTTAAAAAAAAAACATTTTTAGATCTTTTATTGGGACATTCAGTATAATAAACGGCGTCTTAATGTAGAAAATACAGGTTGTCTCACAGAAAAGTAATGTACAGTGAGTAAAACTTTTTTATTATCAATTTTTGAAAATTTCGAAATATTTTAATTTTTTTTTGTGCAATTTTTATATTTTTTAACTTCACAACTTTAATAAATATTAAATTATTTTTCAATCAACATTTTTGGATTTTTAATTGGGACATTCAGTATAATAAACGACGCCTGAATGTCGAAAATACAGATTGTCCCACAGAAAACTAAATAATTTATAGTGATTAAAACTTTTTTATGTTTGAAAATTTTCGAAACTTTTTAAATTTTTGTGCAATTTTCATATTTTTTAACTTTAATAAATATGAAATTATTTTTGAATCGATATTTTTGGATGTGGAATTGGGACATCCAGTATAATAAACGAAAGTCTTAATATAGAAAATACCGATTGTCTCTCAGAAAACTAATGTAATTTACAGTAACATTTTTTTAAGATCAATTTTTGAAAATTTCGAAATTTTTATATTTTTTTGTGCAATTTTTATATTTTTTAACATAACTTTAATAAATATGAAATTATTTTTGAAGTTAACAACTTTAATAAATATTAAATTATTTTTGAACCAACATTTTTGGATCTTTGATTGGGACATTCAGTATAATAAACGGCGTCTTAATGTAGAAAATACAGTTTGTCTCACAGAAAAGTAAAACTTTTTTATTATCAATTTTTGAAAGTTTCGAAAATTTTAATTTTTTTTTGCAATTTTTATATTGTTTAAGTTAACAACTTTAATAAATATTAAATTATTTTTGAACCAACATTTTTGGATCTTTAATTGGGACATTCAGTATAATAAACGGCGTCTGAATGTAAAAAATACAGATTGTCCATCAGAAAATCAATGTAATTTACGATGAGTAAAACTTTTTTTATTATCAATTTTTAAAAATTTCGAAAATTTTAAATTTCTTTTGCAATTTTTTATATATTTTAACTTAACAACTTTAATGAATATTAAAATGCAGATTGTCTCACAGAAAACCACATTAATTTGTAGTGAGAAAATCTTTTTTATTATTAATTTTTGAAAATTTCAATTTTTTTGCAATTTTTTTATTTTTAAGCTTAACAGCATTAATAAATATTAAATTATTTTGACCGACATTTTTGGATCTGGGACATTCAGTAGGTATTATAGATGGCGTCTTAATGTCGAAAAATACGGATTGTCCCACAGAAAACTAATATAATTTACAATGAGTAAAAATTTTAATAGCAATTTTTCTGAAAATTTTGAATTTTTTTATTTTTTTGTGCAATTTTTATATTTTTAAGCTTAACAACTTCAATAAATATCAAATTATTTTTGAACCGCCATTTTTGGATCTGAAATTGGGACATTTAGTACAATAAACGGAGTCTTAATATAGAAAATACAGATTATCTCACAGTGAACACTTTTTTAATATTAAGTTTTAAAAATTTCAAAATTTTTTTTATTTTTTTTGCAATTTTTTAATTTTTACGCTTAGCTTACAAACAGAAAAAAGATTACCATACCAAACAATAATGACTAATCTAGAACTTCATAAGTTAATTAAAATTCATGGACCACCACCGATACACCAAATTTTGTACCGATACCATCCAGAATTAAACCCTATAGAAAAAAATGGCGACAAAAATTTGGCGACCTAAAGAATGACGACATTTTCGTTGCTTGTAAATATTTATTTAGTTAATATTAATAACATTTTTTTTGTGTACACGGCAAATAATAATAGCGCTCTTTCCTGCACTAGCTTTTGTTCTTGGGGTTCACCCGTAAGGAGGTGAAATATACGGGGAGAGTATTATTATTATTTGCCTTGGCCCTCTTTTGCGGCTTACTGATGATTTGTAGAACTGTTTTGCTACAGGTGTAAGAAAACCCGGAAAATCTCACCACCATCAATAAATGCAAACATGACTTTTCTCGATTTATTAATAAACATCCTTCGAAATGCTCCGTAGCATACTACCAAAAATAAATAAAGAGTTTAATACGCTATAAAACTTTTCTTATTTCCATTTTTCCTCATGCAAAACAAATTTTAATCTGTTTAATAACTTATAAAATACTTGAGGAAATTAAGTTATGCGTCAATCGATACTCGGGATTCGCGCGATTAGCTCCAAGGTAAAATCTGTAATACCTTAATAATTTCGTAAGGCTTGCGAATATTTTATTAAAGAGGTGATATTAAAGAATTTAGTTTTGTTAATAACATTTTTATACATAGATTAAATGTAGTTAATATGAATTTTTATTTTTTTCAGGTAAGGAACAATGTCCAGTAACCGGAAAGAATTTTTTTTACTAATATTGGTAAGTTTATTAAATTTAATATATTTTCCATTAACGTTATTAAGCAATATTTATTAAGATCTTCCGTTTTACCAGTAGAAATTGTATAAGTAAATTAATACCGGGTGTTCCAGTTATCTTTTCGGGGTTTTGATCGCTTACTATTACTCAAATAGTTTTGGGAATAGAAACATGCGGTTTTCACCAGTTTTATTCAATTTTTTTCCGGTTTAACTGGAAATTAACATTCTGATTTTTAGGGATAAGACAACTTTGATATTTTACATAGAACATCCTGTATATTTTTAGCCTAACATAAAGCTCAATCTTTAAGCTTTTTAAACATATATAGTTTATGCCATTTTCTCCGAAAAATATTCGCTAAAACTTAATTTAAACAACGTTAAGTATTTTGGTGACGTTTATACATTATCACAATCTTTTAATTAAGTTTTTGGTAATTTTATTGCCATTTATAATAAATTTCTCTAGGAAAATGGAACAAACTTTATATATTTAGAAAGCTTAAAGATTGAGCTTATGCTAGGCAAAAATATACAGGGTTTTCTGTTTAAAATAACAAAGTTGCCCTATTTTCCGATCAAACCGGAATTACAATGAAAGATACTATTATTAAAAGACAACATTTTTATAACTGGCGAAAACCGAAAGGTTAAGTGGAACGCCCAGTATATAATAAAATAATACTTTATACAACAAATTAAGCTTATGCCATTTGTATTGTTAGAAAGACATAATTACGTACTAAAAAAATAATTAACTACATCAACCGCATGAGTAGCTAATGTGGTTGTCAATTGTTTAGTTACCCCTCTGTGTATACTGCACCCTCATTGTGCACCTACAACTCCGCTCAATTACAATAAACTGTTTCTCAAGTGCCATTCAACACATTACCCATTATCGTTGAAGATGAAACACTATCATAAAACGAATCAAAACGCGTTCGTACATACCGGCAATAACAATTTAGACTTTTCCATCGTTAAATTGGGCCTTTGTTTTCGGGCGCCAACAACATAAATTTCTAAAATAAGTCCCAGGGAGGGCGCTCGACGCGCTAGTCTCTATTGTCGTTCTAACGATCATCTTTATGATGCGAGTGAATATGCAATTAACGACGAGATTCTCATTAAGAAGACAAACACTGAAATACGCTACACAACATATAACCTTATTAAGAACGACCGTACTGGCTATAATCTAGGCCAAATTGGATCTCATTGACTTTAAAATATGCTTCTCGCTATTAAATAGCTCGAACGGATAAAGATGCAATCAAGTCGAACTACCTGATTTCACGATCAATCGACTCTAACGTAAAATTTAAGTAAGTTCACTATTGAACACTTTAAGCAGTTCAAGTTACATTTTATAACTCATCAAGATCTAAAAGGACTCATTACTTAATATTAATATATACAAATGTCGACGATAGTTATTATAATCATAATAAATGTCCTTGTTAAAAATAAGTATTAAATAAAATAGTTATTTATACAAGTTTTCTTTTTAAATTTTGATAATTTTAACAATTTAAGGGATGAAACAATTTTCAAAATAAAAATATGAGATTTTTACCACTTTTGGAATCTATTCATCAAAGGTTTTAAATGAGATTTCCGTTTATAATATGTTAAAATTGTGATTTTTCATTTTTATATTAATAATTAAAACCCATTAATGGCCAAGAATTTTTTTAAAATAAAATTAATAAATCACACATAACTATGTACTATATTTATTAGTAGTAAATCCATATATGACAGTAATTAAAAAAATTACAGGAAACGATATAGATATGTGTGCCCAACCAAGTACAATGGGTTTATGAATCTTATTGGATGAAACAGTCTCTTTCAGTACACATGTAACCTTACACTTAATGCATGCCATTCTCACCATCATATCACAGACTATACACCTTAGCTACTGCAACAATTTCTTTGGGAAATTTTCCCATTCACTCGATCGAATACTAACGAACAAAAAACCAGAAGGTCTTTTCTTGGAAGTAGATAAACTCAACTAGTGGCGTACTAGGCATCTTTGGAACTTAATGAGATCCACAACAGCATCGAAGTTAGCTATTTTGTAAATTCTCCACGCATTCACTGTTGTTCATTCACTGATCTAGTATGTCAACTCCACCTATGTGTCTGTTGTTGAATATCAATTTTTGATGATGTTGCAGATGACCAGCATTTCACTCTAGCGACAGGCTCAGCGAATTCGTAGTTTATTGCCATTGTGTTCATCTCACCATTATATGACAGACTATACATACACCTTGGCTGCTGCAACAATTTCTTAGGGAAATGTTCCTCTTTAATCGATCGAATACTAGTGAGCACAGAACCAGAAGGTCTTTTCTTGGAAGTAGATAAACGCAAGTAGTAGCGTACTAGGCATCTTTGGAACTCAATGACATCTATAACAGCATCTGAGAAAGCTATGTTGTAAATTTTCCACGCATTCACTGTTGACAAGTTGAGAAATGGCCACCACGATATGCCTATATGATAGTTCTTCTAGTATGTCAACTCCACCCATGTGTCTGTTGGTGAATATCAATTTTTGATGATGTTGCATATGACTAGCATTTTACCCTAGCGACAGGCTCAGCGAAATCGTAGTTTGTTGCCATTGCCACTATGTTATTGTCTTTGTGGAAGGTCTTCGGGTCAATGCTTGGACACTTTTTGGTTCTACTATTTCTCACGCTCCTAGTTCCTTTCTCTTAGTAAAGCTAATAAATCATAGCTTGTAAAATAATTATCGAAAAACACGACATGATCCGTTGGCACTGCAATGACATCTAGAAGATCCAGTACTACCTTCGAACCTAGTGGCGTTTTGATTTCTTGGGTAGGTACCTTTTTCGCGCCATAGTAGGCGAAGCAATATCCTGAACTGCAGCATGACATCCAATTTTTGAAACCAAATCTTACTGGTTTACCTCTTATGAACTGTTTATACTAAAATAACAGACCATCGCTTCATCGATAAAAAACGATTCGGAAAAGATTTCCCACTATTGGAATTTTTTATCCAATATTTTCATAAGAGGATGGATTTTGTTCAGGTTATAATTATCAGCCAAGTGTATATTTTTTATATCCCAGAAACGATTTCTGGAAATAATCGTGTCCCACGAGGAAGTTGGTGATAACCAGTTAGCAGTCAGACGCTTATGACGGTTTTATATTCGCGTTAGATACTAACTATGATTATTTTTTTGCGTCGAATATAGATTAGTTTCGACAATCAGTCAAATAAATTCGCTATCCATCAACTTTTCGACAACCTGGGCAGGATTTAGTCTCGCTATCTGTTCGACCAGAATCTCTTAGCAATCCTGATTACCTTGTGTAACAGTCATATCCAGATTGAATACTTATTCAGGGGGGGGCTTGGTAAATTATATTTGGCATTTTCCAAGTATAAAGGACGTAATACATTTTCAAGCACTTCAGAAAAATAGACTAGTTCGTTAGAATTCAATACATTGTAAATATTCACTTTGAAACCATCACCAGGATATATAAATTAGTACTACAAAAGCTGCTCTTCTCAGAAGGACCTGCAAAGAGAATGCCAACAGGCTAACACATGTTGTACATACAAATAAAGTATTTCTAACAAGAATTAAACTATTCGTTTAACAATATAAAATAATATACTTAGTTTAGTCAGATAATTATATTATTAGATAAGAAATTGGAAGACAGGCCATGACTTTGGATGATGGTTTTTTGGCGGATTCTTCCATCCATGTAAAGTTCAAAGTTATGATTGTAACCGGACCTATACCTTGTCTCGAAGAGATCAGACTTAATATTGGAAGATCGCATAATTAAATTCAAGTAAACTCTTTAAATTTGCCCAGAGGGCAGCACTTACTGGAAGTCAAATTTGTAGTACAAAGGGATACGCCCTTCTTAGGTCGCTTAGTAAAACGTTCTAATTTCCGATTGGCTAGATTCCAATAAGATTAAGGGTGGTATAGGGAAGCTCATGGGGGGTAAAACCAATCAGGAAGCATTTTGATGTGTGACACTAATTTCCTTTGTAACTTTGAAATTTATTTTCAAATTTAAGTTAGTTAATTCCCAGCTTCGCTCGAGATCCGTTCTTCTTCCAATAAGCAGTTGTTTTAGATATTAATATTCAGAGTAAGTTTTCTCAGTTTGAAATTCGGGATTTACGGTTACGGGGTTGTTTAAGCAGATAAAATTTTCTTATGAGCCTAGAACTGAGTAACTGTTGCTCTTTAACGACTAATTAACGTCATTTTTAAATAACTTGTAAACTAATTTCTTTTCATTGTTTCTTTAATAATTTGGACCAACTTATGGTCATGCATATAGACATCTCTCGCTAATTAAATTAATTAGTATTTATCTCGTGTTTCACTTTATTCGACCCCTTGTTCATATTATTTCGATTTTTGAATTTGTTGTTTCAACACGGAAAGCGGTATATAATCCTCGGAGTCTTTATTAGATGTTCCGTTCAACCAATCAGAAGTAGAGTTTATTAAAATCATTATATTTCGCTAACGATACATTCTGAATGTAATGAAGTAGATTTTGACCAAAAATGATCCTTCCCCCTTGTTAAACCTTTTTTCTTTGTTGGCAACTTGGAGCGATACAATCTGATTAGTCAAACTGAAATATTCCATCATAAAAGAAGAGTCCCCTAAATTCATGATTTAACTCATCACATTCAATAAAACCCTTAAATTATTAAATACAGGAGGTTGTCCATATCACAAATATTGTAAAGTGTTCCATAAATGAAATGAAACTCGAATTCATGTCCACAAAATTTTAATAAAAACAACAACTAGTTTCGGCTAACGAGCCATCTTACGCCATGTATAAAAGTTTACACAAAAGTAAAAATTAAGGGGGCATAACGCGGGTTAATAACATAAGCAATAGGTGGGGGACCAACTGGTGAAGGGATATTAAGGGTATATGAAATTATTATAAAAAAAATAAAAGTGAAAAATAACCACATTACACCTTCAACTCTTTGAAGAATTTTTTATTCTCAATTTATTTAATCTTTAAATTTTTTATAATAATTTTTTGTATTACTAAGCATCCTACTCACGTAGAAATTTACAGGGCCCAATCTGCAGGGACCCTCGGGTAGTGAAATCGGGTCTAGTCTACACACGTCCCAATTTATCTGTTCCAAAATGAAAACAAACGCATAAAACCAAACAAATAGAAACTAAAAACGACACAATCTCTCTTCTTCCTCTTAAAGTTTATAAAATCAGTACAATTGGCCTACACACATTACGATTTACAGTGTATTAGGGAGGGGAACAGGGCGATTGGATCGACCGAACACAAAAACTAGCAGACTTAGGGAAGTCACTAAAAAATTGGAACAATTGTAATATACACGAGACAATCCACAGGATCCCTGCAGATTGGGCCCTGCAACTTTAGTTTAGTATCATTTCACCCATTCCTCCCCCACCTATTGCTCATGTTATTGACCAGAGTTTTCCATGATTTCGAATTTCATTTCACTTATTCAAAATTATTATTAAATTATTATAGAATTCCATATTAACAAATCCTAAATATCATCAAATTCATAGTACTTCTGTGATAAATAAAATGCTGAGAATCTGGATAAACATGGACAAAATACAATGAACTATTATCGAATTAATTTTCAAACTAAATCAAAATCTCAAAATTAAAGACGAATGAAATTATGCAGAATAGTGCGAGTCGATACTCTGCAGTAACAAAATTGGAAAATTTTGTACCTAAACCAAAATTTTTTTTGTCAAAAACCCAATTAACATTAAAAAATCTCTTTTGGCGTATTATTGGCATGATATGGAAATTTACCGCTTTTTAGCAATATTTGTGATCCTTTATTTACAATTTGTTTTCAAAACAACCGAAATACCGTCCGATTCATCGATTAACTGCAGCAAAACGTCATTTTTCCAGCGTTCGGCCATTGTTTCCATATCCGTTTTACTCATTGCGACGTATTTACCTTTTTTTATCCTGAGTCGCAACCTCGGGGCGCACCCCGCATTATCCCATACATTTTCCGATAAACTAAACCGATATGTACATAACAGGCGACAAGTTGCGGCCCTATTGATTGTAACGGACCGAAATATTGTCGGCGAATAAGCGAGAAAGAAAATGTTATCAACCTAAGAGGTCGGTAAACACTGGCGTAACAACATCGAATATTTTTTATTTCTTTTTTAATCCGAAATAACTACGGCATTGACTAATTCAATAATTTTTCCTATTATACTCAATAGAGGTAAGGTAATAAAATTATTAATAACAGCTAAGATTTTAAAATTTATATAACTCTTTAAAGGATTCATACAGGTGCTTTTATTTTAGTTTATACCTGTTTTTGTTGACGAGTTGTCTATGTTGGCGAGAGGGTTTTATCAAGTCGATGTCGTTAGTGGTTCACGTGTTTCTCCGGGAAGGAATCGGATGAAACTTTGCACTCAACGGTAATTGGCTCCGTAGCGGCCTCTATCTGCCTCTTTCTTTCTTTCATTCCCTTTCGAAAATGTTGGAAGTCCGAGAATCAGATCGGCCATGAAATGCGAGAAAAATATCGCAATATCCGTTCGGATGGTTTATCTGGAGAATCGCCTTTGAAGAGCTCGGTCTAACGTTTATTGGTGTAAATAATCCACAAATGGCTTTTTTGATTATTGAAAACCCAAAAAAAAACCCAAGCTGTAAGATCTTTTTCTTGGGTTACACCTTAGCTTTTATCTCAAATGAAAAATATATGTGAGCTGCAGGTAAAGCACTTTAATTCAGATTTAAAGCTACTCTCTCCGGATTTACCTCACCACTTAAGCAGGTAAATAATTTATGTAATCAGAAATAAGTAAACACCATTAAATTTTATTATATTTTATAAAACGGGATATAAAGAAACATAAATAATGATAAACGTTACTGGTTCTAAATTTTCCTTAAAGATGAAAATCCTTTGGAATCCGGCACTGGTTTCCAAAGGCTAAGTTCCCTGTTGATAAAGTGCAGGGAACCGGTGTAGGTGAGATAGTGAGCTTACTTCTAATATTATGTAGCGTTCATAACTTACTTCTCTCTAGTCTCATCTCCACCTTGTTCACAATAACTTTCGCAGCTTGCGATCCAGGATGAGAGCGTCAGATTTCCGAGCACGATACAAGAGACGATGTAATCTATTTTCTATTCTCCAATTTTTTAGCGGGTATACGAAAAATTGAATAAAATTGAATTTGTAGAATACATCAAAAATATGTCTATATATTTTATTAGTATGAAACAATATACGCGTGTTTATAATTTAATTATTTTAGAAGTCTCTTGTGCTAATTAACGGTAACAAGTTTCAAATTAGCTTCCATGGACGGATAATCAATATTAGAAGATCTGTATTGTTCAGCATTACAGGATTTGAGGTATTAATACTAGATAATGTACAAGGTTCCCCGAGGGAATTAATAGCCATATGTACACTTATTGATATTATATTTAACCTCCGGCAATGAGATTTACACGAATAATATATCCAGAGTTAAACATAATTATGAGATAATTAATATAAAACTGAGGGAAAAAAATCATAACTTAAAGCTGCAAATAAAGCTCATAATTATGTATTAAATCAGAAGTAATAAAAGAATTATTAAAAAACAATAAAACAAATGATACAAAATGAACAGAAATGATTAAGAATCGAAAATGTTTGGAAAAGTTAGTATAGCAGTCGACGTATATTCACTGTATGATTAGGTACACAACTTTTGTAAAATCTTAGAAAATGTTTGTAATGAAGGAACATGAACAAATATGACTACAGCAAAAAATTGTTTACTTAGTCAATGATATAAAAACACTTCAGTTGCCGGATTTTTTTAACGAACGCGACTGCTCTCTCTTAGAGTTAATAAAACAGTGATAATTTGGCGGGTTAGCTTTTTCACCCAACCCATAAAACTCAGACGAACGATGCAGATAAATTGACCTAATAGAGGGTTTTAGCACCTCATCCACTAACGCTAAATTTGGTTAACGTATTGAATAACGAAATGTAAAAAAAAAGAGTTTTAGCAAAGCTACTGCTAAAGCTGTAGCCAATAACAAATTTGTATTTAAGTATTTTTATTTTTACGTGATCATGCGCAATCTGCTCAAACTAGGGTTAGCGTTAACGTTAAAGGGTAAGGTGCTAAAACTCTATTGTCATTGGTTGAGAATTAGTGGTGTGATTTTGTGTAACGGTCTTTTGAGTTAAACTGCAAATATGGAATAAAATATTAAGACAATATTTCTCATCTCCTATAAGAGAGACCGAAAGGGAAAAGTTATAATGAAAACAGATTATTGCCAAAGAATGTTGGATCTGTACTAATTTGAATAACGTTAGATATTCAAGCTATGACTTGAAGAAAAGTATTAGCAGTTTGGAAAAAGTTGTTGCAAAATAATAAACAGTTTGGATATGATATTAAATATTTGTTATTAAATATGATTTTAAGAACACATATGTAGATAATATTTTAAATTCTGGATAAATGGTTTTTCTCATTTTTTGCAATTTGATAATTGATTGATAATTTTTAGTAAATTTTAGCAAGTTTTTAGATTAATTTGATAATTTTTAATAGTTTTTAACAATAATTGATAATTTTTAAAACATTTTTTAGAAATTTGTAACAAAAAAACATTAATTGACAATTAAATCAAGTATTTTTAAAGTTTCGGTGTCTAACAAATTTTGGGCTCTAAATTAATTTTTTTATAAAAAATATTATAGATACAACACGTTGAAAATAAATTCCAATTTGTATAAAATAAGAATTTTAATTCTGAATTAATCCGTTTTAATTTTAGTAATGCCACAAGAAAGAACATAATTTGTAGCATTGTTTTTTATTTTTGTTTCTATTTTTATCATAAATTTAAAAATGTCCTTAAATTTTTTTATTACTTTTTGAAAGATTTAACAAATTATAATGATTTTCGACCATTTTTTTATTTTTACAATTTGTGATAATTTTTTGTAATTTTGTCTTAAATAAAAAATAACTTATTTTTAGAAGTTGAAAAATTTTCTAAGTTTTCTTTAGATATTTTTAACAGTTTCTAATACATTTTAGAATTTTCTGGGTTTTTTAATTTTTTGGCTTTTACAGAATCTAACAATATTTAATATTTTTTAGCCGATTTCTCACAAATTTTGATAATTTTTAACAGCTTTTGACAGTTTGTAGCATTTTTAAAGTTTGTTATTAATTTCGGCATTTATTCACATTTAAAAGATTTTTAATTAATTTTAACAAAACAGTTTCCGATAATTTAGTCTAATTTCTAATTCCTTAATTTTATTAAACATTTTATGACAGTTTCTAACAAAATTTAATAAAGGTATAAAAATAATGTCTACTACCACAATTATATTTAATACAATTTAATATGGAAGGGCTTAATTTGTTACATTCCGCCTATTGGTCCTTTATTTCTTGATTTGACGCTTAGTTACTTTTCTCTGTTTCCTCGTTTTTCCTCGATTTATTTACTAACTTGCTCTTCATTGGTAAACAAACCATTCTCCAAGTGCTCTTAACCCAATTTTCTAATTCAATTTCTCTTCTTCCTTTCTGTCTTCTCTTTTGACATACTTCTTGTTTAATCTTCTTTCGCTGTCCTTCTTTTTCATTTTATTATTCGTTTTTGTGCACTTGCACACCATAATAAATGCATTATACCCCTCTTTAGATATTGCTATCTAATTTAATTTACTTTTATAGACAACAATTTGAAAATTTAACAAAGATTGGTTGAGAAAACTTCTTCTTTTCAAACCTATTTTTAAGGTTTACAAAAACAAAAACAAAACAATGGTATATCCTCAAAGCAGCTAATAATTTTGAATTACTGCCTTAAATTTCATAAGAATCAAGTGACAAATAACGGCTCAGGAAGTTCCGGTTTGCTCTTTGCTGTATAAAAAATGGTTAGTTTATATAAAATTATCATTGATGAAATTTTTGTGTCCCATTATCAATAAATAGAATTATTTGTTAAACCAAACAAACCACATAATTAATTAATTTTAAAAAGCTTGTTTTCCGAAAATCAACAACTATAAAATTCCAAACTCTGCCAGTATTCACCGAATCTCTAAACTGAAAATTTTCCGAGTGAAGCGATCGGCCAAAAAGGCTCGAACGTTAAATTTTGTTTTCATTCCATCGAGCCACAACGTAGAGTAGGAATTTCGGGACCGTTGTTATAAAAACGATTAATCGAGAATGCAATATTAACGGATAATAGTATGAACGCAAATCGGAGCATTATGTCCTCTGAAGCAGAATTTTCATTCGATTCATGGCGATCAAAAAGGGGATTGGAATTTTTTATTTACGACCATGTTACAACGCATGTAATCTCTAATCTATTTTGTTGAGGTCCAACATCGTATTATATTTTTTTCCCCCAAAAATGCTGCGGGCTACAAATATAATATTTTATTAGATACAAGTTTTTTTACTGACCTTTCGTATGATAATAATAATTTGTTTTAAATAATTTTGTTTAGTACTTATCTAATCATGTTTCGTACATTGGAAACTTTAATTTTCTCGAAAGCGTTATACAAGAAGTTTCCCTCTCAGGTGGGGGTCGTGCAAAACCTGAGGATGCTAATAGAGCGATAAATGGCTGAGTAAGGTGCACATAGAAGGCGGAACGGCACTAAATTAGTAGCTGTCTAAGAAGATTACTGTCTCCCGTGTAATTTAGTGACAAAACAAGGGTAGGTACAATGTTAGAATCTTAACATGCACAAGTGGAACGATACTACATAAATTTCGATAGATTCTTACTGATAAGGTCCAAATTCAATGCAGAATTGAACATGAACATGGGGTGTTTTCGGAAATCTAAACTGATGGAAATTCGAATAAACATTGTCTTCAAACGAAAGGAAAGAGAGTAATCTTGTTTGGAATAGAAATGGCGAAAACGCTTTAGCAATTACGTTCTTTTGAGACTTGAATAAAACGAAGTATTTTAGGTCAGTTCGAGTAGTGTCTATATGGAATATGCATAAAAATTTTATTCTTTTAAAATTTTTTTTTAATAAAATATACAGAGTGATTCCACACCGAATTAGACAAACTAGCCACTATTAAATTCATCTAAAATATTTTTTGTCCTTCTCCTATATATATAAAAATGAACCTGTTTCCCTTGGTCACAACTTAACGACTTTACCTTTTTTTTTTTTTTTTTTTTTTTTTTTTTTTTTTTTTTTTTTTTTTTTTTTTTTTTTTTTTTTTTTTGTTCTAATATTGTTGAGGGTTCTTACGTTGAAAATTTCAGAAAAATTAACGGCTATTTTAACTTTGCACGTTTGACAGTTCGCGCGTTTGTTTGGACCGATTTGGCTAATTTTTTTTAATGTAATAGTCCGAATAAAATTTTTACGGAAAGAAAAATTGGAAAGTTGCCCGGAAAATTGTAAAATTCGGAAAAAATAAAAGTGTTTTTGAATGAACTCAAGATCATAACTTACGATGATTTTTAGGAATTAAGTTCCTTAACGCGGTTTAGCAATCAGAAATTGTAACGTATCGAAAAATAGAGATGTTGAAAAAGTAATTATTCGTTCTTTAGTAACGATTATTAATTTAAAATGTGCCTTTGATTACTATGGTTATTTTTGCATGGTCGGTAGAATCGTAAATTGGATAGACTGTATAAATATTGAATTCGACGCCGATGAGTCCGACAAAATTATTGCAATTTTGTAATGGAAAAATAGGAAAACATAGGAAAAACAGTGAAAAATATAGAACATATATAAAAATGATGACAAGTAGGGACAATAGAGAAAAATAGGAAAAAATGAAGTAAAACAGGGATAAATAAAGTGAAATGAGGAAAATAAAGCAAAATAGAGACAAATAGGGAAAATAGAGAAAAATGGGGTAGAATAAAGTATACAGAGAAAAATGTTTAAAAAAATATGAAAAACAGGAAAAAATAGGAAAAGAACGGGGAAAATAGGAAAAAATAGGAAAAAACTGTCCAAAAAATCACCAAATGAGAACATATACAAAACTGGTACCTAAAATACATAAAATATTAGTAAATGAAAGCTAAATTAAAAATGCACTTGCCTATTTAAAAGAGCTGAACATATTTACAAAATTTGAATAAAAAAATAGTTAATATAAGAAAGTTTGGGACAAATATTGAATAATAGAAACAAATAGGAAAAACTAGGGAAAAATATTGATAAATAGGAAAAAATTATGAAAAACAGGAAAAAAACAAAAAATGAGAAAGTGATATTAAAAACCGTTTAGAGCTGAAAAAATAACATAATGAACTTCATTTCTGATAGGAGTCCCTCGACCGCACAAACTTTTTTTTGGTATGTTGTAGTTCTGAAAAAGTTTTCAAGAAAAAAATTCATGATAATTTCAACAGACAGTAACAAACTGTAAAAATGATAAATTTTGTGTGCACCCTCGATTTCTAATAGCTTTTTGACAAATTCACGATTACAAACGACTTTATTGAAATTTGGGCAGGACAACGTATGTAGGGTCAGCTAGTTACCAATAAAAACCATTATTTTTGGCAAATATTGACTTTATATAACCATTCTTTAGAAAATCGCCCAGATTTAATTAAAACATTTACAAAATCAAACGACTTTCTATTTTTCAAACTAAGTTTTGAATCCTTGGTTGTCAAAAATTAATTATAAATTAGAAACCAACAAATAATAAAATTCCAAGTACATTTTTTATTATTCGTTGAATAATCTTACCACAATTGAGTATGGATAATGTTCTGTTTTTTTTTTTATAGATTAGAAACATTTTTTCAAATTTTGGCAAAAGGTAATATTATCGAGGATCTCTTGAGAGTAATAGATCAACATAAACCATCATTATCTCTACAAACTTAATAAATATGTGATGAGGGACTACAGCTGATCACCTTCACTTTCTCCCGATACTTTTTGAAACATTAAAAAATTGTTTGGTTTAAAAACGTCCAAAAACGATCTTTTTTGATAGAAAAAGAATTTTTTACTGAATATTTTCACATTTCTTTTGAGAGTTAATAAATGGTTATATTATACAGGGTGTTTCATAAGAAAGCATATGTTCAGAACCTCCAAATATCAATATTTTACTAAATAACTCTGGGTCAAATGTTATCTACTACTAAGATACAGGGTGTTGAAGTTATCTACTTTAGATCGTATTTGGTGAACAAAATTACCACTGCAATCATTCACTTAAATAATCATTTTAGTTTTCAAGTTCACTATGATGAAAAATTGTAAACAAGTATAAGTACATCTTTTATTCAAATTTACAGGGTGTATCATAAAGACTTGAAAAAAATTAAAAAAAGGCCAAGATTAATCAAAATTGATACATTTCTTCGTCCAGTATAGTGTAGGTGGTGCCTTCTTTATCTAATATCAAAATCGATCACACGCCAATGATTTACCAACTTAAAAATATAACCAGGCAAGAAGTTAAAAAATAAAGAAAATAATGCAAAAAAAACTAAAAATAAGTTTTAATTTTTAACGCTGTGAGATTCCTCAGCTCGGGCAGCTTTTAATAATAATTATATTCCCAGTTTATACGAAATATTGACAAACGAGCAACACCGTGAAATTCCTCAGCTCGGACGGTTTTTAATAATTATTATTTCTCCCGGTTTATATGAAATATTGACAAATGAGCAACGCTGTGAAATTCCTCAGCTCAAGCGGCTTTTAATTATTATTATTTTTCTCGGTTTATATACAACGCAAACACCATATTATATAATGCGCAAACTCTTTGACTATTTTGTACAAGTTCTGGTTGTGTATTCGTATTTGCAGACCGCAAGGTCAAGGTCATGTCAAATTCATGTCAAATGCATGTTAAGTTTAGGTCAAATGCATGTTAAGTTCATGTCAAATGCATTTCAAGGTAGTCTTAGTAATGGATAACATTTGAACCAGAGATATTTACTGAAATATTAATATTTGCTGGTCCTCAACCTATGATTAAAATATTGACCATTTCTTATGAAACGCCCTATATATCACTGCTCTTTTACCTTTTTCTTTTATTTACTTCCAGTTTTTTTAATTTATCGTATCTAATATAAAAAATCTGATGTGGCCAGCACATGACCTCTCGCCATTTTGGAATCAAAAATTTACAGGTTGACACAAAAAAGTATGAAAAAAAATTATTTTTTTGTAAATCTGGCAACAATGGCAAAAGTTTCGAAAATTTTAATAAGATGAAAATAAACTATAGGGTATACAAAATATATGTGTCAAACTTTATTGCCGTTTTGTATAATAATGGCGTTATCACCCATAGCAACTGCCACTTCCGGTTGTGCGATTGGCACCAAAATCTAATCAGATCTAATCTAGGGTATAAGAATTCTGTATGCAAAATTTCAAATTTTTTTATTCAGTAGTTTTTGAGTTATCGTTACTACAACATCCATCCAAACACACACTAACACACACACACTAACACACACACACACACACACAGACATCATCGCGAAAATATCAAAATCGTATTCTAGGGACCCCAAAACGTGTTTATCCATTGAAAACTCACTACCCAATTTTTAGCATGATTCCTATACCTCTCTTATCTGAAGGGCGAGAGGTAAAATAGCTATTTGTGTATTAAGAGCGGAAAGTGATACTTTGCTGCTTGAGGCAGAGAGTTGCCCGCGCGACGCGTAGCGGAGCGCGGGCAATCTGCCGAAAGCGGCAGAGCACTTTCTGCTCGAATTGCACACAAGATTTTTTCTACGATCACATTATTTTTAGACAAATAATTTAAAAAAACATGAAAATACACTTCATAACCTAAAAATGAAATAATGACGTTTCATTAATTTCATAGTCTACTATTTGCACAAAACAGTAAGTAGGTACTTAAATATGCAATCACTATTTCATTTAGGTGTACCTAGGTGTATCTAGGTGTACCTTCTGACTGTTATATTTTTACTAGATAAATTTTATAAAATAAAGTTTAATTTCGTTCGAAATATCTTCAAATATTAATATTTCAACTAAAATATTCAGACTGCCCTACATTTTGTTTTAATATACCTATTATTTACTACCTTTCTTTAGTTTATTGTAAATGAAAACAGGCGAGCGGAAAAGTACGCGCTAGAGCGACAATAATGTCAAATTATTACAGATCACGGAAAACGTCAACTTTGCGGTTAGATTTGAGTGTGCAAAAGCCTACTTTGGGTAGTGATCGTAGGAAAAGTCTATTTATTTTATGAATACCTAAATGGCGAATCCTAATAACGAATTTAAAGTAAAAAAAATGAAATTAACAAGATACATGTAATTTGCATTAATTTGTATTTATTTTTAGACCTGAAGTGTGAAATTGCCCAAAATTAATTTTTCATTGAGAATCTATAAAATTTATATTTGGATTTGATTTTAAATTTTGATGTACTGGATAACCTTACAATTTTTTTTTATTATAGTTGTTTTATTTAAAAAAATAATCTATTTGAGTGTGAGCCAATTTTCCACTTTTCAATTATGAGCACCGTGAAATTGGAAAACGATAATTTACAGCGTAAAAACGCTAAATGTTGTGCGTCAATTTTCCGCACCCCATTTCATTAATTTTTTGTCCACCTGTGCATGCACAATAATTTTATGCTGTGTCGGGAACTACGAACATATACCAATAAAATTTCACCGGTAATAATTTTTCCCCCATTTTTTTAAATTAACCGAAATTGTTTCAGTTTTAAAATAATACAATTTTTTTTGTCCAAATTTTATTAAATATTATGAAAAAAGGATGAAAATATTAATGAGTCTAATTTTTTTAAATTATAATAAAAATTCTGTTTTAAATTTCTTTATATTCTTTTAAAAATCATTCCTTAGACCAATCGGAGTTATTGGGACGAAACTTTGGAATAAAACTTTTTTTACATACATTCATTATATGTCCATATATGCAATATTCAAAATATAGTCACAACAAAATTTTGTAGCTCCTTACCTTAAAAAAGTAGCATCACGGACTTAATTAATACAGTTATATTTAGGTCTTAGACAATATAAATTGGTAATGATGCCATTGAAATACAGATGGCGATTATAGTTTGGCTAAAATCATGGTATTCCACAATCGGGCTTTTACTCTACACGAGAAAAATAGAAAGTACAGAAAATTTTAATTAAAATAAAAAATAAAAACTAGTAATAACAAACTGATTCGATGAAGGCGTCAGTTGGTTTATTTCCCACACCTATGTATACTTTTATATCACAAAAATGGGGTTTTGTTGACGATAGCTCTGAAGCGATAATTCCCTGAAAAACCGCTTCCATGCCAAAACAAAACTATAAAACGTTCATATCGTGAAAGGTTTTTATTTAATTTGCGTCTTTATCGTAAAAATGCAAAAGCGACGTCCTCCCAGTATGGAACAGACATTAGCGACAATGGGGAACATCAATTCAACGGAATCATAACCCGAAGTTTAACAACTGGCCGACACGAAATCCGTAAATACCATAATTTTAAAACGTTATGGCCGGAGATGGCGCCACTCGCTAGATGAGAACCGCGTGGCGGCACCGATGCCGCGCGTCGCTGTCATGGCAACGGTGCACTGAGAAACACCACCTACACTTAATAAAATAAAAATCCTTATATTTTTTTTAAATGAAATGATTCAGATGTATTCCAGGAATGATGAAGAATTAAAAATAAAATAGAAATTCGTTTTCTCTAAAATATGGATATAACGATCAGTAAGAATAGTAAAATTTCTTTTATTCTTTTTTCCAATATTAGTAATAAATACCATTTCACCTGTTTCTACGTTATTTAAGCGTTATTTTAGCTTAAATTAATTTGACCTGCTTGCGTGTAGTTGATCCATGTCCTCATGAATGTATCGATTCGTATATTGTTGTCAACCGGTCGAATCACAACCACGTGACCTTGTCTTTCGTCATATTTACATAAAGACATAAAATATTTTTTGATTTGCTATTATTAAAAAATATTTAGGGTGTTCTAATATTCATCAGATTGAAATCAACAGGTTATTGATGTGAATTATACATCGCGAGTCATAGTGGCGCAGCCAGGCCAGGGTTTTAGGGGTTAAAACCCCCCACAACAACAGATATATTTTGTTTTCTAAAGTTTTCTGTATTATATTCTCGTAATACTTCTCCTATTTTGTAAAACTCCCCTAATAGGTAAATATCCAACCTAATAGGTAATTCTTGCTGCACCACTGGGTAATCGTATGATACCAACATCTTGACACTAAAATTTAATTGTGTTTTGTGTACTAATTTGGTGTCAGGAAACACGAAAATATCAAAAATGATCTTTTATCAAAAAAAAACTTTTTAAATATTTAAATTTAACATACAAGTATTTGTGCATGTCACTTTGTTTGTTTTTTTGTGGAAAAAATGAAAATGTTTAAAAATAGAAAAAAACAAACTAGATGTATAATTTTTTTTATCAAAAGATAATGAGAAAATACAGTAACGGTTTACATGGCCAAGTCATTTTTTTTCTTATTTTTTCTTCAAAAATAGAAAAAATAGTGAACCACAAAATGTATGTATAGTAACCGGTTAGCATAGCTAATTTTTTTTATTCTCAAAAACTCAAATATAGTGAGCTGGCCAATATATAATTTTATATTAAATTAAGTCAGTTGTATTAAAAAGTTGGTTGAATAATCATGGTGATAGTTCAAAAAATTCATAACTTCTTGGTAAGTTTTTTTACATCTTCATGTTCCCTAACCCCACATTAGTCTATAAAAAAGTATCAAAATGTGGGGTGTCACCCTAAACTAGATTTATTCCAAAAACTATTTCACAGAAACATTTTTTTATTTTAGATATCACTGGTAAACTAATTTTCATTAATTCATGTCATAGTTTTTTTTCGTAATCCTACATTCGTTTACTCGTGTTTATCGTGTTCTACCTAACAAACTTTTCCTTAAAAATATTTATTTCATGCTTTTTTTGCAGAACTTTTAAGCTCTTTTTTTGTTTGTTAGGGTTCAAGTTTTGACCACAATAAGATCTGAATATACCAAACATTAATCAAACTAGAATTTTATCTAAAATAAGGCCAAAATAGGGAAATAAAAACCAATTGTTTATGATTATCCTTTTCCGGATAAATCTTCCCGGACAATCCCTCCCGGATAATTCTTCTCGGAAAATCCGTCCTGAATAATCCTTCCCTGACAATCCTTCCTGAATAATCCTCAGACAATCCTTCCCGAATAATCCTTCCTGGACATTCCTTCCCAAATAATCCTTCCCGAAAATTACTTCCAAAATAATCCTTGCCGTACAATTCTTTCCGGATAATCCTTCCCGGATAATCCTTCCCGCACATTCATTCCCAAATAATCCTTCCCGGATAATAATTCCCGGACAACCCTTCCCGGATAATCCTTCCCGGACATTCCTTCCCGAATAATTCTTCACGGACCCTCTTTCCCGGATAATCCTTTCCGGATAATCCTTCCCGAACAATCCGTCCTGAACAATCCTTTCCGGTTATCCTTCCCGGACATTCCTTCCCGATTAATCCTTCCCGGACAATCCCTCCCGGATAATTCTTTCCGGAAAATCCGTCCTGAATAATCCTTCCCGGACAATCCGTCCTGAAAAATCCTTCCCGGACAATCCGTCCTGAATAATCCTTCTCGGACAATCCTTCTCGGATAATCCTTCCTAGATATGATTTCCCGAATAATCCTTTCCGGAAAATCTTTCCCGGATAATCCTTCCCGAAAATTCCTTCCAAAATAATCCTTGCTGAACAATCTTTTCTGGATAATCCTTCTTGGACAATCCTTCTCCAGCGACAATTATTTCTTCTAGGATAAATCCTTCCCTAGGATACTTCTTCCCTATGTTAATCCTACCCTAGGATAATCCATTTTTAGGATAATCCTTCTCTAGGTTAATCCTTCCCTAGAATAATCCTTCCGGACAACAATTCTTTTGACATATTTCTCACATATACTCACTCGAGCAATGCAATTCAAACTAGTTACTATTTTTTATATATTAAAAAAAAGAACCAGACGGAGTAATGTAAACCAGTCACTATTTTTTTAGGAAAAAGAACTTTACTGTTTTTGTAAAATTGTAAATATTGGGAAATACCTAAAAAAGGACATTCAAATGTTTTTCATATGACAAATTTTGATAAAGATTGTCCAGTAAGGATTGTCGTATAGAAGGATGGTCCAGGAAGGATTATACTGTTATATTTGGTGATACTAAAATCACATTTTCTTAAAAAAAATTATTTTTTTTTAAATAAACTTAAAATAAGATGTGGCCGGTTATAGAAAATAAACTAAATTAAATAATAATAAAAAATTGTAGTTATCACTCATCTGGTTCTAAAATTTAACAAACCAAAACCTTACCCAGTTTTCACCGAATTTAAGTAAAAAAGAACGAATTCTATCACGTTTTATATGTATACAAAGTATCAAAGAATTGGAACCGGTAAGTAATAGATGTGAGAAATAACTTTTCAACCTGGCATAAAGATATTTCCATCTAGCTTTGTCAAATTATAATAAAGAAAACCACCAATTCTTAACTAAATTAAACTCATAATTTACATTTTGTGTTCATTAAAAATCGTATAAAATTCGAAATTATCGTGTCGTGTAAGTACCGGCAACGCAGTAATATATATTTTATATTCAGAGGAAACTCAAAGTAAATGGTTTTACACAGTGCGAGATTATGTAATAAATCAAATCATCTTCGATTTTCTTTTACGGCAAAGAATATAATGAAAGTTTCAGAAAATTATATTATTTTAACAACATTTTTAATATTATATTTATTTTAACCTAATATAAATTTTTTTTTCTTCTACCTTATGTGAAAACGAATCATATCAACCATAAAAATATGGCCGAAAGTAATGTTTATCGTCCCTAGGGATGCTAAAGTCATAATAACACGATTTTGTAATTTTTCACGATATCTAGACACCTTTGACGTTTCACATAAATTTTCATTAAAAGTCAGTGTAAATTACAATACAACAAATCTGTAAAATATTTGTGTTATATTTTCCTTTTTTTAGTTTTTCTGGTAGGCGAAAAACAGTTGTGTCACACATGCAGAAAACGCTTTAGCGGCCCGCGGCTATTAGATACACAAGCGAGCGTAGCGAATCGAGAGCAGATAATAGCTGAGCTCATTTTCTGCCATTATGACACATACTATACTACTTACTATTTTTGGATTTTTTTAAATAAAATAGTACAAATAAAACGTGATCCTGAATTCCTACTTACTTTCTCTTAGATTTTTTATACCAATCGCTTTATTTTTTTCTGAAAACAACCGACAGATTTTTCAAATGAATTTTCCGTAATACTATAACTTTTTTAATTAAGTTTGGCTTGTAAGTTTGAGCCAAGTCAAGCCGTAGAAAAGTATTAACAGAATACAAAAATTGAGGAAGAAAAGTCCAAGTTTGCGACAAACAATTTTAATATAACCGCAGCGAGAATTTATGCTTTCAGGGTTTTATAAAAAATTTCAAAACTGATGTCAAAGTTTTGTTTAAAGAAATTGCTGAACTATATAATCATAAAAATTATATAATTGGTAATGTTTAATTAATAATGTGTAAAGGACATAAAAAATTGTTTCCAATATTCAAGATTTTAATAGTATATTATTCAACGAGCATATAATGATGGCTATTATTCACGAGGGTTGCGTTTACTTTGTCCAAGACTATTAAATAATTTGTGTGAATAATGGATATCTGGAAATCATTAAAACCCGTGAATAATGAAATCATTATTCACTAATGAATAATGGATATTATTATTAAGTAAACTCGTGAATAATGAACAAATAATAGATTAGTCGTCGATAAAATGTTTTAAAATTCCTCATTCATAAGACGTTAAGTTTGACGTCCGCAAGGATCCATTTTAGAGCCTGTAAAACAACGTTAATTATTATGAGATTATAATAACTGTTTTCTATTTTATTAAAATACTTATTATTAAGTTCGATTAAACAGGACTATTTTCTTAAAAATGTAATTGTAGAAAATAAACGTGAATGTAATAGCTTCTCAAACTTGTTAGAAAATCTGATAATCGAACTCAACATGAGGAAAATACTGTAATTGGATCATTAATTACTTCATAGAACTACTAATGGTAGAAACAATTTTTCACTGTAACGATTTTCAAACTTACACTAAACTTTAAGTCATTTATAGTAATGCATCGGATCAAGTTCGACGAAAAGTTTTTAGGTAGTTTGGAATAAAAAAACAACTCGTAAGTTCTAAAAATAAATTCGTAGACGTTTAATGAATTGATTAAAGATGTTGCATTTAGTTAGTGCAACAAGTAAGTTGCGCACAATAAAATTCAACAAGTAAAAACAATCATAAAAAACCGCGTTGAGAATGAACACAATCTACAAAATGGCAATAACAAGGAGAACGACGGCAATACGTTGTAAACACCCTTTCATCACTTGATTCTCTATTTAAAATCATCACTCTTTTCAATGAAACTTCTAGAGGTGGGCGCAACCACTCGTTATAAAATAACAGTTATTCCTATAAAACCAACTGTATCGGCTTTTACTTGATGAAAATCCATAATATTATTAGTCTGATGAATTTGTTATAAATCCCAACTTCTTATATTTAAACGGTGACTCAATAAAGGACTAGGCACACTCCTTATGGAAAATGGAGAGATATTCCATAAGGAAAATTTGATATTTAACAACTTAAACACTCTGTATGTCAAAAAAGTCGTCCGGAGTCCATTTTCCATAAGAATTGTGCCTCCCTACTTTATTAGTTAAAATTTTATCTACTATTTTAACCATTTTTCGACACACATGATGATTTATAAAAGTTATTATTTGCGAGACATCAAAAATTTCAATGTTTTAATTATACAGAATATTTTTTTTGGATAACTGTGACAAAATAACTGACACCTCTACTTCATCCCGATGTGTACCAGTCGTGTGACGATTACAAAACGCTTTGGCAGAACATGGTTGTTAGTCAGCCCCAAAACCATTTGTCACCAGCCATTCGTAAGGCTTTATTGTCGTTTAAATGGTATAAAAGCGACGAAATCGACTTGAACTTCGACAATATGCGCGGCTTCAAACGTTACTAACTGAATCAAGGCTAAAGCTTCTTTTTTTTTAAACAAAAATAAACTTTGGTGGAAAATGGAATTGATATGATAAATAGGGACGCGAAGTGAAAAATGAATTTTTCATTTGTTTGTCAAGGTTAAAACAATTTTAAAAAAACTTTTAGATATATTATTAAAGAATAAAACATGGTAATAGTAGCTTGAATAAAATTTAGAAATTTAAATATTCCCAACTATCACAACGCATTCAGTTGATCCATCCACCGTATGGTATTATTGATTATATTTTCGAGTCGCTTTCAGGAAAACGGGTTTTCATCTAATGCAGAAGTTTCGAACAGACAAAGAGTAAATTACATGTCAAATGGTTGCCCTTATATTGTCTCCTGCCTAAATCATGCGAACGCTCGGCTACGTTTTTCGCATTATTCATTTAAATATACCTACCTCGAAAATGAGAAAGATAGAAAAAGGAAAACTTTTTAAATGGGTTCGTGTTTAAATAGGCGTCTAATTGATTGGAATTTATAGAAATCAAATTAATTATTTTTATAATATAATAATGATTAATAAAAGGATTGTAATATATAGGAAATAGGTTATTTTAATATTTTTAAAAATACTACGATCAATTTTAAATAAATAAATATTAAATACCAATACAATCTTACCGGATAATCCTTCCCGGATAATTCTTCCTAGATAATCCTTCCCGGATTATCTTTCCCGGATTATCTTTCCAGGATTATCTTTCCCGGATAATGTTTCTCGCGTATAATCCTTCACGGATAATCCTTCTCCACGATAATCATTTTCCACGATAATCCTTTTTGGCGACAATCCTTTCCCGCCAATCTTTCCTTAGAAAATCTCTTCTGTCAATCCTTCCCTGACGATCATTCCCAAAAAAATCCGTGTCTAAAACAATTTACCTACCTTTAATTTTATCTTATTTCTGATCTAAATATGTATTCTATACAAAATTTGTTACATGAAAATCATTCGAATGTACTTTTTGGACATTTCCTAGTATTTATAATTCTAACTGTCAGTAGATAGAACGTCCTTTAACTTTAAAGACTCAATAAGTAAAGGCAATGATGATTAGAATAAAACTTTACAAGTTGATTTCTTATACAATTGTCACAATCTAAACGTCATTGTCATTAGTTATAGAACCGTTAAAGTTAAAGAACGTTCTATCTACTGACAATATGACAGTCAAGTCTTTGATTTTTGAAAAAATAATAAACAAAGTATCATATATTTGTTTAAAAATGTTTATTTAATATAATACATATTAAATACTAATACAAATAATCGTGACACGGCAAGCCTTCCCGGATAATCCTTCCATGATAATCCTTCCAGGAAGGTTATATCCGCGAAGGATTAACCTCAATCATTCCCGGATATTCCATCCCGGAAAATATTTCTTGGATATTTCTTCGCGGATAATCCTTCCCGGATAATCCTTCCTAGATAATCCTTCCCGGATAATCCTTCCTAGATAATCCTTCTTGGATAATCTTTCCCGGATAATCCTTCCCGGATAATCCTTTCTCGCGACAATCCATTCCCGATAAATACATATTCTATAGAAAATGTGATTTGAAAATCATTCGAATGTACATTTTGGGTTTTTGTTACGTTTTGTTTTCTCTGTACCACTCATTATTCCTCTGCTTAATTTCAGACTTGCTTGATATCCCTTCTCAAGATCTGCCTCTCTTCTAGGTATTACTATAAAATGTCTTTTCCATGTTAATAATTCTCTCTCTTTGCCTCTTCAGTCAAAACAATTGACTTCTATACCGTCTGTGTCGCTTATTGAAAATTTCATTTCTTCCCCTCAAACTATAGGGTAAGTT
Organism: Neocrepidodera transversa; assembly: GCA_963243735.1. Classification (NCBI taxonomy): domain Eukaryota; kingdom Metazoa; phylum Arthropoda; class Insecta; order Coleoptera; family Chrysomelidae; genus Neocrepidodera; species Neocrepidodera transversa. Next base: position 17,900,100 of record OY725343.1, read on the forward strand.
TTTATTATATTATATTATATTTTCACTTTTATCCAATGTTATCATTATTAATTATTTCGACGCTTTAACATTAATTTACTGTTGTTGTTAATTCTTTTTTTTGCCGGTATATGTTTTTTTTTATATTTACATAAAAGTTCATATCTTATCTTTTATAACAATATAAATTATCTGATGTTTGTAGTGCTCTTTCAGTCTCGATTACAAAAAGAGAATCTATTTTTAATTTGTTTTTGCAGATTGTCTTAAAATTTAATTCACTTTGAGTATATTTATATTTCATATTTTGATCTAAAAATTCATGTATGTCATGTTAATATTATTCTTGTTTTATATTTTTTTTTTTAAACAGAGACCACAAAATTTGGTAATTTATAAGATTTTTGTCTATGTTTTTTTGGACCAAACTGTTTTTTTAAACCCACAAAAAGAAAGAAAGGACGGATTTTGAAATATATCATAGTTTTTTTGTCAATTGTTTCTAAATACATCAAAAAATCAATTAGACTGGCGTCCAAAATTTTTTTGTTTAATAATAAAAATATTTGAGCTTAAATCATATTTATTACTAATTATTAACATTTGATTTGCATTGCATGGCACGAATGAAAATATGTGAGAAATATATGTGACGAGAAAGATTCGTCGTAGGGAAGGATAGTCTAGGAAGAATTATCCGGGAAGGATTGTCCGGGGAAGGATTGTCATAGATTCCTGAAAAATGACTTTTTGAAAAAAAAAACCCTAAAAATATGGCCGAAAGTAATGTTTATCTTTTTTTGGGATGCAAAAGTCATAACAATACGATTTTGTAGTTTTTCACTATATCTAGACACCTTTAACTGTCACTCGCGTACTTTGACGTTTCACATCTGCCCTCGCTTCGCTTAGCTCGCTCGTGCATCCAATAGCCGCGAGATGCCTAAGCTCATTTTCTGCCCTTGTTACACAATAAACTATAGTGTTGGTTTTTACTATTGATCTATTTTCCATCGCGCCAACGATTTGCCTGTCAATTGTTCAGTCATCTGTCATTTCTTTTCTTCTTTTTCCGATATAATTTTGAGTAATCTACTATAATAACTTCTTTCTGCCCAACCCGTATATCGTTGTAATATTTTTTTGCTGAAAGCGTGAAGAAGATGGCGTAAAGGTTCGGTCTAGCTCTAACATCTTACATATACGATACTGTTTTGATAGAGATAGAGATTGGCCGAATCATCGTTTCATCTGTTTCTCTCGAAATAGCACAATTTTCACTGCGGGGCATGTTCTTGAGTATATGTCAATGGTTTTTATCATGTATTTTCCGTCGCCCTATCTGTCCAGTCATCTGCCATTTGTACATTCAGCCGTCATCTTCTTCTTTTCCGTTTTATTTGCTTAGTTAGTTCTCAAGGAATTATTTTTCTCGTATTTATTGACTATTTATTATTGACTTTGAATAATTTTCTTTGTTTTTAGCATATATTTTCCATCGCGCATGCCTGTCCAGTCATCTGTCATATGTCCATTCAGCCGTCATTCTTCTTGTTCTTTTCCGCTTTTAGTGGCTTATTAAGTTCTCTAGTAATTATTTTTCTTTTATTTATTGATAATTATTATTGACTTTGATTATTGTTCATAGTGTTGTTTTTCACGCTACCTGCCTGTCATCTGACCAGTCATCTCTCCATTCCGTTGTCATTCTTCTTTTCCCGTCATAATTTATGGTTAATTATAATTTTCCTCTTATGGATAACCTCCCCATCTCCATTTGCGTCTCTTATCTCACAGCCTACCCCTTATCTATAAAACTATCAGCCTCCCCTCTCTCAGAGGTGATACCTAACCTTGAAATTTGGACCTTAGCGATTTCCCATCTTATTTCCCATAAGGTATGTGCTCCTTCTCGTGCTGCCTATTTACTGACAGATAATAAAATTTTAAATTAAATATGGGCAGCTGTGCAAAAATTAAAAGGGTAAAAAATTTCATTTCATACTTTAAAAACAAATGGCCTCGTCGTTTAAATTAATAATTGTTGTTTTTTTTTTATAAATTTCTATTTAAACGAAACTTTTTTTTTTAAATTATCGTCAGGTATTTCCATTTCCATGAAAATCCGCAGGATAAACGCGTCGCGAAAATTGAGCGACTAATCTTGAACGAAGTTCGTAATCAGTAGGAAATGGCGAATGTAAGCCTTGACGATACGAAATCCCTCCCGGATCGTGCTTTTCGCTTCTTTTACGCCTCTTATCGACACGAAAACACGGATATTATAGGAAGGATATCTGCTCGGAACTCCATATGTTACAGAAATGTATTTCCTTTATGATTTCTGCTCCGATGTTAAACTTAGACAGTTAAATTAAATTCAACCGAGATTAGAAAAAAATTGAAGTGTTTCCTTAAAGCCTCGCGATTTATTTTATAGCGGAAAAAATGTTTGCTTACATTTTTTAGTATTTTAAAATATGGTGCTAGAAGAAATTTTTCTTCTGCTTCATTGAGCAGAAGGATCAGCTGATGATTCCAAAAGTCAAATAAGAATTCTTATGTTGTCAGAGTTACTTTCTGATTTCTGCTTATATTAATACAGATGAGCTTTATTTACTCACGCATTTTTTATAATCTAAGTAATTTAGCATAAGAAACTTTAGATTTTTTAAAATTGTTTTTGAATCCATTTTAGTTTATAAGTGAAAAAAATTATGATTGGTGGAAAAAATCTTACGTCAGTAATGGTTGTTACCATGCAAGGAATAATTTTAGCCAATAAGCACGAAAAAGGTATATTCTGATGTACAAGCTTTTTTAAGAATTATAGAACGTTTACTATTAAATTGGTAAATTTATAGTTAAACTGAATTTATTATGTATAAATTTATATGAAATTTGTCCAACGTTTATTGTTTCGAGGAAATGCCTACACAGAAACATAAAAGTCAAAAATAACTATCGAATCCCATTAGAGAGTAAAAATAATTGTCCAATTTTTTTAAATACTTGTTAATATGCAAAAATAACCAACCAATCCCTGCAGGGACTCTATTAATGCCAAACATCAAATTTTCAAAAAACTGTTTTCAATTTATTCACAATTAGGCGGTTCGGTATAAAATTACTATCAAGATATTTATAGATAAAAAAAATTATCTAAATATCAAATTACGACTTGTAAGTTGTAATAGATGTTGGCAATAGGTCCAATATGTATTTTATTAACTTAGATAATTGTTCATTGGTCATTTGGTGAGGAAACGGAACTTTTTTATTATTATTTTAATATCAATTTAAGTTACGAAACAACAAAAAAAGACTTTTTTTATAACATGTTTTTTTAACACCTTTACAAAACTTTTAGTTTATCTAAAACAGTAAATTTTTAGATATATTATTTTAGATTTACTTTTGGTCAAACAAGAAGAAAATGCAGAAAAGTAATTTCAATAGAAAATTATTAATTATAAATTTTTTTTATTACAAAAAAAGTAAAGGTTAAGAGAAATTAAAAAACACATTTATTTTTTTTAAATTTCTACAAATTTGTTATTAAATAAAAAAGCAGTTTTTTTGCTCTATATCATTTTTAATTTATAAATGATAATGAACCGAAGTTTAATGGCCGAAAATTTGTGACGAACATATCCATATACTGTCAATAAACCAGTTGTAATAGTATAATCGATATTTTGTATATACCCAGCCTGATAATTGTATATAAATTCGGATTTATTGTGATTTCGATAAGCCGACGTACAGGACCGAAATTACTATTACCCAATATTCAATTTTCAAACAAAATGAGTCTAACCCACAAAAATATTTTTCCTTTTTTCAAATATCCGTAAAAAATAAAAAATAATATAAGTACAGATATTTTTCAAAATATTAATTAATTTTAATTGTGATTGTGACTCTAGGTACTTGAAAATAGCATACATTTATTTGTTTTCTGTTTTCTTTTAATATATCTTAAATTTACAAATATACAGGGTTGCGCAAAAAACATTGTTCAAAAAAAAAGAATACAATATGACCATAATAGAAGGTTCATACCGTTCTAAAAATCCAGAGAATACCATTTTTTTTTGTGTGTCTTAAGCAATAAAAACATTTTTCAAAATAAATTGTTTCAAAATTATGAAGTTTATTTTTCAAATAAATAATAAAAAAGTAACATAATAATCAAAAAAATATGTTAGGTACTTGGGGAAGTGGAGTTGACGACATTGATAGTACCAAATACTAGTAATTTAATGATATCATTGACCTTGGGTGCTATTTATGATATACGAGAAGCACCAGTTTTGTCTATAGTAAATTCTAAAATTGCTGTTTAAAAATACTCACACATACTCTTATATCACCGAAAATGACTGACATTCTAATGTTGCTGTCATCGCAATAGAAATATTGACCGAATGCCACGTACCACTCTTTGGCCGAAACATAGGCGCACACTTAAGACTGTTCATTCAATACTCCTCTCGAGCGAACATAACAAATAACTTAATTTTTTGTGACCGCAAGTGCTAAAATTATTTCATCCCGTTTTATCTAAGTCATTGGTTCATAATTCGGAATAACATGCACCGACAAAGTCACCTTTCTCTCTCATTTTCTGTTTTCTTCGTGTGATTATTATAATTAATATTGGATAATACTCCGCTCACTGACATCCTAATAGCCAAAAGAAATCACCAAAAATAACACCACTGGAAGAAATATGTTCATCTATACAGATAGCAGAAAAATACTACTCAGCCTTCAACAATGATAAGATAGATCAAAGGCCATGCCACATTAAAAAGTAACCGTCTCGCCAACTCATTGACAAGAAGGCAGCCAACCAAATACTAATTAATTATAGAATTCAAGGAATGATATGATGAAACAAGTAAATTACCCTGACAACACAACAGCCAGCAAATACTTGTCCGTGAATAGGCAGAATCTGCACATTTTAACAGGTATTTTGACTGGTCACTGTCCAGTATGAAAACACTTCAACAACATGGCTAAGGAGGATGCCCAATGAGCCTCATGAGGCCTAAGTGCTGTGGGACAGCCCACTTGTAGAGCAACCCACTGTCCCCTACAGATAGGGGTTTCTTTGGATAAAAGTTTTGGTTTATGGATAATTGTTTGGTAAAAGTTGCAGCTTTTGATAATGAAGTTAAATACATGATTAAAATTTTGCTATTTATTCCTAAGAGTCGCTTATTATATATTTATTATAAATGAAAGATTTTTTTTTTTTGTTAATGATACTTTTAAATTCGTAATCAATTATCAAGACGTAACCTCAACCTCAACTCAACTGACAATTCACACCTTCAGAAACATGTGTTTACAGACCTCAATAATATATTAATTTGGTTCTAGCATATTCCAATTTAAGGAGGTTCGTCTAAACAAGCTATCACTACAGCCTTCAAAATTTTGAACATAATTAACGCCTACAGTTCGCAATGGCAATTATAATTGCAGCAATTTTTATTGCGCTACTGCGCACTGACACTCTTTCGATAAGCTGCAGAAAATGAGTCGGGACCTATTTTTTATTGCCGCAGGTCGTATTGCAGAAGCAATTCTAGTGGATTTCTTAGTTATATTTGTGTTACCAATGGTAATAAAAGTCACTACACCAAAAATATTTTGGACTTTTTATGATTTGACATTTGACATAATTTTTTTTAGTTATATTGGTGTTTATATTATTTTTGTGTACATTAAGTGGTAATAGAAAAAGGACTGAAAACTAGTGAAAACCATGAGTTTACAGAAATTGGTGATATTTAAATTCCCTTTCCTTTTTCTTTTAAGCCATGGCTTCACCCACCATCTTCTTTCTCGTCTCCGAGATTTTATTTTCAGACAACAACACGCTAGTTTGTTTTTTATAATTAAATTTTTCCTGCTAGACATTTTCGATTATTAAATGACATAACACAAAGTTGATTTTAACATTTAAAAAGAAAAAGAAGCAGATTTTCATTTTTTTTTGATGAGTTAAACTTGTTTAGTGAAATGACAGTGTAATGAATTGCGAACTCTAAAGCCACCTTCAATTTTTTAATTGCGGCAATAAGAACTGCTGCAATTATAATTGCAGCAATAAAAATTGAGAACTGTAGAAGGTACCTAAAAAAGAAAAAATATTTTAAATCTATTGACAATAAAATGTTAATATAAAGTCAACCTACTTTATATAGACCAAAAATATTATTGATTGTGGAATTTTCCGATTTAGTCTAATGTTTTAATATTTCGTTCTTTACTCACACATTGATGTTCATTTTCGCGTTGGCCCTGAACTGGAACTGGAATATGATTTGAAATGACGTGAACACAATTTAAATATGTATCATAGGCAATGTTGTTTGTTTTTCAAATTTGTCGGTGCCTATCGGTGTTTGCTGTGCGGATTTTATCACAAATTGTTTAGCTGTTGAAAATTTCAGAAATTTTATGTTTATCCAATATATATTGGTTTAGTTTGTATCCACAACACAATCCTTTATGATTACATAAAATAAATATTTCCACATCAAAAAATGCAAAATAGTTCAATAGGAAAAATCTGTTCAAGCAGTATTGCAAACACTCAATTAAATAATAATAAATGGGTAACTGAAGGTTACGTCTTGGTGCGTACACACTTATTTTTGAAGAAAGAAAGCCAATTTGTATTTTCAAGTGTGTAAAAGTATTTATTGAGAGATGTATATATATATAAATCTCTAAGTCATAAAACTTGTCGAGCGCTTTCGGCACGCAGTGCCATCTTCAAGACAAAAATTTAACTCACTTGAACAGCAAAAAAAGAAATTAACAGTACATGCTGGTTTTACAGCAGAACAAAATTTTAAAAAATATTAAAAAATATAAAACATTAGTAGAAAAAATCATGACACTAACTTAGTCATGATGGGACAACATGTCAGGCCCAGGCCTGAAGGTTGTCTTTATAAAAGACAACAACTGCTTAAGCAGCATTAATGGAAGAAAATCGAAAATTTTTAAAAAACACTAACTTGAGACCATGCAGGTTTTACAAATAATGAGTGAGGTTTTGTTCTGCTGTAAAACCAGCATGTACTGTTAATTTCCTTTTTTTGCTGTTCAAGTGAGTTAAATTTTTGTCTTGAAGATGACACTGCGTGCCGAAAGCGCTCGACAAGTTTTATGACTTAGAGATTTATATATATACATCTCTCAATAAATACTTTTACACACTTGAAAATAAAAATTGGCTTTCTTTCTTCACTCAATTAAATGTTTAACTGTCACTTGGATAGCGAATTCTTAAGAGAAAAGATACTGGTGCGTAATTTCAGTAATTTCAGCTTTTTTTCAGGATATTTTAAGTTGTTTTGATATCTTATATTTCTTTCATTTTCGGAATAGAGAGAAAATTGGGTATAGGTCCGTATTTAAAAAAAAAAACAAAGTTGGGGGTGGACAAAACGTTGTTTTAAAAAAGTTTTTTCTAGTTTTAAAAATTAAGGTTTTATTTTAATAAAACGAAAATCTTCAATTTCATTTTATCCCAAATATCTCTGAAACCGGACCTGAATTTTTAATTATATATAATAATAATCAATTCGTCTTAAAAATACACATATTTTTCCCATTTAACTATCTTTGTATCTATAACGGTTTAGGAAATCCCAATAAATTTGCGCCACCCTGTATTTAACTAAATGAACATTGTTGTTATTTGTTTCTTTCTTTTAATAAATACACGCAAATTCCTAATAAACTTTTCTTAACAAGTCTTCCAATAAATAAATTTGATTTCAACCTTGAGCGATATTTTTCAAATTGGGCCTAATTTAGTTTCTCTCTTGTTTATTTATATTGAAGTACCGGATTCAGGTTAAACTAATTTGTCACAAACAGGCAAAAATGACCAGTAATTTGTATAATTAACACGGTGAGTGCTTCTTCGGAAATAAACGGGTGGACAAGCTTGCCAAAAAAAGTATCAGTAACGGGGATCATTTTTCCCAAAAAATATGCTTAGCTGATTATATAAATGTATAGAAAAGAAATGTACCAAGACTGGGCATTACTCTGGGAAAATTACATGTGAAACAAACCAACAAGATGGTAAAGGAGCTGCACCGGTTCCTCCGCATTTGCCATGTTAAATTCCATAAGAAATCGCCAAGCTTCAAGGTCATAATGTCGGCTCTGGTCTTCAGGTACTTCAGCTCCATCAGGTCCAATAACAGACGTACCTGACAGAGCTGAAGACTAGATTAGATGGCGCTGAAGTACCTGAAGACCACAGCTGAAGTACCTAACCGCAACCCGACTGTATCAAAACCGCGAGCGGGCGTTATGTGTAAGCAATGACGAATGACCTTGAATTTACGCTATTTTACAAGAATGGAGCTTTGCGATTTCTTATGGGATTTAACATGGGGAATGCGGAGAACCGGTGCAGCTCCTTTACTTCAAAACAAAATTCCAAAACAATGGTGGTACCAAAACTTTAATTATACACGAAAATAAATTAGTCACATAACTAAAATGAGATTCGATTACGGATCATTCCCAGCGCACTATAAGTCTATGTAATAAACTCGTTAAATTATAAGTAACTCTCCCGAGTAATAATATGCATCTATTATCTTTAAATAATAAAAAAATCTTGGATTACTTGTTAGATTTCATAAAAATTACAAATATTTTAATTTAGACTGGGGTAGATATGTACCATCACTTACCGTCCCCAATTGTTATATAACTTCCTTACCGTGGTCTACCTATTCTGTGAAAGACCTGAACGCCCTCTGGGAAACCCATTGGTAAACAAATTAGTTTTTATGCAAAATTCAATTATATACAGACAGATAGTTTACTAAACTAAATGAGAAAAACTATAACATGGTTCCTGGGTTCATGGACATTCATCTCAAAGCCAGAAAAAAATAACGGTGAGTATTTATATAAATTGTGTATTTATTTGGTTAACTGCATGAACAAAACCATTTTTTTTAGAAAGCGTATAAATATTTGCGTCTACAGAGTGGATAACAATATGTAATATTTTCTTGTTTATTCTGATTTTTTTTATTTAAAAAAGATCGAGATATTCTTGTTAACTTGAAATAACTATTAAAAACTAATAATGAAAGATTTTTATCAGGAAACAAAACAAATTCCATTTGTTTGTATTTTTAGGAACTTAAATAAGTACAAAAATACGCTGGCGCCCAAAAACGCTTATTAATGACATTTCAATCTCAACCTATAATACAAAAAAATTGAATAAGGCACTGAAAACTCACCTTCAAGATTATCAACGTAATTTTATTTATCATAAATTTTAAATTGATTTTTATTATTTAAAGCAGCTGGTTATATTAACTAAAAATAATTTTATTCTTTTAATTGATCAAATTAAATTTATCAAAATAAGTTTATTTAGTTTAAATCAGAGTTGGGGCGTTACTTTACCGTTACTCTTGCTGAAAAGTAACGCGTTAGATAAACGTTACCGTTACTTTTTTTTTAAATTAATGATTTATTGGCTACTTTCCAAAAGTAACGCGTTATTGTAACTTGGTTACTTCAAAAGTAACGATTTTCTAAAAAAGTAACGCGTTACTTTTCTATGCCTTCTTATTATATGTCTTCTCGTTCTTTTATTATCCATTTCACATTTTATTACCAATATTATTGCACATACATTTTTTTTTCACATAACGTGGACCTTTACTTTTACTGAAAAGTAACGTGTTACTTTTGTGAAAAGTAACGGTAACGCTGTAGATATACGTTACCTTTACTTTTTTACAATTGTAACGATTTATTCTTTACTTTCCAAAAGTAACGCGTTATTGTAACTTGGTTACTTCAAAAGTAACGATTTTCTGAAAAACTAACGCGTTACTTTTCTATACCTTCTTATTATGTCTTTTCGTTCTTTTATTGTCCATTTCACCTTTTATTACCGTTATTACTGCACATACAAAATATTTTTACAAATAATGTATGTTTGAGATCAAAACTGGGGCGTTACTAAAATAGAAGTAACACGTTACTTGACCGTTACTTTTACTGAAAAGTAATACGATAGATAAACGTTACCGTTACTTTTATAAAAAAGTAACGGTAACGCGGTAGATACACGTTACTGATACTTTTTTACAAAAGTAATGATTTATTCTTTACTTTCCAAAAGTAACGCGTTATTGTAACTTGGTGCCGTTACTTTTCGCCCAATTTACAAAGTAACGAAACTACCAGTTACGCGTTACATGTAGTGACGCGTTACTTAAATTAACGTTTTAATTTCGTTATTCCTAGAAAAACCTTTGTTGTTTAAGTAACGAGTTACTTTTTACAAAGTAACGCAATTACCGTTACTTTTCGCCCACTTTATAAAGTAACGAAATTAGGTACTAGTAACGCTTTACTGAAAGTTACTCCCAGCTCCGATTTAAATTGAGGCATTCAACGTGTTATATTAATATTTAACAAAGGGGTATTTTATGTTATATTATATATAGCGATTTTTATTAGTACCTGAAGTTTTTTTACATTCTGTTTTTTTTTGGAATGTATTTAAATTAAAAAAATCGACTGTGTTATCTCAGAACTGTCCCGGCTCGGAAGTGGAGAATAAGATTATCTTCAATTTTTTTAATGATTATAATACTTCCGGTCGCACAGTGGACTGTTGCGGTCCGAAGTAATTTTTATCATAAAATAAAATCAATTTAGCTCCCATCACTAATCGAAAATAATAAAAATTATTTATCACAACTAATAATAATTTTGATACATTTCAAAAATGCATTTAAAATAACAGCATTAAAAATATACAGGACGTCCCTAAATTCGTCTGCCAACGCTTTAGGGTAAATTCCTTGTGCCAAATTATGCCCATTGAGATCGGGAACTTATTATGTCCGTAAATGCACCCTTTTAAAAATACAGGGCGTTGAAATTTAAAAAATGAAATATTATTTTATCAATAACATTTTCTTACGGTGAGATCGATTCTAATGAAACTTTAAGAGGATTATCAGGTTGATAAACTACTTCTTTTATCGTGAATAGGTAATATCCAGATTTTTCCAGAGGCGTGCATTAGGGGTCAAGGATCCATCTTTCGTCATATTTTACTATGCTTAAATTAACCGTTTTCGGGAAAAACGTCATTTCCTTTATTAACGTTCATTTAGTAATTAGGTAAAAACAAAACAAAAATTGCAAACTAACTATACGTTTTCATAAAACTTTTTTCTCTAAAGAAAGTTGATGGAATCTAAAAATTTTAACTAGTGGCAGAAAATTCAGGGGTGAAAAAAGGGTCCTTAAACCCTACTGCACGCCTCTGGAAAAATCTGGAAATTATCAATTTATGATAAAACAAGTAGTTTATCAACCTTATAATTGTCCTAAAGTTCCATTACAATCTATCTCACCATTTGAAAGTTATTAATAAAAAATATTTAACTTTTTAAATTTCAACAGTCTGTATTTTTGGCAGTCAAATTTAGGGACACCCTGTATATATATAAATGTATAATTTATAATAAAATGAGTCTGTTCATTAAATAAGCTTATGTGGATCTTTATTTCTCATTGTAATCCCATGATTTGACTGTATTTTATCCGTTTGTAAATCCCGTACTCATATTCGAGAGCGCCATTCCGTCGGGTTTTTAACCGGTTTTCCGCCGCCGTTTATAAATTGCATTTGGCGGCGGCCAATTTAATTTGTTTCCAAAAACGATTTTGATTTGTTAATGTGCCCGTATATAATTTAACGCAACAATAATGATGATACGCGGTTCGCACGTTCGTACGTTTCAATTTTTAATTAACTAATAAACTGTTTATTGGAATAATAATTCGAACAACGGTTTTATTTGCGACTGAGGATAATTGCCAATTTGATGAATTAAATCAATACATTTAAATAATTTAAGTTGCACAAAGAATAAAACGAACAAATTTCATATAGCAAAATTGTGTCGATTTTGCTTTAATCCTACTGACTGTGCCAGTTTTAATGATCAAATGCACCAATTTGTGAGATTTTCAAAACTTTTATTTAATATTTACCAAAGCCAAAAGAAATATTTGTATGTTGAAAAACAGCCTCAAGCATAGAAATCAAGTAAAATAATTTTGAGTTTTAAGACGAATTAAGCAACATCATCACTTCTCAAATTCCTTGGCAAGTTTTGTAACTTCCTCAAAAATAATTTAATAACGCTTACGATAAATTGTCAGAAAATTCATCTTACTTGACATGGCGCGCTAAATTTAATTTAAGAAGAAATTGTTTTGGAAAAGGTATTTCGAATCAGTTATAATTAGTTAATAATCATTTTATATTTTTTGTTTAATTACGAACAGCGTCAATTTTATTTTTTCAATAACGAAATGCCGAATTTAAGATCGTTAAAAGTTTTGATAAAGACGAGAGATAAATGTGAAGTTTTATGCAGGAATTCTTCATTAAAAATGCTCGTTCGGCTCGGATATTTCGCAGTAATCCTGCTATTTAATTCAAATTAATAAAACATTCCGGTTGAGAGTTGATTAAAATTGCCTTAAAAAATGAATTGCTTAGCTTTCATTTTACCACAGATGTTAATTCGGATACAGATTGTTGGTAGGGCCTTACGTTATATTGTTATATAAGCAACAGCAAAGTTCGTTACCTGTTGGAGAAGATATGACCCTTTTTTATGACCTTCGTTGTTTTACGTCGGCTTTTCTCCCTGCTTTTATTATACAGCCGTTTTTACTCTATCTCTCTCTCAACCTTAATATCGCCAAGTAGAGCTTCTCAAATTGCTCTACAAACACATTCGACCAAGAAATGGCAGACAAATTCCACGGATATGAGCTATGGAGTAATTGAAATATAAAAGTTACGGTGGCGTGGCAAGAATTCTTTTAGACGGGTAGCCACTTCAAAAACCATAAAAAAATATATATAAAAAAAGGTGAGTCAGATTGCGTCTACGGAATTGTAAAAACAAAAATGTTTTTCTGGTTTAGGCATTTATTAGGTGATAAATTTTAAAAACCATATACCAGGAAAGAAGTTTTCTACAAACTACTTACGCTATTTTGATTTTAATTAAAAAACTCCTACTAACAAAATAAATGCCGTAGAACTTTCCATAATGATGTGGCTCCTAATAATGAGTAAATTATATTAAATTAATTTTTTTAACGGACGTATTTGTTTAGTTACGCTACTGGTAACGAAATACACAGAAACTGAAATATAAAACTTACGGTATTTTGATGTTAGTATTCACATCCCCATGTAGTGGCTTACCTGCAAATAAAAAACATGCCGTTAATAAAATTTCGACGTTAAATGCGTTTTATAGTATATTAATAATAAAGTAGGTGTAAGGGACAGAATTCGAGAATTCGAGTTTTGTGACCACAACATAAAATTCTTATTTCGAGAAACGCTGAAAAATATTTTACGAGAGAAACTTTTATTTCTTAGATTTTTCCTTTGAGAAAACTACTCTATCAAATTAAAAATTATTAATGTAAATAAATAGTAACTTTAAATATGTTCATGTTCATTACAGGAAAATTCTTCCCCGGACAATCCCCCGCGACAAATTTTATTTGTATCTAAAATGATTTACACTTTTCAATGAAATTTTTGCCACCCTGTATATATGTAAATGCAGGATGTTACATTTGTCCATATTATAACTGCAAAATTCTTGATCTATAAAATTACTATTTAACCTAAAACACTTAGGCCGTATACATATGGAGCTACTAGAAAGAAACTGGTTAGTGACGCTAATCACTAACCAGTCCGCAATCAATACTAGCCTTTATGAGGTGCGTTTGGTCCAGTGGCGGCTCCTCTAAGGAGGCTCAGCCCCCTCACCAATTTATCCAGCAAATAGCACCAGAAATATTTTGTTGATCATTCTTTTTATTTCCTGTTCCTCCAATATTTTTTTTTAAATTTTACAATTAATTCCCCGTTTTCAGTAGTTATTTTTGAATCTGACAACAGTGCCCTGAGGCTAGATTCTGTACCTCTGTATATATATCTCAAACCCTAAACACGTGGTGATCAACATAGTTGCAGTTTTTCGACCAGTTTAGTTGCTAAATACCCTAAAAAATAGCTGAAATGGCAACACTCTTGGTAGGCTAGCCTCTAGCCGGTCTTTTTTCAGTTCAGTAGAATGGACGGTGACGGTAGTATCCGACACATGCATGTTGCCGTTGCGTAGGTCACCATTAGTGTCACGTCGGCATCGGTGCGGATAGATCATTTTATTAAAACTTTCAATCGAAATACAATGGGCCAAAATCGTGTATACAATGTTAGTTTAATATCTATTATTGAAAAAGATTTAGTAAAACACTTAAAATAAAATGATACATTTTATGATAATATTATTAATCATTTTTCGCATACCAAAGATGTAAAAAAATTTAATAAAAAAAAATTCCAAAAAAAAAGAAAAATTCTAAAAATCCGAAAAAAAAAATAAAAAACCAACCAAAAAAATGTGTTCGCAAGAGAAAATTTATACCTCCACGTTGGTTCTTGCCAGTGTTGCCAGGTGGGAAAAAATTTCAGTACCACAAAATGGATAAAAATGTTGTAAATTTTGCCCCAGTGTACCACTTTTTAATATTCTGTCGAGAGACGCCGCGTTACTTATTTTTTATTTAAGAAAATTGTGTTTTATTTTATTATTTTCTTTGAATATGGATTATGTTACCCTCGACTGCGATCATCAGCCCTTGGCTGACTCATGAGCCAGTCGCCACCTCCCAATAAGAAGACAATTCCCTTTCAAATGAAAGAAAGAACACATTATTTCAATATACAGATCTGGTAATATTTTTAAGGAACATGGGGAATTTGTAACGACAGGAAGAATGTATTTATGCAACGATTCCATGGGAACAAATAAGACGAAACATTGACTCCACCCTATTCCACCACTCTAAAGGTAACGTGTTGATGAGAGCGATAAACTGACAGGTCTCAGACTGTCCGTGTATTTCCCCCAAACGCCGACTTAGATCCGATGCGCTACTACAAATTACGAATGTATTTAAAAAGGCGTATACCAAAATATTTTGTTCTTATTCGTCGCATATAATTTATTGTGATTCTTGTCTGTTGCATCAAATTCCCTATGTCCCGCAAAGTTTTAGCCAAATGTGTATATTTGCTATGGGCCGAAGAACCTGCAAAATGCCCCAGAAGAATGATTGGTTGCTGAGTGTGCGTCGAATAGAAGCAAAAGTCAAATAACATAAGACACCGTAAAGTGGACAACGTAGAAAATCTAACCAGAAAGTGACACTTTTGGTACAAATTTTTGGAAGCATGCTTCTCTCTCTTTTCAAAGTCATCTGCAATGAACATTTTGATTTCTTGTTTGAATAAATCGGTAAAAAAGTTGATAATTTTCATTGTACCCAAAACCCCATTTATTAAAGGAGTACTTTTTGACGATCAAGAGTACCACATGTGGTACTATAGTACCACTCTGGCAACACTGGTTCTTGCTGGGCAACAATTAATTTTGTCACTGAAGTAGCTGGTACGGCCGCTGCTCAAACGTTAAATTAATTGGCTGATTAAATTTTAATTTTGGTCGTATTTTTGAATTGTATAATACTCTGTATTCTTTTTTCGTTTTTATAAAAAGAATATTTTTTGAGATATTTATTCTTATCCCTGGCAAAATTTTGCCAGGGGCAAAAAATATTGAAAAATATACCAAGACAATTTGGAATTAATTGAATTTTGAGTCAATTTAAATAAAACATCAATAAACGTGATTCTCATAATTTTCAAAAATTTCAAAAACAATCTAAATTTTAAGAAATTCAAAATTTCGAATATTTCAAAAATATATCAAAAAATAAAATAAAAATGTCTAGAAATTCAAAAATTTCCGGTGCAATTGTTGATGCACCTTAATATTTGAGGAAAAGAGACAGACTATAACGCGTTGCGGCTATGAACGGATTGTCCATTCCTGGACGTATGGACGATGGTGGCTTCCAATCAGTCGGCGGGCAGGTAAACGCGTCCCGGGAGATGCCACCGGGACACACACGTACCCAACTGACTTGTCCCGAGGGATCTCAGACGAAACTATCGTCGACGGACATAACGATAAATTCTGGAGGTCGACCGCGCGGCCGAAGAGACGGTTTCGGGATTTGCGGGGGTTCGGGGGAGACTTTGCTAACGACTTTACGCACTACCATAACGAGTATATTCAGAAGTGGGATAACCTACCAGTTTTTGTTGCCAAAATTAAACTGGTTGCATTTGGTAATATTACAATGCAGTACGATTCTATAAATGATTTATTTTTTAATGAATTTTAATAAAAAATCTATAATCAAAAATTATTTTTTCTTAGTAAAATTTGATATAAATGGCGTATAAAGGCATATACATTAGCCTTATTTCTACTTCTATTTTGAAACGAGATTCAATTCAATCTATTTACTCGAACTGAAGATTGTAGTTTCTGAAATCCCAATTTGCCGAGTCCTGAAGAACTGAAAGGTTTTGGACCAGGAAAGCATTGCCATCCATGTTAGGGGTAGTTGGTTATTATATCCCTTAATTAAACAACAAAATTCAAAAATCTCAAGAAATAAAAGAATGAATCTTAATTGCCAAATTTTGCTGAAGTACTTAATAAATGATAAATTTATATATTAACTAATAAAAAAATTGTATATGTGACAACAGTAAGTGCGGCAAATAAACCGTAGGTTAAAAAGATCTGAAAACTAAATATTGGAATATGTGAACTATTTAAAAAAAAATATTGGCTTTTTTTGCTAGTTCCGGTTATATCGGAAGTTGGTTTTACCTTCGTTTTTAGGGTTCTGTACCTATAATGGACAAAAGGAACCCTTATAGGATCACTTCGTCGCCTGTCTGTCAAGACTTTTTGCTCAAGAATATGTGAAGGTATCAATTTGAATATAATATTCAATACTTAGGTCTACGGTCTCATGGTACAGTAAAAAATCAAGTTTCAAAGTTAATGTTGTCAAAAAATACGGCCATTTATTTTTATATCTAGATTTAAAAATATTTTTTTATGATTAGAAGAACTAACCCAATTATATACAACTTTTAAATTTCTTTTAGGTATCTAATAGAATTTCCTCCCAAAATGTATAGCCTTAAATGGTCATAAATGGATTTCTTAAGAGGTAATTGAAATATATTTAAAAATGGTTGAAAAAACTTATACAAAATCTTTGTACTTTCTTTGACAAATACTTGAAATATCGGTTTAAAAATTTTTGGAAAATACTTGAAAAATCATTTAAAAGTTATTAAAAAAAAAACATTAAAATTTTCTTGAAAAATCTGAAAAATCCTTGAAAAGTACTTAAAATATACTGTAAAAATTTTTGGAAAGTCATTTAAAAATTGTTAACTGCTCGAAAAATCCTTAAAAAGTCAGTAAAAGATCCGTGAAAGCCTTTAAAATTTTCTTAAAAAATCTTTGAACTATTCTTAGAATCTTTGAAATTTCCTGAAAAATGTCTCTTTCAAAAAGTACTTGAAAAATTCTTAAACTTGAAAAATCTTTAAATCGTTGAAAATTTATTGAAAAAAATATGCAAAATCCTTAAAATTTCCTGCTTGAAATTTCATTTAAAAAATCTTGGAAACTCATTTAAAAATTGTTAAGTACTTGAAAAATCCTTGAAAAGTCATTGAAAGGTCCGTGATAACCCTTAAAATGTCCTTAAAAAATCTATGAACAATTCTTAAACAGTTCGCGAAAAAATCTTGAAAAATCCTTAAAAAACGTTTAACTAACAATGACTTCGAATAATCTGTAAAAAATTTGAAAAGTGTTTAAAATAGCTCCTTGAAAAAGTACTAAAAACTTCTTACAAGGTATTTGAAAAATCTTAAAGTCCTTGAAAAGTTATTGAATAAATTATGTAAAATTTGATTGAACAATCCTTGAAAAATGCTTGAAATATCCTTTAAAAAATGGGTGAAAATCATTTAAAAATTGTTAAGTACTATAAAAATTCCTGAAAATTGTTTAAAATATTTCCTTGAAAAAGTACAAAAAAAATTCTTAAAATGTACTTAAAAAATTTTTAAATCCTTGAAAATTTATTGAAAAAATTATATAAAATCCGTAAAATTTCCTTGAAAAATCTATGAAAAATTCGTGAAATATCATTTAAAAAATCTTTGTAAGTCATTTAAAAATTGTTAAGTACTTGAAAAATCCTTGAGAACTCATTGAAAAATCCGTGAAAAACCTTAAAATTTCCATGAAAAATCTATGAACAATTCTTAAGCAGTCCTCGAAAAACTCTTGAAAAAATCCTTAAAAAAATATTTAACTAACAATAACTTTGAACAATCTTTAAAAATTCTTGAAAAATGTTTAAAATATTTCCTTGAAAATGTACTAAAAATATTCTTAAAAGGTACTTAAAAAATCTTTAAATTCTTGAAAAGTTATTGAAGAAATTATGTAAAATTCTTAAAATTTCCTTGAAAGATCTATGAACAATCCTCGAAAAATCCTTAAAAAAATATTTAAAAATGCCTGAAAAATGTTTAAAATATCTCTTTTGAAAAATACTTAAAATATTCTCTAAAAAATCTTTAGAAACACTTATTTGTTGGGTAAAAAGAGTCTCTCTCTCTCCCTTTCATATCATTGCAGATTGTTACTTTCTCTCTCTAACACTTGGATTTCCATATCCTGATCATCTCATATATTTTGTTTATCATCCTCTATATAATATTAAATTAGAAATTACTACAAAAATAAAACGTTTTATTTTATTGAAATTCAGTAACTGAAGTCAATAGATACATTTGTAATAATAAAATTAATGAATAAATTAAAATTTGTCGAGTACTTTTGCACCACTTTGGCCATTATTTAAAAAATAACAGCCCAACGATTATTCAGCAACGCGCTCAAGTGACTCGACGACGACCTCTTGACGAATGGCACTTCATTAGGCCAACCCTTTCAAGTGGAAAAACTTTCTCCATTTTCTCCATGAAAATATCCTCCGGGACAGGAAAACAGAAATTATTAAGCTGATAAAAATATACCTTGACGACAATTATAATTTAGCGACAAAAAAAAGATTAAAATAAATATTACTAATATTATTTATGTTACACTTTTCTTCCTCCCTTGAAAGAATTTGAAAGTTCTTTAAGAATTCCTTGAAAAACCGTTAAAAATCCTGAAATCCTTGAATAATTACTGACAAAGCTTTGTAAAATATAAAAATTCTTAAAAAGTCCTTAAGAAGTCCTTAAAATTTCATTAAAAAATCTCTAAAAAATATCTACAAAATTCCAGTAAATGGGTTATAACCATGCACATAAATATTAATAATAATAATTAACCTTGTTTAACAGTGATTATACAGTAAAATAATATTAAATCGTTAAAAATCCTTAACAAATCACGAAAAAATTCATAAAAAATCATTAAATCATTAAAAAAACTTGATTCGTGAAAAATCCTTGAGAAGTTGCTGAAAAATCCATGAAACTTTCCTAAAAATATCATGAAAACCCTTAAAAAGTCCCTGATTAATCTTTAAAAAATTGTAAAAACGTCAAAAAAGCATTAAAAATCCTTGAAAATTTCTTAAAACATCATTGAAAAATCCTTAAAATTTCTTTGAAAAAATTGAATAAAACTAAAAAATATCATGAAAAATCTATGGAACTTTCCTAAAAATATCATGAAAAAAATAAAAAATTTCTTAAATAGTCCCTGAAATATCCTTGAGAAATCCTTGAAACATACTTCAAATATCTTTTAAAAAAATCCTTGAATGATCTTAAAAAAATTACAAAAATGTCTAAAAAACATTAAAATTCCTTGAAATATCCTTTAGAAATTTCTGAAAAAATATATGAAACGTTCCTAAAAATATCAAGAAAAACCTTAAAACTTTCTTAAATAGACAATGAAAAATCCATGAAAATTCATTGAAACATCCTTCAAATATATTTAAAAAATCCTTGAATAGTCTTTAAATAACTATAAAAATGTCTAGAAAAACATTTAAGAACTTCCTTAAATCGACCCTGAAAAATCCATGAAAATTCATTGAAACATCCTTCAAATACCATTTAAAAAAATCCTTGAATGATATTAAAAAAATTATAAAAATATCTTAAAAAATATTAAAATCCTTGAAAAATCCTTTAGAAGTTACTGAAAATTCATTGAAACATCCTTAAATATCTTTTAAAAGATCCTTGAAAAATCTTTGAATGATCTTCAAAGAATTATAAATTAAACATTTCGAATCCTTTAGACGTTACTGAAAATATATCTATGAAACTTTTCTAAAAATTATCATGAAGATCCTTAAAACTTTCTTAAATAGTCCCTGAAAAATCCATGAAAATTCATTAAAACATCCTTCAAATATATTTTAAAAAATCCTTGAAAATTTCTTAAAAAAATCATTGAAAATTTCTTAAAAAAATCATTGAAAAATCCTTAACAAATCCCCAAAATAGATTTGAAAAATCTTGATAAGTCTTAAAAAATTCGTTTCAAAATTATTAAAAATTACTCCACAATTCCTTGAAAAACCTTAAAAATTCTTGAATAATCATCACATCCTAAAAAATTCTAAAAAAATTATAATTTTTTTTTTAATATCCCTAAAATAAAGTTGAAACCTACTTAAAAAATCTTTGACAAGTAAAAAATCCTTGAGAAATTACTGAAAAATCTATGAAACTTTCCTAAAAATATTATGCAAAAAAAATCTCAACTGGTCCCTGCAAAATCATGAAAATTCGTTGAAACGTCCTTCAAAATATCTTTTAAAAAATCCTTGAAAAGTCCTTGAATGATCTTCAAAAACTTATAAAAATGTCTAAAAAACATTTAAAATCCTTGATAAATCTATGAAAGTTTGTTAAATTCATGAAAATTCATTTAAATATCCTAAAGAAGTCCTTGAAAAATCCTTGTCATAAAAATCTGTTCAAAATTATAAAAAATTACTCCACAATTCCTTGAAATATCTAAAAAAAATTTAAATAATCATCACCATTGGTACATCCTGAAAAACCCTAAAAAAAATCTGAAAAAATCCTTAAATAATCATTTAAATTTACTATGTATTTTCTCTTTATAAAATAAATATTAATAGATTTCCTTTCATTTCTTTCTGCATAAATCTGGATAAATATAAATACATTAACGATTCTTTTGTAATGACCAATTATTGAATGATATTAAAAACAAGTTAAAAAAAACTTCAACCGTCTATAGTATCCAATATCAAGATTAAATTCTTTCTTGCAAAGAACCATTAGGTTTTACGGCTTGGCGATATCCATGAACAAGAGGTTACTTGCATTTTTATATTCTACAAAGTAAAGCAGCACCTCGAGGTGCTATATAGGAGCGCGTTTGAAAATTGCTTTCCCTATTTCATTCACTTGTATATATAAACTGCCGGTTTTATTTTCGCACGAGTAAAATCTACAAAATTAGTTATAAATAATTCCGCAACCAATGTATTTTGAAGTCGCAATTTAAGGTTGAAAGTTGGAATAAGAAAAACTAATCCTGCTAATCAAGAATTATTATTTATTGATACGTTCTTTAAGGATACAAAAAAAAACAAATGGATGTAATATTTATAGATTATTTAATCTAGAAATAATGTAGATCTCCTTTTTCTTACTAGAACTGAAACTCCTGAGATGTTTTTGGAACTAAAATGGAACTGCAACTGAAATTGAAATATTTAAAGTGGTACTGAAGCTAAAAATTTTTTGCAGTATTGTGTAATTTTGTAATTAAAACTCCCTTTTTATATGATCCTGTAACTAAAACTTCTGAGGTGTTTCTGGAACTGAAAAATTCAATGTAATACTGAAACTAAAAATTTTATTATGAAAGTTTATTTTTTCATCGGTTTGGCTTTAGACAAAATTACTCCACCATTGACTAGCTCCATAGAGTTACCAGTATTATAGAAAATGCTATATAAGAAATAAAAGTTTGTTTAGCTATATTCTTAGACGTTGCTCAAGCATTTTACAAGGTCTAGCATAAAGAACTATTTCATAATAGTAGATTCTGTAACAAGGTTAGAATGAAAAATTCGAACGAGTGGAAAATTCCGAACGCGAGCGTCAGCGAGTGTGAGGAACCACGAGTGTTCTAATATTTTCATTCTAACCGAGTAACAGACTATATTTTCTCCACGATCAAAAAGTATAAATCAAAATTAAATTAAATCTGAACACAAATTATTTGTTGACATATTTGTATTACACTGTATTTATATTTATAGTGTTATGGTACACTTACCGAAATTAAAATCTGGTGCATTTCTGTTTTTTCATAATTTGCAATTTCAGATATTATTAAATTCAATATCTACTTCACTTGATTTTTCACTCATTATTTTGTTTAAATTAAAACTTGTTTGAAAATAATTATTACCGTCGCCATTTTATATCTGACAGTGACACTTTTGAAATCCAGGGCAATCCATATCGTTTAGTTCGAATACAGAATATCCATTCTTTACCTTGATAAAGAATGAAAATACATGCAAAATACATAAGAAGCAAGTGTTTTAGAATAAATATTCAGACTCTAGAGTGTGAATATTTACATTCTATTAATAAAAATGATTTCGGAATTGATACATTCAGTAATGGTCGTGGAGAAATTAGATTCTATCCTTCCAAAAACATATACAGATATCATTAAATCGTGCTGAACTGATAGATATCTTGGGATCAAACAGGATGAGGGCGTCCCACAGGATAGTGTCCTGTCCTATACGTCCTTTATTCATGTGATTTGTGATATGATATAGAGTATCTCAATGTTGGGAAGAAAACAGTAGATACTTTCAACAACAAATTTATTCACTGGTACATGTTTACTACAATATAATAAAACGATAACTCATCGATAGTGAATCGAGAATGAATAATGAATCAATAATCAAGAATGACCCCTCTTAAAGAGATAATAACCTATATAAGCAAATTCAGCAATAAACATTTCCTGACCTATGGACAACAGCCGGCATTCAACCTGTCAGCTTTACCTTGCTATATCACGTTACGTATAACTCACGTCTCAACCTTTATATTGTTTAAATTATAACTAGTATAATGAACTACGATATAATATTATTTTAAGTTTATTCTGTGTGGCCCAAAAGGCACCACAAATGCAAAGAATAAATTCCAAAAATGGACTAGGAAATGGAAGATTAAATTAAATGAGGGTAAATCAGTACATATTGATTTCACTAATAACTAAGTACGAAGCTTTGCTAGAAAGGTCACGTAAAGAAAAAAAAGAAGAACTAACTATTCGGTATACAAAATTGTATTGGCTCCTAGGAAAATACTCGGGATTAACAAGATTCTCATTTACAAGCAAATTATAAAACCAGTATGGACGTACGATATAAAATTATGGGGGTGTACCAAATAAACAAACACGAAAATAATACAAACCTTCCAAAAAAAAAGTATTAGAGGTATAGTTAACGCACCCTGGTATATCCGTAATGAAGACCTCCATAAGAATCTCGTCGATAGAGAAATGAAAAAGTTTGCAAAAAGTCACGAAAGAAGACCACTTTATCATGAGAATATCGAGGCCATCCAGCTCTTAGATAACACGAACCAAAAGACCGAAGAGGACCAAACCTCACGAGTTGGTGTAGTTTGTGTCAAAGTGGCTAAAGAGAGCTACGTTTGATTAGTGCATAAACAAAAAAGTGCTCTAGTGACAAGAAAAATAACTAAGAATGTAGTATTATGGAAAAGAAAAAAAAAGTTTATTTTTAATTGTAAAACCAGTATAAATATTTCCAAAATTTTACCTTACGAAGAAAATTAATAGTAGAACTGAAACTGAAATATTCATTGCGTAACTGAAACTCACAACTGATATTCATTACAGGGCTGAAAATCGTATATTAATAAAACTGAAACAAATACTGGTACACGCAGTATCTTTTGTATAAATAGGTTTCCCAAAAATCTATCATTATTTATTTTTATTCCAAAGCAATCTTAGTTTCTCAAAACTTTTTCCCAATGTATACAGAGCCTTTTCAATCCTCTCTAAATTTTAAACAGAACTTATCGTCAGGGAAAGTCAGAAACAGCAAGACTTTATGCCTCCGTTCGTCCATGAATAACAATACCATCACATTCTAACTGGATCAGTGTACGTGCTTTTGCAAAAATATCATTTTCGGATCGTACGGATTTCGAAGCGATCCAGAGGTGCAATAAATTTATTCTCTGGATGCGTGTTATTATGCCCGAAACATATATCGTTCCGATTTTTCTTTTACGAGATGTGAAATTATAATGTAATTTTCGGGCCGAGGTTATTTTCTTCTTTTCATTTTGTAGCTGTGTATAAATTATATATTGTGACAATTTGGATAGAATTTCGATAAGAGAATTGAGAATAGGGATAAATATTTTGCTGTCTAAAACAAATATCGGAGTATACAAATAAAATTATTTAAAATTTTTAAAGTCCTGTGGTGAAAATTTGCCTTTGTAAAATCTGTAAATATTACATCCACTTGTTTCAGCTCTAAAAATATATCAGTTTCAGCCCTATAATGAATATATCAGTTTTAGTTCTTCGATGAAAGTTTCAGTTTTAGTTCTCCAATAAATATGTGAGTTTCAGGCGGCTATGAATGGAATGTATTATTTGGTGACGAAATTCCTTATAACGGCCAAAAAAACTATAAGGATCGATTGTAGGTTATTGAAAGAAATTGTGAAATGATGAAAAAAATTGTGAAATCATGAAATACATTGAGTAAAAAATAAATCAAAGGAAGTTGAGAAATCAGGACAGAAAAAAACAGGAAAAAATTGGAAAATCAAGAAAAAAAATAAGAGAAAATGAAAGAAATTGGGAAACCGAGAAAAAAATTAAGAAATCAAAAAAGAAATTGGAAAATCATAAAATAAATTATGAAATAATTGGGTGGACACTTCCAGAAACTGAAGTCAGAATTTAGTTTATATGTTGCATTGTATAATAGTATATTATTCAACAAGTATTAAGCATTTTATTTCGTTTTTGAAACGTCTTGTAAATTAAATTAATATCTAAATAAGTAACGTCACCACTAAGCAAAAAAAAAACTACATTTTTCTAAACACTCGACATACGTTTCTCTATGTTAGCATCATTAAGAATTGATAATAAATGATCAACTCCTGATGATGCCAACATATTTAGCAAAACGTACATCGAGTGTTTAAAAAACTGTAGATTTGGTAACTGGTGACGGATATTGTTTAATATTGTTAAAAGGTTACAAATTCCCAATTAAAATTAATATAACCTAATCTTCTAAAAAAAATAAGCTAAACTAACTTAACCTGGTATTAAATGTTTTTTTTATCAATAAATTAATTTAACAAATGACACGTAGAATGCGCGAGGAAGAAACAAAGAGAGGGCGGTTGGAATCAAATCGGGCCCATCGCCGTGTCATGATGAAATTCAATTCTCGACGAGCTGAAATATGTCAGACAGTTTATAATTGTGTCATTGCGTGCCGTTTAATTAGATTTATTTTGTCAGCCAGCTGGATATATTCCATTAGCCGCTACGGGGAGAAACACGTTGACCACACGAATGTATACCGAGCGTTTATAAAAATAACAAGGTGACTATCAAAACAAAATTACTTATTTTTATTTTTGAGTCATTATTAGTTAAAAACGAATCAAACACCGCGACGAGTTAAAGTGCAGGAACTACAGTTTGAGATGCATGTTTTGGAAGGTTTGATGTTAATGGTAATTTCAAGTATCTAGGTCAGTTCTAGATATTTGAAGTTGACTAAACTGGACTGACAGATCTCCAACAAATCTTAAAGTAGATAATAATCAAGCTCGGCCTATCATGAAGGGCAGCTTAAGTTTAGATTGCGTTGCAATTGTTTCCTATTTCACCAAACACACCTTTTTAGCTTGCGGTTATATGACAACGTCGCTAAAAACTAGTTTTTTTCTTAGTTTGAGGTTACCTACTCTGTACTTTAACGTTTTTAGTTTCTATTTTGTTTTTAGTTTTCGGCACGTTTTGTTTTATCACTTTAAATAAATCTAAGTGAATACAGATAAAAAGCGATTTAACTACACCAGCGATAAGAAACTGTTAACAAAGTTAGGTTAGATTATGGTGGCAAAGTTAGTGGAAAAACATAAGGCAATAATTGAAAACAACTGTACACATTTAGTTAATAATAAATAAAAGGAAGATGCTTGGGCACAAATTAAGTCAGATATATAAGGTACATTCTAAACCGTACAGAAGAATCAACCTTGTACCATAACGATTTGATCTGTTGAAAATCATTCTCGGAAACATTATAGGGTCGTCCACTACATCTACTTCATCTTGGTTTATTATTAGGTCCTGTACTAACATTTACAATTTTCCTCATAACTAATAAAACATCAATAACTCTACCAAAAACAACATGTTTACTATCTAAAAAATTAAACTTAGCACAAGTTATAAAAAAACTGACAACCATTAGTATCTTTACCACTATTAGCCATAGATAAAAGCCCCGGAGTATCATGTTTCAATAAAAAAATCTCTTCACTAAAAGTACCACCTACGTATATACTCATAACGCCTGTACCATCACCATTAACAAAATCACCACCTTGTATCATTAAATCTTTAATAACTCGATGAAAACCAGCTCCTTTATAACCTAATGGGACAGCATTTTTTCTAAATTCACCGGTACAAAATTGTCGGAAATTTTCACTAGTTCGGCGAAAAGTTCAAAAATCATCCGGCCGATTTCTATTGTGCATACAGAAACGTCGCAAAATACTACTGGAATCTATTTTTCAACACACAACCAGTTCAAAATACTAGCTTACGAAAGAAATTGACGAACACAACACTTTGGTGCACTTTCCAGAATCTGAGGATTGTATTCCGTTTTTGAGGTTAGCTTTCTCAGCTCA
Source organism: Neocrepidodera transversa (assembly GCA_963243735.1). NCBI lineage: Eukaryota > Metazoa > Arthropoda > Insecta > Coleoptera > Chrysomelidae > Neocrepidodera > Neocrepidodera transversa. Next base: position 17,927,167 of record OY725343.1, read on the forward strand.
GGCTGAAACTGCCTCAAATGCGTTATGGTGCGACGAAATTTTAAACTAAATTGAGCTTAAGATACAGCTGGACTCTAAGATTTGTTGGAGAAACAGGCCATAAAGTATCTATATAACAAGGTGGAAAAATTTAGCATAATTTTCTACAGATTAAATTAAATTTAAAATATTTGAACTCCAGCGTTGCCTTTTTCACGAATCTTGGAAAACTGATGTTAGCTGGTTAAAATTTGGTAACGCAGCACAGCAAAAGATTCATTGTTAGTAAACAGTTGAAAATTTTGTAGTTGCTTTGTCTCTGTCAGTGTGTGCAGCGGTAAAATACGAAAAATATAGACTATCGACTATAGTGAAAGCCAGATTTAGAATGCAGTGTGGACCTTATGTAGCGCAAGGTTGCCGGCTATGTCAGGTAGTCGGACACGTTAGAAAACGAAAGGTTGAGTACGCCACGGCCGTAAGTAAGCTGGCATCGCCGCCGAGCATTCTTCCATTTAAAATACATTGCCTACAACGCGCTTACATTTATGTAAAGCTAGCAGCTCACGGGGGACAACGTTATGTTATGTGTTTTTCGGACATGGTTTTACTTTAAAAGAAGCCATTCAAATGGCTTATGATGACGCTGATTTATTGACTGATGAGGATTCTGGAGACGAGGATGATGGTGGCCTGGTACACAATATTATTCGTCGACAATTACTTCATAAAACCGAGTTGGTTTTACGTAATAGAGTCATAGAAACAGATACCGGTGAGGAAAATATTGATGAAACAGATTTAGCAGTGTTTCCCATGCTCATCCAGGAGGAAAAAATTCCGGAACGACCCGGTTTAAAAACATTACCTGAATTGACGATTTTGTCGAAGCTGGCCACCCTATGCCAATAAAACCTACTTGGAAATTTTTGACACTTTTTTGGATGTAGAAATCATAAAACTTTGAATTTCTGAGGAAGAGATGAAGGGTTTTATAGCCATCTTATTTTTAAGCGGTTACAACACAACGAATTACCAATTCCAAAGAACTTATGCGGAACCCGATGGTGAGCAACTCTATGCATGGACACCGATTTAAACAAATTTTAAAATATATACACTGCGTTGGTAACACAAAACCAAACCTTGTTGATAACATGTGGTTCGGTTTAAGGCTTATGATTGATTTGTTGGAAAAGAAGTTTCTACAAAATTGGGTTCCAGAGCCACAACCAGGTTATAATGAATCCGTAATAAAATATTTCGGAAATCACAGTTGCAAGCAATTTATCAGAGCTAACCCAATTAGGTTTGGTTACAAGATCTGGTCTCTCAAATCTCTCATGGTAAAAAACCATGCGGAAATTATAAATACGAAGCTAGTCTTGGAAAATGTGCAACTCTTCTAATGGTTATAATTGATGATTTTCCTTTCAACAAAAAGTTCTTAATAACTTTAAGTAAATACTGTAAATGTCATCAGATTATGTGCACTGTCTCTCTCTCTCTCTCTCTGCATTATTAGAAATATTGCTTTTGTGATGGATATCTGAGGTATCATCTTTTATTATTATTATTTGGATATCTGTGATATCATCTTTTGTATGGACAATCCTACTAGATTGCGACCGGATCAATACCAGCGATGTAACCCTGATGTTCAGACTGAATACTCTTTGGAACATAATTTAGAAAAAGATAATGCGATTGACATAGTACGCGTCTGTGTAACACTGCCATTATATTTTAGATAAAAGTTGTTTTTTAGGATGGTACAATTAACTTATAAATGACACCCTCCCCCGCAAACCCATGAATGATGGGAATCTTATAAGCTGGTTCAGTCGATACGTATTTAACCTTTGGCTCAGGAACTATAAGAAGTTGATAATTAAAATATGCAAATACTTATATTTATTTTTACGATGTCAAAATAAATCTAGACGTAGAGAAGAAATTGTTGTTAACGATGAGAGATGTAAAAATGGGTAGATGCCAAACTATTTAGCGTCGGGACGAATAGCGTAGCGACGCTGAATGAACTTCGAATATTGTAACTTCTGGTAATGGCGTTCGTAGTTTAATTGATGCGAATGGACTGGGTTTTGAAGAAGTAAAACCCAACTGTTTGTCGAAAATATTGGTGTCGGCGTCTCGACGCTAGATACAAGATTTTCGGCGACGATGTTAGTAGTTTGAAATTTGATTTTAGACTGATCCCTCTCTGAGCTGCGAACCCCATTTTTATGCTGAGTTATGACGTAAACATTTTACGTCATAATCTTGTATGGTCCATATTTCCTTTTCGTTCTCATAAACGTTATCTAACCCTCAATATTTAACAATCTAACTTTTGTAATGTAATTTATGATATTTCAAATGGTTCTAGTGTATCTTATATGCTAATTTCAGGACTGATTTTAGTACTAAAAATATTGGGTTTACAAATTAGGTGCGCGCGACGATTTAGTACTGACAATTAGAGCATGTTCTAATTTCTTGTTCTAAAAACCATGAAATGTCAACTAAAAGTGAGGTTATGCTTATGTTCTGTACCTAAACATATGTACTCAGTAGATAGAACGTTCTTTAACTTTAACGGTTCTATAACTAATGACAATGACGTTTAGATTGTGACAATTGTATAAGAAATCAACTTGTAAAGTTTTATTCTAAACGTCATTGCCTTTACTTATTGAGTCTTTAAAGTTAAAGGACGTTCTATCTACTGACAGATGGAGTCATAAACAAATAGAGTGTCAGTAGATAGAACGATCTTTAACTTTAATGGTTCTATAACTAATGACAATGACGTTTAGATTGTGACAATTGTATAAGAAATCAACTTGTAAAGTTTTATTCTAAACGTCATTGCCTTTACTTATTGAGTCTTTAAAGTTAAAGGACGTTCTATCTACTGACAGAGAGAGTTTGATTGAGCAAACTATTACTCATTCATATAAAGTTTTCATATGAGAAAGGGTCTTCTACTAATAATTCTTCATCAACATATTTAATATTCCTTTGCCTAACCTTCTTCTCTCGATCCAATTTTTTTCCATATTATACGCTTTATTCTTTAAAAGTGTATGATTTCTTTTCTTAATTGCTCTTCATTATTACAATTAAAGCTACTGCACATAATCTCAAAAAATTCTTGAAAATTGCTTTTGAAAACACTACTTGAAAAATCCTGGAAAATTTTTGATAAAATTCACAAAATTTTTCTTGATAACGGTTATAAGGATGTGTATTTTAAAATTTGTGAATTAAAAGTTCGTCTTGGCAGTGCTAGTTTACGGATTTTCAACATATTTTTGTTGTACGTAACAAATTTAATCCTGTAAAATTTTTGATAACCTTAAAAATGAAAATCCTTGAACAAATCTTTAAATATCCTTGAAAATTGCTTTAAAAATCCATGAAAATTCCTTTTAGAAAAACTACTTGAAAAATCCTGAAATAATTCTTGAAAATTCTTGATAAAATTCACAAAACTTCTTTGATCATTTCAAAAATGAAAATCTTTGAAAAAATCTCAAAAAAATTCTTGAAAATTGCTTTAAAAAAAAACTACTTGAAAAATCCTGGAAATATGATTTCTTTTCTTAATTGCTAGCATCATTATTATAATTAAAGCTACTGTACATAATTATAGCTTTTTTTTCGCCATCAATATTTGTTGTGGTCACTCTAAGTTACATCAGGTTATCACTACAAAATTGTTAGAGCGCATGCCTGCATACTAAATAAAATTATGGTAGTTGCAAACAGAAACCCACAGTTTTCATACTAAATCTACTAGTACTAAAATCAGTACTGAAATTAGCATAATGGCAAATGGACCTAAATAAAAATTCTTTATCCCCAAACAGGCTAGCGTTACATATATGTAGGACCATTTTTTTCATAAAGCAAGTTAATTTTTATTGAAATTTTTTTTAACATTATTATTAATAAACCAGTAAAAAAATAGTTTTGTCATTCGTTTCCGAAAATCGTTAATAGGTTAATCGATGAATGCCAATACAATTTGATCAGAAAAAACGTCTAATTTAAAAAAATATATACATAAAATATACTAAAAGGATATGACGTGGCGTACGTAAAGATTCTTCACTGAGATCATTTATGGCGAATTAAAGTAACAAGTACACGAATACCGTCGTATATAAATTAAGGTTGTCACGGCTGGTGAGAAAACATGCGCTAATGAATGTTGTAATGCGAGACTCATGTATAATGTAGAAAAAAAGTTAAGCGAACTGAAAACTGGTCGTCGCTGTACACAATCTGTTTCTAAAATTAAAACTGGCGACCGCCCAGCCTTTCACCCACAATTTCGAATCCGTCAAAAAAGTTTTGCGTCGTTTGGTGGAATGTAAACAGAGTTATAAAATGTTTTTTTTTTAAATATTTGCTCTGGTTTTTTCTTAGTCTCGTGTATAATTTATTGGGAACCGAAAAAAGAATTATATTAGAAAATGATTTATTGATTATTTTTTTATTACTCTCAGTAGTCGTTATTTTTATTTCATTATTTGAGTTATAGTATAAAATATGTTTTAAATCAAACATCATTTTAAAAAAAAATGAGTACGTAGGTATGTTATACTGTTATTCTTGGAGTTTTTTTTTCCTAAAAGAGTGCATTAATCTACAATTTCACTCTAATTTATTACTTTCCTTTTGCCAATATTGAATCGGGAAGATTTTTTTTGTCATTCATCCATTACTGTCAATACGGAATGCTTTTTGGTAGGCGTAAGGCGCAAAGTAAATCGGCAAATAATGATTTTTCCCTTAGATTCTTATCGCATCATATCAAAACGACGTGAGTCGAGTTTGTTACCTTGGCGACGAGGGCCTTAGCCATTATTGGAAATGCGGTTTATCAGGGAAAAAACCTGTATTCTCGAGCGTTCGACGATTCATAACAACACTTCAGTCACTTTATTCCCACACGTCAATGCACGCCGAGTGAGGTAGAAAAATTATTGGGGTTAATGTTAATAGCGATATTTTGAAACGGGAAAACTTTTTTTATTATACCAACAGTATGCTTATATGAATGTAGCGATAAGAAAAATGTTTTTTTAAGGGATATAAAATAGTATTAAAGCAATAAAAAAATCAATTTAATCCATAAGTATATCAAAAGGATGTTTTATAGCTATTGTTTTCTTTTATGTATATTCATATTTCAGATACAGCACTTAAAAGAGCTAACAGAGAAATAAATTAAATCTTCCAACCTCAATTTTATATTATTTTTGCCTATTTGCATTTACTTTCCGAACAAATTAAATTTAATCATTATGTTATATGGCCTGAAATCGTTTTGGACGGGCGCTCCCTTAATATTAAAGGTAGGAATCTGCGGTTTTTACCAATCGATTCTATATTTATTTCTTCACTATTTTTTATATGTTGAATATATTTATTTTATTCGGTGTATCAACAAGGATTGATATGTATTGTATATTTTTGGTTATTTCATTAGTAAAAGATTCCAGATGCCAAAAATCTGAAAAATTCTGATAGCATATAAATTGGGAAAAATCGAATTGGGCACCAGGTAACCGGAATTTGGGGTAGATGTGCAAAAATGTGTTTTTTTACCATTTTTTGCAAAAGTTGATATAATATCAAAAAAAGTGTTAAAAGGAAAATTAGGAGATCTACAACTTTTATTTAAAACAATTTTTTTGCTTTTATTTTTATCTTCCACAAAAATAATTCGATTGGGATGAAACAGTGTGAAAATGTATATTTTTATGTCTCAAAAATGCTTTAATTTTTTTTTAGGGAAATATATGGTGAGAGAATTAATAATTTCCTTTTTTCCCTCTATTATTAGAATGTTTTCCTCATGTTTCAAATTTTTTGCAGCTTACTTTTTTTTACTAATTTCTTTAGGTTTTGAACTGTGTTTTTTGTATTTTTTTACATTTTCCCCTACTTTTTTATTGTGTTCTTCATGTTTAAAATTTTTTTACAACTGTTTTTTCCAATCCTTGTTTTCTTCTGCTTATTTACAGTTTTTTTCATGTTTCCAACTTTGTTTTTTCAACTTTTTTTTTACATTTTCCCCCACTTTTTTTAATTGTTTTCTTCGTGTTTCAAATTCGGTTTTTTTCAATTCAATTCCAACATTTTTATTCCAGTCCTCCTTGTTTTCTTCTACTCATTTACAACTTTCTTCTTGTTTCAAACTCGGTTTTTTTCAATTTTTTTCCACTTTTTTCTACTTTTTCCCCTACTTTTTTTTATTGTTTTCTTCATGTTTCGAACTATTTTTCCTACCGATTTTTTGCACTCCTTCCACTTGTTTTCTTCTACTTAGTTATAGTTTACTTTGTTTTTTCCAATTTTTTTACTTCTTCCTGTTTTTTTTTACTCCTCCCACTTGTTTTCTTCTACTTATTCACAGTTTCCTTCATGTTTCAGACTTTGTTTTTCCCAATTTTTTTCTACTTTTTTTTCTGCTTTTTCCCCTACTATTTTCTTCATGTTTCAAACTCTTTTTCCTACCGATTTTTTGCACTTCTCCCACTTGTTTTCTTCTACTTATTTACAGTTTACTTTGTTTTTTTTTTAATTTTCTACTTTTTTTTCCTGTTTTTTCCACTCCCTCCACTTGTTTTCTACTTATTTACAGTTTTCTTCATGTTTCAAACTCCGTTTTTTCCAATTTTTTTCTACTTTTTTTCTATTTTTTCCCCTACTATTTTCTTCATGTTTCAAACTCTTTTTCCTACCTATTTTTTGCACTTCTCCCACTTGTTTTCTTCTACTTAACAGTTTACTTTGTTTTTTAAAAAAAATTTCTACTTTTTTTCCTGTTTTTTCCACTTCTCCCACTTGTTTTCTTCTACTTATTTACAGTTTTCTTTATGTTTCAAACTTTGTTTTTCCCAGTTTTTTTCTACCTTTCCCCTAATTTTTCCCCAACTTTTTTTTATTGTTTTCTTCATGTTTCAAACTCTGTTTTTTCCGTTTTTTTTTCACTTTTCCGCTACTTTTTTATTGTTTTCTTCATGTTTGAAATTATTTTTTCCTAACCTAACCTAAACTGTTTATTTTTTCACTCCTCTCCCACTTGTTTTTTCTACTTATTTACCATTTTACGTTTCAAACTTTTTTATCCATCTTCAGATTCACAATTAAATAGCTACATTTTAAATGTTAAAAGAGCTTGATTTTTTGAAAGCAGAGATAATTGCAATATTTTTCAATGTTCATTTTCTTTCTCTATAGCCGACAATTATGTTTTTAAGTAAAAAAAAATTAGGTATGTTGTCTAAAGATTTTTTTATATTTACATTTTACTTGTTGAAGAATATGCTAACCACTAACTAAAACTACACTTAAAAAAAAACCGCTTGAACAACGTTTCGGTTATCATGTTAGCATCATCAGGAGTTAATGATAAATAGTTTATCATTCCAAATTCAATTAAAAATAAAACATTATTTTTGCTTTTACATCTACAATTCTCGATAAAAAAAATTCTATGTTTTTTATTGTAATTTAAATGACCTATTTATGTGGAAATTATCTTTAATATAAATGTTTTTCATAATCATATTTCCGATAAATTTAATATACAAATGACTGATACGATTTAAAAATACCTATAAATTATGAAAGAAAAACAAATGTAGATGAAAACCGGTGAGCAATGAGGCTTTTTAAACGTCGTTTCATGCTCAGAGAAACGGTCGATTAGGAACGTGAAGAGTCATATTTTTCCTCGGTGTAATCAAAAACTCACCACACCTCATTAACCGCTTTTTACCGCGGATGCCTCGACTTTTGTGATGAATTACCTTCACCGAGAGAAAATTAGGATAATTTTAATTTCGCTGTTACGCATTTAAAACAGGAAAAATCACAAAAAAAAGAATAAGAACGGGAAATGAGATTAAATTTGTACTAAATCACGATCTGGAAATGTGATTATTTAGATTCTTGTAGAAAGTGATTTGAAAAATCGATCGACATTGTTTCTTGATTCCGTTTTTTGTTTAGGCTAAAGTTTAAGACCGAATACAGAGCTGGCTCTAGTAAATTTGTAAGTTGTATATGTATCAAATAACAAAAAATAAAAAGTGTATAACATTAAAATATTTGGAAAAATTGTATTTTATTATAAAAACGTATAAATAAATATAATTTATTTAATTAGATAAATAGTAGGGGAGCCAAAAGTATAAAATTTTGCAATTTTCACAAACATTGTGTCACTTTAACATATATAACTAAAAATTAAAGAATATAAAAAACGCGGTTTTTACCAGTACAAAGAGGAGAAAATGCTCTACAATGTGCTTTTTTTCATGCGAAAATACAAGGAAATGAAAAGTTGTACAATATGAATTTCGAAGAAATTTTGAATAAGCTGGAAAAGAAATTTTCTACAAAATTAATTAATTTAATTAGACAAGTAGTAAGGGCACCAAAATTATAAAATTTTGCAATTTTCACAAACATCGTGAAACTTTGACGTTTATAACTAAAAATTTATGATAAATATACGCAATTTTTACCATGCCAAAAATGTCCTACAATAAAAATATATTTCATGAAAAAATACGGGGAAATAAAAGTTTGCTAAATATTATAAATTTACAAGACATTTGGAAAAAGTTGGAAGGGAAATTTTCTACAAAATTAATCTATTTTGCAAAATTATATTTTCTACTATATATATTTCGATATAAAAATCTTTAAATAAAAATATTTTATTCAATTAGACAAATAGTAAAGGCGATAAAAGTATAAAATTTGCAATTTTCACAAACATGTCACTTTAACATTTATAACTACAAAATTAAGAAAAAATAGTTATTTTCCAAACAAGTGCGGAAAGTTACACTTTTCATGCAATTAAGTGGGGAAAAGATACTTTACACAAGTTTTAGGAACAATATTTTTTCTACAAGCGTCTAGAATTAAAAAAAAATTAGCAAAAATAATCGTTAATATTGGAGGCCCTTATTTCTTAAATATTATTAGTTAACTTTTTGTTTTTTTGTAAATTGTTTCATAATTTTTACAATAAATTAAATATTTCATGAACAATATTTTTATTTAGTAACCAAATATTTTTTTAATCATTTTAGCATTTATAAAATCAGTGCGAAAAGTAACTTTTCTGCACTAGTGCGGAAAAGTACAACTTTCCGCACTCAAATGCGTGCGGAAAAGTATACTTTTCCGCACGCTTGTAGAAAAACGCAATGTTCACCATTGCAATGATGAGAAAATTTTTTACAATAAAAATATTTTTCATGGAAAAACACGAAGAAATAAAAGTTTGCTAAAAATTATAAATTCACAAAAAATTTTGAAAAAGTTGGAAGTGAAATTTTCTACAAAATTAGCAAAACTATATTTTCGAGTATATTTTGTTATAAAAACCTTTAAATAAATATATTTTATTCAATTATTTAAATAGTGAGGGCGCTAAAAGTATAAAATTTGCAATTTTCATAATCATCGTGTCAGTTTGACGTTTATAACTTAGAAATATAGTAGATAAAAAGATGCGATACTCATCAGTGCAAAGAGGAGAAAATGTCCTACAATATTTTTATTTTTCATGAGAAAATACAAAGAAATAAAAATTTGCAAAATAATATGAATTTACAAGAAATTTTGAAAAAGTTGGAAGGAAAATTTTCTATAAAATTAATTTATTTTGCAAAACTACATTTTCCAGTATATTTTGTTATAAAAACCTTTAAATAAATATATTTTATTCAATTAAACAATTAGTAAGGGCGTTTAAAGTCTAAAATTTACAATTTTCATTAACATTGTGTCACTTTGATATTTAGAACTAAAAAAATAAAGAAGATAAAAAGATGCGGTTTTCATCAGTGCAAAGAGGAGAAAATGCCCTACAATATGAATAAATACAAAAAAACAATAATTTGCAAAATATTATGAATTTACAAGAAATTTTGAAAATGTTGGAAGATAAATTTTCCACAAAATTAATTTATTTTGCAAAATTATTTTTTCTGGTGTATTTTCTTATAAAAATCTTTAAATAAATATAATTTATTTAATTAGACAATAGTAGGGGCGCTAAAAGTCTAAAATTTGCAATTTTCATGGGATAACACGAGGAAATCAAAAGTTTGCTAAATATTATAAATTCACAAGAAATTTTGAAAAAGTTGGAAGATAAATTTTCCACAAAATTAATCTATTTTACAAAATTATATTTTCTAGTATGTTATTTTATAAAAACCTTTAAATAAATATAATTTATTCAATTAGATAAATAGTGGTGGCACTAAAAGTCTAAAATTTACAATTTTCACAAACATCGTGTCAGTTTGACGTTTATAACTGAAAAATTAAAGAAGATAAAAAGATGCGGTTTTCATCAGTGCAAAGAGGAGAAAATCTCCTATAACAGGAATTTTTTTCATGAGAAAATACAAAAAATTAAAAATTTGCAAAATATGAATTTACAAGAAATTTTGAAAAAGTTGGAAGGGAAATTTTCTACAAAATTAGCAAAATTATAGTTTCTAGTATTCTTTGTTATAAAAACCTTTAAACAAATATATTTTATTCAATTAGACAAATAGTAAGGGCGCTTAAAGTGTAAAATTTACAATTTTCACAAACATCGTGTCAGTTTGACGTTTATAAGTAAAAAATTACAGAAGGTAAAAAAATGCGGTTTTCATCAGTGCAAAGAGGAGAAAATGTCCTACAATAGGAATATTTTTCATAAGGAAATAAAAAGAAATAAAATTTTGCAAAATATGAATTAACAAGAAAATTTGAAAAAGTTGGAATGGAATTTTCTACAAAATTAGCAAAATTATATTTTCTAGTGTATTTTGTTATAAAAACCTTTAAATAAATATATTTTATTCAATTAGACAAATAGTAAGGGCGCTTAAAGTCTACAATTTGCAATTTTCACAAATATTGTGTCACTTTGACGTTTATAACTAAAAAATTTAAGAAGATAAAAAGATGTGGTATTTCATGAAAAAATACAAAGAAATAAAAATTTGCAAAATATTATGAATTTACAAGTAATTTTGAAAAAGTTGGAAGGGAGATTTTCTACAAAATTAATCTATTTTGCATAATTACATTTTCTACTATATTTTGTTATAAAAATCTTTAAATTAAATTTATTTAAATAGACAAATAGTATGGGCGCCAAAAGTATAAAATTTTGCAATTTTCACAAACATCGTGTAACCTTGACGTTTATAACTAAAAAATTAAAGAAGATAAAAATATGCGGTTCTCATCAATTCAAAGAGGAGAAAATGTCCTACGACAGGAATATTTTTCATAAGAAAAAATACAAAGAAATAAAAATTTACAAAATATGAATTTACAAGAAATTTTGAAAATGTTGAAAGGGAAATTTTCTAAAAAATCTGCAAACTTTTTATTTTCTGGTATATTTTGTTATAAAAATCTTTAAACAAATGTATTTTATTCAATTAGACAAATAGTAAGGGCGCTTAAAGTCTAAAATTTACAATTTTCACAAACATTGTGTCACTTTGACGTTTATAACTAAAAAATTACAGAAGATAAAAAGCTGCGATTTTCGTCAAAGCAAAGAGGAGAAAATATCCTACAATAGGAATGCTTTCATGAGAAAATATAAATGAGTATAATCGAAAAAATTAAATAACTTATAATGTACTCTTTTTAATTGCCTAAGGCTGACAATACACTGACACGATGCGGTCTCACATATTGTGTCAAGTCAAAAATCAGTACCTACAATCTCTAATATGACCAAAACTTTTACGCTAAATTATCATCGGTGTTACGTTATGATTAAATAAATATAAGTCCACCTCTGTATTTATTTGAACTTTTATATAATCGTGAATTTAAGAAACCTGGATATCATTGCTCTAGTGTGATCCTTTTAGCGTTCATGAAGTCCGAAGTATAAGTGGTAATAACGCAGTATAGGGCTCTAGAGAACCGTCATTAGGCTCAATTATTCTGCTATAGATCCGGCGTATGGGTAAAACGGCTCAATTATTATTTACCATCACGACGTTGGCAAAAAAATAATTTATCATTAGTAACTTTGGTCTAAGCTGCATAGAATAGAGCTGCAAGTAAATATAATATTAGCATATTTTTTAATTATGCTTGTTTAAAATAAATATAATATTTTTACAACTATAAATTAATGTAAAGTACCTACTTATATCTCACGATCCAGCGAAACAAATCTTTTCAGTTTATGTTTTTTTTATGATATTGTCAAGCGAGATTTGAGTTACGGATCCGTCAAGCTCCGCTTTTTACCGGCGTTTTCCAGACCGACATAGGAAATAACCGAGCTTCCGCGGAAACGCATTAACTGAGGAGAAAACTAGAATGAAAAACGCTTGTTTTGTGTTTATTTAGCGGCGAGTTATAAATTCTGGGACTCGACGGAGCAACAGGTTGCTTGTAAAATGACATGAATTGTCCCGTCATCACCGTGGACAAAGAAGAGCTCTATCATAATACCCATTTTAATTTTATTTATTTCGTTTTAAAGTTCTTGATTTATATAGTTTTATTTAACAAACAAAAGGATTGCTAATTTAAACGATGTTATTGTATTTTATTTCATCCTGTCTAGTAAATCTACTTACCCTGTACTCATTTGGCCGGTAAATGGAACATTACAGTAGCAGAAACCATAATGTTGTTGCCTAGCAACAATGTTTTGTTACTCGTTTATAATCCGGACTCGGCTCCTGCGTCACCTCGTCCGTAAAACAACTCGTACAGGACTTGTAACGTAAAATAATAATTTATTATCTAATTAAAATGTATAATTATGAATATTTGCAATTGAACATTTTAAGGACCAACAAAATTTTTTAAATGCTATATACAGGGTGTTCTATATTCCAACTGAATAATCCTAACCTACAAAATTTCGATAAAACATTCCCCCTAACCTAGGTACACAGTTGTTTTATTTAATTTGTGGGCTCACTTTTACCAGGGGCGTACAGAAGCAGTATGGAACCCACAACTCCTCCTATTTTGTACGACAATGCCTAATTTTTGACGCTTATATATTCTTATTGCCAAATTCAAAAATAAGACCAAAATTAAAGTTTAAGCAATATCGTACAAAATACTGGGAGTAACTTGTATCTTGTGTAAAGGATTCTTCAGTTACAATAAGGATAATTATTAATGAAACACCCTGTGTATTGGTAAAAATGCGTATTAACGTAGTTTTTTTTTGTTACAGGTATGTCATAATAAAAAAATAATATCTACTGAGAGGGTGAGTAAATGTTTAAAATTCTATGCAGAAATTTTTCAAGTTTTTGGAATTTTTAAAATTTTTGGATTTTAAAATTTTTCTGTTGTTTTTGAAATTTTTATTGGTTTTTGAAATTTTCGAAAACTTGACATTTTTCTAATTTTCGAAATCTGACATTTTTTTAAAATTTTTAATAGTTAAAACACATTTTTTACATTTTTATATAATTTTTAAAAAAATTTTTGGAACTTCGCAAACTAAAAATTTTTTGAATGCTGAATATTGAATTTGTTTTGATTTCAAAATTTTTAAAATTCTAAATTTAAATTTTTCAATTTTTTGGAATTTTTAAAAATATTGGAGATTTTAAAATCTTTCCAGTGTTTTAGAAAAATTTTTTTTTACATTTTAATACATTTTTTCAAATTTTCGAAATCTGACATTTTTTTGGAAAATTCAAAAATGTTGAAATTTTTTAAAAATCGCGGTTTGATTGTTTCTACTGTGGACATTTTTAAAACTTCGAAATTTTTAAAATTTTGAAATGTTTTAATTCCAAATTGAATTTTTTGAAGTTTCCGGAATTTTCAAAATTTTTGGAGATTTTAAATGTTTTTGTTTTTAAATTTTTTTGACTTTTTTTGAAAATTAATTTTAAAATTTTGAGTTTTAAGTTTTTTTTTATATTTTAAGATATTTTCTACATTATTGTTAAAATTTTTAAAATCTTTTTTGGAATTTTGGAAACTTTTTAAAATGCTTAGTTTTGAATAGTTTAAATTTCGAAATTTTTAAAATTCAAATTTTTCAAGTTTTTGAAGTTTTTCAAATTTTCGGACGTTTTGAAATTTTTCTCTTTTTGAGATTTTAGCATTTAAATAATTTTTTCTAAATTTTCTAAGACATTTTTTTCATTTTCGAAATATATGAAATTTTTAAAATCTTGAATCTTGAATTTGTTTAAATATTGAAATTTTTAAAATGCCGGGTTTTGATTTGTTTAAAGGAAATTTTTAAAACTGCTTAAAATTCTGAATTGAAGTTTTCGGAATTTTTAAAATTTTTCGAGATTTTGAAATTTTTCTGTTGTTTTTGAATTGTTTATGACATTTTAATAATTAAAGACACTTTTTTAAATTTTCGAAATCTTTGATATTTTTCAAATTGGCATTTTAATATTTTGCATTTTCGAAATACATGACATTTTGTGGAAATTTTTAAAATCTTTTTTGGAATTTTGGAAACTTTTAAAAATTTTAAAATGCTGAGTTTTGAATTTGTTTAAATTTCAAAATTAATAATATTCTAAATTGAAATTTTTGAAGTTTTAAAATTTTTAGAGATTTTGAAATTTCTCTTTTTAAAATTTTTACGACATTTAAACAATTAAAAATATTTATTCTAAATTTCGGAATTTTCGACATTTTTTCAAATTTTCGAAATCTTTTGTCATTTTTTCAAATTTTTAAAATTCTTGACATTTAAATGTTTTTTATGACATTTTTTACATTTTTGAAATATATGACGTTTTATTCAAATTTTTAAAATCTTAAGTCTTGAATTCGTTTAAATTTCGAAATTTTTGAAATTTTTCAAGTTCAAATTTTTAAAATTCTTGACGTTTTAATTTTTAATTTTTTATGACATTTTTTACATTTTTGAAATATATGATATTTTATTCAAATTTTTAAAATTGAATGTGTTTAAAATTCTAAATTGAAATTTTTGAATTTTTCGGATTTTTAAAATTTTTGGAGATTTTGAAATTTTTCTCTTGGTTTTGAAGTTTTTATGACATTTTAATAGTAATCGAAGACACTTTTTTAAAGTTTCGAAATCTTTGACTCTTTTTTTAGAATCTTCAAAATTTTTGAAACTTTGTAGGTACTGTTGAAAATTCTAAATTGAAATTTTCAGAATTTTCAAAATTTTCGGAGATTTTAAAGTGGTTGAATTTTCGAACTGTTTTTTGGAAACTTCAAATTTTTTTAAACTTTTAACATGCCGGGTTTAGATTTTTTTTTAAATTTTGAAATTTTTTAAATTCCGAAATTTTTAAAAATGTTTAAAATTCAGAATTGAAATTTTTGAAGTTTTCATAATTTTCAAAATTTTCGGAGATTTTAATAGCTATTTGTGTATTAAGAGCGGAAAGTGATACTTTGCCGCCGCTTGAGGCAGAGAGTTGCCCGCGCGATGCGTAGCGGAGCGCGGGCAATCTGCCGAAAGCGGCAAAGCACTTTCTGCTCGAATTGCACACAAGATTTTTTCTACGATCACATTATTTTTAGACAAATAATTAAAAAAAAAAACATGAAAAATACACTTTTTCATATTTATCTCTGGATTTAGTCGGCAGAAGATTCAGAGAAATATTTTTAGCAAAATCTGCTACATCTGGAGGTGTGCTTGAAAATTCACATTCACTCTCACTCTCCATTTTTCGAATAGCTTTTTCATAAACTAAAAATGAAATAATGACGTTTCATTAATTTCATAGTCTACTATTTGCACAAAATAGTAAGTAGGCACTTAAATTTGCAATCACTATTGCATATAGGTGTACCTAGGTGTATCTAGGTGTACCTTCTGACTGTTTAATTTTTACTAGATAAATTTTATAAAATAATGTTTAATTTCGTTCGAAATATCTTCAAATATTAATATTTCAACTAAAATATTCAGACTGCCCTATATTTTGTTTTAATATACCTATTATATACTACCTTTCTTTAGTTTATTATAAATGAAAACAGGCGAG
This sequence comes from Neocrepidodera transversa, assembly GCA_963243735.1. NCBI lineage: Eukaryota > Metazoa > Arthropoda > Insecta > Coleoptera > Chrysomelidae > Neocrepidodera > Neocrepidodera transversa. The sequence goes on from OY725343.1 coordinate 17,943,195, forward strand.
CGGAAAAGTACGCGCTAGAGCGACAATAATGTCAAATTATTACAGATCACGGAAAACATCAACTTTGCGGTTAGATTTGAGTGTGCAAAAGCCTACTTTGGGTAGTGATCGTAGGAAAAATGTTTTTACTGTTTTTAATACTTTTGACATATTTAAAATACTTAAAGACTCTGGGTAAAGGAGACCAAGAAAATAATGGAGAAATGATTGGGGAGAAATAAAAAAGCAAATAAGGAAATAACAGGCATTTTATTAAAAATTAATTTAAAAATTCTGAGTTTTGAGTTTTTTAAATTTCGAAATTTTTAAAATTCTGAAATTTTTAAAATGGGGATCTTGCATGATTTTATCTAAATTAGCTATTAGAAACCTGATCAATAAATATTTAACCTGTATTTTTTTAACGTATACTCACCATATAATTAAAAAAACTTATTTTTGACGATAAAGAATTATTCGAAAGATGGCTCAGAATTACGGTTGCAGCCGACAGTTTTCTCTGATATGTCGGCAGTACACTGTTTACTATTCCTCAATACTAAAATCACCGCAAGGGGAGTTAAAGTCGAAGTTACGTATTTATTCTACTTTTTCAAAGACAATTAAAAATACTCTTTTTGAAAATTGCGATACAATAATTAACAAGCAGTTTGTAGTAAAAATTTCTGATTTTTTTTGAAATTTAGAAATTTTTAAAACTCTACATAAACATTTTTCATATTTTTATATAAAGAAAGTACCTATCAGCTTAAACGTCTCTGCGAATTTGTATAAAAAAACTTCTATGTCGATGATTTTGGTATGTGAATCAAATCTGAAAAATCAACATTTGAAGACAAACAACTGAGGGTATAGCAATTCAAAATACATGAATCCACTTAAACTTAATACCATCGGTTGGCTCGACGACTATATTTTCGAGGCCAAAACTGTACAGGTCTCGACTTCAGGCGATATAATATACCCCGACTAACGGTTTATTATTCATGAAACTGGATGTTACGTCAAGTAATAGAGATTAGCTCTAATTAGAGAGTAACGCGAGAAGTCAGTTTCGGAATTAACTCATTACATTTAATGTGTCAGTATGTTCAAAAATTGTATTATTCATTACTGGATTTTAAATGAAATGGGCCAACAACTATATTTTAATACATATTAAATTACTTAACTTTATAATCTACTTAGTTTATAGACTAAAGACGAGTAGTATGAACATTCATTAATGCTAATCATGCTAAAATGGTCAATTCAAAGTTGCTTATGAACTTCACACTAGATTTAGGTCTGGAATTATAAAGGTTCCTAACACTAGTATTTAGCTGTCAATTACACAAAATTGCTTTTTTAAATCACTAATTAAGATCATATTTACTAACTTGTATTTGTACTTTTTATTGAATAATGTATTTTTTCATTATGTGTTTTATCAATCATTTCGTTTATTTTTTTTGTTCAAAGTTTTATTGGGTATAATAAGAATTTAGAATGGAAGTTTTTTTGCAATGCACTAATTTTTATTGAAAGTCACTGTATATAAATTACGCTTATCTGGACGTCAACAGACCGTTATACAATCCACCATTAATGACAATACAATCCGCTGTTAATGAACAGTTGTATTTTCTAAAACGTAATTATTCTGCATTTTCTAAAACGAGAGAAAATTATTTCCTAGAAGTTCCCACTCAAAAATGTAATGACACCGTCACATTGATAAAAACAAACTGAGGAGAAATACTTGTCGGAAAAGTAAATAATAGCTAGGATTTAAAAAAAATATTTCGTTTTATTTTTTTATATAAAACAAAACAAATATAGACGAAGTTTCATGGTAGCGATAATATATGGTTTTACATTTAACTAAAATCTAGACAAAAACTAAGAAATCGGTAAAAAAATAAAGGAGAAATATAATATTTAAATTTTTTTTAGCGCTGATTGTCATGCGTGTGACGTCACGTCTCCGCATAGCCAAAGTTCCGTACTACAACCAAACTGTTATTCTATGCCACGACACGATTGACGCATGTCTGACTTTTTTATTTTTATTTCAGTTATCGTAATTTATTAACTCACACAACAAAATAGTCCAATAAAATTAATAAAAAAAGCCATATTCACCGAGTTTTTATATTTGATAGATTCACAGAATTTTGAGATTGGTATGTGGTGACTTCCGGTTGCCATATTGGAAAACGCGAATGACTCCATATATGCAAAACTTTTGATTTTTGCAGAAAAAATTCAAAGGACCAAAAATGTAGGTAATGAAATTATTTTTTTAATTACACTTTCATTTTGTGGGTACTTTATTTTTGGAAATTATGTGCATTGGATTTTTTTTTCATCGTTACTTTAAGGGACGAAACAACCACTTTTAAAAACGGTTAAGAGCCAATGAAAAAAAAATTTCTCACTTATATGTCACCTACAAAAAATTATGCCCGCACAAAATAAAAATGTAATTAAAAATTGAAGATAATTTCATTATCTATATTTTTGATCCTTTAAACTTTTCTGCAAAAATCAATAGTTTCAGATATTTGGAGCCATTCGCGTTTTCCAATATGGCAACCGGAAGTCACCACGAAGCAATCCGAAAATCCGGATTTAAGCTTTCTTGACAGCCCAATATTACATTTAAAAAAATCGGTGAAGGTATATTTCACTTATTCAAAAATCCTTATTTTACTGGATGGAAATAATAATGAGAATAAAGAAGCGAGGTACGTCGCTTTGTTTACAATCCCGTCTTACACTAGTTAGGAGAGATGACGTCAGGCCACTGAATCTGATGCTATAACTGTGTTATTTTTTTAGATATCTTAATTTCAGATTCACGCTTTTGTTCAGGTTTGCTTAAATTTTCAGTTTCATTCAGAAAAAAAAATGGTCAAGTTCTCCATTGCACTTTGTATAAAATTAAATTAAATTGTTAATCTGCTTTAGGTTTTGAAAATTTATAAATATAATATTTAGCTTGTTTTATCCATTATTATCTAGTTTCGTATTTAAACAACAAAGTATCGTTATTAGTTTTTAATTATTTAGATTTTTGGCAATTTTTATCCTTTTTTTGACCATTTTTAATTTTATTCCACACGTTTTAAACTACTGTTAAAGATCATTTTTTATATTTTTTTGCACATTTTTAAACTTTTTGTTCCATTTTTTAGCAATATTATATTTTAATCAACAATTTATTCGATTTTTAAAGGTTTTAGGCTCTAGGAAATAGTGGATTCTGTTAGTCGGACAGACATGTAAACGTTTCAGAGTCTTCAGACTCGTTAAATCCACCACTCCGGTTTTAGAAGATGCTGAATACGATGGCGGTAGTTTAAACTCTCTTCAAGTTGACCATACGTCCCAAAAAATCAAAAATCCCCTCCCGAAAGGGATAAAACTCGTATACGCCATCTCATAACGACAAAACTAGCTTCACCCCCCTTTTGGTGGATTCTGAACGCGATGGTGATCCTGGATCATCACCCTGAAGTAAATTGACCCCTTAAACGATCACAAACTACCCTTTTGATACCCAGTTTTGTGAAGTGCACCGGTAAGAAAAGATTTTTTGGCCATTTGTTTCGGGGAGAAGATCTAACATCACCATTGTGTTCAGCATCCTCGAAAAGTAGGTTGTGTTTGTTTTTGTCCGTTTAGTAGGTGGGTTCAACTCGAAAAAAGTTTAAACCACCACTATCGTGTTCAGCACCCTTGAAAACGAGGGTGTGTAGGTTTTGTTGGTATGAGACGATTAACCCCTTTCTTGGCGATTTTTGCCCTGTTTAGGGGATGCGATTAACTTTGAAAAAGTTTAAACCGCTATCGCTATCGTGTTCAGCATTCTCTAAAACTGGAGGTGACGCTGGTTTTTGTCGGTATGGAACCTTGACAACAGTGGTTGGTGGCAAGGGCTTAGATATTGGAGGGGTAAAGGGGGTAATTACCCCCCCCAGGATACCAAGAAATAACACGAAAATATGAAATGTAAAAACAGAGAAACATATTTGTCTAAAAGTTTGATTACTCTCCAGGAAAAAAAGTACCCCCCCAGAAAAAAATTATCTACTCCCTTGGTTGGGGGGGGGGAGGAAAATTAGTCTCGTTAGGCTCTGAAATATTTACACTTTTTGAGGTTTTTTCCGACTCAGAATCCACTAAAATTATAGATACCGGTTTTTACCAATTTTTAATTATTTTATCTATTAAAAATGATTTTCTAGTTTTTAAAATAATTATAACAATTTTTAACAATCCTTTTACTCCGCCTGCCAATTAAAAAATATTTGACCACTTTACCCCATATTTGCTTTTTTATATTTGGGCCCTTATCCCTTGAACATTCTGCCCATTTAACACAATATTTAGGCCCTTTACCTATTTGATCCTGATGCCCTATACTTTATTTTGATGTATTATTTTGAAAAATATCAAAATTTGAAAAGTTCTCAAATTTGAAAAATTTCAAACAAAATATAAAATACTTCAAAATCAATTTCAGAATTTTAACCATTTTAAAATCTTTAAAAATTTCACATTTTCACATTCTTGAAATAACTAGAAAAAATTCAAATAATTCAGAAAAATGTCAACAATTTCAAAAAACCAAAAATTTTAATAAGTCCGCAAAATTTCAAAAAAAAAATCCAAACTTAAAAATTCAAATAGTTGATGAATTGCAAAAATTTCGAAATTTTCAAAAAAGTGTCAAAAGATTTCGGACGGTTAAAGAAAGTGTATAATATTAAAATGTCAAAAATGTTTGCTTTTCAAAAAAAATATCTAAAACAGTGGAATAATTTCAAAATCTTCAAAATTTTTAAATATTAAAAACTCAAAAAATATCTTTTGAATTAGAATTTAAAAATTTTCAAAAAGATTTGTAAAATTTTAAAAAAGCCTTATAATATTAAAATGTCAATGTTTGCTTTTCCAAAAAAATATCTAAAATACTGGAAAAATTTCAAAATTTTTTAAAACTGAAAAAATTTCGAAATTTTTAATGTTAAAGATTTCTAAAATTTAAAAAAATGTCTTTAAAATGTTAATATATCAAAAATGTTTACTTTTTAAAAAAAAAATCGAAAACACTGGAAAAATTTTTAAAAAAATTTATAATTCTGAAAATAGAACTTAATTGCTTAAAAAAATTCACTTTAGAATTAAAAATGTAAAATTTAAAAAAAATCAAAACAAATAAATATTAGAATTTTAAAAATTTTCGAAAATTCTAAAAAAAAGTCTATAATATTAAAATGTAAAAAGTTGTTTGCTTTTCAAAAAAAATATCTTAAACACTGAAAAAATTTCAAAATGTTCAAAAATTTAAAAAAATGTCTTAAAATATTAATATATCAAAAAAAATCGAAAACACTGGAAAAATTTTCAAAAATTGTAAATTCTAAAAATGTTGGAACTTGATTATTTCAAAAATTTTACTTTGGAATTAAAAATGTAAAAATTAAAAAAAAATCGAAATAAATAAATATTATTAACAATTATTATTACAATAATTCTTTTATTAAATATATTCTTCAAACTTTACCGAGTTGAAATATGTAAGAGCAAGACATAACTCGACCTTTATATAAATCTTGCAATTTTCCAGTAACAATCCGGGACATTTTTCTCCATGTGGCATGCAGCAATATTCCTGGCTCCTTGTAAATGTATCTAGTGATATATGCTCCAACGTTGCTCCGATACATTTCAATGGATAAGGCATCCTCGTAATGGAATCCAGTCCGATATGTCCGGACAGCATGAAACCCATTTAAAATAGTATCTTGTCGACGTTGTTTATTTCGGTTTTGCCGGTGTGTCACACAGAAACGTATATACCCCGCGGAGTTGCCATATCTACAGGGGGTATTAATTGCAAAATTTGAAAAAATATATCAAAATATTAATTGATTAAACATCAATGAATTCAATTCAATAATGTTCATTTTATTAAAAATTGCTGTAATAATTTTAACTTAATTAACACAGCAATTAACCTTTTGTTGAAAATAATAATAATTTTTTAATTAAAATTATATAATTTTTTTGTGAAATATATAAAATAATTAATGAAAATGGCAACATTGTACGTACATTCGAGATGTATTCTACGTTCGTTCCCCGCCTCTGTTTCCGACCTTCACGTGAACGATAATTGACCGGCATAATGGACGACCCTTCGTTTGTCGTTTGTTTTTCCGATTTAGACTTTAATTGGTCTCTTTGGATCGCAGCTTGATGCTTTTTGCCTGTAGGTTACTCGGTTTTTTTTTTCTATTTTGATTTAGAACCCGACAGAATGGCTTCATTTACACTGTATATTTTTTATATATAAAAAGCTTAATGGCATCAACTATTCAGTGTTAACCAAACACTAGTAAAATATTACTACAATGGACCCCTGTTAGAAATGTTTTTATGTTACAGATTAAATTATTGTCAAGTTAGTTTCAAAATATTCAGTATAATCTGGAACTAACATGTTTATAATTACAGTAATCTCATCAGACTTCAGTTTGTGACTTAATTAAATATGAGGGTCAGCTGGATGAGAGAAGAAATGTTGGAGATGATGCCTAAGTTGGTATAACAAAGGGCGTCATTTCCCCTTGTGGTGACCGGCAGGAAACCCGTTCTTAGCACGCCAGTCACTTCCTTATCACGTACACTCCTCGAACCGGATTACTGACCTGATAAGGTTCAGATTGTCGCCAGCACTACATCAAAAAACAATATCAAACCCAAACTTTCCTCCCGGCAATTTGCTTTTAGTTTTAGTCCGTGGACCATCATCCAATCGTTGTTGTTCTTGTTTTTGATTAATTTGAATCAATAGTTGAATCATATCAGGATTTTTGTTTATTTTTTATATTAATTCCATGAACACCGGAACTTCAGATATTCAAATATTTTGTAGTAGGAATGGGGGATTTATGAAAAAAAAAATAGGAAGTGGAAATGGAGTGGGGGATTTATGAATTTATTTTATGGAGTAGAAGTGGAAGAGGGGAAGTGGAATGGTGGAAGTTGGTGGATGAAATCGAGCAAAGCGAGGTTCTTCTTTTAGTAATTATTTGTTTTCCTCTTTTTTCTTGTACTGTTGTTTTTTGCCCCTATTATTTTATATTTTTTACTCTACCTGGAGGTATATTCTCGAATGTCGACCAAAATTTGTCGATGGAAATTATCGCACAACTTGAAATTGTTGGATTCTCGAGTGGTTTCGACTTCCAAGTCGTATGAGACAAATATTGCGCTGGCATCACTGAATTAACGAGTCTGGAATGTGTTATGTCTCTGTCTATGTGGTTCACAATAGGGATGTGCGATTCTTTCTAAAAGATCGATCATCTGAATCGATTCAGATCATTCGATATTTAAACGATGCACTTTAAGATCGAATCGAAAAAATCGATTTTCTTAAAAACTGGTCTTATAATTTAATATTTATACAAACACTTGCATTTTAATAAGAATAAAACAACTCGAAGTCATACCACAACGCATGTTTCGGTCTAGAAACGACCATCATCAGGCTGATAAACAAATTGCATCTAAAGAGTAGAATTTTTAAAAAACAAGTTTTTATTATGAAAAGTTAAACTGACCGTAGTTATTTAATTATCATTATGTTTAGTTGTTCTCAAATTTATTTTTTATAATGTATTATTATTATTATAATGTATAAGTTAAGTTATTTTTCATACCAAAAACTTGTTTTTTAAAAATTCTACTCTTTGGATCCAAGTTATTTAATTATCATTAAGTTTAGTTGTTCTCAAATTTATTTTTTATAATGTATTATTATTATTATAATGTATAAGTTAAGTTATTTTTCATACCAAAAACTTGTTTTTTAAAAATTTTACTCTTAGGATTCAATTTGTTTATCAGCCTGATGATGGTCGTTGTAGACCGGAACATGCCGCCATTATGACGTTTATGCCTTTTATTAAATTAATTTTGTGGTATGACTTCGAGTTGATTTATTCTTATTGAATACTTTACCAGATTTGAGTATGGATAATATTTTGTTTTTAATTGTATTTCAGTTAACGAAGTCATTTTTATACAAATGTTATTAATTAAATTATTATAAAAAAAACTACCAATGTACCAATGTGAGTTTAAAGAATAAAAAAATGAAAAAAAAAAAGAAATACGAGCACCAGCTTGGGAATTTCCGGGATCCTGGTTGAGCGATTTTATGATAAAAGAATCAATAAACTTATGAAAAGATCGATTTAAAAGATTGATAATCGCAGGTAATAAGATCGATGTTGTGAATAATCGATTTAGATCGAATACCCTTACAAGCACACCCTCTCGCTTTACAGTTTTAAGTAAACAACATTTTTTATTTAAATATCTCCAATCAAGAATAATGTCACTCGAAAAAAAGAATGTTAATTATTGTACTCAATCACATAAAGAAACCCTAATAAATTTGATGAAGGAAAAAAAAAATTTCCAGAATATTAATAAACTCTGAATAATTCTTGTTACGTTTTTTTTATTATTCCTCTGCTCAGTATATCTCAATTTCAGACTCGTTTGATATCCCTTCTTAATTTCCTCGCGTCGTATCCCTGCTCAAGATGTCCCTCTCCTCTTGGTATTACTATACAATGTCTTTCCCATGTTAACAACTTTCTCTTTACCTCTTCAGTCAGAATAATTGACTTTCATATTACTTGTGTGGCTTATTGAAGTTTTCTTTTCTTCCCCTCGTTATATAGAGTTTTTTCTGAAACTGAACGTCTTTTTTGGAATGAGCAAGTTTTTTCTTCTTTGAGACCGAACGTTTTTATTTAGAACAAGTCCGTTTTTCTGTTCGAACAAGTTTTTCATTGGAATGTGACATCTTTTACTGCCGGATCCAGGAATTTTAGAAGAAACTCGAAGACAAGCCCACCAAAACCAAGCTAAGTCACATTTTCCAAAGACATAAAAGAAAAAGTCTGCAGGATTATTAAATTTTTTTCTAAAATAAAACAAAATATAAGGACGGATTTTGGAATATATCATAGTTTTTTTGTCAATTGTTTCTAAATACATCAAAAAATCAATTAGACAGGCGTCCAATTTTTTTTTATTTAATATTTTTTTGACATATTTCAAATTCTCTTCGTGGAAGGAACCCATAAAAAAGAATTGAGCTTAAATCACAGTTATTACTAAATCACTTTCATCAACAAATAAAAAATAACGTTTCATTCTTTTATTAATCTAAACGTTTTCGTAAACTTTCTATCTGATAAAAGCCTGATGCTATTTCTCTATATTCCTCCCCTGTATCGATACTACTGATAATTTTCTTGTTTTCCTAACCTTATAAAATAAATACGAAATCTGTCAAATATATCATCTCGCATTCGACATGAAATTGTCGACTGCTCTAGACCAGTCTACAATTTGTCTATAAAAAAATTGTCGAATGCGACATTTGAGAATAAGAGATTGCGTTTTTCGTTCGACAATGTTTAAATCTCGCATGCGACACGCGTATGTGTGTTTGACATTCGACCTCAATTTGGATTACAAACGAAATTGTGCAAGCAAATAAAAAATTGCTAGTTTTTTTAAACCATTGATTACAGTATTTTCAAATTTTTCTTAAAAATTACACAAAGAGCGCTTTCAACTGATTCTACCAATCAATTAACCGAACTCACCCGATATGTCACAGTTGAAGTTTAAAGCCAAAAGTCCACATGCGACCGGCGATCAAAAATAGTTATTTATGTTACAAGTGTGTAAAGTGATATTTTTGCATACAATATTTTTTCTACTACCAAAAAATATGTAGGTATTAAGTAAAAGATAAGCATTCTACTTTACGCAATAGTATTTGATTTTACACACTAGTATTTGATTTTACGCAATAATATTTGATTTTACGCTCTAGTATTTGATTTTAGGCACCAGTATTTCATTTTATGCACCAGTATTTGATTTTACGCACTAGTATTTGATTTTACACTCTGGTGTTTTATTTTACGCACTATTATTTTATTTTACGCATTTTTATTTCATTTTACGCACTAGTATTTCATTGTACGCTCTAGTATTTCATTTTACGCACTGGGATTTCATTTTACGCACTAGTGCGTAAAGTTGAACTTTACGCACGACAAAATATGTGTAAAGTTAGTAATTTCCACACGGTACCTTGCAGTAATTTTTTTTCCAAACAAAAATGAAATTTAACATAAAATAACACAAAATTGTTTATAAAACAAAAAACTAAATTTATTGACGTGTGATGGTTTCCATTATTTAATATGTACAATTGTGTTTTTTAAAAACGTGATGAGCACTTATTTTCTTGGATAAATTGTGTTAACATAACTTACTTCAAATTCTAAATTTAATTTAAAGCTTCAATAAAAATATTGAAAAATTTTGAGTTTTTGGTTAATAGATATGCAAATTTCATTATTAAACATCAACATACTTTTTATAGTTTTTACACTTTTATGTACCATATTTTTTATATAAGTAGATTTTTTTTACCTTTATGTTTGTATTACAATTCATTATATATAATGTAGATTTTTATAATTTTTTGTAACGTAAATTTGACAAATTTTAATATTTATTGTAGACAAACACTGATGATGGCTTCGCAGCCGAAAGCGTTTTGATATAAATAAAACAGTGCTGCACCAAAGAAGAATTTTTTTTGTCCGTATTATTTTTCTCCCCATTTTTTTCTTTTTTCTCGAACTTTGCCTCATTTAGTTTTAAAAACATATTTTTCCCACATTTTTTTTCACCCTTTTTTTTACAACTATTGTTTTATGATCCAATTTTTTTCCGTTTCTTTTTAAAACTTGCGTTTTTTGCCCCATTCCCCCTCCTTTTTTTTACAACTATTATGCTCCCAATTTTTTTCCACTCATTTCTTACAACTATTATTTATTGTCCTATTTTTTCCACTTTTTTTTAATAAATTTCTTGCCCCATTTTGCTCACCATTTTTTAATAAATGTCGTTTTATGTCAAAATTTGTTTTCACCCATTTTTTACAACTATCTATTGTTTTATGCCCCGATTTTTTTACAACTATTATTTTTGCCCTATTTTTTAATAAATATTCTTTTATGTCCCAATTTTTTTCACACATTTTTTACAACCAACTATTATTTTATGTCCCGTTTTTTCTTTGCCCTATTTGTTCCACCGATTTTTATAAATTTTTTGCCTCATTTTTTTACAAAAATCATTTTGTTTTATGCCCCAATTTTTTCTACTAATTTTTTTTACTAATATTTTTTGCCTTATTTTTTTTCTTTTTTTTTAAAAACTTGTATTTTTACCCATTCCCTCCATTTTTTTTAAAACTATATTTTTATGATCCGATTTTTTTACATTATTGTTTTGTGTCCTAATTTTTTCATTCATTTTTTTACAACTAATTTTTTGCCCGACTTTTTCTACCAATTTTTTATAATTTTTTTACGACTTGTTTTGTTTTGTGTCCCCTTTTTTTCACTTATTTTTTTTACAACTATTAATTTTGTCCTATTTTTCCACCTTTCTCTATAAATTTTCTGCCCCATTTTGCCCACCATTTTTTAATAAATATTGTTTTATGTCCCAATTTTTTTTCACCCATTTTTTGCAACTAACTTTTGTTTTATGCCCCGATTTTTGTACAACTATTATTTTTGCCCTATTTTTTAATGGATATAGTTTTATGCCCCAATTTTTTTTCACCCATTTTGTATAACTAAGATTGTTTTATGCCCCGATTTTTTTACATGTATTATTTTTTGCCCTATTTTTTTCCACCGATTTTTATAAATTTTTTTGCCTCATTTTTTAACAAAAATCGTTTTTGTTTTATGTCCCAATTTATTTCCACGCATTTTTTTACAATATTTTTTGCCTTTTTTTTCTCCTTTTTTAAAACTTGTATTTTTGACCCATTCCTCCATTTTTTTAAAGCTATCGTTTTATGCCCCATTTTTTTTTACATTGTTTTATGCCCCATTTTTTTCACCCATATTTTACACAGTTATTTTTTGCCCTACTTTTTCTACCAATTTTTATAATTTTTGTTCGCCATATTTTTACAACTTGTTTTGTTTTATATTCTTTTTTTCCATCCATTTTATTACAACTATTATTTTTTGTCCTTTTTTTCTTTCTTTTTTTATAAACTTGTATTTTTCCCCATTTCCCATCCCCAATTTTTTTAAGACCATTGTTTTTATACCTTATATTTTGTCCCCCTTTTTTAAACCTTTGTTTTTGCCCATTTTTCACTCCTTTTTTAACATTTATTGTATTTTTACCCCGTTTCTCCCCCTTTTTTTCTTATAATTATTTTTTATCTAGTCTAATCCGTGGTTAAACTTGAGCATGCAACGTTACTAACTGACTATAGAATAAAATGAAAAAAAAAATACAAGTTTTACTAAGCAATGCAAACAGACACTATATTTAACTGAATTATATTCCGCTGGAACAAGTTAAAATAGATAATTTTATCGCTTAATTTATCAAGATTTTTGTCTCTTTCAAACCCTATAAAAAGAAGTCAATAGGTGAAAAGATAGGTATCCTAGAGGGCCGTTTAATTAATTAACAATCGAAATATTTAGTTTTTGTGGGTACTGGATGCGCATTGTTTATTTTCCCGAAATCGATATTTACTATGAAGCTTTTTTTTTAATTTGCTTCTTCGTTATAGTTTTACAAAACTCCATTCATCTGAAATTGTCTTTGGAAAAAAATTCCTGTATACTTAAACAGCAGTTACATTTATTTTCAAAATATTCCGAACAGTACAGATTTGCAAAATGAAAAATAAGATATGATGAAACTTTTTTTGGTGTCGAATAAATGAAACACAAGATACATTTTCACATTTGAATATGGCGCAATGAGTACTGTTTTTAATATATTTGTGATAATGCTCAGAAAAGGAAAAATTAATATTACAATCGACACAAAGATGATAGATTATTTTTTAGTTGAGCTGGTATCGAATAAATTAAATACTAGATACGTTTTCGCGTTTGTAGGTGGCGCAATGAGTACTATTTTTAATAAATGTATTTGATAGTATGCGTTGGAGCCATCTTAAAATAAAGTCAATTAAATATATAATTTAAAAATAATAATGTTCTTCTAGAATGTTATAAAGAACTCCAGTGCATTTATAAATATTTTAATGATTCCACTCAGAAACTAAAAAAGACGATCCCGTTAACGATCTAGTAAAGTATTTGCTTTCGACACGTTCCTGATACTTAGATGATCTCGATACAGAAACGCCAACAGTTCAAAGTAAAGATTCTTCTTGTGGAAGGAAACACGACGTTATTCCGATTGAAAGGGTTCTTAGCGGGTGTAAGACTCCTTTCGAGAAGACGTTTAGGCGTCACGGGCTTAATCCGGACTTGATGGTATCGCCCGAGCATGCATAGATCAATTCGCACGGGAACTCTATGGCTCTGAATACAGACAAGTTTAAATGAGATTGAAGGTTAGATCCGAATGCCGACACCGGAAAAGGAGATAAATGACGATACTATGTGGAAATATTCAGTGGAACATTCCGAAAAAAAGGGAATGGAGTTTTTCCATTTCATTATCTTCTGAATAACGCTCGGATAAGGATCGCGTTTCGATATTGCCCGATTTTTCATTACATCAAATCTCTTGGCAGACATTAACGGTGAATTTTAAATTTTAGTTACTTTCGTTCTCGGAAAAAATACTACTGAGTCGAGCTACGAGCGAATTTAAATTTATTCATAGCTTGTTTTTTTTACGTGGTACAGAATACAGAAACAGATTCTAGACTTTTATACACCTAATATTTTATGTCCAACTTTTTAATATTATACAAGTGGGCGATAAAAATCTATGCCGAAAATCGTAATATTTTCTAATTAATTTTATTTCTCAAATAAATTCATCAAATCTTATAAAAATTAAGAAATTTTCCTTCTTCCTCCATTTCGCTTTCTTAAAGGGAATAATGTTTTCAACGCGATATAGCCACGGCAACGATGACGTCAATAAAAGACCGTTTTATCAAAGACTAGTAATTTAATAAGACCGGATACTCATATTAACCTTTGTAAAAATACCCTCCAGCTCATTGACCTTGGGTACTATTTATGTTATACCAATTTTATCTACAGTAAATTCTAATGTGTTTATTATTTTGTTGACCGAATACCACGTACCAATCTTTGACCGAAACATAGGCGTACACTTAAGACTGCCCATTCAATACTGCTCTCTGGTGAACAAAACAAATAACATATGGCCGAAATTATTTCTTCTCCTTTTATCTACGTCATTGGTTCGGGATTCGGAATAACATAGACAAAGACAACTAAAGGAACACCAGAAATCATAGAAAGAGATGCAATCAGCAGTAAAGAAGACAATGGGACAAGACAAAAAATAAAATAGTCCGAGAGAGAGCAAGCAGCATCAAAGAACAAGGATAAAGAAGCTATGAGAGTTCTGGTCTATACCACAAATTAAATCCTTTAAAAAATAGCTCTAGACTCTAGACCTCATAAGCCTCAAATAGATTAAATTAGTTACACGTCTATGAACGTAGAAATTAAAATAATTTTCACAACAATTCTATTTTTAATATGATTTTTACATTATTGAAAGTTATATATTAAAATCTACCAAAATCTACTAACGAAAATTTGCTTACTAAAATTTTCGCAAAAAAGGTGGAAATCTATCAGAAAAATACAAATCTGTACTAGATCGGTATCAGAGTGAGTCATTAAGGGCTCCCGAGAGCAAGAAAAACTTATGGCGGATATTAACTGAACAGATAAGTCGCATATACTGGTTGCCGGAAATGACTTGACAACTGACAAACTTGACAAGTGACAAACTTGACAAGTGACAAATAAAGGTACTGAAAAAATGAAAATTAAGGGGTAAAGGTTGAGATAGAGGGTAGGTAGTAGTTGTACGAATAGTAATAACAATAATAAAAAATGTACAAATAGCCTATCCAAATAATCTAAAAGTTAAATTTTAAAAATTAAAATTTGATAACTAGTACTAATCGGAACACAATAACTGTAGGAAGAATAGGTACAGGCCACGAAGAAAAAGAAGAAGTAAAATAACAGATAGCTGTTGACAATGGCTCAAAAAAAATAAGAGATACATAGGCTATGTTGAACCGAAAGAACAAAACAAGGGGGCTTATAGTAGAAAATGGAAAATTAAATCAAAAAATGCTAAATAATTTTTTTAGAATCAAAATTCCTCAAATTTTCTTAATATATATTTCTAAAAAATAAGTAACACTTATAGTACAGTATTTTTGTTTTCTGTAGAACACAGTTTTTATCTGTTTTCTTTAAAATTGATCATGAAAAAATTATAATTCTTGGTTGGCTCTTATTAGTATAATTCACAATTTAAGAAATAAAAACTACAAAGAATAGAATTTTTAAAAAAAATTTTTGATACATATTTGAAAAAAAAAATATAAATATCAGCACACTTGCCAATTGCTTATAATAAATTGTTAAATGATAAACAAAAAAAAGCATTTTTCTTAACATTGTAGAGTGATTAATTTTAAAAACAAGAACAACATATTAAAATTTTTAAGAAAAAAATGGTAAAAAAATGTTTTCAAAAGAATGTAATCCGCTATTTGTTCATATATATTTTTTAATAGCACTTAAGTTTTACAATTAATTTTATTTAACAGCATTCTCGTATGTGAATACAGTAAAATTTATTTATTTTTTTAATTTTTCCTGACGCTTTTGATTTTTGAATTATTTTCAAAAAACGAAACCCCTTTTTTTCAAATATTTGCAATTGTTTATGTCCACGCATATTTTTCTTGCAATCGAATGAGCACTTTACCAATTTTCAATTGGTTTTAAGTTGAATCAAAACATTTTGAGCTTATAAATTCAAGTCTGAAGTATTTTTTGCACCGCAGAATCTAAAACACGCATTTGACTCCCTCATTTTATAGACTAAAATGTCAGTTTTACTCCCTCATTTTAGGAACCAAAGTTCCACTTTTACTTACTTGGCACTAAACTATGTACCACGAGACTAAAGTGCGTTTTTATTCCTCGAGTGATTAAAAGTGCCACTTTAGTTCCTTGATACATAATCTATTTCGGGTGTTGTTCACTTGGTCCCAGCGGTCAATTTTGTCAGCGGGGTTCCGTAATCCTACCGGTTTTTTGGCCTCAAGTTTTAAAATTAGGCGGGCCTTTTGGGCACAGTGGTTATCAAGCATAAAGTAACTAATCCTTTGATTCAAAGTAATATTTTGAAGAAAAAATAATATTAATAATTTCAGTGATTTTTTAAATTTTTCTTCCAAATAAATATCCTTCATTTGTTTCGTATGGGAAAGATTTTTTTTGTCCAAATAAATAATCTCGGTTTGATTTGTATAGTAAAGAATTTTTTTTAAATAAAAGCAATGATTTGACAAAAAGATGATTTAAACTTTACATAAAACAAATTAAAAAAGTCATAATTAATAAGAATATGAAAAATCATAAGAAATATAATATTAGAAAAATGCAACACTAGTAAAAATAGTAAATAAATTAAATAAAATACCGATTAAAAAGTATACTATTACCTACAAAAATACAACACTAAAAAAATATAAAATACCGAATAGAAATTATATTATATTTTTATAATGATGCGAAAATGCTTTAATAAATTGACACCTCGAAAGTATGTTAATCATTTTCCCAGAATCCTTAATCCAGCTTTCGTGCCCAGAACGGCTACACCTTTAGAAGCAATAAAAGATTAAATTCGGGTACAACTGACCGCCGTGCCGAAAAGGGGTCCACCCACTATTTCTCCGAGTGTAAGGCGACCTTTTATTTGAAAGTATTGCCAAATCGCTGGGATTATGTCGAATTCCTGCGGCACATTGTTTATTTTGTCCGTTACTTGTATTTATTGATTCATTGTACACTAAATCTTTCATGTGACCCCACATAAATAAATCACAGGTGTTCATGTCTGGAGATCTGGGAGTCTCAATATTCTTTTGAAGTTATTTCCACAGTGTTGCCGAACTTTGAAGAGTGACTGGTTTGCATTTGACTAAATCTAGTCCTTTAAATAATGACTAAATATATTCATTACTGACCATTGACCACAGCAGAGCCTCATCTATAGTTTATCTGAAAATGATTGATAGCACCCCAGTATTTAAACCCCAATAATAACATTATAAATCAGTAACGGAGAATTTCTAACAATAAAATGTGTAGTATTATTTGTAAAATAATACTTTGGTTTTCTTCCTAATTTTTTTAGAAATACCAAAGAAAATGTCCCAACCTAATGTCTAGTATACTATTTTTTAAAAAATAAATGCGGGTACTTAATATTGACAGTTTACTATTTTTTATATTAAAGTAATTTGTTGTTCCCCGTCACTGAGCTATAGAATTATTGGCTAATCCTTTAGGGTTTGCTCATTTACATTTTATGATGTATTATATTTGAAGTTTTTCGGGGTAGTCATACTAAAATCCAGTTAAAATGTAGATAAGAAGGTATCAATATTTTCTTTTTTTCTGCTTTGAACAATCCTGTATATAGACCTTTGCCATAAAAACTGTGCTATCATGCATTTTCAAATAAACTATGGTAAGTACTGAATTTCATTGTGACCTTCTTCGATTCAGGTACAATAACAACATATAACAATACTTTTTTCACGATGCCATTTCGAATGGGCCAAATATCAACAAGTCTGTATAATTCCGAACTAACAGTACTACACCCAATACGATTTTATTTATTTCAGAATATTTGATATATTGTGATCTGTATAATGAGAATTTCACCAAGAACTTTTGGAACTTTTAAATTAAACCTGGTATAAGATATCTGATGTTTGTAATTTAAGTTTTTTTTTTTCGTTAAAATTAACAATAAAAAAGTTTTCAACTGAATTCCAACTTAACTAAATATACTTATTAACTTTTTATAAAATTTTTAAAACAATCAATTGATCTAACTAGTATAGAAATCTTATATTTTAACTGTTAACAGTATTTAACAAATTCCATTGTGTAAAAGACATAATTGAGAAAATTTTTGGGTGTTACTCAGTGAGTAATAAATCGTTGGTTACCAGCGGCAAAATTCCTCATCCTAAGAAAAACATGAAAGAAGGGTTACGTGTATACGCACAACCGAGAATTTCGCATAATCCTTTCACAATAACTTCCGAGCGGAGCAGAAATTCATCATTTCCGCCACACAATTTCCATCCCCCACGATCCAGCGATACATTTCCCGCAGTCCGGGCACGCAGTTGGCGTTGTCGACATTAAAGAGAATAGTTAAATGCATGCGAAAAGCCCGGGGGGGCCGTCGAACAGCCTTTTTATAAAGCTGCTGAAAAGCCTCATAGTGCGCAACATAATGAAGAGTGATGCCACAAAATGGGACAAGATGTTTTCGTATTATCCGGGAAATCTTTGCTTTTTCACTAAAGAAAAGCATTGAGAAACTCGTTCCTCGCGCCGGGCGGCTTGTTTGACTTTTTCACTTTTGCTTTTTACTTGAAACTCGATTTCAGTGGCTTCAAAGGAAACGTCTGTTCAATTTATTTTTTTTATTCTTGCGTTAATGAACAAAATAAATAAAGGAGAGCTACAAACACCAACAGATCTTAGCGGTATCTAAACAGACAGGTGTAAATCGCAGTAATACAGAAAAAAATAAGAAAAATGTATATGGTTCATCATTTATAAGATAAATTGAAATGTTTAGGATTTTAAAACCTTTTAGAATTCATAAAAAGTATAAGATTTTCTGTTAATTTAAAAAAAATATATACATATTGTAACGAATTATTAAACCCGGTGCTGCTCCAGTCTCTGATAAGCGCCCGCCCGAATATGCGAAGCAAGAAGGGTCACCTTACGATTTTATTCGGTAACGCACGAACTACGTATTAATATTCAACTAAAACCTTAAGAAAATTCAAAACCTTTTTTCATCAATTAGTACTGAAGTAAAAATAATGCTTGTTTGTGTTTATACAAAAAAAAAATATATTGTATCGGAAACTGATGAACGTTAACTTTAAATTTTATAAATTACAATTTATTGTTTAATTAAAAAAATAATAATAAACGTAATTGGAAATTGTAATCCAATTATAAATAGCTTGTTTTGTTAGAAAATCATTCACCATTGTGATAATTCGTAAATTTTGTACTAATATTTGAATTATATCTATTATGATTCGCTTTATATCTCATCAAATATTTGATTTAAAAGTTTTACTTGTAAACTTTGAGCAAATGCTTTGTTTTATTTATTAAAATTATTATTTTAATTTATATAAATATTTATGTAAGGAAAAGGTTTGTTTAGGTATAGATAAATATTTGATGAAATGTAAATGTAACACAAAAAAAATTTTTTTTTCTCCAATTATCAATGTAATTTCTTGATTTTTATTATGATATTTAGTTACCAAAAATGACTAATAGAAAATAACGAAACAAAATAATTAAAAGATGAAAACAAAAAATTTACATAATAATCCTTTACCGTTTAAACTAATTATACAGGACATCACCAGCTAAATAAAATTAGAAAATTAAATGACGTTAATAAAATTTTAAATGACTTCGGTGTTACTTTAACAATAAAAGATTTAATTTTATCACATAAAAAGTTACTTATCATTAAATATATCGTTTGAGATTTCATTAGTAACGGCAAAAAGAAAAAGAAATTTATAAATTACCAGACAGCTATAACGCCCACACGGGCATTAAGTACAAAATACGCAATAATAATTTATTGTTCTTCTATATATGTAACGAGAAAGTAATAATAACGGTACATAGCTGTATAATAAACTTATCCTTCATTAATTACCCAATAATGTCTAAAAATAAGCAAAAATGGGAAATTGGCCACAAATCGGCGTTACTGTTGATTACTGACCGATTGAGCTACTAATTTTTTTGTTCTTGTTGTGAGAAAGTAAAAAGAACGGTACACAGCTGTATAATATACTTATCGTCCAATAATTACCCAATGATGTGCAAAAATACAAAAAAATACTAAATTCCCCAAAAATCATCATCACTGTTTGATTACTGACTGAGCTATGCTTCTAGCATTTTATAAAGGTATATTGATGATGATATTTGTCCATCAATAATGTCTACCAGCCTAGTAAAAATAATTCATATATAACTGGACAAAATTTGAACAAGTTTTGGATAAATTTTTTCCAGCTTTGAAATAGTTAAGTATAGCAGTGGGTACCGTACTTGTACTTCATTCTTTTACAAAATATTTTTTACCGCTATTTCTCATCTTTTCTCTTCCTCTATTCGTCTTTATCTTATTTTTTTTTGTTGTTGGTTGCTCCTTCCAATGAATTTTTGGCCGTAGTTAGAACTATGAGCGTTCTAGAGCCGAAGTGAACTGTCAAAAGTTTTTAAAAAGGCGGAAAATTCAAACAGGACTGCAACAGGATCCTCCACTCCGAATAGTTAATTTAAAACGCCCCCATAGTTAAGGTCTCATGATAAGTGACGTAATTCCTAACCTAACAAATTTTTATATACTGCAATGTTGGATCATATACGCTACGCTAGATAATGCATTTGTTTGGTATTAGACGCGTACTGATGAAAGAGGTGTAGAGAACAATAACGTACAAATTGAAATATTTTGGTAAAGAGTAGTTAAACTTTATGCAATCTTTGAACGAATTGCTGAAAGAAACAGTAATTTATCCAAGAGGTACTGAATTCTAAAATTACTGAACTCTCTGGATATCAATTCAAATTAAAGTATACATAATTTACTTTTATAGTTCTTACTTACTGTCTTATCCAACAGGGAGTACATAACGTTTGTCTGATTCAAACCAACACGTATATCATGGCAAATGTGAAATCGACCAATCAGAGGCTTAGTACGTTATATCCCCGCCCGACCTACCAAAAAAAATAACCTACGTAGCGTATCTTGCCATATATGATCTAAGACTAATGTTAATGTAACCGAACAAATTCTTCTTCCCACGTGTAAGAGGACTCACAGCAACCAGAGTTAATTGACATCTATTGTCATAGCATAACTGACGTAATTCATAACCTAAATATCTTTAACATGCTGTATTGGCAATACAAATTCTTCGCTCCTAGTTCGAGGAACTCTTCTGGGTTCATTTAAAGAGTCTCATCTATAGCTAAGATCCTATTATAAACGTGTAATTCTTAGTCAAATAAGTTTTACATATTTTTAATACAATAAATATTTTCAATCCTGCAATCTACAATTTTTTTCAAATTTTAAATAACATAACTTGAAAATAAAAGATAAGGTTGGCTATTTTCGAAATTAATTTGTTTAAATCGCGAAGTAAACATGTGACTGAGAACACGATGTGAAAAACATGTTTACGAACAAGTTGTACAATTACTAATAAGGAACGTGTGAAATAAACAAATGAAGGTATTCACTACTTAAGTAAAATTAAGGATAAAGCGATAATACTTTGTTCTTTCTCGATACTCTACCAACAATAGTTTGTACTTTCTCGATACTCTATCAACATAACACTTAATCGTAGGTAACACCTTAAGTAGCAAATTCTCAGTAAATTTTTACTGTACTCATATACATGTGAGGTATCAAATTAAAGGATTTTTTCTGCTGATTTGGAATATGTTATTGATTATTTTATGATTTCTATTTTATTATATTTGCCTTAATATTTTTTCTTCTTAATGTATTATTTATTTCCATTTTATTAAGCCTTTTGTACTTCCAGTCTATTTTCTTTGGTGCCACTATTTTCCTAACTGGTTTTTTTTCTGTTTCTCTTTATCTATATCAGCTGGCTAGATTGTCTCTCCTGCATATATTTCTACTAGTTTGATAGCGGATTTATATACATACTCTCAGTTTTGTCTTTTTTTCCCTTCCGGGACTGTTATTTACAACCGGATTCACTGCAGCCTCGTGGGCTTATTGCGTTATCTCCCGTCTCTTTATCTACTGCACCCAGTCCATCAACCTTGTTCCCTGTACTAGTCTGTACAGGTTCTTTATTGATTGTTCTCAGTAGTCTTCATTACCCAGTTTTGGTTTTCCATATATCCTTTGCCTTCTGTGATCCAGCGACTCACAGTTGCGTAGTATTTGGAGTGCATTCTCGGCCATTTTATTGCATTGTCTGAATTTAAGTTCACCGTTATATTGCCCCATTTTGTTTAGATGCTCTCTGGGAAGGTGTCCCGTGAGGAGCCCTGTGGTAATTCGTAGTTGATTCCTACCCATAGAAAGTAATTATTCAGTTACGTTCTTTGATGGTTCTTTTATAAACTTTTTCCCGTGTAGTATTCCGGGTATATTGTCCCAGTACGCTTTGTGCTCTGGCTTGATCCAATCTTTTATATGGTTCTTGAACGTACGTTTTGGTACTCCTATCGCTGGTTCTGGACCAATTAATGGGATTGACGATACCTTTGTGACCTGGTACACATGATAAAGTTACCTTATTATGGGTAGCCAGTTCCCTAAGTTCTTCGCCGCATTCCCATACCTGTCTATATGTCACCTTTGGGCTCCTTATAGCCTTAAGGGCTGCTTGACTGTCTGAGTAGGTTATGATTCTTTTTCCTTCTGTCTGGAATACAGAGGTATATCTTGCTAGAGAGTTTTGTCTTATTACTTATCTTCTTACTCTTAATTATGTCATTTATTATTTGCTTGTAGCATGCTGGGATTTTTTGTTATTTCTATATTCTTAAGTAACTTGTCGTCTCTATTGTTTATCATTGTTTATAGATATTTAAAGTTGTGTACTGTTTCCAATTTATATTTTTCTGTTTTTGATTCCTTTTTGTTTTGTTGATGCTTCTTTTCGGCTTATTGTCATGTATTTTTATCTTCTTTTCGTTTATTCTTAGTCCTCTTTTTAGCTGCCAGTAGTAGTATATCCTTTGATATCACATTCCTTCTAGAGCTATGTTCAATAATCCACCAATATCACACCTTTTTGTCTTATCTCTATTTATTTTGCTACTCCCTCCTCATTTTCTAAGATTGCTGGATCTTCTCCACAAAGAAATGAACCCCTCAAAAGGCCATAAACTACGGGGGGTGACGCATGTCTGGTCGGTATGAGATGTCTTATCCGCCTTGAAGTCTTTGGGGGTGGTTTTTTGGCCATTGGGTGGGGGGAAGTGCGGCTAACTCAGAAAGAGTTTAAACGACCGGTATCATATTCCTCTTTATCAAAAACGTTAGACTGAAATGTCATGTCTGTCCAACTCACATAATCCAATAATAACTCGAGAACGGTTTCAAATGTTGGAACTTTGGTTTCAGCAATCGATGGCTGGTCACCTTAGCTCGCTCACTTAGTATTTTGAGTGACCTAAGTCAATTCAACAACCGCCTGTCTGTCCGTCTGTCCGTATCTGATGAGTTACTTGGATACTATTAGCTTGCTTTGTTTATTATTTTAACATATGTCTTTAATTTTTAGTAATGTTAATTTTTTAAGCTGAATTCAAGTCTTATCTTTCTATAATTACCTTGTTTTTGGTATTAGTACAATAATTTTCATTTTCCATTAATTTGAGACTCCATATTTATAACATTTGTTTGTACAATCTCTTTCGGTTCTTTTCATTAATATTTTATCATTTCATTGCATATTCCACCTTTCTATTTTTTTTTGTTGGTTCTCTTTATATTCTTCATCTTCCTCCACTGTCGTTATATTGGCCAGGTAATCTTCCCACTTCCCATCTGTTCTTATTCATTTTCACTATTATATTTTTTCTTCTATTTTACTTTCTTATTTGCTTATATTTTCATATTGTTTTTATTGTCATTCTCTATTTTATTTAAAGTATCGTCAATCTATTATTTTTTTATCGTTATTTGTTCTTTCTATTATTTATTATCATTTATATTTATGGTCTTCGTTTCTATATTTTTATTTATTATCAAACTAATTGTTTTTTCTTAATTTCTCTTCTTATTATTGTACCTTTTATTTTATCTTTGATTTTGTTCCACTTTTCTTCCAGTCTTTTTTTTATTTATTTTCTTTAAATACTTTTATTTTTGTTATTACTAGTTGATAATCGGGATTTAACATCTTGTATCATTCTTTCTACTTTCTCCCTTATTAGTTAGTGGTTTATCTGTTTTTTTCCTAATGTTATTTTGTGTTCTTGTTTGTGCTTAATTTTCGTACTCGAGATTAATAGATACATTTCTTACAGGTCGACATAATCTTATTCCATTGTCTGTAGTTGTTTCGTGGATTTTTTTTTTTTTAAATATTTCTTTATCTTCTAGGTGTTCTTCTGTTGGCGCGTCACTTTATTCTTTGTTCTTAAAATAATACTTAAATATATTTTAATAACGATTTTAAAAAGTATTTGAATTAATAAAAATAAACCGTTTTATAATGTTGTATAAGTTCGAATATATAAAAAAGTGAGGTACAACAGTGTGTTTAAATAGGCAGATAAGTTCAAATTATGTCAAATATAAGATCACTCATAAATTTATTCATGAGATGATATCGAAACTGGATTAGTAAGGACGAAAATACGACGCTGAAATGTAAATGAAAAATTTTCGCGGCAACGAAAAGATGCGGTACTTCCGTCGTCGGCATATCAAATAAGACATCCTACAGCGAAAAATTGAGTTAAGTTAATTTCTCTAATGAATCGCTTAGGTGCGGCAAAATATACGGACAGACTAGGTCCGCAGTGCTTTCAATTTAGTACGTGTCCTGTATAAAACAACCCTCGGGGTGACGGAATCGTCTCCGAAGAGGTTTCGAAATCCCATCGATGTTCGTTCCCCGTGGACTCACCTCCTTTTCGCCCCTATGTCATGGAACGAGCTTTTCGAGTTAATTAACGTAGAACACTACGACTGAGACTAACGAGGACCATATCCATGGTCAGTTAAGTCGATTTCATACTACCACGTAGATAACAAAGACAAAGACTTCAAATAAGATAAGTTTTTTGAGGTTTTTTTTTTTTAGAAATTGGATGCGATTTTGTGGATTAGATAAAGGGAATTGTGTTGGTGAAAGCTACATCCAATTATCTCAATCTTTTACTATTAGACTAAAAGTAATTTTTTATTTAATTTAAATAAACTATTAATTTAGATATTTATTTTTAAAATAAAACATAGTTAATTGATATTATTTTTGCCAGCAAAAATATTTGTCTTCGTCATATTTTGAATAGTAAGAGAATAAGAATAAATTTGAAAATACCCACTCCAGGTCTGTGGGTTTTGTAGCTATTTCGTGGCAAAAAATGTATCGAATATTTGAAATAATTTTTTTGCCATTAACCTGACAGTTCTTAAAAATAAAATCCTCGCTTCCACCCTTTAGGGCAGTGGCATATCCATGATTTAGTTTCACCTATAAATTTTGGAAATGCATACTTAAAATGGTAAAACTTTTTTCTTAAAGCCAATTTATCTGTATATAATATCTTGTTGTGTATCATAAACAATTAAATAAATTAATTAAATTCAAATGTATTGACAAAAAAAAACAGTAAAATTAAAAGAAAAAGTGACTCACAATGTGTATTTAAATTGCAACAACATTTGCTTACAATCTTGCATTAGATGATGATTTTTAAGTTTGTTGGTTTTTCATATTTCCGATATCTCTTACTGGCTACGCCCCTGCTTTAAGGCATAAAAGTTTTTTTGTTTTACATCAGTTGAGAAGGTTTTATGACAGTTAAACAATTTTTTACGACAACTTACAATTTTTTATGATAGTTGATAATAGTATATTACAAGAGTTGTAAGAAGCATATTACGCACAAGTGAAAAGTTTGGGTACGAGCCGCGTAGCAGCGAGTGTTCTTAATAAATTGTGTTCTAAATGAAAAGCAACTTTCACACCAAGAATACTATTAATAAGTTGCGTCAATTGTTTTTATATACACCTCATGTTCCCCTCCCTCAACAAATTTAACGGTCGTATGTGTTCATATTAGCCAATCACAAGGTCGAGGTCAAGGTCGTATCAAAGTCATGTCAAGTTTGATTTTATATACACCTCATGCTCACCTCCCTCAACAAATTTAACAGTCTTATGTGTTCGTATTAGCCAATCACAAGGTCATGTCAAGGTCGTGTCAAGGTCGTGTCAGTAATGTCAAGTTCATGTCTAATGTCATCTTGAGGTCATGGTCGGTGGTACAGAATCAGCATTATTATACTACTGATTTTACGAGCTCTGACATGACGTCTAACAAAGTTTCAGTATAGCTTATAAAATTTTTTGATAGGTGACAAAGTATTTGCGACAACTCAAAACAGAAAAATTGGATTAAAAATTTCATTAGGAAAACTGATGGTTTAAAAAAAGTTGTGATAAATTGGGCATTGGAAAACAATTGGATTAAAACATTTTTTTAGACAAATTTATGATTAGAAAAAATAAAGGATTAATAAAAACTTTCTATCAGATTAAAAAAAAATTGTATGTAAGTTGACAAAGTTTAAAAATTGGATTGAAATAAATAGTCGATTAAAAAATTTATTCGGAAAACTATTGGATTAAAATTTCTTTGTGAGAAATTGAACGTTGAAAAAATAATCGGATTAAAACATTTTTTCAGACTAATTTAGGATTTAAAAAAATAATAGATTAATTTTTTTTTTTACACTTACTACAAAGATTTTACGAGAGCTGAGAAAGTTTTATGACATCTAACAAAGTTTTTGTTACAACACAAGAGAAAAATTGGATTAAAAAAAAACTGATTGGGAAAAAAATGATGGATTAAAAAAATTGTGAGGAAAATTGGAGAATGAAAAAATAAATGGATTAAAACATTTTTCCCACAAATTTAGGATTAGAAACAATAATGAATTAAAAAACCATATACGAGTTTTAGAAAAAAATGTCAGTGAAAAATTTAGTCAGAAAATCAAGTTTTTATATTTAAGAGGGTTTTGAAGATGGAAATTGATTTTAAACGTTTTCACGGGGTTTTAGGATGTTAATTTGAATTTTGATTGTAAAAAACAAGATATAAATGATTGTGAAGTATTATATTAACATAATTTTTTTTGTTTCAGGTATGTTCCAGTATTATAAATAAATATAAATCCTAACAAGGTGGGTAAGTAAAGTACATCCATCTTTTAAATTTGGTATGTAAAAAAAAGTAACCATTTAGCAAATTAATATGACACTTATTATATTTTTTCTATGACTTGGAGAAAATATTTATCTATTTTTCATTCCTCTACCAAAATACGAAAATTTTCACTTAAAAACAGAATCCAATCAGGATTTACTGATTAACATTCCTTTTTCGTCCTTTATGTAACTGATATTTTGCGTACCAGATCCAACTAATACAAAACAATAGAACTCACTCAGAATTCACTATTTCCATTAACATTATTTTTAAGTGACTTAAATAAAACAATATTAGTTGCAAGTTGTTATCTGATAGCTTGCACGTAGAATTTACTGATATATTTACATTTTATACGGAGATATTGTTCGGAAGAATGTCGACGTTGTAGAAATAGCCCCGCAATTTCTGATGTGGCCTTCTAGATATATTGTATGGTCCAGCAGGCCGGAAAATTAAGGAAAGATTTGACAAAAGCAACTTTACAATAAAAGAGGAATTTTACCTGCAACACAAAATATCTATATTTTCTATTTTCTATTAGGTTTTTCCGTTTCTTATAAAAATAATGTCGATAAATAGATAAGAGTTACTTTTCAAATAAGGATTTGAAGAAAGATTTTATACAGGGTACTGCAGCAGTGGCGCAGTGTTCCATATCTCCATTTAGGAAACATATAAAAATATATTTTTCTATGATGTTACCATTGAAAGTTGTAAATGAAACTTATATTTGAAAGACTTTTACACCCTGCGCACGATAGCTGGTGTAATGCTGCGAAAGTCGTATATTTTCAGAACTAGTTGGTGGCTCAATGAAAACAATATCTTTTATGTATCCCCATATGAAAAAATCAATTTATATTATATTTGGTGGTCCATTTATTGGGAAATACTTTCACTTATGCCAAATGGTGAACAGGAGCGTCATCGTTCTGTTGCGAATCAAAACTGGTAAATCATTTCGTAAGAAATTGAGATCGGTGAGATATTCTTCAAAAAAGTATGGATCTATAGCATATTCCTGCCCAGATATTTATTGATCACTGATGTTGATAATCCACTTGTCTTAATAAGTGGGGATTTTATGAAATGTCCACGAATTTTTTCCATGGCCCAATTGCAAAATCTCACTCTTCTCAAAATCTGCATTGTTCTTGATGTAAAACTCGTTGCACTGATCGCTCACTTATATCCACTGTTTCACCAATTTGTCGTTGACTTCTACAAGGATCTTCTTCAATGGCAAGAAGAACTTTCAATTCATTATCTTCATTAGTGGTTTGATGAGCTCATGTTTAGAATAATTGATACATCCAGTTTCAGCAAATCTAGTCAGGACTTTTCGGAAAAATATGGACGCCTTCTATCTGAATATCGTTGAGAATAAATTCTACTTGCCAATAAACAATTCCTGTCTAATTCACCTAATATGAAAATCATATCAATTAAATTAGTTATTAAAAACAACATCTGATGTAATTATATCGAAAATTGAACTTCACGATACAGCAACATTCACTAAAGATTTTACTACTTGAACAAAAATTTTGCATCAAATCAAGAATTTAGAAGGTGCTCTATTTAGAGATGTGTGTTACAAATATAATATATTTTTCGATCAGAATCATCACAGTAAATAAAGTAGTTTATTGAGATTAAGGCGAAGAAACATCAGAGTTACCATTTTGTGAAAAAATAGCTTTTTAAGAATGTAACGCCTTTGCGTCGTCTCGTCAAGCTGTCTTTTGGCGCCTTACTTCCAGAGGTCGTTATGTTATCAAACAAAGCGTTGGTGGTCAGAAGGGCGGGCTTTATTTGCCTTACTGGGTTTACTACCTGGGTATTCCGCTGCTGGGATAAAGTAAAAACAAAAATAAGATTCAATAAATATTTATATCACATCAGGAAAGGAATAACGGGTGAGTCGGATTCAGATTGACGGTTCCGGTACTGTACAATTGAACATGGCTTTAGCTTGATCTGTCTTTAAAGGTCGCTGGCTGGTTCCGGACTGGTTCTCGACTCGAACTCGGACTACCACTGGAGCTCCAGTTGCGGAAATACTTGTGCGACTAAATTGAAAGTTTCTGGTAAAAAAATGAAATATGTTGACGTGGTTTCTTTGTATCCCACTGTTCAATACTTTGACCCGTATTCTGTAGGGCATCCTATAAAAATATTCGATCCTGAAACGTACAGTTCTTCATGGTTTGGCCTTATAAAATGTAAGGTTTTAACACCTAAAAACAATATCATCCTGTATTACCAGTAAAAACCGATAAATTACCGACAACGGATTGATTCGTCCTACTTGATAAGAATTTCAGCGTCCAAGAAGCATGGATGCGAGTGTCTCCATCTGGTACTTCTGCTCTCTCCCATAATTTTAAGTTAGTTCTAAATCCAGTGGCGTGCACGATTTAATTTAAATATTTTAATTATCACGGTAACTTCGGTACAAGAAACACTATCGAACTTATACATAGGGTATATTAGGTGAAATTTGTAGAACCTTTGTTAGCGCTTTTTATGGATCCAGAATATACATGGTGTTCCATTTGAAATATGAAAGATTTAGAAATTTTTTATTTATAATGTGGCAAGCTGTTTTTCTCACCATGTATATTACACGTCGATTTTAGATACATCGTTTGAGTCATCAAAGTACATTATTTGACCAAAAATGAATTTTAATGGGACTTGGCACAACTTTATAATTTCAAGTATTATGAGTTATAAATATTGGAAACCGTGAATATTTCGAAAAAAGATAGACATAAAGTATCTTTTATTTTTCATGTCGAAACCAAAAAAATGTAGATTGAAATTTAAAAAAATTAAGTTGGAACCCGAACAGAAAAAACTAAATACCTTGTGTCATCAGCAATATTTTATTTTGTGGAGTTCGAGCAATTCGGTAATATTATAGAAAAATATATTTTTATCTGTTTTCTAAATGGAGATATTGAATCCTGTATAAACATTAAATTGATTATTTTAGGTAAAATTAGTAAGGATTAAAATGCGGAAAATAGAGAATATAAATATGTTTTCCTACGTTATTGTTTAGGACCTATTTGGACATAGCGACGAGAAAAGGGATTTTTGAAGTACCAATTGAACAGTTGTATCTGAAAACCAGATATATGATATATTCAATCTTTAAAAAACTTATACACTGTATCAAAAAACAATTTTGACAACTTTTGTAATCAAAAATGTATATATTTTAGCTGGCATGAATACATTTTTGTTTGGTTTTTTGGTTGTTTGTTTTTTTTTGCCTATTCAAAAACTAATCAAGAGATTTTCTTGAAATTTGGCTTAGATGCTCCTCTTGGGCCCCTGAGAAAAATGAGCCCGAGTCCGAGTACGCTCAGTATCCGTTCATTAATATTAATTGAGATATTTTTTTTATCGAAATTATTTGCAATACACTTTATTCCTATACAGATAAATAGTAATTTAAAAATATTATTTATAATAAAATAGTAATAATAATAAATAAACAATATTTTATAATAGCTCCATATTTCTTTAACTTTTTCTAGAATCATAGTGGCATTAATGCTCAATGATTTATTCTTTACTTGGCTTAAATTCTTTTTATTTAAATCTTCATAATACTTTATTAATATTCAACTAAACGTTCTAACAAAATTATTTTCTCCTTGATAATCTATAAATCTGATAATAATTATTTTTCTCCCCTTGACATTTGTTTTTAACAATTTTTAGATTTTTACTAAATTTAAATTTTAAGTAGCATGGTTTGCTCAAATTTTTTTGTACTCATATTTGTTTATTATATAGAAAATTTTCTGCATATTATCAAGATTATTATTATTATTATTATTAGTATTCCAAAATTTATCGTTTAATTAATAGTCCCTGTCGTATTTCCTTTTTCGCAACCGCATTGTCAGTGAATTTCTCAATAGTTCCAGGAATCTGGATCTGAAAAACCTCTAAAGAAAGTTAAATCCAATTACTAGACTATCTAGGTATGCAGGAACTGTCGTATCGATCGGTTCTAGATGCTTGAACTTCAATCAAGTAAATGTGAATTGACCAGTCGGAACTGAATTTGTTGTAATTGAACTAATTATATAATATTAGAGATAAATGCAACTGAACATCGTTTATCAATCAAGGAAAGCGAATTAATAAAACAAATATTTATTTTTAAAAACTAATAGTTTATTTAGAAATAAAATAAAAGTCTAGTACCACAGAATATTTAATATAGATTTAGGAAATTGGCAAACAGTTTCGGCAGACTAACTAAGTTACATAAGATGTGAGAAATTTATGTTATACCAAGATTTTACTCTGTTAAATTCAACGTTTGTATTATAGGCCTGAAGATGGCAGATTTCTGCCGAAACTAGTTGCCAGTTTCCTAAATCTATATTAAATATTCTGTGGTACTAGACTTTGGTTTTATTTCTACATTGGTGGACCACATTTGAGATTATGGATAACCTTCTTCAAATAATAGTTTATTGTTACTAGTTTGGGCAGTAAACACAGAGTAAAAATACAATCATAATAAAATCAACCTTCAGCTAATCCAAGAAAAATAAAAGATAATAATAATAATACTCTTCCTATATTTCATCCCCTTATAAATAATTCCTGGAAGTCAAAAGCTTGTGCTTATTTACCGTCACGCTCCGGGGCGACTTACTGATGATTGATGGTGCTATTTGACTTTAGGTGTAGGAAAAGCCGGAAAATCCTACCACCATTTTTAAAAGAAAAATTTTAGGATTTCATATAAACTATGGAGTTTTTACGCATATATCCAGCGTGTTTTTAAGTCAAATATTACTCAATTATCTTGTCATAATTTAAATGAAAATTATATATAGGGCGTGCCCAAAAATCGTGTACTTGTTAGAGAAATAGGTAGATTATTTTAAACTAAAAATTCTTATGAAATTTTTTCCTACAAAGTTACCCACTGTTATAAAAAAAGCAAAATCATTTAAAATAAAACGTATTTTTAAAATAACCAGTAACATCGCTTTATCTACTACATTACTAGAAACTGATAAATTATTCATTTTTTTGGCAAAATGCACAAAGTTTCGTCAATTTATCCCAAAGATTACTTACTGGAAACTGGTTGTGTAAAAAAGAATTGAAAATATTTATTTTATGAGATAAGTAACACTTTTTTGTCGGACATTTATATCGCAGAACGTAGATATTAAACCTTTATTTTATTGCCAACTTTGTAAAGTGACCTAGATTTTAAATGTAACTTCTAAAAATACTCTTTTGACTTTTTTTTTTGAAAAATTTCAAACGAATTTTTTGTTTGAAATAATGACTTCTACCTATTTCTTGAATAAGCGCCTTATTTTCATAGATACGATTTACGTAGTGGCAAGAGTAGGCAGTTTCCTTCCCCCTAATTTTTGAATAATCGGGAGTAAATAATTCGGTTAAAAAATGTGTAACCGAATATTTAAAAAATATTGATTAGTCCGAAGTGTTTAAAAAATGTTTTAGGAAATGACTAGAAATTTGCAGTTTTTAAATAAATACATATATGGCTTAACACCTCATGTGACGTTGCGGTGCTTTCACTTTCTAAATCCATTTAACGGGGTGGATCACTCCCATTATTCGATTCATCATTGTACTTGTTCGCTAACTTGCCGCTATTTCTTCCGGTCTCTTCTTTTCTTCTGTCATCTTGTAACTTCTGTCATCTTGTAACTTCTGTCCTCTTCTAACTTTGCCAACCATTTCGATCTTGATTCTTCCCCGTCTTCTTTTTCCTCCTTAATGCCATTGTAGCCTTTGTTACTACTTCTGATACTTGTCTCCATATATGTCATATCCACTTGATTCTTTGAGCGTTTATCCTTAAGTTACCTTCTTCTATTTTCGTCATAGTGATCTTTTTTGCTGCATACATTGTTATGAGCCTTATTATTGTTCTGTATCTGTTCATCTTTGTTTGTTTATTCAATATTGTGCTTTTCAACGGATTTTTTTTTTATTCGATCTCGGTTCTTCTTTCCCCTTTATTGTTTAACATTACGCCCTATGAATTTAAATTTTTGTACTTCTTAGAATTTTTTATTTCCCATTTTGTCCTGTTTTTCAAATCTCAATATTTTAGTTTTCTTCACATTAATTTTAAGTCCCAGCTACCTCCCTTCTTCTTAAATCTCCTTTAGTATTTTTTCCATGATTTTTCTTTTTTCCCCACCAATCTATATCATCGGCATATGATCCTATTGATCTCAGATTTCCCTTTTGTATCTTTCTTAAAACGAATTCTAGAGCCAGATTGAACAACGTGCTGGCAGTATGTCTCCTCGTCTTACACCTTGATTTATTTTGAATTCTTCAGTTTCTTCTTTTTGTTTCAGGATACTATTTTTTGATTGCCTCATTGTCATTTCTGTCAGGTTAGGTTTTTATAGTTTTTACATTCTTGCTGGTCTCCTTTTTTGTATATCATTACAGTTTGACTAATTTCTCGTTCATTCGGCATTTTCTCCTCTTCCCATATTTTCTTAACCAATGTATTCTTTCATATTACATGTCTCCTCCGTATTTTATTAGTCCTTCCATCCTTTCCAAGTGCTTTCCCGATACTTCCTGTATTAATACTTACTTACTTCCTCTAATGCTGGATCTTGTGTAATAATTTCTTCTTCTGCTTCTTCTCCTTTTTCAGCCTCTATCATTGAGTAATTCCTTAAAGTATGTTGTCCATATTTCTTTGTATTGGTCCATTTTAAATAAATATTAGAATTTAATTTAGAAATTTCCAAACGGACCGATATTTTTATGATTTGGACTAAGATATGGAAATTTACAGACATTTTCAATTTAATTTTTTCTTTCTTCTTTTTAAAAGGGTAACTTTAACCATTTGATTCACTCTTTTTGACTTTATATAAATATTTGCTTGTTTATGTTTCTGCCTGACTCATGTAAATATTTTGGAATAAAATAAAATATAGTTTTTCGTTGTTGCAATAAATATTGTGTTAAATAATATATTTAATAATAAAGTAGTTGTAGAATTTTTGCAATTTAAGAGACTATTTAAAATTCATTTTATATTTTATTTATACACGGAAAAAAATAAAATTGAAATTAAAAAACAATTTTATTCTATTTTTCGATACTTATGTCAAATAAAGAAAAATATTTTATTCGTGACATAATAATATTTATTTTTAAATTATTCTTAATATTTGTATTAAATGTTTTGAAAATAATTTATCGGGATTTAAAAATTTACACCTTTACATTTCAGAATAATTAATAATACATACAAAATATTATACCTTATAATAATTAAGGTACTCCCCCCGTTTAGAAATCTTGGACACGAGTCTGGCTTTTAAATATTGTCCATCCAAGAATATTGCTGAAATCCCGCCACTGGCGGATACCCTAGTATTTGGGTATTATGTATTAAATTTTAATTACGAAAAATAAACATTTAGTATAGTTAGTAGTTGACGTAAATGAAGTATTATTATTAAAATTCCATAACTTAATTGTTACATGCGTCGTTTGACAGTTTTTATTACAACAAAACATTTACAAAAAATGAACATATAAAAAATCTAACTTAAAATAAAAATAAAGACGTTTGTCTTTACTTTCTTATCGAAACTAGTTTAGTAAATGGCCATTATTCTTAACTTAACTCTAACGGAGTAGTTGAACCATTGTCTGTCCATTAGCCATTTGTTCTCCCGCCACTTTTAATTGGCCACTCTGGCACACAGCTTGAAGCTCCCAGTCATTTTTATTCTTAACGATATTAGGTATTAGTGCAGTTATGGTTAGAGCTTGCTACTAATGCGCAATATAAGACCCATTAAGTTTCAGACGACAATCTGGACGGTGTACGTGAGTCCATTCTCGCAAAGCCCTCTCATTTTCTTCTTAAATCTAGGA
The DNA here is from genome assembly GCA_963243735.1 of Neocrepidodera transversa. Classification (NCBI taxonomy): domain Eukaryota; kingdom Metazoa; phylum Arthropoda; class Insecta; order Coleoptera; family Chrysomelidae; genus Neocrepidodera; species Neocrepidodera transversa. The sequence goes on from OY725343.1 coordinate 17,978,378, forward strand.
AACTGTTCGCAGACTATATTTTCTCCGCGAAGAGTTCAAGAGAAGGCAAGACTAGAATTACGAAAAATATTAAATGAGATTTTTGAAGGTTGTACTTTTGGTGCTCAAAGTGCTTCCGTTGAATGTTAAATTCGAAGGGCTTTGTTGTTTCTTTATCAAGATTAGATTAACATTTAAATTTTCCTATTTTATTTGAAATTATTTTTTATTTATATTTTAGCAATTTTGCTAGTACATAAAAATAGAACTAACGATATTCCACAACCGCTATATAGACTGAAAACCTCTCAGAATAACACCGAAAATGGCGAACTCTCTAAATTGCTCTCCACTCGAGTTTCCGCACACGAGAGCAAAAACAAAAACACCCTTTTGTCTATTTTAATCCAGTAATGGAGTCCAACACATCCTGCTGGTTTGTAATGTAATGGAACTTTTAAATGACTTGAGCGATTTAACAATGAAAACACAGACCACCGTTGCCATTTTCTTTCAAGAAAATTTGGACGATGTAGAATAATTGATTTTTAATAAGTAAATTAAGGTTTTCTTTTGTGTCATCTGCCAGGCGAGAAATTAAATAAAAAGAAATAAGAGTATTCGACCAGAAGTTTGATTGCATTTTTAATTAGATACAGCTCTAGTTGCAAATCCAGTTAATTAAATTCTCTAGATAAATTAATTGCCAGAAAGTAGTTAGTGATTCTAGGTGGTAGATTGGGCTTTTTGTTTGTGCGAAAGGACAACAATAACAGTCGAAATTTATCTACTACACGAACAAATATCTAGGTCCCGGCTTATTTACACTTTGACAATTTAATGTTGCCTAGTTCTGGTTGTGCCAACTCAATAATTTAAGGTGTGTATACACGCGACCCTGTTTAACTTGCTGTTTCATTATTTCAATTACTTAATTCATTAACCACAGCGAAAGGGTTTCAACCGACATTAATTTAATAATATACAAGAAAAATTCTTCTAAATAAAGCTTATAATACAAGATATAGTAGATAGAAGAGATATTTGGAATTGACTTGTTCATCTTTTATGAGGGTTTTACTGCTTTATAGGCAACTATTATAAATCTGTTAAAACCATGGTACCTCTTTTAAAATTTAAACAGTATAATTCTAAGTTGTTTCATTAATTGGTGTTAATTTTTATAAAAAATATAACAAACTTAGATATAAATAAGTGTATTGCAATTTTCGATAAAAAAATACAACAATTTGTAAACTACATAACATAATACAAATCTATACAACATATATACAATACCTACAAAAATTAAGTATGTATTTCAATGTCACTATCACTTGTAATCGAACATAAGTTCCATCCATCCTTTTCTATAAGCCCGAGTGTGGATAATATTGCACCTAATCAGTACTTGATTTTCTGCACCCTTTTCCACACCCCCGGGATACCCCTCAACATGCCTGCGCTAGAGAGCATATTGTTTTGAAAAAATGTGACTCAATTTCAGAGAAATATGAATTAACCTAAGCTAATGGACAGGTACGAAAGTTCGTCGACTAACATCGTCTAAAAAAATGACAGGCATAAGTACGTTGCTGAAAAATACTTTATAATCGACCCTGTACACTAATTAAATTAAAATTATAGTTTTTTGTTGGAAAATAGTGGATTAGTTAATACAATATCATTTAAGTATATAGGTCAAACAAAATTTGTAATACGGACCATGTAGCTGTCCAAGCTTTGGATCGAGGTTGAATTTGTGGCCAAACACTATTTTCAAATGTGGTAAGGGTAGGTAGTTTGATACAATCGACATTTATAATGAGTTCCAAATAATCTTATATCGACTTATACTTCATTATTTATTTGTCCTATCCGATAAATTTTAATTCTTGAAAATTAATTATTGTTAAACATAAAGTAAAGAAAACTTATAAGTTTTTTTTAATTGATTAAGCGAGTTTTTAACTTCGTTACGAAATTTTACAGTTCTGATCCTATCAATACTCTTACTTTTGAATTAAATAAAACATACTATACAGAGTGTCCGCGAAAATAGTGCACTTAGAAAAGATTCTTATGCAATTTTTTCCTTAAGTTATCCAACATCGCTTTATCTGTTACATTCCAAGAAATTGAAAAGAAATTTTTATCTTAATTTCTTACTTTTCGGTTTGCGAAGATGTTTATGGTTTATGCTGAAGCTCGCGGTAATAGTAACGAGGCTTGTACTAAAGATTATTGGTAACTGGTTGTGGCATACCAAAGAAAATAAAAAACATTTAGATAAAGTTATTTTATGTGATAATTATTGCTTTTTTGTTGTACATTTATATCGCAGAACGTAGATATTAAACCTACATGTGCAGTACCAACTTTATAAAGTAGCCTAGATTTTAAATGCAACTTCTAAAAAATTTTTTTTCGATTTTTTTTGAAACAATTCACAATTTTTTTGTTCGATTTAATAAGTGCACTATTTTGTATTTGAATTTTTTAAATATTTCATTAAAGTCATGAAATTTTGAAATTTTTCAAGTGAAATTTTTTTATTGGACTTGATTTTTTTTTAAACGTTGCAGAATTTTTTTATTAACTTCTAATTATGTTGACTATAAAGTCCTTAGAACATTTTTTATCAATGATTTGTTGCTAATGAAAATTTCAAAGATAAGAACGTCACTAATAAAAAATTTAATTACGAAAATGCTAAATAGCGTTGATTCTAGATGCCTAAAATATAGATATTATAATTGGCTCCTAGTGTAACATGATAAAAATAATCTTATATAAAAATCATAATTAGTACTTATTGCGCCACCAACGTGCGTGCGGAAAGTTATACTTTTCCGTACGCAATTGCAGTTGCCCGAACGACGCGAATTAAGTGGGGAAAAGATACGCAAGTGTTAGGAACAATATTTTTTCTACAAGCGCATAGAATTAAAAAAAAAATTAGCAAAAAGTATTTTTTCTACAAGCGCCTAGAATTAAAAAAAAAATTTTAGCAAAAAGTATTTTTTCTACAAGCGCCTAGAATTAAAAAAAATCTTTAGCAAAAAGTATTTTGCGGAAAAGTACAACTTTCCGCACACTTGTTATAAAAATAAATTATCTTTGTTTTTGCATTCATGCTAAAAAGTATTTGTGTATTAAATGATTTGAATAAAATTTATTTAAAAACAAAATTTCTTACCTTCATTCACGGTAATTAATAAAACTATTTATTGAATGTTTAAATAATTAATATGTTTTTATACTGGTGTCTAAATTGCACATGGCGGTTTATTTAATTTTTGGTAAATTTATTTAAAATTTTATAAATTATCATATTTGATTCAGATGTTTACAGAACTTTTTGAATTAATACATCATTAAAGTTTTTTTGTGTTATTTATTTTCTTATAGATATAAAAAAATTTGATTAGGTGGCGCCCATATTTAGTTAGATTTCCATATATGGAATCTACCTATTGTAATCGATTCAATGGCGGGACCCAGACCCGGAAATAGGGGCACCCGCCGACCTTAACCAACAGGAATATTTTCTTTTAAAATCAATATTTTCTTTAGTTTTTTTTTTGAAAAAAAAAAAATTTTTTTTAGACGTGGGGAAGGTAGTTGGAAGGAATATAAAAATGAGATGCGCAAAAAACATTCTATAAATGTTTTAGAACCTACATTAACTAACCTGAAAATTAATAAGATGGTCTAATGCATTTAAAAAAAAGCATACTAATACGGAAATACACTGCGAAAACAGCCTTAAAAAAATAATCAAATATATTTTTTTTGTAGATCTTAAAATTAGAATAGTAAATAGACTATTTTTTAAATAATTTTTTGGTATAATGAAACAAGTGATATGATGAGAGAATAAAATTGATATACAATTAAAAATATATTTGAGAAACAAAATAATTGTCAAATTAAAAAACTAACGGAAATTTGAAATTAAAAAAAATTAAAAAATTTAAATTTATTTAGAATTATATTTTAATATTTTTTTTTCATTAAAAATTATTCAAACAGTTGATCAGATAATTCAAATGAGGTATCAGTTGACCCCTGTTTTCAATTAGGGGGTAGCTATCCTGCGCAAGGTGAAATTAGAATAAAGACATCAAGGCATACATTATTCAGATTTTTTTTTTCAGAATTTTATGTCATCAAACAACCTAGATATCCGCTAGGCAAAAAAATCTGGGGCATCCGGTGTATAGAAATTTGCCGTTTTTCACTTGTTTATTACAGACATGAAAATTGACCTGTCCGAGCATATTCTCGAATATTTCAACGTAGTATGGGCGGAAGGGTTACATTTAAATTATATGAATTATATTCTCTCTGCTAAGGATTAAAAATGAATTTACTAAAAATTTCAAAAAATGATTTCAAATCTTGTGAAATATTTATAATGAGGTTTGAGCCAAGGTATTAAAGCGGAATATTTGCGATCAGTAGACGATGATAATCTTCTTAATTGCCGAGTTCTAATCGTCCTATATAGACTCCAATTCGTACGTCTATTTTGGGAAATATACAGCAGTTAATTTCGGGCAGGAAGCATCGTTGTCGCGCGGCATCAGGGTAAAATCCATAGGCGTCAAATAAATTGCAAAATAAGGGTTGAGAAAAAAAAATAGTATTTAAAAAAATAAACTACTCTGCTATCCTTATAAATGGAAACCTGACTTTTTACACTTTATTATACTTACATAAAAAAATTAATAGAAATTAATGTTACGAAGTTACTTTATTACCGGTATTATTTTGATTAAAGTATATTAACTATATCGCGCACGGCACTGGATTACATTTGACTTCAAATATAAGGTCAGTGGTACCAGTTAAACCTCCGCCCGACAGATAGAAACACTTGCGTCCGTGCTTCCTAAGCTTCGTTTTCCTCGGAAGCGGTGCGGTCTTTCAACGGCCGTCAAAATACGGTCGGACGGCAGAAAAACGTTGTATTTAAGTACAGCCATCGCAACTGCAGAGACAAGTGTAAAGTCTGAAAGTTAATTATCACCATGGATGATTTAGACGTCGCGCTTTTAATTATTTTAGACGCAACCAAGAGAATCTTCAGAAGAAGACACAAGAAAATTTGAATTATTTAAGAAATGCAGAAAATAAGGTGCGTATGAGGTTCTAGTTTGTTTATTAATAATGAAAACAAGTTTAAAGAGTATTTTTGCCTGACACTGATGTTGTTCGATTACATCAAGGAAGATATTCTATCAAAGCTGACAAATCATGAGGACCTTGGGGTACTGACTGGTACAAAACTATTATTTAAAAGAAAAATAAAAATGGCCTTCCAACGGCCAATGAAAATCTTCGCTGATACACACAACATAACCGTAAAAAACCGTTGATAAATTGATTCGTATCGACTGGCCAACGCTTTCAAATAAAACGGCACCACTCTAACGTACCGTTCTCTTGGAAACATTTCACCTATTATACGCAACACCGTTTTTTGTGACGTTGTCCACCGTATTTTGACGGCCGTTAGAAGACGGCACCGCTTCCGAGGACACCAAAGTTTTAGACGTCGAAATTCTTACCGTATATCACGATTTCATCCATTGTCATGAGTTCCAGCTGCTGTCCCAGTTGGAGTTGGAACTTCAGCCGATTACTGAGTACCAATTTAGTCGGTTCATAGACCTTTAGTGATGGGTCGAGCTGAAGCCTAGTTCAATTGTTCTGGAACCGTCAATCCAACCACCAAGCCAGCCTGGAAGTAGTGCCTGTATCATTCGACACTTCGCCGATTGAAGTACGGTGTTGCGTGTTGCTCACATTTTTCTTCTTCGCCGGAATTGGTATTCAATAGACATTTATTTTGTACTTGAATTGTAAATTAGGAACCTTTTGTTTTTCAACAATGTTGAAGAATATCGTCACTTCTAACTAAAACAACACTTTATTTATTGTGATATCAGCAGCGAATGCTCTCAGGTGCTCAACCCATTAGGGCAAATAAAGCCCGCCCTTCTGGCCGCTAGTGATTCAGTCGAAATCATAACACCCGTGGACTGTTAATTAATTACTAACGGTGCAAGTGGCTTTCACACTATATACGGAAGATGGCATCCGAGGCAATCCGAAACCTATATATTCATTTGGGTGCTCAAACCATAGAATTTTCTATGTGATGGTTTGAGATGATCCACTTAATGATGTATATAAGATATACAATGGAGTATCATTGGGAACCTTTTTTATCATCCATTTGTAAGAAAATTTTATTCCATTTAATTTGTCAAAATTCTAAATTTGCAAACTATGTACAGAGAAGAACAAAAAATATAAATTTTGATCAGAACAATTTTCGACAATTTTTATTAAAAAAAAACTTGTAAAAATTTAAACAATTTTCAAAAATCGTCGATATACTAGTAGTCCCTTCAAATTAGACCAAAAAACCGAAATTACCGAAATGTTTGCTACAGCAATGAGACACGGGTCAAATTGAAGATCTCGTTTTCCTGAAAAGTAATTTCATGACGTTAAAAAAAAAGGTGCTTTTGGAGAAAAATACATATGTATATAAAATTTTGGGAGGTTTTCGCCGTTTTTCCAATTTCCCGGGAAAATTGCACTTCCAAGAAAAACGTAACAGATAATTAAATTCTCTACAAAGTTTGTATTAAACTGTTTTAGAATTATGTATAGTAAATCCTCTAGAAGGTGAGAAAGAAATATACAAATAATGCGTTTTCGAAGTTGAAAAAGTATAAAATTGCCTACAACTTTTATATTTAACTTTTTTGGAATCCCTCATAGTTTCGCCGCTAGAGGGCGAAAAAATACACATGTAGGATGTTCCTTTTTTTAATTTTGAGGATAAACAGCCCACTTTGGTGCAAAATGTTCTAGAGCAAAGTTGTAGATCATCAAATTCCCTATAACTTTTATATTAAACATTTTTCAGAATTACCCGTTGTTTCGCTGCTAGAGGGCGCGAATGGTAATTCGTTATTATAAAATATATTTAATTGTTTTTTTAACTATTTATGACATCGCTGAATGATATAATAATTCATGTTTTGGTAAAAATTTATAAAATTATCAAATTTTATCGATACTTTTTTATTGTCTACGAAAACTTACGAAATAATTAATAAGGTCACGAATGATTTTATCTAAATTCGGTTTTTTGAATTCTTTTTCGACAAATAAAGAAGTTTAGGTGATGAAAATAAAAAAATTATCTGATGAAATGAAGAGTTTTAATTGGAAAAAAATTTCACCCATTTAAAAAAATTTAAAGTTATCATAAGCAATTAAATCGAATTAATTTAACAGTTTAATGTAAACAAAATTTTATCGAGGATAATCAGTGTTACATAATATTGAATAATTGGCTTAAATTACGCATTTCTATTCGTCGAAATCACCAAAATGTCAGATTTTAACATGTGAAATAAATAATCTGTTATATTTTTAGAAATAATTTTTTCAAATATGTTTAACATTAGGAAAGGAGAATTATTGGTCTGTATACATTTACTAAATTATTAATTATAACAATCCCTCCAAATTCAGTTTGACGAACGTCCATGTTTCATAAATGCGACAATGCTGAGCACGGTCGTAACGTAGGGGGACATTTCTGGAATGGAATGTTGATAATCTGTGTGTATGCAACCCGCGGCCCACCTGCACGACATTCCGGGATGACCTGGCGGCCATCTTGACCCCTCATATAGTCGACCTTTTCCTCTTTTGCGGTCATTTTCGTACGCTTTATTGCGTAACGCACTTCCCCAGCTCCATTTCAACGCTCCACTCATTTAATTTTATTCACGCAGATTGACCGCAGAAGCGCGTTGGAAGTTGGAAGTTTTCTGGCCTTTGTACGGGAAATCTAATTTTTGTTGGTGCCAGAGCCGGGCCGGCGTCCAAAACGAATTTCTAAACTTAACTGTTTTTGACAGTTAAAAATATTTTGTTTTGAATTAACGATTTTCTTAAATCAAGCAATATTTAATTGAAACGAGTAAAAATTACAAAAAAATTTACAATACTCAAATAAGGTTCAAGACAAAGAAACATTTTAAAGATTTACCTGTAGGAACCAAAATAATAAAAATCGTAAACAAAAATAATTTAAATCTAGAAATATTTCCTTAGGTTATTTAGAAAAAAGATTTATTTCAAATAAACAATATTCAGTGAAACAAAAATATTTATTTAAAATAGTAAAAACTTTATTTAAAATAAGCTATATTTACTTTTTTTAATACAAACCTTACCAATAGGGTATGGTGACACTTACTATTTGGAAAAAAGATTCCACCGGTGCAGTAAGCGCCAGTACACACTGGAACCAACAGAGGGCCCATAAGTGTTAATGAAACCCCAAATAAGTTAAAGAAAATTTATTTAAACAAAAATGTTAGAAACTCAAAAAATAAGCCAGATTTGTTCATATAAGCCAGATTGATTTTTGACCCTCACATACCTAAACGTTGGCTACAGGGTCGGGAGTTGAACATGAGCGCTTTAAGCCCCCACATGTTTCTGCTTTTTTCTGCTTTTTTCTGCCATTTTTACTGCATATTATATCAACTATCATTAATTAATTTATTAAGTTTATCCATAATTAAAATGAAGATTGAAACTAATTATTTAGTTTATTTTCAAAATTAAAATAAATTTCATTGTGTTCATAATTGTCCACCCTGTTCTACTGGTAATTTTAAAAATCGAATTCGGCGGATTCGAAAAATCCTTTCTCAGGTATATCGGCAATTTATTAATTTGGATACAGAAAATTTTGAGTACGAATCTGTCCAAAACCATTTCGCTTGTTCTGCCCTCTTATCTAGATACTTTTCCAGATCAAAGGCAGCATGGTCAAGTGACCAAGCTGATTGTTAGGTATGCTGTGGTGAAATGGAGTACAGAACCAATAAATTTTGAGTATCTACAGACACTAATAAAATGTGTTTAAATAAAATCTTCTCGGGTTCAAATCCGGAAGATTTTTTTTGTTTTATTTAAAATAATAATAAAATATTCAACCATTTTTCCACAAATAAAATATAATATTTGCTCGTAACCAATTTTTTACCTAAAACAAATCTTATTTGTCCGCAACGCACAATAACGCATAAACGACACAATCTCCGCCATTATCGTTACCCATTGATGCGCAACAAAGGCTCATTCAACACCTAAACAAACGTAAGTTAATTTCATTAATCAAGTTGGCTTTTAATGAAGTATTAAACAACAATCACTGACGTCGTTATTGAAGTCGATAGATAAAGTTTGGAGTGGAGTGGAGTTGCGATTGGCTCAAAACTTCCATCTACCACGACTTGGCGTATTGTCTGAAACTGTTCATAATTTCCGCTCTGGTCGAACTCAAACTCGAAAGGTAATCACTGTTATCCGGACACTGTTATACAAACAGTGGCGTTTCCATTGACAAAAACAACCAGTAGTTAACAAAAATTCTTAAAATTATTTATTAAAAATTTTTATACGGCTGTCACCAATTAATTTTTAGTTTACTTTATATATTCATTTAGTCAGTGTCAAGAATTTCTCTCAATTTTCAAATTGGGACAATTTTATCCCTCACATATGTATGTTATCTGGCACCAAGATATATAAAGACTAATAACATACCAGCTGTCCGTATAAATTCTAATTAGTATGTTCTATGAGATTAAAACTAGCACAGCATTTATTTTTAGTCCGATTCATAACTCAACCCGACGCACTTTACAGTATTTAAAATATTTAATTTACAGCAAATTTCTAAATTGAAAAACGAAAATTAATTAGAGGATGTCGTCTACATTTTATATATCAAGAATAATATTTAAATTTAAGTGACAGTCAACACATGAGACCCTAAAATTTATTTTCGTTAAGTGAAACATTAATATGAATGAATTTATCTTCAATTTAACTATCTTAACCTAACGCATGATTATTTTTCAACAATCACTAATTATAGTTTTGTGTAGTAAGACTTAAGTCATAGTAAAATTTCATACAGAGAAAACAAAACAAAAAAACAGAGACAAATAAAACTTGTAACGAGTCACCCCATAATTAATTGTTATAATATAACAAAAAAATGCATTTGGCTTGAGTATAAAACCAACAAATAACTATTCAGTAGAAAAATTTTTAGCTTTTAGCAATTTAGCAAGATAATTTCGTAATAAAAATAATAATTAAACAATTGCACATAGCGCAAATACAACAACAAAATTATACAACGAGATCAAAGTGCAAAAGACAAGAACGAGAGGAGACGTGAAATAGTATATTACATTACGTATGCGGAAAGTGGCATTTTTCAGACCAGTGGCAAATATTTTTGTGCGAGGCGTAAGCCAAGTGCGACAATCCCACGAGTGTAAAAAATCACTTTCGCACCATTTTTAGTATGACACTTTCGTAGTAAAATAAACATAAATATTGATATTTAACGTTTATTTAAAATAACAATAACTAGGAATTTGTAAAACTGCGAATGGAGTGAATTACTTTGAATTGCTATAAAAAATTTTTTCAGTCCCAAATTCGGTCGCGGAATCCTTTAGTCTGGGTTTGAATGAATGATTTAAAATAGGAAGTAAAATAATTTGCAAAGTGATTAAAAATAATTTAGAGAAAAGAAAGTGAATACAAATAATTTAACCTACAGAGTGTTTTATCCACTACTTTAAGAAAATTTAACAGTTTAATTTTTCTTTACCGACAGACATATATACAGAAATATTTATAAATTTAGAGCAATTTTGGTTTTTGGGATCTAGAGAGTCTCCGTGTTTTTTTTTAATTAAAATTAATTCAATTTGCTTCTCCCCCAGTTTGGGGTAGTTGATATAATTACGTTTGGTTAAATATAGAGATTGTCCAGTATTTGTGTTTACAGTAATAGTTTTTCAGTTTTTTATACAATATAATAATATTCGCCCTACATTTCATCCCCTTACGAGTGAACCCCAAACCCCGGGGCGGCTTACTGAGGATTGATAGCGCCATTTGGCTATAGGTCTAGAATCCCACAACCATTATCGGCATAGTGACACAGGGGGATTGAAATGTAATGAAATTAATATTCAACGCGGTTTACCTAACAAGAATATTTTTAATGATTTTTCAAGTGTTTTTTTAAGAATTCTTAAGGGATGTTTCAAAGATTTTTCAAGATTTTTCTTCGAGGAATTTTCAACACTTTTCTAATGTCATTTTTAAGGATTTTTCAGGGATATTTCAATAATTTTACAAGGATTTTTCAGGAATTGTTCAGGATTGTTTAGGGATTTTATTTGAGGATTTCTTAGTATTTTTCAGTTTTGTGTATTTGTATTAATTGATAAATTGTCCAATTTTAAGGATAAAATAATAGTTAAATAATCAATTTCCAACATTCAGTAGCAAACGCGAGATTTCGTTGGTATTTTTGATTTATTTGCAATTACAAAAAATTTTAATGAATGTTTTTTTTGTTTTATTTTTTTCTAGTTTAGCTCAGATATTTTTGGGTTCGTTACCACAAATAGATTTTGAGATATACCAAGAAGTATCATAAATTAAATTAAGTTAAATTTTCAGGCGCCAATCAAACAGTTTTTTGCTGAAATTAGAAATAATTGACACTTTGATATGTTATAAAATCTGTCTTTTCTTCAATGAAAATTAGACAGAATTTATTAGAAAAATTCTTTTCGACGAAAAAAAATTGTTACATATTTTTATTTTATACAGATTTTTATTGAGATTCAGATTATTTATTATTAAAAAAAATATTGATAAAGTGATCACTTTGCCCAATTATTTTCTGAACGTTTTTTGGCAGATACCTTTTTATTTACAGAGACGTAGCATGCATACAGCCGTTTTCGCGAAGATAACAGTTGTAATTACAGATGTAGAACGTCGTGAATTAAACAGCTACCGTGAAAAATACGTGTGCCGTGAATATAGCACGAACCGTGAAAAATGCGTGTATCGTGAACACTCAAAGTTTTGAGGGTAAAATAAACGATTTAACACTATATCAACAGATAGGTAATTAATTAAGATGATAAAATAGAAAAGTGAACGAAGAGAAGTGGAAATGGTATTTGCTGATAATAAACCAGAAATAGAAGTAAATTTAGATTTCAAAATATACAAGTCGAGACAAAAAATTAAAAGGAAAAAAGAAACGTAACAAAGTTCAGTTATTTATATTCAGATATTTAGCAAATTTTTATTGTTTAATTAAGTATTTTAATCAATCAATTCACCAAGACCATTTTGCTATTTTTTTTAATAATTGTTTTGTTAAATTATCAATAATACTTTATTTTTTTATAAACCACTGTAGACAAAAGAGCAGCGAACAGGAACCAGTAGTAATATAAATATGAATTATGAATCGGACCGATTGTATTTTAACACGTGCTTCGTATCTGCTTTGTAATGCTCTATGCTTCATGTGTGAAGGCAACTTGCACGGGCAGCTTCAGTAGAATGATAACTCCAGCGATCGTTATGGTATCGACCAATGTCTTGGCGGCCAGAAGAGTGGGGTTTACTTGCCCTACTGGGTTGGGTTACCTGGTTATTTACTACAAATCCGGAGAGGAAGTTGTGTAACAAGGTCCTTACTCGGCGGTGTCAGACGGTACAGCAGGCACGTCTTGTAGGTTGGCGGCGGTCGGATTGACAGTTCTGGACTCAGGTACAATTGAAATTACTTCGCTCCGGCTGCTATATACCGTAAGGTCGGCTGAGTATGCATAACAAGTCCGCCATCTTTCGGCAGTGGTTACAACTGGTACGGCTGGCCTCTTATTAGTTTTAAAGTAATTCTAAACCCAGTGTCGTGCGCGATTTAATTAAAATATTTCAACTGTCACGGTGGTATTACTGTTACCGTTATTAAGCTATTAAAATGCGTATAACTCATTTAGCCATAACGCTCTTATTAGTACAGTTTCACTTATATGAGAGGATTATTTATTGCCTAACCATATAAGAAAAGATGTTTGCCGTTGGGCGGGTACTTCATACACCGGGACGACCTGTTTTCTTGATACCCTATGTTGCAGTTGCAGCTTGGCGCGATTTGAGCGGAAAAGAAAATCGTATGATTAACTGCCAGCTTTGACGGTTAAGAATTTGAAACAGTTATGTAATAATTTTAGTGTTTCCTTTTAGTTAGGCAATACATTATAACTTTAAGGAATGAGAACATTATAAATTTGAGAAATGATACAGCCACATTTAAAATTTCATTTATCGTATTTAATTTTATGCCCGTCTTTAAGAGAAAATGTCCCTACTAGTTTTATCTAAATTATAATTTTGTTTGATTTTATTTACAAATGAAAACCTAACTCATTATTACACTTGGCACTGACAACGAAAAATTATCGTTTATTGCTTTTATCGTCAATAGTAAACAATAATTTTATATTGTAACAGAAAAAATTGTTTTCTTACTGTCTTTCCATCCTTCATTTTGATTTATAAATTTAGGCCACCGGCTTTTTTTGTCTTCCGACCTCCAAATTCATTCAAATTTCAAAAATCAAGCTTAAAGATTGTATTAAGTCAGAAGCTCTAAATCAGGCGTCGCGACGCCACGTCTTAGTTCCTTTCATTTAACATTTTTCATCCTGAGCAGTTCAAAGTCAATGTTTGGTCTTAAACATTTCCGTTTAAAAATAAATTTAAGAATAATTATTTTCAAAATATATATTTTTTTATGGATGAAAACTGCATATTCCTTCATAGGAAGCGCCGATACCGAGTGTGATTTGTTGTCGACCCATATTATGATTGGATTCAGCGAACAATTATATTTGGTTCACTTGCGATTTTGTCTTTCCAAATTGCGTTTTCCTAATACGCCTTGAAAACTGCATTGTTGCCTTATTTTATAAATTCGTATGTGGAAAAATGTATTGTTGGCATATTTTCCAAATTATTTTTTCATAATTTATTTAGAAAAATGCATTATTGCCTTATCTTACAAATTCATCTGTGGAAAAATGCATTCTTGATTCTCCTTAATTCGACTGGAAAAATGCATTATTGCAATTATTTACAAATTCCTTTTTCCTAATACGCCTTGAAAACTGCATTGTTGTCTTATTTTATAAATTCATATGTGGAAAAATGCATTGTTTCTATATTTTGTAAATTACCTTTTTATAATTCAACTAGAAAATTGCATTGTTGCCATATCTTACAAATTCATATGTGGAAAAATGCATTGTTGATTTTCCCTAATTCGACTGGAAAAATGCATTGTTGCAATTATTTACAAATTCTTTTTCCTAATACGCCTTGAAAACTGCATTGTTGTCTTATTTTATAAATTCATATGTGGAAAAATGCATTGTTGCTATATTTTCTAAATTACCTTTTTATAATTCAACTAGAAAATTGCATTGTTGCCATATCTTACAAATTCATATGTGGAAAAATGCATTGTTGATTTTCCCTAATTCGACTGGAAAAATGCATTGTTGCAATTATTTACAAATTCTTTTTCCTAATACGCCTTGAAAACTGCATTGTTGTCTTATTTTATAAATTCATATGTGGAGAAATGCATTGTTGCTATATTTTCTAAATTACCTTTTTATAATTCAACTAGAAAATTGCATTGTTGCCATATCTTACAAATTCATCTGTGGAAAAATGCATTGTTGATTTTCCCTAATTCGACTGGAAAAATGCATTGCAGCCTTAGTTTTTAATTTTGTATGTGGAAAAATGCATTGTTGCTATATTTTCTAATTTATAAAAAGTATCGAAATTGCCAATCATTAAAATTCTGAAACTACGTATCCGAAACATAAGGATTGCCTCGACAGTATTGATCTGAACGTAACTCAGTAGGATTTATACAAAGGAGCAGTATAAATAATTTGTTTAAATTTTATTAGGCCTTAGAATATTTCCTTGGTGCGCTACTTCTTCGTTTTTGGTAATTAAGTGTACGCTTAATCTGGCTTTAAAAGTTCTGTATATATTTGTGTAAATAGCTTGTTTATATAGATTCAATTAATCTGATTAATTATAATATCCCACATTTGGAAGATGATTTGAATGTTGTGCGCTGCTGCTCTAACTACCATTTCTGTGTTTCCGTGTTTATCAATACATGATAGGGGTTTAAACAGAATGGCGTCATTCTTGCGAAGTTAGTTTGGCTGACTCGCTTATTGCATCGATTTTGGATGTATATTTACACTTGGCATATGGCGGACATCGTCCTGGACTAAATTATTCCCACGTTAGTATCGATCCGGGAGACAGAAACTTGACTGGAACATGATTACATTATCGTATATTTCGATTTGGTAATTAAGGGTCAATCATTTGGGGATTATGCGGCGTATAAAGTGATTAAGATCAATTTTAGATCATTTTTAATTTATACTTGAACATGAAACTTTTTTCTAATACTATTTTTTAAAAATCCAGGGAAAAATAAAATTTTTTGAAATAAAAATGAAATTTTATTGACAATTAGAAATTACTGAAAATACTTTTTTGAAAACAAAATTAATAATCTAAAACTTTATGTAACAAGTAGATAGTCTACTTGTCTATAGGTATAGGGAATTCAACGTGTTAGAGAGAGGTATAGGAAATTCAGCGTGTCAGAAAGAGAGAGCGCTATGACGTACCAGATGGAGTACCTGAAGACTAGACCAAACGGAGCTGAAGTATCTGAAGTCCCGGAGCTGAAGTATCTGAAAACCGGAGCTGACGGAGCTGAAGTACCTGAAGACCGGAGTTAAAGAAAACTCCCTAGTAACGTCATAGCGCTCTCTTTCTAACACGGTGAATTTCCTATACCTTACATACAAACACGTTGAATTCCCTATACCTATAGTAGAACTCACGTAGACTATCTACTTTAACATTTAAAAATAAAGTTTTGAAAAACAAACTGGTACTATTAAAAAATAAAGAAAATGAAATTTCATGTTAAAATTTTGAACTAAAAATAATTTTTTTTAACGACCTTTGAATTAATTGAGTTTGTAAATAATGGAAACATTATAATTAGTGGAAATATGAAATTTAAAATGTCTTATAGAAGTTTAAAAAATTTTTGTTATATTTGTATATAGAAGAATTCTATAATCATTCACAAAACGAAAAATGTCGATTTAGGTCCGAAACACAAAAGAAACAACCGACGAAAGTTTTCTGGAAGACGCTAACGTTTAATATTTTTTTTGTTTTTATCCTCTAACTCGAACTTATCAAGTCGAACGTTGAAGCGAAAGAAATTAAAAAGTTAACCGCCACTTCCCGCTTTTGGATTTAATAATATCCTTCAGAATATCTTTCCTGATCCAAAACGGCTGAGAGGGCTTAGTTTTATAGCTGAATAAGATTAAAAATGAGATTAATTATATCTAATAGGGAATTTGAAATAAGAAAAAGTAAGTTTATTTTCTTAAAAGAAGTAATTCCTAACTTTCCTTTGTCGAATTGCAAATTAATAAAATACAGAAATTTGGATTAAAATCATTTAATAAACCAACAAATATTTAGCCTAAAAATGTTCTGAATCACAAAAATTTTAAATTGTTATTTAATTTAACTTTTATAATTAAGGTTTATATTTTTGATTAATTATACTTATCTATAAAATTAAATTAATTTGATGTTACTTTTGGATCTTATCAAATTATTTAATACTAAAAAAAGTTTTTCAATATGTCAAATGTCCAAGTTACAGGGTGTGAAGTTTATCAGTGGCTTGCAGAATATTACCGCTTTCAATTCTTATTCCAAAATCGTTACTCTAATGGCTGAAATATAATAATGACCAGTATAAAGTCTCTTTGTTTTTCTCTAGACAATTTTACTTTAAAAAATATAAATAAATCTCACCACAATCTATAGGCAATTATAGGTAAATATAGAAAAAATGGGAAAAATAGAAAAAAACATAAAAAAGTAAAAAAGAGGAAAAAACAGGGAAGAATCGGATAAAATATAAAAATTAAGCAAAATGGGTAAAATGGAAAAACGCACGAACAGATAGTGAAAAATACGAAAAAAAATTGGAAAAAATAGGGAAAAATTGGAATAGATAAAAAAACAGAAAAAATAGAAAAGAAAGAAAAAAAAACCCAAAAAACCCTAAAAATCGCAAAAAAATGTCAAAAAAATTGTAAAGAAGCGCAAAGAATCGAAAACAAAATCTCAAAAAAAATCGCAAAAAAACTCAAAAAAAACGCAAGCACCGAAAAAGCAAAAAATGGGAAAAAATTCACAAAAAATTACAAATGCAAACAATCGGAAAAAATTGCAAAAAATGGCAAAAAATCGGAAAAAAATGGCATAAAACCGAAAACAATTGTAACCGACTAAAAAATAAAAAAATAGAAAGAATTGAAATAAATAGAAAAAATCAGTGGAATATAAAGAATTTAAGAAAAAAATCAGAAAACAAAAAAAAATAGAAAAAAAAAACAGAATCATGGGAAAAAATGAGAAAAAATAAGAAAAAAATCCGAAAAAAACAAATAATCAGAAGAAAACAGAAAAATCGAAAAAAAATGAAAACATTGGTAAAAGTTGAATTTGAAAAAAAATCAGAAAAAATTGGAGAAAAATGAAAAAGAAAATTGTACAATACGACAAAAACGATAAAATCGAGAAAATGGTAAAAAACCGAAAAAAAAACGCAAAAAAGCAACAACAAAAATCGCAAAAATCGAAAAAAAAGCCGCTAAAAAAACGAAAGAAATCGAAAAATATCGCAAAAAATTGGAAAAAAATTGTAAAAAATTGCAAAAAATCGCAAACAATCAGAAAGAATAAAAAAATGAAAAAATTTGAAAGATTTGAAATAAATCTCAAATAATTACAAATAAATCTCAAACAAAAACGGTAAAAAATGTGTAAAATATCTAAACAAAATCCAAAAAAATCGCAAAAAAAACCGCAGAAATAGCTAAAAATTGGAAAAAAAATCGAAAAAAAAAAATCTGAAAAAAAATGCAAATGCAAATGCGCAAATAATGGGAAAAACAAGCAAAAAAATCACAAAAATAAATACAAGAAATGAAGAATTCGCAGAAAATAGCAAAAAAAAAATTAAAAAAAAATCGGAAAATAATCACAAAAAATTGCAAATAAAAATTGGAAAAAATCGCAAAAATGGCAAAAATATCCCAAAAAGTTGAGAAAAAATCGTATAAAATTGCAAAAAATCGCAAACAACCGGAAAGAATAAAAAACTGAAAAATTTAAAAGATTGAAATAAATCGCAAATAATTACAAATAAATCTCAAACAAAAACGGTAAAAAAAAGCCTAAAAATTCAAAAAAAAAATCCGAAAAAAAATTGCAAAAAAACGCAAAAATAGCATAAAATCTGAAAAAAAATGCAAAAAAATCACAAAAAATTGCATATGCAAATGCGCAAATAATCGGAAAAACATGCAAAAAAAATCGCAAAAATAACACAAAAAATGAAGAAAGCGCAGAAAATACCAAAAAGTTTCAAAAAAATTGGAAAACAATTACAAAATATTGTAAATGCAAATAATCGGAAAAAATCGCGAATATGGCAAAAATCGCAAAAATCAAGCCAAAACCCGAAAACAATTGTAACCATCTAAAAATTTAAAAAAAATGAAGAAATTCGAAAGAATTGAAATAAATCGAAAAAAATTATATGAATTTATGGTGCCCACAAACTAACAGATAGACACACATTAAGCCAATCTTATTAATCGCCAACGTCTCCATAATAGTTTTTCCTCAGACAATCCCTTCCCCATGACAATTCTGTACAGCGATAATTCTTCCCCACGACAAAAAAAAAATTGCCTTAGGAAAGGATTGTTTGGAGAAGGAATTTTTTGAGGAAGGATTGTTTGAGGAAGGATTGTTTGGGCAAGGATTGTTTTTGCAATTATTGTTGGGGATGGGTTGTTTGGGAGAGGATTATTTGGGCAAGGATTGTTGGGGAAGGATTGTTTGGGCAAGGATTATTTGGGGAAGGATTGTCCGGGAAGGATTGTTTGGGCAAGGATTATTTGGGGAAGGATTGTCCGGGAAGGCTTGTTTGGGAAAAGATTCTCGTGATTGTCGCAGGATAAAGACTGTCGTGGGGAAGGATTGTTGGGACACGATTTCCGACCTATAGTCAAGCTGTCTGAAATTAATAAGGAAAGAAAGATTAAATCGCAGTTTGTCAGTGTTTATAAAAAATCAGCTAAATTATTTTTTAAATATTTCCAATCATTTAGCACGATTTGTTAATCACGTATGAAATTCTTCTCAATTAAATAATTATTAAAAGAAAATATCATATTGTCTTTCCTAAAATAATAAATTAATGTCTGAAAATTTACATAAAATTTTAATCAAGTAGAAAAAAGATTTTCCTACGATCACTACCCAAAGTAGGCTTTTGCACACTAAAATCTAACCGCAAAGTTGATGTTTTCCGTGATCTGTCATAATTTGACATTATTGTCGCTCTAGCGCGTACTTTTCCGCTCGCCTGTTTTCATTTACAATAAACTAAAGAAAGGTAGTAAATAATAGGTATATTAAAACAAAATGTATTTCAGGCTGAATATTTTAATTGAAATATTAATATTTGAAGATATTTCGAACGAAATTAAACTTTATTTTATAAAATTTATCCAGTACAAATATAACAGTCAGAAGGTACACCTAGATACACCTAGGTACACCTATATGCAATAGTGATTGCATATTTAAGTACCTACTTACTATTTTCTGCAAATAGTAGACTATGAAATTAATGAAACGTCATTATTTCATTTTTAGTTTATGAAGTGTATTTTCATGTTTTTTTAATTATTTTGCCTAAAAATAATGTGATCGTAGAAAAAATCTTGTGTGCAATTCGAGCAGAAAGTGCTTTGCCGCTTTCGGCAGATTGCCCGCGCTCCGCTACGCGTCGCGCGGGCAACTCTCTGCCTCAAGCAGCAAAGTATCACTTTCCGCTCTTAATACACAAATAGCTATTATCAATTTGATTTGGAATTTTTTTGAATTGTCGGACGAAAGAAATTTTGTAGAGATTTATAATTTTAGAGTATAAAATATTAAGAAATGATTTTTAATATAGAAAATAAAGAAAATATATAAAGGAGTTAATAAAGTCAAGGGAGTAATAAAAAATGAATATAAAGTATTACTTGAAGGTAAATTATAAGAAGTATATTATAAGATGAGATATAAAATAAATGCGTGTGAGAGAAACAGATAGAGTAAAAAAGAACTGAGGTAGGAATAAAAGTTCGACAGCAAAAGATTTAAATGGAAAGTAAGACTCATAAATAATGTTCATAGTATGTTTGTTTCATTTTTTAATATTGGGCTTTATGGTATACCTCAAAAACCCGTCTGGAGCGGAAGGGGTTAAAATAATAAAAAAATGCTTTTCTACGTTACTACGGTTAGCATTTTAACAAAATTAGTATAAATCATGGATCATATTAAATCTTATTTTACTTCACAGAAGAATTTATTTATTTTTTAAGTAGTGAACGTTAATATAATAAGTTACAGTTTATACGAATTTTATATTTATTTGACATGATTTTATTTAGTCCTAACTTTCTTCAAAATTATCATTTAGTCGTCGTTCACCAATTCAATTTTGAAACTTTTTGACGCCACTATCGAGACTTTCGTATATGTTTCCTGTAAACAAGTCATAATTTATAACTCGATGTTAGCCACCGACGTCTTAAAGCGAAAAATGTTACAAGTTTTAAACACAATTTAAAAGTTAGTTGTTCACAAGTCAAAATATAGTTTTATAACTTCTAATCAATTATTAGATTTGCCAATATTTAAGTAAATTCGAATTATTTTATTTTAAAAATAAAATTTTATTTTGGTTGTATTTGACCCAACAAGAGTCACTTATATCGAACGTTAAAACGCTACTATGTGTTCAAATGTCCGCATCGTTGTAGACGCTCGAATAAATTTTATAAGCTTTTTAAATTAACGATCGTTTACTCGGCGTGTATCCGTTTCGAAATGGGCAATTCGAAAAAATGAGCTAATATAGACGTGCAACAAGGGCAAAAAGACCATTTTTATGAACTGCAAGACAAATCTAACCAGACCACATTGTGTAAATTAATTCTCATACATATTGCCGCATTCATTTCGGAATATGGCCGCTTTTGACCATTTTTGCGCACAACAACCTGCAATGCAATTTGCACCGGAGCCAGATAAAATTAGTTAAAGTTTAATTGGCGCCAAGGGGCCTATATATAATCAGCGAAAAGCGCCCGACTCGATGAGAGCGAAGGGCCAAATCCTCGATTGATCCGCCGGGAATTTATTAAATATCATGACACATTTTATAACCCAAAACCGTCGTCAGATATGGCCTAATGCACGTATGACATTTTGATGACATCATTTTCTCTGTTTTCAGACCCCACTGTAAATTAGCATGTGCCATCGTATCACGAGCGGACTCAATTTTTGCTTTATTTTGCCCAGTTTAACCTTTTGTTAAAAAAATTTAAAATGTACAAAGTTCACTTAGTTGTTGGGTTCTACAATGATAAATAATATATTAATTCTTGTTTTATTATTTAATCTCAAATCACTAAATATATATCACATTTTTTTTTAGATTTTATTTATAATAAAATAAATATTTATATAAAATTCTAATAAGGGTATATTTATGATTCACGTAAGATTAAATACATCCGCTATTATTTTTATTGAAAGAAACAAAACTTGATAATAAATAATGTACACAAACTTTTTAATTTGTTGCAATTTTCATGAATAACCTTTAACAACATTTCAATTTTTCACGATAAACTCATTTTTATGCTCGATATTAAAAATATCATATCTGGTTCAATCTAAAGATAAAAGATCATATTACCATAAACCTAGATATAAGCTTTCTTGTTTAGATTGTTATGCAGTTTATATTGGTCAGTCAGGTAGAAGATTGGTAACTAGAATAAATGACCATATTAAGTATATAGATGAATATAATTACAGTAAAGGTAAATCTTTTAGCTTTAATTTGTCTATTTATTTCATTGAATTTAACGTATTTCTTTCTTTTCACCGTTATTTTATTTAATTTAACATTATTTCATTTTTTTTCTTTATTTACTCTAAGTATTTATAAATTTACTAATTTTTTCTGACATTCACTTTATACGTTCGAAATTCCCAATAACTATCATTTAAATTTTCCTCTTCAATGACTGGTAATTTTATGTTCATATTTGCTCTAAGATGTTTAAAGATTATTTAAACAAAGAAATTAACAAAAAATAGGTAACAACGAGTGGGGGAAAAGTGGAAAAAATGGAAACGTTCCAACGAGCCAATTATAGAAAAGAACGACCGTCGTGTATTCTCCGACCGACTGATAACCGGAAAATTACACATCTTTCTTCATTTGGTAATATTTTTCTTTTTTGAAGTTATTTTGGTAATATTATTCGTTTATGAGTTTTGGTTTTTACTAGCAAAAACCAGGTTATCAGCCTAGTAAGTACAAGTAAAGTCCGCACTTCTGGCCGCTAGTGCATTATCGGTATCATAACGACCCCTGGAGTATTTTATCGTCACTGACGCTGCCCGTTGCAAGTGCACTTCACACTATCAATGGAAGGTTGTGCCCAAGGTAATCCGAAACTTGAACTAAGACGCCGAAAGGCCGCGTGACGACACAAAGATTTGAAATAAACTTAGGCCACGGTATACTACACCACGCCATGCAATGTTGCAAAAAGATTTAGAAAATGTGATGGTTTTTTTATACATAAAAGAGAATAAATCTGTCTATCGAGTTTTGTGAGTGGGAAAACTTATCACTTATCGGGGTCAAACCTCCCGGACAATATTTTGACTGAGCAATTCATGGTCTGCGAGAGGATGAGTCGAAAGATATGAAGGAACTGGAAGAAGCAGTATTAGGAGTAAATTGGGAATTGTATGACCAATATGAAGAGGTTGTGGATTAAAATATTGCGAAGTTGCCAGTCGCACATGAACATCTCGTTGATGGTTGTTCAGCGTTCAATATAATTCGGCTCACATATAATTTGATTCGTTTTACGGTTTTGGACATGGTTAAGTAAAACAAATTCGATTCATCCAAAGAGTTGATATTTGCTTGATTGTTCATTTTTTCTGTTGATACAGCCGAAGTAATTTTGTTTTTTTTTCTATAAACTTCTGTCTTCTGAGAATATAATTTAGCTTCATGATTTCAATCATTTGTTGCCCTGGACTACGCTTACTCCCTGTTTCGTCTCTTTTATTTTTTCATATTACTTGCAATCGACCTCGAGATGTCTTAATTTAGAGATGCTTTCGAAGGTTAGGTGATGAGCCTGTAATTTGGTTGAGCGGCTTCGTCTACAGTTTCTTATGATGCTTCTTTAACAGCTCCTGTAGACTCGTCATCAGAATTGTGTGAATCAGGGTCGACATACGTTTCGTGTGCAGTGTCATGTCATGGCGTGGCACGTCCTATGTGTGATCCTGGTCGATATAAAATCAGTGTTACTAATGACAAATCAACAAAATACCCTTAAAATTGACCCAAAATACCCGATTTTACCATCTTGGAATTCCAAAATTAGAAATTGAGAATTATTCAGTCTATTAATGTATACAACAGATTACCAATACAAATAAGAGCTTAAATCTTAAATGGAGAATAATTAATATTCTTCTTTTTCCTTTTGGGCCTCAGCTGCCAGGGCTATTTTCTATTTTACTATTTAACTTTGACATCTAACATGAATTATGTGGAAGTGTTGCCAATTGTGTTCAATGCAAACCAATTACTATTTTTATGTATTTTTTGAGAAATAAGGTAGCTGTAGCGGTAATTTTTGGGTTTAGTGGTAGTGGCCTCACTCCTACAAAACATCAAAACCGTGAATAATTGACATGAGATGAAGATAGAAGGAAATACCCGAATTTTACAGGCAAAATTGAAATACCCACAAAGCAAGAAAATACCCGAAAATCGGGTAATTACCCGCAGATTGGCAACACTGCAAATCCACTTTCATACACTATCCCACAATTTCGTACCATGCCGAAACATGGCGTGGCGTAACATAACGTGTTCCAAGTCTGTTCCTACCTTTAAAGACGACGTTTTTGATGTATGCTTTTTTTAGGTGCGTAAAATGTGTGAAAAAAACTGAAAATTAGTAAGGGGAAAAATATGTCCCCCATTATTTACTTCATAAGAAGTAATCAAATCAATAAAACTCGAGAAGCTTTTACATCTAATTTTTATATGACCTCCCTCCAATTATCTTTCTCCAGTTCGTTTCCCTCTTCCTTTTTCTAATTTTTTTTAAGGAAGGAAACAAGTCAGGGGATAGCTACAGGGAAGTCATAAAAAATTTGATGCGCACGGGTTTCTCGAGTTTGATTGTTCCGAACAGGATGGATAGTGGTGGACATTTATCCCCTCTTATATTTTTGTTCTACTTTTTTCTAATTTCTTTATGTTTTAACCCGTACATCTAATTTCTTCCTGCAAATTATCTTTCCCCCACTCCTTTCTCGCCTTTCCTTTTTCTCATTTTTTTAAGGGGAAAGAAAGCCAGAGTGGAAAGAAAGCCAGAAGGAAGTTATAAAAAAATTAGGTGCATAGGTTTCTCGACCTTAATTGATTTGATTGCTCCGGAGTGGATGGTGGGGAAAACTATTTTCCCTCATTCCTTTTTCCCCTACTTTTTTATTGTTTCCCTATAACTCTCCAATCCTGTTCCTATAATCTTCTAAGTTGTCGGTGAATTTGTCATGTAGAAACTGTAATGTTATGCTTATGTTTTGCTCCAAGATTTTTAAAACATTACAATCTCATGTGGTGACATATTTAACCATAAGGAAATTATTAAAAAATAACAGGAGTGGAGGAAAAAAGTGGGAAAAATGGAAAAAGTTAGAATCATAACGAAAACAGTAAAACAGTAGGGAAAAGAAAGTTTCCCTACCCACTCTTTACGAAGCAATCAAATTAATCAAGCTCCAACTACCTTTTCCCCTCTCGTTTCTGCTTATCAAAAAAAATTGTTTTTTTTTCAATTTTTTTTTCTCGAGCTTGATTGATTTCATTGCTACGAACCTCGCTACGCTCGGCTCGGAGTGGATGGTGGGGAAAACTATTTTCGCTCACTCCTTTTTCCCCTATTTTTTTAAAGTTCCTCTATCACTCTCTAATCCTGTTCCTGTAATCCTCCAAGTTGTCGGTGAATTTGTCATCTAGAAACTGTAATTTTATGCTCATGTTTTAAAATGTATGTGGTGACACAAGGAAATTATTAAAAAAAAAATAGGGTCAACAGGAGTGGAGGAAAAAAGTGGGAAAAATGGAAAAGTTAGAATCATAAAGAAAACAGTAAAACAGTAGGGGAAAGGAAATTTGCTCCACCACCCACTCTATACGGAGCAATCAAGCTCTAACTACCTTTTCCCCTCTCATTTCCTCCTTTCAAAAAAAAAATGTTTTGTTTTAATTATTTTTGTTTGATTTATTTGGTAAAGAACTATATGATTTATGACTAAACATTGCTATTTTGTTATGATGGATCCACGTAAGTTCCATTCAACGATAGTTCCAAATCTATCGACGTTTTTACTTTCCAAATTTGGTCCTTTCTTTTGGAAAGCTGTGGACGTTTCACATTATTACTTGTTGTATGGTCTTTTAGACCGTTCCTTTTAAAAAATGTTGCCTCCTTATTAATGCTACACTTCTATGTTTAAACATAATTTTATACTATTTTGCATATAATGGCATATACTTTTTATTTATTCTATTCCTATTTTTTTTATTGACATAAGGATTCATATTCTAGAGAAATCGGCAGAACACGTTGTTTCAAAATAAAATGATTTGATCGAATCGAAAGGTTTGTCCTTGCCGTTCGAATTGAAAACTTTTTAAGATTTTTCCTTTTTCTATATCGCCCAACGAAATACGACATTGAAATGAACGTCATACGTTCGGTGTATATATAAAGCAGCCAGGTTTTTACTCGATAAAATTGGATTTATCTCAACTGAAAGGCCTTTTTGTCATGATACCCTTTAGAGGAATCGAGGTCTTTACGATTTTGTTTCGCAAATATAGATTGCAAAAGAGATATCTCACTTTAAAAATCTTGTATTTGATCAGTTTTTTTATTTAAATAACTAAGTTAATAATGGATTAGGTTAGGTCGCATATATTACAAGTCAGTTTACTTAAATTTTTTATATTAACCCTATCATAACCTCCCACCCCTGGCCTGTGTATCTCATGACAAAGGCGAGTACAAAGTTACAAATCGATGTACATTTCAGTAATACTCAAATCTATCATAAAATATACGTCTAGAATTGTTAAAGAACACATATTGTGATGTATATTGACTAATTTCAACAAAATTATTACAAAAAAACAATAAAACATTATTTTATTTAACATTTAACATGTATGTGAGGGCGCTTCATAGAGACCCGCTGCTGTTAATCCAGAGAAGACATTTGTCACATTTTACCAATCTATATTTTGTGTTTGTGTATTTATTTTTAGATTTCTTATTTTGTACAACCCTTTTGTTTGGGTGTTTTTTTAATCACGTGTATTTCTTATAGTCAACAATGTCCTAATCGTTCAGATGGGAAGATGAAATGTCCGCTGGTCTAATGTCGTCTGGAAAACTGTTTTATGATCGCGCGGAACATAAAGTAAACTTTATGCCCGCACGGACCATAAAATTCACTTTATGTAACTGGTAACTAAGCAATAAAAACACAATAATGAACTATAATGACATATATTATACACCAAGGTCGAGAAGATATTTTTTTTAGGCGAGATGCGAAGCATCCAGGGATAATAAGTCGCGAGGCTGAGAAAAATCTTCTCTACCATGTTTTATATACTAGTTTTTCCATTCCTAGGATTTTTAATAATTTTTACAATGATTTAACATTTTTTTCATTTTCCTATAAACTTCTGTCTTATTAGTTCCGAGTTTCAAAACTGTGAAAAAATTGAAATTGGTATATATAAAAAATTTTTAAGTTCAAAATAAAAATAAAACTAATGAAAGTCGTTTCCAAAGTTGTATAAGAAAATAACAAATTAACTTTCACTTTTGAAAAACTCTGAAACTAATAAGAAAAAATACTGTAGATTCTGAAAATACAATTAGTTTTTTTTATGACATTTGAGCAAGTAGGCGATACACATAAAAGTTTGAACCATCGACCGAAAAAAAATGGAATATTCGAATCTCAAATTTGACCTTTTTCAAAATTCCTGTATTATCATTTTTTTATATGTCTTTGTAACAGTAGTAACCATAACGATGTATGTTTTGATAAAAAAATTGAAATTGGTAAAAAAATTACTACTAAAAACTAATCTAAGTCATTTTCTAAGTTGTATAAGAAAATAACCAATTAAGTATCAGTTTTGATACTCGGAAAATACCATTAGTTTATTTTATAATATTCAAGCAAGTTGGCGATACACATAACAGACAAAAAAAAACAGAGAGACTCTCTAGCTCAGAAAAACCAAAATTACAAACCTAAACGTACAGTCCACGTCATGCTGAGTAAGAAAATTCATTTTTTCTTGAATTTTAACATAATTTAATGCTATAACAAAATTGGTTTCTTGAGCATGATATTTTTTGATTCACTGGATTAATTCTCTTTGTAAAAATTTACATTTCTATGATATTTTGACCTAAATAAAACGAAAAAAAATCGTAGTTACCTGATGAGAACAAAAAACAAAAGAGTTGAAAATAAAAATCCCTAACAACTATAAAATTCCCAAAAAATAAAATTTAATGATTATAGATCATTTATTTCTAGATGATTTATATCATAATTATCAATATATATTTAAAAAAATCAAAATACGGAAAGAATTTAAATAAAATAATAGATTTTTATTAGGTAACTTGACATTTAGAGTAATTTGAGAAAATGGAAAAAATTTGTCGTAAAGAAAAAGGGTTGAGGCGTGGAGACACGCTCGAAAAATGTCATTCCGTTGAAGCGTAATAACCTTCTATCTGCGACAAAATAAAAGAGTTTAAAGTGTCCTTTCATGTGTTGTGATAATACCAATAACTTAGGCTTTATCGAAAATTGCTTTCCCTTTGGTTTTCACTCTATTCCGACAACGGAATTTTCCTAAGCATGGACGAATAGGAATTTATTTAGGTCTTTCCCCGACGAGGATCATCATTTTTTGTGTGATACATCGACCTACGGATCCAAGGATTGGCATTCTATAAAAAAGTGGGATATTGGTCGCGTGAAAAATCTACACCTATCTGCTGAAACCATTCACATCACGCCGATATCAATCTTTCAGGGAGGCTTACGGCTTTTTGTAATGCCGTTGATTCTTTTTGAATAATCTCTGTGTTGTACCTTTCAGAAAAATCTTTTAAGCTACCACAAATCACTTAAAACGTTATCCTGCAAGGGCGCTTTTTCAACGGCTCTTCTACACTTTCTCCTTTAACTGTTCTCGCTTTTGTAACAATTTATCCGAAAACAATTTTACTTTTTACTCTTTTAGACAAAAGAAAAACCCTCTCTTTTGTAAACAAAAAAATAATGATGCTGACATTGTAGCCAAATAAGATATATTACAAAAAATATATTTATAGTGAACAAAATAATATTCTGAATCTATTTTTTTAAGGAAAATTAAAAATCATAACTAAGTTAAAGGCGTTATATAATCCTTTCCTGATCCTTATTCTCTGGAGAACAATTATTTTAAATTGAAAAACTCAATTCTAAAATCAGAGTAATCTTAATTTTCTTTTTATTACAGCCACTATTTATTCTGAAACCAGTTTTTTTTTTCTTTTGCCCTAATGCTGCTTTATTACTTTGATGTTAAAAAGAATTTCTTGAATAAAGTGTGCAATTAATTTTAGCGATCCCGTACTGCATTTACATTTTTTTAATAAATAAATAATTTATGCTTGCCATAGTGTTTTATAAATCCATTCACTAAAATTAATTCCTTTGAAAAAAGGAAACAATATATCTCGATTTTAGGACCTTTTATATCACCGCATTGGATTTCATTTTATTTGATCAAATATTGGTTCACATCGTAATGTATATTTGCTGATAAATGTGGATATGTTGAACGGTCATTTAAAACAATCTAAGTGGACAAAAAATTGAATTTTAATATTTCAAAGTAAGAAATTTTCTCAATAAGATCTCCCAATAGGCCGAACTGTTGAATCACTATAAAAAAGTCTTGATTGGCCAAATCAAACCTATGTATTAAAAAAAATAAAAGATAAAACAATAGGCAGCTGCTATCCACCGATCGTTGATCTATTGGTTGTTCGGTCTATTCGGAAAATTCAGGGAAAAAAGCGTTCGGTCTATTGGTCTACTGAAAATATATCAATTTTAGCTAGATTAACAGTTACTTACTCAAATTAAATAGGTACATTTAAATTTTATTAAGTTCTTTTGGAAAATATAATTTGCTCAGTATAAATAATTAAGCTAAATGTAAAAAGAAAATTAAATATACCCATAACTCTGATAAAAAAATATATTTAAAGAATCAAAAATTAGTATAGATCGTAAATTATAGTTATCAAAAGTACGAAAGCAAAATTGGATGTTAGGAATAAAAAAAATGGATAAATCACAAACCAAAATATAAAAATACATATAAAAAGTAAAAAAAAAACAAAAAACAGAAAAAAGTAATTAACTTGTATTTATGTGTTTAGTATCCTGGAATAAGTATTAACTAGTCTATTTTAGAAATATGAGCAAAATTCTCGGACAGGTCGATTTTTAAAAACAACGTAATATGGGCATAAAAGTTTCGACCCTTACGTGATTCCCCTTCATGTGACTGTCGTACCTTTAATTTTTTTTAATTGTGAAAGTACATACCAACACCTCATTTAGAAGCTTTTAAAATACTGATGTCAAAAATGTAACATAATAATAATTTACAATTTAATAAAGTAATTCTTGTTTTTATAAACAAAACACCTTTAAGTATCAAAAAAATTTAATAAAAGTTTTTAATTATACCCCTTATTGGAAAAGGCTTAAAAACCACTGCAATATGGTACCCACGTTAGATTAAAATTAATTTGTTTTATTTTTGTTGTGTACCTACAGTCCTTGAAAGCAACTTAGAATACAGCATTTGACAATTTTTGAAAAATCCCCAAAAATTGAATGATTCCTGAACAATTCTTGAAAAATCCATGAAAAGTCTATGAAAGTCCTTGAAAAGTCCTCAAAAATTGAATTCCTGAAGAAACCTTGAAAAATCCTAGAAAAGTTCATGAAAAATCCTTGAAAAACCCTTGAAAAATCCTTAAAAATTCCTTCAAAATTACGTTAAAAATCTTTGAAAAATCTCTCAAAAATCCATAAAAATCTTTGAATGGTACTTGAAAAACAATTTTTGAAAAATGTTTCTAAAATTCAAACAATGAAGAAATCTTGAAAGATTCCTGAAATATTCTTGAAAATTCCATGAAAAATACATAAAAATCCTTGAAAAGTCCTCAAACATTGAAGTCCTGAAGAAACCGTGAATAATCCTTGATAATCCTTGAAGACGCCATGAAATATTCTTTAAAAGTCCTTAACAATTCTTTAAAAATCATTGAAAAATTTCTGAAAGTATAAAAGTCCTTGAGAAATCCTTAACAAAATCCATGAAAAAACCATAAAAATCTTTGAATACTACTTGAAAAACAATTTTTGAAAAATCTTTCTAAAATTGAAATAATAATAATAATAATAAACCCTGAAATATTTCTGAAAAATTCTGGAAAAATCCATTAAAAGTACATGACAATCCTTAAAAATTGAAGTCCTGAAGAAAAATTGAAAAAATCCATGAAAAGTTCATAAAAACCCTTGAAAAGCTCTCAAAAATTGAAGTCCTGAAGAAACCTTGAAAAATCATTGAAAAGTCTATGAAATGTCCTTGAAAAATCATTGAAAACCCCTTAAAAATTCCTCAAAAACCCTTGAAAAATCTCTGAAAAATCCATGAAAAGTCTATAAAAGTCGAAAAAAAATCCATGAAAAATCCATAAACATCTTTAAATACTACTTTAAAACCACTTTTAGAAAAATCTATCTAAAATTGAAATAATTAAGAAACTCTGAATAATTCCTGAAAAATTCTTGAAAAATCTATTAAAAGTCTATGAAAGTCATAGATGAGTCCTCAAAAATAGAATTCCTGAAGAAACCTTGAAAAATCCACGAAAAGTCCATGTAATATCCTTAAAAAATCCTTGAAAACCCCCTAAAAATTTCTTAAAAATTCATTAAATAAGCATTGAAAAATCGGAAAAATTCATGAAAAGTCTATAAGAATTCTTGACAAATCCTTAAAAAAATCCATAAAAATCTTTGAATACTACTTGAAAAATCTTTCTAAACTCGAAATAATGAAGAAGCATTGAAAAAGTCCTGAAAAATTCTTGAATAATTCTTAAAAATCCTTAAAAAATCATTAAAAATCCTTGAAAAATAGCAGATGACAATTTTTGAAAAATCCTCAAAATTACCTGCAGTTACGTATCAAAATCCATAAATTTTGAATATGATACATTTTTGAAATCAGTATTTTAAAAACTTTCAACTGAGGTGTCACGTGATGTACTTACTCATTGTAAATATAATCAAGGTACGACTGTTGCCTGAAGAGGATCATGCAAGGGTCAAAACTTTTTAGATTAAAAAAACAATATTTTGATTACGATGGAAAGTCAACAATTTCTTCTATAATTTCAATATAATTATATTTAACTAAAATTTTCTGATCTTTACTTAAAAAAATCATGTGTACTAAAAAAATTGTAACAGAAGCCTATCTTCATTATCACTCTTCCCTTTCAGTCGCTCTCTTATGAGACGAGAAATATTGTCTTAGAACCATATTATATTTTTGAAAAAGAGTCAAATCGACAGTTACACAAAATCGCACCACTAAATCTGAACCAATGACATTCGTTCAAATTCTAACCAGACTCGCCGTATGCCTGGATTTTATGGTTTAGGTAAACAAATTAACGCGATACAAACCACTGTTTTGTTATCTCTCATAGAGAGTAGTCGCATTGAATTAGACATTCAGATGGTTAATCCATTATAATAAAAAGTTATTCATTGAAAATTTAGTTTATTTTATCACATAATTAAATAGCATTTTCTGAGATTTCACAAGATTATTGTACTTAATTATAAAAGTGAATAGTGATAGCATTTAGAAAATGTTTGCAGTGTTGTACAAATAATGTACCCGTTATGATTTATTTTGATATTAATGTAAGTACTTGAAACGCAGTTTCATAATAATTTAACAGCGTTGCTGCTGTTTGGTCCTTCGATAATTAGTCGATGTTAACACGTCGGCTGCCTTCGTCAATTTTTCCAAACATTTATCGATTCTTAATCATATTTGTGCAGTTACCTTACGGTAACGACCAATGGTATGTTTACGCCAATAATTTACCTTATGTGACGATAGTAAACGTTTCTTCTACTAGTGGTACTAGAGAGATTCAATCAACGTAAACATAGCGATGACATTTACAAAAATATTTGTACAAATTGATGGTAGTTATCTTTATTGAATAAAATTAAAAAAATATAATTACGTAATACAAAAAATATACCAGAAGGAGAAACAGGGAAAGAACAAATAGCTATACGAGAAAGGAACTGGGAGATGAGACAGAGGTACAAGGGTGAAATAGAGAAGCGAATATTATTAAGTAGACGACACTAGAAGGTGGAACAGAGAAATGTTGAGACAGAGAAACGTAAAATTTAGTAGAATTGACCAAGCCCGTATTGGTATTTTATTTGTTAGATATTTGGTGTTCTGTATCAAGTGGCGCCCAACATGGGGCAAGATATGCCTAATTGGCAGGAGAACGGGATTAATAAAAACCTTATATATCCACAATTTTTTTTGTGGTACAGAATTTTTTTAAATGCATACGATTAGCATAGATCATCAGGTTCAAATCAAATTTTTCTAGTGTCCTATGGAATATTTGTCTCCCGATAACTCCACCTG
Organism: Neocrepidodera transversa; assembly: GCA_963243735.1. Lineage (NCBI taxonomy): Eukaryota > Metazoa > Arthropoda > Insecta > Coleoptera > Chrysomelidae > Neocrepidodera > Neocrepidodera transversa. The sequence goes on from OY725343.1 coordinate 18,011,514, forward strand.
TTATGAACATTGACATTAATGACATATGTGTCATTTGGAATATTTGTCTCCCGATAGCATCTATTATGAGCATTGATATATATTCTCATGAATGTACCCAACACATATATTATTGTAATACTTTTTGGTTGAAAAGATATGAAGATGGCTTACAGGTTCGGTCTAGCGTTATCTCTAACATACTAACTATATTATACTGTTATGAGAGAGATAGAAATTGATCGAAATATCTTTTCATCTCTTTCTCTCGAAATGGCACAAAAACTGGAATCCAAACAGTTTGTTTTTGGTCATTTAGATGTTGTTTTCTCATTGAAAAAAATTAAGATTTTATCTTAATATAGTTGGAGCTGCTGGATATTTGTTACGTCATGATTTTCATTTTCCTAGTATATGTCAATGTTTATGATGGCATCTACCATTTTCAAGACCCATCGCGTTCCATATGCTCCTTTGTACCTATATTTTGAGATATGTCGATGGTAACTGTCATTTATCAGTACTTTTGACCAATGATCTATAAATGTCAAATAAAAATTTTCTTTGTAATTTGTTCTCGTATTTTCGACTCAGGGAAAATAAGTTATTGTTAAAAATAATACTTATTTTACTAGTTTCAATGAAGGTCTAAAATTGTATTTACTGTCCCATGTTTATGGCTATGGGATCCACGGCTTTTTCGCCATCCACCGGCCGTCATCATCTCTAGCGTATAGAATTGCAAAATAAACAGTAATATTGGAGCACGTTTAAGGGGATTATGCAGTTAATTATTTCGGGACAAATTGAAAGGGTCGGCAACTCGCTGTGACCCGTTCGATGTAACGTGAAATGTATTGTGATCATTATGTTCGATACTCGACTACCGCGATGAATTTCCACTGTTTTTACTGATTGCTTTAATATTTTTTTTTGTTTCGTGTCGTCGAGCTACTCCGGACGAGGATGTCATTGACAGTTCGGTATCGATTCGATTCTTATTTGATTGACAAAACTCGTTAAATCTGTTGATTTTATTCCATGTATCGAATCGCGGATAATTTGCGTATTAGTTGGAATAACCTTTGTTTTAATTGTTACGTGCTCGGTACATCAATTTAAATATTTAGACATGATATAAAATAACAAATCATCTTAATTAGAAAAGATTTTTTACATTAATGTAAGTAAAAGTAAAAAAATGGAGGAAAAATTGCGAAAGTGGGACAAAAAAGGGGGAGAAAGTTAGACAAATACAACAAAAAAAAAATGGGACAAAAAACAAAACAGTTTGGTGGACAAAACAAAAAAAATGGGTCAAATGCAACAAAAAGGGGGCAAAAAAACAAAATAAAATGCACAATAAAAAAACAATAAAAAAGCAGGATGAAATAAAATGATGGAAAGTGAAGCAAATGGGCCAAAGAAACATAAAAAAAGTGTTACAAAAAACAATAAAAAAAGTAGGACAAAAAATGGAACAGAAAAATGCTACAAAAAAACAATACAACAAGGTGGGAAAGTGGGACAAAGAACCAAAAAAATGTGACAAAAAAGGGGGAAATATAAAGCAAGAAACCAAATAAAACTGAAGAAAAATTTTTTAAAAAAATTGGGAAAAGTGGGATAAAAAATTGGGACAATAAAAAGTTCTACGAAAAGCAAAAAAAAAGGTGGGAAAGGGTAAAAAACATCAAAAATGGGACAAAAAAAGGTGGGAAAGTAAAGCAAGAAACCAAATAAAACAAGTGAAAAACGGAAATATATTTGTCATAATTTTTCGAGACGGACGGACAAAACCGTTGTATTTTTTTTTGAAAACTCTAAAAATGGAGCACAAATCAAAACAAAGTGGGGTAAAGTTGGATAAATAAAAAGTAGGCAAAGAAAAGTGGGAAAATGAGGCTAAAAATAAAGACAAAAAACAAAAAATCGGAATGAAAAAAAATGGTGTCCAAAGTGAGGCTAGAAACGAATGGGACAAAAAAACAAATAAAGTGGGACAAAAACAAAAAAAAGGGGAAGAGGAAAGCTAGAAACCAAATAAAACTGAAGTAAAAAACAATCCAAAAGTAGGGAAAAATTGAATAAAAAAAAATGGCTAAAAACAAAAAAAATTGTAAGTAAAAAAACAAAAAAAAAGGGTAAGTAAGTCATATACCAAAAAAAAATGGACAAAAAACAAAAAAGCGGACGAAAAAAAATTGTGGAAATTGAGGTAAAAAACCAATGGGGCAAAAAACAAGAAACGTGCGGAAAATATGATAAAAGAAAAAAAAAAAAAGGGAAAGTGAGGCTAAAACAAAAAAAAATGGGGCAAAAAACAACAAAGTGGGGAAAAGTTGACAAAAACAAAAAAAAATTAGGTCAAAAACAAAAAAATAGTTACAAAAAACAAAATAAAAAGGTGGGAAAGTGGGGTAAAAAACAAAAAAACATGGAACACAAATGGGGAAAGTAAAGCAAGATATAAAATAAAAAAATGGAGCAAAAAGAAGTGGGGAAATGGGAACGAAATGAAAAAAAAAAATGGTACAATAAACGAAAAAAAGGGAGTAAAGCGAGGAGAACAAACAAAATCAAAATGAGACAAAAATGGAGGGAAAGTAAAGCAAGAATCCAAATAAAACTGGAAAACAATACAAAAGTGGGGAAAAATTGCATAAAAAAAAGTGGACAAAAACAAAAAAGGTAAGTAAAGAAAAAACCAATAGAAAAATGGACAAACAACAAAAAAGCGGGACGATAAAATATTGTGGAAAGTGAGGCAAAAAACTAAGGGGCAAAATAGGATAAATAAACGGTACAAAAAAACAGAAACAGGAGGGAAAAAAACTAAAAAAAATGAAGAAAAATGGGAACAAAATGGGACAAAAGAAATGCTACAAAAAACAAAAAAAGTGGGAAAAGTGAGCCAAAAACAAAAAAAATTGGACCAAACAAAAGGGGGAAAGTAAAGCAAGAAACCAAGTAAAACTGGAGTCAAAAACAAAACAAAAAATTGGATAAAAAAGTGGGGAAATCAAAAAAAAGGGGAAGGCAAAAACAAAAAAAATGGAGAAAGAACAAAAAAGCGGGACGAAAAAAATGGTGGAAAGTGAAGCAAAAAATCAATGGACCAAAATAAAAACAAAAGTGGGACAAAAAACGTGGGGAAAAGGATAAAAAAAACGGGACAAAACAAACGAAAAAGGAGGGGAAAGTGAGGCAAAAAACAAAAAAAGTGGAACAAAAAAAGGGGGAAAGTAAAGCAAGAAACCAACTAAAATTGAAGTAAAAAATAAATGAAAGTGGAGAAAAATTGAACAAAAAGGTATGCAAAAACAAAAAAAAATGGACAAAAGCAAAAAAGCGGAAGGAAAAAACAAAAATAAAAAAAAATAGACGAAAAAAATAGTCGAAAGTTAGGCAATAAATCAATGGGACTAAAAAACGAACAAAATGGGACTCAAACAAAAAACTTGTAGAAAGGTAGGGTAAAAAAACGGCACAAAAAAACAAAAAAAGGAGGGGAAAGTCAATCAAAAAACAAAAAAAAATGAGGCAAGAAACAAAACAAAAAATGGGGAGAAGCGAGGCAAACAAAAACAGACAGAATGGGGCAAAAACAAAAAAGGGAGAAAAAGTGAGGCAGAAAACACATAAAATGGGACAATAATCAAAAAAACAATAAGCGGGAAATAGTGGTTTAAAAAACTGGAAAGTGAAACAGAAAACAGAAAAAAAATGGGGAAAAGTGGGACTATACCTAAAATGGAGTTAAAAACAATAGTTGTAAAAAAGAAGGGATAAAGTAAAAAAATATCAGCTGGAAAAAGGAGACACAAATAATTACCAAGAGAAGAACTTAATTTTGCTGTTCCCTACATCTTTTAAGATACGACCAAAGAAATTAAAGCATTTCTTCTAGCAATTTGGTTGAAAATAAGTGTGCAGCCATTTTTTTCTTAGTCATATCTTTACTCCCAAAACAAAAATTTATCTTTTTTTCCTGAAGTTTGCATTTTTCGTTGCATGATTTTACATATACGTTAATAGCCAATTTGCTATGGTTAACTACCCTTTTTATAACGAAATGAATGATTATTAAAAGAAATTTAAAATTTACTCATTTGTGAAACTCTTTAGAGATGGCTTCAGGTCTTAATATATTTGTTGTTTAATTAGTAAAAGATATATCAGTAATAAGGATAAAAAATGGGTTATTATTGAGTGCCAAAAAACAAAAAAAAAAACAAAAAGGGACTACTGAGAAATAAATTTTGAAGTTATGCCTAAATAATAATAATAATAATAAATGTTCTTGATTTGTACTTAAAAAAAAAAGAAAGTGCATTGGTTTGAGTGAGATTTAGCCAAGTGCTATTTTTACACCTAACAATTCGAAAAACAAAATATATCAAATAATAAATAAATGAGAGAAAATATTAAAAAAATTAATTAACAATAAAAAAAAGGCGAAAAACTTGGTTCCAAGTAATGGAATCAATATGAGTGTGTGCCTTGAGTCTCTACTATAAACTTTTAAGAGATCTCTTAAAACTCTTAAAACTCGTAGCGGTAATTCAAAATTTTGAGGTTTTAGACAATTTAAGAGCCGATTGTAGAAGATGAATCAATGCTGACGAGTCTGTGGATTGATTTGCTTATATCCCTATTAAGTTTACTAAATGACTAAATAGAATCGATAAAACAAATACCGAACTCTGTTGTATTTACTGTCGAGTCGAATTTTGAAAAGAAGAAACTGTTCGTAAAAATAAATATCGAATCAGAAGGGGTATAGAGACGAGGGATTTATTTTGAATTTTAAAATACGAGCGAAATTAAACAATAGTTACTAACAGGGTGGACAAATATGGATTTAAACTAAAATTTTAAATTTGGATAAACTACACTTTATATTCACATAATTTTTATTTGTCATTTGGTTAGTTGTAATAGTATTTTGTTTTTTTGTCTCTCTTATTAAGAAATCTATTGATTTTTTCTTTATTTATGTTGTTGCTTATTTTCCAATCGGGATAAAATATCATTTATAATGTAATCATTTGTGGCTGAAGACGTGCAAAGTTGGTTTTTGGTCATTTTGGCTGGTATATGCCTTCTCATTTGCCTGTATTTTGTTATAACCCAACAGTGCGTTTCTTGTGTTTTTTTTTACAAAAGAATTACGGCCATTATTAAATTTTATATCTCTACAATATGCAAACCTCGTTTTATTAAGTGTTGTTCTTTTAACCATCTTCTAGACTTCTTCTTTACTTCTTAAAAAAAGTTTTATCAGACTCTAAAATTATGAGATAAGCTTTTGTCATTTCCTATGTATATTCATTGTGAAAATTGAATAATTTGAAACTGTAGAACAAATCTAAAGAGAAACAGATTCTGGAAAAGAAACCAGACAAGCGATTAATAATTAAAAGAGGGGAATGCGATAAATGATACTTTTCTCCATTATAACAAAATTACAGCGGTCGGTGACGTTGACTTCTCGAAATATTTCGAGAATTCTTATTCCGGCAAAGTGCCATTACTTTTATTCCAAGCTGACTCCGACCGCTCTGAAACTTTCTTAATATCATCACACTAAATGTGTGCTCAGCCGAAACTTCCCCAGAGTTAACTTGAGCATCATTTGTCAGTCTGTACAACATAAATCCGATACATGTTCCCGGTATCCCTAGCGGATAGCGGATCCCTAAGCTCGCGAAGATGACAGCTAAACTTCCCGGTTATAAAGAAAACCTCCAGCCCATAAAGACCAAATTCCAGCGGCCGACAAACTTTTCAGAAGCGAACTAACCTTCGCACTGGCGTAGCCAAAGTTTTGTTTCGTAGAAAAACCACAGGCCATACCCTTACTCACTTCAATTGAACTTCCAATTAACAAATTTTAATATAATGAAACAGCGATTGTACCTTTTTCTTAAAACTTTGAGTTTTTTTAGGTACAGAAGGTATAATAATAAAATTTTTAGAATTTTAAGACTAAGCAACGTATTTTTTTGCCTGCATTAAGTTATATTTTTTTAATAAGCTCTCTCTCATTCATGATATAATAATTATTCCACTGACGTTAATATTGTCTTAAATTATCTTTTAGATATTTCTCATTTTGTTATAAACTTAATATATTTCGGTAATTTTTTTTGCTTCGAACGATAAGTAGCTTTAGTTCCGCCACTGTACTTTGACAAAATAAGAAATGATGTAGAATACGAGACCGGACAAGTGGGGAACGGGATACCGATGATAGCTTTTGAAAGTTTTGTTAGAGCACATTAGACTGCGCCATTTTGGTTTCGTTGTTATCGAAAGGGTGGATGCTGAATGCATTCGATGGATTCGGTGTTCGGCGTGTCTAAAGTGGATATAAAGGCTAATCCGCGCAGATTTGCCCTACAACAGAATAAAAATATAAAGCGCAACGGAACAGAGTGCTTGATTTTTGTTTGCTGTACAGGAAGAAAAACATGTAAAGCTGGTGCAATAATGGATGTGTATATAACACCGAAAAATAAAGTTTTATGTGTTTGTTGTTCTTTTCCTATTTAGCATAGAAATGGTTGTAGAGTTATAAAAATTGAATTATCAGAATAGAGTAAACTCAATAAAATTACAGTTGAAGTACCAAAAATGAAAAACGTGACCTGACATAATTTTAAATGTTAATATAACTGATATGAAACACTATGTACAGATGTTCTATTCAAAAATAAAAAAAAATGTTAATTTTAATGCTTCCTGTCTCTTCTTCTTTACAGGTGTCTTCTGCTGCTTTGTTTTTTTCCTATTTTAGCCTATCTCTGTCTCAACTACTCTACTAGTTTCTCTTGCCTGCTCTTCCTTTTAATATTCTAATATCTACTACGTACGGATGACGTAAACGTAGTAATCAGGGGCGGATTCCCTAAGACGATATCTAAACTCATGAATGGTGAAAATAAGAAAAACTTCATGTAAAACCCTTTAAAACAGCACTCATTCATTTTACGAGGAAAATAAATTTGGAGGACCTTAAATCTCCTAGACTTTTCCAGCAAACTTTGTGTTTTGGAAAAAAGGCTAAATATCTAGATATGAGGCTAACCTGGAACCAACAGATTCAAAAAACCAAGATGATACTGATGTCACTAAAGAGGTACATTGGGAAAACATGGGGACTAAACCCGTCAGTCGTGCACTGGTTGTATACCGTAGTTGTGAGACCCATGATAATATATGGTGCAATAGTCTGGTGGCTCAAAACAAACCAAAGGCAGACAACTTTGGAGCTATCTAAAATCCAGAGGCTAGAATGTATCTGTGTAACCTGTGCAATGAAAAGTACACAATCAGTGGCCATCAAAACAATTCTTAACCTCACACCTATACACTTCATTGTCAAAACTGAGGCTGGAATTGGGGTATATCACCTACAGCTAAACAGAAGCTGGAACCCACTTCTTAATGGACATGCTGTAATCAGCAGCGTAATCGCAAACGCTATACTAACTGTGGGAAGCGATTACATGATGCCTATCAGATCTCTTGATAAACCCTTTAATATCGAGATTTATTGCAAAGGGAAATTCTGGAAAACACCCCAACATGAAATAGTTTAGTACAAAGATGGTTCCAAAACTGAAATATGAACCATCTCCTAGATGTGACTTCAGCCATTCTCTGACAGTACACACCACATTATTTCTAGCAGAGACATTCGCAATCGACCTCTGTAGGGAATACTGGAAAAAATATCCTTATCTCCTCTGCCAGCCAAGCTTCGATAAAAGTACTCAACAGTTCTCAAGTAAAATCCAAGCTTGTCCAAGAATGCTTAGAAAACATCAATGCCACAATTAAGATGACCCTTAGGTGGGTACCAAGACACAAAGGCATTGCACGAGAAGGATCGGCAATCAGATACATATGTCAAGAACCTGAATTGGTATAACTAGAGCTTCGATAAAAACTAAGCAGTAGGTTCACAAACAATATCTAAAATACTGGCAGACAATTCCGAAGCTTAAAGGCAGTAAGCTAATGGTAAAACAAACTTTACCAAAACTTACTGAAGAAATCCTGAAACTAAGCAGGATAATAACTGCTTTTATAACTGGAAATTCTAGCCTGAGAAAACACCTTCACACAAGTAGATCCTACATGCATATTGTGTGACGAGGAGGATGAAACAGTCACCCACGGAATATTCGAATGTGAGGCTCTGCGCTGTTGGAGATATAGACAGATAGAGCCAGAATTCCCTATCTCTTATTTCACCAGATGTAAAGCCAGAAGACCATATCTCTTATTTCACCAGATATAAAGCCAGAAGACCAAATCGCTTATTTCACCAGATATAGAGCCAAAAGACCCTATCTCTTATTTAACCAGGTGTGGCATGGTCAAAAAGCTCTTAAACCTTAACAGGTCACTATTTTTTTTTAAAGACTAACAGATGAACAGGATAATACAATAACCCGATGGCTGCAGTATTGGGGTACTCAACTTGGCTTGTTCATTAGTACATAAACCAACCAATCGTACTTGATTTCTTATTTACTTGCTGTCTGTACTGTCTCTTCTTGTATCAATTATTTTAGGGAGTGGATGAAGGTCCGTGAGTCGCGGATCTTTAACATATTTTATAAAGATCCGCACCTAACCTAACCTTTTATATTAAAAAAATATTTAATTTATTAAAAGAAGCCTTAACTATCTAAATCTAGCCTGTGTATTTAAAAAAAATATTTATTTTATTAAAAGAAGTCTTGACTATCTAAATCTAACCTGTCTATTAAAAAAAATTAAAGGGCTATGTGGGATTCGATCCCCGGACCATCTGCACCACTAGCCTATGTCCCGCTGCTACTAGAGCTCATGTTTAAATATGTTCAAACTTATTATTTAATCGAATCAAGTTTGACGCACCTCTTAATCATCTCAGGTGAACTCAAAATGGATATTTTCAGCTTTATATCGAAAATTTTTTTTTAGCTCGGAGGTGGGTTGTCAAAGTAAAAATGAGAAAAAATTAGAAAACAAAATAAAAAAATAAAAAAAAAACAGCACAATGGAAAAAATGAGGAAAAATGAAAAAAAATCGAAAAAAACAAAAAAATTTGAAAAAACAGAAAAAAAAACAAAAAAGTCAGAAAAATGAGTAAACAACGAGAAAAAAAATAGAACAATCAAAAAAATCAGAAACATCGGAAAAAATAAGAAAAAATAGAAAACATTTGAAAAATTGAGTGAAAAATCAGAAAACATTTGAAAAAAAAATAAAAAAATTGACAAAAACGCAACAAATGGTATAAAAGTTGTTAAAGGTCCGCAACTCCCATTATTTTATTTTCTTTTTTATATCAAATTATAACATTTTTTATCAACTAATATTCAAATATCCCATCAAATCCAAAATTGACAAATTTTTTCGTTTCTAAATTATTTTTCTTTAAATTTCCAGACATAAATCTAGCATTTGAATCAAGTTGAAATGTTCGTATTGATACAAATAAATATTTTACTACCATGCAGAAGAGACCCTTCACTGAGAACTGTACATACCAAAAATAATCAAAATATGTTTTCGTATTTAATTCCAAGTAATTTTCATAATTTGTTTAAAAATATTTCTAATTTTTAAATATAATTAATAATTTAAATTAGATATATATTTCTAACAGCCATATTACTAATACTTTATTTTTTTTCCGTATAGTTTAATAATTCTTTATCATAAAATAATAAGAAATTAATAAACCACAAAAGGTAAAAATCAATTATATTAAATGTAATTAAAGCCAAACAATGTCGAGTAACTTTCTAAGAATTAGCAATTAGATTCAAGGTGTTTCTAAAAAACGAGAAAATAACTTTAACTGTAGATTAGTTTTATTTTTTTTTTGTAAAAAATAAATTAAAGGTTTATTTTGATTGAAATATTAATAGTTAAGGAAAGTTTTTTTTTTTTATTATTTACTGCAAATTCAAGAATTTACAGAGTGATAAGTAAATGGCTTCGTTTTTTGTTGGATGACATAAGAGGTCTTTGGCCAGTGATATTTTAATCTTCTCTATTCCATAGGACCAATGGTACGATTTTCATCCTTAGTTTTGTTTTTGCAAGCTAAGGTCTGGATTACTTCATTGATGGGTGGAATTCAAAGATCGTTATATATTGTGTGTTTCAAAATTTTGAAAATGTTTGATAGAAATCTTTTTATCTTAAGTTCTTGGAATTTTTTATCACAATTCTTGAAAATTTTAAATTTTTCGATTGAAATTTTTGAAATTCTGGATGAACATTCTTAATCGAATTTTTAAAAATTTTTATTAAAATTCTTGATTATGTGAAATTTTTTAAAATTTTATATCAAAATTTTGGAAATTTTTGACAAAACCCTTGAAAGTTTTTTAATTATAATTTTGGATCAAAATTTTTGGAAATTTTTGATAGAAATCCATTTATCTAAGTTCTTGGAATTTTTTATCACAATTTTTTTGAATTGAATTTTTTAAATTTTTTCATAGAAATTCTTGATTTTTTTGAAATTTTGTATCAAAATTTTTGAAATTTTTGATAAAACCCTTGAAAGTTTTTTTTATTGTCATTTTGGATCAAATTTTTTTGAAATTTTTGATATCTTTTTATCTAGATTCTTGAAATTTTTGATCACCATTCAAGAGAACGAACGAACATTTTTAATTGAATTTTTTAAATCTTTTATCAAAATTCTTGATTTTTTTGAAATTTTATATCCAAATTTTGGAAACCCTTGAAATTTTTTTTGTAATTTTGGATCAAAATTTTTGATAGAAATCTTTTTATCTAGATTCTTCAAATTTTTTATCACCATTCAAGAAAATTTTAAATTTTTCGATTGAAATTTTTGAAATTCTGAACGAACATTTTTAATTGAATTTTTTAAATCTTTTATCAAAATTCTTGATTTTTTTGAAATTTTATATCCAAATTTTGGAAATCCTTGAAATTTTTTTTGTAATTTTGGATCAAAATTTTTGATGGAAATCTTTTTATCTAGATTCTTGAAATTTTTGATCACCATTCAAAAAAATTTTAAATTTTTCGATTGAACTTTTTGAAATTCTGAAGGAACATTTTTGAATTGAATTTTGTAAATCTTTTATCCAAAATTCTCGATCTTTTTGAAATTTTATATCCAAATTTTGGAAACCCTTGAAATTTGTTTTGTAATTTTGGATCAAAATTTTTGATAGAAATCTTTTTATCTAGATTCTTGAAATTTTTGATCACAATTCTTGGAAATTTGAAATTTTTCGTTTGGCATTTTTGAAATTCTGGATTAACTTTTTTGAATTGAAGTTTTTAAAATTATTCATAAAAATTTTTGATTTTTTGAAAACTTTTGAAATTTTATATCAAAAATTTTGAAATTTTTAATTAAAAAATCCTTTAAATTTTTGATAGAAATCTTTTTATCTAAGTTCTTCGAATTTTTTATCACAATTCTTGAAAATTTTAAATTTTTCTTTTGAAATTTTTTGAAATTCTGGATTGACATTTTTGAATTTAAGTTTTTAAAATTTTTCATAAAAATTCTAGGTTTTTGAAATTTTATATCAAAAATTTTGTTAATTAAAAAATCCTTTAAATTTTTGATAGAAATGTTTTTATCCAAGTTCTTGGAATTTTTTATCACAATTCTTGAAAATATAAAAATTTTTCGATTGAAATTTTTGAAATTCTGGACGAACATTTTTTAATTGAATTTTTTTAATTTTTTTTATCAAAATTCTTGATTTTTTGAAATTTTATATCAAAATTTTGGAAATTTTTGATAAAACCCTTGAAAGTTTTTTTTATTGTAATTTTGGATCAACCTTTTTGGAAATTTTTGATAGAAATCTTTTTATCTAGGTTCTTGAAATTTTTTATCACAATTCATGAAAATTTAAAAATTTTCATTTGAAATTTTTAAAATTCCGGATTAACATTGTTGAATTGAAGTTTTTAAAATTTGTCATAGAAATTCTTGATTTTTTTGAAATTTTATATCAAAATTTTGGAAATTTTTAAATAAAAAATCCTTTAAGTATTTTTATTGTAATTTTGGATCAAAATTTTGGAAATTTTTGATAGAAATCTTTTTATCTTAAGTTCTTAAATTTTTTTATCATAATTCTGGAAAATTTTAAATTTTCCGAATCAAATTTTTGAAATTCTTGATGAACATTTTTGAATTGAATTTTTACCATTTTTTATCAACTCTTCATTTTTTGAAATATATCAAAATTTTCGAAATTTTTGAAAAAGTTTAAAAGGTTTTTTAATGTAATTTTGGATCAAAATTTTTGGAATTTTTTGATAGAAATCTTTTTATCTAAATTCTTAAACTTATTTATCATAATTATTGAAAATTTTAAATTTTTCATTTTGAAATTTTTGAATTTCTGGATTAATATTTTTTATATTTTTCATCACAATTCTTGATTTTTTAAAACTTTATATAATACTTTTGGAAATTTTTTATTAAAATCTTTAAATAGAAATGTTTTTATCTAAATATTTGAATTTTTTATCACAATTCTTGAAAATTTTATTGAAATTTTTGGATTGGGCATTAAATCCGCAAGTTGGGTTTAGAATTTGCGAACGTAGTTTTAAATTTTTTTGAAAAAATACTTTTTAATAAGTATGTATTTATTTTAATACAAAAATTTTTATCTTTTTTTTTAACTAATGCCATGCACTAGCATTGCTTTATATGCACGCCAATGCCTCAGAAAAATATAAAAAACAAATATATTTTACTAAACTTTTATATTAATGAATATAAATGAAAATTTCCACATAATGGTTGGTCTTAACAGAACCCCCTTGATCCAGTTTCCAAATTTAAATTAAAATGCTCCGGCTCACCTTGATTAAAGCTACTCTAATGGCATAAAACTCTAAGCACGAACTCGTCACCGAAAACACATCGCAGCCAATAAAAATTCTAGTGAAAAATCCAATTTAATCCGCATGGAATTTATTCCGGGTGTGCGACACATAGTTTCGCGAAAAAGCGCGCCCGGCTCGCTCTCCTCTATGATGTATGAGTCCACATCAATCCTGTTTCTCACCTCCCTAACGACCCAAAACACCCCGGGACTTCGGGAAAACTTATTTAACTCGCACTTGGAAGACCCTTGTTGATGGATCGCTCCGCCAAATATCACACGCAGCTAAAATCGAAAAAGTTACGCTTCAAGTCTTACCCGCATTAAAATAAAAATGGAATGAATAGAAATATCTGCCGTTAAATATTTCATTTAATTTAAATTAATTTTTTTAAATCTTACATTTCACAATTTTTTTTGTTCTAAATAAAAATATACACAAACAGATAATTAGACAGGTTTAATTGTCTGTTTTACAAAATTTAGAAAAAAATAATTAAAATAGTTTTTTCTGATTTTTCCGGTATTTTCGATTTCCTACCAAACCGCCGCCTACCGAGACCTAAACATCAATAAAAATATTTTACTTCAAAAATATTAAATTAAATTTAGATTGAAATTCGATGAACATTAAATCAAAGCAACCACTACGTGTCCTCTAGCGAGTGCTACTAGTGTAGCCATCGAGCGCCTTTCTCCCAAGCATTTTATTTTTCATTACATTATATTACGTTTTTCCAAGAACAGAAGTTTTACTTTATAAATAAGAATAAATATTATAAATAAAGTTGAAGTTAGAAGGCGACGAAGTCGAAAATGTAATAAAAGCAGGTGAGACAGAAAAGATTAGAAAAACTAAAGATTAGTTTTTCTCAAAATTGTATTTCTCTCTCAATGGTGGACAAATTAATTTTAGTTGGAAATAAGATGACTGAAATTTTTCAATTGAAATTTTTAAAATTTTAGATCAAAATCTTTGAAACTATTTGGTTAAGTTTTTTTAATTTTTGAAATAGATTTAATGTTTTTGAAATTTTTGAATTTTAAATTTTTTTAATTGAAATATTGGATCAAAGTTTTTTGATTTTTTAAATTTTTTCACCAAATTCTTGAACTTTCGAAATTTTAGATCGATCAACATTTTTCAATTTTTTTGGATTGCAATTTTTTGAGTTTTGAAATTTTTACCGTTTAGATCCAAATTTTTGGATTTTTAAAATTTATCGCCAAAATTTTTGAAATCTTGGATCAACATTTTTGAAATTTTTTGACAGAAATTTTTGAATTGAAATTTTGAATCAAAATTAAAAATTTTAATCCAAATCCTTAAAAGTTTTGAAATTTTGGACCAAATTTTTATATTTTTAATAGAAGTTTTTAAAATATTTCATAAAAATTCTTGAATTTTTTTATCACACTTCTTGAAAATTTTTAATTTTTCAATTAAAATTTTTTAAATTTCGAATCAAAATTGTTGAAATTTTTCGATTAAAATTCTTCAAAATTTTTGAAATAACCAAATAATTTTATTTTAAGTGTAAATTTTTCATTTCATATTTTTATTTCTCTCCCAAAGGTGGACAATTTTTTTAAATTTTGGATCAGAATCTTTGAAAATATTTAGTTGAAATTTGTTTAATTTGTCGGGAAAATTCTTGAAACTTTTTAATTTTTTGAAATTTTGAATTAAAATTTTTGAAATTTTTTCATTGAAATTTTGGATTAAAATTATTGAAATTTTTTAACAAAATTCTTGAAACTTGAATCAAAATTCTTGACATTTTTAATCAATATCCTTGAGTTTTGAAATTTTTGAAATTTTGTATCAAAATTTTGAAATTTTCAAAATTTCTCATCAAAATTCTTGAAATTTTTTAAATCTTGGATCAACATTTTTGAAATTTTTGAATAGAAATTTTTGAATTGAAATTTTTGAAATTATTAATCAAAATTCTTGAAAGTTTGGACCAAATTTTTATATTTTTGATGGACATTTTTCATCAAAATTTTTATCACAAATATCGAAATTTTTAAATTTTTTGACTAAAATTTTTGAAATTTTTCATCAAAATTCTTTTGTTTGAAGTAACCGAAATTTATTTGTATTTAATTGAAAATTCTTTTCTTATATTTGTATTTCTCTCTCAATGGTGGACAAATTAATTTCAGTTGGAAAATAAGATAAATGAAATTCTAAAATTTTTTATTAGTAAATATTTAAGTAGTTCAAATTTTTTTAATTTGTCATCAAAATTCTTGAAATTTTTGAAATTTTGGATCAACATTTTTGAAATTTTAGATCGAAATCCTTGAAAGTCTTGAACTTTTTTGAAAATTTCGGATCAAAATTTTTGAGATTTTTTTAAAATTTTCTGGAAATATGAAATTTTGGATCAACATTTTTGAAATTTTTTAACTGAAATTTTTTTAATTTGTCAAGAAATTTTGGATAAACATTTTTGAAATTTTATATCAAATTTTTTAAATTTTGTATCAAATTTTTTTAAATTTTGGATCATAATTCTTGAAATTTTTAATTAAAATCTTTTGAGTTTCAACATTTTTTGACGTTTTGGATCAAAATTTTTGAGATTTTTGTGATCAAAATTTTTCAAAGTATATTTGGATCATTTTTAAAATTTTTAATTTTCTAGATTAAAATTTTTGATCAAAATTCCTAAAATTTTTGAAATTTTGGTTAAAATTCCTAAAAATTTTGTAATTTTGGATAAAAATTTTATATATTTTTTAGAAATTTTTCATCAGATCGAAATTTTTAAAATTTTTAAGATTTGTCCTCAAAATTATTGGATTATTCTTTTTGAATCAATTTTTTTAAATTTTGGATTAAAATTCTTGGAATTTTTATCATTAAAAGTTTCAAAATTTTTGGAAGTTTTGGATCAAAATTTTATATTTTTATAGAATTTTTTTAAATTTTTCATCAAAATGCTTGAAATTTTTGACTTCAATTCTTGCAATAACCGAAATTTATTTGTATTTTAACCCATAGTCCTCCAGGCACGGATCCAGGCGCGGATCCAGGCGCTTGATTTGGGAGGGGTCGATTTTGGGTCATTTGTGAGTACCCCTCCAGGAAAATTGTAATGCACATGCGTAACAGTGTTGACTACAAAAAGTGTTATATAGTTGTAAAAAGGGCGCCATTTAATGAGTTTATTATTTTTTATTTTGTGAAGTTTTTTATGAATTTGGAGGGTGAGATCGCCCCACCGCCTCCCTTAAATATGTGATTATTTTCCTTTTTCTTGCTTTACATTGATAAATTAATTTTAGTTGAAAACATTATTTCTTATAAAATTTTAGTTAATTATATATTTATTTATTTATATTTTTCATTTCAGGGTCGATGTAATAGAGAGAAGCCCCCATGCAAATATTTCCATCCTCCTCAACACCTCAAGGATCAACTGTTAATCAACGGAAGGAATCATTTAGCTCTTAAGAACGCTCTTATGCAACAAATGGGTCTATCACCTGGTCAAGCTTTAGTTCCTGGACAAGTTCAAGCAGTCGTGAGTACAATTTTTATTTTTTAAGTGCTTGGTTTCGTTTTTTGGTTTTATTAATAGCAAAGAAAAATTATTGAGGAAAAAAATTTAATAAATAAATAATAAAGCTAGCCTATTTAAAAAAATTATAAATTGTATAAAATTAATTATTGCAATTATTTTTGGTATTTTATTCCTGTAATTGTAATAAATAAAAACCTTTTAGAAATTCGATCTAAATATTTTATAATCTCGATTATATCAATTTTATTAACTGTTTTTTTTCGCTATTTTTAGATACGGTATAAATAGATAGAACTCTGAAATCTTTAAAATAAAACGTTTTTCTATCTAAATAATCACGAGCTGACTTTCTGTTAAAATGAATAAATCTGTATTATTTTTCCTCGATTATTTTTCTAAAAAAAATATTTGCACGGTTAATTTAGTGATATAAATTTTTTTTAATAACGTTTTATTTTTAAAGCCAAATATGCTGCATGAGCGATTGCCGGCCTTGTTTACAATTAATTAATTTTTTTTATTTAGTTATTATTTTTTGGTGTTGGTACTAATTTTGGTTCTGTTATTTGAGGTGGATGCGCCAATAGACTGCCTTCCCTTGACCTTCTTCCCCAACCTGTCTATGACAATCGAAGAGCAGTATGCACTTATGGTAAAAATAACCCTCTAATCCTTGCTTCGCTGCTTTTACTTTTGGCTATTAGTTTGTTTTTATTATAATGTTTGTTGAAATACAGTTGTTAAACCAAATATAATCTTCAACAAAACTTTTGTTAAAATCAAAAAATATTTTTTAAACAAATCTTCTAAAACAATTAGAAATATATCAAATAATTGTTTATAATAAATAACTTAATATTTAATTTGAAACATAAAATAGTTTAAATTAATTAACCAATTTGTTGCAATTTTAAAAATTGTTACATGTTTAGATTAATAAATTTTTGATCATAATTCTTGAAATTTTGTATCAACATTCTTGAAATTTTTGGATTGAAATTTTGGCAAATTTTTGAAATTTTGGATTAAAATTATTGAAATTTTTAATCAATTTCCTTAAGTTTTTATATTTTTTGATTGATATTTTGGATCAAAATTTTGATAATTTTAAAATTTGTCATAAAAATTCTTGAATATTTGGATTAATTTTTTTTAAATTCTGGATCAAAATTCTTGAAATTTCTGACATTTTGGATCAAAATTTTGAGATTTTTAAAATTCGTCTTCGAAATGCTTGAAATTTTGTATATCAACATTTTTGAAATTTTAGGATCGAAATTTTGAATCATATTTTTGAAATTTTGGATTAAAATTCTTGAAACTTTTAATAAATTTCCTTAAGTTTTGAAATTTTTTGATTGACATTTTGGATCAAAATTTTGATGTTTTTAAAATTCGTCATAAAAATTCTTGAATTTTTTGGATTAAAATTTTGTTAAATTTTGGATCATAATGAAATTTCTGACATTTTGGATCAAAATTTGTAGATTTTTAAAATTTGTCTTCGAAATGCTTGAAATTTTGTATATTAACATTTTTTAAATTTTTTGATTGAAATTTTCGACATTTTTAATAAAAATTTTGAGATTTTTAAAATTTGCAACCAAATCCATGGAATTTTTGAAATCTTGGATCAACATTTTTTAAATTTTTTTGATTGATATTTTGGATCAAAATTCATTTAATTAAAATCCTTAAGTTTTGAAATATTGGATCAAAATTTTATATTTTTTATAATAAAATTTATAATTTTTCATCAAAATGCTTAAATAAATAGTTTAAATTAATTGTTGCAATTTGAAAATTTGTTACATGTTTAGATTAATAAATTTTTAAAATTTTGAATCAAAATTCTTGATACTTTTCAAAATGCTGTCTTAAAAGTCTTGAAATTTTTGGGATTGAAGTTTTGTTAAATTTTGGATCAAAATTCTTGAAATTTTTAATCAAAATCCTTGAGTTTTGAAATTTTTAGATTGAAATTTTTGAATAAAAATTTTGAGTTTTTTGAAATTCGTCTTCAAAAATCTTGATGTTTTGAAATTTTTGGATCAAATTTTTGAAATTTGGATCAAATTTTAGGAATTTTTGATTCAAATTTTTGAAATTTTAAATCAAAATTCTGGTTTTGAAGTTTTTTGATTGAAATTTGAAAGTTTTTGAATAAAAATTTTGAATTTTTTAAAATTTCTCTTCAAAATTCTTGAAATTTGAAAGTTTTTGAATAAAAATTTTGAATTTTTTAAAATTTCTCTTCAAAATTCTTGAAATTTTGTTCTTCAAAATTCTTGAAATTTTGTATCAACAGTTTTGAAATTTTTGGATCAAATTTTTGAAATTTGGATTAAATTTTAGGAATTTTTGATTCAAATTCTTGAAATTTTAAATCAAAATTCTGGTCTTGAATTTTTTGATCCAAATTTTGGATATATTGGATAACAATTTTAAGATTTTTAATATTTTGTCTGGAATTTTTGAAATCTTGGATCAACATTTTTTAAATTTTTGGATTGAAATTTTTTATTTTTTGATTGAAATTTTAGATGAAAATTATTTAATCAAAATTCTTAAGTGAAATTTTTTAAATATTGGTTCAATATATTATATTTTATTAAAATTAAAAAAATAAGTTTGTTAATTGAAACAAACATTATTTTGGTTTAACAAATCAGTTTACTGTAATTACTAAATCTAATAAAATAATTTTTATTCTTTTTAATCGAATAAAAACTATAATTTTTATTATTTAAATAAATAGGTACCTTGAAAAATAGAAAATTAATTGTTTGTTTATTGATTTTAAAAATTGTTTCAAAAAATTAGTTTTTTATTACGATAATCCTTTTTTTTAAATAAATTCAACAAACATTACATTAAGTACTAATTTTTTACCATAAACTGTACTTTTAACTTTTTTAGACATGGTTTTACAAAAATTAGAGCTTGCAAGCCTTAAAATGACGTCAAAAACTTTTAAATTCATACATAACACACTTTATATATTTGACTCGTCTGTTTCCAAATTTACTAATCAATTTTTTTAAAAAATAAAAAAAAATCTATTACAAATTTCATATGAGAAGTAAATTTATAAAAGTGTGTTTTCAGAATTATTTGTTATTTAATGCATTTTTAATTTAAAGTTTATACCGTCATTTTGACTGCTATATGAAAAATCCAGTTGCCTCATCCTTTATGAGTATTTATTCTGCCCATAAGGATGAGGCGTTTTGTTCACAAATAATAATGTTATTTTTTTTTCTCATTTATTTTTAGGCCGCCAATCCCTACCTCACAGGTATGCCACAAGTGGGGAGCACGTACAGTCCGTACTTCGCTCCTGGACCCATAATGCCCACGATAATGGGTCCGGATCCGACGGGAGTCGGTTCTCCTTTGGGAGTGGTACCTCAGACTGTGGTAACACAACAAAAGATGCCTCGCTCCGATAGATTAGAGGTAATGAATCCGTTTTTGATCCCGGTACCAATGACCTATTTCATCGATTTTTTATAAAAAAAAAAATTCTTATGTAGGGTGTTTTGAAAAGAGTGCCAATTTGGACTGCTGGATTTTAGGAATTGAATCATTTCACATTTCTTAGTTATATTTTTTTAGAAGTTATTATTAAAATTACTCATTTGGTTTAAAGTAAAAATTTAAATTATTTTTTATTT
The DNA here is from genome assembly GCA_963243735.1 of Neocrepidodera transversa. Lineage (NCBI taxonomy): Eukaryota > Metazoa > Arthropoda > Insecta > Coleoptera > Chrysomelidae > Neocrepidodera > Neocrepidodera transversa. The sequence continues at coordinate 18,031,618 of OY725343.1, forward strand.
CAGTTACTTTGTTATGACCTCAATAAGGTTAGAGCTTATAAGAAACTATAATGCCTGTAGATTTCGAATTTTACTATTTTCCAGTGTTGTCTCAAATAGCGCTTTTTTTAATTATTATAATGATGGGAACTGTATCGGAAAATGCATTTTAACTATTATTTCCTTATCGTTAATTGCTTTGTTTTTAATTTATTTCTTCTTTATTCTAGTTATTTTATTTCACTAGTTGTTAAAATTACTAAATCTTAGATTAGATCACTAATGTTACATTTATTTAATTCTTAATATACTTTTTTGTTTAGCATTTCAAATCATTCTTTTTATTTTATTTTATTTCTTTTTTTCTTTATTTTATTTTCGCAGGTTATTGGGTTTAATATAGCTTGGAACTAGCTAGTTCTGAGGTAAATAACAAAAAAAAAACACTAACACTTTCACACACAATCTGTGCTCACCCAGCAATAAAAATAGATGTAGTTTTTTCCCGTGTGTATATATATTGTTTTGTTCCCAAAAACCTTTACACACAAACAGGTGGAGCAAAATATTTAACAGGTGAATTTATAGTATTTACAAATTAAATCTGATTACAAAATGAACAAACAATAAATTACTAAAATTAAATTTTCTTTTTTGCACCTCAGTGACTAAAACATGCATTTTACTCCTTCATTTTGGGGACTAAAGTACCACTTTTACTTCCTTGGGATTAAAATATTTCCCAGGAATTAAAAAAAATCGTTCGAATAACAAAACCAATACAAACCATAGCAATAGACTCGGGGATATTATAATAAGACCTCGTTTACTTTTTTTATCTTTTTTTTTTCAATAACAGAAACATTAAGTAATCGATTAAGTTATCGTTATGAAGTAATATTTAGTGTTTTTTTCCACATAATTGTCGTAGTCGTTGAGGTGCAAAAAATAACATATGTACCACGTGACTAAAGTGCTACTTTTAATCACTCTCGGGATTAAAAGTAGCACTTTAGTCCCTTGGTACATAATATGCTATTAAGTTTAGTAATATTTTTATTTAAATAATAATTTGCTAGATTGCAAAGAATGTATTGGCATATTATAATATAAAAAATGAGTTTTGATTCTCACCATTAAAAAAAAATGAGAAGAAATAAAATGTTCACGACTTAAAATAAAATATACCGGGACATTAAATTTTTGGAATAAAAAAAATTATGCAGTTTTTCATAACGACATAAACAAGTTTATACATTTAAGAAAATTAAGTGTGTCATCCTGTATACTAAATTATAGAATAAAAAAAACTGGCATCTTGGAAAATAACTTGTAGTAGTAAAAAATCATTTTTATTATTTTAGTGTTAAAAATACAGAGTGTTTGAGTACATATAAAAAATGTCTCCATTTTCTAAATAACACGTCTATTATTAGTGGAATTTAAATTTTAAATTATGAGAAACTTATTTATTAAGGGTTTTTCGACAAAAAGTTATTCTTTGTAATAGTTTGTGTATCCCCCAAAACCAAAAATGAACCACGAAAATATAATAAAGTACACGTAATATACGAGGAGACTTCAAAAATTTGATTTTGAGACAAGTATAAAGTACATTTATTTTCAAATTTTATTTAGAAAAGTTGTTCAGAATTAAAAAATACATCTAGATTTAAAGTCATGACCATCTAAGTGATGTTTTATTTTTTGATCCAGTTTTTTAAAAAGGGGATTACGAAAATAATTTGCTAAAACGATAAATAATAGACAACATCCTGTATACGACGGTTTATTTAAAAAGCCTGTAATATTACAAATTTCAGAACTATTGTATTAACCACCGTCAATTTTTTTGAAAGTAAAGTTTTTGGTGCAGTTATTTTTATTTTTTGTTAACACCGAAAATTGCTCAAAATTATACAGTATTCTAACAATCAAGGACATGACTTTAAATCTAGATGTATTTTTTAATGTTGATCAATTATTCTAAATAACATTTCCTGATATTTCTCATAATAAGGGTACTTTACTTTTATCTTAAAATCAAATTTTTAAACGGTCCTCGTATATTACGTATGTTTTACTATATTTTTTCTGGAGACTCAGGAACTTTTACCAAGTATACTTTTTTTTCGAAAAACCCTTAATAAATAAGTTTCGCATATGGTGCATACTTTGGGGATGACACTATATATTGAGACACCCTATATATTTCAAAAAATGTGATATTTTTATAACTTTTTTTGTGTATCTCTTAATGGAGATTTTGAAGTTAGTCAGATGTTAGGGACACTTTTCATATATTTATACAGTGTGCCCACTTTAGTTAGCAGCATATGCAAAACTTTTATATTATCAACTTTATGGAAAAAATTATTCTTTATAAAAAGTTCTGCATTGTCTAAAACCTAAAATACAACTATCAGATGTAAAATTTTTTTTAGTCGTATACAATTTGTGTCGAAAAATAAAATGTATATTTCACATTCATAAATCACATTTTTTTACACACCTCGTATACAACTAAAAAATTTTTAGAACTAATGTATTAGAGGTTTCAAACCATGTGGAATTTTTTATGAAAAATACATTTTTTCCTTAATATTCATAATAAAAATTTCTCCATATGTTCTGAACTTAACTGGACGAACAGTATATACAGGGCGACGAAAATTTAATGAAACAAAATTTTGTTAAATGGGATAAAACATTTTAGGGAAAACCAAAATTGACAATTTTTAAAACAAATATTTCGTTTTTAAAATGCCAGTCTTAACTATTTTTTTAAAATACCTACCTGTATTTTTTATTATTTTCTGTTTTCTATTTTATTTATCCACTTAATTATTTTATCAGGTTTTAATAATGATCTGTAATTTATTAATTTTTCTCTTAAGTGCGGTTCTGTTACATTTTTACTGTAAATGTTTATAAATATTTTTAAATAAAAATAGGTAAGTTGGTTAACAAACATTCAAGGAAAAAATTAACAGGGTCGCACCTACATAAAATCTTAAAGTACAGTTCATTGTCAAAACATAAAAAACTAATTGATTTACATGTTTGGATAGAAAAAAAATGGTGTTTTCAAATATAAAATAAGTGTAGGTCTGTATTAAAAAAAGCTGAGGGTGACCCTGCAAAATTAGATATTGAACATTTACTAAAAAAAGTTTTTTTTAGTTTTAAAATTACCTTGTTAAATAAAATATATACGGAAATCAACAATTTTGGTTTTCAAAAACCGGACCTAATATTTTAATTTTGAAAAATCTATTAATTCGTATTAAAAATACGCATCATTTTTCTTATTTAACCAATTTTATATCTACAACGATTTACGAAATCCCAATAGTTTTGAAATAATTTTTCACCACTCTGTATATATTCTAGTTAATTATTGGTGATAACAAATAATTATACAGGGTGACCCATGGGTGTGCGTGCGCATTCTCCATAACGTTTTTTTATCCAAGCTATCGACTTGATTGTTTTTTTTAACGAAAAGACCGACAATGAGGCACATTCTAAAATTATTTTTATTTATATACAGGATGTCCCAAAATAAGATACACAACTAATTTCCGTTTTTTTTTTATGACAATCCCCCATTTTTGTTACATTTTTGGATTCGATATTAAATTGTTGATATATCGCACCCGGATTTCGTAGACTTATCTGCAATAGTTTTTGTTTTATATCAATTTATATGTCAAAATAACGTCGTGCAGAGACCAACAGAATAATTCATAACTTCATAACAATTCAAGATAACTTAACCAACTTTTTTTGCAGTAAATTCCTTAAGCTTTAGTGTATTTTTTAATAGCTTTTTATCGATATGTTGTGTATCTTATTTTGTAAATAAATAAAAATAATTTTAGAATGTGCCTCAGTATCGGACGTATCGTTTAAAAAACAACGATCAAGTCGATAGCTTGGATATAAAAAGTGTTATGGAGCAAGCACGCACCCCTGGGTCACCCTGTATGTCCAAAAGGTTATCCATAATCTCAAATGTGGTCCACCAATGAAGAAATAATCAAAGTCTAGTACCACAATTATATTTTAAACAATTTAAGTTGGAAGTGAAACTGGCAACTAGTTTCGGCATAAAAATACCATCATCAGACCATAGATCAGACTTTTCAATTGTTAAAATCGAATACATTAAATAAAAATAAAAATATTAATATGTGCGCACTTAAAAGGAAATTTAAGGGATTGGTACTGGAAAACCGGGACATTATCGTGTGATTTCTCTATCTTTTATTTGCTATTAAAATAATGTCCTTGTTTTCGAGTACCACTCCCTTAAATTTCCTTTTAAGTACGCACATATTAAAATATTTATTTTTATTTAATGTAACAATTTAAAAGTGTAATCTATGGCCTGTATGTCGAAACCAGTTGCCAGTTACACTTCCAATTTAAAGTGTATAAAATATAATTGTGGTACTAAACATTGATTTTTATTTATTCAAATAAATATATAATATAATTTTCGTCTCTACTTGATTTCATTTAGATATTAACTGAATAGTATTAATGTTACAAAAATATCAGCTTTAATTTAAGATATTTTTAAATTTATTAGTAACTAATAAATTGTAATATCGATTTTAATTTAGTGCCATTTTTTGATTTGTAAATGCTATGAATTCAATTCAAAATTAAATACTTTGCGCCTACCTTTTTATAGTACTTATAGCTGTAAATACAGTTAAAACCTTAGTTTCGTTTATTATGATTATTATTATTATTATTATTATTATTATTATACCTTCTTCGAGCACTTGTAACTTTCTATCGATATGACTTTGACTGCACGGTGTGCTCTTTATATATACCTACCCCCTAAAAGGTCGATTTACACACATACTAGTGATTCGCTAATATATTTCTACAAGGCTCTATACTAGGGCTGTTTAAAAAAACCAATCAAGTATAATAATTTTTACAAAAAAAAATAGGCGCAACATTTTTTTTTGTTTCTGTTGTTTTAAAATTAATCTAAATTGAGAAAATTTCAGGAATAATACAGATTCTAAAATTTGTAAAATAAAGAAAAATTAAGGAGTCATCATTCAGTTTACTAAATAAAAGTAAAATTTGAGTTACTCAAAATTTTATCCATTCAATATTTTTGCCATATTTTTCCAGTTTATTATTTATTTTCCTTTTAGGTTTACGCTTTTTGTTTATTTATCTTCGGTTATCTTTCGAAGAATAAAACGGTACTAGTAGGTTTTATACTTCTAAGTATTCTTGTTCTGTACAATTAATATTCTATTCTGATGCAGATGTTTATAGATAAGCTTCATAGTTCTCGTACATCTGCCAGGTTGACATTAATCAAAATCCCTCCCTTTTTCCTTATCATACGTCAGAGTACTGGCTCCGACGTTGCCATGTGTACAAACCCCCTTTCTTAGTTTGGTTTCACCTTAGATCATATATGCTGCGCTAGATACGGCATCATGTAGTATTTGTTTGGTAGTAGAGAAGTGGTAATGATGACAGTCGGGTACTGATTTGTCATTAGTCAAACTACGTCGATACTGATTTCTTATAGGTCAAATTATGTCGAAATTTGAAAACGACCAATCACTGACTGAGTACGCTAGACTCCCCCGGATCTAGCGTATCATTAGATAAGTAGCTTTTGTGCCCTAATCTATTTCTGTTAGAAAATCTTTGAATTTCTTTGGCATTAATGTCGCTCTAGTACTACATCTCAATGGTAATTCGCATCAGCTTTTATTAGCAAAGTCCTTACCTTATCGTGTGTGTTTAGTAATCCGTTTGTTACTTTGTCCCAAAGATTCTGTAGATTGGATTGATAAATCTGCTGAAGTTTATGGTACTCGGATTTGATTTGGTCTATATTGTTTAATAGGTTCCATGTGTTCAGTTCGGTTGATTGAATCGATTTGGTTGTTAGTTTCTAGATTTTTATCTACGAGAGTATTGTCATAGTTTATACTTTCATTATTTATCAACTGTAAGTTTCTCTGGATATTTCTTCTTTTACCTTCCCAACTATAACGCTTACCTCTATCGCGCTTCCTTTGTTCTCCTATGATACTCTTATCCGTCTGTTCCTCTTCTTCTTTTTGTTGTCTCATGTGTATCTGATATGCGTGCCTCTTCCGCAGTCTCTTGTCTTCTAGTCTGAAATGGTATGTTGTTATTTTGATCTTATTTTCGATTATTGCTTTTGTCTCTTGTTAGGGTTACTATAAATAGGTACTGCTACATTTCCCTCTCATTAAATTCTCTCCTTTTGCCCCTGCAATTCTTGCCTTCTTGATTTTTTTATATTTCTTTTGTCGTTTTCCTCACTTTCTTTTTGTTTTCTAATTCTTTTAGTATGTTTGACCTATTCCTGATTTATCTATTATTCATTTGCTTGGCCGGAGTTCCTTTACCTCCGACTATCACGTCTCATTTGTTTTGCTATGCTGCTGTGATTTGTCTGTTCCGACTCTTCTGCTTGTTGTTTCATATATATCTGATTTGCGTGCCTATTTCACAGTCTCTTGTCTTCTAGTCTGTTAGTGGTACGTTGTTCTTCTAATCTTCTTTTCGATTATTGCTTTTGTCCACTGTCTCTTGTTAGGGTTACTATAAAAAGTTACTGCTACATTTCACCCTCATTAAATTCTCTCCTCTAGCCCTAAAATTCTTGACTTGGGCATCTTGATTATTTTTTTATATTTCTTTTGTCGTTTTCCTTCCATTCGCTTTGGTTTTCTAATTATTCTTTTAGTATGATTGTCCTTTTCGTGCTTTATCTATTAATCATTGGCTTGGCTGGAGTTCCTTTATCTCCGACCATCACGTCTTATTTGTGCTCCTATGTTACCCTGATCCATCTGTTCCTACTCTTCTTCTTCTTGTTGTATCATATGTATCTGATTTGTGTGTCTCTTCTGCAGTCTCTTGTCTAGTCTGCAGAGGTATTATGTTCTTTTAGTATGTTTGCGCTATTCCTGATTTATCCATTAATCATGTGGGTGGCTGGAGTTATTTTACCTCCGACTATCACGTCTCCTTTGTTCTTCTATGCTACTCTGATCCGTCTGTTCCTACTCTTCTTCTTGTTGTCTTATATGTATGTGATTTGCGTACCTCTTCCACAGTCTCTTGTCTTCTAGTCTGCAGAGGTATGTTGTTATTTTGATCTTCTTTTCGATTATTGCTTTTGTCCACTGTCTCTTGTCAGGGTTACTATATACAATTATTGCTACATTTCCCTCTCATTAAATTATCTCCTCTTGTCCCTGAAATTCTTGACTTGCCTTAATTGGACTTCTTGATTATTTTTTTATATCTTTTGTCGTTTCCTCCCATTCTTTTTGGTTTTCTAATTCTTTTTTTAGTATTATTGTCCCATTCCTGATCTGTCTATTGATAATTAGCTTGGACGGAGTCTCTTTTGTCGATTTTGTGGTGTCATTCTGTATGAGAATAGAAATTCTGATATTACAATATTATTACTTTTACCATTATTTATTGTAATAATCTTGCCTTTATGTTTATTTGAAATATTTTGACAAAGTTTTCATGGCTGATCTGGCAGTGATGTTATATGGTTTACATTGTTTCTCTTAAAGAATTCTTTCAGCCGTAAATTGTGTCTCATTATCTGTTACTACCGTCAATCTTGCAAATGTTTCTTTCATTTACTTATCTGTTTCTTTGGACGTCATAGAAATCACAGCATATGCTTCTGGTCATTTGCTATATGCTTATATCATTATGAGTACCATTTTACCCTTAATTGGTCCTAGTAAATCCATATTTACTCGGCACCACGGTTCTGCTTCAATTTTCTATGGCGTTAGTTGAGCTTTTGGTGGCGCTGGTTTATTTTGAATACAATACGTACGTTTTCTACAAATTTCTTCGATCTGTTGGTCTATTTTTGGCCAATATACATACGATCTTGGAATGCTTTTAGTCTTGACTATATCAAAGTGATGTTGCTGAAGTTCTTCTAACATTCTTCCTTATAATGATACTGGAATCATAATCTTCTAAAATTCCATTATTAGTTCCTCTTTCCTACTGTAATATGCTTGGATTTTTCTAAAGTGTTTGTCCATTTACCTGTTTCTATATATCGCTATATGGATTCGATTAACAGTTCTTAAATGCCATTTATTAAATTAATAAATTATATTATTTCAGCACGTCTGTTGGACTTTGTTAGTCCAAGATCAATTTCGAAATCTTCCTGTTTTTTCCTATAAATTGTTCAATAAATACAACGCTTTTAGTCTCTATATTTTTTCTTCCTTATTAATTAAACGTAGCCAAACGTATTGGTTTTTTAAATTCATATTTTTATCTGCACCTTGTGCGATTTTTCGCATGAAAAGTAACATATTTTTTATAATTCACCAGAATAGTATTTCATTCTTCTATTCAATTTTTTGCGGCGATTAGCACAATATTTTTTTAATAGTAGCCTACCAGCATTTACTTTCTGAATCCGGTATCAATTTGTTTAGATTAACCAATACGTAAAAAATTATAAATCAAATATTAATTTTATCTTTCCATTAAATACTTTTTTTTAAAGAATCGATCTGTCAGTTTGAACATTTTCTCGTTGTTATAGATGCTATTTTCATATATAACAAGTAAATTCCTCTTCGCATTAGTTTTATCTTTTACGTCTTGAGTATTCTTAGACCCCCGCGTATCAATTTTGTCATCATCAGGCACTATTTCTTCTTCAGGATTACCGTTAACACTTTTATCCATCAATTAATGTTTTCTTTGCCCTTATCAGAACTAATATTATTTTTTACTATTTAATTGCTTATTGGTGGAACCAAATTTTTATCGCTTATAATAAATTGTGCTGGTATTAAGTCCCTTTGACTAAAGTTTATCAAAATAAAAATGAAAAAAGCAAATATTAAATATGTCAAAAAACGATATTTTTAGCCTTATTTTTTTACAATATCGTCATCGTAACCTAATCTTTGTTGAAAAGAAGAAAGAAATGTCTTGAGTTTCAGGAAAAATATCCTGATTTTTTCTTAATATTTTATCCCGAGGATACCAATGAGTATATTAATAAACTATATTAGATTTACACAATTTTAAAATAGAAAATTTATTATTGTCATAATTAAAGTTTTTTCTAAACAAATTAATTTATAAATCAGTTAATATAACCAAATTACTGATATTTACTGAAAAAATAATAAAATCTTAAGAATTATAATGTTAAAACATTTCCAATTAATCAAATAAATAATTTAAGCGATACATCACTCGTGTGTGTAAATCGTCCCTAAATTCTGTTGTAGAATTAGTCCCCTTTGTCCTTTTTTTACAGTAATCAAGTAATATTGTGTCTCGCTTTTTTCGATAGAAGGTTATTGATTTGGATGATCATTTAGTTTTTTGTTTTAAGTTTTTTTCTCCTTTCGGTGCTTCCCTTATTGCTGTTGTGCACCCCTTGGCCATTTATCATTTTTTGCTGTTTTTACCACCCACCTGTCTCCCAAAAAGTTTAGTTCACATTGTTTTATTTGTAAAAATAAATGTGAATTAGGAAAAGTGAAATATAATTTTTGACAGATGTAGGTAGAATTTAGTTTCCGAGTCAAATAAATCACATATAGAAAAAATAAATCGGTAATTATTTTTATATTTTCGGAAATATACAGTGAATTATAAGACATGCTTATATTTTTCGCCATACTTGGTAAAAATGCATGTCAAATTTACAGTACTTGACGATCAAATTATGCAGTTTCTTTTAATTGCATCTAAAAATCCTGTAATAGTGGTAAATCTATAATTTATGTTTTATCTCGACAAAATTAAAATATTAGAAATAGTTAAAGTAAAGTTAGCTATTATAATTATAGAAAAATGAGAAAAAAATCAGAAAAACACGAAGAAAAACTTAGAAACAATCAAAGGAAAATCAGAAAAAATCGTATAAAAAATGAGAAAAATCAAAAAAACACAAAGAAAAAATCAAAAGAAAATCAGAAAAAATCGACAAGAAAATCAGAAAAGGAAATCAAAAAGAACAAATTAGAAAAATATAAAAATACAGGAACAAATCTGAAAAAAAAATTGAAGAGAAAATCGAAATACCAGGAAAAAGACCGTCGGAAGGCGAATTTATTCGTGATAAAAATAATTTTAAGTAACCTATGACGGGTGAAAATCGTCTGCCAGAAAGTGGCTGCTAAGTTCACATCAGTAGGACAAAACAGAACATATTTAGAAAAAAATTAGAAGAATATCAGAAGAAAAAATCAGAAAAATTAGAAAAATTAAGAGAAAAAAAATCAGTCGGATTAAAAAATCAGACAAGATAATCAGAAAAAAAATCAATAACAATAACTGAAAAATATAAAAAAAAACTCGGAATTTGAATTATCAAAAATTAATACAAATATGCTTTTTTTCCATCACTATTTTATACATAAGCAGGCGGAGATTTATATAATTCTTCACAAAACAGGGTAGTATTTTACATATTTAATAATTCTGATAGATTGGGAGTAGATATTAATTGCCGGTACAAATGTACAAACCGGTTTTTTGAATTACCATATTGAACACCTGCTGATCATGTCACTGAAATTTAGATCAAAGAAATACGCCAGACACGCTGAGTCAAGTAAAATCTAAAAATAGGTTACCCCTTCCACAATTAAAAAATATAATAAATAGCCGTGTATCTGCTCAGTTATTTAGTTCTGTACGAAGAGTTAGCTATCTCTTTTCTTTTCACTGTTTGATCAAATACATAGTAAAGATAGTAAAACATGTCCAACTGTTGTTCTAAATGTTTAACGTTCAAATTAATAAGTAAACATGGTAATGGTAAAAATTTACGGAAGAAGAATTTTTATATTTTTCTTTAAAATATTTAGTGCAGGAAGCGAGTCCAATAGATTTACTTTGTAAATTACCAGTCGACTATAGATTAGATTTTGACCTTTAAACCCTACTGCCCTGATTTGTTTATTATAATCAACCGGATTGGAGTACACATGTTGATGGGCCACCTACTTCTCAAGCAAGATGTCATCTATGTAAATTAGCTCTTAAAAACTGTAACCCACATCCGATTGGAATGTAATTTTATATATTATAATTCTCAAGCACTTGTAAAAAAATAAAACAAAATGCATTATACTTATCTGGTTGACCTACAGTTGAGTGACCTGGAACTGACCTTGACGGCCAGCAGGTGTTCAAGATGGTCATTAAAAATAACCTGTTTGCACATTTGTCCCGGCATTTAATATCTACTATTGGGACTCAAAATCACACATTTTCTATGTTTAGTGTCTAATTTCCCTTTTAATATGATGTAGAAACTAATAATGCGTTGTTTTTATTTTAACAAAATAACGTACCAGTCCACAAAAATACAAATAGTGCCGGATTACAAAATAAACAACTATCATACTATGCATGGAAAAAAGCAGAATTTGAAAATGATAAAATTAATAAATTGCAACTTCAAATCGAAAAAATGAAATAAAACACCTTAAAAATGTAATAGCAAAAAGTTATCCTATTGCAAAAAAGTCAAAAAACCGAAACAAAACAAAAATCAAAAATAATAATTATTGATAGAATCCATAATTTTCAAAGCAGAATATTAAATGATAAAATTATTAAAGTAAATGTCGCAGATGAAGAATATCTCTTTCGATAACAAACAGAATCAGTCATTAATACTGTATCAAAAAATAGTTAGGAAACTCAAGAACAGAAGAAGGCAAACAAAAAACTGAAATATAAAACAAATTACCAGCTTTTGTTTAGATGCGATGAAAATGTCAATAAGCCCTTCGGCATAGAATAGAAATCCAATCAAACTAGTTCCACTATGTATACGATACCAAATAGTGTGCTAAAAGGTTAGATTCTACAGTAAAACACATTACAGCTGATTGCAATAGAAAAAGAAAAACTTTTCCCATAAATGGAGGAAAAATAATTATTTTGAGCTATATAAAAAACCCACTGAACGATTAATAAATGACGATAAAATCTTAATCCAACCCCATACTCCTGAGACCAAACAATAATCGCAGCAGTCGGGGGAACCAGCTCCAAAGAAAACTAAGGTCATTCCTTCTACAGGAAAAGTGTTGACGGCAGTTTATTTTCGTACACCAGACCCGTTGGAAAATTTTCATGGATTACGTTGTGAAAGACAAAAAAAAATATCAACTACGCTGTATTGCCCAATTGATTGGGCATTGGTCAAAAAAATTTCCTTTTCTCGAGGATAATGCTCGAGTTCACGCGTACATGGTCGCAATGTTGATTTTCTTACCTACCCACCCTATTCTCCAGTTTTAGTTTCTTTGAATTTATTTTATTTCCAAATTCTGGATAGAAGACATACACAATTTCTTTAGGAGAGTTTGACGGGTTGGGAAAATCGTTGGATGAAATGTATCGAATTACGAGAAGACTACGTTGAGAAATAATTTTTGCCTTGAAATATGTATTTTTCTTAAAAATAAAGAAAACTTTTCACATTACTTTCATATCCAAGATGTACTCCTAAGCTACTTCACAGCTCTATCTCATGGTCATTGTACTTAAGATGATGTTCAGAAGAATTTCGATAAGGTCTGGCCTGCCTTAGTTTTTCGGAAAATTTGTTCAATCTTCAATTTTTGGAGATAGAAAAGGATTAATATGATTGTCAACTTAATCTACTTCTAACTCCATATATGTTAAAGTTGAAAATTCTCTCCGATTTATAAGCTGAAGTTCATCAAGGCTTTGTAATAGTTCCATTTTAGTATCTGACTTTCTGGCTCCCCATCCAATTTTATGCCGATGATTCGTAATACTAAATACTCTAACTCAATAAATTTCAGACCTTTTTTCTTAATAAATGAAGAGCTACCTGAATCTCTAAAAACCAAATTAATCATCTTTAAATATCTTAGTTTATATCACTTTCTCTCTCGGCTGAAGTCCCTTAAGACTTGAATAGCACTTCCTTATCTGATTATACACTTTTAGACGTTTTGGCTGCCCATCCAATTTGATGCCGATAATTCTTCAATATTAGCTTCGATTAGTACTATGAGGATACTAAATATCTAATCTCAACAAATTCTGGATCTATTTTTCCTGCACAAATGAAGAGTTACCTCAATTCCCAAAAAACCCAATTAATAATCTTAAACATCCTAGTTTCTATCATCTCACTTACAAGCTAAAGTCCCTTTAAGCTCTTTAATAGTCTTCTTTAGTTTGATTTTACACCTTCATATGTTTCGGCTTTCCATACAGTTTGATGCTGTTGATTCCTTAATATTAGCTTTGATTCATAGTACCAGGATACTAAATATTCTAACTAAACTTGATCTTTTTACCTGCACAAATGGAGAGTTGCCTTTAATTCCCAAAAACCCCAATTAATCATTTTTAAACAACCTAGTTTCTATCACTCATTCTCTCAGACTAACAAGCTGAAGTCCGTCGAAGCTCCGTAATAGATCCTCTTTAGTTTCTGATTATACATCTTCGTATGTTTCGGCTCCCCATTCAATTTGATGCTGATGGTTCCTTAATATTAGCTTCGATTCATAGTACCAGGATACTAAATATTCTAACTCAACAAATTATTGATCTTTTTACCTGCACAAATGGAGAGTTGCCTTTAATTCCCAAAAACCCCAATTAATCATTTTTAAACAAACTAGTTTCTATCACTCTTTCTCTCAGACTAACAAGCTGAAGTCCGTCGAAGCTCCGTAATAGATCCTCTTTAGTTTCTGATTATACATCTTCGTATGTTTCGGCTCCCCATTCAATTTGATGCTGATGGATACTAAATATTCTAACAACAAATTGTTGATATTTTTCCCTGAACAAATGGATAGTTACCCCCAATCCCCAAAAAATCCAAAGACTCATCTTTAAAAATTCCAGTTTCTATTAGTCACTCTCCCGGATTTTTACAAGCTGAAGTCCCTCAAGGCTCTGTAATAGTTCCACTTTATAATCAGGTTAGATACTTTCAGACGTTTTGGGCTCCCTATCCAATATGATGCCGATGATTTCTTAATATTAGAATCGATTCATAGTATCAGGAAAGTAAATATTCTAACTCAACAAATCCGGCACCTTTTTTTCTTCAGAAATGGAGAGTGACTCCCCAAAACCCCCATTTAATCATCTTTAAACATCCTAGTTTTATCACTCACTCTCTCGGACTTACAAGCTGAAGTCCCTCAAGTCTCTGTAATTGTTCCACTTTAGTATCTGATTTATTTCTGGCTCCCCATTCAATTTTATGCTTATGATTCCTCAATATTTTTCTTCGATTCGTAATACCATTAAACTGATAATTGTAACTCAACAAATTTTGGATCTTTTTGCATTGCAGAAATGAAGAGACCCTTAAATCTATAAAAAAACCCAATTAATCGTCTTTAATCATCCGAATTTTTACCACTCGGGAGAGTGAGCAGAGTGTGAGTCATATACTACTCCACGTGTAGTGTCTATCAAATATTTCTTCAGCATTCATAATTTAGAAAAAAACAGACTCTTCCTCATTTCTATTATCCTGATAGGAACAATAATTTGAAAAATGGATTTTTAACCAGAGTTTTAAAATGAAACAACACACTCTTCCTTATTTCTGTTATCCTGGTAGGAAGAAAAATTTCAAAATGAATTATCAACCAGAGTTTTAATAAAATTATTGAAAAAACACACTCTTCCTTATTTCTGTTATCCTGGCAGGAAGAAAAATGGATTTTTTACCCGTTTAATAAAATTAATGAAAAAACGCACCCTTCTCATTTCTGTTACATTATCCTGGTGGAAGGACTAAAAAAACAGTTAAAAAGGGAATTTCAAACAAAAACTAATACATTTACTTGCAGGAATAATTAAAAAACATTTATTTATAGAATTACCACTATTATATAAATCAATAAAAACTTCTTGAATGAATACGTTTCAAGTTATAAAATTATGGTATATGGCCAAGAAAAATCAAAAACTGTCTTAACCATAGGGAAAAATTAAATGATCATTCAATGGCATACAGGCTCTTTAAGTTTTTTCCACGCCGTATCTGACATCGTTGACCATCACCTAGTTTAGAATACGTTGAATTATTCATAAACGAATATATTATATTTGTTTTAGAACAGAATAAAACTTTTTCATTTTGACATTTTTTGTGATTTATGAGTACATTAACCTAGAAAATTCGAATTAAAAGCTGGAAAAGTATAAACTATATAGAAAATTTAAATATTAGCTACACATATATTTTTTTTAATAAAACAGGTCTTGGTCAACGTTAGAAGTCAATGTAATAAAGATATAAAATTTATGGCCAGGTTGTGTTTTATTTTTCACGCCGCAACTTGGTACTTATATCTTTAGTATCTGTACTATAACAACTAAATGAAAGTTTATAGTACAGACATACTTGACTAATTGTCTGCGGCGCAAAAAAAACCACCGAAAACTGACCTTAGCGGCAGCTTGCGCTGATTTGATGCCGGGGTAATCTGCTGTAGGTGTGCCGTGAGTACCAGCGCGGGGCGTGCAAGCGCGCCGAGTCGGAATGTCGCTTTGCGCATCCCGCCGACTCTGTGACTGCCAACGAGGACGGTACTGTCACTGTCTGCATGGACGCAGTCAAGGGCCGCTGCAACCGCGACCCCTGCCGCTATTTCCATCCCCCTCTGCACCTCCAAGCCCAAATCAAGGCCGCACAGTCGCGGGCTAGCGCGGTATGCTACGCAATCTTAGTGCGCACGCCAGCTATTTTTTTTCTTTTGTTTTTGTGTCGTTTTATATTTATTTTGTAGCATATCGTTATATACGGTACCTACTCTTATCCTTTTTTTTTTCGTACAGCCAATTGGACAGTACTAAGATTGAAATACAAATTCAGCATAAATCTATCTATCAATCAGTACTAATCTTGCAAAATTGGTCTCATTTTAGGCCACTAGTAGTAGAAGATCTATCCGAAGTAGCTGACAAAGTTGAGGCTAGATAAATCTATATTTGGTACTTCAAACGTCTTCTGCTACTTCTGATAGGTTTTTTGCTATGAGTGACCCTAAATAAGACAATTTCTACCATTTTTGAGCTTAGTTAGCTACATTAGGAATAGTAAAATTGGTCTCATTTTAGACCTCTGGTAGTGGAAGCTCTATCAGTCGTAGCTGATAAAGTTAAAGACCAGATAAATCTATATTTGGTACCACAAATCTCTTCTGCTACTTCTGATAGGTTTTTTGATATGAGTGACCCTAAATAAGACAATTTCTACCATTTTTGAGCTTATTCAGCATAAATCTATCTATCAATCAGTACTAATCTTGCAAAATTAGTCTCATTTTAGGCCACTAGTAGTAGAAGATCTATACGAAGTAGCTGACAAATTTGAAGGCCAGATAAATCTATATTTGGTACTTCAAACCTTTTCTGCTAATTCTGATTTTTTGGTATGACTGACCTTAAATAAGACAACTTCTAGTATTTTAGTTAGCTACATTAGGAATGTAGGTGTAAAATTTTATTTATTAAAAAAGACACCTCTAGTATTGTTTTTAGATTTTAAAAAATAAAAAAAAAGAAACCGTTAATACTTTATTTCTATAGCACACTATTTTTTTGTCAAATAATCTCAGTACTGTCCGCTTAAAATTGGCATCGTTATTTATTTTTTGCTACGCTAAACGCCTTCTTGTGTTGTATTTTTGTATTCCTGTAATTAACTAAATTTGTCCACAACTATTAATGATGTTGGACAAATTATTTTTGTGGTTTTAATTTTTTTCCTATTAGAACTTGTCTCTTACTGCCTCATGTTCGTTTTACCATCATGAAGCTCTATTCGACAAGATTAGTGTTTTATCTAAGCTCTGTTAGTATGTGGATTGGCTCTTTATTCCTAATGCAATGAATGCAGCAGGCTATATTCTTTGCTACCTGGTGCTAGATGTTCCTCTAGTAGATAATATCCGTTTTATGAAAGCAAATTATACCAAAAGAAAAATAGTATCTTTCTAAATTGATTTTTTTTTGTTTGCTTTAGATTTTTAATTGAAATAGTCATCAAAGAAATATTTCTTCTATACTAGATAATTAATTTTTACTCTTAAAAAAAATCATTAAATTATTATAAATCTATTCTTTTGTCTAGTTGCTTTGTTTTATGGTATACGATAATGTTATTATGGTTTTTTAGTTATAAATTTTTAGATAATACTATTATGCTCATAGTATAATTTGCCATAACGGTAAATTATCAAGTAGTAGTGACGTAATCATGGATAGCATGAATAGCTGCGCGCTCTGCCAACAAGCCCCAGCTCAATACCTATTACCCTTATTATTATTGCAAGTTTTAGACGTTATAACAATTTTAAGCTTCTATAGAAGAATAATTAAAGGAATATTCAAAATAGGCAAATAAAATATAAATTACGTTTAAGGATTTTTTCAGTTCAATATTTGAAATTTTATAATACGGCTCTGTAGTAAATATGAAATTAAAGAAATATATGATTTTAGGTCTTAAAATTATTTTTATAATGAATACACAGACGAACTTTAAGTCAGAATCAAATATAAAAAATTAACTTTTAGAAGGAAACCCTCTTTTACCGCTTCACCATTTGTCACTAGTCCACGTGAACTGTGAATTAATTAAATGAAGGGTTTTTCGCCCCTAAAATATATACAATATGTTCGGCATTTCATTTGATTCTGTTTTAGCTGGATTCAACTATACTTTCATTCAGATTTATATGCAATCGTCTGGTCCATAAGTTTATGTTGTTTGCTAATACAGTTGTTTGCACTGGTTTCAACACGTTGCATTGGGGCACTCCTGCATTTATTGTTTTAAGCTCTAAATATTGTACTTGTACAGTCCTTAAAATAATCTTAAAACATTCTTTTAAAATCACTAAGAAACAAGTGCGCATCCAGAGTCTCACTTTAGGGGGATCATAACTCATGAAGAACTTCTGGGGGTCCTCCCCCGGAAAATTTTGGGCTATAGGATTTCTTGTTATTCATAAAACACCATCACAGGATAGGGGGGGTTATGACGCCCATGACCTCCCCTCTGAATCCGCCGTTGCTAACAAATCCTTAAATACTACTTTATAAATTCTGGAACAGTTTTGAACAGTCCTAGAAAAATCTTTCAAAAATTTTTAGAAAATCCTTGTACAGTCCTAAAAAAACCTTAAAATTGTACACTTTAAAAAAAATTCTTTTAAAATTCTTAAAAAACTTCAAAAAAAAATTACTAATAACATCTCAAACACTCCTGAGTAAATTGCACTAAAACAATTCATGAAAAATCCGTAAAGAATCTTGGAAAAATTGTAAGAAAATTCTTGTACAATCCTTAGAAAAATCTTAAATTATCCGTTTAAAATTCTTAAAAAATCTTTGAAACATCACTAATAAATTCTTGAACAATCCTAGAAAAAGGAACTCTTCAAATATCCTAAGAAAATATTGTACAGTCATTAAAAAAATTCTAAAAACTTCCTTTTACAATTCTTGAAAAATCACAAAGAAATCCTCAAACGCTCCTGAGCAGTCCGAGAAAAATTTTTGAAAAATCCGTAGAAAAATTCTAAGAAAATCCTTGTACAGTTATTAAAAAAATTCTAGAAACATCCTTTTAAAATTCTTAAAAAATCCTTAAAAAATCACTAATAATTTCTCAAAACCTCTTGTAGAAAAATTCATGAAAAATCCATAAAGAATCCTTGACATATCCTAAGAATATCCTTGTACAGTCATTAAAAATAATTCTTAAAATATCCTTTTAAAATTCTTAAAAAAATCTTTGAAAAATCAATTAGAAATCCTAAATATTCTTGAAGAGTCCTAGAAAACTTTATGAAAAATTCTAAGAAAATCCTTGTACAGTTAGTACAAAAATTCTAAAAACATCCTTTTAACATTCTTAATAAATCATTGAAAAATCACTAATAAATTCTCAAACACTCTTGAAAGTATTAGAAAAATTCATGGAAAATCCATAAAGAATCATTGACATATCCTAAAAAAATCCTTGTACAGTCATTCAAAATAATTCTTAAAATATCCTTTTAAAATTCTTAAAAAAATCTTTGAAAAATCAATTAGAAATCCTAAATATTCTTGAAGAGTCCTAGAAATTTTTTTGAAAAATCCATAAAGAATCCTTGAAATATTTTAAGAAACTCCTTGTACAGTCATTAAAAATAATTCTTAAAATATCCTTTTAAAATTCTTAAAAAAAATCTTTGAAAAATCATAGAAATACTAAACATTCTTGAATAGTCCTAGTAGAAAACTTTTTGAAAAATCCTTTGAATACTTGAAATACTAAGAAAATCCTTGTACAGCCATTAAACAAATTCTAAAATCATCCTTTTAACATTCTTAATAAATATTTGAAAAATCACTAATAAATTCTTAAACACTCTTGAAAGTCCAAGAAAAATTCTTCAAAAATCCATAAAGAATCCTTGAAATATCTTAAGAATATCCTTGTACAGTCATTATAAATAATTCTTAAAATATCCTTTTAAAATTCTTAAAATATCCTTTTAAAATTCTTAAAAAAAAACAATGAAAAAACACTAATACATTCTTAAACACTCTTGAAAGTATTGGAAAAATTCATGAGAAATCCATAAAAAATCCTTGACATATCCTAAGAAAATCCTTGAAAAAATCTAATAAAATCCTTGTACACTCATTAAGAATATTTTCTTGTTGAATTCTAAAATTACATTGAGTAATGTAAGATTCCAGAAACTGCACATACTGCACAGGGTAAACATTTTCATAATTGGACCTTCATTCAGAAAATAGCCATAAATCTATTTTTCTTCCAGAAATTTTTCATTAAATGCCGCTTTCTATTTATATTAAATCTTTAGATTCTGATGTTTGTTCCTATATTTGTTTTAAATTTTCCTGAACGTATTTTGAGTAAATTGTTCTTCTTTGATTCTTGCTTCTTCTGTTAAATCTTCAGATTAAGATATATCATCTACCTCATCTTCCAAATCTTCACAAATAAAGGTGGTTCTTTTTACTCTTCTTCCAAATCTTTTAATTAAGATGGTTCTTTTCGCTGCTCTTCTAAATCTTCAGATTGTGATGGTTATTCTCACTCATTTTCTAAATTTTTAGATTGGGATGATTATTTTCGCTGTTCTTCTAAATCTTCAGATTGATTGTGATTGTTCTTCTCACTCATCTCCTAATTCTTCAGATTAAGATGAATCATCTCTCTCATCTTCTAAATCTTCACAAATAAAAGTGATCTTCTAAATCTTTTGATTGAGATGGTTCTTTTCACTGATCTTATAAATATTCAGATTGTGATGGTTATTCTCACTCATCTTCTATATCTTGAGATTGAGATGGTTCTTTTCGTTGATC
The DNA here is from genome assembly GCA_963243735.1 of Neocrepidodera transversa. Classification (NCBI taxonomy): domain Eukaryota; kingdom Metazoa; phylum Arthropoda; class Insecta; order Coleoptera; family Chrysomelidae; genus Neocrepidodera; species Neocrepidodera transversa. The sequence goes on from OY725343.1 coordinate 18,052,066, forward strand.
TTTGAAATCTTCAGATTATGATTGTTCTTCTCGCTCATCTTCTAAATCTGTATATTGAGATGGTTCTTCAAGCTGATCTTCTAAATCTTGAGATTGTGATGGTTATTTTTGCTCATCTTCTAAATATTCAGATTGTAATGCTTCTTTTAGCACATCTTATATATCTTCAGATTAATTGTCTAATTTTAATTGGGCCTTTTCCTATCAGTAGTTCTTCATTTTCCTTGAAATAAGATCGAAACTGACCTTTTTGGTATTTATATTTTCTTTATTTTCTTTTACTTCTTTGGATAGAACTAAGTCTATTTCTTCTATTTTTTGCAATATGCCTGGTTGGTTTATTCCTTCCAACTTTCTCACTGGATTGAGATATGTGAAAAAGAGCTCAACCTTTTTCTTGTTGTCTCTGGTCGAGGTAGGGTTGGAAAAAACCCGAGTTTAAAAAAAACCTTAACCACTTTTTTGTGGGTTTATTGGGTTTTTTAATATGTAGTTTTGTCATTTTCTAGTTCTTTTTTTGTTATTTTTGTTACGTTTGTTTTTTGCATATGTTATAAGTATTGTTTTATTTTTTTACTAAAGACAAAAATAAGTTCAAAAAGAAAGAAAGAAGGAAAATACCATTCAAAAAAATCCACTGGGTTTTATTTGATTACCCACGGGGCAGCCAACCCTGGGTCGAAGCATTACTTTCTTCTCATATGGGTGCAATTTCTTTTTTTGATCTATGCAACCTTTATGTAGCCTGGATAATCTGTATTTTGGTCACCAGTTTATTCATTGATTGATTCGTTTTTGAATTCCTAAATTTTTATTCTTAGTTGTTGAATGAAGTTTATTAATTGATCCACGACAAGGATTTTTTTTTTGTTCTGGATCTTTACCACTCATTTTAGTCTTTTTTCCAATTCTCGTATTTCTTTAGGATGGTTGATTTCACTTATTTTCCTTTTGTATACCATGCTGCTTGCTTCTATGTCATAATTTGTTGTGATTTATGTTCTAATTATTCAACTTTATTCTTAGTTGAATTCCCTTTATTTGTTAGTGCCGGATTTGGTTATTTAGTTATTCTATTTTCACTGATTATTATTCCGTTTCCTTCTTCAATTTTCATTCCAGGAAGTTTAGAATTTGATTGATATTATTTAACCCATGACATGACAATCCTTCCCAGAAAATTCTTTCCCAGTCTGGATAATCCTTCCTGGACAATCCTTCCCCAAGACAATTCTTCTTCGCGACAATCGTTTCGCATGACAATCCTTCTCAAGACTGAAGTTTTTTTAAATTCATAAAGATAGTTACTGGCTTGCATTGCTCAGTCTCCTCCTTAAAAAAATACATAAATAGTGACTAGTTTGCATTGCATTGCTGTGCATATGTGAGAATTATATGTCACTGGCAAGATTTGTCACTGGGAAGAATTATCATCGGGAAGAGTTGTCGTTTGGAAGAATTGTCATCGGGAAGAATTATCCGAGATAAATTGTCATGGATTCCAGTTAACCAATAAGTGAGTTTTCCAGCCAAGTCCTATTTTCCATTTATTTCTCTTATCGGTTGCTAAAGTTTTTTTTTAAACCTATTTTGTGGTTAATCTTGTAGATATTTCGCATTGAAGTCACCTTCGATGATGAAATTTTTTCCAAATCCTGGAAGAAGTGATTGTATTCATCTTTGTGAATTCCGTGTCTTTTTCTATTCGTTATGATGAGTATACTATTTATAATAATCAATATTTTTATTACAATTGCTGCTTCACCTGTTGCCCAGATTCGTAGATGTAAAGTATGATTAGTTTGATATCCCCAAATACTTCTATTCGACTATTCTTAAGGTTTTGATATTTTGAAATTGTGTAAGTTTGGTTAGTCCATTAAAGATGGAATTATTAATTTCTTCTTAACTTTTCTTTCTTGGTAATCTATTTGCTTCATCGGTTTTTGTAGAATCAATATTACAAGATCAGCGTTACCTTCAGTATTTTGTTGGGTAAAATTATCTCTGGAGAAAATTATACACTGACTTCTACTGGTCCATGTTCAATATTTATGGAAATTCATTCTTCAGTATTTTGATTTTCTTTTAGTTTTCTAATGGTCGTTTTATTATTCAGTTTTTGCACTTCTGCATGCTCAGGCTTCCATACAGGCTCTTTCAATGTTACGCGTCAGACAAGATGTAGTTGAAGTAGATATAAAGAAAATAGCTGAAGTTTTACCTTGAACGAGCCAATTTTTGCCAGAATCAGTCTTAAAATTCCTTTTTGGGATTTACATGTATATTTTGCTGATAAGGGGCTTCAACCAGTGCAGCATATTTACTGATACAATAATTAAGTTCGCAACTAATAAAATTTTTAAATATTAATATTTTTGCACTTTTGCATCTTCATTAAATTTCAATCCTCTATACATGGAATATGGCTTGGTTTTTGGTTTTTTTGTTTCTTTGAGTTTGTTCATACTCGTGACAATTTTTTCATTGCGGTATTAGTTTGGGATTTTTAAATGCCTACTTTGTCACGCGCATGCGTAATATTTTCTCAATTTTGATCCAAAAAATATAAATTGAATCGATTTTAGATAAAATACTCCAATTTTTGTTTCGCAATTTGAAAAATTTGCCTTTAATAACTGGTTCGTTCTTACGTAACAATTTTTTTCAAGTACATGTTTGGGCACTAATTTTCAGGGGTATTAAGTGAAAGTTTAACTTTTCAGTTTCTACAATTTGAGTATGTAAAATTCCAAAATTAATTTTTGACTATGTAATCTTTTAATATTTTTTTTATATGTCTGATTTAATTAAAGCAATCCTTAAAATTATTTATATTTTATTCAGCCTAATTTGAGTATTTGCCTTTAAAATTTTTAGAGTAAAAAATATTCCGCCTTGGTTCTAAAGATGATACGAAAAAAAAATAAAATTATTACGGCCCAAAATAAATCACGATACTGTTTAATTTAAATTTTGGCATTGTACTTTTATGTTTTTAGTTATATCCTGTAAATAGTATATATAGTATTAGTAAATCCACACAACACTAAAAACACATTAACCCTTTAGCTTGAAAAACAATTTTCATTCAAAGCAACTGAATACTCAACTTTATCCTTTTGTAATCCACTACTAAAACAAAATTCAATTCATTCACGTGGAAAAGTTCTGAATTCTCATTAGAATTCAAAATACAACAATTAATCCTTAAATGCCCCATTTATCATACACACCTACACATACCGGGTCATTCAAAAGGTATTTATATTCAGTGAACAAATATTGATTAGAAATAAAAATAACTTTTATTATTCCAACTTGAAGTTATGAATCAATATATTTAAATTATCTCTAAACATTGAATCACCTTGTAAATCGATGTGTTGAAATGGGACTAAATTTTCATTTGTTAATTATAAGCTTATTCCACTATTTACCAGCAAAGCACTTCAAAGCCTTTCAAAACGATCCGACGCTTTGAAATCCATTGTAGAATAATCGATTTTGGTAAATAATGAAATTAGTAGTAGCTCAGATCTTATAGAAGAGTAAATCGAAGAACGTCTCACAAATAAAAATGTACCACCACTAAAATTAATAGAATAATGGATTTTTTTTATAAAATTTTTGTTTACTTAATGCTGGGTACCAGAAAAACAAATATTTTAATGGAAACTATTAAATTATTGAAAAAGAATAAAATTTGGGATATCGAATAAAAAATATCGATTAACTACTTTTATAATGAATGTATCAATCAAATTTTATTATAAACCTTTTCTATATTTCAACATATATGTCATACTTTTTTATGTGATGTTCAAAATATCTAACAGCTACTCCCAAACCTATTATTATATTTACTTTTCTCTGTTGGTTGTGTTTTTCTGTTATTTATTGGTTTAATTCTAACTCATTAAGGATCTATTCCCTTTTTAAACCACGTACTCCATGTTGGTTAAACTTTGGAGGTAGAGCTGGACAAGGATACTTCTATTTCACCCGATCATAGTAATTCCACATGGAGTGATAAAATTGGTTTGGTTGGATCTTCGAAATACTCTACCAGTTCATTTGTGTCTGGAAAAGGAAAAACATCCTTAATGCTAATCTTACAGCATTAAATTGCGGTATTTTTATTATAATTGCTTCTTCATAATTTGCCCACTTTTATAGATGTAAAGTACAGGGGTCGGCATAAGTCTGGCAATGCTGGAAAAATCGGCAAAAGTCTGGCAACGCTCGAAAAATCGGCATAAGTCTGGCAACGTTCTTGAAAAAGATTGAACCGAAGCATGTTGGTGCTTCTGACAGTTTTGGCAACCAAGACGTACCAGAAATTCTTAATAACGGGCTCTGTTGCCAAACCAATCTGCAGTGCGGCTATTTTGTGGTCGGATGAAGCAACCTTCAAGCTGAACACAATCATTATATCTTCTACATATTCAGAATCAATAAGCAGGAAACTTTCATGTTTATCAGTTACATATTTCCTTATCACTATCTTCAACATCACCCCTTCTATATCCTTACAACGCTTCATGAAAATCTTCCATTGTTGTAAACAGTACTGGAAGTCTTCTTCTCTCAGCTCCTTCAGTGTAGATTTCTTTTCCACATCTTGAACGGACTCAAAACAGGTAGAAGTCGCACGGCGAAAGATCCGGCAAATAAGGCGGATGGTCTAACACTTGGCTAGAAACCTCTTGACAGATAATGCGGAATAAGCCGGCGCATTATCTTGGTGGAGAACCCATGACTTAATCCTTCCATAAATTGGGTGGTTTTTCCTTATTCTTTATTCTTTCACGGAGTTCAACAAGAACGTAAAAGTAGTAATGTTGATTATTAGATTGACCTTTAGGAACCCAGTGAAGGTACATAATCCTACTAATATTAAAAAAACATCATTGCTTTAAATTTTGATTTGCTCATTCGAGCTTTTTTGGTTCTTCGCTTCAGGATCATTTTATTATCAATTCTAATAAGTTTGGGTCATTTTTAATGGTATTAAAAGTGTCAGTTTGCAAGCTTCTTCGTGTTTAAACATAAGAATTTGAGGCACCATTTTGGCACACACTTTTAGCATTGTTAAAATCATCTTTAACGTCTTCTCGGTCATCTTGAACACTCTTAAACCATTCAAAAACACGTTCACTTCTTTTAATAAATTATTGAGTTTTAGGAGAGGTGTTTTTTTAAGTTCCATGTAAAATTTCACAATTTGTTGCTCTGTTGTTAGGTTATTAGAAGATTTTCCAGCGAACCAAAAAAAAAAAAAAAAAAAAAACTGAAGCGAACGAAGGATACGGCTATACTGATTTGTTTATAGAAGCGAGAGGCTCTATATTCGTAAGAGAAGGCTTCACGATAATCAGCTGTCTGTCGTTGGTGTTTGGCGCATGCGCGTTTTTTATGTAGCAGCCTCAGTCTTGTTATTTAATACCTACCTTGATATATTATTGGAAAATTTTGCGGAATTTTGTAAAATCGAATTTTTTTGGTATTATTAGGTACTAATGTATTTTTATGAAACATTTTAGTAGGAGTGGCTTAAATTAAATAACTTAAGTTCGTAACAAATAGATATTTTTCCAAATATCATGAAATATTTTTGCTTCCTCTTTTCAAAATTTGTAGTTTATTGTATTTTTTTTTACAAACATCCCTTCGTTTATTTTTCTCCACTCTTCTAGATTATAATTTTTACTTTACCGTTTGTCCTAGAACCATTCACGGAAAAGTCGAAAGCAAATTTATCGAACAATTCTAATCTAAAATCAATTTATCGAAAACCAATTCATCGGAAACGAGTTCATGAAAAACGAGTTCATTGAAAATAAATTCATCAAACTAATTGATTGTAGGATCAATTCATTGAATGATCAATTTGTTGAATAATCAATTCATTAAATAATCAATTCATTGAATAATCAATCCAATGAAGAATCAATTTGTTGAATAATCAGTTCATTGAATAATCAATACATTGAATAATCAATTAATTGACTAATTAATTCATTGAATAATCAATTAATTGACTAATTAATTCATTGAATAATCAATTTGTCGAATAATCAATTCATTGATAATCAATTCATTAAATAATCAATTCATTGAATAATCAATCCACTGAAGAATCAATTTGTTGAATAATCAATTCATTGATAATCAATTCACTGAATAATCAATTTATTGAATAATCAATTCATCGAATAATCAATTCATTGAATAATCAATTTATTGAATGATCAATTTATAATTTGTCCAATTCATTGAATAATCAATTTTCATTGAATAATTAATTCATCGAATGATTAATGCATTGAATGATCAATTCATTGAATGATCAATTCATTGAATAATCAATTCATTGAATGATCAATTAATCGAATCGTCAATTCATCAAAAAAAAATTTTTTTTGTAGATATTTCAGAAGATTTCTGAGCGTACCTAAAAGCAAAAAAGCATAGTGATCAATAAAAGTAGACAGGCTACACCCATTCAATAACTAATTCGATTAGTAGGAAAATAAAATAAAAAAAAACAAATCTTACTTCTCATGGCAAACCGATACTCTCACCATATTTTTAATATATAATTTTTGCAAATTTAAATTAAGTTTGTGCGAGGTCATTTTTTGTGCATATTTGATAATAATCAAAGCATATTAAACTTTTTTAACCCATACAAAAAATTTTACACAATTATTTCTTAGTTTAATTATTTTATTGACCACTGTTTTTTTTTTGCTTCCTAATAGGCTCAAACATTTACAAAATAATTTTTTTTCGATAAATTGATTTTCGATGAATTTGCTTTCGATGAACTTGTTTTCGATGAAATAATTTTTAATGAACTCGTTTTCGAGAACATATCTTATCGTTGATTATCAGTATCAATATGAGTTCGAATCACTGCGAAAAAACCAGACAAGATCCAGCGATGTCAGTCCGGTCAGCATATTGGACGACGCGACGCCGACGCAGTTTTTATCTGCCTTCCAGATCACTCCTAATATTTGACGAAGCTTGAACCGCCTTGATCTTTTATTTAAAGTAATAAAAAACATTTGTATACATTTAGTGTATACATTTAGTATTTGGGTAATTGTTTATAATCAATTTATTCAGTATGATTTTCCGGGTTTCTCTGAATATTAAATGGTACCTTCATTAATCAGTAAACGCTTTTTACAAATAAATAATATTCTTGTGTTTAGATTTATGTAATCAAACTCTAAAAAGATCAAATATTAATGGAGAGAACCGATTTATTATTTATTTGTGTCTATGACAATATTTATATATTCGAAAAATTTTTGTTCGATAATTTTACCGATTCAATAATTTTTCTTTTTGGTATTTTCCATTCGATAGTTTTGAATGACCTACAAAATTCTGTTACCCAACATTAGTTAAAAGGGAATTTTTTGTTTATGTTTATAAAACAAGCAATGGTATAAAAAAAATTGGTACTTTGGTTTAGTTTCCATTTAAAATGAATTACAATCACGTCTAATTTTTACATATTTAGTAGTAGTATTATTGTATTTATTTTTGGATTCAAAGGTACTATTTGTGGTGGGAAATTGTAGATAGTTTCTTTCGCACACTAAAAACACTTTATCACTCTAATTTGCATTTTTACACTTTTACACTTAAACATTATATAAAAATAAAAGGTAAAATAATATGTAATCAATTATAGTCACTGGCACCACACTATATCTTTTTAATTATAGTGCGGCGTCTATTGACAATATTTGATTCCATTGGGCTTGTTAGCACAGTTTATCGCATTTCATTGCGTTTAGGAAGACGATGTAGTTTTTTCAGGTGCAGTTACCCAGAAAACAAGAGTTGAAAAGTTTCCAGCTGTAATTGATTTGATATATTTAAAATAAAATAAATTATTTTGACGGCTTTTGGTGTTTTTGCTGTGAAAATTTGCATGCTTGGTGTTCCGTAGGTTTTATCAAATGTTCTTTTTTCAAATGGAGAAATGCTTTTTTCACTTTTACAGCTAATTTATATGCTGAAGAGAGTCGCTGAGTTGGAGCTAATTATGAATAGTTTTTGGGGTATTTTTTAATAAATGTATCTGATTTTATTTTTAATAACGTAACTTAAAATGAGCTAAAACGCTCGGATTTATTATCTATTTATTTTTTCATTTACGTAAATATATATTTATATGTTTAAAATAATTTTTACATATAAATATGTATTACTTGTGATAATCTTTATTTAAAATGATTAATAAAGTAAAATTTTATTACAGAAAACGATAACAATGATTAATAAGTACAAAACAATGTATTCATCAAATATTTATTTTTTAAATTTTATTTTGTTAAATTATATATTTGCTGGTTAAAAACCCTGTACGATATGTTTTTTATCATATACAGGATAGTTACAATTTTAATTTCCTATATAAATAAAATGGGTTATATGTAATTAAAGTCATAAAATTATTAGAGCAATCTATTCATTTAAAAAAAAATGTCGATATTACGGACGGTATTCGAGATATTAATTGCCTTAATTTAAGATTGTTTGTAACCTCATTATTTGTGCAAATAAAAAAAATGTACTCAGGTTTTTTTTTTTTTTAAATTTTCTTAGCAGGATTGTTTCGGTTTTTAAATGGCTATCATCATGTTATTTTTGAGATACTGACCTGTATTTTTTATATTATGTTTTAAAAGACCTTTTTAACATAAATCCAACACCAGCGTTCAAATTCGTTTTGTTGTATAAACGACTTATCATTCGAAAAATTTTTTGTTACCTTCCTGTACATCGAACCACTATAATTTGCTATTTGATTTCCATAAGTGTTATCTCTAGTTGTCATCATATAAAATTATAGGCACCACAGAAAAAATAAAATTTATATATTGAAATTAAACAAAATATCCAAATTTAAGTTATCGTTGACACGATCTCTTTTATCGTTCCACACTAGCATTTATATGTCAACATACAAGCGTCAATTGTGTTTTTAATCGCTGCATACGGACTTCTAGAATCGTTAAACACGAACTTATTTATCGCTATATAGGAGCTTTTTTATTGCTGCATATGATTTTTCGTGGTATACGATCTTTTTTATCGTTATACAAACTCATTTTATCGCTATACAAACTCTTTTATCGCTATATAAACTCTTTTTTAATTGTTAAACATGAGTGAGCTTTTTATTATCGCTGTACAGAATAATTTATCTTGATGTTCAGGATTTTCATTTTTATCTCTGGACAAGTGCTTTTTTTAATTGCTGTCTATGAACTTTTATAATCGTTAAACACGAACTTATTTATCGCTATATAGGTGCTTTCTTATCGCTTCATATGATTTTTCGTTGTATACGATTTTTTTTTTATCGTTATACAAACTCATTTTATCGCTATTCAAACTCTTTTATCGCTATATAAACTCTTTTTTAATTGTTAAACATGAGTGAGCTTTTTATTATCGCTGTACAGAATAATTTATCTTGATGTTCAGGATTTTCATTTTTATCTCTGGACAAGTGCTTTTTTTAATTGCTGTCTATGAACTTTTATAATCGTTAAACACGAACTTATTTATCGCTATATAGGTGCTTTCTTATCGCTTCATATGATTTTTCGTTGTATACGATTTTTTTTTTATCGTTATACAAACTCATTTTATCGCTATTCAAACTCTTTTATCGCTATATAAACTCTTTTTTAATTGTTAAACATGAGTGAGCTTTTTATTATCGCTGTACAGAATAATTTATCTTGATGTTCAGGATTTTCATTTTTATCTCTGGACAAGTGCTTTTTTAATCGCTGCCCATAAACATTTATAATCGTTAAACACGAACTTATTTATCGCTATATAGGTGCTTTTTTATTGCTGCATATGATTTTTCGTGGTATACGATTTTTTTTTATCGTTATACAAACTCATTTTATCGCTATTCAAACTCTTTTATCGCTATATAAACTCTTTTTTAATTGTTAAACATGAGTGAACTTTTTATTATCGCTGTACAGAATAATTTATCTTGATGTTCAGGATTTTCATTTTTATCTCTGGACATGTGCTTTTTTAATCGCTGCGCATGAACTTTTATAATCGTTAAACACGAACTTATTTATCGCTTTTTTTTCTTCCGGTTTTTTTCGCTAAACAAGTGCTTTTATAATGGTAGCAAACAAATTTCTTTTAAAAACGATATTTTATCGCTAACGCGAACATTTACTATCGCTGTCCAGGATTATTTTTCTTGATGTTCATGATTTTCATTGTAATTGCTAAACAAATGCTTTTTCAATCGCTGCAGACCAAGTTTTATAATCGTATACGATTCGAGATGTTTTATCGCTCACACGAACATTTATTTTCGCTGTAGAGGCTTATTTTTCTTGCTGTACATGAGTTTCAGTTTTATTCCTCCATATGATTCTTTTTCTTCTTTGTCGCTGAATAAGCGCTTTTTTAAATGTACATTTGTTATGGTTGTACATAGTTCTTTCTCTTGCTGTGCTTTCCAATCGTTAAACACGAACTTATTTATCGCTACATAAGAGCTTCTTACATGAGTTTCATTTGTATCGCTGGACAAGTGTTTTGTCAATCGCTGCAGAGTAACTTTTATAATAGTTAAACACCAACTTATCCACGAACTTCTTTTTCTTGCTGTACATGAGTTTCATTTTTCTCGCTGGATAAGTGCTCTCTACATATGAGCCTTTTTTATCGCTGCATATGATTCTTCTTTGTAACGAGTTTTTTTATCACTGAATAAGTGCCTTTTAAATGTAAAAAATCAGGTTTTTAATTGTTAAATACGAGATGTTTATTTCTTACATAAATAATATTATGGTGGTTGTACATGATTCTCTTTCTTGCTGTTTATGATTTTCATTTTTATCGCTGGACAAGTGCTTTTTTAATCGCTGCAAACTAACTTTTATAATCTTTAAACACAAATTTATGTAATTTTAATTATATCAAACGAACTTAATTGTTAAACACGAGATTTTTTATCGTTGACAACAACATTTATTAACGCTATGCAGGATTAATTTTCTCGCTGTATATGAGTTTACATTTTTATCGTTGCATTTTCAATCACTACATATGAACTATTACAATCGTTAAATACGAACTTATTTATCGCACACATGAGAGTTTTTTATCGCTGTTTATGATCTTTTTTCTTGCTGTACGTAATTTTTTTAATCGCAACAAACGTGTTTGTTTTAAACAGGCGTTTTTCCTACCAAGGAACCTATTTTTTATCGCTGCTTAACTTTTTTCGCACTACACACGAGTTTCTCTTTTATCGCTGCATTTCTAATTACCTTTAATATCAATAACAATAAAAACTTAAAAAATGTAACTAAATTATTTTTAGGATGTATCATAGGATCCTTTTGGACATTAAGGATGTAGATTATTTTAACAATTTCTATGGAAATATTTAATAGCATATGTCAAAAAATTGCATAAATACTTCTTAAAATTTATTTTCTTTTTTCTTTTTCGTATGTTCACTCTCCTTCCTGTCATTACAATCGATAAATATTTTTAATTTATTTCAACCTGCAAATTCGGAATATTTGAATGACGTGAGTTATCAATTCAATAAAAATCAATAATCTTCGATCCAATCACATTTCTAATTTTTCCACTATTCACGGTTTATGTCGAGAGAATTATCTAATATTTTGAGGACCCTACCTAAAATTTCACTTCTAGACTTATACAGAAAATTTCCTACAGGTTTATAGTAAAATTGTATAAAGTTATACGATGACAACTAATCATGGTACTAGGATTAAAAGAGCAAATTATAGTGGTTCGGATAATGAGTCATTAAATAACAAAATGTATTTAAATGAATTTCTGTCAGTAGATAGAATGTTCATTAACTTTAAAGGTTCTGTAAGTAATGACAATGACGTTTAGATTGTGACAATTGCACAAGAAATGAATTTGTAAAATTCTATTCTAAACGTCATTGCCTTTACTTACTGAATCTTTAAAGTTAATGAACGTTCTATCTACTGACAGTTTGTCTTATAAATAATATTATAATCAATATAAAAAGGTTTTTTTTAAATATGATATAAAAAATATAGATCTGTACATCAAAAAATAGTTGATTAAAGTTGAGTTATCAATTCAAAAATGCCCAATAAAAAAACCTCAATCCATTTTTATATTTGAATAAAAAATGGTGCTACAACAAAACGTTAACTTGGGTTCTATTTGGATTTAATTAATTGTTCAATTTAGTCCCGTTTAACCGAGATCTTTGTATACTACAAGTATTATTAAAAATAAAAAAAAAGAAATGTTGAAAACTTTGGACTTTAATCATTGTTGTCTGATAATCTCAAAAAATTAAGTTTCCGTTTTAGTAATTTGGAAAGTAATTATCAGAAAGTTTTAAACTGAATTATATTTACTGTATAGTTAAAATTTTATTTTTTTATTAATTGTATTCATCGACACTTATACCCCGAAAGAGAAATTAATTTAGTGCTGGTCTGTTTTATTTATTCCCATTGATGCGGATGTGCTTGGCCTTGAAAATTCGCTGCTCTACTAATAGCCCGCTGCCATTTCGCCATTGCTGGCCCCCCAGGCCCCCACATCGGCTGCAGCCGTTCTTGAAATAGGCAAGAAGAGACCCCGCGAGCCTAGCACCGCCGACACAGATCTATTACTGGTACCATTCCGCTTGCTTTGCATGACACTTTAATTTTATTCATTTTTATATTGTGCACAATAAACAGCAAATTTTGATAGAAAAATGTCTAGTCATTTTAGTGTCAAAAGTGACGTTGTATTTGACTACAGTTAAAAGTAAATTGATAGATATCAATACATAAAATCTAAAGTTGCTCTAGCAGCAGCTTCGTCGATTTTCTTTATGGATTTGATTAATTTTTTTTTTCAGCGGTCGAAAATGAGGATTAAATTATCACGTTAGAGTCGATTAATAAAATAGCGCTCTTAATTATAATCCGAAGTTTTCCGGATGATTGTGTTTTTATTATGTAGTTATATTGTACTCTAGTCGGTAAACTAAATTCAGATCGGGCTTTAATAAATTAGCTTAAATTATTAAATTTTAAAATCTACACCCTGTATATTAGAAAGCGGAAAACACTTAACTCCTCTATATGTATGTTTCTTTTACATGTAGAATCACTAAAAAATATTAACTGGTGCGAATATATGCACTAAATTCAAGAAATATCCAAAAACTAGTCGATTTTTCTCTTTAAAGACACTTTTTTGCTAAATTTATAACATTAGTTTAGTTATAGAATCGACTATTTTTTTTTAATCAGAACATATTCCTTATAGTTTTTTTTAAAGGTCTGTTTCGTATATATCTAATCAAATTGTTATTACATCATTACAATAAATGTTAAAAAACTTTAAATGTCCTTATAGAAGTTAAATCTGGAAAACTTGATGGCCATGTATTTATTTAAATAATGTCACAATAACGGTTAGCCTTTATGGTGTAGAGATGTCTTTCAGCTACAGAATTGGGTAAAACAGAAAAAAAGAAGAATTTTAAGACGTACACGCAATGTGAAATGCTAATCTGTACCCTTACGTTTTTCAACATTTTACCAAATGTTTCTATCATATCTTTCCTTTTATTCGGGGTTATCTCTTCCCTTTTATTCGGAGGCGTCTCCTCCCTTATCCTCTTTGTATATCCGCCTTCTTTTTTTTTCCATTGTGATCTGTTAACCTCTTTGCAAGGGATTCATACCAAAAGTTTTGTAATGTTTTTCTCCGGTAGTATTTCATGATTCCACAATGCTGAGTTAAGTTCAAAAAAAAATTTTTTTTTTGTTTTAATATGTACCACTTTTAATTTTAAGTATTGACTCAACAACCGCGCGCTTGTGTTATGTTTACCTAATAATTTTTTACTCGTAACTTCTAATATTTTGTTTGGTAAGTTTATTTACTTTTGTTAACCCCTATATACTATTCATTGTTCTCAACCTTTTAGACCTGATGATGGCTATTTAGCCGAAACTAGTTGCCTGTCGTTATCATCCTTCTATAATATTATACGTTATGGTACTGACTTCGAGTTTTATTTTTTGAAAAAATACTTGGACCACATTTGAGATATGGATAACCTCTTCGATTTTTCCTTTTTTTGGCTACTTGGTCTACCCCCTAATCGTCCGTGATCTCGATCACTTCGGTTCTATTGTCCCTCCTTTCCTTTGGGCTATTTTTACTTTGTTGCCATACTTGATCCAGAAAATCTAGTTCTGCTGCATAGGTATTTTTTCTATCTTCTCGTTCCCAGTTCTCCATTCTCGTCATTGATGTATTAAGTACCTAATTTTCTTCCATTGAACTGCCTCGTCTCCTATTTTGTTTCTTACCATTGAGTTATTTTAAAAGGATCTTTCTGATCTATATATTTTCCTTCATCGTGTCTTTTTTGTTCCATTTCGACATTACCTTCCCCTGTCGCCTCTGGCTACCATTTGTCTTTTTGTTTTGTTTGTTAACTGCATCTGAGAAGCATAACCTATAATTTCACGATTTTACCCCTTAATTCTTCTGTTTTTGTGTCTTACTTCGTCCACTCAAATCTGCAAATTATTTTTCTGGTCGCCTTGAACTGAACGGTTAATTTAGGAATTTCGAAAATTCTTTGTATCACAGATAGTCAAGTATCGCTTAAAACAATAAAAAGGTGGAAGTAAAGTCAAAACTAGTATTAGAGTGTCATACAGACCTAAATGCTCTGGCAGACCATAACAAGATAACTCTTGAATTAAAGCCTTTGCAGGAGGGCATAGAAGGAAATGGAGAGGCAAACCTGGTAAATCAGCTAAAAACCTCTAATTGGACCACAACCCACATGTGGTATTTCCTATCAACATGTTAAGGGAATGCTGGAAAAATAATAAAGGGCAAACACAGGGAATACTGGACTGAAACACTACAAAGCATTCATAGAAGGTTCACCAAAGAGCAGAGACAATCTGTTGTTATGTCTAAATAGATGGTATCTTACAACTGCACTAGGTTTCCTTACAGAACACTGCGGGCTCAGAAGACATCTGAACCTCATAGGGATTTTGGAAGATTCCCTGTGCAGGAAATGTGAGGTAGAAGATGAAACTCCTCTTTATATGCCATTGCCAGGACCTGAACAGGGAAAGGGAATGGCACTTTGGGGTACAGTATCCTGAACCCGAAGAGATAGTGAAAGCTAACATCAGAAGTATTCTGGACTTTGTCAAGAGTACTACTGGTCTCTTCTGAAAGCTGACGGGGCACTATAGGACTAGGGCCTCAGTGCAGGAGGAATTTCCCACGCCCGATGCAGCCAAATATACTTGAGGGAAATGTCAAATTATTCTCTCTTGAGCTTTCAAGAGTGTTTGATAACTTTTATTTTCCCTACCCGCCATCCGAAAAGGGAAAATATTCATTTTGAGGTACCCTGAGACATTTAAGACCATTTCGGGATGTCTGTATTCTTAAATTATACGAGATACACGCTTAAGCCGATTAAGCTAAAATTTTTTATATGGGTTTCGGTTATCCATAGAAAGAACCCATTAGGTTTTGTCCGACATCTGTCAAGCGGAAGTGTCACTGTCAAAAAATGACAGAAGCAATAAGTCACAGAATTTGATATGCATTATGTAACGGAATTTGACTTGCAATATGTGATTTGAAAGCATTTAAAAATCTCTATTCACAACAGTCAAAATTATTTCTCCAACTGTCACCTGTCGAAAATAGAAAATGTCAAAGTTTGAAACTAACAATAAATATCTGAAAAATTAATCGTCTCTGGATACTCATCGGGAAAGTTTTTGGGCGACACAACCGATTTTTTTCTACATACTTAATACTTTTTAAAGTGCGCCGTTTTTGTCATTGTTGGTACCAAGATGGCCGCTTTCGGTCTTTACCCCTGGGTTGTTGCGATTTGGGTGTTAAAAAAATCAGCTACTCAGGAAGAACCTAAAAATGTTCCATTTAAAAAAACCTAACTTTGGTATACTGTGACTTTATGAAACACCATGTATATTACAAAATAATATTTAAATGTATCCTTCAAAACAACGGATATATCAATATCCGGAGTACCTTGTATTTATTTTATGCAATTTTTTGGTTAGATAAATATTGAAGGACTTTGTAAGGACTTTATTATCATTTTAAAAAATTCCGAAAAATGGACCATTCTTCGTGAAAAGAAAAATGTTGGTAATTTAAATTCTACAAAATCAGATTAATTGCCCAAAAGTTAATTTTTGAAAATTATTTTTACCAAAAAACAAATAGTTAAAAATAGTATTTCATAACGAAACTGGAATATATCGGGAGATTACTTAATCGAGTTATAAACACTTTTTTTTCTACGACACTAAAAAAAATATTTCGTAAATAATAACGTCTTAATTATTTTTGTTATAAAAGTAGAAAAACTATTTTCTAAAATTAAGTGACTTGTTCTTGATTATAGATTCATCAATGTAACTTTTAGCCAAAGCAGAAAATTTATTTAAGGCATAAAATAAAATATTTTTATTTAATATTTATAAAGTTTACATAAATCAGGTTTTTTTTTTGATGAAATATCAATACTGTAAAATCTAATTTTTTGTAGCTGATATACATATATTTTTTACTAAAAAAAATCTGTTTAGTGTGCACAATGGGTATTGTATAGTTACACCCTACACAGTTCACCTTTTTTTAACAAAACACATATCGGGTAGTGGTTTGCATCTTTTTAACTACATTATTTTTACAGAAAACAAATAAACGAGATGGAATTTGAAGGAGAATCAGAGATAATCCAGAAGAGAGTCATTGCTTCTGTTCTTTTTGCGTTGCTTTTACCCCGTAGCATAACTTTATTCAAAAATTTCCTTTAAAAGATTATATACCGCTCTAAAATATATGGGTCTGACCTTACGTAGAATTAAGTAGAATATGTAGGAAGTTTCTTCAAAAATGTTTTAGCACATAATCTTTGTTTAAACTGCTAATTGACTTTAAGGTAAGTTATTATTTCGTTACGTTGTTGGTGTTCATTTTTGAATAGACTTCATATATAGGGTTCTTAGAAGATTGTTTGGCTGGTAGTAATTAATAATAGATTTTCAAAATATGGTTAAGTTTTACAATTATAAATGTATCTCTATGCCGTATAATTGTAATATAGAAATTAAATAATAGTTTACAGGGAATTAAAAATTTAAAAGCAAAATCTCTAGATTATATTTTTTGCGCATTGAGAAAAGTCCTAAACGCTTTTTTAAAATAAACATAATCACAAAAAATACTATAATGTTCCAATTTAGGTTTTTTTTTTTAATTTGAACAGAAACTTTAGTAATATTTTAATAAAACTGACTTCAAATTGATATATTGTTCCCCATTTAATCGATCTTCTTAGTTTTATAATCGGAAAATGGGAAAAATTGCCCATGGACATTGAGTTTTTTTTTTGTAAATTTTAAGTTTGGGTACCTACTATCTGTAGACATGAAAATTTAGAGATTTTTATTAATTTTATTCAAGGAAAACACTCCTAAGAGTTTGGGTAAAATCAACAAAACTGTCAACTTACTACCTAAAACTGGCATTAGATGGTGATGTGGAAAAAATACTCGTGCCCAAGTGAATAAGAATATAGTTATTTTCCTAACGAGTGCGGAAAGTGTGACTTTCCTGCACGCAAATAAAGTTACATGAATGACGTGAAGCTGGGTTCGGTTTTTTTTCGTGTGGAAAAGGCACTTTGCGCAACCAATATACGTAAAAGAGAATACAACTCGCAAATATTTAAAAAAAGTTATTTCTTATTTTAAAACCTTTTTTTTTCGAAAGTGGTCAAAGTATTCAAAAAATAAAACTCAATGTCGTGTACCTCTAAATATTTAAGCAACTAGTTTGGAGTAATAAGCCATCTTCAGGCCATAATACAAACTTCTAAATTTTAGTTATTTAACTAAAAGCGAAACACATAAATGTAATAAAAAAGGGGGGAACAATGTAAAAACAAGTGAGTAAGTACATGAAATTTTTTTTTTGGAAATCATGAGAGCATGTTAGAGAAATTTTATAAAAAAGTTAAGGAGATGGAGAAAAATGATGCCCAAAAATATTTTTTTTATGTACTGTCCCGTTTTTACATTGTTTTCCTCCTACATAAGATGGCTTATTATCCGAAACTAGTTGCCTAAATATTTTTTATTATTATGTGGTATATGACATTGAGTTTTATTTCATTTTTTTTAACATGCGTCTAAGGATTGGGAGTCCCTAAAGATTTGCATTTTCAATGGGAATTTTATTGATTGAATTGATATTTTTTCGATAGTGATTACATTTTTGAAATTGGAGGGATAATAAGTAGAAAGCCAATATTAAAAAGTTTTCGATAATTGATTACAGGGATGATTAAATTAGACAAAAATTGATGGAAGAATGTGAAAATTGATAATATTTAGTAATAATAAACCCGATTGTTGTTTAAAACGGGAGAATTATAGTAAAAAATAGATAGTGGATAGAGAATGAATGAATCGTTATATTTCAAATTTCGGAGAATTGTTTTGATGTGAAATTTCGCCATTGTCTCTGCGTACGCATGCGCACGATGGTGACAATCGATAATATTAAGTAATCGAATGAATTATTTCGTTTGTTTGCCCATCTTGTTAGACACAATCTATAGAAAAAACTTTCCGATAAGTAACTATTCAAAACCCCAAACCTCTTATAATCGCGCACCAATAATTATTACTTGACGTCGCTGGGATCTCCAAAAGTCTGTCCTCGATGTCTCATCTGTTTATGCAGTTTTCGTGTGTGTGTTTCATAATTGTCCCCCATAAAAATTAACCAATAAACAAGGATCCTTCTAGTCATTAAAATGTATGATATTTGGCTCAGTATTCCGTCCGACCAGAAATTCCCACTTGCCGGAATTTAGTCTCCGACCAAAATTCACGAATAAGTCGTTTTTTGGCCTTTTGCCTTTTTGTTCGTCTGTTTGTGGTTTTGTTTTACGAAATTACTATATTTTTGTTGTATTTTATGTTTTTTTTTTTACTTTCCTGGACCCATCAAAGGGAAAGTAAGGTGAACGAGCAAAAAAAAATCGAGTTATCGATGGAAATATCCATTTTGAGGTCCCCTAAGAAGATTGAAACTATTTTCAGCGTATGGTCTGTCTGTGTGTCTGTGTGCCTGTCTGTCTCTGTGTCTGTGTGTAATCTTCCACGATAACTGCCGAACCGTTTGACCAATCAAGCTGAAATTTGGTATTGAGGGTCGGTGTGTGCCTAGAATGCGACCATTAGATTTTGGTTTAAATTGGTACAGTGGAAGGTCCTCAAGACCGACATTGATTAAATGCACATGTAACAATTTTTTACTTTTTTTAAATTTTAAGGACAAACTATACACTTTGGTGCAAAATGTTGTAGTTTTAGGGCATAAAATGTGCACGTAGGTTTTCTCTACTTTTTCTTGATTTTGAGGACAAACAATGCATTTTAGTGCAAAATTTTCTGGTTCAAAGTTGTAAAGCATCAAATTTTCTTTTAACTTTTATGTTTAACTTTTTATCGAATTCCTCATAGTTTCGCCGCTAGATGGCGAGAAAAATACACATTTATAATTTTCCATTTTTTTTTTAAATTCTAGGTAAATTATGTTCTTTAGTGCAAAATGTTTCAGTTCAAAGTTGTAAAGCATAAAATTCCCTACAATTATTGTATGAAAATTTTTCCCGAATTACCAATAGTTTTCACACATGATTTTAGGAGATCTTAATTGTAGCAGTGTGATATACAACGTGCGCATGCGCAGCTTCTGTCAGTATCAACATTGAAATATCAATTCGGCTCGCTGTTTTTAATGTGTTTCATAAATTATTGTAATGTTTAGTATTTTGTAATTAAAATAATAATAATAAATAACATATTCTCTACGGCCGAGCCGGGAAAGTTCTGGGGTGACACAGCCGATTTTTTTTATACATTATTACTCACGTCTGTGAAATCATCAAAGGCCTGTAATCGATGTTTCAGCCGTTGATGCAGCGTAATGCAGTTTTCGTTTATTATCGGTATATGTTTCATAATTGTTATTAATTAAAAACAGAGATACTTCTTGTCATTAAAATTTATGACATTTGTCTCCGCTCAGTTTTCCGTCCGACCAAAACACAAGAGACTTTTCCCGCTTGTCTACATAAATAAGATTAATGTCGTTTTTTTGGCCTTTTGTCTTGTTATGCGTCTTTTTTGGTTTTGTGTGTCCTAATTACATTACAATTCTGTAAGTACCAAAAGACGTCAACAGTGTTTTACTTGGTACTTTGGTTTTACTTGGATTTTTCAGACTAATAGTCTTGCATCTATGTTTATGCTTCAGAGTATGATATTTCTGTTATTCATTATTTTGGTTAATTGGTGTTTGAAGTATAATTTCAATGGGAAGGGCTGATTGTTTAAAATCTGGACGAAATACCAAATTATTTATTAGATATAAATATAATTTATCGCAAGAATATAAATTAGTATATTCTGTGATTAAGCTTATTAAAGATCGTGAGAAAAGTCTCAATACAGTAATTTTTTTTACAATACCGAGTGAATCTGTCGATTGGTTTTTAGATTGTGTTTATATGTTCGATCGATTATAACCATTACACTTGAACGAGAGTAAATAGGAAACTCTTGGAACAAATCAATAACTTGGCATATATGTGCTTCGAGTCAAGCTGGCTTGACGCATTAAACTACAAGTGCGCACAGAGTTGTACTAAATATTTTAGATTGCAATAACTAGTATATAGTGGATAGAGAATCGGACTTCGGTGTATGTGTATTACTGCTACTAAAGACTGGAGCAAATATAAAAAATCGGTGGAACTCAAATGGATAATGAGGGGTACGGGCAAGTGGGTTGGTTAGAAAAGAATCAAGAGAGTCTCTACTAGGATCAGAATCTGTACTGTCACTTGCACTGTTTGAAATAATATCCAAAATCCACCGAAAAACCTACGTTGGCTTAGGATTATATTACCTTGGTGCCTAGCTAATTAATACATAAGTAGACTTTTAAAAATGAGGTAAAATTTGTCTCCAGACTTACTATTTTTTTTTTCAATTCTTTAAGGAATTTTCAAGGATTTTTTAAGAATTATTCAGTAATGGATTAAATTTTTCAATGACTTTTTGAAGATTTTCGGAGGATGTTTCAAGGATTTTTAAGGATTTTTTAAGTATTACCAAAGTATTTTTTTAATGATTTTCAAGGACTGTATAAGGATTATTCCAACACTCTTTAAGGAATTTTCAAGGATATTTTACGAATTTTTCATAAATTAAAAAATGAGCTAAAATTTGTCTTCAGGAAGAAAGCTCTAATCAAATCAAGACTTGCTGATTTTCAATTAATTTTTAAGGACTCTACAAGGATTTTTCAAGATTTAGTATTATTTAAACTCTTTTTTTACTTTTTTTCACAATTCTTTAAGGAATTTTCAAGGATTTTTTACGAATTATTCAATAATGGTTTAAGGATTTTTCAAAGATTTTTTGAAAATTTTTGGTGATTATCGATTTTTCAAGGTTAAGTATTATTCCAACTATTTTTAAAGATTTGAAAGCAGAGAATTTTCAAAGATAATTTACGAATTTTGATAAATTATTCAATAACGGTTTAAGGATTTTTTGAAGATTTTTTCCTAGATTTTTTAAAGATTTTTCCTATTTTTTCCTATATTTTTAAAAAGAATTTTCAAAGGTTTTGGAAGGATTATTTAAAATTGGTTGTGGGTTTTTCAATAAGTTTTCAATTTTTAAGGATTTTTCAAGGATCTCCAAGCATGCTAAAAAATTTTTCAAAGATATGCTTTGAAGATATATTAGATATAAAATTATCAAAGAGGAAGAAATATAAAAAACTAAGCTCCCGAAAATATATCAGTGAAGAAAAAGTAGAAAAAAATTCTTAAAGATAAAATTAATTTGTATCCTATCGATATCATTTTGTTTTTATTCATAAAATTTTCTTTTACCAAACTTCACTGAATTTTCTACTCATTAAACTTTTAATTTATCCATTTTGTAAACCAATTCTCGACTGTAATTATATATGTGCAATTTTTTTTTTGATTTTTTCCTGTTTTTTTTCTGTTTTTTTCTAATTTTTCGATTTTTCTAATTTTGTTTTTCTTTTTCAATTTCTTTTATTTTGTTTTCTAATTTTTTCTCATTTTTCTTATTCCTTTGATTTTTCCGATTCCCCATTTGCTATTTTTTTGGTATTTTTTGTGATATTTTTCAATTTCTTGCATTTTTTTGTGATTATTTGCAATTTTTTGCCACTTTTTTTGGAATATCGTTGAGATGTTTATGCGGTTTTTACCGATTGATTTCAATTTTTTATTTTTTTTTACGGTTACAGTTGTTTCCGATTTTTTGGTTTGATTTTTTGCGATGTTTTTAGATCTTTCCCGCTTTCTTCTCATTTTTTGTATTATTTTCTGATTTTTTCGATTTCTTGTAATTTTTCTTTATTTTTTTCTAACTATTCTATTTTTTGAATTTCTTTCCTTTTCTAATTTTTCCTCATTTTTTCATATTCCTCTTATTTTTTGTGATTTGAGATTTTTTCAAATTTTTCGTGATATTTTTCAATTTCTTGCAAATTTTACCGAAATAATAAATTTTATTAAAAAAATTATTGTAGAATTCTGAGAATGGTAGTAACTGTAGTACTTAAAAATCATGGAATATTGGCTGATCCCGAGAAAAAAATTACTAAATTTAATTTATCGATTATTACAGTAATCTTACTTAATAATTTCCTCAATAAAAATAGTGGATTAAATTCTGATTCTATAACGTGATAAATTAAAAAATAACAATCAATATCGTTACCTATTTATATTACCTGAAATCCAGTATTGATCTATTTTTGTCGCGTGAAATTGTTTTTACTACCTCTACTCTGATTAGCTAAATAATATTTTCTTATTGACCAGGTCAATTATAAAAACTATCCACCAATGCCGAAGTGACAGTTTGATTTAAAAATATGAACCTATAAAAGGTTTGACAAGTCCTTGAATAATGATAATATTATTTTCAAAATCAGTAGGATACTAGTGTTAGTTTTCATTCAAGTCAAATTCTGTATAGATTAGGTCATAAATATACTAAAAATACATATGTACCTTGATTTAAAATCGATGATACTTAACTATATTGTAGACAGAATTATATTTATTTAAGTATCCAAGGACTAGGGACCGCCAGTCTAAGGCACCAGTCTTTGTGGCGATTTCTACTTAAATGGAATACTTTTTTCTTCAGTAAGAGTACAAGAGGGTCCTAACAACACTTTTCGGGACCGAGGGCCCTGTGGCGACCGCCACTGCGCCACAATGACCAGTCCGTCACTGCCGCCAGCTGTATCTTGATTCCCTAAGATTAAATTCGCGTTATAGAGATACATTTTTTAACCAATTTTAAACTTTTTGTAGTCAAGAAATCTTTAAAATGGATTAATGTTTGGTTGGTAAGGTTAGATAATATATTTGGAAGCGTCTTTTGTAAATATGGCTTTTCTTATGTATAGATAAAACGATCACGTTTAAGTCTTAAACAAAAATTATCTTTAACGCTTTACTGGCATTAGGCTTATCCACCATGTACTCGAAGTACCTACCAGCTTTTGTCGTATTTTGTGATCGTGGCTTTTTGCTCTAGTACTGCACATGATTTTTAAAACACAGTCCAATTTTTCATTTTTAATATTAATATTTATATAGATGTAATATAAAATACGCTACAAGTTATTTATTATTGGTAAATGTATTTAAATTATACATTCATTTATTAATTGGCTTATATTTAATGAAGTATAAAAATTATTAATGCATATTTGACGGTATATTTTGATTTTGAACTATTAAAACCTCTCTAGCACCGTTAATTAAATGCATTATGAAATTACATTGTTAATTATTTATACACAAATAATGGTATTAAAATATTTAATTTTCTATAGGAATGTCCATTTAATTTTACTCATACAAAGTTTTTTTTTATAAAACTATTTAACTACGGTATATATTTTGGTATATTTATTTACTACGATCAAAATTAAAGGAATAAAGTAGAGATTTTTTCTATAATTTTACAATATTAATTAGATGTGGTTAAATGACAGTCAATAGCCCGCAACTGTTATATAGATATCGGAATGAATTTTACATTCAATACCAAAATCAATAACAAAACCAAATTATGTTTCTGGATCAGATTTTGGCCGAAAACCATTGTTTTTAAGTATTTAGATGGAAATGAATTTTGTCGAATAACATTTGAATACAAAACCAAAATATAACCACAATTTCAGTTTAAACGATTTATTTTAAATTAGTAGAGACAACGAACAATAACCTATTAAAAGTATGTTTTAAATAGTATGTACAATTCGTGGAAAAAAATTTCGTTCTGTACCTCATTAAAAGATTCGTCATACATTTTGGATATGATGGAAACTTTTTCTTTTTTTTAATTTTTATGGATGGCGTTTCTCCTATTTTGAATTCTGCGAGGGTGTTCATTTTTAATGCCATTAATAAAACTGCATATTGAAGGATGTGACGTTGTAATTTGGGAATTTAACTCCCTATGCCATCCTTCTACGCTATTGTTCGTTATTGGATTGTTTCCGAACAAAGGATCGAAATAGTTCCAGGTTGAAAAGTAGATAGTCCAACGTCTTAGAGAGAGATATATAGGAAATTCAGTGTGTCAGAAAGAGAGAGCCGGTCTTCAGGTCCCTTTACTACGTCAGGTCTGACAGCAGTACCAGAGGATGCTGTGTCATACCTAACGTAGCTGAGGGACCTGAAGATCGGCTGGTACTTCAGATCCGTCAGATCCCACTACTCGGTCAGCATCTTCTGGTAGTGCTATCAGACCGAACGTATCTGAGAGACCTGAAGACCGTCTCTCTCTTTCTGACACGCCGAAGGAAAGAAATTCAGCGCGTCGGAAAGAGAGAGCCGGTCTTGACAGCACTACCAGAGGATGCTGACCGAGCAGTGGGATCTGACGGACCGGAAGTACTACGCAGCCGGTCTTCAGGTCCCTCAGCTACGTTAGGTCCTCTGGTAGTGCTGTAAGACCTGAGGGACCTGAAGACCGGCTCTCTTTCTGACACGCTGAATTTGTTATACCTCTCTCTAACAAGCTGAATTCCCTATAGTTGCGGTTGGAACCCTGTAGATTCTCTACTTTGAAATAGAAAATAATGGGTTTCTTTTTTCGTTCCAACTCACTGATCCTATCCACGTTATGTCAAAAAAATCTCTTAACCCCTTTAATTTATTTGATCATATTTTTATTTACTATTATTTTATTAAAACTTGTTATTTCCTTGTCTCTTGGAACAACTGGCAAAACCTGTAAAAGTTTATAACAGAAAATGGAAAGGAAACATTGCTATCCATTTCCTTGTCGGATATTTGGAAAATCTTCTTTATTACATTTTTCATTTCTCTAATTTTCGCCATAACTGTTTCGTATGTTGATTTATTTGTATCTGACAACAGCATATACACCAAAAATCTGTGTATAGAGTATACTTGATAAAAAAGCTTGGTACATATTTAAATATTCACCCAAGAACCACTGTTTAAACTTTGACAAAATATCAAGATTATTATCTATTATAAATTTTAAAAAGCGTGAATTGGAGGGACCGCTGTCATATTGTAAATTAAAGGTTATCCTAAAATCATCAGGAATAATCTAATCTTCACGTCTATAGGCGGGGTTCCACAAAATTGGGCTAGCCCGGCGGCACTTGCGGCTCAAAATGTCGCGGTATTAAATTAGACTCCACCAAACTGGAAGGGGCATTTTAAATTTGTCATTGAAATCATTATGCCGGTGGCCGCAAGGAATGTTTTACTTTAATTTTTACTCCGGTAAAATCCGCCGGGCTAGCCCAGTTTGGTGGATCCCCGCTTTATCAGGCAAGCCAGGAAAAGCATTTTATTTTTGTCGTGTCGTGCGCTTCATGTTACTTATAGATGGTAAATGAGCATTTGTTGAACATGAAAAAGTTTGATAGTACCTCTGAAATAATTTTTTGTAGAGTGTGTCATTATTTTCCATGTCAATCAAATTTTTTCTTGTTTCTAACAATTCTGGACTACCTGGATAATTATATTCAGATTTTGAGGATATCACTCCATCCTTTTGTGTTATTCTGCCCTTACACTTCGACTTTGCAAAATTTTTACATTTCTAGTAGATTTTCGTTTCAACGCGTTTATCAATATTATAAATAAAACCTTCAAAATACGACTTTTCTTTTTTCCGAGACGATTTAATGTTTTCTTGTTCTTGTGGCATTATTTTGACTAAATTTAAAATTTAAAATGTTCTGAAGTTTTTAAAATTTAACAATACTTAGGGTTGGATTAGGGCACGTATATTTTCTTGGCGATTTTATTGGTATGCGCTATTATATTTTGAGGTCATTCGAAAAAATTATTTTCAATCAAAATGTTTTCGATTAAAGGGTCTTTCGATAAAAATGCTTTCGATAAGAACGTCTTAGACCAACTCAATACGTCGATCAAATTGTAGACAGCTACTAAGGTGTTGACTTCTGTGTATGGTTTCATCATTAAGATTCATTATTTGCTTTGTTTCCTTGTCATACCCAAACTAAATTTTCCTTTTTTTCATCGTTGGTGGAGGTAGATGTGCGGCATTATGCAGTGAATACGTTTGTTAAAAAGCAGTAGTCAGGCGAGAAACGTGAGTTTATTATCGATGCTTATTTCAAAAACAACAATTCCTACACAAGTGACAAGGCGACAGTTCTGCACTCGGTACAATATTTGCCATGCACCCTCTAAAAATTTGGTAAAAAAGTGACACCGGTTCAGTACAAAACCAGAAATACCAATGTCAACAAAAATATGTTAAAACACCATTGACCACACCACATCACGCCGTGCAGTGACTCAAAATCCCGTAAGCTTGCACAGACGTTACAAATTTGTTATCCAAGCTTTCAACGCATTTTAAAGAAGGATTTGAAGTTTCATCCGTTCAATATTCAGTTTGAGCAGTACCTAAAACCTACAGAAAAGGAAGGTTCTGCTAAAGAATAATGAATTTATTTAGGATGATAATGATGGTTTGAGGAAGATATTTTTAGTGATGAAGCTCACTTTCATTTACTTGAACAAACAAATTTGCCGATGTTGGACCCCTAATAGCCCACAATAAAAGTATCAAAAACAGCTTCATATCAAAAAAGTCACGATATGTTGTGCGATGTCAGCAAATGGGATAATTGGTCTCTATTTTGTTGAAGATCCTCGCGGTCGTTCTCTGACAGTACGCGCTTTTTTTCACCAGCTGTTCAAAACTTTCCAGACTATGATGATATGACTTGCTTGCTCCAGATTGTCTCATCTATATGGCCTTAGTGATCATCTGACCTTAACCATTTTGATTTATTCTTGTGAGGTACCTTAAAAACGCGTCTGCTAATATCGCAGAGTTCCAGCAATGGATTCGAAATGAGATCAACAACATAACTAGTTGGTTTATATCAACGTGTGATCCAACACTTAATTACTTTTTTACAAGAGTGTTATGAGCAAGACGGCCGTCATATGGACAAGATTCATTTTATAAAGCAAATCCGCATTTGTACATTTTTATAATAAATCGATTATAACTTTAAAATTTGTTTTTTATAATTTTTTGAAATTTTATTATGGGTTACCCTGGAGGTAGACGTCCCATAACAAAAAGAAAGCAGTGCCAAAAATAGCCATAATATATTTCCTTAGTAAATGGTTTTGGGTTTTTATCTAAAATTTAGATATTTTTCAAAAATTTTTTTTTGAAATTTAATTATTGAATATTATTTTCGATTCTAGTTGATTAACTTCGATTTTCCTTAAACTGGACCAATAAATTACTCTTAGGGTATTAATATAGGTGCAATGTGAGTGGGGCGTTCATTCCACCTCCACTGCGGCCAGAAGAGGCCTATTGTAGCTCACACCTTCTCGCGGAATCTATGGTTGATTTAGGTAAAGCTTCCTTGAAGTCTGTAGGCTCCAGCTGTATGAAAACAAACGTACGAAGCTTATTTATTTCCCGTGCAGGACAGGAGCATAGAATATACTCCGTCATTTCTCCTTCCACACTGCAGAAGTGACAGTTTGTTCGACTCAGACCTAGCTTCTTCAGATGGTAACGCAGACGATGGTGCCCTGTTAGCAGTCCAATTATGATCCGTAATGGCACTGCTTTTAGCTATGCCAAAGAATCGTTCCGTTCAATGAACTCAGATTTTGCACCTTTTCTCGCAAGAGTGTCAGTTTTCTCGTTGCCCTTCACCCCTTCGCACCCAGGTACCCAGAGTAGGGTTACTCTGTTACTGGTAGCAATGCCATCTAAGGATTCGATGCAGTTCCACACCAACTTCGAGTCCAGCCGGTTGAAGCTCAGTGCTTTTAAAGCTGCCTGGCTGCCCGACAAAATGTAAATAATTTTGTTGACAAGAGGATGGTTTGCCAACTCTCTTGTACACAATTAGTAGCATACTTGTCGAGGCTTACTGTGATGTCAATTCTTGGTTTTCTACTATATACTTCGGCTCCCGCACCACTTTGAACCATCTGTGTACAATACATAAGCCTTCCCTGGAAAGTGGATCTCTCCATTTTTCCATTCGTCTCTTCTCGGGCGTTAAATGACTTCTGTATATGAGTTCTGGAGGAAAGCTCATCTAAAACCATTCCGAGAGTGTGGGTGAGTCCAGAATGGTCCCATAGCCTTTTCCCCTCGATTTGACTAGCCACCGACACGGCTCTGTAGGAGGTCATACTGGTCTCCTGCTCAAATAGTATATGGAGAGGAGTAAGACCCAGATTTCTTTCTATTGCAGCTATTACGTTAGATGACATGGCGCCAGTAATAGCCACACATCTAGTCTATGAAATCCAGACAACATAGCCGCCCATTTAGATTATAGTTCCTTCTTCCATTAGACTATAACGGAATAGTTACGTCTTCCATTATTCGATGACGTAGTTTATCAAGCTTCCTCCTTTTTGTAAACGAAACTACCACCATTTTGTGCAGGTTCATAGATATCTCTTGCCCCTCACACCAACTGTATACGATGTTAAGGACTTTCTGAAGGATATCAGATATATTATCTTCAAACAAACTTCTTACCATTATTAAAAGGTCATCGGCATAGCACTGAAAATTCACCCCAGCTGGGAGATTCTGTTCAGAAGGGGGTCGACCAAGAGTGACCAAAGAAGTGGAGACAGCAGCTTAGCTACCTTAAATTTAACAATTTCCTCTTACAGTGATGATGTCACAAAACGATTTTCAAGCATGCTTTTGATCCAGTTACTTATTCCCCTTCTCAGCAATGCAGCGTAAAGGAATTGAGGCAAGGCATTGTTGAACGCCCCTTTAATGTCGAGGAAAGCTGTCAGCGCAATTTCTTTATGCGGTAGACAGTGGCCTATCTGTTCTATTATTGGTTAGAGCCAAATCTGTGGATTTGTCAACCTGGTAGGCATATTGTCTGGAGTTGAGAGGAATTTCCCCTTGAAAATATTTATCTTTTTTCCCATTTAACTAATTTTGTGTCTATAACGGTTTATATAATCGTCGCTCTCATCTATTATCACGTACCTCTTACACTATTGGAAACCCTAGATTTAGTCGCTTCTTTTGGTCTTTTTTTGCAATTATTTTTTTGCTATTGTGTAGTTAGGTCCAACACTTAGCAGGAGTATAGATTTTTTTTTCATGTCTTTACATCTTTCATAAAATAGATTGATGTATCCCTCTTTGGTTTTCTTGATCTTATTTTATTGGCCTATCCTACATATTATCATAAGACTGCCGTTCCATTATTTCTGGATTGACTTAAATTTTTTTGTCTTAATGTTTCTCTATTTGATATGATAATATTTAATAGAAATAAAACGAAAGTCAAGTTATACGTGCTTTTTGTTGACTCAGTCTTTAATCTTTATATATGTTAGAGATACATTTTTCCAGTGAGATTGTCCCATTAATAGTAGCATTTGGTCTTGAAGATGACAAATTGCTACCGAAACTAATCGCTACTAATTTGTTCTTTATTTATGTGGTAGCGATTTTGATTTTCTTTTGACTCATTTTATACCAAAATATATACAATAGTTTAGACAATAGTGTTTATAAAATCAAGAGAACTTTCACTTGATTTTCATACAAGAATCAGTATGAAAAATTTGTTATTAGTGGCGTCTTCCTTCTCCACACACATGATTCACAATATTGTGAACTTTCCGCAATCGCTAGAAATTCATATGGAGTTTAACTTTGCAATAATCGCAGACACAATGAACTTTTATGGAAGTTTTTTAATAAAAATGCTGCGTGTTTTATAGAGCGAACTGCTACCTGTTTTCCAGTTGTTAGCATGTTGTGAGGGCTGTATTTACATCGCTTTCAGACTATACCGGATTTTTATTAAAATATATTTAAACTGTGCTACAAACAAGGAAAAGAAACTTCGGGTTTTAGTGGTATCTGCGCAAAAACTGAACGAAAATTATTTCATATATATTTAATATTTTAAGTAACAAATAAATATTTCGTAAAGTTTTTGATATATTAACATTATTGATAGTAGTGAAACTCTATGCTTTGCTTTTTCTTGTTTCAACAGGGATGACAGTAAATTATTTAATTAAAAAATATGCACGTTTAATAAAAGAAAAGTATTTTTTTTTTCATCTAAAAACTCTACTTTCCTTTTTGAAAACTATTTTTATGGCTTGTCCACCCTGAGCTTAAATCTATGGTTTACATAAGGATTAATCCAGTATATGCTTGGCATTACTTGGGCTTCGCGCTTTTTATTACATAGCGGATGATGCATGTTGGAATTCGCTTTTGAAATTCATTACAACTGCAAGTTGGCGGACATTTCTTTTGTGATCTCGCAACATCCTAGCAACTCAATTACAGCGACTACTTTTTTTTTGTGTCTAAAAATAACGTTTGCGATAAGTGATTTTGTTCTTCGTATTTTGCTTTACTCTGACAGGCGAGCACTTTACGAAGAATGAGTTTTTTTGTTTTTAAAATTTAGTATTCTGTAAATTAATTTTGGTATTTGTATTTTTTTTTATTTCAGATGGACATGAAATCTGTTGGATCGTTTTACTACGAAAATTTTGTAAGTACTCAAACTAATAGTTATTTAGTTTTGTATGACGCTATGTTTTTTTTTTAATTTTTACTTTCGTTTAAGGTTTAAGTTGGCCCCCCTGGAGAAATTAAATACAAATTTCAAATTGCAAAAAAAATCATGAATATATATGATATTTTGAAAAAACACTTTTTCCAACACTATTGGGCAGTAACGCAGACAAAAACAATTCATAGGAAATTTAATCGTGGCAGTGCTACATAACTAGAATTTTTCTTTGAGCATGCCATCTAGTGAGCATTAGCGAAAGATTTTCGGATCTAGAAGTTGATATCAATATTATTCTGCCTAACGACACAAAAAATATAATAAATTTAGGTCAACTTAAACGTTAAACCGGAAATAAAATGGCGTTTTTTTATATGATTATCTAATTGGGAACACTGTAAATTAAACAAAAACGAGTGTTGGCAAATTGATGGGAATAATAGGACTAACCAGCTAATCAATTTAGTTCGAATTAATTAATTAAACTTTAAATAAACAATATATCTTTATAAAAAAAAAATGTTTCATTTAACACTTTCACAATTATTTTTTGATATAAAATTTAGATCTATAGTACAGGAAACAAACCTCAAATATCCGAGAATAAAAATTATAAATTAGTTCTACAACTATATCGTATTTTTTTGAAAACTAAAATTCTTTCTTCAACTCAATAATGTTACATAAAAATTTCCATTGTGATCTTATTAAAATGAACATAACTTACACATGTGTTGTGAAAATACATAAATTTTACTACTTGTCATGAAAAGCTTTCAACAATTTTGATCACAAATTTCAAATATTTTTGAAACATTTTAAGAATTTTGATTAAACATTTCAAGCATTTCAAAAATTTTTAGAGTTGTAATTAAAAATAAAAGAATTTTGATAAAAAATTTAAAAATATTCAAAAATGTTGATCATTTTTTATAATTATAATAACAAATTACAAATTTTTTTTTAAAACAAATTTCAGTCAAAAAATTTGATCAAAAATTACAAGAATTATAATAAAAAAATTTTCATCAAATAGTTTCAAAATTTTTCATCAAAAAATTTCATTAAATGTAATAAAAATATTTTTAAGAAATAAAAAGTTTTGATCAAAAATTACAAGAATTACAATAAAAAAAAATTCATCAAATAATTTCAACAATTTTCATCAAGAAATTTTATTAATTGTAATAAAAAATTACAAAAATTTTGAATAAATAAAAATTTGATTCAATAACTCAAAAGCTTTGATCAAAAATTTCAAAACATTTGGTCAATAATTTGATCAATTTTTTTAAGAATTGTAATAAAAAAATTTTCATCAAATAAATTTCCAAAATTTTCATCAAGAAATTTTATTAATTGGAATAAAAAAATTCAACTATTTTTAATAAATAAACATTTGATTCAGAAACTCAAAAGTTTTGGCAAAAATTTCAAAAAATTTGATCATAAATTACAAAAATAAAAGAATTTTGATGAAAAAATTCAAAAATGTTGAATAATTTTTTTTAGAATTGTAATAAAAAATTACAAAATTTTTTTAAACCAAATTTCAATCAAAAAATTTGATCAAAAATTACAAAAATTTTAAGAATTGAAGTAAAAAAAAATCATCAAATAATTTCATCAATTGTAACAAAAAATTACAAAATTTTTCAAGAAATAAAAATTTCAATCCAAAACTCCAAAAGTTTTGATCAAAAATTTCAAAAAATATGATCAAAAATTTCAAAAATTGATCTAAAATTTCAAAAATTTGATCAAAAATGTTCATCAAATACTTTCAAAAAATTTCATTAATTGTAATATAAAATTACAAAAATTTAAAAAAAAAAAAAACTTCAATCAAAAACTCCAAAAGTTTTGGTCAAAAATTTCAAAAAATTTGATAAAAAAATTTTAATCAAAAAATTCATTCAAAAAAATTTAAATAATTAAAGATATATTTTACCAGAAGTAAAATTTTCTCAAAAATGCAAAAAAAAAGAAACTTAAAATTAATTAATGATCGGTATTATTCGATTAATTTCATTTTACAATTCGCGAATTTTAATAATTACAATTGCTTTACATTTACTAAAAATTCTTTAGTGTAGCTTAAAATAATAATAATAAATATTGAATCAAATGGTGAATTTGAATAATACAATTTAAAACTGTAAAATAAAACAATTTCATTTCATTATTTGATGAATTTTTACAAATATTAAAATTTTTAAAAAAAAAAACAATTTTTATTTTGGAAAATTTAGTACCACTAAATCATGTAATTTTTTTTCACACCATTGACCCATCAACATTAATTTACTGAATTGATTTCTTGTCTAATTTCTTTAATAAAATAATAATCCAGTAAATTGTTTACTTACAAAGGACCCCGCAGTTTTCTTATGCAAACGGGAGCACCGTCAAATTGTCTTGATTTTTTTATTTAAAACATGATTTTCTCAATAAAAGTTCATGGGCTGAATCCTATCTTATGGCTAGATTTCGACATACAGAGCGTTGAAATTACAAATCCCGATTTTTTTTTGATACTTTATGCTATATTTTTTTACGATAAAAATACATACTTTAACCAAAATATACCTGTAAAAGCACGAATTACCCTGTAAGTAAAATATTTTGGACCTTAATAATTAAGTATTTATTGCGGATATAAATTAGTCAAAAACTTCCAAAAACATTTTATAGGTACTTTGTTGTGTTGATATAAAAAAAAATCGGAATTTATAACTTCAACACCCTGTATGTCGAAATCTAGCCATAGGATAAAACTGCACCCATGGAAATTTTTAATCAAAACATCAAGCACTATTACATATAAAATATCAGATAATGAGACTTATTCATTTAATTTTTGACTTCGATTTTTTTTTAAATCCTTCTAATATACTTTTAAAATCTGCCCGTGAGACATAATACGCCATAGAATTCCTTCAGATTTCTTTAGATTAAATTTAAAGGGATTCCCCTATATGACTATTCGCGTGGAAATCCGTTGTCTTCCTCACTACAAATTAACAAAAACATAAAACCGAGACTACACACACGTTAACCTGTGGATAATTTCAGAAATTACCCACACGTTAAAACTTGGTTACCCGACCCTAAAAAGTCTTGACTATCTAAATCTAGCCTGTATATTTATAAAAAATATTTATTTTATTAAAAGAAGTCTTGACTATCTAAATCTAGCCTGTGTTTAAAAAATAAAATTAAAGGCTATGTGGGATTCGATTCCCGGGGCCACTGCACCACTAACGGGCACCATGTCACGCGGCTACTAGAGGACATTCTTTAATATGTTCAAACTTAATTTAAGCGAATCACGTATCACGTGTGGGTAATTTCTAAAATTATCCACAGGTTAACGTGTGGCTAGTCACATTGAAAACATAAACTGTGTTTTTAGGTTATGTATATTTCATACTTCTCCTTTTTGCTTGTACAACGTTGTTAGTAGTTTAACTTAAAAACATTTCCCATTTTATTACGACACGGACAAGATTGTTTTTACTATAATTCAGTAATCATTACGTAGAATAACTGAGTTCTGCCGTTACGTCATAACCGGTGACGTATTCTGCTGTTTTACGTTTGTCATATATTATTTGAATGTTATTTTACACTTAACCTCAAAATTAAAATATAACTAATGACATATGTTAAGGATTGTTTTCAATGACGCATGTTAAGGTGTGTTTGTATGAATAAATTGGTAATGCCAAAAATTGTAATTTGCTTTATGCGTTACATAATTTAGTAATTCGTTTTCTTAACTGATTTGTTTCAAATTTCTAGCTTGGGGATGTTTAACGTCTCTGAGCGTTATTAAATGGCGAATTATATAATATATATTGAAAATGTATTATACGATTATATTTTTGGGGTGAACCCAAACGTTGTAAACTGCATTTGACGGTAAAAGCGGTATTCCAGCATCTCTTTCTCTTGAAAAGTAATTAATCAACTTCAAAATTAATCTTTGCTCTTTCTCATTATACCGAGAAGGCATTTTGACAATGAAAAATTAATTGAACGGTCAAAGTAATAAATAACCTTTACGTCGACATTAGTTAAGAAATACGTTAATATTATCATAATTCCGTCACATCCATTTCATGATTGAGTGATCAAGTTGGACAATGTATGACGTAACGGCAGAGGATGGTTAAACAAACTCTATAGTCATAATGTCTAGTATCATTACAAAGTGACTAGATTCTTTTTATAATAAGCCACACGTGTGAAAAATGTTTGTTAATCCTAAAGAAATGTAATATAACATTAGACGTGGCAACCTCGGAATTGATATTCATCTATCTAAATTTTCGCCTACCGCGGGGATCGAAGAGAGTGGAAGGCAACAGATAACCACGCGATTAGTTATATAGGAAAATTCCTTTAAATTTAATTTTGGTCATTCCTGAAGGAATTTGATGGCGTATTATGTCTCACGGGGTCATTTTAAGGGTATATTAGAGGGATTAAAAAATAATCCAGGTAAAAAATGAAATCAATAACTCCTATTTGACGGTGCTCCAGTTTGCATAAGAAAACTACGGGGTCCCTTGTTTAAAAAATAATCTGACCTAATCAAATTTTCAATTTTATCACTCAAACTTTTTTATTTAATCCAACCAAATTAGATCAAATCATTTGTTGCCAAATAAATAAGTTTTATTGAAATCAAAATCTGTATTAAGTTTGATTTTTTTTTTCAAATTACTTTTAAATGATCAGTTATTATTATAATTTATTCCAGTAAATAATAAATTTTCTAATAAATTTTTTCTTGTGTCAGCAGGCCTTTCCGGGAGCAATGGTTCCATACAAACGACCAGCGGCAGACAAATCCGGCGTACCGGTATACCAACCGAACGCAACCACCTACCAACAACTGATGCAGTTGCAACAGCCCTTCGTACCCGTGTCATGTGAGTATTCCACCTCCCCCGCTCCTCCACCAACCTCTTCTTGCGCTTCACCCACAGTTCCCGAGGCCTCCCATTCCATCGCCTCCTCCCCAGTGTCTCAGGCTTCTCAGGTATCGCTTCAACAACACCAACATCAACATCAACAGCATCAACATCAAACCAAAGAAGCCGAGACCGTAACCTTAACAACTACCACAGCTGCAATGCCTGTAGCCCTGCCATCTCATACTCAGATTACTGACCCTGCCACGCTTGCTAAAGAGGTTGCCCAGCAGAATTATGCTAAAGCTATTAAGCTAGCTGCTATGAATCAGAGTTTAGCTGCTTCTCAGTTTACTCACTTGAATCCGCTAAATTACACGGGCGTTTCTTTGAATAAACAGACACTAACGACCATGCCGCAACATTCGGCTTCGGCTTCAGCTGCTGCTGCTTTTCCGCGTTATCCTACGCTACCTTTTCAGTTCAATGCTACAGCAGTAAATCTAGGCCTAGCGAATCCTTATCAAGCGATAGCGCAGCAAAATTTGCTTAATTTGAGCCGGCAGCAACAGATGTCGTTTAATCCGTACACTATTATGAGGCAACCGTACGCGAGTGCGCCGGGCGCTACCGCATCTCCGCTTTATGCGAACAGCCTCTTAAACGCACAATATCCGGTGAGTGTATCAGCACCTCCTATGACGAATACTGCACCTACGCAAGCCAATATTGCCGCTGCAGCCGCTCAGAACAACAACAATGTCTTACAACCATACAAAAAACTTAAGACGAACTAA
This sequence comes from Neocrepidodera transversa, assembly GCA_963243735.1. Lineage (NCBI taxonomy): Eukaryota > Metazoa > Arthropoda > Insecta > Coleoptera > Chrysomelidae > Neocrepidodera > Neocrepidodera transversa. The sequence continues at coordinate 18,089,150 of OY725343.1, forward strand.
TTTTTAATTTTTGTTGAATTGTTTAATATTTTATTAATGGACAAGATTTTTATAAAAAAAAATCTTTTGAATTTAATCAGTTAGAGTTTTAGGGTTAGTGTCTTTTTATTTAATTCGTCAATTAAATTGATTTGAATTTCGTTGTTATATAAGTTTCGTGTATTAAATATTTTTCATGTTTTTAAATTTGTCGAGTTTTAGATTTTAATAAAGAATTACTTGGATTCGTGTAATAAAGTTCGTCATAGATTCGTATTCAGGATAACAAGAAATGAAAGAAAATTTCGAATACACATTTTAGAATTAGCAGTTTTATTACTATAAACGAGCTGACTTATAGTTCCTACTACTTGACTTGAACAATCAGTAATTTAGTAAAATTAATACTATACTAGTCGAGAACGGTAGATAGCATTGCCATAACGAATTTTAAGTTCAGAAAATTTGGTTTACTAGGTCGATAACAAATTTTGGTAATATTTTATCGGAATTGACTTAGTGTTTGTTGTTTCTCTGAATACGTACGTCAAAAATGTATCTAGTCAGAAAATTATTCTATGTAAATTTTTATCGAAGAGAAAAAAAAAACTGGGCAATGCTCTAAGCTACCCCGACCAAGCGAGTGCCTCAATACTGTGATACCTCTCACACCTGCTATTGCACCGCTAAAAAATTAACATCCTTACCGCCCTTTGCCCTCTTGCTCCCTCAACCCCCAGTATTGCTCTATTAAGTAATTAGGACATTAATATTTTTGGTGGTTAAGACTAGAAACACTATTTTGCCATTTTCCAAAAAAAAAAATGTTGAAAATGTTTATATATATCTAGAAATTCTGCATGACATAATGTTTTCATATACTTATTACATTTTTGAAAGCCTACTTGAGTCGCATGGTAGACATATGCGTTGTATCTGTTAGAAGTGCCATCCAATAGTAGAATATGTTACTGACCCAAAAAGACGCCAGGTTTGTACATAGAAGCTAAAATAGGCACCACGTGACGCCACATAAAACACTTTAAAAATTAATAATAACCTAAACAGAAAAAATGATATTGATATGGTATTACAAAATATTGAAACATTTATATCTGATTAAAATAATTATAGCATTTAGGGTGGACCGAAAAACGTAATTATGGAAAATTGGTAACTGGAAAATCAATTTTTAAAAAATATATTTGATCGGCCCTCAGGGAGATAAAAATATTAATTTTTAAATTTTTTGAAAAATAAATATATTTTCCCTTATTTTTACTTCCTATTACTTTTAAACGATTCAGGATATAAATTTTTATACAAGTTTTGTTTAAATAGATTGAATTTTTTCTGTCGATTTCGATGAAGTCGCAACTGAAATGGCTGTAATTAGTTAAAAAAGTGGCGAAAATCACATTTTGGTGAAGGTCAGTTCATTCAAATTACAAAAATCTACTGGGTTAAAAAAATTCAACAAAAAAATTGTCAAAAATCCACCAAAACATGTACTAAAATAAATCGGTGAAAACCGATTATTTTTATCCCGCACTTTTAGATGTTATAGGTAGTTAAAATAGGAGAAAATATAAGTGAACGCCCGGTATAACAAATATTTATGATTTATAGTATATGTAAAAAAAATATTGTATTAATCAAAAATTGGTATTAAAAAAATGTCCATGTTTTGTGCAGTCTTCGCCTAACTCAATACCTACGACGATTTTTAGTAAAAACACTATATTTAACTTATTTGAATATTACACTGTTCCAGAACGATCTCTATATTTTTTACTGCATACTTTCCTTTCTCTATTGCCCGAAATTTTTTTTAATAAATACTGTTTATCAGTGCTTGTCATTAACTCGTGGTAATTATGCTTTAATACATTTAAAAATTTGCTCTTTTTTTGTTGTTGGGGAAAAGATCCATGACCGTATGAGGTTTTAGAGCCTTTGATGAATCCATCACTAATAAGTTCCCCAACCGTACAGCAAGCTCCATCTAGGAAGAGATTGCACAGATCCTGAAATTAGTCGTACTCCTCCGAAAATTGCGCAGCTTTATCTCATGCTAGATACGATGATGAGGTTGCGCAGATGCCGAAATTCGTCGTACTCCACCCAATACTGCGCGACTTAATCTCTTTCTAGTTGGCAAATACATGCAGTAACTAATTATTACGTAGAAGACAAATTTTTATTCAAGCCAGTTTCCAATCTAGTTTTTTAATCGATGTTGACTTTAGCTCCGGTACATCCTGTAACCTTAAGCTGAGATAAATCCTATAATTCCCGTCAACAATATCTGCCACTCTTGATTTTGGAGTTATATTTCTCAAAACGGAAATTCCAGGTTCTTCCTTATCTTTCCAAAACCTCAATGGCAATTTTCGCTTCTGCGTTGTTAAATCTGCAGCTCCTGCATCTTTTTTCATTGAAATGTACATTATGATGTAAAATCGTTTATAATTTGTAGATGGACAATCCTTAAAGACTCATTTCTTCAATTATCTTTATTATTTCTTTCCATGTTCTTCTGTTTATGACTGTAGCTGACTATATTTCTACAGTTACTGAACTTCAATCCTCCCTACATTCTTCTAACCACCAGTTCTTTCTTGGTCGTCCTCTTCTATTTTTTTTGCCTTCTCCTCTCAACAATGCTTGTATGCACATCCAGTGTTGCCACCTTTTTTTCAGGTAAAAAACCTACTGTTTCTGTTACTGGAATCTATTAAAAATCTACGAACTATTATGTGGGATGAAACTTTATAAAAAATTATAAAATTATAAAAAAAATAAGACAGTAAGTCAAATATTTAAGTTATCATCATATTTAATATTTTTGTACAAGGTTTTATTGTCCATTAGTTATATCATGACTAAATCCGGACGAAAATTGATACCATCACGAAAGTCCTTTAATCCTTCTTTTGCTTATAAAATTAAAGAGAGATTTTTATTAAGAAATTATGATCATGGACCATTTTATTCTCAAAATTTTTGGCCTAATACGTGGTACTCAATGGCAGAAGATTTTGTTCTTTTAAAAGGTAACTATTTTTAATTTCAGCGTTTTTAATTTCTGAAGATTCTGTCGATCTAAAAAATATTATATTTTAATTGGACCAGAATTAAATATTAAAAAAAAACTGCCATTTTTATGTTTAGCAAAAATCTCTTGTCGAGGAGCAATTCTTGTTAATATAGTGGTATTACACGCTTTACAAAGAACACTGCTGTTCTGTTCTTTACTTAGCCATTTAGAAAATAATGTTTTTTCCTCCCATTCGGATGGATAACTTTGTTTATATTTTCATTTTTTAAAGTGTATCGGTGGAAACTGTAAAGCTTTAAAATCTACCAAAAATCTTTTAAAAAAGTACCTACTAAAATGTCTGCCGAAAAAGAAGCTATAAAAAAGTAGAAATCTACTAAAGGTAGCAACACTGTGCCCATCTGCTAACTAGCCCCAACCATGGAACATCTAACTGTCTGATATATCGATATTTTTCCATATAAAAGTTTAATTGCTGCATTGTTCTTGTACTTTTACTTCCCAATATATTTTCCTCAGTACCCCATGTTCTTATATACACTTAATTTTGCTGACCATATTATTTTTTTTAGATCAAAGTAAGTTGTGTAAAGCCACTAACGCCTTGCTTCCCCTTGACGTCCTATTTTCAATTACCTTTTGCTTAACGTCTTTGTTGTATTTTAATTGCAATTTGTTCCTATTTCAAGGTATTTTGTTTTATTTTTATTAACGTGCAATTTTTTTTGAACTATCTAAAATTTTTTAATAGTTTTACTTTTGTTCTTTGACGTTTAATTTTTACTATTATAAAATTTTCCTCCAGCTATGATTCCGATTTTGCGGAACAAAAGATCACCGTTCTTCAATTTTTTCTGTGAAAAGTCATCTAACCTCCACCACTATTGTTTTCTATTTTCCTTAGTGTCATCTTTCACAGTTTTTGTTCAATGTTTGGTACTTCATCCTTCATAGACTTTTTTTGATGTCGCCATTGAGTTCTGCATTTTTATTGTTTTTTAGGTTTTAAATATTTATTGGCAGGAACTTCTACTATTCGATTCAGTACATAATCGTCCTGATCCTTTTTTGTTTTGTCTTCATTTTCCATAATTTTACTATTTAGCATATCTTCAAAATTATTTGATTATTGTCATCTTTCTTTAATTTGTTGTTATTCTTCATCCTTAATTTCGTATCTTCTTTAACATCTTCTGCCTTCAATTGTTTTTCTACAATTTTCATTAAACCAATCATTTTCTTTTGTGATTATTTATATGTCTCTTTCTTCATTCCTGTTTCTACATCTTACCATTTCTTATCAATACTATCTGGGTGTGCTTAGTAAATATTTAGTCATTTGTTCTTCAAATTTATTGTCCATTTAAATTTTATTATTATTTTTTAATTCCTTTTGGTCACTGATTTTTAGCTCCTCTATAACATTCTCGCTATTGCTAAGAGCAATGAAATGGTCGTTTATCCTTAATACTATTTATATTTATTTGTGAATTATTAACTTTTCCTTCAAGTTTCTTATTTAGAATAGTCCAAAATGCCAATCACCATTTCTTTGATCTTCTTTTTTTATTTCTGCTGTGCTGGACGATTTGTTAAAAATTAATATCAAAAAGTTTTTGAGCGTCACGTTTACATTTTTTTTAAAAAATAATAAATTAAATTATGAATTTCCTGGGGGGCGGCCAAATATATTTTTTAATTATTATTTTTTTAGTCACAATTTTTTTTTATTAAAATTTATTTTTTCGGTCCACTCTACTAGAATTTTTAACAGTATTAAAATTTTGTGATGTCAATGTTGGTGCCTTATTGGTAACACATAAATTGTTTAAATAACGCGCATTTTAACGTCTGTTGAAAATTATTTATTATTTTAATCCAAATTTTAGTACAATATTTATATTTATTTTAAAATTTGACCTGTGTTTTTTTATTTATCAAATACAGGGTGTAACAACATTTGTGTAATGATTTTTTGCACGATATAAAAGTATTTTATTTATGAAATATGTGTATTAAATCATTATACGATGTGGCAATTATTCTAACACACCCTGTATATCCCATGCATGGGGCTTTATTAAATTTATTATGTTGCATGAACTATTCTTGGCTTTCTTTTTGGGTTGGATTTCCCTTCTTTGTCAACCACGTACATATAAATCTGTGTTTTTTTTTTAATTTCTTGCCGGTTATGTGGAGTTATATATTTTTATTTTGTATACTTTTACGAAAACTTTGTTCCTTCTAAAATAGAACGTATATAAATTCTTGTAAATTTGATCAAGACATGCAGTTGCCTCAAAGGCAGTTGTTATTTTTGTCTTCCTGTGGTTTTTTGATCTCGAAGCACAAATATATTTTTAAACTGGACGTGTTAAAAAATATATCAAGTTTTATTTAGTCTAAACAAACACTGTATCTTAAATTGATTATTAATGTCTTCGGGTTTTTGGAAAATATGCTAAAAATATTTGCTTTCAGCTACCTAATTAAAAACTATAAAACTAGATGATTTAATAGGTTATATTATTCTTGTTTGTCGATGAAGAATTTCAAGAATTATGGACTTGATAAAAAAAGTCCTTCTAGATCATCCATGAATTTTTTCTTCCAACGGAGCCTTACATTAAGAGTAATACACAAATATTATTTATTCATTCTTCATATTTTGGTCCAGTAATATAAAATTTGCAGTTTGCTAATTCTTGGGCTGTATCATTGGTAAAAGTGTCTTCTGATGTAGGAAGGTCACTCGTGTATAACAAATGTAGGAGCGGACCCACAACACTTTCCTGCGGTACACCTGCTTTGACCTTTCTTAATTTAGAGTTGTGAGTACTGTATCAGCAAAAAACAGTTGAATTTGTACCAGATTTTATTAAAAGTTTACACATCAAGGAGGAAACTAGAGCCAACTTTTCTCTCTTCTAATGACTCCTCTATGATATCTTTTGATCGATTGTTGAATCTTTTCCCAAATCCGAATTGATGAGATGGAATCAACTTTTTCTCTTTAAGGATTCTTTTCTTTCTTTAAAAGTTTCTTCATTTAAAAAAAATAAAAAAATGATTTTTTAATTCACATACAGCTATTAGTAAAAACATGCAATAAAAAATGTTATCTTATAATTTAGCAAAATATTTTTTCCAAAATCCTGTACTTCAATAACCGATTAAAGAAAAAGTGTGTATATTTTTCAAACTTTAATGCATTAATACGAAATTTTAGCATTATATTTTTGAATTTATGGAGTTTAGATACAGATTGATATATTAGTTGAGACGTCCTGTATCTGCGTGTCTCATCTCTTTATTCTCATTCATTGTAGCGCTCTTGATGTAGAGCAAATATTTAGGCTTTTTTAATATATATTTAATGTGCAATCTTAGTAGACTTCCTTAGGTCAGATGGATCACATTATATTTTGAATTGTTTTCAGATACCAAAAATTATTTATTAATAAATTAATATTGTGTTTGTAACTTTTTTACTATAAGAGGTACGAAATTTACTTTTAAATTTCAAAATGAGTTACCTCAGTCTCTTATAATAAATGTGTTATTGTACTTTATCTTGAAGATAGTAGTCCAGTTGAAAATTTCTATAAATTCAAAATATAATATGGCACTGCTTCTTTACTACAATTATGAAAAAAATGCATATTCTTTAAGACTTTCTAGTCATAAAATGTTATTGCAATACTATAGGAATTGATTTAATGGAATTCTACTAACATATTTATTGAAAGAAAGAAAATATTCAAAATATTTAAAAATAAATTTTATTTACATGTAGTTCCCGAAGCTAAATATTTGTCCTGTGTTCAATGAGAACTTATTAACTTTTTTATTGTAAGATATAGGGATAGATTTTTAGTATATAGTATTGTGATGTATTATTAGTGATAGTTATATGGATAATCAATAGAACAAATCCACATTTTATGTAGTCTAGTAAAATATCGAATCTGACCAAAACTACATTTTTATTTTAAAAATTTTGAACACTAAGGATCTAAAAAATGTATTATTCAAATATTTTCGACCTATATCAAGGTCAATCTTATGATACTTAATGTTAGAGAAGAAAAGAAATTGTTTTGAGTAAAAACTTTTTACCCTTTTTGAATTATTATCTTTTATTTAAAAACATTTAAATTACTTTTACTCCTCGATTTTAAAGTAAATGTCCCCGCCAATTATAATCCTTAAAATATCCTGGTTCTGTAGCATTTTTTCCTAAAATCACTTTAGATATGATATAATCAACTTAATGTTTTTTAAAGATCTACCTCGACCTTGTTTTCGTATACTTGATATATGTCAATTTTTCTTTCTCTATTTTTATCACTCTGGTCTCATTCATAATTTTGTCAAGTTTACTTTTACTAGTTTTTGTTTCCTCTACTTTATTTTGTTCTTGTAAATGAATAAAAACTTGGGTCCAGATATTCCCAATGTCCCATCGCAGTTTTTCATAACTTTTTTTACACATAATTATAGAAATTCTAAAAGGTTTTTTTTCTGTTTTTAAGCCATTTTTGCTTTCATTTAGTTTTATATGGTCTATATGTCTTTATTGTTTATTGCGCTTTAGGGATTGGCTATTATTTCCTCCAAGATCATCAGAAAATGTTGTTAATTTTCGATTGTCTGCAACTGGAATGTCGCATGTATATAAAAGATAAAACACTGGTTTCAATATTACGAATTTATTGTTTTAAGCTCTGAATATTCATTTTCTTGCTTAGTTCTAAAAGTACGTTAAGTAATATACGATTCCAGGAGCTACACATACTGCACTGGTAAGCTTTTTTTCAATTTCATAATTAGACATTCATACAGACTTGGCTGAGCATATTTTCTTTTCTTTCAGGCATTTTTATTCAAAAATCTAAATTGGTGATGGGTAATCCAGCGGTTTCTCTTCATTTTTTTCAAAATAACAATTTTTTTAATAATTTAGATAGCCATTGGCCGGCAGTAATCTAAATGCTACATTAGTTAAATGTGTAATTTTCGTGTCAATTGTTTTAGTACTTTCTCTAAAATAAGGTCGGATTCAGGGAATTTTGGTTGTAACTAAGTCTATTTTTCAATTCCAATAGTCTTATTTCCAAGTTCCTTGTAAAATATTTTCTAAAAATGTGGCACATGGTGTAGCCTTTTGGTTTGTTATCTCTGATCCAATACCATTTTCCACTCGTATGGATGGTATTTGTTTCATTGGTTTTCCCTCTTGTTTTACCACTTTTTTCCATTTTCCTAACTTTATTATTCCGTACTTTTTTTTCTAAATAAAGTTACTCTGTCCCGATTAAAGATATTTTATTCCTAGCAAACTCTATCTTGAGCTAACTTTGTTCTTTATTTCTCCAACTTTTCGCCCTTTTTTCACTTTTTTTCCCATTTACTCTTCTTTTTTTAAAGTCACTCTACCCCGAGACAATATAAACGTACCGCTAGCAAAGTTGTTCTATCTTGAGCTAACTTTGCTCTTCATTTTCTCATCTTTTCTCCGTTTTTCTTCTTTTTAATGTTACCCTACCTCTAATAAACACTATTTTTTCTAAATAAAGTTACTCTACCCCGAGTAAAGGTACTTTATTCCTAGTAAACTATCATGAGCTAACTTTGTTCTTCATTTCTCCACCATTTTTCTCACTTTTTCCTCTCTTTTTCCCCTATTTAAACTCCTTTTCTACCACGAGCAAATATGAACGTACCTCTAGCAAAGTTACTCTATCTTGAGCTAAATTTGTTCTTCATTTTTTTCATCTGTTTCTCTGTTTTTTTTCTTACTTTTTTCCCCTCATTATCCCTTTTTAATGTTACTCTACCCCCAGCAAACAATTTTTTTTCTACATACTCTACCTCGAGCAAAGGTATTCTATTCCTAGCAAACTCTGTCATGATCTAAATTTGTTCTTCATTTCTCCACCTTTTCGCCCTTTTTTCACTTTTTCCCATCTTTTTCCCCTTTAAAAGTTACTCTTCCCCGAGCAAATATAAACGTTCCTTTTTCAAAGTAACTAACTCTATCCTGAGCTAACTTTGTTCTTCATTTTTTCATCTGTTTCTTCGTGTTTTTCTTTTTTCTTACTGTTTTCCCCTCATTATCCCTGTTTAATGTTACTCTACCCCCAGCAAACAACTTTTTTTCCACATAAAGTTACTCTACCTCGAGCAAAGGTACTCTATTCCTAGTAAACTATCATGATCTAAATTTGGTTTTCATTTCTCCACCTTTTCGCCCTTTTAATCACTTTTTTCCCATCTTTTTAACCCTTTTAAAGTTACTCTACCCCGAGCAAATATAAATGCACCTCTAGCAAAGTTACTCTATCCTGAGCTAACTTTGTTCTTCATTTCCCATTTTTCTCGGTTTTTTTATTTTTTCTTACTTTTCCTCTTTATCCCTTTTTAATGTTACTCTACCACGAGCAAACATAACCTACCATGAATAAAGGTACTCTGCCTCTAGCAAATTTACTATACCATGAGCTAACTTTCTTCTTCATTTCCCCCTTTTTTCTCATTTTTTCTGTTGTTTTTCTCATTATTCCCCTCTTTGTTCGACCTTTTTTTTCCAATTTTTCTTCATTGTTTTTGTAGCTGTCCAACATATTTGGGTAGATAATTGGTTCACTAATTAATTAATTTTTGATTTCCTGAATTTGTCGTCTTAGATTGTTTTAATTTATTTTGATTTTCCATTATTCTGGATTTTTGCCATTCATTTATGGCTTTTTTTTCTTTTACCAAGTCCCTTATTTCTTTGTTGTTTGCTTTTTGAATGCTGCTTACTGAATACTTATCATGAGATTTTTGGAAAATCATGTTATAATTGTTTTGTTTTGTGTTTTGCTAGATATATTTCCCCAAAAACTCTACCGCGTAAAAAACTATTGCCAAGCACAAGGTACTCATTTTCCATGAGGTGAAATCCTTGTAATAAGAAAATTATAAAATACATTAAAATGTGTCTAATATAATTTAAAAGAGAATAGACAATACAAGAAGTATGATTCTTTTTAAATTTTTAAAAATAAATTATAGGCTTAAGACAAGTAAGAGACTGAAATGACGAAAATAAAAAAAAACAGTCTCTCCCTTTTCTCACATCTATAATTTTTATTCTAAAATTTTGAAAAAATTCACACTTGTAGCACATTTTATTATGTTTCAAACAAATAAAAGCACGTTTGGATAGATATTATAGTTTTTACTACGAGGGATGGAAGATATGAAAAGTATAAATTATTTTATACATTTCTCCCTATTTTTTTTTTTTTATAAAGTTAGTAAATAGAAACCTTATGAAATATCTTAAGGGTCTCACATTGAAAGTACATCAATAATTTCTCTTTGTCTACAATTTTATTTAATTTTTTCTACACTAAATTGTCTGAATGTTATTTCTCGCTGTATTACAAGAAAATATGTTATATCTTCTTATTCTCTAAATTCTAGTGTTCTAAACATATCCTTGATATAGGTCGAAAGACTATATTTGTCTTAAGATTTTAAATCCTGTTCTTCTGGCTTACAAATATTTTAGCCACCCAGTGATTTCCTGTAGCATTTTTTTTATTTAATCCAGTTTTCGTCAGAGTATTTACTAAGTCTGGATAAAGTGGGACTACTTCTATTCAAGAAAAATGTGTCTTATTATATCTAGCATTTAAAAATGAAAACGTTTTCACTGTACTTTTCAGAAGAGTACTCTTATTGTGATGCATGTATAATTAAAGATTAAGTAATTGTTTATTATTTGAAACTAGTGCTATATATATGATTATATAAAGAATTTGCATTTTTAAGTAGGATTAATATGTAACTGAAGGTCGACAGAACAGAAAAAATTAATAGGCTCTGTTTAGGACTCACCGCACATGCCAAACTCTTTAATTTCTTTACTATTTTTTTCTACAGTGTTTATCAAAAGTATACAATGCGTGAAAAGAAGTAAATGTTTATTAAGAAGACATTGTATTGATTAAAAATTCCATTTATCGAAACAACGAAACTGTATATTTTTAATATCCAATTGCAAAATTTCTAAAATTACATTTTTGCATTGTATAATTTTTAGTATACACTGTGTATATTTTGTGGTAATGGTTGACTAAGCTTTAATAATTTTGAATTCACAGTAACTTAAATTTGATTATTAAGTGTATATATTTTTATTTGTGGAGGAGATTATTTATCTGTGTTTTGACATCAAAGAACACATCATTTATTACTAATTATAGCTTTCCCATACCATTGGAAAAACTAATCAAATAAGCTAAAAATCTATTAAAACTCATCATGCAACCCAGTCTAATATTATTATCCCTTGTATGAGTATTGTATTTATCATATACAGCATACAATATATTTGTTTTTTTCTATTTCTTTATCCCATTTATGAATTTTTATCGGAATCAGCGCTTTTAATTTGTTTTTAAAACAATATACACGATCTCGTTTTCAATTACTTTCCTATTGTTTTCTTTTTTTTATTACAAAATAATGGATTCGTTTTGCACCAAGTTTGTTTCACCGAATGTATGACATCTGTCCCCATTATAAAGAAGAAAATCCTGTAAATCCTGGAAATCCTAGAAATACTAATAAATCCTGGAAATCCTGAAAGTCTTAGAAACCCTATAAATCCTAGAAATCCGGAAAATTCTATAAATCCTAGACATCTAAGAAATTCTGGGAGTTAAAAAGTTTAAAATGAAAAAGTAAATTCTCATTTTTTCTTATTTTAAATTTAATTTTTTTAATTTCCGGGAATCAATAAAAGTTAGGGGTAAGTCATTTTTAACTAGAGATTTGTCCCCTTAATACATTTGGAAATCCTATAAATTCTGGAAATCCGGGAAATCCTAGAAATACTAAAAATCCTAGGAGTCTTAGAAATCCTGAAAATCGTAGAAATCCTGGAAATTCTAGACATCCTAGAAATTTCGGAAATTAAAATTAAAACGGAATTAAGCAGATATGAAGTGTTCATTTTTTTCTTATTTTCATTTTAAGGACTTAATAAAGGGGTAATCATTTTTAACTAAACATATGTACCCTTAATAAATTTGGAAATCTGAAAAATTTTAGAAATACTAGAAATCCTGAAAATTCTGAAAATTAAAAAATATAAAATAAAATCAAGCAGAAATTAATTTTTCGTTTCTACTTAATTTCGTTTAATTATTTTAATTTTAATTAGACATTTGCCCCTTTATACATTTTTAAAAATCCTAGAACTCCTGAAAATCCTAGAAATCCTAGATTTCCTGAAAATTCTAGAAATCCTGAAAATCCTAGAAATCCTAAAAATTCTGAAAATCCTAAAAATCCTGAAAATCCTAGACATCCTGAAAATCCTAGAAATTCTGAAAATCCTAGAAATCCTGGAACTACTAGAAATCCTGAAAATCCTAGAAATTCTAGATATCCTAGAAATTTCGGAAAATAAAAAGTTTAGAATGAAATTAAGCAGATACGAAGTTTTCATTTTTTCTTATTTTAATTTTAAATTTTTTAATTTCCAGGACTTAGGAGTAATTATTTTTAATTACACATTTGTCATCTCAATAAATTTGTAAATTCGGGAAATGCCGGAAATCCTGGAAATCCTGAAAATCCTGGAAATTAAAAAATTTAAAATAAAATCAAGTCGAAATAATTTTTCATTTCTGCTTAATTTCTTTTAATTTTTTTATTTTTTTTATTTTAATTAGACATTTGTCTCCTTTATAAATTTTGTAAATCCTGGATAGATATCTTAGAAATCCTAGAAATCCTAGAAATCCTGAAAATCCTGAAAATCCTATAAATCCAAGACATACTCGAAATGCTGGAAATAAAAAAGTTTAAAATGAAATTAGGCAAATATGAATTTTATTTTTTTTTTCTTATTTTATTTTTAATTTTTTTAATATCCAGGACTCAAAAAAACTTGGGAGTAATTATTTTTAACTAGACATCTCTCATTTCAATAAATTTGGAAATCTGTAAATTCTGGAAATACTAGAAATCTTAGAAATTCTAGAAATCCCGAAAATCCTGAAAATCCTAGAAATCCTAGAAATCTAGAAATTCTAGAAATTAAATAGTTTAAAATGAAATTAGGCAGATATGAACTTTTCATTTTTTTCTTATTTTCATTTAAACATTTTTAATTTGAGGAATCAATAAAACTTAGTAGTAATCATTTTTAACTTGACTTCTGTCTCCTTAATAAATTTGGAAATCCTGTTAATCCTATAAATACTAGAAATCCTAGAAATCTAAGAAATCGTATAAAACCTGAAAATCCTAGAAATCCTGAAAATTCTAGAAATCCTGGAAATTCTAGATATTCTGAAAATTCTGGAAATTAAAAAAGTTTAAAATGAAATTAATCAGATATGAAGTTTTCATTTTTTTCTTATTTTCATTTTAAATTTTTTAATTCTCAGGATTCAGTAAAACTTAGAGGAGTATTCATTTTTAACTAGACATTTGTCCCATCAATAAATTTAAAAATCCTGTAAATTCTGGAAATTTTAGAAATCCTGAAAATTTTTGAAATTCTAGAAATCCTGAAAATACTAGAAATTAAAAAAAAATTAAATGAAATCAAGTGGAAATTAATTTTTCATTCCTAATTAATTTCATTTAATTTTTTTTAATTTAATTATAGACATTTGTCCCCTTTATAAATTTGGAAATTAGTGGATTGTAGATATATTTTTTACATATAACAAAAAGGCGCCAAAATCTTGATGTGGAGAAAATTGCAGTCTGATTAATGTAATCACTGAATTTCGCTTTTATTTTCTCTTTTTCTATAAGCTGATTTTCCGGTATCTTTGCAAATTTTCATTTTTGTTTAAAACCTCGATGAATTACGAATTACTTCTAGATCAATCTAGTTTTTTCTATTTGATAAGTTTTTCAAGATTAAAAAAAAAATAATTTACTCAAAAAAGCTGCCGATTGATGCAGTAAATAGAAATTTTTCGAGTTTGGCGTGTGGGCTGTACTTGCTAAAAGTAGTTTTGGTCTAGGCCTAGTTGCCCAGCGCTGACTAGGCGCTGCCCGGTCAGTACTAGACGACTGCGCGTAATCAGCTGCCAGCCATCTTGATCATGACTTACAATAACGTAGTGCCTTTAGGCTGCTGATCACGCTTCGCTCAAGGTGTGGGTCACATCGCCTTTTTTTAGTGTTTAAAAGTACCTTTTCCATATAATTTATATGATTTACTGTGTACTGTATTGTTCTAATCCTGAGGTGTATGTATTATCACCGCTACTATTTGTAATAATAATGCTTGAAAATGCATGATATTTGTTTTATTAATCATTGCTTATTATTTTTTGATTTCTTCCAAAAATACCCTACGTTTTTTTTTTGTTTAAGATACCTTTACCCTCTCATAAGTGCCTATCGGCTTTTTATTTGAGTATCGACTTAAACGACTGTACAGGCTGTAATTACCCTCCCTCTATCGCTTGCCCCTACACTTTATTTTTTGTGTTTTTGTATGTGGACAGTTACCCCCTACATTGTTGCTTCCTATCATTTTAACTAACACCAATTGCTTGAAAACACTTGACTGCATAGTTGGTTTAATTCAATTATTAGCTAAAAAAAACTATAACAATTATTTATAATAAATTTTTTGAGATTTTTTTAGCTAAAAACAAAATAATTTAACCAACTGTGATCTGTACCATTTATAATAACAAAAATATTAAATTACTAAATATATTGCACATATTGTTGATAGTCATAAACTTTATAAAAGATATTCGTAAATTATTTTCTATGGCACTTTTTTTAGGATATTTTAAATTATGTTTTTCTCTAGTAATTTAAACTTGGATGATCGAATGTATTGACATTCCAGTGCAAACTTTTAGAAAGACTAAAATAATGATATATTTTGAACTCGAAACTGATATCATTTAAACGGGAATAAATTTTCATAGAAAATTGACAGTACAATAAAAAAAAACATTGCAAAATAATAAAAATCACTCGAAATTTTTAGATGGCGCATTTATTTTTTAAACTACCGCAGATATTAAAAGGAGACTTACGGTATTTGAAAACAGATAAAATCGAGATTTTTTTAAATAAAAATTGAATTAATATATCAAAATTTTTAAAACAACGAAAAATATCAATATCAAAATTTGAAAGAGCATAAACAAAAATGTAAGAGTGCGTTTTTTAAACATTTTTGAAAATATAATTTGAATGAACAAAACGAAAATAAAAAAATATTGCATTTTTTTTTTCTTAAAAAGCTACTTTGTTCGAGTTTTAATGATTCAGAAAGAACAACAAAATAATCTATTTTGCACTTAGAGTAATAACGATGTTGGTTTCAAATTTCCTATTCGCTCCACAAGAAAACTATAAAAGATATATTAACTCAAACTCAACGCCATTAAATGACAATACTTGAATTTTTTCAAAATACTTTATAAAAAATTGTGGGTGTAAGGGAAAAAAGAGTGTAAAATGATGAAAATCATCCTAAATCTTTATTTATATATTCTTTAAACGACTGCCAATATTACAACGAACTTTAAACTATTGGAAGTATGAATTTTTTCTAGTTTTGCTCATTCAAATTGTAACATATTTAAAATTACATTGATATATCAAAGTTTTTCCAAAAATTACGCAAAATATTGAAATTTTAATTAAACAATTACACTAAGTCAAAGAATTTTCAAGTCAGGAAATTTTCATGTCTGAGCATTTTTTGTAGAGGAATTTTGTCAAGGAATTTACCAGATAGCGAAGGAATTTTCAAGTACAGGAATTTTTAAGTCAAGGAATGTACAAGTCAAGAGAATTTTCAAGTCAGGGAATTTTTAGTTGAGAAATTTTACCGTCGATGAATTTTTCGGAAATTTACAAGCCGGGAAGCTTTTTATCGGGGAATTTTACAGTAAGGGAATTTTTTAAGTCGGGGAATTTTTCGAGTGAGGAAATTTTACAGTCGGTGTATTTAATAATAATAATTTTAAGGCAATACATTTTTAAATGAAAGAATTTTCCGTTCGGAAGTTTTTTGTGGTTTTTAGCCGGGGAATTTTCGAGTCAAGGAATTTTCAAATCGGTGAATTTTCAAGTCTGGCCATTTTTTGCCGAGAAATTTTAGTCAATAAATTTTTCATGACAAGGAATTTTTAATTCGGGGAATTTTCGATTCAAGGAATTTTCAAATCAGTGAATTTTCAGGTCTGGCCATTTTTTGTCGAGAAATTTTAGTCAGAAAATTTTTCAAGTCAAGGGATTTTCCAACAGGCGAATTTTTAAATTGAGAAATTTTCAAACCGAGGAATGTTCAAGTCGGGGAATTTTCAATTCGTGGAATAATAATGTCAAGGAATTCTCAAGTCAGGGAATTCTCTAGTTAGCGAATTTTTAGTTGATAAATTTTCCGTCGATAAATTTTCCGGTCGAAAAATTTTAGCGTCGGGGAATTTTCCGGAAGTTGATAAATTCAAATATTTTCCGCTCGGGAATTTATTGTTATTTTAAGTCGGGAAATTTTACAGTCGACGAATTTTTAAATCGAGTTATTTTCAAGTCGAAGAATTTTTCAGTCGGAAACTTTTATGGTCGGAAAATAATATCGTTACTGAATTTTTCAAGTCTAAGAATTTTTCAGTCGGGCAATTTTTCAGTCGGTAATATTTTACGTCGATTAAGTTTCAAAGACAATTTTCCGGTCAGGAATTTTTAACGTTACATATTTTTCCAGTAGACGAATTTTCAAATGGAAGAATTTTCCGTTCCTGAATTTTTTGTTGTTTTTAGCCAGGGAATTTTCGAGTTAAGGAATTTTTAAGTCGGGCCATTTTTTGTCGAGAAATTTTAGTCAGAAAATTTTTCAAGTCAAGGAATTTTCAAACAGGCGAATTTTCAAATCGAGGAATCTTCAAGTTGGGGAGAATTTTCAATCCGAGGAATTTTCATTTCAAGAAATTCTCGGTCGAAAAATTTTTGCGTCGGGGAAATTTCCGGTAGTTGATAAATTGAAATATTTTCCGGTTTGGTGTTTTTTGTTATTTTCAGCCGGGAAATTTTATAGTCGACGAATTTTTATACCGTGGAATTTTCTGGTTGGAAAGTTATATGGTCGGGGAAATTATAGATAGTGAATTTTTCAAGTCATAAGAATTTTCCAGTCTGGGAATTTCCCAGAAGTTGATATATTTTACTGTCGAAATATTTTAGCGTCGGGGAATTTTCCGGAAGTTGATAAATTCAAATATTTTCCGTTCGGGTGATTTTTAGTAGGGAAATTTTATAATCGACGAATTTTTAAATTGAGGAATTTTCTGATCGGGGAATATTATCGGTAGTGAATTTTTCAAGTCATAGAATTTTCCAGTCGGGGAATTTTCCAGAAGTTGATAAATTTTTCAAGTCAAGGAAGTTAAGTCGGGGAATTTTCAATTCGAGGAATTTTCATTTCAAGGAACTCTCAAATCAGCGAAATTTTAGTTGATAAATTTTTGTTATTTTCAGTTGGGAAATTTTACAGTCGATAAATTTTAAAATCGAGGAATTTTCTGGTCTGAATATTATCGTTAATTAATTTTTCGTCGATGAAGTTTCAAATCGGACTATTTTTCGGTCAGGAATTTTTAACGTTGCGGAATTTCCAGTAGTCGATAAATTTTCAAATTGAAGAATTTCTCGGTCGGGAATAAGTCAAAATGTTATAAAAAATTTTAAAATATAATTTTGTGGACTTTAAAGGAATAAAAACGAAAATAAGAAAGTATTGCAATTTTATATTTTTAAAAAAATGGCGAAAGCGTTATCCTACATGCATTATTTAAAAATTCGTAATTCCTAAATTATTTAAAATTAAGGAACAACTTTTTGACTTTTATATCAGACAATACAGACTAAAACAGGCGCCTTTGAAACTTTAAGCGACGTCATTAATGTAGAAGAAATGACGTCATACGCAAAAAAAATTAAAAAAAGAATAAAATTGTATCAGTCAATTAAAAACCAATGAATATTTTTTATTTAATATTTTTATAAATAACCGAGTTATTAATTAAGAATTTTAATTTTGTACTCGAATTAAAAAAAAAGGCGGAACAGTACATTTTTCCTCACACGAATATAAAAAAAGGACCCATAATTTTACACACAATTTTGAAAATAAAAAGAAGCAAGAATGCATTTTTAACACTTGAATTTGACACAAAAAGAAGAATGCATTTTTCCACACACTTAAAAAAATACACGAATTTGAACAAAGAAAAGAAAAAATGCCTTTTTCCAGACTTGAATTAAAAAAAAATACGGAACAGTACATTTTTCTACACACGAATTGAAAAAAAACAATTACACAGGTTTTTCCCACATACGAATTTGAAAAAAAAACATAAACAAGAATGCATTTTTCTACACACGAATTAAAAAAAAAAACAATTACACATAATTTTTCCCACATACGAATTTGAAAAATAAAAATAGAAAGAAGAATGCATTTTTCCACATATGAATTTAAGCAAAGAGAAACAAAAACACATTTTTCCATACACAAATTTGAACAAAGAGAAGCAATTACGAATATCCGATATGTTGTTTCGCATAATCAATTAAAAAAATCCAGGATTATTTCTTTATTTATTTTTCGTACATACTTTTACGATTCTGTATATTTTAGTCTGAAAAGTGTTTGTTAAAAAATGTTTCATGTATTGCAATAATTTTGGAACTATTTCTTTAAAGATTAGTTAAAGTGGACCTTTAAACAAATAACAGTTTATTTGCTATATCTTGATCTACACTTCTATTATCAAAGTTTTCTTGCATAGAGAAAACGTTTATCCTGACTTTAAATTGATTTTTTTACGAGTCTTGTAATTATAAAAATATTTATTCGATGGGATATTTTTAATTATTCTAAATAAGTGCCATTGAAAATGTATTTATTTTTTAAAATTTACTTTCTCAAGTCTATTAACGGGTAAAAATATATTAGCTATAAAAACACAAAAAATAATTTAGGCAACGCATCCTTTTACCTCCTGTACATTCATAGATAAGAAATAACTAAGGTTTACCAACACAAGTAATTCATTTAGCAAAATCTATGCTTGTGTAATGTGCTAAGCTAAAGAATACCTCAACGTCTTTTTCGGTGTTTTTTTTGACTTAATACTGTCTTATTTCTTAATTTGTGCACATTTCTACTATTTTTACCAAAACGCACATTGCACAAAGCTGCTGAAAAAAATGGAAAGGGCCCTACAATCTTTTTTCTATGCCCTCGTGGAAAGTAGTACATTTTCGTCCTAGCTAAAGTTTCTTAAAATGTTTAAGACTGCTTTCTTCTTGGGTACGAAAAAAGTCTTGTACGTCACTGGCGAGTAAAGTCTTTTTTTCTTGTACCATTGAAATAAAGTACATCTTTTCACACTAGTGACGTAAGTAATTATTACTGGAAAGTGATCAATTAAGAAATTAGTGAATTTTTCCAAACTAATATATGGTTTTTTCTAGAATTAAAAATAATAGGTACAAAATTAATTCTTTATTTTTGAAATAAAAGGGAAATATTTTGATTTTTGTGGTGTGAAAAATTTGGTAATTTCTTACGATGAAGATGTGGGTTCTTTCGAAAAGCTTTGGAGAACAACAGACTAACAAGTGATGAGCGCAGCGTTCCTGAATATACTATGTAGTGTTTTTTTGCCATGAGTGAAACTTATAGAAGCTTTGTATATTACGAATGATTTCTACATTTTCTCATTTTGCTAAAAATCCTTTGTAGCTTTGTAGTAAGTAAATATGTGATACGTAGGTAATTGGAATCATATTTTTAAATGAAATTTTTTAACATGGATAAATATTTTATTATGATTTATAACGCCATATTAAATATGTTATGTTTGCAGACTCCAGCCGCATAGACTAATTGTAGCATCGCAGATTTGTTCTACACGTAACAGCTTTTTAAAATCATACCTTATTTATTTATATACAGGGTATTTAGTTTTAATTTCCTCTGTCGGTGTATTGAAAAGTAATAGGGATGTTTTTTAATTTTGTAGTTGAAGCCATTTACCGTAGAAAAAAATCTCTTTTACTTTTAGGAATACTTGCTCCGGAAATTTTACCTTTAATACTCTGTCTACCTAGTGTACTACTATGCTTCTTTGCTTAAGTCCTACCTACTTAATTGTAAGTAACATTCTTATTTTGCCTTATATAACATTTATTATAATTATTTATATTATTCAATTAAAAAAAAAACTAATGCTCAAACTTTGAGTTAGTTTTTTATATTTTTTATTAATATGTCGCATCGGGAAGAACGTTCAATTAAAATTAAAAATTTTTATCAATGATTTATAAAGATTTTCTCTACGACTATTAAATAATACACCTTGAATTCTATAACTTGTTGACCAGAAAATAATAATAAATAATGTGATGTGCAGGAGATCAAAAGTTCTTTTACACGTCGGTTTCTTTTACTTTTATTTTTATTTTTTTCGAGTACAACAAAGTTGTATAGAAAGAATTTTTATAATTTTTTTGCTACCTCGATTTAGATTTGATTTTGCACACAGATAAACTTGAACAAATTTTGAAAATTTTCTGTTTTATAACACATTTTGAAGATTTTTCTTAAATTTTTTAGCAAGTTTTGACAATTTCTAATAGTAATTTTTCAGTTTTTATTAATTTAGAATAAATTTTGACTACAGATAAACTTTAACAAATTTTGAAATTTTTCTGTTTTATAACAGATTTTGAAGATTTTTCATAATTTTTTAGCAAGTTTTGGCAATTTCTAAAAGTAACTTTTCAAACAGTTTTTAATAATTTAGATTAAATTTTGCACACAGATAAATTTTAACAAATTTTGAAATTTTTCTGTTTTATAACAAATTTTGAAGATTTTTCTTAAATTTTTTAGCAAGTTTTGTCAATTTCGAATAGTAATTTCTCAAACAGTTTTTAATAATTTAGATTAAATTTTGCACAGAGATAAACTTTAACAAACTTTGAAATTTTTCTATTTTATAACAGATTTTGAAGATTTTTCCTAAATTTTTTAGCAAGTTTTGGCAATTTCTGATAGTAATTTTTCAAACAGTTTTTAAAAATTCAGGTTAAATTTTGCACACAGATAAATTTTAACAAATTTTGAAATTTTTCTGTTTTATAACAGATTTTGAAGATTTTTCATAATTTTTTAGCAAGTTTTGGCAATTTCTAAAAGTAACTTTTCAAACAGTTTTTAATAATTTAGATTAAATTTTGCACACAGATAAATTTTAACAAATTTTGAAATTTTTCTGTTTTATAACAAATTTTGAAGATTTTTCTTAAATTGTTTAGCGAATTTTGACAATTTTTTTCAAACTGTTTTTAATAATTTGGATTAAATTTTGCACACAGATAAACTTTAACAAATTTTGAAATTTTTCTGTTTTATAACAAATTTTAAAGATTTTTCTTAAATTTTTTAGCAAGTTTTGGCAATTTCTAATAGTAATTTTTCAAACAGTTTTTAATAATTTTTGTCAAATTTTAAATATATTCCTCATTTTTAAATAATTTATGACATTTTTGAAATATCTTCATTTTTAAATAGTGTAATAAATTTTATTCAGTTTGTAAAAATTTTTCTTACAATTTCAAACAAATTGTAGAGATTTATAATTTTTGTCAAATTTTGAATATATTCTTCATTTTTAAATAATTTATGACATTTTTGAAACATCTTCATTTTTTTAACGTATTACAGTGTTTAATAAATTTTCTTCAGTTTGTAATAATTATTCCAACAATTTGAAACAAATTGTAAAGATTTATAATTTTTGTCAAATTTTGAATATATTCTTCATTTTTAAATTATTTATGGCATTTTTGAAACATCTTCATATTTTTTAAGTTTATTACAGTTTTTCAACAATTTCAAACAGTTATTACTGTTTTTCAAAAATGTCAAACAAATTGTAAAGATTTTTATCATTTTTTAATAATCTACGATAGTTTATAATAAATTTTAAAGATTTTTGATAATTTTTAATCAAATTTGGGCAGTTTCTAACAAATTTGATACAAGTACAAATTCTAACGTTTTGGAATGATTTTCTTATTTGTTTTTTTCAGTGTTTCATAGTTTCTAATTATTTTTCTTTTGGTAGTTTATAACAATTTTTGTTAATTTTTTGTTTTAAAAATTTTCTCCCATTTTTTGATAGATTTTAATAAAGTTTATTTTGCAAACCTTGACAACAATTTTAGCTTTCAACAGTTTTTTCAAATTTAAAAAGTTTACCTTATTTTTTTTAGCAATTTGAACCAAATTTTGAAATTTGAACACTTTTTAGTGAATTTTGAATATTTTCATTCATTTCTTAATTTTTACTACATTATTCATTTTTTAGCATCTATTAAAACTATTCATTTTTGCAATATTTGATTGATTTATAATAAATTTTAGCATCTTTCAGATCTTTTTTAACAAATTTTAGTAGATTTTTTACAGTTTTCAACAATTTTTACTAAATCTTAAAGATATTTTGTCAGTAGATAGAACGTCCTTTAACTTTAAAGACTCAACAAGTAAAGGCAATGACGTTTAGAATAAAACTTTACAAGTTGATTTCTTATACAATTGTCACAATCTAAAGGTCATTGTCATTAGTTATAGAACCGTTAAAGTTAAAGAACGTTCTATCTACTGACAGATTTTAATGAATTTTAGTATGTACTTTTTGACAGCTTTTAACAAATTTTTGATAGTTTCTAACAATTTTAACATACATATAATTTTTTTTTGCATAGTTTTATTAAATTTTTAGAAAATTTTCATGATTTTCTTAATTTTCTTATCAATTAACAGTTTTCAATAATTTTTAGTACATTAAAGATATTTTCCTCATTTTTAGTAATATTTGACAGTTTCTGATAAATTTGTGATAAATTTTCTTCTTTTTTATCAAATTTTACATCATACAGTTTCTAAAATTTTTGGGACATTTTGAAAATGCCCTTAATTTTTTTTAAATAATTTTTGACTGTTTTTAATAAAGTTCAGCAAATTATGACAATTTATAATGCATTTTTGCAAAAGTTTGAAAATCTTGTTTATAACAAATTTTAAAGATTTTTTTTGGAAATTTCTAATACATTTTAGTAATTTTTCAAGCAATAATTTTTGGCAAATTTTAAATACATTCTTCATTTTTAATTTATGACATTTTTGAAACATCTTCGTTTTTAGTTTCTAATAAACTTTCTTCATTTTTAAGCGTTTCTAACAAGTATTAACAAAAAGATTTTCGTCTTTTTTTAATAATCTACGGTATAGTTTACAATAAATTTTAAAGATTTTTCATAATTTTTAAGAAGATTCTAACATTGGAAGGTTTTTCTTATTTGTCTTTTCAATGTTTAATAGTTTATAATCAAATAGAAAATTTTTAAGATTTTCTTATTTTTCATCTTTAGCCTTTTTTTAACAATTTTTGATAATTTTTAGTAAAAAATTTTCCCCCATTTTTTAACAATTTTTGACAGATTTTAATAGTTTAGTAAACTTTGACGACATAATACATTTTAGCAAATTTTAATAGTTTCTAAAATTTGAAAATGTTTATGATTTTTTTATGCAAATCTTGGCAGTTCGAACAGTTTTTACTAAACTTTAATTTGGATTTTTTAGTAATTTTTGATAATTTATAATACATTTTTCAAATTTTAAAAGTTTTTCGTTTTTTAACTTTTGAAAATTTTTTAAAAAAACAAATTTTTTGGCAGTTTTAATCAAATTTTAACTTTTTTTTTTATTTTTGAAGATATTCTCTCAGTTAGTTATTTTTGACATTATTTAATTTTTGTTAGTTTGGCAATTTTTGACAATTTATAACACATTTTTGCAAATTTCAAAAGTTTCTCTTTATTTTATTAAGAAAAAAAATTTAGAACACTTAAGCTTTTCTTAATTTTTTTAATAATTTTCGACAATTTTTACTAAATTTTAAAAATTTTCTTATTTAGTAATTTATGATAGTTTTTAATGCATATTAATTTTTCGTTTTTTTACAGTTTCTAACGCATTGAGGTTTTTCTTCATTTTTTTATTAATAATTGAAATTTCTTTTTTTACAATTTTTGACTGTTTCTAATAAATTTTACTAAATTTTGAATAATTTTCTTCATTTTTTAATAATTTTCTACAATTTTCAAAAAAAATTTTTAGTTATCTATGAAAATTTCTGCGAAAATTTAAGTAACTTTTTTCACCACTTTTTCTAATATTTTATAACCCTTTAGTTAAAAAAATACAAATTTAATGAAGACATTAGTAGAAGTATTAATAGATTCTTCTTTTAGTTTTTGAATTTGTCATTTCAGTCTATGAGAGACATAATTCTAAATATTTTTATCTGAAGGCTCTCTAGATTGACCAACTTTGCCTTGATTTAACTACCTTTCTGATTTTAACAGGAAAATTTCACACCTCTACTTTACAACCAATAAGCTTTCATTTCAGCTCGTTACTATAGCAACCACAAAACTTTTTGCAGAAGTTTTTTTCTCCTGGGTACCTATGCGAGATTACAGCGATGGTTTTTCTGTCAAATGCACAGAAAATTGTAAAAATAATGCTTCCGTTCACTTTAGTAACACGGATTTGTTGGTAGCTAATAGCATACGTCCAATTCAGGACTTTGGATGTCCCTAGGACGTTCGTTATTGGTCCCAAGTTGGAACACAATTTCCTTCCTAGGACAGATTAGGACGTTTCTAGAATCCATTTAGGATCATTTTTCGGCCAATATAAAACCTTTTTGGGACAACTGAAAAGCCTCTTTAAACCTGTATGGGATCTTTCCGAGCCCATAATGGTCAAATAACGAGCTAATTAGAAAACAGTATTAACATTATTTGTTGATTGTTTTTCTCGTTCTGTAGGTACTCAGTTTCAACCAGGACTTTATTGACAATTTAGTCTGTGCCACATTAGTTATATTACGTTTAAAGGGCATATTTATGGATTAGTTCAATTTTAAGACATTTCACTTAAAATATTTTTTCCAATATATCTATCACCTGCATCAGTTCTTTTAATTATTAATGATGAAAAATATAAAAATTCAAAATCGCTGGAATGCTAAATGGGACGTTCTGTTCCGAGGACGTACTGAAAATGGCCTGATACCTTCAGACCTAAATCGGAGGTTCTAGGGACGGCTTGTGCTGTTTGGGTATTTTTTAATGAACAAAGATCCGTTTCATGCAACTAAAATCCTAGGAAGATTTTTCTTGTATATAGAAACTCAATATAATTAAAAAATTAAATAAGAAATATTTCTATCAAGAATATTTTGCAAAAAATAAATTTTAAGCAAACTGTAGTAGTAGAACTTAAATTAAAATAAACTATTTAAGCTCCTGCCAATTTATTTTTAATCGTTTCATGTAACTAAAATTCAATGAAGGCGTGTGAAATTTTCTCACCGAATCTCCCACGTTCTTGAATTACTACCTGGAAATATCTCCTCGAGCATGATTTTTTTTTAAATATCCCTCATCTTCCACTCGGGATAACTCCTCATCTTCCACTCGGGATAACTTTCGAAAAATTAATGCTATCGGAAATATTTCCGATATTAATTCAAGCTCTAGGGAGATTACTAGTGATAGTTAATATCTTTCATTATATGGTGATTTCTTTGGTGTTTTTAATTTGAAGAATTATAATAATTAATCCATGCTTAACTTGGAATCTAATAACCAGTTTCAACTTACTCACCAATATGTGCAATTCGCCAATTGCCAAAATTTATATAGATCTGTAATAGTCGTAGAGAAATTATCACATTTGTAATTCCTGTTGGGTTTAACAGCCAAGAATTATAGTTAGTTAATCTCAAAATGAACTTATGTTAAAATACAATTTTAACACAACTAATTAGAAGAAATAACAATTTATCTTTTTTAAACCATAGAAAATTGATTGATTTAAGTTGAGTACATCTCTGTTTTAAAGTTTTGATAAACTCATAATATTTTTTTTTAATTTGAATAAATGAGAATGTAAAAGCTCTTCAAAATTAAAATAGTAGTATATAAATAACTGCGTGGTCCTTCTAAATGGTATCATATGTACTTTGAGATTAATTGACTCGTTTTTCCATTTATGTAACAATGGAAGAAAATCATCATTCTAATGGTGTATAATTCACATTATTTATTATAACACTCGGTTGGTTATAATAGGCAGGTTAAAAGCAAATCTCATTTTTAATTAATATAAGTTATTATAGTCATAGTTCTTCCTGATGTGAGGTTTCAATTTTAACTAACAATCTAATATAGTTTCTTTTTGCTTTTCTGTTTCATGCATCCATTCTTGGTTTTTCACTGCGACCATCTAATTTTGTTGTGTCGAAAACTTTTTTTTTTAATTTTCAATTTAACTTTTAATTTGCAACCTAATATCCCGAATTGCTGATATGGACTGTGTTGTTCTTTACCGACGTTGCCTCGGTATTTGGGACCCCTCGCCCACCAACACCCCATTTTGTAACACTACACTACACGGTTCTTCCTTTTGTTCTAACATTTGTGTCCTGTCAACACATCGACGAATACATAACCTTAATAAAATACGTTAACACGCTGCATAAAAATTCACATACTCGGTGTCTGGTGGGTATACACGTAATGGCTGTAATACTGTTGTCGCATTACTCAATTTTTTTGGCTGCGATGACTTTTTTTGGCTTTATCTGCTGCACACATACTGCATGACCGCCATAGACAATGGTGCGCCTACGAACGCCCCTTATGTGATCTACACTGATGATCAAGGACAGGTATTCAACTTGATTAACGTCATGTTAGCTGTACTGCAATTTGCTAGACCATATCTTGTGGTATAATCACTTTAAAATTATTTATATTGATAACTATATGTGGCACAGCTTCCATGGATTAACTTTATTGACTTTGCAGGCTACAGTGTTTTTTTATTATTTGGTTTTAGTTCATAATCTTTGTTGTATATATACTGCACTTTTTAACTTTCACAAAGTGTGATTCTATCTACCAACAACGGCTAACACTCAGGAATACCTTCAAGTTACCAACTTTATTAATAAATAACTAAACAGTGTGTCCGAAATTAGAGTGATCGATTTTAAATGTAAATGCACAGCTCATTAATTGCCCTAAAAAAATTGGGTTTTCACCAATATGAATTGGGAATTGGTTTTCAACACTGTTAGTATCATCAAGAGTTGATGATAATCATAATAAGTATATCATCAATTCCTGATGATTCTAACATAGTCAGCGAAACGTACGTTTTTTGGTTAGTGGTGACGTTTTCACCCATTATTTTCGTTTATTAAAAAGTTTTTTATGAAATTTGTTTAAATTTCCTTCCATGAATACTAAAATGGAAACAATATGTATTATTTTAAATGGAACACCCTGTGTATTTTTATGGCAGTGAAAGGAACGATTCTTCTTCTTTTAAAAAGTGTATAGTTTGATATATTTTGTTTTTTTAACAGATATTCGAGTTTTTATGAAGCTCTGCATTTTTCCTTATGGAAAAACTGGCTATAAATAAAAATTAACAAATCTAACAAATTAAATAATAAATACAGAAATTGATTTTTTTTTCTTTAATATTTAAACACTTGTAACTCATCAAAATTTCGATGAAAAAAGGTCTACGACGTCTCATTTTAAAGATAATTAAAATATCTTCAAGAAAAATTACTGCCTCCAATTAATTAGAAAAAGTTATTTTCGAAAACCCACTAAAAAATTAATTTTTTTTTTCAGTTTTTTGCTATAAACTTCAGCTATCTTTACCCAAAATGGATTCATGCATACATCAAAATGTTCAAAATTTTATTCTCTTTAACTGCAGAGTTAATAGCTATTTTTACATACAAAATATACCAACATAAAAAAATTGTCATTAACGCGAATTTGGATCGTACAGAAATTAATAAAAATTTAATTACTCGTAATTAGATCCTCTGCAACTTTTATTTAAAATATTTCCCAATCGATTCGAGAGCGTTTTCGTTGCTTCGCAAAACTACCGGTGTTTAAAAAAATTCTATATCCGCTAAATTTAATCGTAGCTACAATTTTTATATCTACACAAATTTTTCTATTACTTTCTCTGACCCACAGAACGGAAAGTACAGTGAATGAGCAAAAATAATTCGAGATATTGATGGAAATATACATTTTGAGATCCCTCAAGAAGATTGAGACCATTGTATGTCTGTGTGTTTGTGTATGTGTCTGTCTGTGTGTAATCCACGATAGCTGTCGAATCGTTTGACCATTCAAGTTGAAATTTTGGTATGAATGGATGGTGTGTGACTCGAATGCGACCATTAGTTTTTGGTTAGAAGATCCTCAAGTATAGATTATTTAACAACTAAAACGACACCTCCAGGGTCCCCACTTCTCTAATTTTTCCTTTGTTCTTTCGTTCCCCACTTCTCTAATTTTTAACCAAGCGGTCGGTTTAGTAGTTGGACAATTTTTACACGACATTGATTCTTCTTTTTTACTCAACTTTTTAAATATTAATTATGTGGAGCTGAATTTTGGTATGCAGTTGTCCCTCCCGCCCTAGAACCCATTCGGGAATTTTGGGTACGATATTCAAAGTAAAAACGAAGAAACTGAGGAATGATTGGAAAATGGATTCAATAATCATCTTTGTTTATCTTTATTATCAAATAACCTTGAATAATCAGTTGTCATTCATAAGTCATTCTTACTTTATGTTGATAATCGGGCGCATGCGTGTAATTTTTTGAAAATTCAGGACAATTTTTGGATAAATGCACTTTTATCTCACGAGTAAAAAAATTTTAAAGGAATTTTATATATTTTTTGAAAATTCAGGACATTTTTTTCTATAAAACGCTCTTTTACCTCTCAAATAAAAACCCAGTAATTCGATTCTTTATTGTCCAAAAAATGGCTAGTCGACGGTTTTTCGATAAAAGGCACTTTTACATAACTAGCAAAAATGTTAATGCAATTCTATATGTTTTTTTTAAATTCAGGACATTTTTTTCTATTAAATGAGCAAACATTTTAATAGAATTGTATATTTTTCAAAATTAAGTAGTCGACACTTTTTCTATAAAATTCATTTTTACCTAACGAGCAAAACAATTTATTGAAATTTATCGAAGAGCAAAAATTTTTATGGAATTCTATTTTTTTTTTTTATTGAGGACATTTTTTCGATTAAATGAGCAAAAATTTTAATAGATTTGTATATTTTTGAAAATTTAGTAGTCGACACTTTTTCTATAAAATTCATTTTTACCTAATGAGCAAAAAAATTATTGAAATTCAATTATTTTTTTTCGAAATCACTGGTCGACATTTTTTCAATAATTCATATTTTTACCTCACGAGAGAAAATTTTAAGGGAATTCCATATTTCTGAAAATTTAGTATTCGTCATGTTTTCTATAAAATGCACTTTTACCCCACGAGCAAAAAATTGTATTGAAATTCTATTTTTTTTTTCGAAAATTCACTAGTCGATATGTTTGCATATTTCTAAAAATTCAGTATTCTACATTCTTCCGATAAAACGCAATTTTACCTCTTGAATAAAAAATCTATTAAATGAGCAAACATTTTAATAGAATTGTATATTTTTCAAAATTAAGTAGTCGACACTTTTTCTATAAAATTTATTTTTACCTAAACAGCAAAAAATGTTTTCATTCATATTTTTACTTCAGGAGAAAAATTTTTAAGGGAATTCCATATTTCTGAAAATTCAGTATTCGACATTTTTCCGAGATCAGGAGCAAAAATTTTTATTGAAATTCAATTTTTTGTTTTGAAAATTCACTAGTCCACATTTTTTCAATAATTCGCACTTTTACCTCATGAGCAAAAATTTTAAGGGAATTGCATATTTCTGAAAATTGAGTATTCTACATTTTTTCGATAAAATGCACTTTTACCTAACGAGCAAAAAAAATTTATTGAAATTCTATAAAAATTCTAAGGAAATTCTATTGTTTTTTTTTTTCGAAAATTCACTAGTCAACATTTTTTCAATCATACTTTTTCCTCACGAGCAAAAATTTAAGGGAATTCCATATTTCTGAAAATTCAGTAATCGACATTTTTTTAATAAAATCCACTTTTACGTCACGAGCAAAAAAATTTAATGAAACTCGTATTTTTTTTTTTCGAAAATTCACTAAACATTTTGTCAATAATCCACACGTTTACCTCAAGAGCAAAAATTTTAAGGGAATTGCATATTTCTGAAAATTGAGTATTCTGCATTTTTTCGATAAAATGCACTTTTACCTAACGAGCAAAAAAAAAATATTGAAATTCTATAAAAATTCTATTGAAATTCTATTGTTTTTTTTTTCGAAAATTCACTAGTCAACATTTTTTCAATCATACTTTTTCCTCACGAGCAAAAATTTAAGGGAATTCCATATTTCTGAAAATTCAGTAATCGACATTTTTTCACTAGTCCACATATGATTATTCCCGAGCCGGGAAAGTTCTCGAGTGACACAGCCGATTTTTTTCCGAGTTATTGGCGGAAAACTATTTTTTGGACCTTTCCCTGCCGCCACATATGGTCTACATGTGGGGGCTTTTAATATATTAAATAGTACCCTAAAACAATCCTATTTACAAAGTTTTAGCCCAGCTATTTATGCATGTCAGTAAAGCCAGCAGGCACTTGACGGCAGAACTACATGAAATATTTACCAAAATTATCGGCTTTTTATCGGCTATTTAAATGCCCAAAAAATATTTTTTCCGCTCCACTGTTTTGTTTTATTTTGAAGGTTCTGCTAGCTTTACCGTAAAGCTAGCAGAACCGCAGAGAATTTTAAAAACAATTATACCAAAATTATCGGCTTTTTATCGGCTATTTAAATGCCCAAAAAATAATTTTTCCGCTCCACTGTTTTTTCTTATTTTGAAGGTTCTGCTAGCTTTACCGTAAAGCTAGCAGAACCGCAGAGAATTTTAAAAACAATTATACCAAAATTATCGGCTTTTTATCGGCTATTTAAATGCCCAAAAAATAATTTTTCAGCTTCACTATTTTTTTATTTTTAAGGTTCTGCTAGCTTTACCGTAAAGCTAGCAGAACCGCAGAGAATTTTAAAAACAATTATACCAGAATTATCGGCTTTTTATATGCCCAAAAAATAATTTTTCCGCTCCACTGTTTTTTCTTATTTTGAAGGTTCTGCTAGCTTTACCGTAAAGCTAGCAGAACCGCAGATAATTTTTAAAACAATTATACCAAAATTATCGGCTTTTTATCGGCTATTTAAATGCCCAAAAAATAATTTTTCCGCTCCACTATTTTTTTTTATTTTTAAGGTTCTGCTAGCTTTACCGTAAAGCTAGCAGAACCGCAGAGAATTTTAAAAACAATTGTACCAAAATTATCGGCTATTCAAATGCCTAGAAAATAATTTTTCCCCTTCCAACATTTTCTGCTCCAGTTTTTTTTATTTTTAAGATTCTGTTAGCTTTATAGTAAAGTTAGCAGGACCATAGAGAATTTTAAAAATAAAATTATAAAATAAGAATGTACATATTGTACAAAAAGTAATGAATAGAACAAATACTAAACATCAAAATTAATGAAAATTATCCTGATTAAGCCAAGACTCATTTTAATTTCTTTTAAAATTCCATGCAAATTTTGATTAAAATAAATTTTCGAATTTGAATTGGGCAATAAATTCTACTATATATAAGGTAGTACACCGTTTCTGACCAAATTATTGCAATTCCGCGCAGATTTGCTATGTGTACAGTTAGTTTAAAATTACATGCTAAAAAAGTTATTTATCGAATACATTTATTTGCGTTGACATATAACAACAAACTCTCTTCATTTTGCTGGTAAAGCTAACAGAACCTTAAAAATAAAAAATACTGGAGCAGAAAAAATGTTGAAGCGAAAAATTATTTGAATAGCCGATAATTTTGGTATAATTGTTTTTAAAATTCTCTGCGGTTCTGCTAGCTTTACGGTAAAGCTAGCAGAACCTTCAAAATAAAACAAAACAGTGGAGCGGAAAAATTATTTTTTGGGCATTTAAATAGCCGATAAAAAGCCGATAATTTTGGTATAATTGTTTTTAAAATTCTCTGCGGTTCTGCTAGCTTTACGGTAAAGCTAGCAGAACCTTCAACATAAAAAAATATACTGGAGCGGAAAAATTATTTTTTGGGCATTTAAATAGCCGATAAAAAGCCGATAATTTTGGTATAATTGTTTTTAAAATTCTCTGCGGTTCTGCTAGCTTTACGGTAAAGCTAGCAGAACCTTCAAAATAAAAAAATATACTGGAGCGGAAAAATTATTTTTTGGGCATTTAAATAGCCGATAAAAAGCCGATAATTTTGGTATAATTGTTTTTAAAATTATCTGCGGTTCTGCTAGCTTTACGGTAAAGCTAGCAGAACCTTCAAAATAAGAAAAAACAGTGGAGCGGAAAAATTATTTTTTGGGCATTTAAATAGCCGATAAAAAGCCGATAATTTTGGTATAATTGTTTTTAAAATTATCTGCGGTTCTGCTAGCTTTACGGTAAAGCTAGCAGAACCTTCAAAATAAGAAAAAACAGTGGAGCGGAAAAATTATTTTTGGGCATTTAAATAGCCGATAAAAAGCCGATAATTTTGGTAAATATTTCATGTGGTTCTGCCGTCAAGTGCCTGCTGGCTTTACCGACATTATTTATGCCAAATTTTGCCATTTTACGGGGATATTTGTTGCTGAATAAAATCTTTATCAGATTTGTTAATTTTTATTTAATGTCAGTTTTTCCCATAAGTTATCAAACTATACATTTTTTAAAAGAAGATGAATTGTTCTTTTGAGTGCTATCAAAATATACAGGGTGGTAAAAATTTCATTACAATGTATTGTAATCTCGGAAACCGTAAGAGATACGCAGTCGGTTAAATGGAACAAATGTTTCTCTTTTAAGGAGATGAGATGCTATAAAAGAATTACATAAAATGTGCAGGTCCGTATTTAAGAAAAAAAAAGTTGAGGGTGGCTGACCAAACTACACGTAAGATTCAGAATCTAATATAAGCAGACGGCGGGTAACACGTTTTCAGATAAAAAAGTTTCATGCACGATTTTTCTAATGTTCAAAATAAAAGCAGTGGAGAAAAAATAGAAACATTTTCACTTATATCTTTGGGTTCCTAACCTGACAGATTGATTATCATTTAAAGGCTAATCGACTGGTGCTTTGCACCCAAAGATATAAGGGAAAAATTTTCTATTTTTTGTTCCAGTGCTTTTATTCTGAACGTGCATGGAACTTTTTTATCTGAAAACGTGTTACCCGCCGTCTGCTAATATTAGATTCAGAATCTTGCGTGTAGTTCGGCCAGCCACCCTTAACTTTTTTTTTTCTTAAATACAGACCTGTACTTTTTATGTAATTCATCTATAGCATTTTAACTCCTTAATAAATCTATTACACTTACTGTCAGTAGATAGAACGTCCTTTAACTTTAAGGGTTCTGTAACTAACGACAATGACGTTTAGATTGTGACAATTGTACAAGAAATCGACTTGTTAAATTTTATTCTAAACGTCATCGCCTTTAGTTATTGAACCTTTAAAGTTAAAGGACGTTCTATCTACTGACAGTTAATTTATTTTTAATTATTTGAATGAATTTAGTATAACAGCTTTTAAATACGCTCCTGTACATTATCTGCTTAATACAAAGGAATGTAAAGGAAACAAATTGTTCTATTTCATAATAAATTTGTTAAATCACAAAAAAAAGTTTTTTCTATTTTTCAAAATGAAAGCACTGGAGCAAAAAAATAGAAAATGTGCAATTTTGGTTTTTATCAATTATTATGAAAACCGTCCCTGATATTTTCATTAGTCTATTAGCCTTCAACTTTTGTTCCATTAAATCGACTTCGCATTTCTTACGGTTTTAGAGATTACAATACATTCCAATAAAATTTTCGTCACCCTGTATATGGTATTCCATTTAAAATAATACATAGTTTTTTCCATTAATTTTGACCAAAATTAGTATTGATAAGAGAAAATTAATAAGCTGCGCATTGACTTTTAACATCAATCACTCTTATTTGGATCACCCTGTACATTAAGTGGATATGGGGGTTAATGAGGAGAACTGTACTAATGTAGGATTTTATTTTTTTTAAGTGCTAGAAACAAATTTTTATTTGTATTATAGTGAGTGAATTTATGATATAAACAATTCGTTTTAGCATAGATGAAATTTTTTATTTAATAATATTAAAGTAATCAAACAAAGTTAAAAATGTTTAAAGATAAGATTAAAAAAATCACGTGCTAAGTTATAATTTAAAAATTACTGTTTATTAAACCCTTTCAATGTTTTTACTACTTTTATTCTTAAAGGGTGTTTTTTTAAATTATTTTGTGAAAGGAGAGTACTACTATGTGTAAAAGTAAAGACAATTGCTTTTAATAAGATTCGGCTTAGCGCTTTCGGTCAACGACCATCTTCAGAATCTTCATCACAAAGGGATATAATAAAAAACACAAATGTCACATAAAATAAAGAAATTAAAATCTTAAAAATTGAAATGGTTAACAATAAACAATTTTTATTTATTAAAGCCGCAAATTACTTAAACAGGTTAGAAAACCCTCATGACTTAAGAGCGACATGTTTAAAACAATAATTTATAAAATTGTTGTATCATGGTTCAACCCTCGGAATTGTTAACGGTTTCAAAGTTTTAATTAATTATTAAGATTTTAATTTGTTTATTTTATATGACACTGATGTCTCTCTTTGTGTTTTTTTATTGGGATGTATCCCCCTTTGTGACGAAGGATCTGAAGATGATCGTGGACCGAAAGGGCTAAATTGTCTTTACTTTTACACATAATTGTACTCTCCTCTCCAAGTTTATTCCTGATCCAGTCCTTTTATTATTTTAATTTTGGCAAGTTGGTAACTTGAAACGTTTTCCTGAAGAGAAATTATGGGATAAAGTCCGAAGATATTTTAGTCCCCGATTTGTACATTATTTAATTCTACATAACTTTGTTTCCAATTGTTTTTAAATAATTTAAGCTTATGTTATTTCAGCACTAAACACACTTATTGTATAAACAATTTATGTGATTTAATTAATTTATGTATCATATTTTCTAAGGTCAAATCATAATAATATAATTGAACACTGTAACTTGCAATTGTCGATATTTGCAAGCATATTGTGAGTTTTAAATTAACCAACTGACAATCTGATTGCAACAAAGGAACCTGCACATTAGAAACAAAATCCTATGTCGATGAAACAAGTGATTATGGGTTTAGTGTGAAGCGTCCTTTAGTAGAAAAATAACGCCTAGTAGTTTTTTGTGCTGTGTCGTTCCATATGGCGACATTTTTTTGCTTTTTTTTATCTTAAACAATAAAAAGATTTTCAAACATTCTGCATGTTGATTCTATTACCAATTCTAACACTTCCGCTTTGTTGGTTTAGGCCTTTGCTGCCACGGCTTTTCGATTTATTTTTTGGTATTTATAAATCGTTTATTTTAATACTTATATAGTAATCAGCGCTATTGGCAACTACAATTGTGATTAAGATGTATTGTGTAGTCATTAAGTTCTTGAGTTAGTTATAAAAAGTAGATGGTTATTTCTGGCTTAAAAAATCGTATTTGTTAATTAAAATATCATTTCTTTAAATCAAATTTAACTACGATTTTTTTTATCAAGTATGATTTAGTTTGAACCAGAATTAATTTTCTATTTCTTATAATTTTCTCATGAATTATAGTATTATTTTGTGCAGAATGATTGAATTATCTAGTTTAAACGAAGTTACTGACCATAACAAAATACCTAATCAATTGGCATGTGCATCAAACCAAATTTTTTTTTTAAATGTTATGGTTGACCATAGTAGTGCCTATGTATGCTGCTTTTATAGAAAACATTATCGTTTCTACTCCTTTTTGTGCATACATATGCACACTTGAAAGATTTTTCTTATTAATATCTTACTTAATGTATTAAAAAAAGTTTTATTATGAAATATTTGTAAAGGATGTTTGTTTATATGTTTTTAAATTTTCAGTTACTGGACACCCTCCCGGTGTGCCAAGATTTTAATCGTGGTTTTTGCAACCGGCCTGCCTGCAAATTTGTACATCTTCAGGAAGGTATGAATTATTTTTTACTAAATCAAATTTATAATTTTTCTCGCTTAAAAGAATATTCTAAATCTACGTATAAAATTAAAAAGTAGAGGTACAAAAATTTTATAAGTTTGACATTTTTACCACCAATTATTTTTATATTAAATTTATTGGAAAAAATTTAAGTCCCTATGAGATTAAAAAAGATAACGTACTTGATTTTAGTCCGGAAAGTACGTTTTTATGATAATTAGTACTGTAATGAACATTTTTACAGGAATAGTTCACTAAAAACATCATTTTACAGGACTACATTCATATATAGTACTACTACGTACTACATTTTGTTCACTGCAAGTTTATCTTCAGGTCGTTTCTAATAGGTATTCTGATCAATTACTTTCGCTAGCAGATTTTTTTAAATTATTGATCTACGGTACAATACGTTAGAATCCCTAAGTTCAAAAAATAGTGAAAATAATAACACTAAGGAAAGACGCTTTCCTGGAATTGTACAAAAAACACTTCATTCACATAACTCCCTCCCAATATTCCAATGCTTCTTATAAAAGAAAATGTTGGTTCTGCATGAATACTTCCAATCATAATATATACTCTAAGATGTCTAAAAACCCTGGTGGTATCTACTGATTCGATTTTGTTTCGAACTTTTTGGGAGTACCACCTGTTGCGTTCATTAGAACTTACCAGAATTCTGTAAGATGGCACTGTTTAGAATTGTTCGAGCCCTCGCTGAGTTTATTACATTTTGTGTGGATAATGTAAAGCTGCAGATTCGAGTATTCTTCTGTATTCAGTACTAGATTATAAATACACCCTGTGTAATCCTGTTTACAGTTTACTATGAGCGATGTATGCGCCATCTAAAATTTCTAATCTGAAACTTTAGTAATCTCTCAAAATTAGTCAAAATCAAGTAGGTTCAGATCTCCCAGTTTGACCCAAACTTTTACAGGTATAAGTGGAAACTCCGGTTTTTTAAACATCTTAATATATTCCTGTCAAAAATTTCTTCAGCTGTCACAAGAAGACAAATATAAGTTTCTACGTTCTCAGTCATGTTTTAGTTGTACTGGTGGAAAACATTCAGTGCAACAGTGCGTGTCTTCAATACTATTCTTCATAATAATTCTCATAAACTTTCTTGACAACGTTCATACAATTCTCAAGCTCAAGCTGATCAAAGAACTCGAAATTCTGATCCAAGACTTCAAGAAAATAATTCACATAGTCTGACTCATTCAAACAGTAGAAAAAGGAATATCATTTAAAACCAAAATTCACAAAATATTATTCAACATTCACATCAATCTCAAGTTTTAAATTCTTCACAAACTCCACATTCTGGATATCAAGAAAGTAGTTCAACTTCACTTTCTACTAGAACTAATAATACTTATGTTCTGTTAGTAATTGTAGTAGTAATTTTTTATGATCAAAATGGTGGTCTTGTTCAAGTTAAGGCAGTCTTAGATAACCGGAGTCAGACTTCTTTCATGACTGAAAATCTCATTTCAAAATTAAACTGCCAAATCTATGATAAATATTTACAGTTTTCTGGGCCTTCTAATACTTCTTCAATGTCTAAGAAGGTAGCTGATATCACTCAATTAATCACAAGTACAAATATCTGATAACTTGCAGCGTTTTACATTACGTTGCAAAATACACAATAACCTTTGCAAAAACACCCTCCACCTCATTGACCTTGAGTGTTATTTATGACATATGAGGAGCACCAGTTTTGTCTACTGTAAATTTTAACATTATTGGTTTAAAAATAATATAATAGAGCATCTTATATAGCCCCTAAAAGAACTGACATTACTTCATGTCTACCATTCTAATGTTGATCGCAGCAGAAATATATTTATTATTTTGTTGAACGAATACTACGTACCAATCTTTGACCGAGGCATAGGCGTACACATATAACTAAATGAGCGCTTTCACATTATACGTTTTTCAGTCGTATGGTTAGCTACTTTGAAATGTGCATATAGGGAAATTTTAGAATTTTCTATTAAAGAAATTTTCGAATTTTATGTAAAAGGATATATAAAATTATCTATAAATGGAATTGTAGAATTGTCTATTAATGGAATTATAGATTTTTCTTTAAATGGGATTATAGATTTTTCTATTAGTAATATTAGAAATTTCAATGAGAATTTTTTCATAAAAGGAATTATCTATTTTTCTATAATAGGAATTTTGGAATGTTCCACGAAAGGAATTGTAGATTTTCTTTAAGAGGAATTTTAGAATTTTCTATCAAAGGAATTTTAGAATTATACGTAAAAGGACATGTAAATTTTTTTTAATGAGAAATTATTATGAAAGAAATTGTAG
The DNA here is from genome assembly GCA_963243735.1 of Neocrepidodera transversa. Lineage (NCBI taxonomy): Eukaryota > Metazoa > Arthropoda > Insecta > Coleoptera > Chrysomelidae > Neocrepidodera > Neocrepidodera transversa. Next base: position 18,127,829 of record OY725343.1, read on the forward strand.
ATTTTTCTATAAAAGAAATTGTAGATTTTCTATAAGAGAAATTTTAGAATTTTCTATTAAAGAAATTTTAGAATTTTATGTAAAAGGATATATAAAATTATCTATAAATGGAATTGTAGAATTGTCTATTAATGGAATTGTAGATTTTTCTTTAAATGGGATTGTAGATTTTTCTATTAGTAATATTAGAAATTTCAATGAGAATTTTTTCATAAAAGGAATTGTCTATTTTTCTATAATAGGAATTTTGGAATGTTCCACGAAAGGAATTGTAGATTTTCTTTAAGAGGAATTTTAGAATTTTATATAAAAGGACATGTAGAATTTTCTATAAATGGAATTACAGATTTTTCTCTGAAGAATATTAGAATTTCAATGAGAAATTTTTCACCAAAGGAATTGTCTATTTTTCGATAGAAATAAAATTTAGAATGTTCCACGAAAGGAATTGTAGATTTTCCTTAAGAAGAATTTTAGAATTTTCTACTAAAGGAATTTTATGTTACAGGACATGCAGAATTTTCTATAAATGGAATTGTAGATTTTTCTATGAGGAATATTAGAAATTTCAATGAAAAATTTTTCATGAAAGGAACTGTCTATTTTCTATCAAAGGAATTTTAGAATTATACGTAAAAGGACATGTAGATTTTTCTATAAGAGGAATATTAGATTTTTTAATGAGAAATTGTTCATGAAAGAAATTGTAGATTTTTCTATAAAAGAAATTATAGATTTTCTATAAGAGAAATTTTAGAATGTTCCACGAAAGGAATTGTAGATTTTCTATAAGAGAAATTTTAGAATTTTATATAAAAGGACATGTAGAATTTTCTATAAATGGAATTACAGATTTTTCTCTGAAGAATATTAGAATTTCAATGAGAAATTTTTCACCAAAGGAATTGTCTATTTTTCTATAGAAATAAAATTTAGAATGTTCCACGAAAGGAATTGTAGATTTTCCTTAAGAAGAATTTTAGAATTTTCTACTAAAGGAATTTTATGTTACAGGACATGCAGAATTTTCTATAAATGGAATTGTAGATTTTTCTATGAGGAATATTAGAAATTTCAATGAGAAATTTTTCATGAAAGGAATTGTCTATTTTTCTATAATAGGAATTTTAGAATATTCCACGAAAGGAATTGTAGATTTCCTCATAAGAGAAATTTTAGAATTTTTTATTAAAGGAATTTTAGAATTTTATGTAAAATTACATATAGAATTTTCTAAAAATGCAATTATAGATTTTTCTATAAGGAGTATTAGAAATTTCAATGAGAAATTTTTCATGAAAGGAATTGTCTATTTTTCTATAAATAAAATTTCAGAATGTTCCACGAAACGAATTGTAGATTTTTCTATAAGAGGAATATTAGATTTTTCAAGAATTTAATCATGAAAGAAATTGTGGATTTTTCTATAAAACAAATTGTAGATTTTTTATAAGAGGAATTTTAGAATTTTTTATCAAAGTAATTTTAGGAAACCTGCTTTGTTTTTTTCGGCGTCGATAAAGTAATAATGAGGCAATAATTTGTTCACGATTCAAAACACACTTTCCATAGCTGTTGTCTCCAGAGAACTGATGTGCAACGCAACTGACGAAAAAAATCGTGTAATGTGAAACCACAATGCACACGATACAAAATCGTACGTTTTTTAATCGTACGAGCCAAATCATATAATGTGAAAGGAGCGTAAGGGCCCAAATTATGTCATCAGAAATCCCTCCGTTTTATCTACGTCAATGTTTCGGGATTCGAAATAACACCGACAAAGTAATATTTGACAATACCTTTCTCATTTTCTGTTTTGTTCGTCTGACTGTCTGATCTTATTATACCTAATCTTTGGTACGAATCTGTAAGAGTCTAGTTTGAGTGATTTCAAGAGATTTACTGGTAAACGAATTTGTACAAAGTGGAACAATTCGCTTTATTTGAGAATATTTAGAAAATATAGTCTATAACAAAGTTCTTGCAAATCAAATCGAAACACAAAAAACAAACTTGTGCATAGCTTCGAATGGAAGCGATTTTGAATATGTAAGGGGTACTTTAATCTCATTTTCTAAATATTTTTTTGTAATTGTAAATTTTAAAGACGAAATGATCGTTTTTAGTCCGACAAGACAAGGATCGATCTATTTCAACTAATAATTTCATACCGGCTGATTTTTATACACATAACAGAACTGGCTGAAAGTAGCGTCAAAAAATTGTTTTTCAAGTTATATCAAACAAGCTGAATTTTTTTCTCATATTATTAATCTCAAAGGGCATATAAAAATAATGGTCAGCTACGCATCTAAATCTGACTTAAAAATTCGTACAGTAAAATTATTACATACACCATGAAGTTTTTTACAACTGCTGCTGCTGCGTAATTTTAACGTATCTTTTCTGCTACTAAGGTTAATCTGAATAGGAACTACATCTTATCGTGGGCTCTGAACCACGCTCCTCGATCACCCTAAACCCAGGAATATGCCATTGTCGTATTTTACTATTATTATAAATCGACAATAACGATCACAGTTCTATAGGGATAGTAAAACGATCTGTGGAAAATCTTCGATAATAAAAACTAAGAAAACGTATTTTGACACCGTTAAATTTGTTACTACTTGATTAACATCAATAATGTATAAAACTAGAATACAAAAAAGAAAACCGACATACATCTGATTCGGAACATTGAGGGTTCTGACTGGCTTCAGCTCTATTGAAATTATTGGCCTACGGTAGATTACACTCCTGATGAACGAGAAATTGGAAATGAAAAAAAGAAAGTCAATTCGTCTAATGTAGGAGCCACAGAATCACTTCAGGATATTTATAAATACTTCTCGAAGTTCTCCAAGGTTGTTAGAATGGTAGTTTGGATGAACCGGTTTATTAATTATTGTAAAAATCCCATGAACAAACTGAGCGGCAATTTAACTATTAAAGAAGTAATAAGTGCTGACATTTTATTGTTTAAGATACTTCAAATGGAATCTTTTTCTACTGATATTTTAGTTAGTGCTATTTCTTCGTTAAATCCATTTATTGGCGATATAGGAATCATCAGGGTAAAAACAAAATTATCGCAGAGAGTAGACACAGTAGATTTCAAATATCTGATACTATCCTCTCAGGAAAACACCTGGTAGTTAAAAAACTTATAGAGAACGGTTTCGGATTTTGAAGGCTCGTCGGAGTATAAAAACTGTTGTATCTAAATGTGTCATTTGTAAGAGATTTTCGTCAAAAACAATAGAAGCTGCACCAATTGCACTTCCCATTTATAGAGTTAGACGCTTCAGCTTTCGAAGTGGTTGAAGTAGACGTTGCTGGTCCGCTTTATCTAAAAACGGGTCAAAAAGCATTATACACTTGTGGTGTTTATAGAGCTGTATATTTGGAATTATTGTCATCACTTTCAACAGAAGCTTTTATTCAAAGTCTAAGACGTTTTATTTCTAGAAGGGGTAGGCCCTAGATTATATTTAGTGACAATGGTTCAAGGAACTAATAATGCTTTTAGTAACCTGAATTGGGATGTAATTCAAGGTGGAGTGGTTGGTGGGAAAGGCTTATAAAATTACTAAAAGAATTGTTACGTAGGATATTAGGAAAAGGGTCTTTAGATGTAGAGGACATGTGGACGAATTTATTTGACTACGAAGCTGTTATCAATAGCCATCCTATATCGTATGTATCAGAGACTGGGACAGATTTAGAATCAATGACACCAGCAATGTTCATACAGGATATTAACGAGACTGGTGTACCTGACTGTGACAAGGTGCATGCAATTTATTTTTCTAGGAGAAATAATTATCGAAGGAAATTGATTATAGAGTATTTAAGAGAACTGAGACGGAGGAGTTACCAAAAGAATTCAAGGCAGTTGAAAGTTGCGGAATTAGTTCTTATCGGAAATGATTTGGATTGGCCTTTGGCTCGTATAATAGAAATACTTCCCGGAAGGACGGCAAAATAAGATTGGTTCGTCTTATAACTAAAACAGGACAACTATTAAGACCGGTTCAGAGAATTTTTCGTCTTGAAATATTTTCTACGAATAAGGTTTTTGAAAAAGTTCAATTGGAACGTTTTATTGATAGACATGACCAAACATCTAGTCCGAGACACAATTCTAACCCAATTGTTGCACAAACTGTTTTAAAGACTCGTAGCGGCAGAGTTATAGTAAAACCTACAAGATATAGTTTTTAATTTTAAATCGAATTTATTTGCTAAATTCCAAATTGCAATTTTAATTTTATTTTTGATAAATTGCAAGGTCGGAGACCAGCAGCCAACGCGATGCATATACTACTGCGCACAGATATCCAAGCGGAAGAAATTATTTATGACTCAGCTGACGATCTAGATTGTTTCTACATTTTTTATTTGGGTTCCGTCTGTTTGTTAAGAACTTTTTTTTAGCAACGTGTGGATGTATCAAGTTGAAATTAATATCAAATAGGTGTACAGTATTTTGGAGCTGAAAAAAATCAAGCTTCAAGTCAACGTAATCAACAAATACGGCCATTTATACCGCATATTTTGACAATCACAATAAGTCAAAACCTATATGGTACTTCTCATTAGCATATTTACAAATCCTCTTACACAACAACATCAAGGCTGCTAGCTGGGATAATGCCCAGTGGACAGGACATTTATAAATGGGCACTTCCTAGGGCATTTGCCCAAATCAATTTTAAGCGCCCAAAATCTGGACATTTATAAAAAACTATTGTTTTAAATTTTTACTGTTTGTGATTGTTACTAGAGTTTCTAAAACATCATGAAACCATTTATCAAAGGTACATTTTATGAATAAACTTGTAGTGCCTGAATATTGCTAATAATCTTTATCATCGGTTGTCATTGATGTCAATAGCACCTAAATGTACATCTTTGTTTGTGACACAGCAAAGAACACAGGAATAAATGCTATTGAAGTTAAAAAATAGCAGATTACAGGGATACACAAGAAATTTGATGCCGACAATTTGTGTGGAAAGGAGTGGGTGTTAAGAAAAAGAATCTTAAACCTCCTTTAGTATGGTGGCCAGGATTGAGACGAACTGGCAGAAGTTGCAATAAAAACTCTTGGTGTATCTTTTGGTTGAATACGTAGCAAGAAAAGAGACAGACTGAGAGGACATCATAGTTAACTTATCTGGTACAATTATAAGAGTAACTCTGACAAAATAATTGAAGAGACACTAGAGACTACTACAGAACAGGGAGAAAACCCCCACCAACATCCAGTAAAGAACGAAGTATAGGCCTGGAGGAGGATCTGAGCTAGAACTACTTGATAGTTCATCATAAAAAAGTGATAAAGAGTTTAAAGAAGAAAGTCATTAAGATACACAAACACAGCCAATTTGTTTAATTTTTCTTCAGTTAATATAGCATAACTTATGTATTCAGTATAAGTTCCATTGTTAGTAAAATTTTAAGAAATAAATGCTCAGGAATTTATGGGTTTTGGTCATTTGTCTGGACATTTTTTCTGGGCATTTGCCCCGACTTATAAATGCCCAGGCATTTCACATCACTACTCATAGCGAAATCGATCGCAAATACATAAAAGTGGTCTAGACATCTTCCGCTTACTCGTCTAGTTACATCATTTATATGTTAAATTCAAAAGAATTTTAATATGGCCTTTGGAGATATGAGCTCTCTGTCGGTTCCAGTTTGTACTAGCTCTTATTACATAAATGAAATCTTTTTTCCAAGTAATAAGTGATACCGTGTATCACTGGTAGATAGCGTTAGCTGCCTGTCTGAGTACAACATCCTTTTAACTCAGCCTTGTACAGATGTATTTCAAGTTGAGAATTTGATTTCTAAGCGTTCGGGCACATTGCCGCTGATGAGTCGTTAATTATTTTTAATTTTATCAAAATATTCAAACAGTGTAGAGTTAAATGACGCTGGAAAAGAATTTAGAGATCTTTAAATTTCTGTTACAGTTATCTTATCTTGCAAATTTAAAATTGTAACTTCGTTAGCTTTCGAAACGCATAATGGGACTAGTGTGTATTCATAATTGTATCTCCATTATTATATATCATATTGTATCCTTGAATATTAACTAAATTGTGTTCACATATGATGAAAGTTTCAGTGAAAACAATAATATCGAAGTCACAATCTATGTGAGTCAATATAATGGTACATCAATTTTTTTACCACGATCATTAAAAAACACTTTTTAAATGATACATCAACAAAATCAAGCATATTTTGCTTCTTCTACATAAGACAAAACGCTTCTTCATTTTTTTATGTTAATTTTACTTTAATAAATATAATTGTTGATTCTCAATGGTTTTAAAACGACTGACAGCTGCGACCTGGTCTGATGGACGGTATGATGTGATCTCTTACTCTTATATATCTTTAACAGTACGCAACCCATTTGTAGAAATAACAACCCTAATAACACAAAGTAGTCCTACAGATATCCATAGGACGTCTTCTTCGGACATTCCGAACATCCTTAGGACATCCTTTTCTGGTACACTGGACGTTCTATGGACGTCCGAGGGACGCACTAATGTCACAACTTTGAACTGAATTCGAACGTCCGCCGCGGACATCCATTGGATATCCCCCTGGGACCATATTATGGACATTCGCAGAACGTCCTATTTTGGTACAGTGGACGTCAGAGAAAGTGATTTTTTTTGTTATATTATTCACACCAGTTCAATTGTAATTGTGAAATTTTTATTTCAACACCTGCTCGTGACTGAAACTTCATCTACGTGAATAATAGCCACCGTTTATACTCGTTGAGCGAGCTCGGAGCAGACTTAATAGGATGTTTTAAATCGCGATATACCATACTATTCGTGGTGTCTAAGAAGCATCAGCGCAAGTGTCTCCATCTTTCAGGCGGAGCTTTACTTTTGGTCCATATTATGTCGAGTGAGGACCACTCTTAGCTGTCTGTCCCGGACATGTTTTTGACATTGCCTGTATTAAGTCGGCGAGGGACTGTTTTAAGACTATGGTATGGATATGTTACATAGTCCGTATTATATCCATCACGGACAACTATTGGATATCCGGTATGGACATTGTACATAAATTGTACAAACAATGGATATATATCGTGGACGTCTTAATACTGTCCAAAAACAAACATTCACAGGACATACATATTAAGTCCATGGACGTTCCGACATTAAATGGACATAAATTGTACGTCCCAAGGACGTTGTGTGCTATTAGGGAATTAGCTTTAATTAGACTTTCAATTTATTAAAATACGTTATGAATATATAAGTTCAACGAAGTTATACCTGTTTATACCTGGTTGCCAAGTAAGAAACGGTAACCCAAACCTTTAAAGTTCTTTACATCCCTATCTTTAAAACGAATAATATTTAATCTTCAAAATAAGTGAACGAAATTGTTCAACAAAAATTAATTAATTAAATTAGGCCACCAAGCAGAACCGTATTCCTCTATTAATAATTATCCATAAAAATTGTATGATGATTAAAAAACAGATGGACATAGTAATTATGTCGTCGAATCTTAGACTATTACTTCTAGTGTTAGAATAAATGCAAGTGTAGTCCAATTAGTTGATAATTGTTCTGTAACGTGAATTTTCGTAGCTTATTTATTTTAGCTTCTAAGATAAATGAACTGAATACTATGAATTGGGCACCAGACTGGATTAGGCTAAACATGTTTTAGTATTTACTTGTTTTATTTACTTATTGTTTGTTTTTACAGGAGAGGGGGTGGAGGTCATAGATCAGCGAGTGGCTGTATGCCGTGACGCTGCTAAGGGACAGTGCTGTCGGTCCGCCTGTAAATACTACCACATCCCAATAGCGCTGCCACCTGCACCTGTCATGGCCGCACTGGCCTCTTACCTGCAGCACTAACAACGACGAATCGATTCCTTATTTAACTATCACAATGTTTATATAGAACTTTTTATTACCAATATTATATATCTAAAACAAAGTCATGTAATGACGAAAAATACTTTTTGTGTTAAGTTTGGTCCATTAATAACAAAAATATTGCAAATATATATATACATTTTGATGTATACTGATTGCATTATTTGTGTGGATGAATGGATTAATTGTTTCGTTTTTTTTGTTTTTTAAACAATATAGTATAGTAAAAAAATCAATGAAATACATGAATGAGTGTGCGAGTGATATTTGATATTTTGTAATTCTGATTTTTCTCTGTTGGACATCTATCTCGACCAGACTTACTAGCCATAAATGCATATTCATTTGAAAATAATAAAAACGTTATAAAATAAACTTGCAATAATAATAACTTTGGTTAATTGGATGTATATTTTTATTAATTTAAAATAATACGTTTTATATATGTAAAAACCATCTGAATATATAATCATTTTTATATTTTTAAGTTTGAAACTGATACTGATATTTAAAATCATTATTTTAAATCATTTACCTACATTTTTTTAATTTTAATATTGTTTTAAATATTTAACAAAATTTAGAAATATATATTTAATCAATATTTTTTTAATTTTTCTGTTGTATCAAATTTTGTAAGCTAGAGGTGTCTAAATTTTAATAAATTTTAAAATAATTTATCTTCATAATTTATAAATTTTATAAACACTTCTTCAGCCTAATTCTAATAGTAACTAAACTAAAGTAATTCATATAAAAAAAATCTATTGTCAACTAAATTATAAAATAAAAATGAAATCAAGTAAAAATACCAAGTCCCAATAATAATTTTTAGAGCAGTTGCAATGGTAAATTTCAAAAATTTTATCCTTAAAGTTTTCAGTAAATATGGAACAAAATCGTTAATTAGATTTTTGCAAAATTTGGCCTAATTTTTCTTTCTACTCTTAGTATACCCACTATTACTTTTTTTATTTTTTAATTATTGTGCATAACTTTCGACATTTTCTTTTTTTCCAGTTTTTAGTAAATATGGAGCAAAATCGTTAATTAGATTTTTGCAAAAATTGGCCTAATTTTCTTTCTACACTTTGGTATATCCACTATTACTATTTTATTTTTTAATTATCTTGCATAACCATTCACATTTCTCTTCGCATTATTTTTCAGTTTTCAGTAAATATCGATCAAAATCGTTTATTAGATTTTTGCAAAAACAAAAGTTAGAAATTGGCCCAATTTTTCTTTCTGATCTTAGTATACCTACTATTAATTTTTTATTTTTCAATTACCTTGCATAACTTTCTACATTTTCTCTTCGTATTATTCGGACATAAAATAACATATTAACTGGGCGACATTTGTGTCGCCTAGTGCCGAGATTTTGTCGCCCAGTAACCAAGGACTGAAATTTTTTTACTAAAATTCCATAGAAATTAACTTTAAAATCACGTTTTCAGGGCTAAAATCTCTCAAAATCCCATCACTGGTAGGTTCCCCGTGGATCGCCCAGTCGAAATCCCTTAAAATATGCACTGGAGTGGTTTCTACTAAATTTATAACTTCATTTACAATTGTTAAGGACTAGTAGTAAATTTATCACTCCATTTTTAATGGTTAAGGACCAAAAAAGTATATTTGTCTTTAAGCTGAGCCTGGTATTCCCAGTGATAATCCTTTAAAATATCCACTGGGTGGTTTCTACTAAATTTATAACTTCATTTACAATTGTTAAGGACTAAAAAAAATTATGATTGGCTGAGTTAGAGTCATGTTTTTATATCAAAATATACATAAACAACACACTAGTTCGCTTTTGGACTTACATATTTTAATCAATTATTTTCTTTTAATAAATCATATTTCTTGTATGGAATTTTAATCATAATCAGAAGAGGTTTTGCATGGTATTAAAACTTATTATATTTTTTTATTACACCAAAATACTAGTTTTTACCACTTCAACTTTATTAATATTTAATTTACATTTAAATAAAAAATATAAAAAACACAATTTCGTAAAAAGTTAGTTAATATTAGAATTATTAAAATAATATATAAATCATTTCTTCACATCTACATTTTGCCTTCTTAAGAAAGAATAAAGTCGTATGTGCATTTCGTTCGTTTCGAGAAAAACGCCATCAAAGTTTTGAACTTTTTCATTTTGAATCATTTAAATTAATATTGACGTTAGAAGGTTCCTGTTTTCACTCTAGTGCTTTACACTGACTGTATTTTTATATTTAATAAAAATATTTCTTCGATTAGTGATTTTAACGTTTTATTAAGTAAAAAAAGCCGTATGTGAATACATTTTTTCAAAAATATGATAATTTTTAAATATTTATTTTATAATTAAAATTCGTTGTTAACATATGTAAAAACAAACACATTTCAGACAGCAAAAAAATTTGACTTTCAGAAAAAATTGTACAAAATATAATACAACAGTTAAGTGAAAAATCAACAATTCTAATAGCACAGAGTAGTCCTACAGATATCTATAGGACGTCTTCTTCGGACTGTTCTATGGACGTCCCAGGGACTTACTAAGATCATAACTTTGAATTGAATTCGAACGTCCTCCCTGGTCATCCACTAGAAATCCCATTGGGACCATAACTAGATATCACGACGTCCTATGGACTCACTCTTGGACATTCACAGAACGTCCTATTTTGGTACGGTGGACGTCAGAAGAAGTGCCATTGGTTTTGTTGGGCCAACATCCTCAGAAAACCATTTATGTTGTTCATATCATGTCCCGGCTATGGGAAGTCCATTATGGACCATATTTTCAATAACGTTAATACAAGGCATGTTCTCTAGGGCTAAGAGCGTCCGTTTTGAGGCAATATTTTATATTGTCCGTTTGATATAATGCCTGTTGGGAGGTCACCTCGGACTTCGTCGAAATCCATATCATGTAGAGGGAGGACCACTTTTAGTTCCTGTCCCGGATATCTTTTTGACATTGCCATTGCCTGTATTAAGTCGGCTAGGAACTATTTTAAGACTATAAGATACGGATATATGTTATATAGTCCGTATTATGTCTTATCACGGACACCTACTGCATATCCAGTATGGACATTGTACATAAATTGTACAAACAATGGACGTCTTAATATTGTCCAAAAACAAACATCCAAAGTACATACATACTAAGTCCGTGGACTATTCAACGGTAAATGAAAATAAATTGTACGTACCAAGGACGTTGTGTGCTATTAGGGAACACATACCACAGGATTGTAAAATGAAGAGCTAATAAATATCACATACGACTTTTATCTATAATGCAGCTAACAAAAATTTAGTGTGGAAACTTTTTCCATTTTTTTTAAACAATTTTTCTACATATTATAATTAAGATAAAGTATTGAATTTTAGTTTTCATACAGATTTAAAAGAACTTGAAAACACGAATAAATCATTTTATCAAAAAATGCATTTTAAAACAGCAGCATTTTTACTTTCTGATTTATTTCAATAGAATTTTTGGCAAAAAAAAATTGAGATAAAGGCTGTAAAACAAAAATTTAAGTGTAGGTAAAAGATTTCTTGTAATAAATATTCTAAAACGTAGTATATTCTAAAAAAAAAATGATCAAAGTCTTTATTTAAATAATGTAAGTTTAATTAACAGTAGTCTGGTTGATATAAACCACAAAAATATTTATAGAAACTTAAGATAGAAACCATTAGATTTATTCTAGGGTAGTGGAAATAAAGTGAAAACTAATTTGTCGAACAGGGAGATATGCGGAGTATCTTCATTTATTCCATTGTGATGATTGTCACTGTGTTATTAAGTAATCTTTGTTTAATTTTTTGTATATTTGCTGTGATTTTTAATGGTGTTGGATGATACATATTCTAAAATATTAACAATTTATATTAACCATAAAATAATTCCCTTATGGTCATTAAATCACTTCCTAACATGCACAACTAACTACACCCTATATAACAAGAAAATTATTAAAAAAAAATTTGATTCAAGAAAGAAAATTTACAACGAAGCATGTCCAGACACAAAAGATTATTCTTTTAACGAAGACTGACATTTAAAGTGTTACATGATTGATTTAATGCCTAGGGTCTCTAGTTTTTTAAGTAAATCGAAATGCCATTCGATTAAATTGGCATAAATACTGAATCTATTTAATTGAATGGCAATTCTTAAAAATTGCCTGTATGGTTTTTTGACAGGAGCAATGACATCTGAACCACGGGCTAATAAATAAGATTGGTCTAGTCAAAACTCGTTGTGTAAGTTTGAATGATTTTAACTCGATATCTCCCAATCAAGTGCCACTATCACAACGGTTAACAAAACAAAACAAAATGGGTTCCTTTGAAAAAGCATTTAATACTAAAAACAAAAAAATATATATATGCGCAGACGGTCTGGTATTAAGGGGCGAGATGGTGTACCGATTGTGAGATCGGGTATTATGATAGTGAACGCCCTCTATCAATTTGACTGTTCGATAACAAACATGAAAATTAATGCACTAAAATATTTAATATGGGACTTGTGCCTAACTTATTTTCCCTATAATATTAAGCATTAGTGAATTAAGATATAAAATATTTTATGTTCGTTTTTGTGTTATTAATAAAATAAAAAAAAACATTCATTATGAATTAAACCACTTTATCAGATCTTAATTTATTTACTAATTTAATATATAGTATAAAATAATGAAATTTTCTGAGATCCTGAGAAGTTTGTCTTCGTTTTAATTTCTTAGTTTCTGATAATGAAAATTTTATGAGAAACACAGAATAAAGTGTATATGAGCATTTTAAATTAAAGAAAATGCTGAAAAATAAATAATAATTTGGAACTATATTAAAATAGTGGTTTAATTTGTAACTAAAGCTTTTTTTAAGAAATATTTTTTAATAATATATTAACACGTTCGTAACGGGATATATATGCCCTATAAATACAATTAAAACAATAATAAAAAAATAAAAATAACAATCATAAATAAAAAATACTTTTCAAGTATCACATACTTTGATGTGCTTTATTAAAACAACAAAATCGGTAAGAAAATAATTTTTTACTTTATTATTTTTTGAATTATTTTATAACATCCTATACATTTTTTTGTTATAGATTTTGGGAGTGCAATTTCTGACTCGACTTTCTACATTTGACAAAAACAAATTTTCTATGGTTACTTTTCTCTACCATTTTAAACCTTTTCGTAGAGGACTTTGATAAGATGTTATCCGATTATAAATATTTTTTTTAATTTAAGAATAAACTTTGTAGCTTCTCGCGATTTTTCGTAAAATTAATCGGCAACATCAATTGTTATTACTACAAAATACTGCAAAAAAAATTTACAGCTATTGTTTTTCCTGAAATCTACTGCTTTTTTAGCTTTATTGAAATCTAATAAACTTTGTTATTTAAAAATTTAATGGGTCATCTTGCGGGGCTCAGTTGTAATGGCTGCTTATTTCATTGGTGGAATATTTTCCCCTGAAGTTAGTGGTTCCATAATTATCATATAGATGGCATTAGTTATCTATATATCGCATTTAACTTTGTCGTTTCTATCGAAGATAATAAACATACTCTATTATCTCTTTATTTGGTGACTTGGTCCTTTTTTTTTTCATCTTGCAAAAGTGGAGAAAATATACCTTGTTTTGTCGAATCCAACTCGCTGTTTTGTTGTTCAAGTGGTAAATACACATTTTATTCAAAAAACGAAAACTAGACACTTTTTGTACAGAATTATACCTTTAGCTTCATTTTCAATTTTTTTTTGGTGATCGAGAGGTAAAAATGCATTTTATTGAGAAAAAACCCCAACAAGACACTTTTTAAGACGTTTTTTGTTATATTTTCAAATTAGACGAAAAAATTGTACTTTTAACCTCATTTCCTTTAAATTATCGAATTACACTCACACTATTTGGTTAAAATTGTAAAAATTTTATTGAAGAAAAAAACGTCAACTAGACATTTTTTTAAGAAAATTTTTTTACCAAATTTGTAAATTAGTGAATAAATTATACTTTTTGCTTAATTTCTATATTTTTTGTTTATACATTTTATTGAGAAAAGATCAACAATAAGTTTTTTTTTTAAATTTTCAAATTAGATGAAAAATGGCATCTTTATCCCAAGTTCCATTAAATTATCGAATTACACTAACACTATTTTGTTTAATTGGTAAAAATACATTTTTTTGAACAAAAAAAACCGCCAACAAGACATTTTTTAAGATACTTTTTTTGTTAAATTTACAAACTAGTGGAGAATTATACCTTTTAGTTTCATTTTCACATTTTATTTAGTGTTCGAAAGGTAAAAATGCAGTTTATTAAAAAAAATGCCACCAAGACACTTTTTTAAGACAGTTTTTTGCTACATTTTCAAATTGGACAAAAAAAATTTACTTTTAGCTTCATTTTTATTAAATTGTCGAAGTCTTACACTATTTTGTTGTTCCAGTTGTAAAAATAAATTTTATTGAAAAAAAAATCGCCAACTAGACAGTTTTTAAGACAATTTTTTTCTGAGTTTGTAAATTAGTGAATAAATTATACTTTTTGCTTAATTTGCATATTTTTGTAAATACTCGAGAGGTTAAAATACATTTTATGGAAAAAAGACCAACAATAAGAGTAATTTTTTCTAAATTTCCAAATTAGACGAAACAGTGAATCGTTACATTAAATTATCTAATTACACTGATACTATTTCGTTCGAGTGGTAAAATAAAATAAAAAAAAAAAACGCCAACTATAGAGATTTTTTGCGACAGTTTTTTTGTTAAATTTATAAGTTAGTTAAGAAATTGTACTTTTAAGCTTAGGTTTTTTATTACATTTTTATTTTTTGTTGTTATTTGAGTAAAAATGCATTTTATTGAAAAAACGCGAACTAAACAGTTTTCTTCTTAAATTTGTAAGTTAGATGAAAAATTGTAACTTCAGCTTCATTTTTATTAATTGATAAATTACACTCACACCATTTTTTGCTCGAAGGACAAAAATGGTTTTAACTAAAAAAACGTCAGATAGGAAATTTTTAAAACATTTTTTTTTCTACAGGTCCAAATGATGGAGAAATAATACTTTAAGCTTCATTTTCACATTTCTTTTGTTATGAAAAAAAAAACTGCAAGTAGATACTTTTTTAAAAATGCATTGGTCAATATCTTAATTTGATAGTTGCTTTTTTTTTCTTTTTTGTAGGATTAAAGATAAGTCGAAGTACTAAAATAACTACAAAAAATGTAGTGGGTGTTCTAATTTTTTTTATAATTTTATGACGTTCTCCACTGATCTGTAAAATATGCCTTTACATAAGATGACTTCATGACTATTTTTACGGTTTTAACAAAGTATGATACAACAGTGTAATAGTTTGTGGTTTTGCAACACTTTTAGGCATAATTTTTTAACCATTATGACATTTCATTTTGTCTGTTTTTATACCATTTTCATTGGGTTAAAATGAATTTAACGTAAGAAAAAACGCGTTTATCAATTTTTTTTATATTTTCTTACGGAATAATAAAGTCTTTATCTCTTTATACACAACGCATTCTTTAGAACTTGAGTTAAGACGTACACTTGATAAATTTAAAATATTTTTTTACCCTGAATCAAATATATAAAATTCGTTGTAAACATTATAAAGACCCTGTATAGAGAAACTTTGTATGGGTCATATATGGCCCATATCACCGCGAACGTGTTAAAACTATCAGTAATAAATATTTTATCGTTATTTTACCCAAGTCTATGTTTAGGAAAAGTAAAATGAAAATTTAAATATGACACAAATATTGAATATAGTTACTGATTTTTTAATTAATGATAGATGTCGCTGCGATTTGTATGTTAGTAATAATGAAAATAATTTATATAAATTATAGTTTTGTGATAAGAACGTCAAGTTGATATTGGTTGTTTATGTTTTCCGTGTGCATGCAGTGCTGTTATATAATATAATAATATTGTAAATAGTTTTTAGGTTGTAATAAGACAGAAACTCGTATTAAGAGTTACTTTATTATTCGTCTTAATGATAGCGTTCAAAAAAAAATTATTAGATATAAACAAATAAACTTTAAAAAAGAATTTGTTAATATAATAATGAGCAGTGGTCCAAGTGATTCAAAAACTGACACTTCGGCAATATTCCTGGGGAATTGAGAATCTTCTCGAACTCTTAGGTGACAGTGGTCAAACACTATTTATATCACACAAGTACATTTTTTAGATTCTTGACAATCAAGTACACCGACTATTGACTTATACAGAAAACTTCACTAAGCTAATATTATTATTGACGTTGACAGAGTTTTGTCACCTTTTCTTTTTGTGTTTCCAATTCCACATATTCTATTTACATTTAGCGTTGCGTCAAGTGAAGTTCTTTGTTAAAAAAATCACGTGGTATGATAAGCGTTGTTGCCACTATGAATGTTTTGGACCAATGTTTATCTTGGAGTCTTTCCCTTTAATACCAAGAGATAGAGTGAGAGCTTCCACATTTTCAGAGCACGGGTCTCTGCTTCGCTTATAGTGCATTTGCATCGGTTGCTAGATTAGCTGTTTCTATTGGGTTGTGCAAAATGTACCCCTCCTGCATAGTTCATCCGTTCTTACGTTACTTACAGAACGCATAGTGAATACCACATGGAAAGTAGTCCTTTTCTCATATTTTTAACATTCAAAGATTATTAAATAGATAATGGCAATTAAAAAAAATACACTAGAGCCGTATTTCGGTTATAAAAATAGTTTTGATTTTAATTGAGAAGTGGATCTATTATTTCTGTAGAAATATTTCTGGTAACATGGCGGCTGTGCGATGTGTTAGCAACGTAAGTCGGAGTGTATTACATGTTAAAATACCCACTGCTATATTATTATTATTAGTCCGTAAATAGCTTAACCTAGGATAATTTTTCCTAACATATAACATTACCTATTATTGCATGTCCCTAGTATGAACGTTCACTTATTCTATACTTAATATAGATATAGATTTAGCAGTTTCGTAGCGTTTGGTTCTTGCGGTTCCTACATCAAGCTTTTTTATACTCTATTTTTTGCTTTAGCTTTTTCGTTATGATCATTATACTTTTGGATCTTTTGTTATGGAATGGAAGAGGAAAATTTATGATAACCGTATTTTGGCTTCCATTTTTTTATTGAATACAAAACTTAAAGTTTTCCTCTGGTGGCCATTTCGTTAATTTTATTATCTAGTTGTTGTTGATACATAAACCTTAAAAAAATATTAGTTCGGTGATGTTTCTAAAATATTGCTTGTTTTATCTGCTAATTCCATCCCACAATTGTGACATAATGATTTGTTTTACTTTGGGAATATCTTCGTCACAATTTTAAGGTGGCGAGCTTTAAAGCAAATTAAAGCACTTAAGCAGCTTTGCCGGCTTTTAAGTATACGCGCCTCTCTGCTGACAGAAATTTCAGAACTAACACTCTTTTGCTTAGAAACATTGTTATATAAGTATTCCTAAGGCCCGTCAGTTGCCTTATTGTTTCATTTATTCATAGTTTTTTTTTCTTTAAGAAATTCACTATATTTTTTTATATATTTATGTGTTTTTTGTTGAAGTTATGTTTATTGTTGGGTAACTGACAATAATAATTACGTTGTGTGTGGGTTTTCTTACTCTTTAATCAGTGACCTAGTACAAGGTATATGGAGTGATTACTTTTTAATTTTCCCAGTGTTATTATTCGATAAATTGTAGAAGTTAAATAAAATAAGCTACAGAGGAATATGGTTTACCAAAAAAAAATACAACTAATTATAAAATCTTCTTTAAACGAACTACTGATACTGTATCTACAAAAATATATCTGTTAACATTAAATTTTACTTATCGAATAAGATAATGAAATCATTTAGTTTTCGAAATAATATTGGAAATATTAGAAAGTAGATACTCCGTGGTCCAAATAGTTGTTAATCGTATATTTTTTTTAAACTCCCGATCAAATTACCTGAAATTGATGTAATTGAAGAGTGATTTTCGGTGAATTGAGCCACAATATAGAAAATAATCGTTTCTCTAATCAATATAAAAACTACTTTGTATATATTTACAGTGGCTCTTTATTTTTTCATTTATCAACAACAATTTTGTGATATTTTTAGTAATGATTGTTATTTAAAAGTCACATCACAAATACGCAAACATGTAGTTTGTTTGCCTAGCTCTGAAGGAAAACAAATGCCGTGCTTATGATATTTTCCATTGAGCAGTTGTTTTCCTACAGTTATTGAACAATAACCTAGGGTTAAAGTAAACGCGTCACATATTAGCGCTTACTTCGCCTCTACGGTTAAATAAATATGCCTGTTGTTCAACATTTCCTCTGAATCTAACAAACTCCTATAAGTATCTTTAAGTTAGACGTTTAGTAATTTTTGACAAGTAATAAATTATTAAACGTTGGCTTTAGTGATGTAATAATTAAAGTATTTTGTAAAATGACGTTTAAAGAATGAAATGTTGGGTAAGTGGGCAGTACTTTTAGGAATTCATTCACAATAATCCTGTAAGAGGGCGAGGTTATTCAGAAGTAAGGAGAAGAACACGTGACATAAAAATTGACAGATTATTTTTTGAAAAATATAAATATAATGTATAATATTGATGATATTTATGTAACGATCATTAAATGTAAAATATTAAGAGTGTATGCATGATATTTTGGAAAAATACATATGATATTGGACAAATTTTCTCCTTATTGTTGAATTAGCGACAGGCATATAGAAGAAGATTAGTTTGTTTTGGATTCGGGAGCCATCTTGGACTAAAATATCACATTCATTTCTTTGTTAAAGTAAAAACGTTGATATTAAAAGTTATTTATTCTTGTAATATTGTATAAAAATTTAAATGTTCGTTTGAGCTAACGTTAAGACTATTTCTATCTGCCTGTCGTTTGGTTCGAGTGAACAAATTTGATAAAGTGTGTGATTAGTTTTTAAGAATCGCGCCGACTATCCTTGCCTTTGATATTTGATGTTTTCTCCAGGAGTTAATTGTGTTTTGATTTTTTTACTTGTGCCATACACTTGATCGAATGAAATATTCATTCCAGTATGTATTTATCTAACTAGTGTCCAAAATTTTGTTCCCGATTTTATTTTATAGTGAAACTGTAATAAAATAGTCAAACATTTTGTCAAGTTATGATGTTCACGTTATGTCTTACAGACATAATGAAGTCGATTGATATATTATTGTTTATTAATTAAACATAAGAATAAACTAATGATGTGATGATGATCAGTAGATCATACAAAAGGGGTTCGAAGCCCCTAATTTTCTTGAGTATAGTAGAGTTAATAAACCAATATGTCAAATTTATAAAGTGTCTTTTTTACTCCTAAACCTTTTCATCGCTTCCATCTGGGATTTTACAAACATTTTAAATCGAAGTCAAATATTAAAGAAAATCAATCTTACATTAAACAGTTAACTCTTAAAATATACAGGGTGTTTCATAAGTAAAAGTACAAACACTAGCTGATACAGATGAATGCAAAAAACATATATATGATGGATCTAGCTCGCTTCATTAATAAGTTAAGGGTGTTTTGTCAATTTTACTCTTTTCTTTCACCCTCCGTATATTTGGAACCATCCCGTATATGTTTCTTATCTTAAGCAAGCGTGTTCTACTCTATTAGGATAATCAACAAACATAGTGACCAAATTTTAAATCCAGGTTCGGCTTCAAAAAAAATTACGAAACCATTTTGATCTAGAAGAATATAGTAAAATTTTATAAATCGGATTGCATATTTGAAAAGAGCGGAAAAGTTGCTGATACCAGTAATAACATTTTAAAAGCAAACCTAAAATTTATTAGTTTTAGTGGAATTCGTGCATGTTCATCATTAAGAATTGTTTTTTACTGATAATGCCAGGAACGCGCGAAGTACTCTTCAGCGCTGTCGTGCGAAATAATGATAGGCGCCTTTATATGTATTGAGCCAAAATTACACAGGTCAAATTATGCGCATTTTACGTGAAAATTATTGAGCAATACAAAAAAAAATTAAAATAGCTTCAAATATCAGGGGCGTAAAAAATAGGAGGAGAAAGGTGACATATTCTGCGAATTCAAGAATGTTTTTTCATTAAAACATTAAAACAAACCTGCAAAATGTTAAATCAATATATTCATTCATTTTAAAGTTATCAAATAAAATCATTTAATTTTTTATAACTTTAACACCCTGTATTTCAAAAGGTAAATGTGTTGGACCCGTCATTCCTGATATCATTTTGTGTAATTTTATCTACAGACAAACGTTGTTAAGCGTCATTTGGAAACACCCTGTATAAAGCTAAATTTACTTAATCACTTTTTTAATTATTTTTCACAATCAGTATATTAATAAATCAGGCTTATAGTCTATACGAAGTAAGTCAATTTTAACGGCATAAAAACAATATCTACTGACCATCGGCGGCTTCTTTATAAAACATGGGCGGCGTGATATAATTTATTTCAAAATTAATTTTATTTTTCATATACCTACACGGATATTTTTTTATTATATAGATTCATTATCTGAATTTTCAGAACTTTTATCTGAATTTGGGGTTATAATAATATGGTCAATTAAAGGTAAAATACAATATTTATTCTCCTTTATTCAGCACAACGCCATCTTGATTAAATAATAAAAACAAGAAAACAATTTAAAAAAACACGACGCTAATGCAAGCAAGCCAAATTCGCGAGTGAATTGTCGTTTTTATAGAATTTTAGACCCTTTTTGGAAATTTTAGGCCATTTTCGATTACTTTGAACAATTCTCTGATCAACTTGGACCGTTCTACTAATATTTTAGACCACTTTTGGACAATTTTAGACCATTTGAGATTATATTGAACAATTTTCTGATCACTTTAGGTAACTTTGGACCGTTTTATTATTATTTCAATCCATTTTTGGACAATTCTCGACCATTTTGAATAATTTTAAATTATTTTGAAAAATTCTCTGATCAATTTAGGTAACTTTAGATCGTTTTTGGGGAACTTTAGACCATTTTGGACCATTTTAATCCATTTTAGATTATCTTGAACAATTCTTTGATCAATTTAGGTAACTTTAGACCATTTGATTATCATTTAGACCATTGTTGAACAATTTTAGACAATTTAGGATAAATTTAGACTATTTTCCACAATTCTAGATTATTTTTAATAATTCTTTTATTAATTTAAGTAATTTTAAACCGTTTTATTATTATTTTAGACTCTATTTGGACAACTTTACACCATTTTTGATTATTTTGAACTATTATTTGATCAATTTAGGTAACTTTAGGCTGATTTATTACTATTTTGGACAATTGTGAGAAGATTTTGGACAATTTTAGATCATTGAAGGTTATTATGAACAATTCTCTGATCAATTTAAGTAACTTCAGACTGTTTTATTATTAATTTAGACAATTTTGAGAATATTTTGGGCAGTTTTAGACCATTTTAGATCAATTAAAACAATTCTCAGATCAATTAAGGTAACTTTCGACCGTTTTATTACTATTTTGGACAATTTTTAGACTATTTTGGGCAATTTTAGACCATTTTAGATTATTTTGCACAATTCTCTGAATAAAGTAACTGCAGACCGTTTCATTATTGTTTACAATTTTTAAAAGATTTTAAACAATTTTAGACAATTTTAGATTATTCTGAACAATACAAATGATCAATCTGAGTTTGAGTAACTTCAGACCATTTTATTATTAATTTAGACAATTTTTAGAAGGTTTTGGGCAATTTTAGACCATGTTAACTCATTTTGAACAATTCCCAGATCAATTGAGGTAACTTTGGACCATTTTATTATTAATCTAAAAAACTTTAGGTCATTTTAAATTATTTTGAACAATAAAATTGATCAATTTGAGTTTGAGTAACTTTAAAACAGTTTTGTTATTATTTTGGACAATTTTTAGACCATTTTGGACACTTTTCGACCATTGTGGATTATTCTGAATTATTCTCTGATCAACTTAAGTAACTTCAGACCGTTTTAGACAAATTTTAGAAGATTTTGGACAATTTTAGATTATTTTGAACAATTTTATTTAAGGTAACTTTGGACCGTTTTATTATTAATTTAAACAATTTTTAGATTTTGGACAATTTTAGACCATTTTAGGTTATTTTGAACAATTCTGATCAATTTGCTTAAGTTTAGACTGGTTTTTATTATTTTTGACAATTTTTATAAGATTTTTGACAATTTTTATAAGATTTTTGACAATTTTAGAGCATTTTAGATTATTTTGAAAAATTCTTTAATCAATTTAAGTAACTTTAGATCATTTTATTATAAATTTAGAAAATTTAAGACCATTTCAGATTATTTTGAACAATACAAATGATCAATTTTAGTTTGAGTAACTTTAGTCTGTTTTAGACAATTTGTAGAATATTTTGGACAATTTAAGATTAGTTTGAACAATCGTCAGGTCCATTTTAGGTGACTTTTAGACCGTTTTATTTTTATTTTAGAACATTTTGGACAATTTTAGTTTATTTTGAACAATTTTAGTATGCTGAAACTAGTTGCCAATTTCAACTTTTATTAAATATTTGTGGTACTAGACTTTGACTTTTATTTCTTCATCGGTGGACCGCATTTGAGATTATGGATAATTATTACGATTTAAAAAACTAAAAGCTGGAGAATTTGATGCTAAATAATTGGGGAAACCTAAAATAGATATCAAGTTAGCAAGATGTTTAATTTTTAATAAAAAAAAGAGCGGCAAAATTTATTTTTCCACAACTAATTAACGGCAAAAAAGCGGCAAATTCTCCAGCTTTCAGTTTTTTGAAATCGTCATTATTTACGCAGTTGTCTTGCTAACTTGATATCAAGTTAGGAAGACATTTAATTTTTAATTAAAAAAAGGAGCAGCAAAATTTATTTTTCCGCAACTAATTAATGGCAAAAAAGCGGCAAATTATTAATAAGATATACGATTGTAATTTTCCGAAGTTGCCTTGCTAAGTTGATAGACATGATCTACTTGCTAAAGAAGCAAGAACGACAGGCATTTTCCGAGAGATCCCGATATACCATGATTTATTCGCGATTTTCAAAAAAAGCTATATACGGAATGGGCAACCTGGTGAAAAGACACAAGTTCCCGACCAAAGAACCAATACTATGCAATACACAAAGAACTCCCAAAAAAGGTCCCACATATTTTTCAGTACCACACATCAAAAAAATATACACGAACAATAAAAAGATTAAAAACAAATCACGGAAGCTTTCCAGCCCACTTATTTAAGATCGAATTAACTGACTCAGAAATTTGCACAGACGACAGAGAAATTGATGATATGAACCACATGTTCTTTAACTGCAGAAAATAGACACTTAAAACAAATATCTTACTGGAACAATTATAGGCACATAATACCAACCCTCCTCTAAATATTCCGTTTCTTCTTGCAATGGAAGAGAAAAAAATTAATGATTTACTTTTAGACTCTATTATACAGAACAATATTTAAATCTAGATTACACATGCTTGGTGTATGTATATGTAGATGGACATATCATTAAATAGCATTAAAATAACTATCTGTGTGTGGCAAAAGAACTCCAGTTCAATGCCAAAAGCCCGGAAAAACAGTCTGGCGACCTTGCAGGCCATTCATTTGGTCCACCCCTGCCTATCAGCATATTAGGAAAATTATTATTTAGAAACTCTCTAAACTAATCTAAAATGAGGTAAAGCTAGTATTGCTGAAAATATATTCTTATTCTGTAACATATATTGTAGAAATTCTAAGTATTCGTCATCTGTTAATGTTTGAGGTAACAAATAAAATGATTATTTGACCCCACACCAGATATTCCTAGAAAAATAATACTTGCATCTACTAATAATTCTAATTTGTTTAATTAATCAGTTACTAAAATTTTCTCAAGAAACATGGTCTTGTGGTTTCAGTTTTTGAGCTTCTTGAAAGTGATATGGGTGGAGAATAAATTTTTTTAATTAACGTAAAAACGCTGGTATGAGGCACATTTAAAGCATTTAGGATTATTATCTAACATTTATATATATTATTATCAATATTCGCATGCCGCATTTAATGGTTGTCATTTAATGTTGCTGTAGAAAATTTGCCATTCTCTCTAAGATAACGAAATACACTTGGAAATATTTGGTGACTCTATTGCGAATCGCCATTTTTTTAATATTCAGTCAATATTTTATTAAACAAAAGCCTAAACTCAGTTTACTTTGATGCCATAAAATGTTAAAAACTATGAGCATTAACAGTAAAAAACACAACTTTATGTATGCACGAATTCCACGAAAACTTATTTTTTTAAATTTTGATATACAGAGCAAAATGATTTCGATAATTTTTTTTGAAGCCGGACCTTGATTTTAAATTTGATCACTATGTCGGTTAATTGTCCTAATAGAACAAGCTTGTCACATATCAGAAAAATATATGGAATGCTTAAAAAACGTAAAGAACCATTAAAATATGAGTATGGCCAAAAAGTCATAATCCCAATATTTTCCTTCTGTACAAAAGTAATAATGATCAAAACTAGAAATCGAAAATATATACAAAAACACGGTTTCCACCAATGAAAAGAGGAGAATTTTTTGTGTATTAGAAGTATTTCAGAAAAATGCGATTATCATTAGTCAATAGAGGAGAATATTTTTTATTATATGGCAATTTTTATCGGAAAATTCTGAAAAAATAACCAGGAAATATTAGGAAAAATTTACGATAAGAAATTTTAATAATGTGAAAGAAAAATTATCGCAAATATAAATCTAAAATATGTAGAAAGACAAGGTTTCCACTAATAAACACAGAAGAAAATAAGGTGTAATTAACGCGTCTTTTATTTGAAAATTTTATAATCATCAAGAAATATTGGGTGAAAATCGCATATGGACATTTTCAACAATTTGCCACAAAATGACCACAACCATAAAATTAAGATATAAAAAAAAATCGGCTGTGTCACCCCAGGACTTTCCCGGCTCGACCGTAGAGAAAATGTTATTTATTATTATTATTTTAATTACAAAATACTAAGCATTAAATTGATTTATGGAACCCATTAAAAATAGCGAGCTGATGGTGAATTAATATTTCAATGTTGGTAATGACATAAGCTGCGCATGCGCACGTTATATATCATACTGCTACAATTAGGATCTCCTAAAATCATGTGTGAAAACTATTGGGAATTCGGGAAAAATTTTCATACAATAGTTGTAGGGAATTTTAAATGTGTATTTTTCTCGCCATCTAGCGGCGAAACTATGGGGAATTCGATAAAATTTAAACATAAAAGTTAAAGAAAATTTGATGCTTTATAACTTTGCACAAGAAAATTTTGCACTAAATACATTGTTTGTCCTCAACATCAAGAAAAAGTAGAGAAAACATACATGCACATTTTTTACGCGCCCTCTAGTGGCGCAACTATTGGAGATTTTAGAAAAAGTTTAAGACAAAAGTTATAGAGAATTTTATGCTCTAAAACTTTGAACTACAAAATTTTGCACTAAAGTATATTGTTTGTCCTCAAAATCAAGAAAAACTAGAGAAAACATACATGCACATTTTTTACGCGCCCTCTAGTGGCGAAACTATTGGAAATTCTGGAAAAAGTTTGAAACAAAAGTTATAGAGAATTTTATTCTCTAAAACTTTTTACTACAATATTTAGCACCAAAATGTATTGTTTGTCCTCAAAATCACGAAAAACTATAGAAAACATACATGAACATTTTTTCGCGCCCTCCAGTGGCGCAACTATTGGAAATTTTGGAAAAAGCTTAAGACAAATATTGTAGGTAATTTTATGCTCTAAAACTTTGAACTACAAGATTTTGCACTAAAATGTATTGTTTGTCCTTAAAATTTAAATAAAGCAAAAAATTGTTACATGTATATTTAACCAATGTCGGTCTTGAGGACCTTCTACTGTACCAATTTAAACCAAAATCTAATGGTCGTATTCCAGGCACACACTGACCCTCCATACCAAATTTCAGCTTGACTGGTCTAACGGTTCGGCAGTTATCGTGGAAGATTACACACAGACACACAGACAGACCATGCGCTGGAAATGGTTTCAATCTTCTTCGGGGACCTCAAAATCGATATCTCGATTTTTTTTTTGCTCGTTCACCTTACTTTCCCGTTGATGGGTCCGGGAAAGTAAAAAGTGAAGAAAATTGTGAAGAAATGTTGACTAATGACAACAAAATGATCACAACTGGAAATTGAAAATATATAGAAAAACACGGTTTCCACCAATAAAACGACGAGAAAAATTTGTATTTAATTTGAAAATTGTGAAAATTTAACACTTAAGTAGGGGTTCAAAAATCCCCAAGTGATATTGAACGAAAATCGCATATGGAAATTTTGAACAATTTGCCACAAAAAATTTAAACAATGTATAACAAAAATGACCACAAATAGAAAACGAATATATATAGAAGAACACGGTTTTCACCAATGAAAAGAGGAGAAAATTGTGTACAAAAATGTTTTTAATTTGAAACAATAATAGCTACCAAGGAGTTCGAAATCTCCAAGTAAAATTGGACAAAAATAGTATATGGACATTTTGAACAATTTACCACAAAAATGGACTCAACTATAAAATTAAGATATATAGAAAAACGCGGTTTTCCTTTATAACAAGAGGAGAAATTTTTTATAATATAAGAATGGACTTAAGTAATGGGAGAGACTAAAATTTTTTTAAATTATTATCATAGTCTCTTCCTTGTCATAAGTTAATAATTTTTTTTCAAAATTATGATGAAATTTACACTGATAGTAGTTTTTATTATCTTTTTAATGGAGTTTAATTATCACTTACATGTTTCCTGTTATAACTTTTTAAAAACATTAAACAAAAAGTTTATAATTGAATTCAATTACAAAACAAAATTTTGGGTTGGTTTTTTAAGAAAAAAAAACTTTTATTTATACCGCAAGAAATTACTCACTGAATATATTATGAATAAATCAATGTTTTTAATAAAAATATTAATCCAAATTTTTATTTATTTTACTTAACCACCACCAAAAAAATTAAATATTTCTAACCTTTATCATCGAATTTCTCTGCTACTAATCCTCTTTTTTAACTCCATTCTTGATTATTTCTACAAAAAATAACATAAAAAATTGTTATTAGTATCTGTTAAATAAATAAATAAACCATTTCGATATATTTATAAAATTTGAATTAGGTATAAAAAGTATATTTATTATAAGACTGGAAATAATTAGCATACTGTAAAATAAAATATAGAAGGTAATTTAAAAAGAATGTATTTTTAAACCTATAAATTTGAATCACCATGTAAAACAGTTCTTTTTAATATGTGTTTAATATCAAAGTGCATAAAAAAACATCAAATTTTTTAATGTAAATATTATAAATTTTATATAACATATATAACATACCTTTTAATTATAATTTACAAATTGTAAAATTGTAAAACCACTAAACAAAAATTTTATTTCAGTTTTGTAAAAATTTCTTTCACTGCTTTAACCAACACTAAATGAATTGTTCACACTTGTTAAAATATTTCATAGACTACTATTTTTTTTTGGAAATTTCATCGCGGCTGCGCGTTGGTGGAGGTGGAATATTTATCGTTTTAGTAGATTTAAGTTGAAGCAAAAAATAAGAAACGTAGATAGTGTTTATATTTTATATTGACTGTGCAGATTTCATTTGTATTAAAATTGTTTTGGGTTTGATTTGTATTTTCTCTCGGAACTAGTCAGTGTTGCCGGGGGGGAATTTTTTTCAGTTCCACAAAATCGATGAACATATACTAAATTTTGCTTCAGTTTTTATTTCTTATTGTTAACAAATATTGTTATAAATAAATGCGTAGTTTATAAGATAATTTTAAATTTCTTGTTTAGAAACATAATATTTGATGCAAATTATGATTTATTAAAAATTAAATTGTTCCTTAAATTTTTTTTATTGCTTAAAAACGTATTTGTTACATGTAAATACTATTAAGGAACCATTTTTTTTCAATCAAAATTGTTCTCTGATAACTTAAAAAAAATCCAGGTAATAAAGCACAATGTCAGGTACCACAAAATTTAATTGTATAAATGAACAGTACTAGCAGGCAACTAGTTTCGGTTACTGACCATCATCAGGCCAATATTAAGTACTAAGAAGGGGAGAAACTTTTTTTGTAGAAACCACCAAGTGACGTACCCATATGAAGGGTGGGAAAAGTAAACATTAAAACAATTAAAGAAGGGGGTACTCGAAAAAGTAATGTACAAAATAGTACGGAATTTGAAAAAACTTAAAAATTAAAAAATTAAAAAATAAAAATTAGGTTGCTCCCTAGGGGGGTAACCATGATAACCCCTACAAAGGGACAGAAAATAATTAATATTTCGTAACCACCCCCACGGAGAAGACCATTTAAAGGTCATAGCAGAGGGAACACGATTAGGGTAAACCGTGAGCACCAAATCAAAATTTAGAAAGTGCGTGGTTAAGAAAACACTCACTTTCTAATATTTGTTTTTAATTTTGTGCTCACGGTTTACCCCAATCGTGTTCCCTATGCTATGAGCTTTAGATGGTCTTGTCCGTGCCCCCACGTAGGGTGGTTACGAAATATTAATTATTTTCTGAACTTTCTCCGAGATGGTGATCCCCCTAAAGGTGCTGTCATTTTGTAGGGGTTATCATGGTTACCCCCCTAGGGAGCAACCCAATTTTTATTTTTACTTTCCCGGACCCATCAAAGGGAAAGTAAGGTGAACGAGCAAAAAAAAAATCGAGATATCGATGGAAATATACATTTTGAGGTCCCCCAAGAAGATTGAGACCATTTTCAGCGCATGGTCTGTCTGTGTGTCTGTGTGTCTGTATGTCTGTGTGTCTGTGTGTAATCTTCCACGATAACTGCCGAACCGTTTGACCAATCAAGCTGAAATTTGGTATGAAGGGTCGGTGTGTGCCTAGAATGCAACCATTAGTTTTTGGTTTAAATTGGTACAGTGGAGGGTCCTCAAGACCGACATTGGTTAAACATACATGTAACAATTTTTTGCTTTATTTAAATTTTAAGGATAAACAATACATTTTAGTGCACAATGTTGTGGTACAAAGTTTTAGAGCATAAAATTACCTACAATTTTTGCCTTAAGCCTTTTCCAAAATTTCCAATAGTTGCGCCACTAGAGGGCGCGTAAAAAATGTGCATGTATCTTTTCTATAGTTTTTCTTGATTTTGAGGACAAACAATACGTTTTAGTGCAAAATTTTGTAGTACAAAGTTTTAGAGAATGAAATTCTCTATAACTTTTGTTTTAAACTTTTTCCAGAATTTCCAATAGTTTCGCCACTAGAGGGCGCGTAAAAAATGTGCATGTAGGTTTTCTCTAGTTTTTCTTGATTTTGAGGACAAACAATATCCTTTAGTGCAAAATTTTGTAGTACAAAGTTTTAGAGCATAAAATTCTCTATAACTTTCATCTCAAACTTTTTCTAAAATCTCCAATAGTTGCGCTACTAGAGGGCGCGTAAAAAATGTGCATGTATGTTTTCTCTAGTTTTTCTTGATTTTGAGGACAAACAATGTATTTAGTGCAAAATTTTCTTGTGCAAAGTTGTAAAGCATCAAATTTTCTTTAACTTTTATGTTTAACTTTTATCGAATTCCTCATAGTTTCGCCGCTAGATGGCGAGAAAAATACACATTTAAAATTCCCTACAACTATTGTATGAAAATTTTTCCCGAGTTCCCAATAGTTTTCACACATGATTTTAGGAGATCCTAATTGTAGCAGTATGATATATAACGTACGCATGCGCAGCGTATGTCATTACCAACATTGAAATATTAATTCACCATCAGCTCGCTATTTTTAATGTGTTCCATAAATCAATGTAATGTTTAGTATTTTGTAATTAAAATAATAATAATAAATAACATATTCTCTACGGTCGAGCCGGGAAAGTTCTGGGGTGACACAGCCGATTTTTTAATTTTTTAATTACTTTCCCGGACCCATCAAAGGGAAAGTAAGGTGAACGAGCAAAAAAAAATCGAGATATCGATGGAAATATCCATTTTGAGGTCCCCCAAGAAGATTGAGACCATTTTCAGCGCATGGTCTGTCTGTGTGTCTGTGTGTCTGTGTGTAATCTTCCACGATAACTGCCAAACCGTTTTACCAATCAAGCTGAAATTTGGTATGGAGGGTCGCTGTGTGCCTAGAATGCGACCATTTGATTTTGGTTTAAATTGGTACAGTAAAAGGTCCTCCAGACCGATATTGATTAAATACAAATGTAACAATTTTTTACTTCTTTTAACTTTTAAGCACAAACGATACACTTTAGTACAAAATGTTGTAGTACAAAGATTTAGAGAATTAAATTCCCTATAACTATTGTTTTAAACTTTTTCCAGGATTTCCCATAGTTGCGCCACTAGAGGGCGCGTAAAAATGTGCATGTATGTTTTCTCTACTTTTTCTTGATTTTGAGGATAAATAATACACTTTAGTGCAAAATATTGTAGTACAAAGTTTTATAGGATAAAATTCCCTACAACTCTTGTTTCAAACTTTTTCTGGAATTTCCAATAGTTACGCTACTAGAGGGCGCGTAAAAAATGTGCCTGCAGGTTTTCTCTAGTTTTTTTTGATTTTGAGGACAAACAATGCATTTTAGTGTCAAATTTTTGGTGCAAAGTTGTAAAGCATCAAATTTTCTTTAACTTTTATAGAATTCCTCATAGTTTCGCCGCTAGATGGCGAGAAAAATACACATTTAGGATTTTCCATTTTTTTTAAAATTGGAGGTAAATTATGCTCTTTAGTGCAAAATGTTTCGGTGTAAAGTTGTAAAGAATAAAATTTCCTACAACTATTGTATGGGAATTTTTCCAGAATTCCCAATAGCAGTGTGATATACAACGTGCGCATGCGCAGCTTTTGTCATTATCAACATTGAAATATCAATTCGGTAGACGTATTCACCATCGGCTAGGTATTTTTAATGTGTTCCATAAAATAATGTAATGCTTATTATTTTGTAATTAAAATAATAATAATAAATAACAAATTCTCTACGGTCGAGCCGGGAAAGTTCTGGGGTGACACACCCCTTCTTTAATTGTTTTAATGTTTACTTTTCCCACCCTTCATATGGGTAGGTCACTTGGTGATTTCTACAAAAAAAGTTTCTCCCCTTTTTAGTACTTAATATTGGCCTGATGATGGTCAGTGACCGAAACTAGTTGCCTGCTAGTACTGTTCATTTATACAATTAAATTTTGTGGTACCTGACTTTGTGCTTTATTACCTGAAACATTGGACCACATTTGAGATATGGATAACCTCTGGGATTTAAAAGAAATTGTTTTTGTTTAAATTTTCATTGTTTATTTAATAAACAATTAAATATTTTCTATATATTTTTTATTTTTCTGCATAATGAAACAAAAACAACCATGTGTTATTTTGGTGTCGGCCAACTTGCTCCCGGCCGGCTTGCGCCTGCTCATTAATTCAGCCAGTTTGCGCCCAATGTATTAAAGGTAGCTGTTGGATGGCCTGTTTGCGCTCACCGAAATAATTCTTAGAAGAGTTTACTTTGTATAATGTAGAGGTTTTAAACGGTGAACTATTTAATGAAAATATTTTTATTCTTTTGCCACTTCTGGTTATACCATAGTTGGTGTTAACTTCAGTTTTTTTAATGGGATACCCTGTATATTTTGCAACAGTAATTATGAGAATTGAGATTGAATTTCGGAGGTACTCAATGTATACTGTTTAAATTGTTTAAAAAAATTGTATCTTTATTATTATTCATACAATCTACATACAATCAGTTTTCGCATAAACAAAAAATAATTGCAATTATTTTTTAAATGTTTGAGATAAATAAGTTCTCGCGCAGATATTAACTACATATTTTCATCGCTCTTAAACACTTAAACAAATTTATAATTTTTTTTGTTTAAATAAACGTTATAGAATGATATTTCAGCATTCTGATGTATCCAAAACAGTATAAATTAAGGTTAAAATGATTGTTGTGTAATCAATTTTGACTTGTAATGTACTTTTTAGCGACCTCAAGATTATCTTGCCTCGAAAATTCCATTCATGAATACAAAATTCGATAAGAGCGGTTGAATTTTCGCTAAATTACAGCGAAGATCCAAAAAAACATAAAGACCAAAACGAAAAGACCACGTCGTCAAGACAACCAGTATGATAATATCAAATTATTGTCTTCCTAAATACCCCCGATAATTTTTCTTTCGCTAAAAAGTTATTTCGATTCCTGGTTAACAAATAACTATTTATTTATCAAATACATTAACGCAACGTTGGCAATGTGATATGGATTGATTATTTATTACGGGCGCAAATCGGTCGACCGTCAGGTACCTTTAGTATTTTGGGCGCAAATCGGCTGAATTAATGAGAGGGCGCAAGCTGGTCGGGCGCAAGCTGGACGTATCCGTTATTTATTGAGAAAAATTATTTTTATGGTAGACAAAAATTGTTAATTAACAAATACGTTTTTAAGAAATAAAAAAAAAATTTTTAAGGAACGATTTTTTTTTAAATTATAATTTTCATTACATTTCAAAAAAACAATTAAATTATCTTATAAACAACGCATTTGTTTATAACAATTTTGTAAACAAGAGAAAATAAAAATTTTTAAAATCATCATCATCAATAGTAATATGGAAAAAAAATCTTTTAATGATTAATCAAGATTTTTAATTTTTAACTTAAGTAAATTGTTAATAACAATGTGAAAAATACCAATTTATAATTTTTCCAACAGGAATCTCTTCTGAGACCTTTCAAAAATAAGTCCAAAAAAGGAAAAAAAATTCAGGTTTGTTATTTCACAATTATCCCACTTACAATGTTCATGTTCATTGTTAATTAACCAATGCATAATTATTAGAAAAATCGCGATAAAAATTTTTTCACCGCGGATTATTGTTCATAAATCTATCCAGTAGATTCCTGAATTTTTTCAATTTTTAATTTTTATATTTATTAAGTTTAAATAACATTTATTCATTAAAGGACCAAAGTGGGCAGTGCTTACGCAAGCCGGAGTCCCCGTTTTCGGTCGTATTTTCAACACTCTGGGAAAATTATAAATATTGGTCCTACAGTTCCGAGAGGTATAGTTTTTTTTTGGAAAATTTCTTCCTCTTAAGTCTTTTTTCAAATTTGAAAAATGTCAAATAGTTTTTATTTTTCAGTTAATTGCAATTTTTGCAAGCGGCTCTTGATTTTTTCAAAAATCATCTATACACTATTCCGAATCGAATGACACCTTGTTCATATTTTTCGGAGTCGGAGAAGAAGTTTGACCCAAAAAGCACTTGCTGACTAGACTAAGTGTACCACTTTTTAATATTCTGTCGTGAACAATGTTGCCAATAAGGCGCAAAAGCAACTCTGTTTTTCGAAATTGCGCTATTTTATGTATTTTTGTGATTTTTCTAGTTCGCTCATGCCTTTTTTTAGTCCTTTGAAGTTTAATTTTCCATTTGACGTTTCACTTTATGCTAGAATAATGTTTTCATAATGCCTGTATAAAAGAAGAAGTTAACAATTACGTCAGATATCGTCGTTAATATAATTTCAAAAAAAAGTGCAAAAATCCTAAATATTTTGAAAACGGTGTTAATTTATAGCTATGATATGTTAACAGTTATTTTTGCAAAATTTTATACTGAATCCAAAAATTAAAACAACATGGCACTTTCCATTTGTAATAACTAAGTTAAAATCTGTTTCCGGCCCAACCGGAAGTCCCCGAAGGTTGAAAATATTTATTAGATAGAGCGTATTGACAAACCCGTGTAAATAAATTTTCAAATTTTAACTACCATTACTTTTCCATATATGGTTAATGGGCCGTCGACGTGACACACCCTTTATGTCAGTGGTGTAAATTGACGTTTGAATTATTTGACATATTTGACCAAAATACCTAAGATCCGCCTTTTTTTTTAATCGCATGAACCCTCAGAACGAAGTATTACTAAAAACAGAGGGGATAATCCCACTCAACTTTCCGACCACTCTTAGTAAAATAATTGTTTAATCAATTATTCTTCTGAACTTTTCTAATATAGCCTATTATTTCTTTTTCAAATAGTTTTTGTATACCTAGGCCGCGAAATACCTTTTTGGCTGACCGAAAGAAAAATTATCGCCGAGGCAAGTTAATGATGGCTATAATTTACGAGAATTAATATTGCGACACGAGCTTTAGCGAGTGTCGGAATAATTCGATAAATCCATAAATATAATTCTATAAATCCATAATTTTGGTTCAAAATCTTAAAATTTGGCGCAAAAGTCTTTATATATTTCGTTCACGCCCTCTAGCGATGAAAATATGCTTAATTCGAAAAAACAGTAATGACAAAATGTGTAAAAAATTTTATTTTCTGCAACTTTGATATCCTGTAATTTTTCATAAAAATGCATAATTTTGGCAATTAAAAAAAAATGGAAAAAATTAACTTTTTGATAAATCTGGCAACATTGGCAAACATTTTTGAACATTTTAATCATCCTAAATTAAACTATAATGTATAAACAAGTCAAACAGAAGCGCCTGCGCGTTAGCAGGCACGTGACGACTTTTAAACAAATATGAACCATGAACCATAAAAGATATCTCGAATTTTTGAAATATCGATTCAGCGTTAAATTTCACGTAGGAATGCTATTTTTGAAACCGGTAGTATCACTTCCGGTTCTGGTTTGTAAAACCAGTTTTGAAACCGGAAGTCTAAAAAATCTGAAAATCTATTTGGGAGCTATTCAAAGGTATGCTTAGTTTATTACCGTCGACAGTTTGTCCCTATCTTTTTGTTTTTCAGTTAAAAATGCGGACAGACAGACAGACAGAGCCGTATTATAAGACTTCTCTACACTTTGGGGTTTATAAATCTAAAAATATATGTGTAATACATTATTGCCATCTTGTTTAGTCATGACGTCATCACCTGAAGCAACTGTCACATCCGGGTGTCTGATTAACACCAAAATATATACAGGTCGTCTCCGTACTACCTTAAATATGTGTATAAAATTTCTTCTAAATCGGTTTAGCCGTTTAGACGCTAACGTGTTCACACACACATAGACGAACATCATGCTAAAAATGGTAGAAATGGATTCAGGTGACTTCAAAACGTAAAGATCCGTTAAAATCTTTGTATGGCCAAAACATCATGATCGTAATACTTTCCTTCTATACAACTTTGTTGGGTTTGGACCACACCCCGGTTTGGAAAAGATATTAAGTCACCTATGAAAAGCATGAACAATATTATTCTGATGACGTCTGTTTAATAGACCAAAATGTCAACATACCATTATGTGTATAAATTTCGTGGTACGTATAGTTCTTGTGTTTAATGTTAAAGTGAATTTCTCGAGCCGAGATACTAAATACATCATGTGTTTTTAACCCGTGTAATATTTTATTTTTATTATTATTAATTTTCATTACATTCATACATAACTACATTTGTTTTAATTCTAAATATTATTGACCTAAATCAAAACGTAATAAAAATGAAGTTTCTAAATTGAATTTCTATTATTTTCCTCATGTACTATTTCATTGAGTTCATTATCTTCATTATTTTCTTCAGTATTAGTGCGATCATTATGGCGATTTAAATTGTTTTCCTTTGTTACATTAAATAACGCAATGCAACACTTTATTATATTGCAAGCATAATCAAAATTTACTTTTAAATATTTTAAGCATGGAAATTTATCTATAAGACCTATTTCATTTTCAATTGTTCTTCTGGTTCTTTTGGACGTCAACCGTCATCCATATTTCAATATAAACTAGTATTCCTTAAAACCTTTGCATCATTGATACTGCCAGGCCAATTAACAGAGCAAAGGAAAAATAATAATCAAGGCCACACACTAACATTGCATTCAAGAAATGCTTACCATGCCGATCTACATATGCTACTTAATCCTCACCATGTTCATCAATATTAATTAAAGTGCCATCTAAAGCTCTCATATTAAAGGTAATCCATTTTTTAGCGTTAATTGCAGCCAGTGTAAAGCAACTTGTAGTTGTTGGAGATAACGCTTTATTTCTATTATTTGGATGTTCCAAATTTGGTTAAATAACAAGGTGAATTGCATTAAATTTTTCAGAAATCATCCTAAACCGTTTGTTAAACTCATGTTAATGTAAAACTTTCATAATTGATTCTCTCTAAAAGTTCTGTGTCTGCTAATAGTATATTATATACCAAGGGACTAAAGTGCATCTTTTAATACCGAGGGTGAAGATTGTTTCCACAAGGGGATTAAAAGACGCTTTAGTCCTGTGTTATATACGCTAATTTTTATACCGCGGGGTGCAAGCCCCCTTAAAATTCAAATAATTATTTATCTTAAAAATACAAAAATAAATTAATTACATATTTGAAAATATTAAAATTTGTAAAAAATCGAGAAAAAGCAAAAAGAAAGGCCGCTGCCCCGCGGTTTGAACCTGGACCGTTTACCTATTTCTGTCAACTAACCGCTGCTAACGTACTACGCTATTCCTCACAACGGAGCAGTACAATACTGCGAAACAGTATAGTGTTAAATTTTTCTAATAATAGTAACATAGAAGGCTCTGATGTTATCCTAAAACCTGTCATTTAGTTTAGATGTTTTATGTTTTGTGGATTTTTGATGTATATTGTGTTTTAATTAGAAATATTATGAAATCGTAAAAAAATATATGAAAAATCCTACGACGATCTTGTAAAATGGTGTTGGAGAAAAGAAAATTGAAGACTGTACTACCAAAAATTGTTTCCTATACTCCTTTGTGGAACTATTTAACAGTTCTGCAAATGCGGGGCTAAAGTACTAGTTTCACTCTTCTGAATCACTTCCTGAAAATGAAATCATATTTTTTCAATAAGTAGTAAACGGATGCAATTACAATAGTAAATACGACTGTCAATAAATAAGTAAAATATATATTAAAATAAATTGTAGTAAAGAATTTAATATTTTAATTTTACTTTATAGAAAAAATAAAATCTAAAACACTGTAGTAAAATATTTTTTTCCACAATTGTTTTATATAAAATTTATACTATCAAATTTTACTATTAATTTAGTAGTAAATACTACAGTATTTTTTTATAAAATGGGTCACTGAAATGCGGCAGCGAATGGAAATTTTAAATCACTGATTGATTTCTACGAAACTGAAAATTGTTTACATAAATCACTCAATAAGAATGAATATGCACCTGAATTTTCATTAATATTTACCCTCGAATATCTCCAGTTCGGGCTTCATTCACAACGAGTTCATGCAAATTGACTGTATAAAAGTATTTAAAATTCCGTCGTCATTTTTTGATATTTGAGTCGAATCATGAGTAGTTTCGCTCGATATACTTGTCAAATTAAGTTGCTCTTAAATATTTAAATATGTAAATGCAGGATTAGTTCTGCTGCTATTAACTAATGTGACAGTTATTAAAATTAGTTACTGTTATAAAAAAAAACTATTTTAAATAATTGTAGTATTATTATCTTGCTGTGCAAAATAAACCCGTTACAACGTCCTTGTCATTTAAAATCTATTAAAAAAACCATTAATTTTGATAGGGTATTTAAAATTCCATTCTCGCCAATCCATGATTAATGGAAAAGGATTTCTTAGGAACGAAATAAGTAAAAGTCAAGGTTTTTAATATTTTTATTCAACAATTATTACATGTGATAGATAACATGATTCAATTTTACGTTTTAATTTAAATACAAGAAAAATAATTGGCAAGGGAAATAGAAAAAAAAATGGAGAAAGTAAAGAAAATAATCGCAGCTATATACAAAGTCTTTCATCAAAGTTCATTGAACTTGTAACCTAAGAAATTAGATTAATGAGTATTAAATTAAATAAATATAAATTATTTAATTTTTAAACTGTAAAACCATCTCCTGTGGGATCTAATATCCAAGGATAGTGGTTAGGACATTCCATACAAGTAAAAAGTCTTAAAGTTTCCCCTGGTAATTCTCTCGTATTTAATGGACATGAATTTGGTAATGAACAGAAAGGCTGTCCTTTAATGTCACATTTTTCTTTCCATTCCTGGAAATCTCTTAATCCATTAATTTCTGTTGGGTTTTGAATCCATTGAATAACTTGCAAGTTGGTGACAAAGTAAACGTCATTCCTAGCCAACATTTCTTCGATAAATTTAATTAATTCTTCCTTAAATTCTTTTTTACTTTTTAACCATGAAGCATGGAAATTAAGACCCAATGGAGCTCTGTTCGTGTTAAAATGTCTATTAAAATTGTGTCTCAATAATCTAGCGAATTGATCACCAGTTTGAATATTAGAACAAGAATCGACCATGTGACAACCAGGTAAGGATTCATCAAAAGTAGGATCATCACGTCTATCCAATTCATTCATCACCATTTCCCATACTGGATGACTTCTACTGGGACAATTATGAGCATTACCATTACATTTATGAGGCATCCTAAAGTACAGAGTGTACGGCCAGATTGGAACACGTCCTAAAGAAGCAGTAATAGAAGAATCATAAACGAAAAACTGGTCAGTCATCATTTCGAATTGCCTGTTACCACCTACTCTCAAATAGGGAGCTCTTACACCAATAATGGATCCATCAGTGATATTAGCAAATCTTTCTACAATCAACCTGGCACCAGCCATTTCAGCTAGCCAATCATCATAAGAACCTTGAGACCAGTAATTAGGATCTTCTTTATGAGTCAAAGAGAAAACAGCAATTTCATGTCCACGTCTATGCAAGTCCTGTACAGCAGAATAGTTAGTATATTTATGAGAAACGAAGAACGATCCACGGATTTGGCAACCATTAGGATTCACTCGTGATCCTGAAAAAACTTCTTCGTATAGATCGATGTTGTCTACATTTACAGCACCGTTAAAAGATATGGTGATCATCTGAGGTACATTTGCGGGCTCCAAGCTACCAGGAATTCTTGTACCATCGGCTGAACAGAAGCAGTCAGGTAGAACGCATTGAGTTGGATCGCAGTCAGGTGCTCTATTTGGGTCAGTATCGACATCTTAAATAAAAAAAAGAAATTATTTATGCTTTATATAAACCATTAAACCATAAACATTTAATATAATAATAATTGTGAGATATTTTTGATTTAAAATATAATGAACGATTATCCTAGGTTTGATATGACTTTATTAGGGGATTTAGTTACACATTATTGGTAACCCTGTAACGGAAATATAATTAAATATCAGTCATCGTGTGATTGTTCGCGTTGTTGTCAAATATTATTTACAATTTTATGATACTTTCTGACAGTAATTAAGAGATCATCAAAGTTTAATGCATAATGACGATATAGGTAGGAACCGTAATCAATAAATACTTGAGGCTGATGAACAATACTCTAGAGGATTGAAAGTAGGCCTGAAATAAGCTGTCGAAAACTTGGCATCGAAGTTAAGGTATCTGGTACAATTAAGATTTATCTTACCCTAAAATTAATACATTTCGCCAACGCGAAATATCATGGGTGATACATTATGTATGCACTAAAAAGGCAATATATTCACGTTAGTCGGTGTATTTAAAAGTTTAATGACATATTTGTTTGCGATGTTGCTGTCCATGTTTTATTTATTCGACTGTCTTGTAAATACGTTATTTCTAGTGTTGACAATTCACGCATAAATATGCGAATTCCGCATAATTTAAGAAGTCTGCGCATCTAAATTAAATCGCATTATTTCCGCACTTTCTCCTATTAATTGTTTTTTGTTATGTTAATATTCTCGTACTTATGCTATTTATACAGTCATGTGAATTATTTAATATTTAAATGTTTACTGAAGCACTGTTGTGTGATTCTGTCTCTCGATGTGGATTGTTTAAATATTATTGGAACTGAGTTGCTCTGCGTGATTCTGCCCTTAGCACTCAGTAGATGTTCTATTTGTGAAGCAGATTTCGTGATTCTGCCCCTAGTGCTGGTAGAAGGATATTTTGCTTGATTCTGCCCCTAATATCCTTCGTAATAGAGGTTAGAGGAAAAGTAAACTCAAATGATAATTAAGCTGAATTTATATTTAAAACCATATCTTTATTAGTTAATAAATGATTTTTAACGAAGTTTGACATAAATTATTTAGTGAGCACTTGGCTTGATGTAGTAGGTACCATGAAGGTAGCAGGTGTTGTGAATATGCGTGTGCCGTGAATATAGGACGTGCCGTTAACCCCAAAATTTCTAGGTGAAAATTGACGGTATAACACTGTATCAAATATAATAAGCAAGCAGGGTATTGAGGACGGACGTTTTATAGGTAAACCAGACCTGTTTTTTGATAGAAGTAGAATTTTCGACGGAAATCATTAATGGCATCGTTAATGGAAGTGGTGAGACCAGATATAGAAGTGAGAAGAAAATGGATTATAGTGTGGTTAGGTGACATAAAAAAATACGATTTTATAAATTATTAATTTATACACATTTTAGACTAACCCTGTATACTATTTCAAATATAGACATGTAAATTAAACATAATGTTTTTTTTGTTGCTTAAGAAAAGTACAACAGGGTGGTGCAAATTTAATTGAACACTATTGGGATTTCGTGTTGGTTAAACGGTAAATAAACATGTGACGCACTTACTTGAGCGGGTAATAGTAGTAGGGAAAAATAGATAAGAATAGGAAAAAATAGGGTAAAATAGAGAAAATGGAGAAAAATTGAGGAAAATAAAAAAACCGAGGAAGAACGGGTAAAAAAAGAAAATTATAAAAACTACAAAAATTGGGTGAAACAGGAAAAAATAAAGTATAAATAGGGAACTATAAGTAAAAACAAATAAAATAGTAGAAATAATGGAAAACAGAAAAGAAATAGGATATATTAAAAAAAAAATCGGCTGTGTCACCCCAGGACTTTCCCGGTTCGACCATAGAGAATATGTTATTTATTATTATTATTTTAATTACAAAATACTATTGGGAATTCGGGAAAAATTTTCATACAATAGTTGTAGGGAATTTTAAATGTGTATTTTTCTCGCCATCTAGCGGCGAAACTATGGGGAATTCGATAAAATTTAAACATAAAAGTTAAAGAAAATTTGATGCTTTACAACTTTGCACAAGAAAATTTTGCACTCAAAATCAAGAAAAACTAGAGAAAACATACATGCACATTTTTTACGCGCCCTCTAGTGGCGCAACTATAGGAGATTTTAGAAAAAGTTTATGACAAAAGTTATAGAGAATTTTATGCTCTAGAACTTTGTACTACAAAATTTTGCACTAAAGTATATTGTTTGTCCTCAAAATCAAGAAAAACTAGAGAAAACCTACATGCACATTTTTACGCGCCCTCTAGTGGCGAAACTATTGGAAATTTTGGAAAAAGTTTAAAACAAAAGTTATAGAGAATTTTATTCTCTAAAACTTTGTATTACAACATTTTGCACTAAAATGTATTGTTTGTCCTCAAAATCAAGAAAAACTATAGAAAACATACATGCACATTTTTTACGCGCCCTCTAGTGGCACACAGACAGACCATACGCTGGAAATGGTCTCAATCTTCTTGGGGGACCTCAAAATGGATATTTCCATCGATATCTCAAATTTTTTTTTTTGCTCGTTCACCTTACTTTCCCTTTTTTGGGTCCGGGAAAGTAAAAAGGAATAATAGCGAAAGATAGAGACAATAATGAAAATAGAGAAAACTAGTGAAAAATAGTGAAAAAAATTGGAAAAATAAGGAAAAATAGTGAAGAATGGAAAACTTGGGGTAAGAGTGAGAAATATTGAAATATAGGAAAAAATAGAAAAAAAATGGAGGAAATGGAGAAAATAAAGAAAAAGAATAACGGGAAAAATACCAGAAAATAGGAAACTGGGAAAAATAGGAAAAAAATGGGAAATGTAGTGAAAATTTGGGAAAAATAGGAATGAATAGTGCAAAACAGGGCAAAATGGGGAAATTTGCAAAAACTAGTGAAAAATATAAAAAAATAAGGAAAAACGTTAATCAATAAAAAGAATAAAAATAGGGAAAATAGGTAAAAATAGAAAATAATATGGATAAATAGGGAAAAGCAGAAGAAAATAATGAGAAATAGGAAAAATATAAAAAAATAGGGATAAATGGGAAAAATAGGAAAATTAGAGAAAAAAAGCGAAACATGCAAAAATTGTGAAAAAAGGGGAAAATAGAAAAAAAAGGAAAACAGGAAAAAACAGAAAAAAAGAACAATAAGTACAATTAGAGACAAATAGGAAAAAACAGAAAATAGCAGAAATAAATAGGAAAAAACAGGAAAAAATAATGAAAAACGGGAAAATATAGAAACTAGAGAAAAATAAGGAAAAAGTATGTAAAGGTATAGGGAAATATAGGGAAAAATAGAGAAAATTGGGAAAAATAGGAATAAATTGGGAAAAATAGGGAGAAAGGTTGAAAAACGAGGAAAAATAGGGGAAAATAAAGAAAAGCAGGAAAAAATGGGAAAAACAGGAAAAACAAGGAAAGCTCAGTCGTCCAGGTAGTATTTGTATAAGTCATTTTGACCACAATGAAAAAAATTCTGAGAAAAATGAAAAAATTTAAAGTAATAATAAAAATTAAAAATAAGCATTTTTTAATTATTTTGTCAACGAATCGAAAAAGTTTTCAATACAAAATTTGTAGATTATGAAAAAAATCTTCAACTTTTGCAACATAACTAACCGTAAAATTTCTGAGAAAATACGAAAAATATTTTTTTTTCATTTTTAAATTTAAATTTTTACAAAAAGATTGTAATTATTACAGGCGAGTTATATTTTTACAGTTTATTTGATGTCCACACACGTTCAATGAAGCGTAGATTAATGGAAAAATTAGTGCCATAACCTGTACAAACAGGGTCTTTCAAAAACCTGGAAACGATCCGCTCACCATTTTTGCTTTAAAAAAAAAATTGTGAAATGTGAAAAAAGACATGTCATTACTAAATCCCGAAGTTGGACAATTTATCTTTAGTAGTTTTTGAATCCCAGGACCGTTTCCAGAATTTTGGAACACGAAGGACCGTTTCCAGACTTTCGAAAGACCCTGTATATTTCAGTTATACACAAATTTGCGTATTTTTTAAAAAAAATAGTTTAACTAAATGTAACGCGTTACTAGTAATTTCGTTACTATTTAAAGTGGGCGAAAAGTAACGGTAATTGTATACGTTATCGTTACTTATCGTTACTTCGTTACAGTAACGTGTTACTGCAAAAGTAACGCGGTACTAAAAAGTAACGCGTTACTTTAACACCAAGGTTTTTCTCTTTTTTTTTCTGATGTTTTATGTGAAATAATGTTTTTATTATTATTTTCTGCCCCACTGTGTTCTGGAAAGTATTTTAAAAAATCAAGCTTAATCATACAACTTTTATTTGTGAGATGGACAATAAAAGAACGAGGAGACATGGAACAAGAATATATAGAAAAGTAACGCGTTATTACTTTAAAAGTAACGCGTTGATTTTTAAAAAAAGTAACGGTAACGTTTATCTAACCCGTTACTTTTTAGCAAAAGTAACGGTAAAGTAACGCGTTACATTTTTGTAGTAACGCCCCAGCTCTGTTATGACTGATCTCTTAGGTTTGATAAAAATTAGTTATGCTTACCACATGCGTTTTCGTCAGATTCATCTTTGCATTCTGGTTTTCCATTACAGAAAAGTTCTTTTTCTATACACTCTTCATTACCACA
Source organism: Neocrepidodera transversa (assembly GCA_963243735.1). Classification (NCBI taxonomy): domain Eukaryota; kingdom Metazoa; phylum Arthropoda; class Insecta; order Coleoptera; family Chrysomelidae; genus Neocrepidodera; species Neocrepidodera transversa. The sequence goes on from OY725343.1 coordinate 18,171,739, forward strand.
CATGAGTTTTCCTTCTGGGCATCTTGGTTCATCAGTTTTTAAAATCGGAAGTATTTTTCTTGGTTCTAAAAAAGTTAGTTAACAAATATTTTGTGCGTTTGGTATAATTTGTAATGGTTAATGATTTTCTGTACAGGTTGGTGTTGATTGGCGTTGTTTGTACATTATATACATTTTTATTATATATTTAATTCATTAGAATACATATAGTGTAGAAAGTAGGCAATATAATGTTCTCTACAGAAAATTACAGGATAGTTCTAGAAAGTGTTATGTGTACTTTTATTTTCTTCGATGGTAATCTTAAATTTTTTCAACACCTTTAGAAGAATATAAGGAAAACAAAATGATACAAAAATCATGCTTTTAAAAAATGAGTAATATGAAAAAAAATAATAGATACAATGGATGACAAAACAAAAGTTAAACACAATAATTTTGGAAACATTAGACATAAGAAAAATGAAAAATTATAAACATGCCTACAAAAAACGTTGAACAGGAATAGTATAATTACCATATTTAAAAGTGATTCTAGATCATTGTCTATTTTTATAGTATCAAACAATCAATAGATTTTTATGATGTTACTGATGACTTGGGTAAAGCCAACACTGTATCTATGTATTGAGATCACTATAGAAAAATATTGTTTGTTTTTAGTTTTATTGAGCCCTTACAAAGTGCAAACAATTAAATTTTGTGTTTCATGGGGTCTAAATTTTCTAAAGACCCCATAACAGAAAAATCTAACAATGATATAGAAACACTCTTATTTCCCATAATTCATGAGAAAGTTAGCTTTAAATTCAATTAGAAAAGCGACATCGTAACTTTCTCATAAAAAAAAATAAATAAAAAATTAACACAAAATGTGAAATAAAATTTTCTTAATAAAAGAAAAAGGTGCTGCTTAGTGGTGTTAATGAAGTATTGCAAGCAAATCAGGTTAGTTTATTATGTAAAATATGTGCAATTTGTGATCAAAATAAAAAAAAACGATTAGTTTAAATGCGCAGTCTACAGTAAGGCAGGTGCAATAGATATAGAAAGGTTATTACGTAAAGCTTTAGAACTATTATAGCAGCTACTTTCTTAAATATACAGGGTGTCTAACAAACAAGAAAAAGTATTTTTTATAGACAGAGACTGTATATTTGTGTGACTCATTTTGGTTGACCAAAACCACCGTTGAAATTTTTATAGCACTACTATAATATCATTGAAGATTTCCAAAACATTCGTTATTACTAACGTACACGCAAGATAATCATATAAAAGACATTTGACTAATTGTATACCTGAATATTTAAATAGTAAGCGATACGTTCGACCTGACCGGAAGTGAGCTCCAAATATGACGTTTTCAATGCACGAAAAAAGTAAATTTACTATTAAAAAAATCTGTTATTATACTAAATTTTCGTTTAAGAATTTCGATGGACGTTTTTTTTTAAAGAGTAACTCTTTCTTAAATAGGAACCCATTTTTATTCAATTAGCTGAAGAAAATTCATGGATATACATATTACACCTCGCAAAGAATATTATTACGACAATTGTCCATCAATGTCTTAAGTAAGCGATAATTAAGATTCGCCCTGTATGACATTATTTAAATTTAGTTTATTTACAATTTCTAACATGATTTATAATATAGAACAAATTTCAAAATTTTAAAACAACGTTTGTTTAAAAACATTTTTTTATTTTAGATAAACTTAAGTCACTGCAAGGTGAACAAAGAAACTTAATTTCGCTTACTCAGCAAGGGGGTTTTTTTTGGTGGTTAGCTTGAAAGCCGTAGAGATATTTTTGGGCCAGTGAAATTCGGGAATCGATCGAGTACATCAAAAACTAAAAGTGCCTCTCCTAGGAAAAACGATTGTCCTCAGTGATATTATGTTAGAGTAAGTATAACTTTTGTATAATTATTTTGAAAAGTTGATATTTTTATATATTGTTTTATGCAAAAGTAAATTTAAGTAATAATATTTCAGAATTTTTAGAATATTTTAAGTTATCCAAAATACCTCGTAACAATATTTAGGTTTAAAATGTAAGTCAAGCGAAATTCACCTCAGAAAACTTGGAAATTTTGCACTTGCATCCAAATTATTCAACTTTTGCAAAATCTGTTAACTTAAAGCCTCATCAGCATTTTTCTAGTAATATTAATATAACTTATATTCCAAAGGTAAATTTAAAAAAATGATATTAGTTTAAATTTCACTAATAAATACGTTTATCTAAGTTAGAATGAAAATTAGTAGAGATCTTGATTTTTTAGAATTTTCATATTCAGTTATTATCATGCTCTGCTTTGTTTTTTTATATAAATAAGTATAGGAGATATGGGGAGGGTAAAGGGGAATTACCCCCCCCCCGGGATACCAAAAAATAGGACGAAAAGAAGAAATAAAATATATGAAATGTAGAAACGGACAAACATATTTGTCTAAAAGTTTGATTAACCCCACTCCCAGGAAAAAAGTTATATATGCCTTTATATACAGTGTGTTTCACAAGAGGTTTTCATCGCGAGGGTTAGGAGAAACAATTATAGAATTACTGTTACTGAACAGATCTTAAAAAAAATGAAGAAACATTCACGGAAAGGTCCAGAAAATCAATAAACGCCAAAAAGTATTTTTCCGCAGAAAATTAAGGAAAAATGATATGGAACTGCTCAGTTTCCAATGGGAAAATTTTTTCCTAAAATTCTTCCAATGAAAACGAAGTTAAGGAAAAAAACACATATAAAGTGCAAATTTTTAGAAAACTTTAAAAAGGCCTAGAAAAAATCAAACATGAATTGGGAAAAAAGCATGAATACATTTTTCCACAGTTCAATTTGAATCAAAGAAGCAAGAATGCATTTTTACACTATTAATTTGAAAAAACAGAGCCAGAAAAAATTTTTCTACACCGAATTTGAAAAAAGAAGCAAGATTGCATTTTTCCACACAATTTGAAAAAAATGAGCAAGAATGCATTTTTCCACATAAAAAAGAAACAGAAATACATTTTTTACTGTTAATTTTGAAAAAAAAAGAAGCAAGAATGCATTTTCTACAGTCGAATTTGAAAAAGAAGCAAGAATACATTTTTCATAGTTAAATTTCGGTAAATTGTTGAGTTGCTATAGTCCATTTCACAGAAAAAGAGCAAACATGCAGTTTTGAAATATGAATTGAAGAAAAAACAAGAATGTATTTTTACCTACAAAAAATTGGGAAAAAACAGCAAAAATGCATTTTTCACATATAAAACAAAGCAACAATACATTTTTCCCCACTGAGAAATAATACAAAAAATATTTTTTCACATAAAAATTTGAAATTCAAAGTAAAAGTGCATTTTTCCACAAAGAAAAACAAAAGAACAATGCATTTAGTTGTATAAAAATTTGAAATTCAAAGCAAGAATCATTTTTCCATACAGAGAATTTAAGAAACAAAGCAACAATGCCTATTTTTTACACAAGAATTTGAAATACATAGCAAGAATGCATTTTTCCACAGAGGAAATTAAAAAAACAAAGCAATAATACATTTTTTTATACTTCAAATTGAAATTTAAAACAAGAATGTATTTTTCCATACAAGAAAATAAAAACAAAGCAACAATGCATTTTTTCATACAAAAAATTGGAAAACCAAGTAAGAGTGCATTTTTCCATACTGGAAATTAAACAAACAAAATAACAATGCATATTTGTTACACAATAATTTGAAATATATTGCAGAATTCATTTTTCACACAAAAAATTGAAAAACAAAGAAACAATGCATTTTTCTACATCTTGGACAAAAAGAGAAAAGAAATCACTTCCTGGATAATCTGTTTCTGGAGGATCACCCGCAACCAATTAAAATTCCATCTGGCACGTTCACGCAGGGGCGTAGATATTGGAGGTCAAATGGTGTAATTACCCACCCCCGGAATACCAAAAAATAGCACGTACATTATTCTTCTCGGTTTTACTGAGCTCGCCTCACCTACCACAACACCAGATAGTGTAACGAAGTTACTAATTTATCGATATTTTTAATTCCCTTATCTCCGTTCTTATTACTTTTACTTAACAATAATAAGTCTATTAATAGAAATATTATCCTCACATTTAAAAAAATCGGCTGTGTGTCACCACAGAAGTTTCCCGACTCGGCTGTAGAGAATAGGATTATTTAAATTACCAAATACTAAGCATTACATTAATTAATTGAATACATTTAAAATAGCTAACCGATGATGAATATGTTACCGAATTGATATTTTCATGTCAATAATAACAAAAGCGAGCGCATGCGCACATTATAGAGCACACCAATTAGGATCTCCGAAAATCATGGGTTAAAACTATTGGGAATTCTGGAAAAAGTAAGATACAAAAGTTGTAAGGACTTTTATGCTCTACAACTTTGCATTAGACAATTTTCATTGAAATCGGACAGAAAAGAAAATATAGTCTCCAAATTTTTACATGACTCAGATTTTAACGAAAGTTTGCAGAAAGATAAACTAAGGGGCGTTCTCTAACCGTTTCAAAGTTCGAAGAAAATTGATTTTTTTTAATGGCGAGAGCGCAAGTTCTATTTTGTAAATTAAAATGTTTATAAATTTTGAATGAATATATGTTCATATATAAAAATAATAAGTAACTAATTTAAAATTTTTTCATCACTCAGATTTTAAGGAGCGATCATATCTTCTCTATCTCTTTAAGTTACAGAGAAAATTGATTTTTTTCAAATTCACCCTAACGCTAATAGTTTTTGAGTTATTCGAAAACAATAGACCGATTTTTTTAAAACATTTGCAATTGTTTATACAGAGTTAAATTTTTTTGCAAAAATTTTCTACATTCTCTCATAATTTATTTTGCAGAATAATAATTTATAATTTTTTCTCCTTTAAGTAGCTGTCACTGTAAACGGATTTTATTTGTTTTAGCCTCAAACTATAAATTTTTTCTATCGCTTCACAAATCTTAGTTTTAATAAAAAAAGATTCCAATTTCTTAGATACTTGTATTCGATTTCAAAAATTTCTATTCGACTTATAAAGTTACAGAATAAGGCTGAATAGTTTCGGTATACAATTAGTTTTATAACATTTTCGCATCGTTGAAAAAAATCTTTTAAAAATTCTAATTTTGATATGAAATATTTAAGTAACAATTATTATTTACATAATTTTTTGTAAAAAGGTTACTTTTGCTAATAGAACAAAGTATTTTTCCTAAGAATCCTAATTGTTATTGAAGTACTTTTCTAATTAAAATAAATAATAAAATGGAGTGTTTTTCATTTTGCAACAAAACTAAAATATATATTTATTATTATGATTGTCTTGCGTGATTTTAGTAATCTAAATTGGAAATCTCAACAAAATAGCACCCAAATACTCAGCTTCCTCTTAGCTTTTACACTGTTCGCCTATTTTTTGCTTACTCTCAAGTTTATCGCAAGTTGTGACTTTTCCCTTCCAGTCACAAGTCTGTTTATCGATGTCAAACGCCAATCCACTGGGACAAGTGATCTGTTTTAGACCGGATTTTGTACACCTGTACGTCAAAAGGGCAATAAATATAATGAAATGTTTTCAAGAAATATTGACCTTTATAACCTCTATTTTCATGTTATTAAACATATTGCAAAAAAATGTAATACCGATAAGTAGTTTATTCTTGATCCGAAGTGGATTGTCAAAGTCCTCCCAAACATTGTGTTTTCAGTGGTTTTTGCGCGATAGTATCAAATATTGATAATTTTTTTACGTGCGCTGAAAAAGTTTTATTCAGGAGGATTTTGACAGCTGACTTGAGGTCTAGAATGAATATATTTATAGTACTGATATATTCCAATAAAATTCAAAATAAGGAGATGTTGTTTTTAATGACATTTTATTACCATGCATGATTTTTGATAACTGTTAATAATTTGGTAAAAAAAAATTGTTTTTATAACAAAATTTTATAATTTTATAATAAATTTTGTGCGAATAAAAGTACGGATACGATTGTTATTATCAGGTCAGCAATAATGATAGAAGTACCTGATTATTAAAAAAAATTGTAGATAACTCATTGCAATTGTTTTTAAAATGTGACGTAAATGTTCCTAACAGTACAAAAGATCCCATTGGCGTTTTTTATGATCCATTTAACGTCAGAACCAAAATAACGTTTTTAAAAGAGACATATAAAAGTATCCAAAACGTTTGAAATCATAAATAAAAAAAAAAAAACGTTAAAATCTATAATGAAAAAACATCTAGTAAATGTTCTGTTCGAATATTTTTTATAAAGTCACGTTTTTAAAACGTTTTATTTGAAACGTTTTTAATCTCATTGTTAAAAACGTTCAAAAATCTATTTGTTTAGGTCCTAAAAATATGTTTCTAGAAATAGTCAAAAACCGACGTTTCTGTAAGTCATTTTAGAATTACTGTAAAGAAACGTTTAAAAACGTATTGTTTTAGGACCGGAAAAGTATGTCTTGAATAACGTTTAAAAACATTTTTATTTGGTGCTAAAAAGTATATTTTTAGAAAAAGTCAGAAAGGGACGTTTCAAGTCATTTTAGAATCACTGTAAAAAATATTTTGTTTTAGGACCGGAAAAATATGTTTTTAATAAGAGTTATAAAAGAGTCATTTTATTTGAATAATTTTTAAATCACGTTCAAAAAAACGTTTTGATTATGTCCTAAAAACAGTATTTTTAGAAAAAGTCAGAAAGTGACGTTTTTTAAATGTTTCTGTAAGTCATTTTAGAATCCCTGTAAAAAAAATGTTATGTTTCAGGACCGAAAAAGCATGTTTTTAAAAACAGTTATAAAAGAGTCATTTTATTTGAATAGTTTTAAAATCGCGTTCAAAAGCCATTTTGTTTGGATGTTAAAAAGACTGCTTTTAGAAAAAGTCAAAAAGCGACGATTTTAAAATGTTTTTGTAAGCCATTTTAGAATTACTGTAAAAAAAGTTTAAAAACGTTTTGTTTTAGGACCGAAAAAATGTCCAAAAAAGAGTTATAAATGAGTCATTTTATTTGAAAAGTTTTAAAATCACGTTCAAAAAACATTTTGATTAGGTCCTAAAAAGTATGTTTTTAGAAATAGTCTAAAACCGGCGTTTTTTTAAATGTTGTAAGTTATTTTAGAATTCTTGTAAAAAACGTTCAAAAAACGTTTTTTTTAGGACCGGAAAAGTATGTTTTTAAAAAGACTTATAAAAGAGTCATTTTATTTGAATATTTTTAAAATCACGTTTAAAAAACATTTTGATTAGGTCCTAAAAAGTATGTTTTTAGAAATAGTCTAAAACCGACGTTTTTTAAATGTAAGTTATTTTAGAATTCCTGTAAAAAACGTTCAAAAAACGTATTGTTTTAGGACCGGAAAAGTATGTTTTTAAAAAGACTTATAAAAGAGTCATTTTATTTGAATATTTTTAAAGTCACGTTTAAAAAACATTTTGATTAGGTCCTTAAAAGTATATTTTTAGAAAGTCAGAAAGTGACGTTTTTTAAATGTTTCTGTAAGTCATTTTAGAATCCCTGTAAAAAATGTTCAAAAAACGTTTAGTTTTAGGACCGGAAAAGTATGTTTTTAAAACGAGTTATAAAAGACTCATTTTATTTGAAAAGTTTTAAAAACACGTACAAAAACCATTTTGATTAGGTCCTAAAACTGTATTTTTAGAAAAAATCAGAAAGTGACGTTTTTTAAATGTTTCTGTAAATCACTTTAAAAAACATTTATAAACCGTTTTGTTTTAGGATCGAAAACGTATGCCTTGAAAAAGAGTCAGTTTATTTAAATAGTTTTAAAATCGCGTTCAAAAACATTTTGATTAGCTCCTAAAAAGTATATTTTTAGAAAAAAACAGAAAGTAAGGTTTTTTAAATGTTTCTGTAAGTCATTTTAGAATACCTGTGAAAAAACCTTCAAAAAACGTTTTGTTTTAGGACCGGAAAAGTATGTCTTGAAAAAGAGTTATTAAAAAAGGTATTTTATTTGAATAGTTTTAAAATCACGTTCAAAAACATTTACATTTTGATTAGGTTCTAAAACGTATATTTTTGGAAAAAGTTAAAAAATGACGTTTTTTAGATGTTTCTATAAGTCGTTTTAGAATCACTGTAAAAAAACGTTTAAGGACCGGAAAAATATGTCCTAAAAAAGAGTTATAAATGATTTTTATTTTTTTTAAATCACATTCAAAAACATTTTGATTAGGTCCTTAAAACTATATTTTTAGACAAAGTCTAAAAGTGACGTTTTTTAAATGTTTCTGTAAGTCATTTTAGAATCACTGTAAAAAACGTTTTGTTTTAGGACCGGAAAAGTATGTCTTCGAATAGTTTTAAAATAACGTTGAAAAATATTTCGTTTCGGTCCTAAAAGTATGGTTTTAGAAAAAGTCAAAAACTGACGTTTTTTAAATGTTTCTATAAGTGATTTTAGAATCACTGTAAATAACATTAAAAAAACGTTTTGTTTTAGGACCGGAAAAGTATGTCTTGGAATAGTTTTAAAATAACGTTGAAAAATATTTCGTTTCGGTCCTAAAAGTATGGTTTTAGAAAAAGTCAGAAACTCACTTTTTTTAAATGTTTCTATAAGTGATTTTAGAATCACTGTAAATAACCTTAAAAAAACGTTTTGTTTTAGGACCGGAAAAGTATGTCTTGGAATAGTTTTAAAATAACGTTGAAAAATATTTCGTTTCGGTCCTAAAAGTATGGTTTTAGAAAAAGTCAAAAACTGACGTTTTTTAAATGTTTCTATAAGTGATTTTAGAATCACTGTAAATAACATTAAAAAAACGTTTTGTTTTAGGACCGGAAAAGTATATATTGGAAAATAGTTATCAAAGAATCATTTTATTTGAATAGTTTTAAAATCCCGTTCAAAAAACATTTTGAATAGGTCCTAAAAACTATATTTTTAGAAAAACTCAGAAAGTAACGTTTTTTAAAAGTTTCTGTAATTCGTTTTAGAATAACTGTAAAAAACATTTATAAACCGTTTTGTTCTAGGACCGAAAACGTATGCCTTGAAAAAGAGTCAGTTTATTTAAATAGTTTTAAAATCACGTACAAAAAACATTTTGATTAGGTCCTAAAAACTATATTTTTAGAAGTGACGTTTTTTGTAAATTTTTAGATCCACTGTAAAAAACGTTGTGTTTCAGAACCGAAAATTGATGGCGTTGTTATTGACCATTTTTGCCATTAATTATTATAAGGATGAAATAGGCTGTATGGTAATATTCGGAATGTAAGTGTAAGTTGACGTTCTAGATGCGACTTATTTAAACGTTGGAAGTTATGACATTTATACTATAGAAAATTTTCGGGTACTTTAATGAACCTTATAAAACGTCTCTATGATATTCCGAGTGTATACATACTTTTATTCTTACTGTTTATATTATTATAAAGGCACTTAAAATTAATAATTAACAGCTGTCAAAATATTTTGTTGGAAAGTAAATTTATAAAAATAAAACGATTACTGATATTTGATTAGACATTAACTAATATTTCTGTCAAAATAGTTGTTTATTTGAGGTAATTATCGATCCATTATTAAATTATGGCAAAATTTATTTGAACTGTAAAAGGTTAATAAAAGTCACTATTCCTTCTATATCGACTTACTTTCTACGATATCACAATTTTTGACATTAACTTTCCAGTCGCATGTCTGTCGGTCAAGATCGAAAGCAAGTCCAGTCGGACATTTTACCGCCGCCAACCGAGTATTTCCCTTAATATCTGAATTGAAATCGCACCTAAATTATTCAAAAATAATAATGATTAATAATAAAAATAAATCATTAACTAAACTGATACAAACATAAAAAAAAAGATTTTACAAAAATGTTTGAATCAGAGGATATGACCAAAATTCATTATGTTGCACCAAATACTTATTAATGAAAGTATTCGGTGCAAAAGTTCTTAAAAATACTTACCGTGCATTAAAATAATAAGTAAATACTTATTTTACTTATTTTAATAAAAATGTTTTAAAGTATTTTTTTAGAGAAATAGAAAATAAAAAAAAATAAATTTTTAATTGTCCATATTTGTTGGTGTTTATATTTTGAAGTAATTAATTCGTATTCTGTCACACAAAAAAAATATTATAGAAAATACTGAAGACACATATTAAATATTTAATAGCAATGGAATAATTATAATTATCATGTATAGTGCCAAAACCTTTATAAGACCATGCCGAGATGGACAAGATGATTGAATTTACTTTGAACATTTCTAAATTTTTATGCGTTTGGGAACATTGCCGCTGATGAGTCCTTAAGGGATGAAACAGCTGTCCTGTATGGAAATCACAACTTGTAAGTATTTTAAAACTTGTTTGGGGTTTCATTTACCATTTTGATATGGGCCCTCTGTCGGTTCCAGTAAGTACTGACGCTTATTACATAGGCGCAATTTTTTTCCCTAGTAATAAGTAATACTGTATCACACTGGTAGATGGCGTTAACTGTACCTGAGTACAACATCATTTTAACTCAGTATTGCACAGGTGTGTTTCGAGGTGAGAATTTGGTTTCTATACGTCTGAGCACATTGCCGCTGATGACTCCTTAAGGGACGAAACAGCTGTCCGGTATACGGTCTGGATGCATAGAAATCAAATTCTCACAACTTACAAGTATTTTAAAACTTGTTTGAGGCATTTACCCTTTAGATATATGGACCCTCTGTCGGTTACAGTATGTATTGGCTCTTAATACTTAGGTGGAATCTTTTCCCAATAAATGATACTGTGTCCTAAATTTATTTGGATCACAGGATATATAGAAAATCGAATAATTTGTTTGCACTCTGAAAATAGATTGATTACAAACATTTTACTAGACTGTGCTCAATTTTGGGAAAAATTGGAGTTTGCAGTTATGTTCTAGATGTAATTTTCCCTTTATAAAGTTCAGCTACGTTTGACAGTGTTGCCAATTCGAAAATTAATATGGACGTGAAAATATCAATCATTAGAATAGGAAAACCAGCTCCCGAAACATAGTTGAAGAAAAGTTTTAAAATTTTTTGAACAAAATTCTTGAAATTTTTTATTAAGATTCTTGAAATTTTTTATCAAAATTCTTGAAACTTTTTGAAATTTATGGATTACAATTTTTAAATTCTTCAAATTCTTGAAAATTGTTATCAAAATTGTTCAAATTTTTGATTGAAATTTTTGATAATTTTTTAAATTTTTGACCGAAATTCTTGAAATTTTATAATTTTTTGATTGAAATTTTTGAAGACAATTTTGGAAATTTATGGATTAAAATTTTTTTAAATTTTTGATAAAACTTTTTGAAATTTTTGATAAAAATTTTTTAATTGAAATTTTTGATTAAAACTGATCGAAATTTATTGTGGAACATTTAATTTTTTATCACAATTCTTGAAATTTTTGATTAAAATTCTTGAAATTCGTAATAAAAATTATTGAAAATTTTGAAATTGTATGATTGAAATTTTTGATGAAAATTTTTGAAATTTATGATTAAAATTTTTGAAATTTTGGATGCAAATTTTTGAAATTTATGATTAAAATTTTTGATAAAATTTTTTGAAATTTTCGATCAAAACTCTTGAAAGTTTTGATCAATTTTTTTTAAATTTTTGGTCATAATTCTAGAAATTTTTAATAAAAATTTTTGGAATTTTTGATCACTTTTTATTGAAATTTTTGGTGAAAATTTCAATAAATTTATGGATTAAAATTTTTGATATTTTTCATAAAAAATTTTTAATTGAAATATTCAATCAAAATTTCTTGATTAAAATTTTCGATCAAAATTCTTGAAATTTTTTAATTAAAAGTTTTGGACGAAATTTTGTGGTAGAACTTTTAATTTTTGGTCAAAATTCTTGAAATTTTTGATTCAACTTCTTGAAATTTGTAATTATTTATTTAAAGTTTTAAAATTCTTTGATCGAAAATTTTTGAAATTTATAGATTCTGATTTTTGAAATATTTGACCAAATTTTTTTTACTGAAATTTTGGATAAAAGTTTTTGAAAATTCTTTTTTGAAATTCTTGAATCTTGAAATTATTTATTAGAATTCTTATATTTTATCAAAATTCTTGAAATTTTGTATCAAAATTCTTGCAATGTTTGATCAAAATTTTTTAAATTTTTTCTCAAAATTCTAGAAATTTTTAATAAGAATTCTTGGAATTTTTGATATTTTTTTATTGAAATTTTTGAAATATACGGATTAAAATTTTTGAACTTTTTCATAAAAAATTTTTAATTGAAATTTTCAATCAAAAATTCTTGATTAAAATTTTCGAATTTTCGATAAAAATTATTAAAATTTTTTAATTAAAAGTTTTGGACGAAATTTTTGGTAAAATTTTTAATTATTGGTCAAAATTCTTGAAATTTTTGATTCAACTTCTTGAAACTAATTAAATTATTTAAATTTTTGAAATTTTTTAATCGAAAATTTTTGAAATTTATAGATTCAAATTTTTGAGCAAAATTTTTTTATCAAAATTTTTGATAAAAGTTTTTGAAAATCATTTATTTGAAATTCTTGAAATTTATCAAAATTCTTGAAATTTTTGGTCAAAATTTTTTAAATTTTTGATCAAAATCCTTGAAATTTTTGATGATAATTTTTAAAATATATGGATTCAAATTTTTGACATTTTTTATAAATAATGTTTTAATTGAAATTTTCGATCAACACTTTTGATCGAAATTTTTGGCCTAACTTTTAATTTTTTATCAAAATTCTTGAAATTTGTTATTAAAATTCTTGAAATTTGTAATAAAAATTGAAATTTTTGAAATTGTTTCATTGAAATTTTTGATGAAAATTTTTGAAATTTATGATTCAAATTCTTGAAATTTTTTATAAAATTTTTTTAAATTTTTGATAAAAATTGCAATTTTCTATCTCTTGAAAAATTTGATCAAAATTATTTAAATTTTTGATCAAAATTCTAGAAATTTTTAAAATAAAAATTTTTGAAATTTTTCATGAAAAAATTTTAAATGCAATTTTCAATCGAAATTTGTTGCTTAAAATTTTCGATCAATATTCTTGAAATTTTTTAATTAAAATTTTTACATGAAATTTTTAGTAGAACTTTTAATTTTCGGTCAAAATTCTTGAAAATTTTTAATCAACATTCTTGAAATTTTTGAAACTTGATACTTTGAGGTCCTACCTGTGACTCAAATAAATTTTAAGTAATTGCGTTTATTGAATATAAATTAAATAATTCTTAAGCCACCGATCTAAATTCTTTCATCTTGCACACCCTGAGCTTATATAAATTTTAGGCACTATACCTACTTATTAAATAAACCAGTTAGAATATGAAAAATCTAAAGTAAAAAATTTAAAATAGTATAACAAAATTTCTTTATCATAAGAACTACTAAGTATCTTTTTAAAAATAGTTTCAAATATTATTTAAAAAAAGTGAGAAAATTATAGTTAATTTAAATAATTTTTAAACAATAATTTTCTCATTTTTTATTTACACTATTTTTAACTCTTATATAATAAAAGAAACTTTGTCAGATCCGTTATATAAATAATTTTGAAATTATATCTAAAGCACAAAATATACCTAATGTTTTTTAATTAGTCAACTAAGAACACATTTAGAATATTTTGTAATAAAAATAATGAATTTAACAGATTATAATTATCCTAATTATTTATTTTGAAATTATTTATAACATTGTTATTAAAAAAATCACTGGGGAGTTTATATTAATTTTTAATTAATGTCTTCATACTCGATTTCACATTCGGTTTTATGGTAATATATTAGTTATGGGTATTTCAGAATCACGTTGCAAAAACTGTTAAGCAGTATAAGATTTCAATGTTTTTAATTTTTTAAATAAAAAACTGTTTGATCTGTTCAATGCTAAAAAATATCATAGTATAAAAATATATTGTAGTAAATCAGAAAAAAAATTGGAATAATATATTATTTTACCTAACTACTTCTCTGCAGTCTCCATCAGTCGAAAGCCTAAAATATTCATCACCTGGTCTATTTTCACAAAGTTCATCTACTGGTGGTTCATTGGAATCATCGTCATCATCATCTTGTGCGTATGCTAAAAAAAAATTATATTTAGTTGTTTTTATTTAAGTTTGGTGGTTAGTACTGGTCTTGTAATGAATTCAATTCTCGAATTTTCTATACTGCTATTAAAAAAAACTTTCTTTCACTTATAAAGTATTAATTAGTAATAATAAAAACGAAAAATATATGGATATTGGACGTACATAAAGAAATCTAGGTCAAAATGAAAGTAAGTCCCAAACAGGTTTCTTAGGTAGACACTCTGTAGATCTGGTGTCGTTCTTTATATAAGTTATTTGTGATCATTTTATATAAAGAAATATTGGAATTTACATTTTTATCTCTCGCCGATAAGAGAGGTATAGTAATCATGCTAAAAACTGTGTAGTGAGTTTTCAATTAATAAACACGTTAGGTTTATTTTTGTATCATTAAAATTTTCAAAAGTTTTGCCATTGTTACCAAATTAACTAAAAAGTCAATATTTTTCATACTTTTTTTGTGTTAACCACTTTTCTAAGGCAACTTGTGGAGCCAGAAAGACAAAAACAACGATTTATTTTATTGAAATAATTCACAATTATTGAATTCATATTTCTTTTAACTCTCATAATAAAAACCTCTAGTAAATATTATCCAAAACAACCTAGACTTAAAATAAAATATGCTACAAGTGAGAATTTTTTCAAAATTTTTCTTTGAAAATTATCGCTACAGGTGCAAATGTGTGAAAAATAATGAAAATCACTAGAAATCTATCAAAGCCGGTCAATATCATATTATGTTATCCTGCATGACTGGTTTTGGACGAGCGCTCCATTAATACTAAAGTTAGGAAGCTGCAGTTTTCTCCAATCGATTCTGTATTTAATTCTTTAGAGCGCGTCTGTGGTATTATTTTTATTACAATTGAAAAAAGTAATAGAGACACACTATTTAAAAAAATATTTTAAATATCAAGAAAAAACTTCATAGTTTTAGTTGCTATATTAGGGGGTATCTCGTCCAGAAATGAATAATTATGTTTTATGGTGCTCTAACCTGTTTTGCGCAGATAAAATTGAACTAGAAGGTAGGATTACTTAAAATTAATACTAAAATTCTAAAAAAACAATTGGTTCACCCATTACAATTCAAGCACTTTTTCTTTGGGCAATTCTCTAAACGGCAACCACGCAAGTCATGTGGTGGCATGTATTTTTTTAACTACTTCAAATTACGAATTTTAGAAAAAATATCGAAAATCACGAAACGTTGCAATAGTCCCCTTTTCAATATTATTTTTAAAGTTTTGAAATTTTTTATTTATATTAAAATTAAACTTGTGTCATTCGAAAAAAGATAAAAAGTTAATCGTGTGATTTTTTTCAGTTTTTCACTAAAATTATAATTTTCGAATCAAAGTCACTTAAACGACAATAAAAAATGCTATAAGTAAGAATTTTTTCAAAAATTTAAGATAGAAAATTGTGGATGTAAGAATAAAAAGAATATCAATATCGTCTAAATATCGTGATATTTTTCTAAGATACTTATTATGGAATTTATTCCATAAATTTGATTGCAAATTAACTGAGCTTTGAGAAAAGTTTTTTCAAAAAATTATGGCACTTAAATCCGGTTCGAAGGACCATGAAGAAATTTTAGTTAATGTGACTTTAAACTGAAGTTTCTCAATGTTAAAAAAAGCAAAAATGCATTTTTCCATACACGTTTTTAAAAAAGAAACATAAAACAGAAGCAACAACACATTTAGAAAAAAAAACAAAAACGAATTTTTTTACAAACTTGAAAAAAAAATTCTGTCGGTGGGTCAACAGGTGAAGGTAGATTTCTGTTATCTAAATTTGAGACTTTTTCATCCTTCCCCACCCCACGATGTGGTCAGATCGATAAAAGATTCAAGCGAATTAATTTAATAATAATTCGGACATAAAAAAATCTCAGGACATGTTTCAATATTTTCAAACATGGCGAAGATATGATTTTTTTGAAATTTCAACCCTCTCCAGTTCCACAACCGTAAGTCGAATGAAAAAGTTACAGTCAAATTAATTTTATAATAATTATGACATAAAAAAAGTCTCATCAACTGTTTCAATATTTTCAAAAATGGCGAAGATATGAATTATTTGAAATTTTAACACCCTCCAGTTCCACCCTCGTAGGTTCAATGAAAAAGTTTCAGACAAATTAATTTTATAATAATTATGACATAAAAAAGTCTCACCAACTGTTTTAATATTTTCAAAAATTGCGGAGATATATTTTTTGAAATTTCAACCCCCTCCAGTTCCACCCAGATTGAAAAAAGGTTAAAGCAAATTAATTTCATAATTAAATTAAAAGATGAAAAGTTTAATGATCTATTTATATATTTTTAAAGGTGGCGGAGATTTGAATTTTTTGAAATTTCAAAATCCTTCAGTTTCCACCCTCTTAGAGGTAGAATGTAGATTTTTAATAAGCAACGAATTTCTGTTCCGAAGAATGTTTGTTCCAAATTTGGTGCCGATTGGACAAAAATTGCGCCCTCTATCGTGTCGGAACGGAATGTCTACATATACATTATACAAATATAGGGTATATACCCATTTTTATTTTTTTTTGCTGATTTGTTTTATCCATGAAATAAAATTAAAATTATATTATATTAATATTGAGAAATCTTTTTTAGGGTGGGTTCGGTGCAATAAAAAAAATAAACAAAGATTTATTTTGATTTGATATAAAAATGTCACTTTGCATAAAAAAATGTTTATGGAATGAAATTAATTATATGGACAAGAAAATTATATAAGAATTAGAAGATTTTTTGTCATTTAATTTATTAAAATTAAAATTTAAAGAAAAAATTATAAAATTATAAAAGGACATTAAAAAAAGTGACCAGAGGTAGTTAAATTTATGGAAGTAACTGAATTGAATAATATCAAACGAACTGTTTAAGACGAAATTTATAGAAGAAAACAATTTAAAGAATAAAAAAAAAACAATTTGTGTCAGAGTTTCAAAATAAGATAGTTAAAAGACAGGATATACAGGGTGATTCATTGGGAAACGGACATACGTTAACTGTGGATGTGGGTCACCGAGGTGATTCTAAAAAACCCCCATACATTTATTTCCACGCTCAAAACATTTGAACCACCCTGTAGATTTTTTTGACATTTGGCACACATGACCTAGATATCGTGTTGAATGTACGGCTGTATTAAAATGTAACGAATCCAGGTCAAGCTTGGTAAAAAATTCACAAATTGTTCCACCCTCAAAACAACACCCTATATATGTGAGTTTTTAAAATTCGTTTCCATATTTTTTTTATTAATTTTTTTATGTTATCGTCAAGCTTGCTTAACTTAACAAAGTAAATTTTTAAAGCTTACGTATTACACCACTATACGTTGTAATTACAGGTCCGTATTTAGGACAAAATACCACAAAAACTTGTCTTTCGAACACCCTGTATAATGATTGTTAAAAATTTCTACTTGGTACAATTGTAGAAACCAAGAATTAAAAATAAAGTTATAGAACTAACCCCAAAAGAGATTTCTCAATATTAATATACTGTCATCATAATAAATATAGGTATATACCGATAATGTTTTTGCTGATTATTATTTTCCAGTTCACAAACGGAGTAGCGCCCCTATTCCCGGATCTGGATCCCGTCAGTGAATCGATTACAATTCGTAAACTAGTAAGAGGAATAATCTCTGTGCGATTTCTCAAGACTAACCACGGCCCGTTTCCGTCAACAGATAAAGTCCGATTAGAAAAAATGGGAATTTTTCCAATAATTTTTTTTTCAAATTTTTCAATATTTTTTTTCAATAAGCCCGAAAGATCTTTCCGGATTGGCTCTACCGTTCTCGAGTTATCGTGCGCACAGACATCTACACATCCACACAGACAGACTTTTTTTTCTCGGAAAATCAATTTTTTTCTACGTTTCATGACATTATAATTCATTTGGAGCAAAAATTGTTTTTGAGATTTTTGCACGATTTCAATACTACGGTTTGCCCAACTTCACCAAAGGTCAAGTGTGGGCAGGCCGTAGTAATTTCATATATGGAAATCTACCTTAAAGAGTATAAAACGATACAAATTACCCGAAGCCTTTACGCGGCTTATCTATTTTTTAAACTACTGCAGATATTAATTAAAATGAGACTTAAAAGAAAGTAAAAAGGTATCAAAGTGTGATTTTTTCAGATTTTTACTATTTTTTAACAGAAAGTAAAAATTATTATTAATAACAGTCACTCTTTTTTTAATTTGAAAATATTATTAAGCAAAATTAAAAATTCAGATATTTTATTGTCGTTTTCAATATGTAATAAAAAAAAACCTCATTATGTAAAAATCCCCCGTACGAGGTCTTGCCACATAAAATTCACGGAAGCCTCACCCTGTATCAACCTTGCCAAGCCTTCAAATATCTCTGCAAGGCATTTATTTCTCTCTGTCTTGGCTTGAATTAAGATCCGCATAATAAATAAAGAACAAAAGAAAAAGGTCAAATCTATCTTAAATTGCAACACGGTAACCATCCTATAATTGAATTTTAAATTAAATGTTGTGATATTTTGAAAATAGAATGGAAATATGCAAATTTTTTTTTAAATATTTATTATAGTTTTTAATTATTAACTAGATTTATGAACATTTTTAAAAGATTTAAAACAAACCAGTTAAAAATGAGCAAACAAATTTTAATACGCACAAACTTTTTGTAATTAACTTGTGTTTATTTTTTTATCCTGAATATAAATTTAAAAATATAATTTTAAATTTTACACTTTAAACTTTTAGACCAAAATAACTTTTAGTAATAAACTTTTGGTTACTTTTTTATCCTGAATCCGAATTTTAAATTTCGTAAAAAAATCACAAAGTACCGGACACTTTTCTTATGGCGATTGTATTTTTAATTGAAACACCCTGTATTTTTTTACGACTTAAAATTCGTCCCGATTTCAGAAACCTAACCTTTTGTCTTTGGTTCTGCGCATGATTTTTTTCTACGTCACATTTCAACTATACATACTCTTTTGAGTCAATTTTATAATTATTTGTTTTTCTAGTTTTTTTTTTTATTCACTTTGTATATAGTGTGTTGTGTTGGGTGTTGGCATTGGGAAACTTAGTCCTCAGCCACAAAAAAGTAGTCATCTAAAACGATTTTTTATTATATAAATGCCACAAATTTTAATAGGCACAAACTTTTTGTAAGTAACTTTAAATTTTACGCTTTAAAATTTTAGACCCCTATAACTTTTTTGTGTTAATAGGTACAAAATTTTAGTAATCAACTTTTTATTTACTTCTTTATCCTGAATCCGAATTTTCAATTTTGTAAAAAAAATCACGAAGGACCAGACACTTTTCTTATGGCGATTTTATTTTTAATTGAAACGCCCTGTATTTTTTACATTTCGAAATTCGTCCATTTTTCAGAAACCTAACCTAGCCTAACTTAGGCTAACCTAGCACCTTTGATCAATGACCCATAACCCATAACCCATGATATTCATGACCCATGACCTCTAACCTATGATACACATGACCCATGACTCATAACCTGAACTTTACACATGTATGAAGTGTTCTATACATAATACCATTTGTACTCTAACGCCCTTTTGTCTTTGGTTCCGCGCATGATTTTTTTTCTATGTCACATTTCAAATATACACACTACTAGAATTCCTTTGAGTGAATTTTATAATTATTTGTTTTTCCAGTTTTTTTTTTATTCACTTTGTATATAGTGTGTTGTGTTGGGCGTTGGCATTGGGAAACTTAGTCCTCAGTCACAAAAAAATAGTTATCTAATGTTTTAATTTTATTAAACTTTGTATATACCGGGTGACGAATATTTCATTGCACCATATAGCTATTTCGTAAACCCTTACAGATACAGAGTCCGTTAAATGGGGAAAAAGTTTCATATTTTGCAGACCATTATAATGGCTACAACAAGTTTACGATATTCCGACTGGCTCCGGAGTTATGCGACAAAATCCGAAATAGCGTACTTATGTTTTTTTAACGTAGAGCCGTTATTATTAAAAAAATCAAAAAAAATTACTAGAATAATTTTTTATAATTCGAATTTTCTATGATTTGCCATATTTAAATTTACATAACGACGTTTCGTCTCTTCAGGTAGACCGTTAACTTAATTTTTTAAATACGGACCTGTCTTTTTATTTCAAATTATTGAAGTGTTTGAAATTTACCCTAAATATTATTATTCTGAAATTTCAAAAACAAAAAATTGTTCTAGTAAAATTTTTTGATGTTTTTAATAATAACGGATTTAGGTTAAAAAAAACGCTATTTCGGATTTTGTCGTGTAACTTCGTAGCCAGTCGGAATATCGTAAACCTGTCTGCAAAATATGAAAATTTTTCCTCATTTAACGGACTCTGTAAGGGTTTATGAAATAGCACTGATATTTTCGCCACCCTGTATATTAAGATACAATTTTTATCAAAAAATGATTCTTTAAGTATCGGCTAATTTTAAATAAAATCGATTAAAATAAAATAAGGATATGAGCAACGAATTCTTTTTTAAGACAACCTGTATATTTGTTTTCACGAAATTCAATTTTAACACATCATTTACTATATTTTATAATAATATAAAAAATAATATGATTAGAAAATTACCAATTTAAATAAGAAACTAAAATACAGTTAATGTATTGAAAGTCATTTTTTTGAACAATCCTGTCTTTTTATTGATGAAATGAGCAAAAATGTTCCATATGACTATGATGTATACCAAATTTTAAAACAATCGGGACCCAACCGCCGTAAAAAAAGTGCATGGTCCTTTTAAAACTTTAAACCCTTATAACTTTTTTTTGTTTTAATAGGTCTATATTTTGTTTACTTTTTTAAGCTAAATTCAAATATAAAATAAGTATAATAAATTTTACAAAAAACAGGAAAAAAAATTCACAAATTATAACTTTTTTTATCAAATTTTTGTTTACTTTTTTATGCTAAATCCAAATTTGAAATCGTTTGGAGTTCGAAGAAAATGGTTACATGTTTTTTATTTATCTGATTTCTAAATTCTGATTTAAACAACAACAATCTCTTATAACCTCTAACTAGAGATCATGTTTATTTACTAAAGAGATATTTTTATGCACCTAATTGAGTTGACCAGTGTTTAAACAGATTTAATCGTGATATTATGCATTTTTTATAAAAAGGCGATACATTAAAATTGCCATAAATTGAGATTCAAGGTATTTTAATTGAGTGGAAAAGAAAAAAAATAAAATAACTTCTCAGAATCGGTCATTATTATTTTTGTTAAAATTTGTTAAGTTTATTGATTTTTGACATTATAGTGCAAATATAAATGTCACACATGACACCGTTTCGTAGAATTAAAGTTATCATCACAATTATGAAGATAATTAACAAATTAATTTTGTCAACAAAAATTTAACACATGGATATTTAAATTTTTTAACAAAAATATTACAAATAATTGAAAAATGCTGTATTGATTATTGTATTGGGAAAAAAGAAAACCGGAGACTACAACTATAAAATAAATACCAAAATTTTTTAAAATTGGTTCACAATCAATTTGAAGAACCAATTACGAATTAAATTTTGTACAATAAATAATTGGGCCTAAAAATCAGTCTTGACATAATCTGTTATTTGGAAAATAGAAAACAACTAAAAAATGGTATGATCCGAGTCGAAATGACAATAGAAACTTCGGAAAAAAATATACGTCTTAATACTACTTCAGGGATAAGGCGTAAATGATACCGAAAAGATATTTAGTCCTATACTAATAATTTAAACAAAAAAATTGTTGACAATATTAGGTAAATGAGAAAAAATCGAGTAGTTCATGATAAAAAAAGGGAGTAGGGTAAGAGGCGTTTTGAGGGGTGAAAAATAATTGTTACAATCTATTTGATTTTTTCGGTTTGTTTTTCATTAACCTAGAAAATAGAAACTTCGGAAAAAATGTACATCTAATACATTAGGATACAAAGGATACCAAAAAAAAGGTATTTAGGCCTATGCCAATAATTTTTGAAAAAAAATCCTTGGCGGTATTCGGTAAATGGTAAAAAATCGAGTAGTTAATAATAAAGAATAGGGAGTAGGGTAAGAGGCATTTTGAGGGGTGAAAAATAATTTTTACAATCTATTCAATTTTTTCGGTTTGTTTTTCATTAACCTAGAAAATAGAAACTTCAGAAAAAATGTACATCTAATATATTAGGATACAAAGGATACCAAAAAAAGATATTTAGGCCTATGCCAATAATTTGTAAAAAAAATTCTTGGCAGTATTCGGTAAATGGTAAAAAATCGAGTGGATCATGACAAAAAAAAAAGGGAGTAGGGTAAGGGGCGTTTTGAGGGGTGGAAAATTATTTTTCACAATTTATTCGGTTTTTTCGGTTAGTTTTTGATTTAACCTACATTTTCTGACCTCCAAATATTGAGTTCTGATAATAGAATTGACCACAAGCTAATTGACAAATTGTCAATGCATGAAACATTTTATTTTAAAAGCAAAATAAATAAATAAAGTTCCTACATTAAACAATATAAATATATAGTGTGTAACAAGAATATGTATTATTTTTTTGGTACACCCTATATAAAAAAATTATTTCTCTAATTTTATAAGTGAAAGTTAAAAAAATTTAAATGAAATTATATAATACACTCCCGATTAAAAATTTTATTTTGGTGTAAACTTGCACTACATCAAATGTATTTTTTTTTGTTATATCCTCATGCAACAAATGTTATTAATATTTTAATCATACCATTTATTTCATGACTAGTATATGCTCTATTTAACAAATAAAATTAGACCACCCTGTACTTAACCCGTACCTCTAGCGTGAAGAGAAAGTTTAAATTTATTTTCTTAAAAAAAAACTAATTAAATTATTGCGCTTATTTTTAAAATATATTTACAATTTAAATAAACAATTTTAATTATAGAAATATTTATTTAATGGTATTTAAATAATTTTTGTGAACTTAAAAAAATTATATAGTATATATTTAAATATAGGTATCACCCTGTACATATTAACACCTAGAGAAAGTACAACATATTGAACACTAATTTTTAAATTTTTTTCCAAACTCAGGTTATTAACCCATATTGACCACAAGTAACCTACCAAAAAATAAAAACTATAACCAAATAAAAAAAAAAACTTACCAATTGCGAAAATTAATAAACAACACAGCCATAATCTTTTGTCAGCCATGCTGAAATTTTAAGCACTAGCTAAGAAGCGGTCGCAACAAATCGTTTTATTTATACAAAGTGCTTTTTTCAGTACTGCGCATGCTCTGTGGTTGGTACTAGGTACTCTTCTGCAATGCTGACTTTCACCTAGTGCGGACAACTGTTGAATTTGTCGGTAGGTGACTCTATATGTATGGAAAATATCGTTTCGACTTCAAGAACTTTCTGGCGACTGAAAGAGTATCGAGATCTACAGGGTTATTCAAATGGTATTATAATGGGGAGAAAGATAAACTAATAGTATAGTTAGTATAGCAAAAACGTAGAGATAGCGCTTTTGCTACCTTTTTGTGGTCATCTGATGCAATAACCAAACAAAGTAATAGAAAATAGGTGATGAAAATATATCTGTAATGAAAAATGTATATTAAAAATAATAGTTTCTAATAATGAAGAAATAGTCATTTTTGCAAGAACTAACTTGCTTCATGCGGTCGGATACATATCTCAGGATTCTAAAACATTAAGAGGCGCCAATACTATATGTTAACTTATCTGAAGTGGTTGTTGGAAAGTTAGGAAACTGTAGTTTTCACAAATCTATTATTGAGAGCGCGTCTGTAGCACTTTTTAAAATTATTTTCAGTAACAGTGATACGACTATCAACTTTTTTTTCCAATTAAATTTGATAAAAGTAGAGCAGACGCGCTCTTAAGGCTCTACCGTCCGCTGATTTGTTGGACTGATTTAGGGGTCCAGCTCGTGCTGGATTATAGCAACATATTTAATTTTCTACTTTATTTCTAAATATTCTTGGCATTACAAAACATAAAGCTAGTATTGTATGCAAGTCAAATTTAAAAAAAAATAAAAACAAAAAAACTACGATAATTCAAAAACAAAAATACTATAATTTTCTGGTAACTTTTACGGGTTCTGAAAAATTATAATAACGTTTTACATGCATATAGTTATAAAGTTAACCTTTATCTTTAATCTAAAAAAACAAAATTGTACTTTTTTAAAAAATAACCGAGAATCGTGCACGAGCGGAAAGTATACAAACCAAAATTTCGTATTTATTCATGTCCGTTCAGTACTGCCTCGCACGGACCGCGTGGAATGTTCGTTTATACTTCTCAATGCGGCATGCAGAGCCTTAAAAAATATTTTAAATCTCAGGATAAAATCGCATATTTTTAGGCGAGATCTCATCCAAAAACGAATAATTATGTTTTGTTACGCTGTACTTTGTTCTGCGTAGAAAAATTCTAGTGGAGGGTAGGAAGTAGAGGGGCCCCAGCTTAAGAAGTAAATTTTGGTGACCTTGCGCCATTTTTTTGGCTATACTCTCAGGGCTGGCTTTGCCCACACGTACTTGTCCAGAGTCTGCTTTAGCGCGCTGGTTTGTTTTAATACAATTTGATATTGTTTACAGCGATATTTCAGATATTGGTTTTACAGAGCCCAAGAAACTAAGTTATGTGTTAATTGAATATTTTCTAATGATCTAATTGTAATAATCCGGTAAATAGTTTTTTACAATTCCGACTTTATTTCATTATTTACGATCAGACGAGGCTACTTTCCAAGTTTAAAAACGTAGTCCTTAAAGTTACAGCGAATTAAAATATAGTCGATGGCTCATTTGATTCGGTATGATGTATAGAAAAAGGTGCTTTTGCATAAACAAAGATTTTAAAAAAAGGTACTAGTTTTTCGTAAATATTTGCAAAAACTTGACCCCTTTTTTTTGGAATGTTTATTTCTTTATAACTTTTGTAATTGTTTACGTGCGTATTTAAATCTTTCTCACACATTTTCCATTTGGAATCGAATTAACCCACGACTATATTTTAATTCAAATAACTATTTAAATACAATTTTTTTTAAATATAATTTTTTTTTAACGTCTTTTAAAGAATTTTAGTCGGTTAAAATATGTTTTTGCACAATTTAAAAAACTTATAATTTGAGGGGAACACAAAATTGGAGAGAACGAGGGGAAATTTTGAAGAAAGAGGGAAAATTTAAGGCAAAAATGAAAAAGAAAGGTTTAATTTAAAAAAGGGGTATTTTTAATGAGGGAAAGAGGTAATTTTAGGGAAAAAGAAGAAATTTCAGATTAAATATTGAAAAAGTTGAGAGAAACAAAAGTAAATTTTGAAGGAAGAGGGAAAATTTAAGGCAAAAATGTGAATAAAATGAGAAAAAACGATAATTTTCTAAAACAGAGGTAATTTTTTAAAAAACGTGTAATTTACTTAAAAAAGTTACAAACTTTGAGAGAAAAGAAGGGAAATTCGACAAAAATGAAAAAAGGGGTAATTTTAGAAAAAATAGGTAGTTTTTTAAAAAAACGTGAATTTCTGCAAAAAAGTAAGATTTTAAAAGAGGAAAGAAGGGAAATTCGACAAAAATAAGAAAAAATAGGTAATTATATATAAAAAAAGTGGTAATGTTCGAGAGAGAAAATTTCAGGACAAAAGTGACAAAATTTGAGACAAAAAAGGGCAAAAACCTATGAAAAACGAGAGGAAATTTTGGAGGGAAAATTTAAATAAAAAAGTGACAAAAATGAGAGAGAATGAAGTAATTTCAGTCAAAAAGTGACAAAATTTGAGAGAAAAAATTGGAAATTTAAGACCAAAAAGTGACAAAACTTTAGAGAAACGAGGGGAAAGTTTTTGAGAAAGAGAAAAAATTTAAATCGAAAAAGTAGTAAAAATGAGAAAAAAGGGTAATTTTAGAAAAATTTGACAAAAATGTGAAAAAAAGGATAATTTAATAGTATATTATACACCAAGGTCGAGAAGTAATTTTTCTCCGCCGAGCATTATTATTATCCCGAGATGCGAAGCATCGAAAATTAAGAAACTATCTTTATTTTCTTAAATTTTAACCAGCCTGTATATCTATTTTTTCAATTTCTGTCTACCCCGTATATTAAAAAAGAATATTATTAAACGTGTTAAGAAAAACTATTTATTAATAAATTTTACTAATAATAGAGTCTTTTTTAATATACGTGGTAGGCAGAAATTCAAAAAATAATATTCAAACATATACAGGCTGGTTAAAATTTAATAAAATGGAGAAAGTTTCTTAATATTAAAATCGTTACTATTGATCAATTTTAAACGATAAATAAACAGTATTATATTAAGGACATGACTATCATACCCAACAAAAAAATTATTCCTGGTACTTCTGCGCAGTATTTTTTTATATGTAATTATTCTATGTTACATTTTTAATACATTGCCGTTTCCCGAGTTTAAATCGGACCAATAGCAACGGAGATAGATAGTCAACACTTATCTCGAGCCAGGATGAAAGTGGCTGCGCACGTACGAAGCTTGCCCTCTACTGCAACATTAACTGAAAAATACTATACTAAATGAAAAAGTTAAAAAAAATAATAAAATAAGATTATAGTCACCGGGTTTAAGCCGACGACCTTCGTATCCGAAAACGGGAGTGTTAGCACTGGGCTAACACGGGCTGTCACGGATTTATTATGTGTGTGAAGTTAGCCCCTCACTTTTCGAATTTTAATATTTTTAGAGTTGTACCAAATCGTTCCAGAAAATTATTCCTTAAATTTAAATACAAAGGCCGGAAAACTCAAAAAACCATTTTTAGAGCTAGCCCCCATTATTTTAATTTCTATTTTTTTCTGTTGCACCAGATTGTTCTAGTTGCTCTAAACATTGTTCTAAATTTTCTTGTGTTAAAAAAAAATATTTCAAGTCCAAAATCAATAAAAATCATTTCCGTCCAGCCCCCCATTATTTTTTTTCGAAGTTTTTTTTTGTTGTACTAGATTGTTCTAGTTATTCTTAGCATTGTATCAAATTTTCTGTCTTAAAAAATTATTTCAAGCTCAAAATCAATTGAAAACATTTATAGCTAGGCCCTCGTTATTTTTTAGTCGAAATTTTTTTTGTTGTACCAGATTGTTCTAGTTTTTATTAACATTGTTAAAATCTCGAAAAAAAATATTTCAAGCTCAAAATAAATTAAAACCTTTTAGAGCTAGCCCCCCATTATTTTTTTTCGATTTATTTTTGTTGCACTATATTGTTCTAGTTTTTCTTAGAATTGTTCCAAATTTTCTTGTCTTAAAAATATTATTTAAAGGTTTGAAGGGAATATATTTTAAATTGGGACCTGAAATTAAAAATATTTTCTCTAGAAGGTCATACAAAAACAAAATTATTTAAAATAATTTTTTTAAGACATGAACATTTTCAACAATGCTAAGAATAACTAGAACAATCTGGTACAACAAAAAAAAAATTAGAAAAAATAATAATGGGGGGCTAGCTCTTAAATGTTTTAAGATATACATTCTGTAAATTGTGCGTAGAATCGACAATATCCATGTGTGTGTGTGTGAACAATTTTTGACACTAAATTTATTAGAATGCAAACACATTTTCCTTGGATAATTCTCTAAATGGCAACAACGCAAGTCACGTGGTGCGCGGGCCTCTTAAGGCACATTTGCGTCCGAAAGTAATGTTGACAACTTTTAGTTGGAAATACATAAGGAGAATCATTTATAATGTGAACCGGATGTGGTATTGAGGTATTCTATAAAGCCTACATAATATAAAAATTACTTAATTGGAACAAATATTTATTTAAGATGAGTAAATACCTTTTTATTTTCCTTAATATTGCAACGGCGCCTTAGTCCAGGTTTCAGATTTCCTCGGGCGTTACCTTCCGTTTATAATGTGAAGACCACTTGCACGGGCAGATTCATTGGAGAAATAAAATACTCCAGGGGTCGTTATGGTATCGACCAAAATCACTGAATGGCGGTCTTTACTTGCTCTACTGAATTGGATAACTGAGTATTTGCTGCTACAATGTTACAACTTACAACCAAATAAAAAAAATAAATCATGTAATTAAAAACCATTTATTCAATTACCAAAATCAAATCCGGAGAAGGTATGTAACAAGATCTTTACTCGGCGGTGTCAGACGGTATTCCATGTTAGCAACGGTCGGATTGACGGTTCTGGACTCCGGTACAATTGAAATTGCTACGCTCCCTTTAACTGGGATTTGACCTATCTCTAAAGGTCGAGAGACTGCCACTGGAACTTGGACTTCGGGCTGCCAGTGCCACTGCAGCTCACAGATCGATTCCCCGGCTGCCTTATACCGTACGGTCGGCTGGGTATGCTAAACCAATACGCGAGTGACTCCATCTTTCGGTGGGAGGTTACAACTGGTACGGCTGGCCATTCACATAATTTTAAAGTAATTCTAAATCCAGTACCGTATGCGATTTAATTTAAATATTTGAATTATTACGGAATGCAAAGCGACATCCGCCCGACGTTGTCCTATACAACTTGGACGTTGGGTGAGTACGTTGTGGCGACCAGTCGGCCATCCTTATTTGGCATAGATTTATCAATCATTTTTGGGTCGTGACGACGTTGAGCACGACCAGAAACCAACGTCGTACCGGCGTTGTTTTGACGACTGCAGCATCGTTGGATAGACGTTGTAGACAATCAAAAATCAACGTTGTGAAAACAAACACGATGAAAGCAAAGTGATATGATCAAAAACATTATGGCTTCCATGTAGTTACAAAACTTAATTATTAGTTTTTACGTCTGGCTCTACAATGAATTTTCAAACCCTGTGAATTTTATTAATAAATATGTTGATGCTACTTCCAAATATTCTCAAGCGCAGCTTTTATTTTGTGTTTTTGAAAAATATTTTTTAATTTATTTAATAAATAAAATTATTAAGATTCTTAAATTGAGCTTGGAACCACTTATAAAACTTTTCAGACCCTAATTATTGTTAAAAAATATAATACTTCATTTAATATTACACGAAATCTCACTTTTGTCCTGGAAAAGAAATTAATCTACAAAATTTTTATTCCTAACACGTTGGCTCCCAAGCCCAATTTTCAGGATTCTGTTCTGTGGTACCATATGAGTCACCGGACGTTCGGTTGGCGTCCCTTCTTCCAGGTTTAATTCGATTAAGCTGAAATTGGTATATGGGTGTCGGTTATCCATCGGGAGAACCTATTAGTTTTTGTACATCTGTCAAACGGAAGTGTCACTATCAAAAAATGACTTGACTTGCAATATGTCATTTGAAAGCACTTGAAAAAGTCTGTTTAGATCAGTTAAAATTAGTTCTCCAACTGTCACCTGTCAAATATAAAAAAATATCAAAATTTTAAACTTTAACATAAAATATCTCAAAAGGTTTGGGATGACACGACCGATTTTTTCCCACTCTTCTTTATTTTTTTTTGTCTTCTATATTTTTTACCATTTTTTGTTTGTTTCTTTTTTTCTCATTTTTCATATTTTTGCCTATATTTCTATATTTTCCTATGTTTGCTCATTTTTCTGTTTTTTTTTCTATTTTTGTCTATTTTTTCCGGTATTTTCCTATTGTTCCTATTTTTTAAATTTTTTTTCCATTCTTTCATTTTTTTATATTTTTCCCCATTTTCTTATTTTGCCAATGTTTTCCCATTTTTCCAGATTTTTTCCGTTCTCCTGTTTTTTTTATTTTTTCCAATTTTTCTTTCTCTTTTCCTGTTTTTTCTTATTTTTCCTGTTTTCTCAAATTTTTTGTATTTTTCCATTTTTTTTTAATTTTTTTCCATTTTTTTCTATTTTTCTCCATATTTCCTTTTTTCCTGTTTTTGTCTGTTGTTTTTTCCTTTTTTTCTATTTTTCTCTATTTTACCCATTAATTTTACTGTTTGCTAATTTTCCTTTTCTTTTCCTATTTTTTTCTACTTTTGCCCATTTTTTCCCAATTTTCCAGTTTTTCTCTACTTTTTTCTTATTTATTCCTATTGTTTTTCCTATTTTTCCGTATTTTCCTCTTGTTTCTATTTTTTTTATTATTATCTTTGCCTGTTTATTCTTATTTCACTTACTTTTTATGTATTTATTATATTTCCGATTTTTCCAATTTTTTTCCCATTTTCCCTATTTTTCTCTATTTTTTCCCATTCTTCCATATTTTTGACTGTTTTTTAAGTTTTACTATTTTTTTCTATTTTTCCCCATTTTGCCTATTTCTACCCATTTTCAATTATTTTCTCTATTTGTTTTTTTTTTTTATATTTTTTTTCTATTATTTCCTATTTTTTCCATTTCATTATTTTTTATTTTCCCGACCCATCTCCGAGAAGGAAAAGTATTGTGAACGAGCTAAAAAAAATGTCGAGATAAAGATGGAAATATTCATTTTGAGGTCACCTGAGATAATAAAGACCATTTCCAGATGGAAATCTGTCTGTCTGTCGGTCTGTCTGTCTGTCTGTGTGTATTCCTCCACGATAGAGGCCACACGTTTAATCCGATTGAGCTGAAATTTGGTATATGGGTTTGGGTTACTCGTCTGAAGAACAAATTAGTTTTTGTACGACATCTGTCAAACGTAAGTGTCACTATCAAAAAATGACAGATGCAATATGTCACGGAATTTGACTTGCAATATGTCATTTGAAAGCCCTTGAAAAACTTTCAGAACGGTTAAAATTATTTCTCCAACTGTCACCTGTCAAAAATAAAAAAAATGTAAAAATTTGACAATTTAACATTAAATATCTGAAAAAGTATTCGTGGATACTCGACGGGAAAGTTTTGGGGCGACACACTCGATTTTTTCCCATTTTTTCCTACATTTCTTACTTTTACTGTTTTAACAATTTTTTCCAATTCTTTTCATTTTTTAGACATTTAATGTTAAAATTTAAAATTTTGACATTTTTATTTCTGGCAGGGGACAGCTGGAGCAATAATTTTCACTGTTCTTAATAGAGTTTTTCCAGCTCTTTCAAAAGACATATTGCAAGACAAATTCAGTGACGTATTTCTTTTGTCATTTTTTGACAGTGACACTTCAGTTAGACAGATTTCGTACAAAAATTAATCGTTTCTTCCGACGGATATTCTAAACCATATACCAAATTTTACCTCAATCGGATTAAACGTGTGACCTTTATCATTGAAGAATACACACACTCACACAGACAGACAGACTTCCACCTAAAAATGGTTTCAATAGTCTCAGGGGGACCTCAAAATGGGTAAGTTCATTTTTATCTCCAAAAATTTTTTTTAGCTCGTTCCTTGGTGTATCGGGAAAGTAAAAGTCTATGTTTATTATGAATTTATTTATTAATATATATTACATATTAATTTTAACTTTCTGCACTCCTTTATATAAACTTTATGCAAAATTCGTATTAATATGTAGATGTTATATAAAAGTTGAAAATTACACATAAATGAGATCAACTGTATATTGTAAGATGAATGAAGTGGTAAGGACAAGGAAAGGAATTTTCAAGCAACCAAAAAGAAGAAGTATAATGTAGAGAACAAAGAAGAAGAAAATAAGAAGAATGAGTTGACAGATGAGTGGATAAATGACATTTAGGTTAAATAAAGGATTGCTGTAAATAAATAGATGGAAAATGTGGGTACACAAAAAGTTTTATAGATACTCTTGGTTAAGTTTTTTCGCAATCTTGCAATTTTATAAATAATTAATTTTTAGAAATTTACAAAAATGCTTTTATATCATTTTTTCTCGTCAAGCAGGAAGATATAATAAAAACATTAATTATATAGTCAATTAAATAAAGTCTTCTTCTTCCTACCTATTACTTAACAGATTATACCAAGCTACCATGACTCTGCTTATAATTCTAATCTAATAGAAAATAATTTTATTCATTATTATTAAATACATTGAAAGACAGTATATAAATACCACTTGTTCTCGTTACTTAATCAGCCGGGGAGTTTGATATATCTTCACTTCTAATTTTTTTTTTACTAATATGGAGTCGCTCGTTGATTACAAAACACTGTCCTACTAAATTAAGAGGCGCGTTAAGAATAAATCTAATACAGGGTTATTCTATTATTCATTTAAATATCAAGTATTGCAAAAATGACCTTAGCATTTTTTTTATTTTTGGTAATGAAGGCGTCAAAAAAAATTTTTAAGTAAGAAAGTAACATTTAAAAATAACTTTTTATTTGACTATTTATGAACTCTTAATAGTTTAGGTTTATGTATTGTAACAACTAAAATTCAAGTTCAGGTCAGGCATAAAATTATAAAATTTGATACGCTCCGAAATAACACCCATTATATCAGAATATATGGAATATGTCAATATATGGAAATACCATAAAGAAATACAGTTAGCATAATCAAAGAATGGGGAATTTCTAATCGATTTTGTAAAAGAAAATAATATGGTTATCAAAAGTACAGCCTTAGAAAGGAAGGAAATATATAAAGGAAGTTGGAAATCTCCGGATGGAAAAACTATAAACCAAAAAGACCACGTTTTAATAAAAAGGGAAGAGGTAAAAAACATCAGATCATAGTAAAGCACCTGCAAGAGTTCAAGTCCAGTCCTTATGGGAAATAACATATGAAAATCGTTAAGGTCCATTCTGGCAAAAATAGGCAAATTCAAGATTAGAAGGAGCTGACAGCACTGGCTCATATGGTTTGATATTAACTCATTGCAAAGTTATTAAAACAACTATTTAAATTAACAATTTTAATTAAGTTAACACCAAAAATATTAAATCTATAAATACACAAATTTAAGCCGGCCGGCAGTTCAAATAATTATTCCTAGGAAAATACACATATATAAAAGAGAAAATTTATAATACAATGATCTTTGACCAAGTCCAATGACATTGCAAGTCCGCTGAATGTATTAGAACTCAGTAATTAATTTTATCTTTCTCACCAAAATACAGACAATAATGAGCCTTAAAATTGTGGGTCCAAATCTATGACTTATGATTTAGGGTATTCTCTGTTACAGGAAAACAAAAAAATCATCAGAAAGAATATCTTCTTATAAGTCACTAAGTTTTCTAATTCTAAGAGAGTGACTGACAGCGATTCTTCATTAAAATAATGATAACTATATTTTTCTTTATTTACCAGGTCTTATTTAAAACTAAAGTTACTACTTAATAAATATTGTTCACCAATCGAAACAATGTTCGAGCGGTTCTCGAACAATTTATGATATTTAAAAAAAGTAAGGTGTGGTCCCTAGATTCTTGGTTTTTAATGCCAGTCCCTAGGGATCAACATTTTCATAATCTAGTATTAAAATATCTTTTAAATATCTTGTATGTTGGTTTAATACCTCACATTTTTTCAAGATCGATTCGGATGTGTCTGGTCTAGTCTTCAGGTTAGGCAGATACGTCAGGTATGATCTTTAGCTCTAATCTTCTGCTCTGTCAGCTCCGTCTGACCTTGAACTTTCTAATTTTTGTCAGAATGGACCTCAACGGTTTTCCGATGTTATTTCCCATAAGGACTGGCCTTGAACTCTTGCAGCTCCTTTACTGATCATATAGGAGACCAGATGCGAACTGTGACCACTTTTTGGTAAGAGTAAAATGTCGCTCAATAATATCCGTGCAAAGATTTAAGAAGAGAAAGAAGCAAATCGATAGATAGAGGAAAAGAAAGATAAATATAATATAAAACTGAAAGAAGAGTTAGACAAAGCAAACATCGAGTAATTAGATAGTGTAGATGAGAAATTGAATTTAATAAAGAAGAAAATGGAAAAATGTGTAACATAATGTAAACAAGGAACGAGAAAAAATAAATATAAGTGGTTCGATTAAGATTATGAAAAGGAACTAATTGAAAGAAATAAGTTACGTATGGACGCAATAAGAAAGATGACAAAAGTATTTAGAACAGCGGAAAGCATGAAAAAAACTGCTTAGAGTAATGAAAAGGAAGTTTAAAGAAAAACAACTGTGCGATATAGAAGATTTTTATAATGATAGAGACATACGAGTCCTGTACCATAGTGAAGGACAACTTATTACAGACGAAGAAGAAATGCTACTAAGATGGAAAGACTTTTTAGAGAAATTGCTGAATGAAAATATCCCCGAAGGTACCGACCAAGAGATAGACAATTTCGAGGAATAGGGAAGAGGGGTAGACGAAATACCAGGAATGGACGTGGTAAACAAATTTAGGTAGCTTAAAATTGAATAAAAGTCCTGGCATAGATGACGTCACAGGTGAATTACTAAAGTTCGAAGGGGACAAATTAATTGAAAAAAATCACGGTCGTCTTGCAGAAATTTTGGAAAAAGAAAGAATACCTCACGACGGAGTGAAGCTCTAATAAGCTCATTATACAAAAAAGGGGATAAAAAAATCTGTGAAAACGATAGAGGTATATCACTATTAAATGCTGGATACAAAGTCCTGCAAACCTGCGTAAAGAGTAGATTTTTAAAAATGGAAAGAAGAATTGGAAAATACCAGTGTGGGTTTAAAGCAGGAAGAGGAGTAGTGGATCAAACTAAGAGAGATTCAGACTCAGAAAGAAACATATGTAGTGTTTATATACTTTAATAAAACATATGATACAATATGAAGATCAGCCGTATATCAAAGCTTCAGAAAACGAAAAATAGAATAAAAATGAAAAGAAAAAATCTGAAAAGTTTAAGGTGAAAGTGAGGTTGTAAGCAGGGAGATCCTTTGTCAATAGTTTTATTTAACTATGTATTAGAAAATATAATTCTAGAAGCAAAATTAATTAGGAATGTTTTAGTATACCATAGATAGCATCAATGTTTGGCGTTTGCCGATGACATTCCTAGTGTATATAGAAGCAAAAGCGAATTAATACAAGTTATTAAAGCACTTGAAAAGAAACTAAATGAAAAAGGCCTAGAAGTAAATGAGGAAAAAACAGAAGTAAATGAGGAAAAAATTAAATATATATGATGGACGGATGTCGCGTTTACGAATGGAGCATGGCTTATAGTAAAAACAAATAGTGGCAAGGTATATAACCTACGGAACACAAAGAAATCCTAAAGGTACATCGGTGAGTTTTTTTTCGAAAATTATGACAACTTTTGTATATTCTCTGAGAGGTTATCGAGAACTCTATATCTTCTCCAAATGTTCGCCGCCGGAATTTTCTCACTGATGCCTTAGCGATATCTCGAACAATACACTCTGGCAAGTTCTCTGCGAAATCTTGTTCTCCATGCAATTTTGTGGCGATTAGTTTAAAAGATTCTCATTTACTGTCCATGTCAAGTTCTGTGGGAAATTCGTATATCGTATATAGCTTCTTGGCCAATTCTTTAGGAAATTCACTTCAACAGCTTTTGTTAAGATCTATGGACTTCTGGCGCAGTCAAATTCATACAATGTGTATCATATTTTTGTACCCTGGTTATTAAAGTTCTCTTTGTGTTTAAGGTTTAAGATACGTTTGGGTTGTTCGGGATAACTTTAAGAACTCACAATAAGAATTTCTTATGTAGCGTACATTTGGGATAAATTTGGAAACTCGAAAAAAGATGGAACACAGCAAATGAAATGAGAGGTCTCCAAGATTTCTCCTGGGGATGCTAGTGAAAATTTCGCTTAGTTTCAGCATATAGCGATCATCAACACCTCACAATAGGAGTTCGCTTAAGTTCCTTATTATATCCTCTCAGAGATATCGTGGAAAAATCTGTGTTACTTGGGAAGTTTGAAGAGGTCGAAGCATTTGTCTATTTAGAAGCAATATTCACTAGAAAAATGAATACAAAGGAAGAAATAAACTAGTAAAAGGAATAAACTCTGCGCGATTTTTCAAGCCTACGGCCCGTTTCCTTCAGCGGAAGAAAGACCGATATCAAAAAATGGGAAATTTTCCAGAAATTTTTTTTTTTAAATTTTTAATGTTTTTTTCAACAAGCCATGCGATATGAATATCAATCGATGTGTCTTAACTTACACAACGCCTTAAAAGAAGTCAGTATCGACAAATGTGCTTTACTTATCGATATATCTCACTTAGTAGGCGGCCCAGGATCCTAGGACGCGCAATAGCTCATCTTCTGATACAGCCTTCCTTTTCTGAATAAAAACCGATGGCCGAAAGAATTTTCCGGATCGGGCATACCAAGTTATCGTGTGCAGAGACATCCACACAGACAGACATTTTTTTTTGCGAAAAATCAATTTTCTCCACGTTTCATGACATTTTAAGTCATTTGGAGCAAAAAAATTTTTTACGATTTTTGCACGATTTCAATACTACGGTTTGCCCAACTTCACCAAAGGTGAAGGGTGGGCGGACCGTAGTAAAACAAGACTGGGGAAGGGAAATAAATATGTTTATATTGCCTAAACCATCTCCTTAACAGTAAGTTAATAGCAAGGAAATTAAAAATTACACTGTAAAAAACGGTAATAAGGCCCATTGTCACTTTTGCCTGTGAAACAGAGAGGTATTAAGGAAAATTTTTGAAGGAAAACTAAATAATGAAATATGGAAAAGAATAACAAACCAAGAGCTTAGGAATATGTATAATGAACTAAGTATGACAGAAAAATGATGAGTAAAAAAAGTTACGTGATGGTGCGTACACACTTAGTGATGAAAGAAAAGCCAAATTGTGTATATCAAGTGTGCAAATAAAAATAAAACTAGTTTTGCACACTTGATATACACAATTTGGCTTTTCTTTAAGTATAACAGGATTTGCGAAAGCATAAAGATTATAAGATGGCTAGGGCACTTACAAAGGATGGCGCCAAATAGAATCTCAAAAATAATCATTAGTAGAAGTATAGGAGAAAAAAAAGGAGGGGAAGACCAACGGAAAAATGGAAAAGAGAAGTAGAATTTGACTTGGAAATGTTAGGGGTAAAAAACTGGAAGAACAAATGTAAAAATAGGCCTTTTAGTCCTGCAGAGCTAAATATATATTGTAGTGATTTACTTTTAACACATACATATGTCAGATGGTTCAATGGGCCACGTGTATCTTATGTTGATGCACATGAAAATTTGTAGAGATGTTAGTGTGCGATCTGGCATACCAGAAAATAGATTTGGCCAGCGGCCCACTGAACAATTCTAAAATTTATGAAGTAGTTTATGTTATATTACAAAGTAACATACAACTAAATTATAACAATATTTATTGAGAAAATAAACATAAAATGGTAGTGGAAAAATAAACAAAGAACAAATAATATAAAAGTAGAAAATTAGAGTAAAAACCTTTTATTCCTTCAATCACTTATGCGTCAAAAAAACACGACCAACAATAATATTTGTCGCATGTGTCACATCTATGAATTGAATTCTTTAAATTTTTATAACCCGTGACACAACATCCTCTCTTTTTGACAGCAATACTATTTTCTTGGGATCTTGATCTGTTGCATTATCTCCTATATCAGGAACCGAACCTATTAATTCTATCACAAGCAGTTCTTTAAGCCTACTTATTGACATTGATTCATTAGCCACGTCTTTATGCAATAGATAAGCATTCACTATTGCCGGGCATCATAATTAAATAAAAGTTCCATGGTCAACTTCCGGTGCTATTTCATACTTTTTCTTAAGGCGGACGAATCAAAACATCTCTCTTATCTCTCCATTCATGAACTACCACACCACCAGTGTCACTTTCGGCTGCAGCAACTTCACCCTTCTTTAATTAAAACTTCTGGAGGATTTAACTTTCTGTTTGCTCTTAAAGTGCTTAAATATGATTTCCACTGATCAGTGTGCATGTTAATGAAACACTACTATAATAATAAATGGGTAACTGAAGGTTACTTCTTGGTGCGTACACACTTATTTTTGAAGAAAGAAAGCCAATTTGTATTTTCAAGTGTGTAAAAGTATTTATTGAGAGATGTATATATATAAATCTCTATCTCTATTTCTATCTACAAACTTTCTACAAACTTTCTTGTGCTAATTGCAACTCTACCTACATAGAAGTCCACTTTTGGACACCACCTAAATTTTAACAATCATAATTTCATTCCTTCTGAAAATGCTAAAATCTTACACAATATCTTTAATTGCAATTTTAAGCTAGACCTTCTAGAAGACTTAGAAATTCTTCGCGAACTGAATAATCCTTCCTCTTCTTGTGTTAATACCTAAATTAACTTAAACATCAATAAATACAAACCTCTGTTCAAGAGCCTGTGAGTGTGTGATACTTAGTCACTTCTCCGCTATTTCCACGTTACCGCTCCCTTAGTCACTCTGTCACCTGTCAACTTCACTCTTCTTTTCCTAATTTACCTTCTTCCTCTCAGCAGTCCAGCTCCCCGTCTTTTTCTTCTTTTCCTATACCCTGCCTTTTCTTAAGTTTACCTTCTCTCTCCACCTAACCTCACTCATTATCTGTAAAACCTGCATGGTCTCAAGTTAGTGTTTTTTAAAAAATTTTCTATTTTCCTCCATTAATGCTGCTTAAGCAGTTGTTGTCTTTTATAAAGACAACCTTCAGGCCTGGGCCTGACATGTTGTCCCATCATGACTAAGTTAGTGTCATGATATTTTCTCTACTAACGTTTTATATTTTTTAATAATTTTTTTAATATTTTTTAAAATTTTGTTCTGCTGTAAAACCAGCATGTACTGTTAATTCCTTTTGCTGTTCAAGTGGGTTAAATTTGTAAGTACTTATTTTTATCAATTCCTTTCTCTCTTTTAACATGTTATAATCTCAATTACAGTTGTCTTGAAGATGGCACTGCGTGCCGAAAGCGCTCGACAAGTTTTATGACTTAGAGATTTATATATATACATCTCTCAATAAATACTTTTACACACTTGAAAATACAAATTGGCTTTCTTTCTTCACTACTATAATAGTTCTCTGAGTAGTTAGTTCTTCCTCCATCTAGTAGTTTATTTACAAAGCCCCTAAAGGAACAAGAGTTTTGTCGATACACAGCTCTTCTTGGGGAATAACAGCAGCCTGAAAGGAGCCTATGTGGGCAGGAAATAATCTGAAGGTATATTAAAATATATTTTGTGTAAAAGTTTAAATAACCAGAAGAATTACATTATATTGGTAGTTGATTTATGCAAGTTTCTTTTATTATTACATAGTCATATTCATTTATTTCTCGGTGTTTCAAAAGATGTGTCATCCGATGCACTGCTTTTCTTACTTTCAGGACAATATTCATCGCCCCCATAAAGAGAATTGTTGTATTCATCGGATAAAACCTTCTGCAATAAATTTTCTAAACGTTTTTGTTGTTTTTCGTAATCTCCCATTTTCTTATGCGATTTACAATTTAGAATAGTACAAATAGGCAAGTGAAAGTGGAACGTAATTGATGCTACAACTTTGGATACTTGGGAAATAAAAAACATATTATATTATATATCCATGTATCAAAAAACTATTTGGTACTCGTTGGTAAAAACATTTTTATGGCCACTCAGACCCATTTTTTTTACTTTCCCGACCCACCTCCTAGAAGGGAAAGTATTGTGAACGAGCTAAAAAAAAATTCGAGATAAAAACAGAAATATCCATTTTCGGGTCTGTCGGTCTCTGTGTGTGTGTGTATTCTTCCACGATAGAGGCCACATGATTAATCCGATTGAGCTGAAATTTGGTATAGAGGTTTGGGTTACCTGTCGGAAGAAAATTCAGCATTAAATATCTGAAGAAGAATTGATCCGATTGAGCTGAAATTTGGTATATGGGTTTGGCCTATCTGTTGGAAGAATCAATTAGTATTTGTACGACATCTGTCAAACGGAAGTACCACTATCAAAAAATGACAGATGCAATATGTCACGGAATTGGACATGCTATACGTCATTTGAAAGCCCTAGAAAAACTCTATTCAGAACAGTTAAAATTATTTCTTCATCTGTCACCTGTCAAAAATAAAAAAATGTCAAAATTTGAAATTTCAGCATTAAATATCTGAAGAAGTTTTTGAAATTTGGTATATGGGTTTGGGCTATCTGTCAGAAGAATCAGTTAGTTTTTGTACGAGATTTGTCAAAAGGAAGTATCACTATCAAAAAATGACAGATGCAATATGTCAGAACAGTCAAAATTATTTCTTCAACTGTCACCTGTCAGAAATTAAAAATGTCAAAAGTTGAAACTTTAACATTAAATATCTGATAAAGTATTCGTGGATACTCGTCGGGAAAGTTTTGGGGCGACACAACCGATTTTTCTTTCATCATAATGGCACTTAATCTGTATAACAAATAATCTCAAAATTAGTAAATTCATTTTTCATTTTTTCATTTGGAAAAGGTGAAATAATAAATTTAAATTATAAAAGAAGACGGAAGAGAATAGAAAAGTGGTCAAAATATTTCTCTAGCATTTATAATTGATTGTGCTTGAATTGTAAAGTTTATTTTTTTTTAATTTTATGGAAACTACCCCATTTTGAGATTATTTTTTAAATGTAAATCACTATTTATAAAATTCAAATATTTAACTGAAGAAACTGAATTATACTGAAACATTTTTATAATTTAGTATTTTATTTTACTAATATTTTACTAATAACCCAGATTTAATTATTCGATTATGCAGCATTCATTAAATGAGTATTTTCTTGTTTGGGGCGTAAAGAAAACTTTTTTTCTTGAAATACTAAGAAGGTTGTAGAAACTTTTAAGTACGTAGTGCCCACTATAGCTAATTAAAATTTTCCTCATTGTTTGTAGGTAGGATATGAAGAATGTGTTGGAAATATTAATGAAGATTTCGACTAAGTCATTGAACCGGACTTGTTTCAATAAACACTCAGAAGCCGTATATTCGTTTAGTAAATAACCAATGAACAATAAAAAGAGTATTGATACAAGGTGAGTGTCAAAGACGTTTTCCAATTATCTAACGAAAATATTTTTAATTTATATATTTTAAAATATACTGGATGCATAAATGTATTTTTCTACAATCAATTTTGACAAAAAAGAAGTAATTTGAACAATTAGAAACAATAATGTATTTTTTTAGATCAAATTAAAAAAAAAAGAAACAATAGTATCTTTTTTTCACATAAGACTTATGTTTTACACATGAATTAAAAAAAATATATGGGCATAAATGCAAGAAAGCATTACCCTAATTTGAAAAAAAAACAAGAACATATTTTTCTACACACTTGAAAAAAGGAAGCTAAAATGCTTTTTCCATGCACCAGTTTAAACAATGAAGAGTAAAAATGCATTTTTCCAAACCCGAATTTTAAAAACATTTTTCAACACACGAATTTAAAAAAAATGAAAGAACGCTTTTATTACACGAATTTAAAAAATAAACAGAATGCATTTTTCCACATACGACACAGAAATAAAATGGAAATAAGAATGCACTTTTTCACAAATGAATTTGAAAAAAGAAGAAGCAAAAATACATTTTTCCACTTTCTAATTTGGAAAAATACCAGGAACGTGTTTTTCATGACCTAATTTGGAAAAAAACCAAGAAAAATAAAAGAAGCAAAAATATATTCCTCCATACAATACTTTAAAAAAAAGGAACAAAAATGCATTTTTAACGACCCGAATTTTAAAAATAGAAGCAGAAATCTGTTTTTTATATTCGAATCAAAAAAAAGGAAGCAGGAGTAAATTTTCCTCATATGAAATTGAAAAAAAAGATAGAAACAAGAAAGCATTTTTATACGTACGAAGTACGCCATTTTTCATACACAACTTAAAAAAAAGGATTGGAAACAAGAATGTATTTTTCCGCATTTGAACTTGAAACAAACAACAAGAAAATATTTAACCACACACGAATTTGAAAAAAAAAACAGAAAGAAGTATGCAAACGAACCCATTTTTCTACACATTTGAAACAATAAAAGACGCATACAATACTTTAAATAAAAAGAAGCAGCAGTACACTTTGTCACATACGAAATTGGAAAAAAACAGAAACGAGAAATCCACTTTTTACCCTGAAATTTGAAAAAAAAAATAACGTATTTCTACATATAATAAATAATTTTTCATACACTTTGCCACATTCGAAATTAAAAAAAAAAACACACAAAAACAAGAAATCACTTTTTACGCTGAAATTTGAAAAAAAAAGCAATAACGCATTTTTACATATATGAATATACATAATTTTTCATACAGAAATTTTTAAACAAGAAAGGAAGCAAGGATGCGTTTTTCCGCACTTGAACTTGAAAAAAGCAAAAAAGTATTTTTCCACATACGAATTTAAAAAAACAGAAACAAGTATTCATTTTTTTTTTACTCTAATTTGTAAGAAAAGGAATGCATTTTTATAAACATTTGAGAAAATCAAAGAAGCGA
This sequence comes from Neocrepidodera transversa, assembly GCA_963243735.1. Lineage (NCBI taxonomy): Eukaryota > Metazoa > Arthropoda > Insecta > Coleoptera > Chrysomelidae > Neocrepidodera > Neocrepidodera transversa. The sequence continues at coordinate 18,214,328 of OY725343.1, forward strand.
AAATGTATTTCTCCATACAATACTTTAAACAAAAAGAAGCAAGAATACCTTTTCCAGACCGGAATTTTAAAAATAGAAGCAGAAATCTGTTTTTTTATATTCAAATGAAGAAAGATGAAGCAGCAGTATTTCCAAATATAAAATTTAAAAAAAAAATAGAAACAGGAATGCATCTTTTACGCTTTTACAGTTGGAAAAAAACAAGAACGCATTTTTACATATACGAATATAAAATTTTTCATACACAAATTTAAAAAATCGGCTGTGTCACCCCAGGACTTTCCCGGCTCGACCGTAGAGAATATGTTATTTATTATTATTATTTTAATTACAAAATACTAAGCATTACATTGATTTATGGAACGCATTAAATATAGCGAGCTGATGGTGAATTAATATTTCAATGTTGGTAATGACATAAGCTGCGCATGCGCACGTTATATATCATACTGCTACAATTAGGATCTCCTAAAATCATGTGTGAAAACTATTGGGAATTCGGGAAAAATTTTCATACAATAGTTGTAGGGAATTTTAAATGTGTATTTTTCTCGCCATCTAGCGGCGAAACTATGAAGAATTCTACAAAAGTTAAACATAAAAGTTAAAGAAAATTTGATGCTTTACAACTTTGCACAAGAAAATTTTGCACTAAATACAAATCAAGAATAACTAGAGAAAACATACATGCACATTTTTTACGCGCCCTCTAGTGGCACAACTATTGGAGATTTTAGAAAAAGTTTGAGACAAAAGTTATAGAGAATTTTATGCTATAAAACTTTGTACTACAAAATTTTGCACTAAAGTATATTGTTTGTCCTCAAAATCAAGAAAAACTAGAGAAAACCTACATGCACATTTTTTACGCGCCCTCAAGTGGCGAAACTATTAGAAATTCTGGAAAATGTTTGAAACAAAAGTTATAGAGAATTTTATTCTCTAAAACTTTGTACTACAACATTAAGCACTAAAACGTATTGTTTGTCCTCAAAATCAAGAAAAACTATAGAAAAGATACATGTACATTTTTTACGCGCCCTCTAGTGGTGCAACTATTGGATATTTTGGAAAAGGCTTAAGGCAAAAATTGTAGGTAATTTTATGCTCTAAAACTTTATACTACAACATTTTGCACTAAAATGTATTGTTTGTCCTTAAAATTTAAATAAAGCAAAAAATTGTTACATGTATATTTAACCAATGTCGGTCTTGAGGACCCTCCACTGTACCAATTTAAACCAAAACTAATGGTCGTATTCTAGGCACACACCGACCCTCCATACCAAATTTCAGCTTGATTGGTCAAACGGTTCGGCAGTTATCGTGGAAGATTACACACAGACACACAGACACACAGACACACAGACACACAGACACACAGACACACAGACACACATACACACAGACACACAGACACACAGACACACAGACACACAGACACACAGACACACAGACACACAGACACACAGACACACAGACACACAGACACACAGACACACAGACACACAGACACACAGACACACAGACACACAGACAGACCATGCGCTGAAAATGGTCTCAATCTTCTTGGGGGACCTCAAAATGGATATTTCCATCGATATCTCGATTTTTTTTTTGCTCGTTCACCTTACTTTCCCTTTGATGGGCCCGGGAAAGTAAAAAAGGAAAGGAAGCAAAAATGCATTTTTCAGCACTAGAACTCGAAAAAAACAACAAAACATTTCTTCTCATACGAACTTCAAAAAAAAAGAAACAAGTATTCATTTTTATACCATAATTTGTAAATAAAAGAAACGCATTTTTCTACACATTTGAAAAAATAAAAGAAGCAAAAATGTATTTATCCAGAATCGAATTTTAAAAATAGAAGCAGATATCTGTTTTTAAATTCGAATTACAAAAAAAAAACAGCAGTACATTTTTCCACATATGAAACTAAAAAAAAAAAACAGAAACAAGAAAGTATTTTTACACTCAAATTTGGAAAAAAATCAAGAACAGATTTTTATACGTACGAAGTACGCAAGTTTTCATACACAAATTTAAAAAATGGAAAGGAAGCAAGAATACATTTTTTGCATTTGAACTTGAAAAAAACAACAAGAAATTATTTTTCCACATACGAATTTGAAAAACAGAAACAAGTATGCATTTTTGTATACTCTAATTTGTAAAAAAACAAGGAACGCATTTTTCTAAACATTTAAAAAAATAAAAGAAGTGAAAATGTATTTCTCCATACATTACTTTAAACAAAAAGACGCAAAAATTCATTTTTCTAGACCCGAATTTTAAAAATAAAAGCAGAAATCTGTTTTTTAAATTCGAATTGCAATAAAAACAGCAGTACGTTTTTCCACATATGAAACTGAAAAAAAAAACAGAAACAAGAAAGCATTTTTTAAGCTTAAATTTGGGAAAAAAGCAAAAATGCATTTTTACATATACGAATATAAAAATCTACGCAATTTTTTATACACAAATTAAAAAAATGGAAAGGACGCAAAAATGCGTTTTTCCGCACGTAAAAAAACTGCAAGAAAATATTTTTCCACATACGAATTTGAAAAAACATAAAAAAGTATGTATTTTTTTATACTTAATACAAAAAGAAGAAAAAATGCATTTTTTCAGACCCGAATTTTAAAAATATAAGTAGAAATCTGTTTTTTATATTCGAATTAAGAAGTAGCAGTAAATTTTCCTTGTACGAAATTGAAAAAAAAAAATAGAAACAAGAAAGCATTTTTTACACTCAAATTTGGAAAAAATCAAGAACGCAATTTTCTAAATATTTGAAAAAATAAAAGAAGGGAAAATACATTTCTCCATACAATACTTTAAACAAAAAGGAGCAAAATGGATTTTTCCATACCCGAATTTTAAAAATGAGGAATCTGTTTCTTATATTCTCCAATTAAGACAAAGGAAGTAGCAGAAAATTTTCCTCATACGAAATTGATGAGAAAAAACAAATTAGAGAAATCATTTTTTACACTCAAATTTGGAAAAAGTCAATAACGCATTTTTACACATACCGAGTACACAATTTTTCATACACAAAGTTAATAAAAGGAAAGGAAACAAGAATGAATTTTTTCACATTTGAACTTGAAAAAAAAAGCAAGGAAATATTTTTCCACATATGAATATGAAAAAACATAAAAGGGGATGCATTTTTTATTATCTAATTTTTAAAAAAGTAGGAACACATTTTTCTAAATATTTAAAAAGTAAAAGAAGCAAAAATATATTTCTCCATACAATACTTTAAAAAAAAGAAGCCAAATGCATTTTTTTCAATAAATGCAGGAATCTGTTTTTTAAATTCGAATTACAAAAATTTACAAGAATTTAAAAAAAAATTAAAACAAGAATTCTTTTTTTCACAAACAAATTGAAACATACAAGCAAATATGCATTTTTTCACATTTTCGAAAAAGAAGTTAGAACATGATTTTCACTACACGATTTTAAACAAGGAAAACAAACAAAAAGCAACAATACATTTTTCCATACACAAGTATAAAAAAGCAGACACTTTTTCACACACGTAATTGAAAAAAAAGCAAAACACGTTTTTCCATATTCGAATTTAAAAAAATCAAGCAAACATTTTTCTTCAAACCAATTAAAAAAAAGTACACTTGGAAAAACAAAAGCAAAATTCATTTTTCCATGCACAAATTTTAACAAAGATAAGCAAAAAGCGCACTTTTCCATAACCGAATTTTAAAAAGAGACATATGAATGGAGAATGGAGAAAAATGTGTTCGTTTTCTGGGTAAATATTTTAAGTAGAGAAAACTATACAATTTTTTACCAATATTGTAAAAATATAAATCCTACAAATTGAGGTATTGAAAAAAATTTATTCTACAATATTTTTAATATAAATAAATCAAAATATCTAATTATAATATAACTAATTAAAAATCTCTCATACTCTTATTATATTATTTAAAATTTTGTTTTTGATTATTTTGATCTAAAAAGATTTATAACAAAACTTTATATAGGAATTATGGTTGCACAATTATACAAAATACTTCAGACATATAATAAAGAAAGGTAATTTATATCAATTAAAGAAAATATTTTAGAGCTTAAATTTATTTACTGGAAGATTTAAAATAGTATTAACCACAAGCAGACCAAATTAATTGCACAAAGTCGTTACAGATTAGCGACTCAACACAGACAAAGTGTGCTCATTAAGTTATAATTAGTCGCTTTGGGAAAAATACCGTTCAAGAACAATTATCAATTAGGAGAAAAAAGACGGTTGGTACTTAAATAGAAAGTATGAAATATAAGTAAACGATTTCTAAAAATAGAAGACATAATTATTGTATTGTCAAAATATAATGTAGCCAGACTATTGTGATTTTTGCTTGTATTTTGCACAATCGTCTTTTATTCTGTAATAGATTAACAAAACTTTTCAGTGAGCTACGAATTTACTAAAAATAATTAGTCATTTGATTAATATGAAATTAAATTCAAAGAAACACTCAATTATAAAATCTTGATGTCTTAATCTATATATTAATACGCAAAGAGAAAAGTTCGGAACTCTATTTTAAGGGAGGAGTGTGAGATTTTGTATAGTTAAAGTTTATATACAGGAGCATCGCAGAAAGCTAAAATTAATATATATTATGTCTATTTCTTTTAAAAAAAGTTTTTACTGTTGTTTATTGTAAACTTCTCTGGACGTGTTGGGCGATTTTGGATATCTAAAAAGTTAGAGAAAATGGTGAAAACAGAACAAATAGGAAAGTAAAAAAAATTGGAAAAATTGAAAAATGGAAAACAATATAAAAAATAGGAAAGTACGAAAAAACAGAAAAAATAGGAAAAATGGGGACATGAAAAAAATGGGTAGAAATAGAGAAAAATTAGAAAAATGAAAAACGAAAAAAAGGAAGTAAGAAAAATAGGAAAAAAACGGAAAAAAATGATAAAAAACATGAAAATACAGGGAAAAATTTGGAAAAATATGGAAAATAGAAAAAAATACGAAAATAGAAAAATATAGACAAAAATAGGAAAAATGGGAAAAAATAGAAAAAACAAAAAAAGTTAATAAATAGAAAAAAAATAGAGTAAAAAATAGGTAAATAGGAAAAAAAAGAAAAAATAGGGTAAATACGGAAAAACAGTAAGTTATCGGTAAAAATAGTGAAATATAGTTAATAATAACAAATATATGAAAAAATAGAAAACATGGAAAAAAGGGAAAAATACAAAATAGAGAGAAACAGAAAAAATGGGAAGACTCAGAAAAAATATGAAAAATGGAAAAAATAGTGAAATATAATCAATAATAAGAAATATATAAAAAAATAGAAAAAATGGAAAAAAGGGAAAAATACAAAAATAGAGAGAAACAGAAAAAACGGGAAGAAACAGAAAAAAATATGAAAAATAGAAAAAAAAATAGAAAAAAGAAGGAAAAAATACAAAAAATAGTGAAATATAGTCAATAATAAGAAATATATGAAAAAATACAAAAAAATGGAAAAAAGGAAAAATACAAAAATAGAGAGAAACAGAATAAATAAGAAAAATATAAAAAAATATGAAAAATAGAAAAAAAATGAAAAAATGGAAAAAATTAGAAAAAATAAATATTGAAAAATAGAAAAAACAGAAGTAAATAGAAAAAAAAAATAGAAAACGGTAAAAATCGGAAAAAAGTCGCTGAAAAAAGAAGTCGCTAACAAACGCAAGAATTCTAAAATTATCACAAAAAAAAATTAAAAAAGAAAAATCCTAAGAAAGCGCAAAAAATCACAAAAAAACGAAACAAAATCCCAAAAAATCGCAAATAATCTCAAATAAAAAACGAAAGAAATTGAATAAAACAGCAAAAAAAAATCGAAGAAAAAAATTACAAAAAATTGCAAATGCAAATAATCGGAAAAAATTGAAAATTGAAATTATAAATTCCAAAGTATTGAAATAAACCGACAAAAATTAAAAGAATAAGAAAAAATCAGAAAACAAAAGAAATACAAAAAAACAGATAGAGAAAAAAATCAGAAAAAATTAGAAAGAGATTGAAAAAAACAAAAAAATTTAAAAAATTAAAAAAAAAACAAGAAAAAGCCAAAAAAAAACAATGGTGAAATTTAAAAAATCAGAAAATATTGGAAAAAAATGAAAAACAATAATAAAAAATACGAAAAAACAAAAAAAATCAAAAAAATTGTAAAAAACTTAAAAACCGCGAAAACTGGTAAAAATCATAAAAAAAAATTGCTAAAAAACTGAAGAAATCAAAAAATTTCGCAAAAAAAAAGAAAAAAATTGCAAAAATTCGTTAAAAATCAAAAAGAATTCAAATTAATAGATTTGACAGAAATCGCAAATAATTACAAAACAAAAACTGTGAAAAAAGCGTTAAAATCGGAAAAAATTAAAATAAAATCCCAAAAAACGGCAGAAAATGCAAAATTTTTTCGAATAATCAAAAAAAATCAGAAAACAAAAGAAATAGAAAAAAAAACAGAATAAAAAAAAATGAGGAAAAATTAGAAAAAAATTGAAAAAATCAGAATAAAACAAAAAAAAAATGAAAAAGTAAAAAAAACAAGAAAAAACGAAAAAAAAACATTGGTGAAAGTTAAAAAATCAGAAAATATTGGAAAAAAAATGAAAAACAATAATGAAAAATACGAAAAAACGAAAAAATAAAAAAATTGTAAAAAACCGCGTTAACTAGTAAAAATTTTAAAAATAAAAAAAATCGCCAAAAAACGTAAGAAATCAAAAAAATTCGCAATAAAAAAAGAAAAAAATTGCAAAAATTCGTTAAAAATAGAAAAGAATTATTGCAATTTTTTTTCAAATAATCGAAAAAAATCCAACAATAAACGCAAATAATAGAAATTTTTTTTAAAAAACAACCAAAAAATCGAAAACAATTGTAACAATCTACAAAAATAAAAAAAAATAAAAACTCCAGAGAATTGAAATAAATCGAAAAAAATCAGAGGAATAAGAAAACAGCAGAATCAGAAAAAAATATTACAAAAATGAGGAAAAATTAGAGGCAATAGAAAAAAATCAAAAACAATAAAACAAAAAGTAGAAAAAATAGACAAGACAAGGAAAAACAGGGAAAAACAGAAAAAATATTCAAAAATAGTGAAAAAACCAGGAAAAGGAGGAAAAACAGAGAAAAATATTAAAATAAGGGCAAAAATATCAAATTGGAGAAAATCATAAAAAAACAGTACAAAATAGGAAAGAAACAGGAAAAAATGGCAAAAAAAAGGAAAAACATGACAAAATAGATACATAAACTTAAAGATTTAATGAATTACGATCGAATTTTGACCATTGGGTGACAACTAGTTATCATAAATAAAAGAATTCGATAGCAGCAGCTGAAGTATTGTGACAATATAGTTGAGGATGCTCCTTCAAAGACGAAACGTTGATTGAAAAAAATTCTATACACTTTGCTAAGCGGCATTTAATAAAAATTAAGGTGTTAATGAAATAGAACGAAAATAATAAATTTTGGTTTAGGAATTTTAAAAAAGTGGCATGAATCATTGTTTAAGACTAGGATAAAAAAAGATACAAAACATTTTTCCACATACAAATTTAAATAACAGAAGTAAGAATGCATTTTTCTGCACATGAATTTGAGAAAAGGACGGAAACAAGAATACATTTTTTCACACATGTATTTGAAAAAATAAATATGCATTTTTCTCCACATGAATTTGGAAAGCTGGAAAAGTCAAGAATACATTTTTTCACAAACGAATTTAAATAAATTGAAGGAAATATGTATAAAAAAAGCGTAAACAGTTTTTAGACTAAAATTAACAATAATATTAATTTTTATTTTCCATAAGACAAAATTACATTTATATATAATTCACCAATACATATAAATAAATATAAAGTAACTTAATATAAAAAAATAAAGGACGTCATCAGAATATGTAAATATAAAGTTAACGCTAATACATAGGGAATACACTAAAGTCTAAATATATTATAAATCTAAAAATTCACCTATGGAATAAAAGCAATTTTCCAGAAGAAACACATTTAATTTTTTCTTAAAATTACAAATATTTGCATAATATTTTTAGCTCATTCTTAAGTTTATTGAACAGTTTTGGTCCCATAAAATTTTTGTTAAAAAAGTACAGTTTTTCACATACGAATATATCACTTTTTACACGAATTTGAAAAAAGAAATAAGGATGCATTTTTTCACAATTGAATTTATAAAATAGCAAGATAGTACTTTTCCGCCCACGAATTTGAAATAAAAGAAACAAGAATGCAAATCTTCATAAAAAGAAGAATGCATCTATATAAAAATTAAAAATTAAAGAATTATGAAAGTAGTAAGACCCCATAAATAGTCACAAATTCCGAATCACACCTTCCTGAGCAATTTGCAATTAAATAATTATGAATACGTAAACGTCATATATGCAATATAAACTCAATAGAACCTCCTTGAAAGTATATGTAAATGAAATGTAGTAGGACTATGTAGATATATGGAGAAATATTCAGAAATAATTTCCATTATTTTTATTAACTATTGCTGAATAATTTATACATAAATATTAGTTTATAAAAAAAACAGCAATCTTACAGAAACGATGAATTCAGTGCAGTTGGGATCAAAAGAAATTTAGATATAATTACTTTTAACGTTTTTAATGGTTAAAAAATTTTATTACAGTAAAAAGCTATTTTTATTATTGAAATAAAATATATAAGATATTAGCATTATTTAATAAAATTTGAGGATATCATTTTCTTGGAACTGTTCGAAACCACAACCCTGGAATTATTTAACCCAGTTTCCTAGTCTTTGACCGTATGTTTCCATTTCTGGTAGCTTCTTCAGGAGCTGAGACGAATTGAGACTTGTCTGAGGATGAGTCTAGCGACAGCAACCAATTTGTCTTCTATCTTATTTATCCTGTATATTCCTCTTCTTTTTTTATTTTCTTTTGCTTTTAATCCTAGATAAAAGTCTTCACTCCTAATTTCCTTTAATATCAAATAACCATTTCTTACGTTCTTGTATTTATTGCTTCGTTTCTATATTCCAATTTCGCCCAGTATTAACCCTTTTTTACTTAAAATTTTATCTTTATTGACTTAATTTTTTTTATTTTTACCTTTTTATTTTTTTATTCTTTGAATTTATAAAATTAAATTCATCCTCAAATTTTTGGTATATAATTTTTAGTTTAATTTTCATAATAATTACTTACATTTTCTTACTTTACTCTATTTATGATTTTATTCCCATGCCTATGTCCATTATTAATTTCTTTTATATTTCTTTTAATTTCTGATATTATTTATATATTATTTTTTTAAATCCTTTCCTTAAGAAACTTAATTATTAACTAAATTCAATTTTTTACTAAACTTCCTATAACTAATTTGAATTTAAATTTATTTGTGACTTCCTATAGTCCTCATATTCATTTTAGTTGCTCTAATTATCTTCAGTTAATCAATCAATTTATTTCTTTTCTAATTTTAAATTTTATTTTACGTCTTTTATATCTTTTCTGAATTCCCACTCTATTTCTTTTATTCAATTTTTATCTTCTTCTTCTTCTTCATTTTTTTTATTACTTTGTTTATTATCTTGTTTTCCGTTTATTATTTCTATATCTCTTAACTTTTTCAATTCTCTACATTTTTTTTATTTTCTATTATCTTTTCTCCTGATTCTTTGATATTTTTCTCTATTACTTCATCGATTCCTGTAATAGTATCCATCCATTTATTTTCTAAAATTCCCATTCTTTCTGTAGCATCCTGTATTTCATATTTCACTTTCTCCACTTTTTCTTTTGTTTCTTCTTTGAATCCTTTTTCTTTTTCTTTTAAAATTCCAATTTTAACATCTTGTAACTTTTTTACTTCTATAATTCTCTCAATCATTTCAATGCTAAGTTCCTTTTTTGTCTCTTCAATTTTTTCATCAGTGTATGCTCTCAACTCTTCAATTTTCTGTATCATTTCAATTTTATTGTCTTTAATTTTTTATATTAATATCCTTTTTTATATCTTTTCCCATTTATTCAATTTTCTTAGTATTTTTATCCATTTTATCACTCATATCTTGCATTTCTTTTTGGCATTCTTCTTTGTCTTCCTTTATATTATCTTGCACTGTTTTATCAAATTTCTTACCATTTTCATCCAATTCTTTATCCATTTGCTTGTTATTTTCATCCATTTTCTGAATAATCATTTGCATCATGATTTCTAGTTTATCTTGTTTTTGTTCTTCCCGCCTTAATTGTTCACTTCTTTCTTAAATTTTTTCTACATTTTGTTCCTGCATTTCTTCAATATCACCTTGTCCTATTACCAACTTTCCTAATTTTCTTACCTTCTTATCATCTCTTAGATCCATTTTATTTTATTTTATTTTTCAACACTAACACCTATTATATATTTCACTACCACTTATATATTTTTTTTATTCCTCACTGTATATTATGGTTTTGTCACAAATGTCACTTTTATGTAATTATTTATTGTCAGACTATTTAGTAATGTCATTTTATTTTTGTATTAATTTAATAATCTCAAAATTAGTAAATTCAAATAATGTGTTATATTTTTTACTTTTCAGTTCAAAATATCAATAATTGTGGAAAACAAAAAAGAATCTTAAATTTTTTTTTATTCTTTCGGACCTTGCACCACGTTGTTGCAATCAAAACCAAGCTCAACGTTAATCAACAATTTATATTAATTTTGGAATGCCCCACGTTGGTCATCGACATTTGTATTGAATTTATATCCCAATTTGGAGTGGGTTCTATAAAAAAAATAATAAACCTCACAAAAATGATCAAAATACAAAATATATTATATTATGTTTATCCTTTATATTCCTTTTCTTTTTTTTGTTTTCTTTTGCTTTTAATCCTGGATAAAAGTCTTCACTCTTAATTTTCTTTAATATCAAATAACCATTTCTTACGTTCTTCTATTTATTGCTTCTTTTATATATCCCAATTTCGCCCAGTATATTAACCCTTTTTTACTTTAAATTCCTTCTTCATTGACTTAATTTATTTTTTATTTTTACCTTTTAATTTTTTTATTATTTGAATTTATAAAATGAAATTCGTTCTCTAATTGTTGGTATATAATTTTATAATTTTCAGTTTTATTTTTTTTATAGCATTCAAAATATTAATGAGAATATATCAATTTTTATCTGATGTCTGTTTATTATTTTTTAAATCTGTTTTTTTCCAAATAAAAATTTTCTTACTAGATTCATTAAAAAAAAATTAATCTTGCCCTTAATATTATTACTTAATTTTTTTTTTCATAATAATGAAATAATGATTAAGATAAGACTCTTTATATTCCACAATTGTTGATTTATAATAAATTATATACCAATTCTCATTAATAAATTCTTTAAAAATACAATTTTTAATCCAATTGTTAAATGTGACAATATTTATATTAAGTAGTTATGTATGTACCAAAGGTATAAATAGATGTTTATGCTCTGAGGGCACCGATCTTACAAATCCGAGAGCCTCTATTTATACCTGCGGTGCATTCATAATATAAATATTTTCAAAATCTGAAAATTTAATTTGATTTCAATAACATAATGATTTATTATTTTTTACACAATAATTTTATTTAATAATTTGTAATTTTATTAATAAATATTATACAGATCTTTGTAAAAATTTGTATTTTGATAACTGATTTCTATTCATTTTTCTATCACAAAATGGTTATGTGTTTTTGGTGAAAAACTCAATTTAACGCAATTTTGTACTTCTTTAAGTTCTAAATTTTACTAAACATATAAAACATGTCCTGGTTTACATTTACACAACATATAATTAAAAAAAGTACATAACTATATAGTCAAAAGTCCTTCACATCAAAACTTCTGTTAGTTCTGTTAGTGCTCTTCCTGCTATGGATAGCTTTACGGATCGTCCATTTTTAATATTCAGCAGTAATCCGCTATCATGTTAACATTCCATCTCCTTTGGTACCTTTTTTCTATTTTCTTAATGTCTTGATAAAACCTTTCGCAATTCTCTTCACTGATATCACCAAGATTTGCCGGGAAAAAGTCAAGGTATAAGTAGTGAGTAGAGAAAATTAACTTTTATGCTCAAAGTACAAGCATGTCAGTTTGGATCCATTTTGTTTTCCCAAAAAATTGTTTCAACTAGTTTAAAAGATACCCATGATGCTTTTTCATTAGATTCTATTTTTTTTTCAAAGTTGTCATGCCTGATTAGTTTTTTGATGTAAAGTCCGTCAAACAATCACTCCTGTTACCTTTACATCGAATAGCAAAGGAAACTGCTCACAAAGTTATCTAAAACATTCTCTTTCTTTTGGCAACATTTTAAAATTCAATTTGCAAGGTTTTACCCAATAGCCATTCTTTTTTTATTAAATGTTGCTTCGTGTCACGACTCCATTCGCAGTTAAAACTTTGTATAGTCACTTTGTTGATTAATCAATATTGAAACACTTTTAAATCGCCACAAATCGTTCATTTATGATCTTGTAACGCACTTCGGTCGCTACGGGTCACTTTGGCGCTTTAGTCTAGGTTTCGGATTGCCTCTGGCGCCACCTTCCGATTAAAGTGTGAAGGCCACTGCACGGGCAGCGTCAGTGGAGAAAAAAATACTCCAGGTGTCGTATGGTATTGACAAAAGTCCTTGGAGGTCAGAAGGGAGGTCTTTACTTGCCCTACTGGGTTGAATAAAATTTAATAAATAAAACTTTTATTTTTACCAAAAATCCGGATGAAAGGTGTGTAACGTTCGATACAGACACGACTGGCTTGTCTGGCGTGGTGTGGTCGGACTGACGGCTCCAGATTTCGCTTGACCTGTCTCTAAAGGTCGCTGATAAAAACACAATAGTGAACTAGTTGACAGAAAAAAAATAATTTGAATTACTGGAAACCGAACTTAGAATCACACTGTATAAAGAGATTTTATGAGCTCTTTATTTTCATTTTTGTTATGATGTTAAGGATTATCCCTGAAAAATGAAAACTTCTAGAATGAAGCTCTAACCTATATATACCATATTTCAAAAATCAGGAAATGGTCATATTTTCTTTTAAAAATTTGAATATGGTTGCCTGTAGCGAAAACAAATTAACATGAAAATGTAAAAAAGAACATGTAATTACTAAATCCCGAATTTGGACAATTTATTTTCAGTAGTTTTCGAATTTCAGGACCATTTTCAGACTTTTGAAAGACGCAGGACCATTTCCAGATTTTTGAAATATGTAGGACAGTTCCCAGACTTTTGAAACACGCAGGACCGTTTCCAGACTTCCGAAACATACTGTATATATTGTCTAGTTTTGATTTATACAATTTACTGGTAATAGATTAGAAAAAAGAGTAAATAGTAATAATAATAATCTATCTATATTTTACCCTCTTACGAATGAATTTCAGAAGTCAAAGGATTGTGCGCTGAAGGGATGGTTATTATTATTATTTCCCATGATAGTATCCAAATATTTCTGATTTGATTATTATTGCTTCGTTTTTCCCTACATCTTCCGAATTTAATTAAAAATTGAACACTCCCCAGACTTACAGGAAGTTATGTTTAGGTAGGTATGTACGTACTGGTACGCAGTAGGTAATTATATGACAATGACGTAAAATCTCATTGAAGGTAAACTTCTTGTATTTTAATTAGTGAGAAATATTTTTATTAATTATTGTTTATTATTTTATGATCGGCGTTTCTTAACGAGATAATAGTGTGTAGTTAGTAGTGGTCAGTTGCGTTTCCCTTTATATAAATCGTATATAGTATAGTATACAGGGTGTTATTGAAATATATGTGAATAATAAAAATAAGTTAATAACAGAGAAATTTTATAAAAAAGCTAATATTTCGTAGATTTAAATAAATTTCCGAAAACTTGACAATGTTGAAAAATCCGTAAATTTAGAAACATTTTCTTCAAAATGATCCATTACGAAAATATTTTCAGATTCAGGAAAAATTTCGAAAATTTGACAACGTCTCAAAAATGACACATTATCGATAAACTCTTTAACATATTTAAAATTTTACATTAGACACTTAAAGCTAATTGTGTATTTTTATACGTAGCCGTATAGATATACCTATCGAATCGAAATACGTTAACAGGGAAATAAGCCTTTGAAGCCACTCATCAACCCAAACGTATACGGAACCTTCAAATGTCAAATATCACCTTTCAAATATCTTGATAATTATGGTTTTATAACAAAATTTTCGTGTTATTGTTGTGTTCAAATTTGGATATTTAATTATTATACTTGTAAATATCATTTTGGGCTTTCTCAGAAAACCTCTGAACCAATAAATTGACTCTTTCCTTTAGGCTTCTCTCTGAGGAATCCTTTCCACAAAGATCAATCACATTTTGTCTAATTTATGGCCATTGACTAGGATCTTCAAAGGGATTCTGCCCGACCACTTCCCTTAGACATACAAATCGTCTTCAGGAGAATAGAAGAGACGTTTTCTTTTAACAATTATACCTCCTGCCGACATTATAAATAAATATATGATTCAGTCTAATATTTAGAAAAAAATTTAGGAACACTTTTCTTCACTTACATACTTCAGATTTTTGACAAATCTGTCTCCGGATACGTATACCGAAAGGGGCCATATTGATACGTATCTGTCACCGTATCGAGTTTGCGCACGCGCAGATAAATACGGTTAAGGATACGATTGGAATTTCGACTTGGCTTTAAGTGTCCAGTGTCGCATAAGGCTCAGGTTTACCGTCGTAAAAATTACTTTAGAGAAAATTTCGAAGCTTGACCAAAATAAATTTTAAAAAATATTAAATATTTCGTACAATTAAATGAATTTCTGAAATCTTGATAATTTATAAACATTTTGGAAGACTTGGCAATGCCTCAAAAATGGTCCATTATGGAAATATTGTCAGATTTAGGAATAATTTCGAAAATTTGACAACGCCGAATTATCCACAGCGTCAGGAAAATATTTACTCTGATTCTGAAAAAAATTCTAAAATCCCTCAAAGATAATTAGAAAAATTCTATAAAATAGCAAATATTCCATAGATGTGCCTAGAAACAAACTTGTTATGTCGTTTTATTTTATCATAAAAAGAGCAGAAGCTCATGGTAATGTATATGGAAAGGCTATAATCTAACGTATTTTGTCTGTCTCAGACTTGGTGAGCTTTTACTGTCAGTATCATAGATTATGCATAAGAGCACTGTACAATCGTTCTATAACTCAAGAGAAGAGAAAAAGCGGTCCATTCGCCAATGACGTTGAAGCAGCAATTGAAGATGTCTATACTAATCTTGAGAATAGTGATGGAGAGTGCCAATTTTCACTCATTGACTTGATGAACCAAATTAGGGAGGATTATTGTCCTGACAAAAAGATAGTCAAAGCTCATCTACTCAAAAAAATATGGAAGGGATATAATAATAACTAGTGAACTTCAAAAATAACGGGTATAAAATGTTAAATGGTGTTTGGCACCAGCAGGTGTTAAAAATTAAAAAAAAAAAGGAAAGACTCCAGATTATTAAGACGGCTGCTATAATTATTGTTGAGGATATCCGAAGACATGTTTATGAGTCAGAACAGTACCCCCACCTGATAAGATTTAGGAAGGAAATGACGAACTCATTTTTGAAATCCTCCGTACATTTATGGATACAGTTGTACTGAACAAAAAATGTGAGAAAAATAAGACCGCAGCGCTGGCTTATAGTCTTGTAGCAGCAGTGAGGTCTATCTAAGTCATACATCTCACTAGTCCTCATAGGGTTGGCAGGGTTTCTCTAGAAGGAGTATGACTCAAGGAAATTAGTAAATGTGGTTTTCTCATTGGGGTTTAGCTTATCTTATACAGAAGCTGTTTATATAATTTCGGACTTCATAAAATAACTTGAATATTATGTAGTTTTTGAAAAAAATGACCTACGAACAGTGTTGCTAGATAGGAAAAATTTTCAGTACCACAAAATAGATGAAAATGTACTAAATTTTGCCTCAGTGTACCACTTTTAAATGTTCTGTTGTGACTTCACAGGGGGACTGATAAATACTGCGCGAGGGCTTTGTGGTCACTTTACTCTTGACTGAAAGACGCAGCGTTACTTATTTTTAGTTAACAAGAATTGTTTTATTTTATTATTTTCTTTGAATATGGTCTATGTTACCCTTGACTGCGATCATCAGCCCTTGGCTGACTCATCAGTCATAGAACAACCACGAACCCCCGGAGCATACCACTAAGTCGCAACCTCCCCATAAGAAGACAATTCCATTCCATATGATACATGAAAAAATATATTAGTCCAATATAAATTTGCTATATGCCGATGAAGCTGCCCGAGGCCTAGAAGAATAATTGCTTACTTAGTGTGCACCGATTAGAAGCAAAAGTCAAATAATTTAAGAGAGACAGAGAACTTTCAGTTCATTAAGTTTCAAGATCAACCGCTAGAGGCTCTTATTAAAACATGTATTCTTTCTAATTGCGATGTTTCCAATTTTCTTGAGTCTTCTAAAACTCGGGAGAATAGAGAATAAACTTTTCGTAAGCAAAAATTGTTTGAGAATTTTTCAAGGATTTTCGGAGAAATTCACATGGATTTTTCAAGTTTTAAGGATTTTTAGGAATTTACAAGAATTTTTCAAGTACCAACATATTTTAAGGTTTCATGAAGAATTTTTAATTACTTTTCAAGGATTTTTGGATGAATTTTCATGGACGTTTACTAAGTTTCAAGGCTTTTTAGAATTTTTTACAAATTTTCAAGAATTTTAAATGAGTTTTTAAAGAATTTTTCAAGGATTTTTCAAGAATTTTTCAAGAATTGTTTGAGCATTCTTCAAGGATTTTTAGAGAGGTTTTCATGGATTTTTCAAGTTTTAAGCATTTTTCGGAATTTTCAAGAATTTGTCAAGTACTTTACCAACAAGTTTCATCATGAATTTTTAGGGACTTTTTAAGGATTTTTGGATGAATTTTCATGGATTTTTCAACTAAGTTTCAAGGATTTTTGGGAATTTTCAAGAATTTTCAAGTATTTTACGAACATTTTTTATAAGTTTTGTAAGGTTTTATGAAGAATTCTTAATGACTTTTCAAGGATTTTTGGATGAATTATCATGATCCGTTTCAACGAAGTTTCAAGGATTTTTATTATCAAGAATTTTCTCAAGGACTTTTGAAGGATTTTAAATATTTTTTAAAATTTTTTTTAAAAAAATTAAAGGACTTTTCAACGAAGTTTCAAGGATTTCGAGAAACTTTCAAGGACTTTTAAAGGATTTGTAATGATTTTTAAGAATTTTTACAAATAAGTTTCAAAGATTTTAGGAATCTTCTTGAAATTTTCAAGGACTTTCAAGGATTCTTAAGGATTCTATAACAATTTTTTAAGGTTGTTTCAAATATTTTTTAGGATTTTTGAATGATGATTATTATTCAAGAACTTTTCAAGCGTTTTTAAAGATTTTATAAGAATTTTTTAAGAATAGTCAAGTATTTTTTAGGTTTTTTATGGAATTTAAGTTACTAAAACAAAACACAAAATACATCTAAGGAAAATAAAAAACGATGTTACGCGCCTGCTCATTGTTTGCCCACAACGAACAATCACATCAATGTCGACTGTTCGTTTTACTGTAGTCTGTGATTTACTTCGTGGACACTTCATAGTGGATACCATGGAGAATTTAACACGAGAGTGGCACTTCTATTACACATTTTTGGAAGCATGCTTCTTTCATTTTTCATACTCATCTGCGATGGTCATTTTGATTTCTTGTTTAAACAAGTCGATAAAAAAGTTGATATTTTTCATTGTACCCTGAAACTAATTTGGGTACCACATTTACCAAAGGAGTACCACTGTACTTTTTAACGATCAACAGTACCACATGTGGTACTATAGTACCACTTTGGCAACACTGCCTACGAATACGATCTAATTATTGTACGTGAAGAGAAACGAGAGGAATTCGCTAATTGAGAATCTTTAATAAGAAATTAGAGTTTTGTGTGGCAAAAGTGGGTTTGTCCAAGAAAAAAATCTGAAGAGTGAAATATATAGAAAATTTTGTTTGATTTAATTTAAAATAGGAAGATTATTTACGAAAAGTTTATAGTTTTCGAGTTATAAAGCAAAAAACCGTCAAACATGGATTTTTTTAGTTTTTTTGCATTTTTTCCAGTGTTCTGTCACGAAATTTGGTTAGCAAATCTCAGATTCGGTTTCAGAACCCCAAATCAAAAATCTTAAATGGAAGAAATCAAAACTACCCGACAACTTTTCCGCATGGAGCCTTTTTGAGCACAAATTGACTTTATTGCAAATATTTCGAAGAGTTAAAGTTTTAGAATACTTAACAATGTTGCATAATCGATAAATTTAGGTACGTTTTCTACAACTTTGCAAAGTTACAAAAATCAACAGATTTTTTTTTTAAATTAGAAAAAAATTTCCACTCTTTCCAATGGTATTTTTATTTTTGTGGCAGCGCTACAATTTCTTGGATTTTTATTGCCCGAGAAGTTATGAAAACTTGATGCATCTTAAAACAAAAAATTTAAGGAAATATCTATGTAAAAATAAACCAAGAAATTCTTCAAATTACCTACATTTTTCTAGCTTAAAGCGAATTATCGAAAACTTGACAATGTCGCAAAAAATGACATTTTATGGAAATATTGTTACCCATCAAAAGTTCTCAGATTTAGGGAAATTTTCTAAAACTTGACAGATCCTCAAAAGAGCAGCAAAATAGCAGATTTAACAAAATTATCAAAAACTTGGTAACGTCTTAAAAATATGGAAATATTGGTAGACCGGAAAATCCTAAAATTTAGATTAAATTTCGATAACTTTACAACATTGAAAAACAGGGAAAAATTGTTCGAATTTGGGAAAACTTAACAAAGCCTCAAAAATAACGAGAAAAATTCTATAAATTATAAAATATTTATTAAAGTTAGAACTATTATAAAAGGAATATTTCAGAAAATGGCTCATCACGAGGATGTATTGAAAAATTCTTAGCCTACTATAGAAGCAAAAAAATCTTAATTTAATACATTTTCAAAAAATAAGTTTTATCTTGCTCTGCAAACCAGCCCTCCACAGCTCTTCGTTGGAAGAAAATTTACGATCTTTTAAACTTTTTTCAGTTGAGGAAAGAGATAATATTTGGACGGAGCCAGATCTGGTGAATAAGGTGGTGTTTCAGTAATTCGAACTCCAAATCACGAATTATTTGCATGGCAATATGCGATTTGTATGCAAAGGTATTGTCCTGCAAAAAAAACAACTTTGAACAACTTTTCGCCTCTTTACTTTTTATTTTTCATCGTAGAGTGGTCAGTAACGTCGAATAGTAATCTCCAGTTATAGGAAAAAATTACACATCGCGAGATACAAATATTCTAAACCAGTTTCGAACACTTCTATTTTTCTTATTAGTTTTTGAATATTGATAATTAGATACTGGAAGGTTCTGGATAGAAAAGGATCCGTTTTTCAAACGCTTTCTCTATGTGTCGTTTGATGGAAACAAACATATACTTTTAGTTATGTTTTCTATTTTCAAGATATTTTTCCATTTCTTAACTGCCTTGGGATCCAAAGGAGATTTATGTAGAGAAACAACATAATGGCCGTATGTAGAGTAAGTGCAACAGACCACATTTTTTGTGATCCATATCACTTCTTCCAATTCGTTGCATTTTCAGATGGTATGTTTTATTAATAACAATTCCTAACAAAATAATGTCCAACTATATCACTTTCAATGCTTAAATAGTTTAAAATAACATAAAAAGTTCACTTTTCACTTTTCAACCATATAAACGCAATTGGTTTATTATTCACACCTCGAGTCGTCCAAATGGTCAAAGATAGATGTCGCTCACTCCGTGATTTTGTCGCACTGTTTTATCCTTTTCCAGATAATCAGTCATGATTACAAGTCAATCCAAAAAAACTCTAGCAAGAACTTTTCCAGCAGGTCTCTGAACACGAAACTTCTTAGACCTTGGAGAACCAGGTTGCTGCTTTGTTTCTGGGTTGTAAAAATTTACCAAAGTTTCGTCCATAGTAGTATAGCAACGACTTAAAATGTCAGCATCTTCCACGCTTTTGGTCAGGCATCCATTTTGCAGAAATTTTTCTCATATGCAAATCGACGTAAACTATATGATGGATGCGTTTACATGAAATTTTCATCGCCTCAGATATTTGCTTTAACCTATTTCTACGGTCTGATTAAAATATGGAAAATTTACCTCTTTTGAAACTATTAATTCAATTTTTCATGGTCGTATATGACGGACATTGATCGCCATTAAGCATATCTTCATAAATCTGCTTATCCCTTTAAATACAGGTACTTGTTTATCCAAGGAACCGGTCTAGGCTAAATCAATATATCCTGGTATTTCAAAAATTCTAAGATTTAGACTCTCCTACAATGTGCAACATTACATTTTAAAAATGTATGTTAAATCAGTCGTACCCCACTTAAGATAGCATAGGTCATGTTGAACTTGACCTGAATTAGAAATAAAATCATCAGTCCACTGCTATATTGCGAGATCCACATCGTTGCCAATCATACTAAAATTTATAGAATTTGTAAGATTTGATTAGTTATCATTGTGTTTCAGTTTTTATTTTTACATTTGTTGTATTGTATTTTTTTTAATATTTTAATTTATTTGTTGGCTTATTTATACATATAATATATAATAACCCTGTATAATCTTGTTTTTCTGTATTCTATTATTTTTAATCCTCAAGAAAGTGATATTGAAAAAACATTCACCCAATATTCTACATACATTTAGTTGGAATCTGGTTTGAAATCTTAGAAATCTATTAACCAAATCTGTTTATGGTAATAGATAAAAAACATTTTAATAACAAGTAATAATAATACATGTTAAGACCTTGTTCTTATTTTTTTGTCAGTAAAGATTTTATCTAAAAATTTAATCTCAGGTAGACCTAAAAACATTTATAAACATTATTTACAATTTTAGGTTTTGTATAATAAGATTAACTTATTAATGTATTTAACTTTGCACTTTTATTCACCAGGTTGTTTTCTCTGTGACAACAGATTTTAATTTATGCTTTTCTTTATATAAATCTAGACCATTACGATCGAACTAACCCAATAATTTATCAAAAGCTTTTTTATTAGTTTGTCGAGGCGTAGAAAATCGTTCATGATAAACTTTTGTGGCAAGTAAAGAATTTTTATTACATTCTCCTAAAGTCTTATCTACCGATTTTTCACGCTTGAAATGATAAAAATACTATTAGTTAATACCTGAAAAGACACTTTGTGACAAATATTGTATAACTAAGTTTAATTATGGGAAATCAAGTTCACATTTGTAATTAATATTTATTTTTAATACCCAAATGACCTCACAATAAATTCAAGTCTAGTTTAAACACATTTTAATAAATAATTATTTTTTTGGTAACAGTCCGGCAAGTACCCACTTCCCGGACGCTTTTTCTTTGAGAAAGTAGCATTTTTCCGGCCTAGTCCGGGATGTACGAATATTTAAGGATTTTTTAACTATTTTCAATGAATGTTTCAACAAATTTTAACAACCTAATTATTCAAAGATTTTTTAATGATTTTTGAAGGATTTTGTAAGAACTTTTCAATGATTGTTTTAAGAATTTTTTAGTTTTCAAAGTTTTTTTTTAGATTTTTTTCAAAGATTTTTCCTTCTTGAGATTTTCAAGGAAGTATTGTGGATTTTTAAAGGATTTACAAAGATTTTTCAACAAATTTGAACAGTTTAATTAATCTTCTAAGATTATCTAAGGATTTTTAAAAAATTTCAAGGAATTTTTAATGATTTAAAATGTTTTAAAATTTTTCAAGGATTTTGTCAGAACTTTTTAATAATTGTTTTAAGAATTTTTCAGTTTTCAAGATTTTTTTAGATTTTTTTAAGGATTTTTCCTTCGTGAGGGTTTCAAGAAAGTAACGCGGATTTTTAAAGGTTTTACAAAGATTTTTCAACAAATTTTAACGTTTTAAGGATTTCTCAACAAATTTTAACAATTTAATGAATTTTCTAATATTATTTAAGGATTTTTTAAAATTTTGAAAGATTTTTTAATGATTTTTCAAATTTTTGAGGGATTTTGTAAGGACTGTTTAATGATTGTTTTAAGAATTTTTCAGTTTCAAGGTTTTTTTAATGATTTTTCAAGGATTTTTCCTTCGTGAGGTTTTCAAGGATGTATTGTGTATTTTTAAGGGTTTTACAAAGATTTTTCTACAAATTTTAACTTTTTAAGGATTTTTCAACAAATTTTAACTATTTAATAAATTTTTTATGATTATTTAACGGTTTTTTAAATTTGATTTTTAATGATTTTTAAGGTTTTTTAAATTTTTGAAGAATTTTGTGAGAACTTTATAATGATTGTTTTAAGAATTTTTCAGTTTTCAATGTTTTTTTTAAAGATTTTTTCAAGGATTTTTCCTTCATGAGATTTTCAAGGAAGTATTGTGTATTTTTAAGGGTTTACAAAGATTTTTTAACTCTAATAAGGATTTTTCAACAATTTTTAACAATTGAATGAATTTTCTAAGATTATTTAAGGATTTTTTAATTTTTTAAGGATATTTTGATAATTTTGAAGGACATTACAAGAATTTTTGAAGGCTTAAGAAATTTTCATTGATTTTTTTCAAATTTTCAAGGACCACAAATTTTAATTTTTTAAGGAATTAGTTAAGTATTTTTGTAATTTTTATGGATTTTTAATGATTTTCAAGAAGTTTTAATGATTTTCAAGGATTTTTAATGATTTTGAAGAAATTTTAAAGGACCGTACAAAAAATTTTGAAGGCTTATTATTACTCCAACTATTTTTTAATTATTTTTTCAAGAATTGTTTAAGGAATTTTCAGGAATTTTTAAGAACCAGAAATTTTAACTATTTAAGGAAAGGTTATTTAAGGATTTTTAAAAATTTTCAAGAATTTTTTAATGATTTTCAAGCTCTTACAAGGATTATTATTATTCTATTTTTTAAATACTTTTTCAAGAATTCTTAAACTATTTAAGAAATTTTCTAAAAATATTTAAGGATTTTTTTACCTATTTTCAAGGAATTTTCAACTAGTACAAATTTTAACTTTTTAAGGATTTTTTAAAATTTTCCAGGATTTTTTAATGATTTTCAAGGATTCTTAATCATTTTCAAGGACGGTACAAAGAATTTTGAAAGCTTAGTATTACCCCAACTATTTTTTAATTATTTTTCATGAATTCTTTAAGGAATTTTCAAGAATTTTTAAGGACCAGAAATTTTAACCATTTAAGGAATTTTCTAAAGCTATTTAATTGGTTTGAAAATTTTCAAGGAATTTTTAATGATTTTCATTAACTTTTTAATGCTTTTCAAGTATCTTACGAGGCTTATTAAAGGATTAGTATTAATCTATTTTTAGGTAGATTTCCATATATGGAATCTATCTATTTTAATCGATTCTATGACGGTTTCCAGAACCGGGAATAGGGGCGCTACGCCGTGTATGACCTGGAGAATAAGAATCAGTAAAAATAAAAATTTATCGAATAAAAACATTTATTTTCGATAACTGACGCCACACTCTTACATGACCTCCTCGAAATGTTTGAGATTCACTATCACTTGAAGAAATGTAATTACACTTGTATTAATCAACAATTAATACGAAAAGAAAACCGTATTTTCCTGTCGGACTAATTTATTCATTTACTTTTCTAATCTGACTTATTTTCTCGCTACTTTCCTTAACCCTCTTTTTCTCCAATTCTCTTTTTTGAGATTTTTGTTTGTTTTTTTAGTTTCTAAATTTATCCTAACTTTTTAACACACATTCCTTTGACATGCCGTGTCACTTTTTCATTTGTCATGTCACTGTCATTCAATTTCTTCTTTTTTTCTTAACACCTGTACCTGCACTTGATCTCTAGCACCTCACAATTCTTCTGGCTTAGGGAACCATATGTATAGTTTGTACATGACTTTTTTCATTATTTTTTTTTTTTTAATAAAAACTTTTTACTTTCATAAATGAATAAATATGATTCAATAAATTTTTAGTAGTTGCATAATAAATAATGTATTACATATCTTAGTTAAATTAAATTTAATAATTCATAAGCGTTCGTACTAATTTCGTTTCTCTTTAGTCCGCACCCCCTGGTCGATTATCGTTCTGGGTTTTTAGTTTGATGAAGTACGTTTTCGTGCAGTTTTCTTTTCGACTATTAGTCCAATCGAAATAAATTAAACTGAAAAAGAAAGCAAAGTTATTAGTCTGAGTTTAATATTAATATTTAATAATTCTCTTCGATTAAATATTAAATTCTAATGGCCAATGTTTTCTAAAATAAGGATTGTGTATGGAGAAATTTTCTATTCCGAATGAATCTTTTTATCAATAAAAACAGTTAATACCATTATAAATTTAATGATGTAAGAAATAAATTCATGATGTGTAATGAAATTTCTCTAAATATAATGGGTATATTAATCCGACCAGGAATGTTTTGCAACAAGATATTATTAAAGTAGTTTTAAATAACAATTATGGTAAATTTATTTTCTTTGGAAAAATCTGTCATTATTAATCCGATTTTAATAAAAAGCATAATTGGATTTGAAATGCGACATAGCATAAATACTTAAAGTAACTGCACAGCAGTAACGATAAAATGATCTCTGGTATTATTAATCTAATTTTAATAAAAAAATAGGTTTCAAATGTGACAAAGAGTTAATACGTTAATGCGAAGATGCAATGCTAAAAGGACATTTTCTTCTTTATCATTAATGGCTCGCTTTTTATGAAAAAAGGCCATTAGATTTGAATTGTGATGTGTATATTAAACATGTAAACTAAAATCATATGCACAATCAATGATAAAAGAGCAGTTGCTGCTAACTTTGGTCCGATTTCAATGTAAACAACATCATTATATTTATGAGGACTCGCACATTATATACGAAAAGAAAAATCATGCCCAGTAGCAATGTCAAAAATATACTGGTTTCTAAATTCGTTATTTTAGTACGAATTTGACTGGATAAACAATAATTAGGAAGTATTAAATAACAAATTTGCAAAATAAAAAAAACTGCAAACAAATATATCATATAGGGGAGGGTGGGCCACCTTGATACAGGTATACCATGAGACAGACGTTATAAATTTAAAATTAAGCGCCAAATAAACATCTTCGTCCAGTGGTAAGTCGTGCAATTAAAAAACAGTCGTTCTCCAGTTGTTGCAGACGGCGTTTGTTTGTGTTAGATTTTTACCTCTCGCCCTTCAGATAAGAGAGGTATAGTAATCATGCTAAAAATTGGGTAGTGAGTTTTCAGTGGATAAATAGGTTTTAAGGTCCCTGGAATCCGATTTTGATATTTTCGCGATGATGTCTCTGTGTGTTAGTGTGTTAGGATGGATGTTGTAGTAACGATACCTCAAAAACTACATAATTAAAAAAATCGGTTGTGTCGTCCTGAAACTTTTCCGACGGGTATCCACGAATACTTTTTCAGATATTTAATGTTAAAGTTTCAACTTTTGACATTTTTTTATTTTTGACAGGTGACAGTTGGAGAAATAATTTTGACTGTTCCGAATAGAGTTTTTCAAGGGCTTTCAAATGGCATATTGCATGTTCCATTCCGTGGCATATTGCATCTGTCATTTTTTGATAGTGGTACTTGACAGATATCGTACGAAAACTAATGGGTCCTTCCGACAGGTAACCCAAACCTCTATACCAAATTTCAGCTCAATCGGATTAAACGTGTGGCCTCTATCGGGGAAGAATACACACACACATACACACACACTGACAGACAGACTTCCATCTGGAAATGGTCTTAATCGTCTCAGAAAACGGATATTTCCGTTTTTATCTCGAATTTTTTTTTTAGCTCGTTCACAATACTTTCCCTTCTAGGAGGTGGGTTGGGAAAGTAAAAATTTTTTGAAAGGAGGGTATCGTTTTTTGGGTTTTTTGCGACCCCGTACGAAATTTTTCTCACTAAAAGATATTTAAAAAAAAATGAATTTCCCAAATTTTTTTTCTTTAAAACGTCCCGGAACATACTTTTTTTTAATTTTGAAATCTATTTTTAGACAAAATCACAAGAACTGATAAGGAGGATTTGGCAACATGGCGACCGCTGTCATTTAGCATAATAGTATACCGGAATGCTCGAAATAGACCAGTTATCCACGAATTCTATTTTATTTATTGTTACACTTTAAAACCATAAATACTGGTATTATTACTACACAAAATGGAGATAAAGAACTAATAATGTAAAATGGTTGAATTCGTGATGTCATCAGTTGTCATCGAATGATAAATACAAAAATTAATTTGCAATCTGTCACATAAGATGTATTGTTGTCACCACAGTTGTTATTGGTTGTATATTGCTTAAAAATAAGTTCTAACATTGGATCGCGGTTAATACAGCAAAAATCGGAAGAAGCTTATAAAAAAGAATACGACAAGTTCATCACATGGATGGAAGAGCAAAATGTATTAATTTGAATAGCATTTCCTCTAATTTAAAATACCGAAGTTTTAATATTTCAAACAATACTAACTATTCTTTTCGTGTTAAATTAAAAAATTATGATTGTTAAATATTTGAATAAAGCTTTTAAAAAATGTGTTGGTAATATTTTATTTGACGTTACAAGGTACTCCTGTCAGAACAATAACAAAAAGGTTATTTCTGCCACAGTATAAGATTACTACAGTAGCTGAATTTTATTTGCAGTCGGATCAGTTCACTTCTGATCTAGATTACTTCAGATACAGTTTTCTTTGTAAAATAATCGGAATTTATCCGATCTGGATCACTTCTTCCAATTTACCGATGCTGCTCCACCCGCAAAAATTGTTCAAAAGTGAACTATAGAAATGTTAAGTACAAGGGGTAATTAAATTGACATATATTATCATCTATAGACCAATCCAAGATGTTGTCAGATGAAATTCAAGATGGCTGCTGGTAGGCACAGAAACCGTTAAGTACAAGGTGTAATTAAATTGACATATATTATCATCTATAGACCAATCCAAGATGCTGTCAGATGAAATTCAAGATGGCCGCTGGTAGGCACACAAACCCATGTCTTTCACGTAGTTAACATGAAAAGAGCAGTTTATTTTAACATATGAAACGATTCGAGTTTAAAACGGACATTTTAATTTAGAATAGTTGTGTGACTAACTACTCGGGATACATTATTGATATTTAATGAAGTGAAAATGTACAGAAAAAATATTGTTTGTTAGAAAGAACTAAACGTGCACACTACTTGTTCTGTAGTCAATTGTGGGAGTCGAAGAGGTCGTGAAACTGTTAGATTTTATAGAATACCTAGTGAACTACATTTTCCACATAAACCAGAACGGAATGATCTCTCAAAAACCATGAAAAATATTTATATGCTGACAAACTCTTGTAGACCTTGACTTGTTTTTTGCTGTAAAAACTATGTGTGAGGACCAAATATTAGATTATGTGGAAAGCAGTAAAGCAGTCACTGATGATGAAAGGTCATCTTCTCGAGTTTTACATTAATTCCAGGAGTATTGTATATGTATTTTTTTATACTCTCATTATGTATGTTATAAGCTGTTAGCTTTTTTTCTTATTTGCTTATTATTTGAAACAGCAATTATTTTTATTTCAAACACTTTCTAAAAGCACAAAATACATCAAATAAACATAAAACACATACAAAATGATGTTTGGTCACGTGTTCTGGATTGCCTTATTTAAACGTTGTTTAGGTTTAAGGTATAACCTAAAAAAATATTTACATCTATTTGGAGAAATATTTATTTCTTATTACGAATGCTTATTCTTCTTGTTTCATATACTGTGGTTCTGTGTTAAGACATGCATTGTTGCCATATTTACAAATTGGCTTAACAACTGAGATTTTAATAATAAATGTCAAACTTCTCCATAGTTCTTCGATTTTTCAGTTTACAATTGTAAAATATTAGAGCCATTTCAGGCAGATGTAATATTTTTAAAAATATTAGTGATTAATTTTTTTCCATTACAAAAAGATTTCTTGCATTAAATATGTTTAATTTATTAATAATTTTAGCCGTCGCGTATACACCCTAAATATCAGGTAATTTAGAATTTCACACAATGGAAATTCATTTTAAGATCATAGTTTTAATATAAAAACAAATTTTCATTTTCCTCTCTTTGATTTTTAAGTTTTTGAAACATAAAAATTGTTTTTATGAGAAACCCAAAACACCCATTTAAAACGATACCCTCCTTTTTCGTACAAGATTCTGGTATCCTAGATTAGATCTGATTAGATTTTGGTGTCAATCCGTCAATCGGACAACCAAAAGTGGCAGTTGCTATGAGTGATGACGTCATTACTGATCCAAATTGCAATAAAGTTCTACAATAATTATTTGTGTAACTAGTGCAAAAAGTAGATATTTGTTGCACGAAGCATGGTTTGCAGCTCGAGACGAATTTTTTTCTTATTTTTTTTATTTTTATTTACTTAGAAATTGACATTTTCAAAGCACTCTAAAATTTACTTTTATGCACTAGTGCACAAAAGATTTACTTTTATGCACAAGTGCACAAAAGTTATACTTTTAACACGGTAGATAGTGCAAAAAGTGGTCACTTTTTACACGATCGTAGAAAAATATATTTTGTATACACTACAGTTTATTTTGGTTTTATTAAGAATTTTAAAAATTTTGCAAATGTTGCCAGGTTTACAAAAAAGTCAATTTTTTTCATACTTTTTTGTGTTAACGTGTAAATTGTTGATTCAAAAATGGCGAGAGGTCATGTGCTAGCCACATCAGATTTTTTTATTTGGAAAAGTTACACTTAAAACCAGGAAAATTTTATTACTGCTTAGTTCTGACATAATATAAATATTCCAGAGAATTACTATATTATAAATTTAAATGACGCAGTCGATCAAATAGAAATTGTTAGGTTATGGACTCTTATTTGTCGGTTTTTGCGAAATTATCGGATTCTGTATTTGACATTACGCATTAGGCTACCTTGAGGCAGTTGTTTTTGCCACGATGAAAGTCTATAATATTCAATCTATTCAATATATTTTTTAAAATTCCATATCATAATGATGATATTTTGGTTCTAATTTTAAATAACCTATTTTATTTTAGGATATCTCGAGGAAGAAAGAGTAAATCCCATAAAGGATTATTCAGTCCCGAGTCCATGAAATTCGCCGTGAAAGATGTTATAGAAAAAAAATGAAGTCTAAGAACTGCAGCAGATAATCGTGAGTGAAATATCAAAAATTATCCCGTTATATTAAGAAAATAAAAGAAAACACCCTCAGAAAATTGTCTTTTAAGCCTAAATATGATACTAGAAGAGTTTTTAACGATAAGCAACTAATACTGGTAAAATATGTCGTAGAATGTAGTAAAATGTGTTACGGAAAATCTACTAAAGACGTAAAACAACTGGGATATGATCTTTATGTACATAAAATATTGATATGCCTGAGACGTGGAAAAAAAACAATGTTCTCAACTCGATTGGCTACAAGGGTTTATTAAGAAGATATTGTAAAGCGTTGTAATGGATTTGTTGAGGGCACACGGATTTTTATTCTCAACAACATCCGTACAAAAATCTGCTAAAATTTTAGCTTCAAAAGGAGTGAAGCAAATCAATAAAGTTACAAGTGGTGAACGGGAAGTATTAGTAACAACATACTGTATATTTAGTGCATCAAGCACGTGTTTTATTTTTCTTGAAAGTCCAACCTGGTTTAGTACTATTTTATTTTTATTGCTTTTTAAGCCTAATTACAAAGCTATGTATATTTTTCCGAGACATCTTTACCTCTAGCAATGGTATTACCCAGAGTGAATTGTAAATCTCACATATTGAATGGAGCAGCTACAGCAACTTCAGGCCTGCAAATCCATCGGGTTGGATGTCCAGCGAATGATTCGTGTCCGTTATAAAACATTTTATACATTATTCCAGAAGTTCAAAAATAAATCCAACCCTCCTAATTTTAGACAATGATGTGAGTCATTATTTGTAGAAACTTTGAATTTAGCAAAAAACAACATAGTTATCATGCTGACGTTGCCGCCGCACTGTTCTAATAAGCTATAGCCTTTGGATATTTTCGTATTTACCCCGTTCAAAGCAATAGAGCAATAGACTCCTGGATGATACGGAACCCTGGAATACCTGTTTATATTTTTCAAATAGCTGAATGTGTTGGCTCTGCATTTGAAAAGTTGATGACCCCATGCAGCATTAAATCAGGATTCAAAAAATATGACATATTTCTAACGAAAGTGACTTTTTAATGAGTAGCACCATTGACAGAGAGGAACCCACACAGGATAAAAGTGACCTTACTGATGGAGAATCCATACCGGATATTGGACGTTGTAGCTGGAGAAACAAACTGCAGTAAGGAGCTTTTAGAACAGAAGGAAACTGATCAAGAGGAAATAGGTGGGTTTAAAAGCCCAGAATAATTGTGCGGATATCCAAAAGCCCTACCAAGGAAATTGAGGAACCAAAGGATAAAAGGCTGAAGCAATTGAAAAGTTGGAAATAAAGGAGAAAGAACATGAAAAGAAGAGAAAGATATCCCTGCAAGCAGCTAAAATAACTAAAAATTATTGGTTGGAACAAAAAAACAATTGGTGTCAAACGAAAATCAGCAAGTGCTATCATCGTCTTGTGATTCTGAGAATGTATCATTTGTTTCAGACTCATCAGATGCATATTCATTTAATGAATTTGAGTTTGACAATTACCAAGATCAGCCTTACATATTGGTAGAATTTAATGACAAAAAAGCTGTGTTCTATGTAGGATAAATAATTAGAATACAAGATTCTCAATTTGAAATAATCACTTTTTTGCACTACAGTGCTAAAGTTAAATACTCCTTTGTATTTCCCCTGATGGAAGATATTATTTTAATAAAAAAAAAAGATATTCAATGTGTTTTGCCACCTTTAACCAACTGTGGGTGTACCAAATTACAACAGTTCTACATATAATTTTGTATCAATTATGATAATATTGAAATTCGATAAATCTATATGGGCTAATTTTATTTGTTTTCATAGTTTTTCCAAATATATATGATTGCATTTGTATTGATTATTTAGTATGTCTCAAGGTACATCTTGTCAAATTTCAGGGTTCAGGGTGGCCCACAGCATAGTCCAAACAAAATGTAAGTTTACAAAAAAAAATCAAAAATCAAAATGGGTTTATGATTTTTGAACTTTGTTATTTGATTATGGTTCGTAACAAATTGGGATATGACTCCTACAAGATATAAACGAAAAAATTTCTCGAGATGGCCCATCCTCCCCTATATTAATTGACCCTTTGTAAAAGTAGATATTACGCAAAAATTAGCTGTTAACTGAATACCATAAATTAATAATAATGCTAATAGTATAAGTAAATTTTATTAAAAAATTCATGATAAAAATAACGCAGCTTTATTTATTTAATTGCATAATTTCTAAAATTAATGCCAAAATATTGATAAATATTCATTACTTATTGACGATTTAAAAATTAATTTAATAAGAAATTTTTCTGATTAACAAGTTGAAATTTGCCTAAATAGAAATCTCGTAATGTAATATAAAAATCTACATTAGGATATATATTTATTAAATTTTTGTTATTAAATTAAAGAAAAAAAAAGTAGAATTGTTATGTAAGAAAATTATCTTCATCGAAACAATAATCAATAAAATTCAGGATATAGCAGTTCGTTATTATTATTTTTATAAACAAAAATTGATTGAATTTGTGATAACGAAAGGAAGAAAGTGATAAAAGTGTGTCAAGGTGTGAACAATGTTGATGACACTCGCAATGTATACGAAAATTATAGTTGAGATTTCACTTGTACTTGCATTTGCCACTTTTACTTCTCTATAAAATATAGATACCGATAATTTCGTTTTGCCGGATTATTTTCTCTAATATTGATTGATTAAATATTTATTGTTCATTATGACAAATTTCTATATTATTCTCCTTATATATAAGTCAAAGTTTTAAAATATTTGGAAAATAATTGAATGGATCAAGTTTTATTTACAATTATTTATTTATATTAATCAGATTCTGTTATTTAATACATATAGTTGTTTAACAGAAAAATGAACATAGTAAATTAGAAGAAGACATGCAACTTTTTTATCCGATATTTTTATTCAAATATTTATGTTTTAATTTTTTTGTTTGTTTCCAATTTTTCCTCTTTTCTTTATCCGATGTTTTGTTATTTTTTTAAATTGCAAACTTTTTTTTTTGTTTTCGCTTTCCTACAATTTATACTATAACATTACTATTAGTATTGAAGAGCTTGATTGAGGGGGAGAAAATGTTGTTCCCCCACCATCCACTCCGGATCAATAAAATCAATCAAGCTCTTCAATAATTCATTACTAACATTTTTTTGATTCAAACTGTTGTTTTTTTATTTTCTTTTCGATTTTCCCCTTTCTATATTCTTTGCCCCCTTTTCTTTCCCCTATTATCTTACTAATTTCTTTATGTTTGAACTGTACTGTAATATTATTGTTAATATTATTATTATTATTGAAGAGCTTGATTAATTTAATTGCTCAGAATTTCGCTTAGCTCGGCACGGAGTGGATAGTTTGAGAAACTTGTTTTTCCTCACCATCCACTCCGAGCCGAGCGAAGCGAGGTTCGGAGCAATCAAATCAATCAAACTCTTTAACTACTTCTCCTACCCCCCTTTTTGCCACTACCTATTCACTAATTTCTTTGTTTCAATTTTTTTTTATTCTTTTCACTTTCTTCCCCTTGGTTAATTGATTAATTGATTGATTGATTTGATCGATGTCACTGGCTGAGGTTTAGGTCTCAACACTGCAGCCTTAGACTTATTGTGTTATGTCAATTACATCATTATGATCAGGTGAAAATATTTGTTACCTTAATCAGGTTTAGCAACCTTTTCACCAGATTTTTTTTGGCGAAGGCCTCCTCTGAGTTTTTGTACCCCCAGAAGGTTATACCTCCAGCGTATAAGTGCTTGATACTCTAGTGTAATGTGAGAGGCTGTTTCCTCTTCCTCATTACATAATCTACAGATGGGTTCGTCTTGGTAGATGAACATTTTGTGTAGCTGTTCTCTGGTACACGGTAATGTCCAGTTATTAGTCCAATGACATGCGTTATTTGATTATGATGGTTTTTTGAACATGAACTTACTGTCTTTTTTAGCCCATCACGAGAATCCAGCATGACTGATGTTCTTTAGCAGCCCACCTAATCAGCCAGAGTCGTACTTAGGATTTCGGAATGCAAAACACCGGCTTGGGGCCTGCAAATTTAATCGTTGAGGCTTTTTTTGCCAGAGCGTCTGATTCTTCGTTGCCTTGTGTCCAGGAACCCATTTATGTATTATATTGTTTTGGTTTGCCAGAAAAAGTAGAATTTGTATACCGTTCCAGAGCACTTTTGATATAATTTTTTGCATTCTAGGACTTGTAGTGGGGCCTGACTATCAGAGTAAATGAGGATTGTTTTCCCTCTATAGCCCCTTTCAATTTTCTCCCTCAGACAATACTCATATTCCCTTAGGCGTTCTCCTATTTTCTTAATCATATCATTATGTTTGAAACTGTTTTGTTTGTTTCTACTTTTCCTCATTTTCTTTCCCCTAATTTCTTTGTGTTTGACATTTTTTTTCTAACTTATTTTTTTCATTTTCCTACAAACTATAATAGCGTTGCTCAGCTAGGAGTAGATAGTGGGAGAAACTTTTTTCCACGCCATCAATCAAACCAATTAAACTATTTAATAATTCATTACTAATTTATTTTTGTTTTAAACGTTTGTTTTTTCAACTTTCTTCTACTTTCTGCCATTCTTTTTTCCCCCGCTTTTTTTTTCTTTCTCCTGTTGTTTTATTAATTTCTTTGTTTTAAACTTTTGTTTTTTATCTTTTCTTTCATTTTCCTCCCAACTTTTGTATTTTCCAACTTTTTCCACTTTCTCCTAACCCTATTTATTTCCCCTACTTTTTTACTAATTTCTTTGTTTAAAACTTTTGTTTTTTCAACTTTTTCTTCCACTTCCCCTCCTCGCTATTTTACACTACTTTTTTTTACCAATATCTTTGTTTCAATCTTTTGTTTTTCAATTTTTTTTCCACTTCCGCTCTCCCCTGTTTTCCCCTACTTTTTCCACTATACCCTACCCCCCTTTTATTTCCCCTATTTTTTACCTATTTTTTTATGTTTCAAACTTTCGTTTTTTCAACTCTTTTTTTCACTTCTCTTTTCCCCTCTTTTCCCCTACTTATTCACTAATTTATTTATGTTTCAAAGTTTTGTTTTTTTTCTACTTATTTTCCATTTTCCCTTTTTCTGTGTTCCCATACTTTTTCACAATATATTGTTTTCAAACTATTGTTTTTTTCAAATTTTTTTCCACTTCCCCTCCACCCTGTTTTCCACCATTTTTTTATTAATATCTGTATGTTTCATTTTTTTTTTCTACTACGATCTCCCCTGTTTTAGTATACTTTTTACAAATATCTTTATGTTTCAAACTGTTTTTTTTTTCAATTTCTTTCTCCACTTTTTCTTCTCCCTGATTTCTCTTTTTATTTCATATTTTTCCTTTTTTTCAACTTTCATTCACTTCTATTTTCCCCTAGTTTTTTACTAATTTCAAACTTTTGTCTTTTCAATTTCTTTTTTCCACTTTACACTACCCCTCTATTATTTTACCCAGTTTTTTGATAATTTCTTTCTGTTTCAAACTTTTGAGTTTCTTAACTCTTTTTCCACTTCTCCGTTCTCCTATTTCCCCTACTATTTTATTAATTTCGTTATGATTCAAACCTTTGGTTTTTCATTCCCACTTTCCCTCTCCCGTGTTTTCCTATACTTTTTACTAATATCTTTATGTTTCAAACATTCGTTTTTTTTTTTCAATTTCTTTTTCCACTTTTTCTTCTCCCTGTTTTCCTCTACTTTTTTATTAATTTCTTTGTTTCATATTTTCCTTTTTTTTCACTTTCCTTCACTTCTATTTTCCCTTGGTTTTTTACTAATATATTTATGTTTGAAACTTTCGTTTTTTCAATTTCTTCTTTCCACTTTACACTACCCCTCTTTTTTTCCCCACTTTAATAATTTCTTAATGTTTGAAACTTTTGGTTTTTTAACGTTTTTCCACTTCTCCTTTCCCCTATTTTCTCCTACTTTTTACTAATTTCGTTATGATTCAAACTTTTGTTTTTTCAACTTATTTCCTACTTTACCTCTCCCCTGTTTTCCTCTACAGTTTTACTGATATCTGTATGTTTCAAACTTTTGTTTTTTCAATCCCTACCCCCTTTTATTTCTCCAACTTGTTTACTAATTTATTTATGTTTCAAACTTTTGTTATTTTCAATATTTTTTCCCTTTCCCTCATCCCTGCTTTCCACTACTTTTTTAATAATATCTTTATGCTTCAAACTTTTGTATTTTTCAATTTTTTTTTCCTTTATACCCTATCCCCATTTCATTTCCTCTACTTTTTTACTAATTTCTTTATGTTTTATACTTTTGATTTTTCAACTTTTTTTCTACTTGTCCTCTCAGCTGGTTTCCCCTACTTTCTATCAATATCTTAATGTTTCAAACTTTTGTTTATTTCCACTGTCCCTCCTCTCTGTTTTCCACTACTTTTTTACTAATTTTTTTAAGTCTCAAACTTTTGTTTTTTTCAATTTCTTTTTTCCACTTTACTCTACCCCCCGTTTATTTCCCCTACTTTTTTAATAATCTCTGTATATTTCAAACTTTTAACCTTTTAACTTTTTTCCACTTCGGCTTTCCCGTGGTTTCCCCTACTTTTTTACTAATTTCGGTATGTTTCAAACTTTTGTTTTTTTCAACTCATTTCCCACTTTTCCTTTCCCCTGTTTTCCTCTACAGTTTTACTAATATCTTTATGTTTCAAACTTTTGTTTTTTTTCATTTTTTTCTTTTCCACTATACACTACTACCCTTTTATTTCCCTTTTTTTTTACTAATTTCTTCTTGTTTAAAACTTTTGGTTTTTTTAATTTTTTTCCCACTTTTCGTTTCCCATATTTTTCCCTACTTTTTTACTAAGTTCTTTGTGTCTCAATCTTTTGTTTTTTTTTCAATTTCTTATTTTTCACTGTACCCTACTACCCTTTTATTTCCCCTATTTTTTTTACTTATTTCTTTATGTTTCAAACTTTTGGTTTTTTTTCCACTTTACTCTACACCCCTTTTATGCCCCCTACTTTTTTAATAATTTCTTTATATTTCAAACTTTTGGTTTTTTAACTTTTTTCCACTTCTGCTTTCCAGTGATTTCCCCTACTTTTTTACTAATTTCGTTATGTTTAAAATTTTTGTTTTTTTCAACTTATTTCCCACTTTCCCTTTCCCCTGTTTTCCTCTACAGTTTTACTAATATCTTTATGTTTCAAACTTTTTTTTTTTTCAATTTTTTCTTTTCCACTATACCCTACCACCCTTTTATTTCCCCTTTTTTTTTACTAATTTCTTCATGTTTAAAACTTTTGGTTTTTTTAATTTTTTTTCCACTTTTCGTTTCCCATATTTTTCCCTACTTTTTTACTAATTTCTTTGTGTCTCAATCTTTTGTTTTTTTCAATTTCTTCTTTTTCACTGTACCCTACTACCCTTTTATTTCCCCTATTTTTTTTACTTATTTCTTTATGTTTCAAACTTTTGGTTTTTTTAAGTTGTTCTTCCACTTCTCTTGTCCCATATTTTCCCCTACTTTTTTACTAATTTCTTTGTTTTAAACTTTTGATTTTCAATTTTTTCTTCTCTGTACCCTACCCCTCTTTTATTTTCCCTATTTTTTAAAATTCTATGTTTCAAACTTTTGTTTTTTCAACTTTTTCCCACTTCTCATCTTCCCTGTTTCCCGCAACTTTTTACTTTTATCTTTATGTTTCAAATTTTTGTTTTTTTTTCAATTTCTTTTTTCTACTTTATTTCTCCTACTATTTTACTAATATCTTTATGTTTCTAACTTTTGTTTTTTTTTAAATTTTTTTCTACTTTTCCTCCTTCCGGTTTCGCCTACTTTTTCACTAATTTCTTCATGTTTCAAACTTTTGTTATTTTCAACTTTGTTTTTCCACTTTTTCTTTCTCCTGTTCCCCCTACTTTTTGACTAATTTCTTTTTGTTTCAAACTTTCTTAGTTTATGTTCCTTAAAAATTTAATTTTGTTGATTATTGATTTCTCATATCTGTTTATTAAGAAAATCGGAAAATTGATGAATTAATAAGATACCTGCTGAAGAAAAATTAAATATTTATCGAATGTTGAAATGTTTTGTTTTCAAATCAATATAAAAGTAACTTAAAACTTCCTATTTTTTTTTACCTTTGTAATAAATTTAAATTTTGTTAGAAAAGTCATCAATTTGTGAAAATATTGTGTTCTTAAAATACGTTAAAAAAAATAATAATAAATGTGACATGTTTGACATTTATCTTAAGTAAAAGTAAAATAACAAATTTCTTAGAACTCGTAAAAAAAATCGCGAAATCCTTGGTATCATCAACCAGTTTTTACAGCTAACAAAATACCCATTAAAAAAACCTTAAACCCGTGAAATACAAAACACGCTGTCTTTCAAATCATGAATTCATGACCAGTAAATCTCATTTAGAAAAACGAAAGTCTTCTTCAGAATGCATAGCTTTATAAAAGTTCAATGCCATGTCATGAGCTGTATGTGCCTCATTTAAATGCTATTTCTATCGAGTCAGGCGTTATCAAATGTCAAACAGTAAAAGCATAATTTAATAATTTGAAAATATTTAATAAGCCTTTCACTTTAAGTCAACATTAATAGAGATTTTTATCACTATTGCCAAATAAATTGTAAGTATTTTTCGTCTATACAATGTGAATGTGTTTTTAATTGCTTTAATACCGGGTGTCCAAATATAAAACGAACGTATACAAATTATATATCAGATTGAAATATTTATTTTAAAAGAAATATATTGGAAATTATTTTTTTGTATTAAATAAAAATATTTAAAAAATTCCATATATTAAAACATAATCTTAAAAAATCACCTGATTTATTACATTTTTATTTATCCAAAGAAAAATTTTTACATATAAAGCTGCTAAAGATCCTAAATCACATTTTTAGCAGGATTATAAGAAACAATCTTGAAACATGAGCTAATGTGTTTGTATTGCAAAGGCCTTCGTCTGAAATATGCTAATAAGATTTTTGAAATATTTTTTATCCGTCATGTTACTATTAGGGATTTATTTTTGAATTTATTGTTAATATTTAAGTGGTTATCAAGGTTAACTTCGTATTTAGTTTCTAAAATTATTTTTCAAAATTTTATTTAGATTCATTCACACATATAACAGGTATATGAGAATATATTAGGATTTAGGTTAATTAATTAAAATTAATTTCAATTTAATTTTTACAACAGTTCCTAATCCTTAGAAATGATTAAGTAACTTTAAAAATGTGTAGATTCAGATTAAGTTAATATAGTACATATTTTATATAGTACAGAGACGTTTAAAAAACGTCATAAAAACGTACACAAACGGGACGTTTGAAAAAAGTTCGTTAACGTACTTGAGAACGTTTATAAGATATTTTGCTCTAGTGCAAATATCATAGCTTCTGACGTCATATAGACGACGAAAAAATACGTTTCAAAACGGACAAAAGACGTTTTTTAGACATATTTTAAAACGTCCACTTATACTTTTGAGGAACCAAAAACACAACGTCTTTTGAACGTTTTTTATAGTGGTTATAAAAACGATACAAAAACGTTTAAAAAAAACCGTAACTTTCTGAGTTTCTCTGAAAACATACTTTTAAGGACTTAAAATAAACGTTTTTATAAAGTTTTTAACGGTGTTTTCACAAACAGCTCCAAGAAAACGTTTAAATTTTCTTTCTGAAAACATATAAAAAAGAATATCGTATATTGCCCCTCTTTTATCTTTTATCAACTTTAAAAAATGTTTATTTAAGAAATTTTCTTCATTTTACTTTCCCGACACACCTCCTACAAGGGAAAGTATTGTGAACCAGCTGAAAAAAAATCGAGATAAAGATGTAAATATCTATTTTGAGGTCACCTGAGATGATTACGACCATTTCCAGATGAAAGTCTGTCTGTCTATCTGTGTGTATTCTTCCACGATAGAGGCCACACGTTTAATCCGATTGAGCTGATATTTGGTATATGTGTTTGTGTTACCCGTCGGTAGAACCCATTAGTTTTTGTACGACATCTGTCAAACTGAAGTGTCACTATCAAAAAATGACAGATGCAATATGTCACAGAATTTGACTTGCAATATCTCATTTGAAAGCCCATAAAAAACTCTATACAGGACAGTCAAAATTATTTCTCCAACTATCACCCGTCAAAAATAAAAAAATGTCAAAATTTGAAACTTTTAACATTAAATATCTGAAAAAGTATTCGTGAATTTTTTACAATTTTTTTACAATCTTATACAATTTTGTCCAATTTTTTTTTTCAATTTGTTTTAGAGTTTTTTTGAAATTTTTTGAGATTTTTGAGATTTTCTGAGAGTTTTTGAGATTTATTGAGGATATTTGAGATTCTTAGAGGTGTTTTGAGATTTTTAGAGGTTTTTTAGATTGTCTGAGTTTTAGGTTTTTTAAGATTTTATAGATTTTTTGAGAATTTTTTGAAATGTTTTATGGTTTTTTGAGATTTGTTTGAGATTTCTTTTTCATATTTTTTAACATTTTTTAATATTTTTTGAATTTTTTTTGAAATTCATTTGAGTTTTTTGAGACTCTTTGAATCTTTTGAGATTCTTTGAGAACTTTTAAGGATTTGATGAGATTTTTTGAGGATTTTTGAGATTTTTTCAGATGTTATTTTTGAAATTTTTAAAGATTTTTTGAGTTTTTGAGGTTTTTTGAATTCTTTCAATTTTTATAGATTTTTTGATCAAATTTTTGACTTCTTGAGACATTTACTATTTTGAATGTTTTAAAATTTGACGTTTTTTGAGATTCTTTGTGAATTTTTAGATTTTTTAAGAACTATTAGATTTTTGAGATGTTTTTTGAAGCGTCTAAAAATTTTTTGAGATTTTTTGGGATTTGAGATTTTTTGACATTTGAGATTTTTTGAGTTTTTACTTTCACGACCCACCTCCAAGAAGAGGTAGTATTGTGACCGAACTATAACAAAATTTCGAGATAAAGATGGAATTATCCATTTTTAGATCCCCTCAGATGATTAAGACCATTTCCCAATGAAAGTCTGTCTGTCTGTATGTCTGTCTGTCTGTCTGTGTATATTCTTCCACGATAGAAGCCAGACGTTTAATCCGATTGAGCTTAAATTTGGTATATGGGTTTGGGTTACCCGTCGGAAGTTTTTGTACGATATCTGTCAAACGGAAGTGTCACTATAAAAAATGACAAATGCAATATCTCACGGAATTTGACTTGCAATATGTCATTTGGAAGCCTTTGGTAAACTCTTTTCAGAACAGGCAAACTTATTTCTCCAAGTGTCACCTGTCAAAAATAAAAAAAATGTCAAAATTTGAAATTTTGACATCTGAAAAAGTATTCATGGATTTTTTTCAATTTTTTCAATTTTTTACAATTTTTTTACAATCTTTCCTAATTTTGTCCAATTTTTTTTTCAATTTGTCTGATTTTTGAATAGTTTTTGAGTTTTTTTTTTCATATTTTTTGAAATTTTTTAAAATAGTGTCGTACCTAAAAATATTATTCATGATGGCTGAGCATATTAACGAAACTTTGCTAAACTATTTCGAGTAATACATGGTTGTTTTCGGACTGAAAGAATATTTTAAAAAATTTAGTGAAAAGTACAGCAAGGAAATTTGAATTTCTAGCATGATTGTACTGAACCTCCCAAAATAATAACCGTTAAAGAGATCACAATATTGTTTCATTAATTAGCTGGCCCTAATAATCACTGTGCTTAGTGCTTAGTGCTCGTCAAAAGTGCTGGCGAGCACTCGAAAAGGATCCCGAGCATTCAACAGGGCTCGCGAGCACTAAACAATGGTATATTTTTAAAAAAATAGTTATTTATGCAACAAGTGTGTAAAGTGGCACTTTAGACACCAGTTGCATACAATATGTATTTTTCTACTACAAAAAATATGTAGGTATTAAGTAAAAAATAAAAATAATCTACTTTACACACTACGTAAAAAATAAGAGAAAATGGTAAAAGTAGAAAAAATTGGAAAAAATGGGAAAAAACAGGACAAAATAGAAAAAAATTGGATAAATAAGAAAAAACAGAAAAAAACAGTAACAACAGTAAAAGTAAAGAAATGAGAAAAAATGGGAAAATGAGAAAAAAAATAGAACAAATAGAGAAAAATAGGAAAAATGGGTTAAAATAAGTAAAAGTAGGAAAAAGATCGGAAATAATAGGGAAAAGTGGAGAAAAAAGGAAACTGGGAAAAATTATCAAAATATGAAAAATACTAATATACCGGGTGTTTCAGAAATAATCATCTGCTTTTCACCATACTTGGTTGGTTATTTTTGAAACACTTTGTATAATATCCAATATTAATGCCAACTAACACAATACTTTTACTTTATTCCCATATATTTTAACATACACTCTGTATAACGGACAGCACCTACATTTATTAATTATATGATAATTGCTTCTTGTTAAGACACTATCCATTACGAGGAAATATAAGGAAGGAACAACATTGAAGTTAACATTTTTGGTCTTTTTCTTGTAAAAAATAATGATGTAGGCTTGTTTTTTCAGAACTTTCCAAGGTCTGTAGATCTAGTTACCCTTGTTTTCTGTTGGCGCAATCTTGTCTGCGACACGCCCAGGTAAATAAATAAAACGATATTTTATACTAAAATTGTGGATTTGATATATTTATACAGAGTGGAGATTATTGAAATTAAGCAACAGTATAGTTATTTTTATTTTATTTTTTACTGAAATGACACCCCATACTAATTAAGATTAGTAATATCTTTCAAAGTCCTTTTAGATAAATTATAAAATACCCAGTCTTTATTATCGTTATTATTGTTATTATTTTTAAGTCAATAAAATGGTATACAGAATTGTAATATTTTCATTTTGTACTTGGAGTTTTATATTTTTTTTAAATAAACATTATTATTATTATAACATTAAATTTGTATTTAAATTAAGACTCATTATCAGCACATAACAGATATATAGGGTGTGCGTGAAAATAGTGCTCTAATTAAAGACCAGGAACAAATAATAAATTATTTTAGAAATTTTTCAAAAAAATCATAAATATTTTTAATCAAATTTTGAGAAATTTCATTCAAAATCTAGGTCACTTTACAAACTTCGCAACACTGTATATTAGTGAAATAAAGGTTTAATATCTACATTCTGCTATATAAATATCCACCAAAAAAAGTTACGTTTATCACATAAAATGATAAAACGAACACTACGAATTATACCAATTATTTTCATTGGTATAACACAACCAATAATTTTTGTACATTTCGCATATTGTTCGCCATGAAGTCTTGCAACCCCTTTACTATTATCGCAAGTTCCACTATAAACCATCATGGTATATACGAAACCATTACAATAAAAATTTTGTAGACATATAATGTAAATGATGACTAATTTATTATCAGTTTCTAGAAATATGACAGATAAAGCGATGTTGCTGTTTTTTTATTATTGCATTTTATCTTAAATTAATTATGATTTTCTTTTCAAAACAACGGATAACTTTGGGATAAAAATTGCATAAGAATTTTTTGTTCGAAATAATATCTTTTCCAACAGTCATATCCGATTTGGATAATAGATACAGTTCGCTATTCAGGAATACATTTTCATATATAATGCAATGAGTGGTATCGTGACTATCCATAATCGCATGTTATTTCACGAGACGTGTTGTCAAATATTAATTTCACGAGTCCGCAGGATGAATGGAATTATAATTTGACAACACATTGAGTGCAGTAACTTATATAATTATTGATAGACCCGATATCAAGAGTTGTATTCATTAGATTATATCACAAATTAATGACATTTTAAAAATTTGACAGCTCAATAATTTACATTTACAGTACAAAAGCAATGACAAAGATGACAGCATTATCTACTTGATTTTTAGCATTAAATATACCAAGTGTGATTATCAGTTATTAGTCAAGTACTTATAGGATGATTATCGATTATTAATCAAGTAACAGTATAGGACATTATTACATTGTGAGTGATATAATCCAGAAAATCAAATAATCAGACTCGAATCAAGAATTATATTTAAAAATCACTTTAACTTATTTTGGTGAATGATACAAAAATAATCAGATACAGTGTGAAACCACTTATTATTACAGGCAATGTCCAAAAGTGACGATATTTGAACTCCAATTGAAATGTAGAGGGTATTTTTTTAATGTACCACTCTGTATTTATTCATATTTTTGGATACCCCCTAATGAACTCACTTCAACGATCTGTATGGGTTTACAACAATAGAAATAACTAGCTCAAACGGCGGCCCGATGGACAAAAAATTCATTATCTCCGACCTCAAAAAAACGGACATACCAATTTTGAATGGTACTATCCGACCCGCAAAAACAACCAAATACCAATTTTGAATAGAATCTTATCATAATCACATATCTCGTTCACCATTTTAGAGCATCTTGAATTTACTAATTTTGAGAACAAATTCGTAATCTCCAAC
Source organism: Neocrepidodera transversa (assembly GCA_963243735.1). Taxonomy (NCBI): domain Eukaryota; kingdom Metazoa; phylum Arthropoda; class Insecta; order Coleoptera; family Chrysomelidae; genus Neocrepidodera; species Neocrepidodera transversa. The sequence continues at coordinate 18,258,354 of OY725343.1, forward strand.
CTCAAAAATCCCCATATACCAATTTTGAATGATATCGGTTCATAATCATAAATCTCAGAATCTCCATCGTGTATTTAAAATTCAAAATTGGTTTCCTGCACATCTAGACACCATAATGAATAAACGTTTTAAGTTTTCAAATTCTACAAATTGCTACAACCGTAACAAACAATCAAACAAACGGCAAAACAAAAATATATAATAAGGATACTTTCCCTATATTTCACCCCCTATGAGTGAACCCCAGAAGCCAATGGCTTGTACGTTGAAGGGACAGCTACTTAATGATGATTTATGGCTCCATTTTGTGTAGAAAAACCCGGAAAACCTAACCACTATAATTTAATAAATAACAAGGACCAAATTGTGAAATTCATTAAAGTAGGTAATATGCTTAGACAACTCAATCTAGTACAATTTTTAAATAATACTAAAATATAATAAGAGCCAGTACTAACTGGAACCGAAAGAAAGTCCATCTCAAAGAGGTATCAAACCGAAAAAACAAATGTTTAATACTTGTAAATTGTAAGAATTTAATTTCTATTCACCAGGCTGTATACCGGACAGCTGTTTCGTCCTTTGAGTATTCATTAGCGGCAACGTGGTCAGATTGAACCTTTCGAGTTGGTGAAGTGAGATTGTCAAAATTAGAGTAATGTGTGTGTCAAAGGGTACGTTAAAGTGTACAAAATGTATTAAAAAGCTCACGATGCTGTTGAATAAGACCTTAGTTAGTTACAGATTAGTAATTTAAGTTAACTGTAATTTGCTGACTAATCTTAAGATCAGATTGTAATATTAAATTCCTAAAAAAAAATCTATTGCAAGTATTTTTTTCTTGATTTCATCCTTGCGTCCCTCGATAGCTAGTACAACGTTTCCCCTGCCAGTTTTCTTGATATTCCTAACATTTACTTTTATAGCCCACAGTTCAACTTCCTTTTTTATTTGGGTGAAAAGTTCCGCATAGCTTCACTACCCAGCCTCAATATTGCTTTTTCCATGGTTGGCTGTAAAGTGTGAGTCAAGAAGACGTACTCAAGAATTTTCCTCTTGTAAGTCTCCTCTATTCCCTCTTTTAAGGTCATCGTGGCGGACTTCCTACCTCTGTCTTCTTATCTCCTGTGAAAATTTGGTATTGACCGGTATGTCTCCTCCAAATTGTTAACTCCTTTGTTATGTATTTAGGCTGGAAGTAGGAGTAGAATAGCTATAACAGTTCTGGTGCAACTCCTTATGGAAAATAACATGGGAAATCGCTAAGGTCCATTCTGTTAATTTTTGTCCAAATTCAAGGTCACTCTTGACGGCATCAAATCCCACTAGACGAGACTAGAGCAGCTCTTAGCATGACTCAAATAGGACTCGAACAGCTTTTAACAGGTTTTGAACAGCTTTTAACAGATTTCGAACAAGTCTCAAACAGCTTTTAACAGATCTCGAACAGCTTTTGATCAGGTTTAATCCACGTATCAGGTTTGATCCCAAAAGCTGTTCAAGACCTGTTCAAGATCTGTTAAAAGTTGTTCGACACCTGTTAAAATATGTTCGAGTCCAATTTGAGATATGCTGAAAGCTGTTCGAGACTCGTTTAATGAAGTCTAATGACGTCACGAGTGATCTTGAATTTGGACAACTATTAATAGAATGGACCTTAGCCATTTCCCATGTTATTTTCCATTTTTTTATAAAGAGTGCGCCAGAACTGTCATAGCTATTCTACTAGTAGGAAGAAATAATTCCTTTTACCCGATCATTTTCCCCTTTCCTGTGGTAATGTTTGTCATTTTCATCAGGAAATCGACCTTCATTGAGTCAATTCTTGCCAGAATTTCCCTTTCTGGATTTTTATCCATCACTGTCTTAGCAAAACCGATTGACTCTTTAATTTCCTTGTTTCTCCTTTGGTCTTTTAAACATTTCTTCTTCCCATTTCTCATCTATAAATAGGGCTATTTATCCAAATGTTTTGCCATTTTAATGGTCTTTGGTAATTTCCTCTTATTTTCTTTTCCTCCTCTTCTTTACTACATCCCCGGTTTGGGTTCCTCCTTGATTGCCTTAATTTGTGGTCTAGGTGTTATAATAGCGCCGTTTTGTTCCCAACTAGCCGTACCATAACTTTAATGCCTTGTTTTATTTCAAACTTTGTGTACTGATTATCTTTTACTAGTTTAGCCAGTTCGTTTTACCTTCTCTATTGCATTTTGTACTCTCCTCTAGCTCTTTTATATAACTCTTTTGCTTTGTTTCCTTCTCTTATTTCGCTTTTCCCACTCCCGGTTGTTGTTAAGGATTTTATTTCTCCCTTTCGTTGTTTACTTAAAAAAAAACTTGTCATTTGTGACCCAAATAAATAATTCACAAGAGTAATTTTTTCCACTGAATTTAAATTAGGTTTTTATAGGATTTTAGAGTTTTAAAATAATAAATAATGTTTTTTTAATACTTATTGTAACAAAATTTGTTTATATAATTCAAGGTCACATATTGGAAATATTTTATATTCCGGATATAGTAATAGTTTTTTTATAAATCACCGTGTCTGATTGAATTCTAAAAATCAACAATTCATATATATATAATCCAACCAGTTCTGCGATTCTTTGAAATAACTGTGTTGTCTTAACCTTGAAATCTAAAGAAATCAATTTCCATATTTAGCAATCTTGTTTGTGCAATTCATCAATAGACAGTTAAATTTGAACACAATGAAACGATTTCCTTTTGTCTAACATGGTAAAAAATATTTTATAGTTTTTGAAGAAGTTTTTTACTGTTGAATCTCCAGAACTAATTTTTACAACCTTGACAATTGCGAATATATAATAGAATTTACTAGATTTATCTTCATTGTCAAAGAAAGTGAAAGGCGTTTAAATATCAGCAGAATAAACGGAAATAACACTTTATAGAATAATTTGTATCGCAATATTGCTTCGTCGTGTATCCAAATTTATTCTTTTAGTATTAAAGTACATTCCATAATATACGTATTGATATAATTATATACGGCTTCGCATTATCTCGTAAAATTATTATATTTCTAGATCTCGATAAAAAGTTACGATTACCTAATAGTGTTTAATTTCATAATTTAAATGAGCCAATCTTTATCTTTAATTTATCAAGATTCCATTTACGATATTTGCTTTGTATTTTAACCTCTCTGCTACCAGGGCTAATTTGGACGGAACCTACAGCTTATAGTGGGCATCGAACCACGGTCCTCAATCACCCTAAACCCCGTAGTCATTCAGATGGTCTACCGACTAACAAGTCTGTTCCTGTGCCACCAACCCCTATCGGTTCCACAAGATACCCGATCTCATCCGACGTGAATGAAACTCTGCATGGCACAAATACCTTTTTGCACTTGCCATCCGCAGTTCCAAATAATTTTATACATAGTGTATCCGTGAAATAATTTTTAGATTGGCATTATCCTTTACATGTAAAAATGTCATTAGGTTACTTTGACAGCTACCCCATCAAAACCAGAAAGAGTCAAACCGACATTGTTTAATTTGCCGCAGCCCGATTGTATAGTCTAGTCAGCAAGTGCTTTTTGGGTCAAACTTTTTTCTGCGCCTCCAAAAAATATGAATGGGTGTCATTTGATTGGGAATAGCGTGTAGATGATTTTTTTTAAAACTCAAGATCCGTTTGCAAAAATTGCAAAACTTATAAACATTTAACTTAAATTGAAAATGATGTTTGGTTTTTTGCAAATATTTGACATTTTTTAAATTTGGAGGAAGATTTAAAAAAGCAAGAAATTTACCAAAAAAAAATTCTACCAACCGGAACTGTTGGACCAATATTTATAATTTTCCCAGACGCCGAAAACGGGGACTCTGGCTTGCGTAAGTTCCGCCCACTTTGGATCTTTAATGAATAAATATTATTTAAACTTATTATATATGAAAATTAAGAATTGAAAAAATTCAGGCATCGACTGGATAGATTTATGAACAATAATCCGCGGTCAAAAAGTTTTTATCGCGATTTTTCTATTAATTATGCATTAGTTATTTAACAATTTTTTCCTACTTGAACATAAACATTGTAAGTGAGATAATTGTTAAATAACAAATCTGGTTTTTTTCCCTTTTTCGTACTATTTTTGAAAGGTCTCAGAAGACATTCCGGTTGGAAAAATTAAAAAATTGTTATTTTTCACTTTGTTATTAACAATTTACTTAAGTTAAAAATTAAAAATCTTGAATAATCTTTGGAAAAAAAAAATTTATTGATCCTTTTTTATGATCAGGAGTCACAGGAAAGTGATTTTTTTAAATTTTTATTTCTTATTGTTTACAAAATTATTATAAACAAATGCATTGTTTATTAGATAATTTAAATTTTTTTCTGGATATATAATCTTTGATGCAAATTATGATTAAAAAAAAATTTTATTACTTAAAAAAGTTTTTGTTAATTAACAATTTTTTCTACCATATAAATAAATTATTTTTCTCAAAAAATTGCACATGGCTGTTTTTGTTTCATTATGTAGAAAAGGAAAAGAAAATATATAGAAAAAATTTAATTGTTAATAACAAATTATTTATTAAATAAACAATGAAAATGTAAATAAAACCAATTTTTTTTTAGTTATCAAAGGGCAAGATAAACTATGATTTAAAAAAAATGGTTCCTTAACAATAATTAAAAGTGATAGAAATAAATTGTTAATTAACAAATACGTTTTTAAGCAATAAAAAAAATAAAAAACAAAACATTATCCATAGCTTAAAAAGAGAAGATTATCCATATCTCAAATGTGGTAAATTATTCAACAAATAATAAAAACTCTAAGTCATACCACATAAATTTATTAGACAATACGAAACCTCCAATCAAAATATAGCAAAATTACATCAAAGTGCATTCTAGGATGCACTAAGAATTAAAAGGTTTAATTTTTTTTTGTTAATTACTTATTAACTGCCGTATGGTATTACATCGTATTTAGAAATTTAAACCTTTTAATTCTTGTTTACTTAGTACATCTTAGGATGAACTTTGATGTAATTTTGCGATATTTTGATCCTCTAGTTTGGAGGTTTCGTATTGTTTAAATGTTTAACACATTTTTTTTATAATATTTTTACAATGTGACTTGTTTAATTTTAATACTAATTTTTAATATCATGTACAAGTTCTTTGTTTTTTCTGAAAGTAACCCTTTTTTGGAGTATGTTATATTATAATCCAATTTGTAATTTGTATTATATGCCAGATGATGGCCATCGTTGTGGCCGAAACATGTTGCCGCCAAGTTAATCTTGTTTAACCAAATAATAAATTTTTGTGGTATGACTTAAAAGTGTTTATTATTCGTGTAATAAAAATAGGAAGGAACCATTTTTTTTTCAAATAATCATAATTTGCATCAAAGATTGTTTCTAAAAACAAAATTTAAATCATCTGATAAACAATGCATTTGATTACAACAATTTTGTAAACAATAAGAAATAAAAATTTTTAAAAATCAGTTTCATATGATTCTGATCATAAGAAACAGATCAATATGAAAAAAAAAATTTTTTCAATGAATAATCAAGCTTAAGTAAATTGTTAATGACAATGTGAAAAATAACAGTTTTTAAATTTGTCCAAAGGGAATCACTTCTGATACCTTTCAAAAATATGTCCCAATAAGGAAAAAAATCAGATTTGTTATTTAACAATTATCGCACTTACAGTGTTCATGTTGAAGTAGGAAAAAAATTGTTAATTAATTAATGCATAATTAATAGAAACATAGCGATAAAAATTTTTTGACCGCGGATTATTCTTTATAAATATATCCAGTAGATGCCTGAATTTTTTCAATTCTTAATTTTCATATTTAATAAATTTGAATAATATTTACTCATTAGGGGTCCAAAGTGGGCGGCGCTTACGCAAGCCAGAGTCCCTGTTTTCGGTCGTATTTTCAACGCTCTGGGAAAATTATGAACATTGGTCCTACAGCTGCGGGAGGTACAATTTATTTTGGGAAATTTCCTCCTCTTTTTGAATCTTTTTTCAAATTTGAAAAATGTCAAATATTTTTTGAGATATTTCCAAAAACCCAAACCCCATTTTTTTCAGTTAATTGCTTATAACTTTTGCATTTTTTTTTAAGTGGCTTTTGATTTTTTCAAAAATTATCTACACCCTATTCCGAATCGAATTACACTTCGTTCATATTTTTCGGAGACAGAGAAAAAGTTTGACCCAAAAAGCACCTGTTGACTAGACTATTTATTTTTCTCTTAAATCTAGATCATCGGTAATGCATCGGCTAGAATGCTTTTTTATCTGGTAGGAGGGGAGTGGTTTGGGTAAGAAAAAAGCATATTAAAATATGCTTTATGTTATTGAAATCCCAACAAAAAAATAACTGAAATCATTGATTAAAGAAATAACAGCAACACTAAAATTGTAAAGCCTTGAATTAGATGAAACAACACATAATGATTGGTTGTCGTCTTCATCTGAATTGTCTGTACTAAAAATGGGGAAACCTTGAGACACACAGTGAGACTCTTCGAATTCCTGATTTAATTCAACTGGGGCGGGCTTCTTCAAGTTTTTGATTTGACGCCTCAATCGGCAGGTTTTGGTCCAAGAGCCTAAGTCAAAGATCATCTACCATAAACGTTTCACCAAAGAATACATATATACCAAGAAGCGAAATCCGGCGAAATTTCTTTGATGTTGGAAGGGCAAAAATTTTTGTGACAGGTGACAGATAACTAATACAACAGCTGAGTTCGGCTTCATTACTCTTTTCACTCGTTTTACCCCGCTCTTGATCTAGACAGAATTGACATTGACTTATAACTAATATAACTCGCGCATGCGTGTACAAATTTCGGTCCATGCAAATACCGTAGATATCGCTTATTTATCGATAGGTATTCTTTGGTTTCACTTAAATGACTCAAAGTCAACTTGTTTTTTGTTTTGGGACCAGCGCCCTAGATGTCTCTTGTTAGTATGAATAATTAAATTTAGGTTGGCTGCAATGATAAAATTTCTACTTTTAGTAGATAAGAGTTTGGTTACTGGGTTCTTATTACTGACTTTTTGCCTTTGGTTTAATTTTCTGGACCTTTATTCTTGAATCTTTAGAAAATTTTACTCCCCGGGAAGCTCTCTGACTTTTCTACTCCTTCAAAATTTCTCTTGATATTAAAAAGCCGTATTATTTAAACTACGGAGTAGAGAGGAGTGAGAGAAAATACAAACACTGATGCTAAGTGTAGTTTCATTGTAGTTTTTCTCGCTGATTTTTAACATTTTAAATTTCCCGGTATTCTTAGCAGATGAACAATTTGGAAATAAAGCACCAGTTGGAGCCAACTTTATTAACAATAACTAAAAATTTGAAATGTTATCATTGTAGCCAACCCAAATTTAATTATTCGTACTGACAGTGCCACCTACGGCTTAGGTCCCAAAATACAAAAGCAAGTTTATCTTAAACCGTTTACGTTTATCGTCTCTAGTAGATCGTCTTTGTTTGGTTTTGATACTATCAGAGACACATTCTATTGATCGATCAGATCAGATAAGAGAAAATTGTCCATTTTACTTTCTCGACCCTCCTCTGAGAAGGGAAAGTATTGCACGAGCTAAAAAAATTTTTCGAAATAAAGATGGAAATATCTATTTTGGGGTCATCTGAGATGATTAAGACCATTTTCAGACGGAAGTCTGTCTGTTTGTCTGTATGTCTGTCTGTGTGTATTCTTCTACTATAGAGACGTTTAATCTGATTGAGCTGAAATTTGGTATATGGGTTCGGGTTACTCGTCGGAAGAACGAGTACGATATCTGTCAAACGAGTACGATATCTGTCAAACGGAAGTGTCTACTATCAAAAAATGACAAATACAATATGTCACGGAATTTGACTTGCAAAATGTCATTTGAAAGCCCTTAAAAAACTCTATTCAGAACAGTCAAAATTATGTCTCCAACTGTCACCTGTCAAAAATTAAAAAATGTCAAAATTTGAAACTCGTGGATACCCGTCGGGAAAGTTTTGGGGCGACACAACCGATTATTTTTCTTGAATGGACTCTTCTGATGACGTTTAGTATATCTAATATTTATTAAAAAATAAGTTTAATGGATTTACTAAACTTAATCATGATTTTTACACTACAACTTCTTTTTCACAAATCACAAATCACAATTTCTAATGAAATAGCGGAAATGGCTAACATGAACATACAACATAACCACAAATTTATCACCTAACCGCAAAAGCGAAATAATAAATGATATATTCTTTTAGGCGGCAAGGGCGTAGATAACTTTTTTTCCTGCGGGGTCCTTTTTTCCTGGGGGAAGTACTTTTTTCTGGGGCGTCTTTTTTTTCTAGGAGAGAGTAATCAAACTTTTAGACAAATAGGTTTGTCTGTTTCTACATTTCATATATTTTATTTCTTCTTTTCGTGCTATTTTTTGGTATTCTGGGGGTGGTTATTACCCCGTTTAACCCCCCATATAAACGCTCTTGCGTGTTAGCGAGCCAGACGCAATTGGTTACGGATGATCCTCCAGAAACAGATTATCCGGGAAATGATTTGTTTTGCCTTTTTGTCCAAGTTGTAGGAAAATGCATTGTTGTATTGTTTTTCTGTTTTTTGTATGAAAAAATTCCTTCTTGATATGTATTTCAAATTCTTGTGTAAATAATATGTATTGTTGCTTTGTTTTTTAATTTTATGTGTGGAATAAGCATTCTCGCTTTGTTTTCAATTTATTGTATGAAAAAATGCATTGTTGCTTTGGTTTTCAATTACCTGTGTGGAAAAATACATTCTGATTTGAATTTCAAATTCTCGTCTAAAAAAATGCATTTTAGCTTTGAATTTAAAATATTTATATAATTAAATGCATTGATGCTTTGTTTATCAATTTTCTTTGTGGAAAATGTACTTTTGCTTTAAATTTCATATTTTTATTTGAAGAAATGTTTTTTGTTTTTCAGTTTTCTGTGGAAAAAAATGCATTGTTACTTTGTTTTATAAATTTCGGAGGGAAAAATGCATTATAGCTTCCGTATTTTTCAAATTTGTGTTTTTCCAATTTTTTGTAGGGAAAAATTCAATTTTTTTTTCCAATTTTTAGTAGGGAAAAATGCTCTTGTTTTTTCTTTAATACATACTTGAAAACTGCATTTTTATTGTTTGTCTGTGAAATGGACTATAGCAATTCAACAATTTACCGAAAAATTAGTAATTCTAAATGCATTTTTCTTCTTTTTTTAAAATCAAGTGTAGAAAAATGCGTTCTTGCTCTTTTTTTTTCAAATTAACATTCACGCTTCTTTTTTAAAATTTGTTGCGTATTGAAAATGGGCATTCCACCTCTAAGTGGGGTGAGAATTAGAGGTGGTTTAAATGTCAAAAAAATCATATCTCCGCCGTTTTTGAAAATATTAAAAAAAGTCGTGAGACTTTCTTTATGCTCTGATTATTATAAAATTAATTCGTCTAAAACTCTTTTTCATACGACCGACAGGGGTGGAATTGGAGGGGGTTGAAATTTCAAAAAATTATATCTCCGCCATTTTCAAAAATATTGAAACAGGTCATAAGACTTTTTTATGTTCTAATTATTATAAAATTAATTTCTCTGAAACTTTTTTAAATCCGACCTAAGGGGATGGAACTGGAGGGGGTTGAAATTTCAAAAAATTCATATCTCCACTTTTTTTGAAAATATTGAAACAGGTTATTAGACTTTTTTCATGTCCTAATTATTATAAAATTTTTTCGTTTGAAACTTTTTTCGATCTGACCATATCGTGGGGAGGGGAAGGATGAAAGTATCAAATTTAGACAACAGAAATCTACCTCCCCCTGTTTACCCTACCGATAGGAATTTTTTTTAAAGTTAACTGCGAAAAAATGCATTCCTGCGTATGGAAAAATGTGTTCCTGCTCATTTTTTTCAAATTGGATTGTAGAAAAATGTATTCATGCATTTTTCCCAATTAATATGTGATTTTTTCAAGGCCTCTTTATAGTTTTCTCCTAACTTTCGTGAAAATTTTATTTATTTTTATAAAAATTTGCACTTTATATGTTTTTTTCCATACTTTCGTTTTCATTGGAACAATTTTAGAAAAAAATTTCCCCGTTGGAAACTGTGGGCATTTCTATATCATTTTTCTCTGATTTTTTGCTTTCTTTGATTTTCCGTGAATTTTCCTTCACTTTTTTCCGGATCTGTTGCAACCGTGATTCTATAATTGTATCTAAACTTTCATTTGCGAGAGTGATTATCTGAATAATTATTTTCTCCTAACCCTCGCGAAGAAACCCTCTTGTGAAACAAGTTGTATACAAGGGCGTACAGAACTTTTGTCCTGGGGACGGTGGTAATTTTTTCCTGGGGGTAGAGGAGGTTAAACTTTTAAACAAATATATGTTTTTCCGTTTTCACATTTCATATATTTCATTTCTTCTTTTCGTGCTATTTTTTGGTATCCTGGGGGAAGGTAATTACCCACTTTACCCTCTCCATATCTACACCCTTGTAAGGCGTTTAATTTAAAATCGTAACGAGGTTTTGTCGTCACCCATGTACGAACAATTGCTAGTCACTCACATTGGTTGGAGTGCTGGCGGAAGGCGAAAAGTAGTCGGTAAGAAGTTTAAACAAAACGAAAAAAAAACCTTTAGGAGCATCGGCGTACATCGGGTATTTTCTACGTAACCGATGCAGACGGAAATCCGCCAGAATCGGCAATCGGCCGGGTGTTTGCCGTTACTTTATATTTGTTATAAGTTATAATAAATTACACATTAATATTTTTAAATATAAATAAATTAATAACAGTGAATATTTGGTAACAATATTATGAACATAATAGAAATGTAATATACATGACGCAATTCAAATTATAAATATACAGGGTTATTTCCTTATTTTTTGATGGCCAATCCTCATGAATAAAGATTGCGAATCTTTTATCAGAAGACATAATTTAATTTATTATCTTGCATAATCTCCTAATTACAATAGAACAACTATGAAAAGCAATAAATAAATCTTTGACTTGGCTGATTACGAAATACCGTCGTTTTTTTTGATGATAAACTACGACTATTTTCCAATTCGGTGCTTCTTTTATAAATAAAATATCAAAAAACATTAAACTATAAAAAAATATATTATTATTATTTTATTATTATATATTATTATTATACTGATATACCCACATTCTCTTATTTCATGAATAATATTTAATTAAATACTGCAACATAACCTTAAAACCAGTGTTGCCATTTTTAGTACATTTGTACTATTTCTAATACATTTTCGATAGCAAAATATAGAAGTACATTTTATCATAACCTGCAAACTAAATGCAGTCGGCAAGCTAGGGGCCTCCTGCTGGTACATACGATATTCCGGCGGCTAAATAATAATGATTTGGGCCGCCAGTGGTCCATTTATGGCGCGCCGATCCTTATTGTTTTGATAACATAATTCTCTCGGTAACCTACTGGCAAACCGGAAAAGGGCCGAATACAAGTCTTGTTCCCGAAGCGAGTTTCTAACTTGTTCTGAACATATTGAGTCTGCGCAGTATAAAATAATGGAACAGGAGTCTGCGCAGTATAAAATAATAACAGTTAGTTTATACTGTCCAGACTCATTTTGTTCGTCACATTAGGAACTCGCTTCGGGAACAAACCTACAGTTAGCAAACGGTTTGCCGGAAGGTGAATTCGCGCCTCTACAATTACTATACTTACATAGCCGTTGACAGGAACCTTGAGGTGTATTTTTGTTTATTTATCTGAAATCCTGAAATGACAGAAACAGCTGTCTCGGGCGAATAAACAGAAATGTTTTTCTCCTATATGTATACAATATGGAATTTTTTTTTTTTTTTTTTATAAAAAACGTAGAAATGTAATGCTTTCGATAAGCGCAAGGTTCGTCAATGGCCGGCCGCCGGTGGTTAGCCGACTCTGCCACTCTTCGGCCAGACGGACATGCCCTACTAACACGCCGCGAAGCCAGCCGTATGCGGGCCGAATACGTCCATTCGGCAAGCCGCTCCTGGGCCATTGCGGGTCGTCTAGTTTGTGTTTACTAGGAAAGAAGCCCAATTCTAGTACATTTCTAAATAAGCCCAACATCACATAATTTATGCTATATCATAAGAAAATTAGAAAAATAATTGTTTTCTGTTTGATGTTTTGGCATATATTACAAAATATATTGTATTATTTGTATAAATTAAAAATTCTTTGTAAAACATATTGTTTGATTTCATCAGTGCAAAAAAACTGATATATTCTATTAGAAACTATTCACTTTATCGTAACTTATAGTACAATCTAGTACATTTTATACCTTCTGTTCAGTACATTTCAGAAACTCAGCGCGGCAACACTGCTGAGAACTAAAATCGTTTCCTAATAATAAATTACTTAATTTGACTACACACACAGTTTTACTAAGATCTTACAAAAATAAAAAAAAAGTGTGTGCAACTAAGAAAATGCAAAAAAATATAATTTGAAAGATTTTTATGAACAAATTAATCATAGCTTGTTTTCTCACTTCTCGCTGTCTCTTCGGTCGGGATCGAAAACTGCATAAATTTATTTTAAATTTAAATAAAATAATTTTTTCTTGGTTTTAACTTTTTACCTCTCGTTTATTTTTGACATACCAAACGATAATATTTTTTTTTTCTAAACGTAGTAAATTCATTATGCAGTTTTTTTGAAAAAAGGATAAAAAATCAAAAAATCAACTATTGAAATAAATTTATTTCGTTTCTATAAAACATACAAAAATACATTTTTTTTTTACAAAATACCTAGTAGGAGTGTATATTACAAAACGTGAGAGTCACTTCGAGTAATTCTTTAACAGTCTAATCCTTAGTTTTCATTATATCAACAAATAAATCACGCATCGAGTCATTACTAAAAAAAAATAAATACGAAAATAATCGTTAACATTTGATCACTAGAGTACCCATAGCGGGTACCAATGCTTCAAAAACTACCCTATAAATTCAACTAGAACTGACTTAGAAGATACCATCACCAGTGGGATCGGATAACCATGGGTAGTTATTTGGACACCTCACGCAAGTTTGGAGATTGATGGTCTCACCAGGAACTTCAGAAGAGGTAAGTTTGCAGGTATGAGGTACCCAACAAGCTGGGATTCCTTCTACTACACACTTTTCCCTCCATGGTTCGAAATTTTTGGCTTCGGAGATTGTTCTTGGGTTCTGAATCCATTGGATAACTTGTGTCATTGTAACGAAATATACATCATTATGGTTAGCTAAAATTTCATCTATCCAATATAGGAAGGCGTCTAAAAATTCAGGATTATTCTTCAACCAAGCTGCGTGGAAATAGAGTCCAAGTGGAGCTCGATTTTCGTTGTAATGTCTGTCGAAGTTATGATTCAAGAAATTATAAAATTGATCTCCCGTTAAGATATTTGAACATGAATCAACCATAGCACAACCTGCTAGGTACTCATCATTTTCAGGATCTTCTCTTCTATCTAATTCATTAAGAACCATTTCCCAAACAGCATGAGACCTAGTAGGACAAGCTTGTATGTTGCCGTGGCATCTATGTGGCATTCTGAAGTACATAGTATAAGGCCATAGTGGTGGATTATTTAAAGGAGCTGTTATAGTTGAATCGTAAAGGAAGGCTTCTTCTTCCATCATGGTAAATTGATTGTTTCCTCCTACTCTTAGGTATGGCGCGCGGACACCTACAACGCTGTTATCGGTGATATTTGCAAACTTTTCTGTAATTATCCTCATACCGCCCATTTCTTTAACCCAATCATTGACGCTGGCATTTGACCAAAATTGTTCATCATCATTGTGTCTGTAAAAAAATAAATATTATATTTCACATTTTATCCTCACTGTATTTTAAATAAATCTTGACGATTAAAATTTTTTACTACTTACGATATTGAGTGCACTGCAATTTCATGACCTTTTCTGTTCATTTCTTGTACGGCAGAGTAGTTGGTATATTTGTGTGAAACGAAGAATGTGGCCTTGATTTGACAGCCGTTTGGGTTTTTACGTTCGCCGTTGAAAATGTTCTTGTAAAGTCCGATATTGTTGTTATTAATAGCATCATCGAAAGTGATAGTGATCATTTGTGGTACGTCTTTTGCTGGAAGATCGTTGGGGATAGAGGTACCGTCTTCGGAACAGAAACAGTCAGGGAGGACGCATACTGCGGGATCGCAGGAAGGAGCGCTGTTCGGGTCACTGTCGATATCTGTAATAAAAAAAATATAGATAATTCATGAGATAATATTTTTATAATTTTATAGAAGTATACAATTATTTAATTAGAAAAATTTTTATAATTAATTTTTATATGGCTTTTGTAGGTATTTAACCGGAAATAATATTTTTCCTAATTGAAATAAATTCGTAGCGTTATACACGGATGTCCAAAATTATTCTAGTGGTTATAGAATATCTAAAAATAACTATGGTTTGTTTAATAAATATATGTCCTAAGATCCTACAATTTTGAGCTAAAGTTAAAAATTATAGTTATTATAGATATTTTAAGCCCTTTAAAAAATCTCCTTATTTTCTCGTTGTTGTGATTATTTTTGCTAACCACAACAATAAGCACGGCAATGAAATTAAGACATTTTAAACCCCAACTTTAAACTTCACAAAGTGACAGGTGATAGTTATTTTCTTTTGGTTTTTCTAACCTCAGAATTTAGTATCGTATCACTTTTACTAAAAATACATTAATAAAAGTGCCACAGACGCGCTCTAAAGAATTAACTACAGAATCGATTGGAGAAAACCGCAGCTTCCTATCTTTAATATTAACGGAGCGCCCGTCCAAAAACGATTTCTGGCAAGATAATATGGTATTGGCGCCTCTTAAAGGAAACGTAAATCTAAGGAAAGTTACGGAGTTTGATCTCATTCACTGAAGAAATCTTCAAGTAATTTTCTAGAAAAGCAATAGTAAAGTTGACATATCTAATCAATGCATCCTTCAGATTAAAGTATGTAACGCTGATGTGGAAGGTAGCAGAGATCATAATGATTCCTAAACCTAGTAAACCACCACATGAAGTTTTCTCTCTATTTTTCCTCTACTATCGAATCTGAAAATCGATTGTTGAAACGACTTAACAAATGTATTTTAGCAAAAAGGCGAAAGGATATGGGAAATGGATAAAAACTGGAATGTTATCCAGAATTAACAAACTAATTTCTATTCCTTTTAAAATTAATATGTTTCTTATTTCGGCTTATATTTTTGATCAATACTGACAATTTATCATTATAAAATCTAAAATGGATTCCAAATCAATACCTTTCATCAAAAATTTATCTACGTCATTTATTACTTCTCTTGTATTCACAATTTTTGTTCCAAAATTTTTATAAAACTCACTATAGTACCAAATTTTCATTGTCTTTCAAATAACATTAAATTAATATTAGATACATAAATTTCAAAATAGGTAAATATCAATTTTTACATAAAAATTCACGTTGCGCCTCTGAAATAATCATTTAGACTACGTTATCAGTCCAATCGACCTTTGAATCCGTCTTTGGTTGAGATCAATTTCACTTTTTGGAGCTCGCCTGCATATGCAAATCAAATTTATCCGCTGGCAATGCGTAAAAACATCGCTACATCCTACGTCACGATACAGATAGGTTGGTGGTGCCACTCTTACTTTTACACCTGAAGGTATGTAGAGTACCCGGTCGAGAGCCAGTTGGTACGACTTTCGTTTATTTTTGTATAACTAATCGAGTTACGTGGACACACGAATACAGGGAGAACTTGTATTATGAAATTATTCCTATTATACAATTAATAAATAAATGTACGTTACTCTCTTAATTTAGTATTTTTTTTAATTTTGACATTAAAGCATTTTCCTTATGTATTTAAATCTTCTTTGGTGAGTTGTTTATCATCAGCTTCTGATGATGATAACACAGTTAGCGAAACGTACGTCGAGTTTTTTTAAAGGAAATGGATAAAGATCGGCCAGTTGATGACCTTTAACATATTTTATAAAGATCCGCGAGTTGCGTGAAACGTGATTCGCTTAAATAATAAGTTTTAATTTTTTTTAAAGACAGGCTAGATTTAGATAGTCAAGACTTGTTTTAATAAAATAAATATTTTTTTATACAAAGGTCCGCAACTCGCGGATCTTTATAAAATATGTTAAAGGTCACCACTACCTTTTATAAAATGTGTAATTTTGGTAAGTAAATTATAAGATTGATATCAAAATGTTTCCGAATAAGTCGGACATGCCAGACTTGATAAAATACTTTTGTACATCGATCAGGATGGTTGATGCACATTGACCTAGGTTAAGGGTTTTGACTGTGTAGGTATGTAGTCTCATTAGTGCATCCAATTTCATTAAGAAAGTAGCAGATAGTGACAAGTGAAACAAGAGTTCTAGTGCCTTATCAGCAAAATCTACATGTAAATCTTCACAAGAAAATTCAAACTAAAAAATAGTTAAAGAACCCCGCACAAACCTTATGGGAATTGGCTCCCGGTCAAATTGGCTGAAATTTGGGTATATTGTTGCTTTCAGCATCCTGAACAAAAGTCTTCATGGGCACAATTTTGCTTATTTTGGCTCCTACGAAGCTCCAAAGCTCCACGAATTCACCATTATTTACTACTAAAAGGGTAACCTCTTCGAAAGTTTAGTATTTGCTGCGTTAACAAAAAGTCCCCTCTTATGTTTTCGTGGTCGCTGCATTCAAATCCAATGCCAATATAATAATATTGACAGTTGACAGCTGTCAACTAGCTGTCAAACAACTAGGAATAATCAAAATTGATAAAATCCTCATGTAAATATATGTTTTTGAGGTTGCTGAGTTCAAACCTGATGTCAAAAAGGCGATATTGACAATTGACAGCGGTCAATTAACTGTCAAACAACAAGCAATAATCTGACAGTTGTAAACTGTCAACATCGATTTTTTACATTTACATGTGGATTTTATCAATTTTGATGATCATATGTTGTTTGACAGCTAGTTGACAGCTGTCAACTGTCAATATCTTCTTCTTAACATCAGTTTTTTGAACCGAGCAACCTCAAAAACATATATTTACATATATATTTTATCAATTTTACTTACACTTTTAAGTAGTAAAAAATGGTGAATTCGTGCAGATTTGGAGCTCCGTAGGAGCCAAAATAAGCAAAATTAAGCTTTGTGCCCATTAAGACTTTTGTTCAAGATGCTGAAACGAACGACAAATCCAAATTTTAGCCAATTTGACCGGGAGCCAATTCCGATAAGGTTTGTGCGGGGTTCTTTGTCCATATCAAGGTCACGTTTCACCGCTGTGATCTGGTCTTGAGATACTTTAGCTCCGTCTGCAGGCCTGACGAGAGGGTATTGAAGGCGGCACAAAATATCGGGACCTAGGGCTTATGGGGGCCCGAACCTAGCACAGCGGCGTAACTTCTTATTTTCTATAGATAAAATTTCACATTTTCGTTTTATAAAATTACTAGCCGAATACCCGTGCTGTTTTCCATTACTTTTCCCTGTTTTTCCCTATGTGTTCCTATTTTTATGTATTTTGTTCCATTTTCTTTTATGTTATTTTTCCCTATTTAACGCTATTTTTTCCTATTTTCCCAATTTTTCACTATTTTTTTCCATATTTTTCAGAATTTTTGCCCAATTGTTTCTATTTATCGCTATTTTTCCATTTTTTCTATTACTTTCTGTTTGTTTCTTTTTTCTATTATTTTATCCCATTCTCTTTATTTTTCCTTATTTTTTTCTATATGTCTCTATTTGGACTTTTTTCCCACTTATTCTTATTATTTTGTATCATTTAATATTGTTGACTGTTTTTTTCTATTTTTTGCTTTTTTTCCGTAATTTTTCCCAATTTTTTTACCTTATTTTTCCCTGCTTCTCCATATTTTATCCTGTTTTCTCTATTTTTTTCTATTTTTCACAATTGATCTAATATCACTATTTTTCTCATTTCCCCCAATTTTTCCTGTTTTTCATTAGTTTTTTCCTGTTTTTCCCTACTTGTCATTATTGTAAATGTTATAATCTATTATTTTCCTTTTTTTAATATTCTTCCTTATTTTCTCTCATTTTTCACCATTTTGCCATATATTTCCCTATATACTTATTTTATCTATTTTTTAGTATTTACCTCTAATTTCCCTATTTTATCTATCCTTTTCTAATTTTTTTCTAATTGTCCATATTTTTCCAATTAGTCCATATTTTTCCATGCTTTTTTCTATTTTTCCTATTTTTCGCAAATTTTACTATTTTTCCCCTATTCTCTCTTTCCCTATTTTCCCCAATTTTCGGTATTATTCCCTATTTCTTCTTATTTTTTCATATTTTCCTCTTTTTGATTATTGTTTCCTGTTTTTCAATATCAATATTGTTTTCTGTTATTTCTATATTAATTTTTTTTTTATTTCCAGAATATTGCCCTATTTTTACTATTTTCCCATGTTTCCATATTTATTCTCTAATTTCCCTATTTATATTTTTTCCATTTTTTACTACTTTTCCCAATTTTTCCAAAATTTTCACTATTTTTTGCAAATTTCTCTATATTTCACAATTTTGCCCTGTTTCTTTTTCTTTTCCGTTTTTCCCAATTTTTCACTATTTTTCTCTTTTTTCCATAGGAACCATATTACTTAAGTGACTGTTCATCAAGAGAGCTAATAAAACAATGACGATACTTTTCTCGCCTTGTCTCGTCTCGTCTCGTAAAGCCGAGACGAGACCTTTTTGAAAATTATTTAGGCGATACCGAGACCACATACGGCGAGAGTCTCGTTCATATTTGTTCTGAATTTGTTTCTGAATTTCTGAGAAAAATAAACTAACAAACAGTAAAAACATTTAATTTTTTTTATAATAAAAGATAGGTCTGCATAGGTTACGATAAATTTACCAAATCTAAAATCTGGTAACCATCTGTGAAGTATTTTATTTTATATAAAATGATATTATCAATGTGTTTCGAATTTTTTAGGATTTCCAAACATTTTGATGAGTGTAACAAAGATATTGAATAGGAATGTTCGAAGATTCTAGAAATTTTTGAATGACGTTGATATGCAGACTAGGACTTGCAGAAAATCTTATAATACTCTTATTTGCTACAGTTTTTAATAGGATGATTTGAATAAAAATTGAAGTATCAATAAGATTTATGTAAAATTCTGGCTAAATTATGTGAAATTTATCCACAATGTGTTCGCCAAGTTTGAATCATTAATGAACTTATCCAGTAGGACCGAATTTATTGGTTTTATATTAATGAATAAATAGCTTAAAGAACCTAGTTAATATACATTAATTAATAAAAATCAATAAAAAGTAATTAATATATTTTGAAAGTGGCGCTGCTTCTTGACCAATAATTAACGTTTTACTTTCTCCAGCATTGCCAATATTCGAGCTTTGTTCGTTTGTAGAATAAGTTGACATACTTCTTTCCTTCTCTTAATCATTACAAATGAGAACGAGAGTTGTCAGTTTTATCGATATGACAACATTTCCAAATATAATCTGTTTTAATTGGGCCACGTCACAAGCCACTATAGCATCGATATTCAAATTTTAAGAATTAATTACAGCCGCAGGATCGGTCTCAGAAGGGCTGGACCCGGTGCAATGTGTTATGGTAGGCCAAAATTATAAAATAAAAATATTAAAAAAAATCACTGGATGAGTACATTGTCGAGCTGTTGATTTTAAGACTTAATGCAGTTGAATTTGTTCCATTGTTAAGTCGAAGCTTGTTTTACCTTTTTTAAATTTTAAGGACAAACAATACACACTTTAGTGGAAAATGTTGTAGTGGAAAGTTTTAAACCATAAAATTTTCTACAATTATACAATTTTTGTATAAAACTTTTTCCAAAATTTCCAATAGTTACAATGCACTTTAGTGCAAAATATTCTCGTGCAAAGTTGTAGAGCACCAAATTTTTATCATTAACTTTTTCCGAATTCCCCATAGTTTTGGCGATAGAGGGCGAAATATATACACATTTAGACTTTTTGCCTTTTTTTTATTTTGAAGTCCATAAATTAATGTAATGCTTAGTATTTTGTAAATAAAATAATCCTATTCTCTACAGCCGAGCAGGGAAAGTTCCGGGGTAACACAGCCGATTTTTATCTCATTTAACATACTCGATGCATTTTTACTAATATTAAAATTTTTATCTGTTTAGATTTTTTTGATGGGTACGCCATTGACGTTTTAAAATGTCGTAAGAACCAGCAGCCAAACAAAAGCAACATTTGATAGAATTGAAACAAGCTACATTCTTGAGATGGAAAGTGGACCAACGAGGTTTATATAGTAGCTATGGCCATCTTTGTTTCTTATGTTTTTATCAACGTAATATTAATAATTAGCATGATCACTGTGATTATTATTCAATTATTATAATATTGTGTTACAATTAAATATATAATATATATAAATATAATAAATGTAGATAAATCGATTAAGATATTCTTATATAAAATTTTCCTTTTACGGTGAAAATATTAGGAAAAACTGCATTCTCGGTTTCCATCAAAATAAAATGTTTATCTTTCCTGGGTTTTTATCCCTTTTTCCGAAAAAAATTTACCCAATTGTTCAGGTCTTACCCCGCGGCAATTTCTTTTTACCCTTGGTTACCACTATCATTTACCATGCCACAAGATGGCTCATTTTATACTTGTTCTAATTTTTTAACCAGTTTTAAATTGACCTTTGTTTAATATCACATAATTTTCCTGTACTACATTTAAATTCCTAGTTTTCTTATCCTTTCCTGCCCCTAGTATTTATAAGTGCACTTTTTGTAACCATTTATTATATAACTTAAATATAATTTCCGCAACTTATTCTATTTTAGTCGGCCTGATGATCGCACTTATGGGCCGAAACTAGTTGCCTTCAGTTTGTCCTAAATCTACTATTAAAGTATTCTGTGGTACTAGACTTTGGTGTTTTATTTCTTTATTTAAATACATTTAAATAGTTTCAGTTAAGAAGAACGAAGAACATCATTGTTTAAATTTTTTTTTAGAAAATACTTTCAACTGTTTGAAGCAAGTTATTATTTTTTTATTAAATTTAAAAAATTTAATTCATTTTAACCGATACAATTTCTAATTTTTTCTATTTCTTCATCATAAAATCAATCTTCATAAACTGACTATAAATATTAAAGAAATATATTACAATAAATAATGTAAAAAATATTTCAGTAAAATCGTGTTTTTTCCACTTCAATTCAATACTATCGATCCCATGTATTTTTGGTTTGTTTCACAGAAAATAATGAAAACTTTCCTTTAATATGGAAAATTTTCAGCTGTAAAAAGATCATTTTTCAATAAAAATATAAAGAAATTTGAGCTTTTCTAACCCAATTTAAACATCCCTTGTATAATTATGGATTATATAACTTTCAGGGTTATTTTATGAAAAAACTGAAACATTTTTAATAACATGAAAAGTTACAGCTTGAAAAAAGCTAATTTTCCATCAAAATAATGTGATTTTGTTTAATCTAATTTAGACATCATCTTGTATAATTGTGTAAAGCTTCATTAATATCGATCTTATAAATTTGTTATTTGTTTAACTAAAAATAATGGAAACTTTTTTTTGATATGGAAAATTTTGATTTTTGCCGAAGTATTTTAGACATCACCTCATATAATCGTTTAAAACTTCATAAATATCGATTCTATGAGTTTGCGGATTATTTGGTTAAAAAGAATGGAAAATTTCCTGTTTCTTAAAAACTTTTAGCTTGAAAAATAATCATTTTCCAATAAAAATGGTAAAAAATACAATTTTTTATCAACCTAATTTAAATAGTTATTGAAAGCTTTTTCGATATAGATTTTATGAATTTGAAGTTTGATCCATTGAATAGAAGGTACAAAGTCTTATAAATATGAAAATTTCAATAAAAAAATCGGCACTGCAGAACTTTCCCGGCTCGGCTGTAGAGAATAGGATTATTTTAATTACAAAATATTAAGCATTACATTAATTTATTGAAAAAATTTTAAACAGCAAGCCGATGGGAAATACGTGTACCGAATTGATATTTCAATGTTAATAATGACATAAGGGAGCGCATGCGCACATTGTATATCACATTGCTACAATTAGGACCTTCTAAAATCGTGGCCGAAAACTATTGGGAATTCGAAAAAAGTTAAAGGAAATTTGATGCTCTACAACTTTGCATAAGAAAATTTTTCACCAAAGTGCATTGTTTGTCCTCAAAATTTGGAAAAAATACGGAAAACCTACATGAACATTTTTTGCGCGCCCTCTAGTGGCGCAACTATTGGAAATTCTGGAAAAAGTTTAATACAAAAATTGTAGGAAATTTTATGGTCTAATACTTTGCATTTTAACATTTTGCACGAAAGTGTATTCTTCGCCGCTTTAATTTTAAAAAAAGGCAAAAAACCTTACATCTGTATTCAATCAATGTCGGTCTTGAGGACCTACTACTGTACCAATTTAAACCAAAAACTTATAGTAGTATTCTAGGCACACAAAAACCCTTCATATCAAATTTCAGCTTGATTGGTCAAAGGGTTCAGCAGTTATCGTGGAAGATTACACACAGACACGTAGATACGCAGACACACAGACACACAGACAGACCATACTCTGGAAATTGTTTCAATCTTCTTGGGAGACCCTTAAATGAATATTTCCATCGATATCTCGAATTTTTTTTTTGCTCGATCACTATACTTTCCCTTTAATGGGGCCGTTAAAGTAAAAGTAAATAAAGCATAGCTTTATTATTATCAATAATAAAAATTCGCGATTTGATTAATTAAAAATAACAAAAAAATTCCTACCCAAAGAAAAGCTTGCGGCTTAAAAAAATAATTTTTCAATAATAATAGTAAAAATTCAATTTACATAATTCACCTAATTTAGCAGATTTTGATGGATTTTTTTAGGACATATTTTAGCAAATTTCAAATGTTTCTTTGGATATATGTAGCTAATTTTAAAGGCTTTTGATGGACATATTTTAGCAAATTTTAAAGATTTTTTGCTTTTTTAAGTCATATTTTAATGTTTTTTTTATATATTTTACCAAAATTTATAGGCTTTTTTGGGACATACTTTAGCAAATTTTAAAGGTTGCCTTTCCACATCTTTTAGCAACTTTAAAAGGCGTTTTTAAGGCATATTTAAGTAAACTTTAATGTTTTTTTATATATATTTTAGCCAATTTTAAAGACTTTTTTGGGACATATTTTAACAAATTTTAAAGGTTGTTTTTCCACATCTTTTAGCAATTTTAAAATGCTTCTTTAAGTCATATTTTAATTTTTTTTTTATATATTTTACCAAAATTTAAAGGCTTTTTTGGGACATACTTTAGCAAATTTTGATGGATTTTTTTGGGATATATTAGCAAATTTCAAAGGTTTCTTGGGATATATTTAGCTAATTTTAAAGGATTTTTGGGACATATTTTAGCAAATTTTAAAGGTTGTCTTTCCACATCTTTTAGCAACCTTAAAAGGCTTTTTTAAGGCATATTTTAGCAAATTTTAATGATTTTTTAAAACTATATTTTAGCAAATTTTTTTTGTGTATATTTTATCAAACTTTAAAGGCTGTTTTGGGACAGATTTCAGCAAATTTTAAAGGTTGTCTTTTCACATCTTTTAGCAACTTTAAAAGGCTTTTTAAGGCATATTTTAGAAAATTTTAATGTTTTGTTTTTAATATATTTTAGCAAATTTTAAAGGCTTTTTTAGGACAGATTTTAGCATATTTTAAAGGTTGTCTTTCAACATCTTTTAGCCAGTTTAAAAGGCTTTTTAAGGCATATTTTATCAAATTTTAATGTTTTTTTTTACATATTTTAGCAAATTTTAAAGACTTTTTTTGGACAGATTTTAGCAAATTTTAAAGGTTGTCTTTCCACATCTTTTAGCCACTTTAACAGGCTTTTTTAAGGCATATTTTAGAAAATTTTAATGGTTTTTTTTACATATTTTAGCAAATTTTAAAGACTTTTTGGGACAGATTTTAGCAAATTTTAAAGGCTTTTTTGGGACAGATTTGAGCAAATTTTAAAAGTTGTCTTTCCACGTCTTTTAGCAACTTTGGCTGGCTTTTTTAAGGCATATTGTATCAAATTTTAAACGATTTTTTAATATATTTTAGCAAATTTTAAAGGCTTTTTTGGGACATACTTTAGCAAATTTTAAAGGTTGCCTTTCCACATCTTTTAGCAACTTTAAAAGGCGTTTTTAAGGCATATTTAAGTAAACTTTAATGTTTTTTTATATATATTTTAGCCAATTTTAAAGACTTTTTTGGGACATATTTTAACAAATTTTAAAGGTTGTTTTTCCACATCTTTTAGCAATTTTAAAATGCTTCTTTAAGTCATATTTTAATTTTTTTTTTATATATTTTACCAAAATTTAAAGGCTTTTTTGGGACATACTTTAGCAAATTTTGATGGATTTTTTTGGGATATATTAGCAAATTTCAAAGGTTTCTTGGGATATATTTAGCTAATTTTAAAGGATTTTTGGGACATATTTTAGCAAATTTTAAAGGTTGTCTTTCCACATCTTTTAGCAACCTTAAAAGGCTTTTTAAGGCATATTTTAGCAAATTTTAATGATTTTTTAAAACTATATTTTAGCAAATTTTTTTTGTGTATATTTTAGCAAACTTTAAAGGCTGTTTTGGGACAGATTTCAGCAAATTTTAAAGGTTGTCTTTTCACATCTTTTAGCAACTTTAAAAGGCTTTTTAAGGCATATTTTAGAAAATTTTAATGTTTTGTTTTTAATATATTTTAGCAAATTTTAAAGGCTTTTTTAGGACAGATTTTAGCATATTTTAAAGGTTGTCTTTCAACATCTTTTAGCCAGTTTAAAAGGCTTTTTAAGGCATATTTTATCAAATTTTAATGTTTTTTTTACATATTTTAGCAAATTTTAAAGACTTTTTTTGGACAGATTTTAGCAAATTTTAAAGGTTGTCTTTCCACATCTTTTAGCCACTTTAACAGGCTTTTTTAAGGCATATTTTAGAAAATTTTAATGGTTTTTTTTACATATTTTAGCAAATTTTAAAGACTTTTTGGGACAGATTTTAGCAAATTTTAAAGGCTTTTTTGTGACAGATTTGAGCAAATTTTAAAAGTTGTCTTTCCACGTCTTTTAGCAACTTTGGCTGGCTTTTTTAAGGCATATTGTAGCAAATTTTAAACGATTTTTTAATATATTTTAGCAAATTTTAAAGGCTTTTTGGGACAGATTTTAGCAAATTTTAAAGGTTGTCTTTCCACATCTTTTAGCAACTTTAAAAGTCTTTTTTAAGGCATATTGTAGCAAATTTTAAACGATTTTTTAATATATTTTAGCAAATTTTAAAGGCTTTTCGGGACAGATTTTAGCAAATTTTAAAGTTTGTCTTTCCACATCTTTTGGTAATTTTAAAATGCTTTTTTAAGGCATATTTTAACGTTCTTTTTTATATATTTTACCAAATTTTAAAGGCTTTTTGGGACATACTTTAGCATACTTTGTGGGATTTTTTTTGGGACATATTTTAGAAAAATTTCAAAGGTTTCTTTGGATATATTTAGCTAATTTTAAAGGCTTTTGTGGGACATATTTTAACAAATTTTAAAGAGTTTTTTGGGACATATTTTAGAAAATTTTAAAGGTTTCTTTAAATATATTTTAGCAAATTTTAAAGGCTTTTCTGAGATATAATTTATCAGATTTTGAAGGATTTTTTGGGTCATATTTTAGCAAATTTCAAAGGTGTCCTTGGATATATTTAGCTAATTTTAAAAGCTTATGTGAGACATATTTTAGCAAATTATAAAGGTTTTTTTTAATATATTTTAGCAAATTTTAAAGGCTTTTTTGGTACATAATTAATCAGATTTTGAAGGATTTTTTGGGATATACTTCAGCACATTTTAAACGATTTTTTGGAACATATTTTAGCAAATTTCAAAGGTTTCTTTGGATATATTTTAGCAATTATTGTTAAAAAGTTTTTTTTGATAAATTTGAGCAAAAAAAATTTTTTTGACACACTTTAACAATTGTTAAAAGTTTTTTTTTGATTTTAACAAAATCTAAAATCTTTTTTGATAGAGTTTAGCAAAGGGTATTTTTGGGACATATTTTAACAATATCGATCCCATGGCGTTTATTTAATTAACAATAAATAGGAATGACCCAAATTTTATTAAAATTTATAGATTTGACAATACAAAAATTTTTTGCAAATAATATGAACTTACTCGAAGCATAAAGAACGTCATCAGGTGTATGTTAGTTGCATCCGTAAAATCATGTAATAGCAGTAAGTTGCAATTTGACTTTCGCTTTCGAGTCTCACGTGGAATGTTGATTGTTTTTTAACTGCATTGCAGTGTATAGGACAAATATATAAGATGGTAGCTATTAATACATTATAAAGAAAATACAACTCGTAATGTAAAGTCCATTCGTTGAATTTACATCAACAATCAATTAAGAGGGATAGAGCTCAGACTTGAACTAATTAAAAAAAAATTGGAAAAAAAAAATAAGTTAATTATTTTAAAGCAATTTTGAATTCTACAGAAAAGTCAGAAGAAATCAGACTTGTAAAAATATTATTCCGAAAGCAAACGAAAGTGACAAAATGCCCAAACGCTCCTTAAATTTAAATGAAATTATTAATAAATTTTGACAAAAATTTAAAAAATTTCAATTAAAAATGTCTAAATATTTCAAAAATTTTAAAAATCTGTAAAGTTCCAGTTTTTGTAAATTTTTCAAGAATCGAGATCAAAAATTTCAGGCGATTTGATAAAAATATTAAAAAAATCAATAAAAAATCTCTAAATGTTTCAAAAATTTCAATAAAAAAATCTAGATTTCAAATATTTAAAGAACTTTGATAAAGAATTTCAGGAACTATGATAAAAATTTAAACAATTTCAATAAAAAATCCAAATATTTCAAAAATTTTAAAAATGTGTAAAAATTTCAAGATTTTGTAATAATTTCAAAATTTTTAATAAAGAAACTATAAAAATTTTAAAAACGTGTAAAAATTTCCAGAATTTGTAAATATTTAAAAAATTTCAAGAACTTTGATCAAAAATTTCAGGAATTTTGATTAATATTTAAAAATTTCAATGAAAAATGTGTAAATTTGTTCAAAAATTTTAAAAATGTAAAAATTTCAAGATTTCGTAAAAAATTTTAAAGTTTCAATAAAAAATCTATAACAATTTTAAAAATCCGATTGAGTCACCTCAAAACTTTCCCAACGAGTATCCACGTATACTTTTTTCAGATATTTAATGTTAAATTTTCAATTTTTGACATTCTTTTATTGTTGACAGGTTACAGTTGGAGAAATAATTTTGTCGGTTCTTCCAACGGGTAACTCAGACCTATATACCAAATTTCAGCTCAATCGGATTAAACGTGTGGCCTCTATCATGGAAGAATACACACAGACGGACAGACAGACAGTAAAAATGTTTTTAATTATTTCTTCCGAAAAAAATCATGGTGGACCTTTAATACAAGTACTTAAGGTACACAACATCAAATTTTAAATATAAATAATTATTAAGTGACAAAAATAAATAATTGATAAAATGTAGAACTTTTAAGTAATTTTAGTTTGACTATAATACATTCAGACTCAATCATTAGCACCTTGGATGGATAAGAAAAAAAATAAAATGAAAATGGCGTCTTAAGTGACATTTGACAGTCGACTTGTACGTGTTTGAAGTCGTAGAATCCAAATATGTAGAAATGTACCGGATGTTTCATTTGGATTTGTGATTTTCATGTCGTTTCCGGTCAAACCGGAAGTCTCCCATATCAGATTTTAATGAAAAAAAATTCAAAGATATCTCTACTAAAATCGACCAACCCGTTTAAAAGTTATAGGGGCCCATGACCCATTTACACCCGGTATACGACGGTTTGTTTTTTATTGGAAAAATTAGGAAATAGGGGAAAATTGGGAAAAATGGAGGGGCAAAAAACGCAAAAATAGGGACAAATAGGAGGAAAAAATAATGAATATGAGGAATAAATAGAAAAAAATCGGAATAATATAAAAAATAGAGAAAAATATCCAAATATAGACGAAAATGGGGAAAAATAGTGAAAAATAGGAGTAAATTAGGGAAAATAGATCAAAATAGGGAGAAAAAGATAGGTAAATTAGAGAAATATAGAGCAAAATAGAGAAACATATGGGAAAATATTGGAAAATGGTGAAAATGGAGAAAAAGAAAAAACTAGGGAAAAAGTAGGAAAAATAGGTGAAAATGGGAATAAATATGGAATGATAGGAAAAAATAGGGACTATAAGGGACAAAAAGCGAATATAAAGAAAATGGCAAAAAATTCCATGAGATATGCATCTGTCATTTCTTGATAGTGACAATTTCGTTTAATAGATGTCATACAAAAACTAATGAGTTCTTCCGACCCATATAGAAAGTTTCAGCTCAATGGGATTAATACTTTTTCCGATATTTAATGCTAAATTTTCAAATTTTGACATTTTTTTATTTTTTGCAGGTGACAAATAGAGAAATAATTTTGACTGTTTCATGGGTCCTAGTAAGCAACTCCCTATGGGGTCGTCGCTAACAAGTTGGCCGATAGGCATGGATTATATATTCTATATTTCCATACAGTTTAATAAATATTCATATTGATTAAAATATGTTTTAAAAATTAACTCACCACATGTAGTTTCATCAGAACCATCTTGACAGTCTTTTTCTCCATTACAGAACAGTCCTCGTTCTATACATTGTCCATCTCCGCAGGCAAGTTCACCCTCATTACAAACTGGTTTTTCTGTAAACAACATGGGTTTGATTCTTCTTTCTTTATTTTTGATTTTACAATTTTTGACGGAGTCTTTCCAATCACAGGTTTGTTTTTCGATGTCAAAATACAATCCAGCAGGACAACGGATAGCTTGTAAACCCTGAAAAATAAATAAAATACATGTAAAATATTTTTATTGGTAATAAGACACAACATATTGGATGAAAAAGAAAAAGTCGCCAAATTAGTAGTAGTGTTCAAATTTTGACAAGACAATTTGTCCAATATGCATCCGCATAACCCCGTAAATAATCACCTTCCATTTTGTAAGTTATGGAGTAATCAATATGACCTTTTAAATACTGAAGAACCCTTTTACCTGCCAGCCAGTGGGTTTTGTCAAA
Source organism: Neocrepidodera transversa (assembly GCA_963243735.1). NCBI lineage: Eukaryota > Metazoa > Arthropoda > Insecta > Coleoptera > Chrysomelidae > Neocrepidodera > Neocrepidodera transversa. Next base: position 18,287,730 of record OY725343.1, read on the forward strand.
TTTAGTATTGAATTGACTTAAATAGCTTGTTGCATAAGTTATATCAGGTCGATTATTAACTGCCAAAAACATTATTCAGCCTATTAAATTCTGATATGGATACAAAGTTCATTCAGATGATTTTGTACATTTCTCATTTGGTTTTAATTTAGAATATTCTAAAGCTCGTATGACATGGAGCAATGCAACCTGCAACGCCATGCAAGACGCAATTTGACTTGATCAAAGGCAAGCGCAGTTAAAGCCCAGCTGATCGACTTTTGCAAGAGCTTGTAATGGGGGAGTTCCCTCAATGTTGCCAACCTACAAAAAGGTCTACCAACGGGGAAGGATTATTTTTGGTCAAAATCTACTTTCGCAATGATAAAATATATGTGCACAATTCTATTGAGCTTTCCAGAATATATAGTTAACAAAATATAATGATTTTATTAAAATCTTACTTCTGATTGGTTGAAATTTCGTTGTCAAATGTCATTCGTCATAGAGTAAGTATAACACATAACAGAGCGACATGTTTCATTTTCAGCGACTGACCTGCAGCCTTGGAGGATTGGTAGAACTAAACTAAATTTGGCGAGTAGTTTGAATAATAAAACATCTTACTCTGTTATACAGGGTGTCCCAAATAAGAGTGACGATTTTAAATGTAAATGCACAACTTATTAATTGCCCTAAATTGCCCTAAAGAATTCGGATTTTCATTATTGTTTTCGTTTACCCAAAAGTTTTTTATGGAGTTTGTTTACATTTTATCCCGTCAATACAGTATGATCTACTATTTTTTTTCAAAATAAATGGAAAAAATATGTATAATTTTAAATGGAACAACTCTTTGTACAATTTATTAATAAAAATTAATAATTTATTCAGCATCTAAACATCACAAACATTTAATAAAACTAATAATGTAATTAATAGTAATAAATAATGTAAAAGTTATAAAAATGATGTATGTGCCTAATCTCTTTTTTGTATCTCTTGCGATTTTTTTTGCAATTTTTGCCACTTTATTTTGTAAGATTTTTTTGTGATTTTTTGCAATATTTTTTGCCATTTTTTGTGTTTTCGAATTTTCAATTTTTCCCAATGTTTTACGATTTTTTCTATCAATTTTTTTTCTGATACTGTCAATTTTTTTGTTTTTTTTTTTTGCGTTTTTTGCAATTTTTTGCGATTTTTTCGTTGTTTCTGTATGTTTTATTTTTTTCCCGATGGTTTTTTCCCTATTATTTTCGAATCTTTGCAATTTTTGATATTTTGTAAAATTTTTTTGTGATTTTTTTACAATATTTTTGCCATTTTTTGTGTTTTCAATTTTTCAATTTTTTTGCAAAATTTTTTGCCATTTTTGTGTTTCCGATTTTTCCCAATGTTTCATGATTTTTTTTTCAATTTTTTTTTCTGATACTTTCCATTTTTGTCGTTTTTTTTGCAATTTTCTGCCATTTTTTCATTGTTTCTGTATATTTTAATTTTTTTCGATTGTTTTTTGTTTCCCAATTATTTTCGATTTTTTGCAATTTTTGACATTTTGTAAAATTGTTTTGTGATTTTTTTGCAATATTTTTGCCATTTTTTGTGTTTTCGATTTTTCAATTTTGTTACAAAATTTTTTGGCATTTATTGTGTTTTCGATTTTTCAATTTTTTTGCAATATTTTTTGCCATTTTTTGTGTTTTCGATTTTTCAATTTTTCAAAATGTTTCATGATTTTTTTCAATTTTTTTTCTGATACTTTCCATTTGTTTCGGGTTTTTTGCGTTTTGTTGCAATTTTTTCGTTGTTTCTGTATATTTAAATTTTTTCTGATTTTGTTTTGTTTCACAATTATTTTCGATTCTTTGCAATTTTTGACATTTTTTAAGATATTTTTTGTGATTTTTTGCAATTTTTTGTGTTTTCGGTTTTTCAATTTTTCCCAATGTTTCCTGATTTTTTCTTTCAATTTTTTTTCTGATGTTTTCCTACTTTTTCGGTTTTTTGCAATTTTTTACCATTTTTTCGTTGTTTCTGTATATCTTAATTTTTTCGATTGTTTTTTGTTGTCGATTTTTCGCGGTTTTCGAGAGTTTTTGCGGTTTTTTGACATTTTTGCGATATTTTGCAATTTGTCTTATCTTTTCGTTTTTCTTCTCTAATTTGTTCATGCTTTTTGCCATTTTTTAATTATTTTCAAGTGTTTCCTGTTTTTTGTTTTATTTCTCCGATTATTTGCGATTTTCTGCCATTTTTTGCGATTATTTGCCATTTTTTGAAATTTTTTTGGGGTTTTTTTTTGCAGTTTTTTGCTATTTTTGCGGTTTTTTGCGATATTTTGCTATTTTTTCTTATCTTTTTGTTTTTCTTCTCTATTTTTTCTGATTTTTTGCCATTTTTTAATAATTTTCAAATGTTTGTTTTTCTTCTCCGATTATTTGCGATTTTTTCCGTTTATTTTCCATTTTATGAGATTTTTTTGGAGTTTTTTCATATTTTTTGTGAATTTTTGACATTTTGTGCCATTTTTTAATTATAAATTTTCAAACGATTTTTATAATATAGCTGTCAGAATGTTTTCGATAATGTCCCTAATGTTATTTTTTGTTTGTGAATAAATTTTTTGTAAAATTTTTATTTAATATCCTTTTCCAAAAGGAAAAATGCAGTGTTTCTTGAAATTTCTTTGTTCATAGGATTGAAAAAAAATATCAAACTATACATTTTTTAAAAGATAATGAATCGCTCTTTTAAATGCCATCAAAATATACAGAGTGTTCCATTTAAAATAACACATAATTTTCCCATTTATTTTGATCAAAATTAGTAGATCAACCTGTATTGACGGGATAAAATGTAAACAAACTTCATAAAAAACTTTTGGGTAAAAGAACACAATTAGTGAAAACCCGATTTATTTAGAGCAATTAATACATTGTGCATTTACATTTAAAATCGATCACTCTTACTTGGGACACCCTGTATTTACTCTATGACGAATGACATTTGACAACGACCTTTCAACCAATCAGAAGTAATATTTTATTAAAATCATTATTTTTCGCTAACGATATATTTTGGATAGCTCAATAGAATTTTGTACACATATTTTATCATTGCGAAAATAATGAAGTAGATTTTGACCAAAAATAATCCTTCCCCGTTGGTAGACCTTTTTCTAGGTTGGCAACATTGAGGGAACTCCCCCATTGCAACTTTATCGGTTTGGTGCGATTTCTATTGCCTGAAAGTTGCAATTCTAGGGAGAAATCTACTTACTTTTGGTTTACCAACTCACCAAATGTCCCTCAGGCTCTAGAAGCAAGGCAGCAGCAGCTATAATTATGGACACTGATGCGCTGATTACTTTCATCTTATTTATTTTGCTTAGTTTTAATATTTTCATTTTTAAACAGGTTGACAAAATATTCAAGACAAATAAAAAATATTTTTTGAGGTTAGAAAATTGCTATTGAACGCCGTATCGGTCCTTTAAAATAATTTATGAAGCCGGCGGCGATTGCGGTTCAATAGCAACCGCTTTTTTGGAGGCGGTGGTTGGCAGCCATATTGCAATGGCAAGAGACTTACATAATGTCAAACAACATGCAAGATTCAACATCGGCAATACTTTGACCTTGCAAAAACTTGCTGCAATATCTTGCAGGTTGCATTGCTCCATGTCATGCGAGCTTAAAGGAGTAGAAACTGTCTTGCAATCTTGCAATAGATTTTTAACAATTTCCAAAGATTTCTCTTTCTTATAAAATATAACAAGATCATCAACATGCCAGTATGAGTAGACCAAACCCAAAAGTTTTAATATAAATACTTGGCTCTAAAGGAGTTTGTATAAAATCCAAGGAAGATAAAATTTCATTTAATTTTTTGTTCCAAGATCGACCTGCCTGTTTTAGTCCATCAAGAGACCTTTTTAGTAGGCACACTTTGTTTTCTTCTCCTTGTTTGATCCATATAAACCCCTTCAGGTTGATCCATATAAATCTCTTCTTCCAACTTCCCATTTAAAAATTCTGTATTGTTTTGCATTTTATAGTCCATTTCTGTAGCAAAAGCTATAAGTGTACGGATGGATGAATTACGAACCACTGGAGAAAAAGTTTCGTAGTAGTCAACACCAGCTGTTTGTCTAAAACCTTTCGCAACCACTCTGGCCTTATATTTTAATACTACTTGACCTTCAGCATTTTTCTTTTGCTTATAAATCCACTTGCAAGATATGACCTTTTATTTGGTCTTTCTACAAGTGCCCAAGTGTTCTTATTTATTAGGGAATCATACCCCTCATTCATTGCGGAATGCCAATATTCTTTACAGTGAGAATTAGCAGCTTCTGCAAAAGTTTGGGCAGCCATAGAATCATTTTTTCTCCACGACCATTATTGAATGTATGAATTCCGAAATCATTTTTAATAATAGAATGTAAACATTCACCCTCTAGAGTCTGAATATTTATTCTAAAACACTTGCTTCTTATGTATTTTGCATGTATTTTCATTCTTTATCAAGGTAAAGAATGGATTTTCTGTAATCGAAATAAACGATATGGGATTGCCATGGATTTCAAAAGTGTCACTGTCAGATACAAAATGGCGATGATAATAATTATTTTCAAACAAGTTTTAATTTAAACAAAATAATGAGTGAAAAATCAAGTGAAGTAGATATAGAATTTAATAATATCTAAAATTGCAAATTATGAAAAAACATCCATGCACATGATTTTACTTTAGGTAAGTGTACCATAACACTATAAATATTACTACAATGTAATACAAATATGTCAACAAATAACTTGTGTTCAGATTTAATTTAATTTTGATTCATACTTTTTGATCGTGGAGAAAATATAGTCTGTTACTCGGTCAGAATAAAAAAATTCGACACTCGTGGTTCCTCACACTCGCTTTCGCCCGCGTTCGGAATTTTCCACTCGTGTCAATTTTTCATTCTAACCTTGTTACAGAATCTACTATTCTATAACCTTATTACACCAATAATTTGTATGAAAGCGATTATTTATTCTATTTCTAAGTGGATATCTTTCCTCTACAATTTTAAATTGTATTTGCCCAAAATTTAAATTTATTAAAATTCGTTTTAAAACATTTGCACTTTTTGAGATTTTCATTTAAAATATATACTTATTTTTTTTAATCTGAATTTGTACAACTTTTCATTTATTTTAAATTATATTTTATTCTTTAAAACTGCTCTTAAAATTTTATTATTTTTTCAAAATTATGTTGTTTGGAAATTAATTTTTTAAAGTTTTGGATATTGTCTATCTATTTTTAATCTACATGGGATTTTCTTCTACTGCATTTGTAAAAAATTTGTATTTTTCAAATTGTAATTATTTTCTAAAATTCAAACTAAATTATTTTTATTTCGCAATTTTAAATTTTGTGCAGTTTATATCAAATATACAGTTGTTTTCTTGTTTTCTTCAAAATTTGCGATTTTCAATTAAAATTTTGAATAGAAGGTTTGAGTATTATTTTTAAAAATTAATTTGTACAACTTTTGATTTATCTCAAATTGTATTTTATTAACTTTTGATAGCGAAGTAAAAAGTTAATAATATTATAATTCTGTATGTGTATGTATCTGTCCGTTCTGGACATCCGATTGACTTCATATTTGGTACAAAGATATCTCGTGTCAAGACAATGTATGGAATTGATTTTCAGCCCCAAGAGTGACCTTCCAACTAGAAATACATGATGGAGAAAATTTAATTGAACACTATTATCATAATCCTATCCGTGTGTGTCTGTCAACATGATATCTTCCGTTCTAGAAATCCGATGGACTTCATATTTAGTACACAAATACCTCTTATGAAGACAATTTAAGGGATTGATTTTCAGCCCCAAGGGTGACCTTCCAACTATAGATACAAGGTGGAACAAATTTAATTGAACCCTATTATCGTAATTCTATCTGTAGGTGTATCTCTCACCATGATATTTTCCATTCTAGAAATCTAATGGACTTCATATTTAGTACAGAAATTTGTCTTGTCAAGACAATCTATGGAATTGAGTTTTAGCCCCAAGGGTGACCTTCCAACTAGAGATACAGGATGGAGCAAATTTAATTGAACACTATTATCGTAATCTTGTCTGTGTATGTGGGTCTTTCAACATGATATCTTCCGTTCAGCCCCAAGGGTGACCTCCAAAATAGAGATACCGGGTGGAGCAAATTTAATTGACCCCCATTATCTTAATCCTGTCTATAGATGTATCTGTCAACATGATATCTTCCATTCTAGACATTCGATGGACCATATTTAGTACACAAATACCTCTTGTCAAGACACTCTATTAAATTTAGGTAGCCCCAAGGGTGACCGTCCAACGAGAGATACAGGGTGAAGCAAATTTAATTGAACCCTATTATCGTAATCCTGTCTGTAGGTGTATCTGTCAACATGATAGCTTCTGTTCTAGACATCGGATTGACTTCATATGTAGTACACAGATACCTCGTATCAAGACAATCTATGAAATTTATTTTTAGCCCCAAGGGTGACCTTTCAGCTAGAGATACAGGGTAAAGCAAATTAATTGAACGCTATTATTGTAATCCTGTATGTGTGTGTCTATCAACATGATATCTTCTGTTCTAGACATCCAATGGACTTCATATTTAGTACACAAATTCCTCTTGTAAAGACAATTTATGGGATTGCTTTTCATCCCCAATGGTGACCTTCCAACTAGAGATATAGGGTGGAGCAAATTTAATTGAACCCTATTATCGTAATCCTATCTGTAGGTGTATCTGTCAACATGATATCTTCCGGATTCACTTCGTATTTAGTACACAGATACCTGTTATCAATGTAATTAATGGAATTGATTTTCAGCCCCAAGGTTGACCTTTCAACTAGTGATACAGGGTGGAGCAAATTTAATTGAACACTATTATCGTAAACATGTCTGTGTGTGTGTCTGTCAACATGATATCTTCACTCCCAGATATCGGATTACTTTCATATTTAATACACAGATACCTCTACAAAGAGGTTTCAATAGGAAAAAAGATGTACATTTTCAAGACAAATTGAATGGTTTTTTTAAATTAAAATTGCAGGACTGGTCTCCGAGACATTTTGGAAAAATTGATGATTTTCGGTTTATTTAACGTCTTAATTTTTAAAGATAGAAAAAAACTTCATAAGAATTTTTTATAGAAGGTCAAATACCGCTTAATATAGCGTAACTAATTTTTTAAAACTACATTTCGTCTTTGAAAGGTAACTATATTGTCACACTACATTAACTTCTACTATCCAAAGCTTTCTCTCAAATTTTACATCTTCAAGTTTTTTAATATTTCATTTAAAATTTTACTGTTCTTTCAAAATTTCATTTATTTTAATTTTTTGGGATTCAAACTTTTCAAAACTAGTTTTTTTGTAATGCAAGTTTTGGTTATGTTTTTTTAATGTCCACCAAAAATTGGGATTTCATAGGTATTTTTAAAAATATTATTGTTTGCAATTTCGACTTTTAACAACATTTTCATTTTTTAAATTTGTAATTATTTTCTAAAATTTAATTTAAAATATTCTCAATTTTTGTATTTGCAAATTTTGTGCATTTTTGAAATTTTCATATAAAAAATACAGTTATAATCTTTTAAATCTGGAATTTTGAATTAAAATTTAGAATTGTAGGTTTGAGTATTATTTCTAAATGAATTCAATTTATTTTAACTTATATTTTATATTTAAATACTTTATACAAAATTTCCTTATTTTTCAAAATAAGTTTCTATGTATTGCAAGTTTTGGATATTTTTTTTAAACGCCCATCAAAAATTAAGATTTTGTTGTAATATTTCATCTATCATTTAGTTATTTATCAAAATTTTATTGTTCCCAAATTTAAGATTTTAGATATTTTTTAAATGCCCATTTATAACTGGAATTTTCTTGAACCATATTTGTTCAAAATTTGTAATTATTAAAATTGTTTTCTGTCTAATCTAAAATAAAATTTAAAAATTTGTTATTTCTTAGTAATTATCCTAATTTTTGTTTTTCAATAAATTTATACAATTTTCCTATAATTTAACTTATTAAAATTGAATTTTGTTTTGGAATTTGTTTGTTTATTTCGTCTAAAACTAAAAAAAAATGTTCTACAAATCTGGAACTCCTGGAACAGTCAAAAGAAAGTGTTTATGCCACTGCGGTAGTGAGAAGTATTTTTTCTACTACATTAAAACCAGACCTATAACTTAAAAATAAAATTTAACGATGAAAAATGTTTTTTGCACACCTTATATTTTTGAGCAAAATCATATTATAAGATTAATCAATGCAGCGTGAAAAATTGTAACCTAGACTATGATAATATTAATCAATAAAAAATTAACTTTACTTACCGACGACGTACACTGAATAACGTCACGACAAGTGTCACCTTCGCCGCTCACCAATCGGAACCATTCACCTGCATCTTTGTCTTTGCAGATTTCGGCCTCGAAACTCTCCTCTTTCTTAGGGCTCGCATCCTCATTTGTCTGCTGTTGAGCCAAACCTATCAAGAACAATCAGAAAAAAAATACATTGAATTTGTGTAATAAAAAAAAATGGTAAAGGCACGTCGTCATGGCATGGATGCTGCAATAATCATTTTGATTGAGAAAGAGTTACTTTCCATTATAGATAATGAAAACTAAGAAACATAATAAATAATTACTATTACCTATATTTGTTTTTTTAATGGACGAGATTTTTTAATGATCCATAAATTTATTAGATAACTTATTTGTTTAGAATGCATTTTGAGGGAACTACATTGGAGTCTGACCTTGCTCCAAATTTATTCGAGATTAGAGAATGAGAAACTTATCGGCGTTTGTATAGGGCGATCGCACTAAGCGCCGGGGGCAAGGGGGCGCCGCGGTTTAAAAAAAAAATTGACCATAAAAAATAGTAAAAACATCATGAAGTTTACGTTGTTACCATTAATATAAATACTTACTACCAGTGATAGACATTTTAGTCGGATGGGACTAGATCTAGCCCTTTTAACACTGCATTAGTCCCCTAATCCGCCTGATAAAATTTTAGTCCCCTAGTCCAACTTTTTTTCTTCTTCTTTTCTTTTGTCGTCTTGATCTGACATGACATTTCGATTATTTATCTACTTGTCACTTTTGGGAAAGTAACAGTCTTAATAAGAAAAAGAAGATTTGTGTTAATTTGTTAATATTTGTCAATACAAACATGTCATCTGTCAAGGAAAATGATATAAAACAACCACTATGCACTATATAGGTAAACTATTTATTTAAAAAAAGATCGGTTATATCGCCCCAAAACTTTCCGGACGGGTATCCACGAACACTTTTTCAGATATTTAATGTTAAAGTTTCAACTTTTGACATTTTTTTATTTTTGACAGGTGACAGTTGGAGAAATAATTTTGACTGTTCTGAATAGAGTTTTTCTAAGGCTTTCAAATGACATATTGTCCAATTCCGTGACATATTGCATCTGTCATTTTTTGATAGTGGTACTTCCGTTTGACAGATGTCGTGCAAAAACTAATGGGTTCTTCCGACGGGTAACCCAAACCCCTATACCAAATCGGTATAGGATTAAACGTGTGGCCTCTATCGTAAAAAAATACACACACACATACACACAGACAGACTTCCACCTGGAAATGGTCTTAATCGTCTCAGGGGACCCGAAAATGGACATTTTCTTTTTTATCTCGATTTTTTTTTAGCTCATTCACAATACTTTCCCTTCTAGGAGGTGGGTCGGGAAAGTAAAAGAAGAATTTTCAATTCTTCTTTTTTAGTAGAGTTAGCCTCCACCATGAAACGTGAAGTAGTTACATATAAAATTGGGCTTCTTTTTCTTTTCGAAAAATTCTCTTTTTTATTTATTTAAAAAATTTATTTGTGCGAATTTATAGCCCTCGGATAAGCTATTTAGTCCTCAACGTAATACTCTTTCAGTTTAAAAAAGAAGAATTCAAATTCTTCTTTTTCAATAGAGTCAGCCTCCATTGTAAGACTCAAAGTAGTACATATAAAATTGGGCTTCTTCTTTTCGAAAAATATTCTTTTTTATTTAACTTCAATTGTTCTTATACAGGTGTTTTCTAATTGAATAGTAATATTTAAGCAAGTTAATATATTATGCATGAGATTTTTTTTTAAATTCTTATTTTTTTTTTATTACTTCGAAAGTATATTATATTTTATTATGAAACTTGGTTAGTGTAAACAATGTGTATACTGCATAGACACATTTTTGAACATTTTACCTCTTTAAATATTGACATTCAATTATGAAACACCTTGTATTGGTATCCTGTATGTGGTGTGCGTTATTATTCGAGTAGCAAAAAACTAATACTTTTTTAAGATATTCTTCCATAATTAGAAATAAGTCAACAATTATCTTTCTATTAAAATTTCAATCGAATTTTAAATATGTACCAGTAAAAATTTGTTCAAAGGTAACGTATGTGTATTATATATTTTTAACATCCTTTTCCTTAGTGTGGTATACTAAAAACGGGGAAAATTTGGATAAAAAGGGGAGATTTTGATTAAAAAGGGAGAATTTTGAATAAAAATATGAGAAATTTCCTAGAAAAAGGAAAATTTAGACTAAAAAACTAAGAATTTTGCTTAAAAATAGGAGATTTTCTCTGAAAAATTGAATATTTCGGCTAAAAAGGGACGATTTCAGCTAAAAAATGTGACATTTCATCTAAAAAGGGGAGATTTTATCTAATAAAGTAGAGATTTCGTCTTAACATGGGGAGATTTCAACTTAACAGGGGGATTTTGATCAAAAATAAGAGAATTTTGCTCGAAAAGGTAAAATTTAGTCTAAAAAAACTGAGACTTTTGATTAAAAATGGGAGATTTTGGTAAAAAAAAAAATTGGGGATTTTGGCTAAAAACGGGAGATTTTGGTTAAAAAAAACGGAGGTATCAGATTAACAAGGGACTTTGACCAAAAATAAGAGATTTTTGTTAGAAAAGGGAAAACTGAGATTTTTTGCTTCAAAAGGGGAGAATTTGGCCAAAAAGTACGTAATTTTGGCTAAAAGATAGGAAACATCAATCTGGTCACTTGTATTTTTCGTTTTACGTCAAAGTTTTCGTATTTTTATTCATTATCTTATAAGCCGCTTAAGAAAGGTCTTGCGTCCAGTTTACATTTTAGGATCAAAAATAATTTTACAACTTTTACGTACATCCGTCCAACAATAGAATAATTTGGACTCACGATAGACAACGGACTGACCTGGATACCACATATTAGAAAGATGTGACAAAAAGTGTCTGATATCTCAAACGGAGAAATTGGAGGAAAAACGCTACAGTATCAGGTAAATATACTAAAACGCTATTAAGCCAATGGTGCTCTACGGCTCAGAGGCTTGTGGTGTCAGGCATAAGGATACACGAATCATGAGACACTTACAAGCAACAGAACGCACATTTATACTGGCTATTATACATGCATAGGGATAGAAACAGTTACACGACCTTCACCTAGCCACAAGGCAACTCCTGACAAAACGAAAGCACAATATGCCGAATATCGATATATACACCGACTCAAGCAAGAATGACGCAAGCTTGACACCAGCTTTCAGTAAACAAGACAGGCAAATCAGGACAGACTATACGGCGAAAGTTTACACATATGCAGACATAAACACACTCGAATGACTGGCCATTCGAAAGCATCAGACATATAAATGGACACGCTATAACAAAAGACAAAGAAATACAAACCAACAGATACAACCACTCTAGAAATATAGAAAACCATCATCGACAGTAAAAGACATATGGGACCAACATATAAATAGTACATGTAACTAGACGATACCCAGGAATAGGACGAGCTTCTAACATGATAAACGAAAGATATAACCAACTGAATAATGACTGGATCTACTTTCACAAGAAAGCCATTAAATACGAGAGGGTACGAAAATAACGGGAGTTATGGCAATAACTGTAGACACAAGGGACAACAGGACGCAAGACGTACAAATACATTAAAACGGCAAGACCTAGGTACATACCACTAAACTGGAAGACGATACAACTACTGACACCCCAAAGTCTACTGTACTAGATTTAACTTACGGGACATAGACGACACAAGCGACTGCCTTACAGAAAAGGAGGACCAAAGACATATCATATATAACTGCCAGCTCCTAGAAAGACTATCCTCCAGTCGAAAATTGACTAAAACGCTACGAAACAGAGGATTGAACTACATGCTACAGGACAATCTAATTACTGGTGAAATCATTGAACAACTGGGTTGAAAAACTAATACACGACGATGACGAAGTAATCCTAGGGTGAGACAACATGTAAACTGGAAAATGTTGTAAAAATTGTAGACTGTAACATATATCTCTGTATTGTATATTTGCAGGTGTAAAGATTGTAAAATTGTAACATATAGGATATGTAGTGAACTTTTTAGGTAATAAATAAAATTGTTTTGGAGTTCAGGTGCTGGGATGGGTTCCCTTTACTGGTTTCGCTATATATTGGGCAGATCTTTGCCCTATGCCGAAGGGTAGGTGGGCAGAGCGCGAAGTGACTTGTCACCCGCGCTAGATCCCTGGCTCATCTATACTAGACTTTATCTCAGTCCTGAGCCTGCGGTGATGTGCTATGATCTTCGCAGAGTTACCAATGTTTATCCTACATTTCAACCAATAGAAAAGTCGCAAAATGTAGATCTTAAGTCATCAGTCAACTTAGAATATCTAATATCAACGAACGGAGCGCAAAAAAACTTATTAACGCAATATATGCACAAACTGTCAATTTTTTAAATGGAAAATCAAAAATTTACAAAAAAAGATGCCAGAAAAGCATGGGAATTAATTGCATTGCATTTAATTTATCCTCAATTAATATTCCAGACTGTTGTGGGGCTCGCGTAAATGGAGTGACAAGATTAATAACGCATTGAGCAACCCTAAATCTTTTTATAAATGCCCCATTTGGTAAATCGACGGGATTGGTTCTAGATAACAGTTGTCACCCTTTGTGATCAGTTTCTTCAGCTTTGTAAAGTTCTCCTACTACCTCATTAATAAGTAATAGATCAGCAATATCAATTTATTTATTTTGCAATAAAACGAGTACAAAAAACTAAAGAAAGACAACAAATTAAATGGCAGTGACGGTTTGACATGCGCAAAGTAGGAAACGGGCGAGTTACACTTCAGTGATCCGGTTCTCCTACAATTTACCAAGAGAAGTAAGTTCCCCAAATTTTTGCGTGAAGTGAGTGATAGAATAATTAGAGAATACAATATTCAGGTTTTCAAGAGAACTCCGCCCACTTTCTCAAGACAACACACTTTCACATCAATACAGAATAGATGTCTGGTATGTTTACCCCAAAAGATTTCACAAAATTGTGACTGACAGTCATTTTGTCCGATGACATCGTTAGCACCGGAATTTTTTTTAGTTTTTCTGCAAACATGGAATGGTATCCTTTTCTTGAAAGGTCCCATCCCATTCCGTTTAGTACCAGCCTTTAGGTTGCTGCTAGTGCCTTTTGTATAGTTGCGTTCGTGGTGTTCGCTTTGTGCCACCATATTAAGGAAGCGCATATCACGGTGGGTCTCACAACCTTGGTATAGGTAAGTCAGTTAGTACACCACGGCCGTCGGCAAAGATTAACATTATAAAAAACGTACTGTGGGGGATGGTAAAATCTCGACCCCGGCGCCTACAACCCACCCGACGACCCTGTCCAGTAACTAATTTCTATATTTGTAGATTTATGAAAAAAATCTTTTAAATAAAGTTGAAGAAATATTAGTTTCATATTTAGAAATATAGTGTTTAATAATATTGTTATAGGTCAGTTTTTTTTTTACATATAAATCTTTGTATATTTTTTACTTTATTCATTATTATTTTCTTTCTGAAAATATGTGACATTTAAAAAAATATTATGTGAAAATAATAATTGTATTGCAATATTGTCAAATAAATTCCACCGAATTATTTGTAAAAGTCCAATATTTCTTAACAAAATCATGATTACACTCTTTCCTAATAACAAATTTATTATCAGAAATATGCAACAAGAAATTTATTTTTGTTTATAAAACAACTTATGCAATAAATAATTTATCTGCGTATTATTCTGATTGTATATATAAATTTTTAGGAGCCTAATGGATATTAAAAGTGAAAGTAACTTTTAAATTGTTAAGATGGTGTAAAACAAGTTGTCTAAGAATCTTGCGACATCTAATCTTTAATAAAAAAAAAATATTTTTTATACTGAATGTCTCAAAAATTGGTAACAATACGAATACGAATATTTTATAAAATTGTGGGACATACTGTATATATTTACTAGTGAAAACGTTAGGAATATTTTTACAATGACCCTCTAGTTTCTGAAGATTTCACTTGCACTCACACTGTAATCAAGGTTAGAAATTAAATTTATTGAATATATAGGCGAGATTGAATGATAGCCAAGAATTTTGGGTGTGTAAAGCATTAATAAACATGACATGTTATAAAGGATTAAAAAAAAACTTATTGTCGTTGTGAAAAACGTGAGTAACACGTAATCAACCTACGGTATGTATAATAACAAAAAAATAGTAATAATAATAGTAAAAAAATAGTTAAATTAGTAAAAAACAAGTCTAGACATCTGAAAATATTAAGTAATATAATTTCTAATTTTCAAGAAAATGGTTGGAAATTTCAACAAATTTGAAAAAAAATTCAATTCTTGTCTTATTCGAGAAAAATATATTTTGAGGTTATCAAACTGATGAAATTTGACAGTTTTCATGATCTACAATTAACAAAAACATAATAATTGGACAGAATCAAACACGTGAAAATATTATTAAATTATTAAAAAATAATCAGATCTAAATAAAACGAGTTTTGAAAAGGACTGAAAATATTTTTAGATTTGCCTTTTCATGCATATCTCATTAATAATAAATTGATGGTTATTATAATGCTGAAAAATGATGCTCAAAGCAATGCAAAAATCAATTTCAATATAATTTTCTTAAATTAGAAGCGTGAGGTCGATGTATATAGTCACTTATTGTTCATTCTATTAACATATAAACTTGAATTTTTTGAAAAACTGTTTTTGGATATTCAAATTATTTCTGGCGCAGTCAGTAGGATTCGTCACAATTTATAAGACTTTATATCCTATAATCTTTTTTCCTAATAGCAGTGTCACACTTTCCATAATAGAATTTTTTATTTATTTTTTTTTATGTTGATCCAATTTGTAAATTTAAATTTTTAAGTGGGAAAAAATTTCATAAATTTTGAAATTTGAGAGTCGTGCAATTTGTTTGTCTAAATAGGCACAAACTTTTCATAAAATAATTTTTGTTTATTTTTTTATGTTGAATTCAAATTTAAAATTGGAATTTTCAATTTTTCACAAATAAGAAAAAATATCACAAATTTTACATTTTAGACACGTATAACTTTTTTATATTAATGGGAAAAAACTTTTTCTAATAAATTTTTTTGATTACTTTTTTAATTTTACACCAACATCAGAATTTAAAATTTTATACAAATAGAAAAAAATTACAAATTTTAAAATTTCGGACTCATATAACTTTTTTATCTCAATATTCAAAAACTTTTTGTAAAACTGTTTTTTGTTTAACTTTTTTATGTATTTTTAAATTTCAGACGCTATAACTCTTTTGTCTTAATAGGTACAATTTTTTTGTAAAACAATTTTTTGTTTTGCTTTTTATATTGAATTTGAATCTAAAATCAGAATTTAAAATTTTTCACAAATAAGAAAAATAATCACAAATTTTAAAATTTCAGACTCTTATAACTTTTTTGTCTTAATAGGCACAAACTTTTTGTAAAACAAATCTTTGTTTACTTTCTTATGTTGAATTTAAATATGAAATACGAATTTAAAAATTTTCACAAATAAGAGAAAAATCACACATTTTAAAATTTCAGACTATGTATAACTTTTTTGTCTTAATAGGAACAAATTTTTTGGAAAATAATTTTTTGTTTTCTTTAACATGTTGAATTCAAATCTGAAATCGAAAATTAATTTTATACAAATAAGTAAAAAAATTCACACATTTTAAAATTTCAGCCTCGTATAACTTTTTTATCTTAATAGATACAAACTTTTTGTAAAACAGATTTTGGTTTACTTTGTTATATTAAATTTAAATCTGAAATCAGAATTTAAAATTATACACAAATAAGAAAAAAAAATTTAGAATTTCAGACTCATATAACTCTTTTGTCTTAATATTTACAAACTTTTTGTTAAATAATTTTTTGTTTTCTTTTTCATGTTAAATTTAAATCTGAAATCAAAATTTAAAATTATACACAAATAAGAAAAAAAATTCACACATTTTACAATTTCAGCATCGTATACATTTTTTCTTTATAGGCACACATTTTTGTAAACAATTTTTTATTTTCTTTTTCTTGTTGAATTTAAATCTGAAATCAGAATTTAAATTTTTTTACAAATAAGAAATAAAAAATCACTAATTTTAAAATTTCAGACTCGTTTAACTTTTTTGTACAAACTTTTTGTAAAACAATTTATTGTTTTCTTTGTTATGTTGAATTAAAATCTGAAATCAGAATTTAAAATTTTAGACAAATAAGAAAAAAATCACACATTTTAAAATTTCAGACTCTTATAACTTTTTTGTCTTAATAGGCACATTTTTTTTGTAAGATAATTTTTATTGTCTTTTTCATGATAAATTTAAATTTGAAACCAGAATTTAGAATTTTACACAAACATGGATAAAAATTCATACATATTAAAATTTCAGACTCGTATAACTTTTTTCCTTAATAGACACAAACTTTTCGTAAAACAATTTTTTATTTTATTTTTCATGTTGAATTTAAATATGAAACCAGAATTTAAAATTTTACACAAATAAGGAAAATAATTCACACACTTGAAAATTTCAGACTCGTATAACTTGTTTGTCATAGAATTTTTGTTTACTTTTGTATAGTGAATCTAAATCAAAAATCAAAATATAAAATTTTAAACAAAAAAAAATCACACATTTTAAAACTTCAGGCACGTATAACTTTTTTGTCTTAAAAGGCACAAATTTTTTGTTTTTTGTAAAACAAATTTTTGTTTTCTTTGTTATGTTGAATTTTAATCTGGCACCAGAATTTAAAATTTTATACAAATAAGGAAAAAAATTCACACATTTTAAAATTTCAGACTCGGTATAACTTTTTTGCCTTAATGGGCACAATTTTTTTGTTAAATACTTTTTTATTTTTTTTTTGGTGAAATTAAATATGAAACCAGAATTTAAAATTTCACACAAATAATTAAAAAAATTCAAACATTTTAAAATTCTACTCGTATAACTTAATAGACACAAACTTTTTGTACAACAATTTTTTGTTTTCTTTTTCATGTTGAATTTAAATCTAAAATCAAAATTTATAATTTTACTCAAATTAGAAAAAAAATATTTTTAAAAATTTCACTCTTATAACTTTTGTTGTCTTAATAGGCACAAACTTTTTGTAAAATAATTTTTGTTTTCTTGTTCAGGTTGAATTTAAATATGCAATAAGAATTTAAAATTTTACACAAATGAGGAAAAAAATTCACATATTTGAAAATTTCAGACTCGTATAACTTGTTTGTCATAATAGGCACAAAATGTTCGTAATAGAATTTTTGTGTACTTTGTATAGTGAATATAAATGAAAAATCAATATTTAAAATTTTACACAAATCAGAAAAAAAATTCACACATTTTAAAATTTGAGACACGTATAACTTTTTTGTCTTAAAAGGCACAATTTTTTTTTGTAAAACAAATTTTTGTTTTATTGTTATGTTCAATTTTAATCTGGCACCAGAATTTAAAATTTTATACAAATAAGGAAATCATTCACACATTTTAAAATTTCAGACTGGTATAACTTTTTTGTCTTAATGGGTACAAATTTTATGTAAAATAATTTTTTATTATCTTTTTCATGTTGAATTTAAATGTGAAATCGGAATTTAAAATTTTACACAAATAATTTAAAAAATTCACACATTTTAAAATTTCAGACTCGTGTTTTGTCATAATAGGCACAAAATTTTCGTAATAGAATTTGTGTTTACTTTTGTATAGTGAATCCAAATCAAAATTCAAAATTTAAAATTTTACCCAAAAAGAAAAAAAATTCACACATTTCAAAATTTTCGACACGTATAACTTTTTTGTCTTAAAAGGCACAATTTTTTTTTTGTTAAAGAAATTTTTGTTTTCTTTGTTATGTTGAATTTTAATCTGACACCAGAATTTAAAATTTTACACAAATTAGGAAAAAAATCATACATTTTAAAATTATTATATAACTTATTTGTCTTAATAGGCACAAACTTATTGTAAAACAATTTTTGTTTACTTTATTGTTTTGAATCAAAATTCTATAATTTCATAGAATACAGACAGACTAATAGACAAACAGACAGATAGACAGACCGGCACTAACTTATAGAATTCAATAAAGTACATTTGTACTAATCTCAACATCATAAAATATTATAAAAAATTTTGCGCTGTCCTAGATGACATATTTAACTAATTTCATTATACAAGGCGACTAAAATATTAGAGAAAATTGTTTAAAAAAAAAACTAAGAAAAATTTTCCCCATTATCCAAAAAATTTGACAAATGTCAAAATGAAAACTAAATAAAATGGTTGCATAAAACAAATATCTGACAATAAATTTTATTCCTACAACTTGTTTTTTACTATTATGAAAGAATTTCAGAAACACCTACTATTGATTGAAGATATAAAGATATAAAAAAATTTCCCGTAGATACATTTTTAATATACATTTTCCTTTAATAAACTAAAGAAAAAAACTAAAAATATTTTTATACTAACTAATTTCAGATTACCCTGTATAGAAAGTTTGGTCAAATAATTGACAGAATTGACAATCATCAATTAATAGACGGATTGGCAATTAGCAATTAATACAAATGATAGTTTAATGGTAGACAGAAAATTCCAGAAATAGTTATGCCATTAGCAAGGCGACTGAGTTTGGTCTTCTAAAAATCCTTAGAGAAAACTGCAAGGTAATCAACTTTCACTTGTTCAATGAATGGCAATTCGTAATTACTATACCTGATGTTTGAAAATTAAAGTGGAATCAAATTTCTTTTAAATATTATTTATATGACTAAATAAAAGTTATAATTATTTTACAAAAAACTGTTTAAAAATATTAACAGATTTAAAATAAAATATCAGGAAGTAGTTTTTTATCGAGAAATACTGAAGATATCGTTTGGTCCGATAATCCCCTGATAAAATAAATGTAGGAATAGTAAATACTACTATTTTATTTAGTATTTTTTTAATATCAATGCAAATTTGAAAAAAAAATCGTTTAATAATTGTTAATTCTGCTTTTTTGGTTATCTCCGGTTTATCAAGCAGGTATTATTATACACAATTGTACTTTGATTTTTATCCTAGTAATTATGTTAATGCTGTAGGTTTAATAAATGGTGATTTGGAAGCAATTAATGCTTACTCTTCAACCCATAACTTGCACATCAATGCTGCTAAATCCAAGATGCTAATATATTGTACTAATAAACATTATTATGAATTAATAAAAAATACTACATTATTGACTATATCAAATGAGATGATCGCACATGAATCCGTAGCAAAAAATCTGGGTCTCTACTTTGACGAATGTATGAGGTTTGATAAACATCTAAGTGATGTTTTACAAAAATGTTATTGTGCACTTCGACTACTATATTCTAACAAACATATTCTCCGTAACAAATACACAAAAGCTAAAATTTGTCAAAGTTTGGTAATTTCTAAAATACTTTATGGTTTAACTATTTACTATCCTTGTTTGACAGCAACAAACAAAAATCGCCTTCAAATTATGCAAAATACATGTTGTAGATTCGTTAATAATCTCAGGAAATTTGATCATATTTCACAGGCTTTTTCCAGAACTGGTTGGCTAAATGTCAACAACTTATTTAAATACGTATTTCTTTCGCTAGTTTTCAAAATTTTAAAGAGTTTAATACCACCATACTTAAGTAGCAAATTAATATTCCGTACTTCGACGCACGAAGTCAATATAAGAAATAATTTTACATTAACAATGCCACAACATTCTACTGCAAGTTTCCAGCGTAGCTTCTCTTATAATGCAGTTGCTCTCTACAATAATCTTAACAACGATATTAAACAGCTGCATACTCTTAAAAAGTTTAAAACATCCCTAAAGCAACAAATTTTGTTATCTCAGTAATTTGATATCATCTATGTTTATTTCTATTGAGTTTACTCATATTATATAGCCTTAGAATAGTTTTTTTTTTGTTGTTAATGTTCTTATCTATATTTAAGGGTTAGATGTAAGAGTAGCCTCGGGCTAAATCTCGCCCAAGCAAATTGTACAATAATTGTATTTATGTACAAATAAAGACATTTATTATTATTATTATTATTATTATTATTAAGTCTAATAGCATTTTCACTATTCTTGTCCATGAACATTTTTTACTGAAGAATAAATCCAATCAAATTAGCTAATTTGAGGTCATTTGGTTGAACACAACCAATCAGAACAACATTACACTGAAAACTACCAATGGGCTCTTTTCACTCGTTGCTATGCGATTTTGACGTTTCAAAAATTTAATAATTCCAAAATGTTATAATACTGATAATGAAATAATCGAACAAGATAGATCAAAAAATACTGCTATCAATAAAAAATCTGTATGGAAAGCATTTATTTACTTTTGCCGTGTTAGAAAGTATCAATTAGATGGAAATCGGACGGTGGAAGAATTAGCAAATAATTTTCTATCCGAATTACCCTTGAACATTGATAAATGCTCAAAATTTTATAACAACTCTCTCAAGCTTGTTGCGTATAGGAAACATCAATATTTCGAAATTTGTTATAAATTTTTTCGAACAATTATCAATATCCTTGGGGAATTACTATTGGTAATATATTTCAAAAAGTGACGTTCTTTCTTGCATTTATTTACTCTGTTGTATTACGTTCGATTATTTTTGTAAAACTTTCCCGACGAGTATCCACGAATACTTTTTCAGATGTTTAATGTTAAAGTTTCAAATTTCGATATTTTTTTATTTTTGACAGGTGACAGTTGGAGAAATAATTTTGACTGTTCTGTATAGAGTTTTTCAAGGGCTTTCAAATGATATATTGCAAGTTGAATTCCGTGACATATTGCATCTGTCGTCTTTTGATACTGACACTTACATTTGACACTTGTCATACAAAAACTAATGAGTTCTTCCGACGGTTAACCCAAACCCCTGTACCAATTTTCAACTCAATCGGAGTAATACTTTTTCAGATATTTAATTCTAATGTTTCAAATTTTGACATTTTTTTGTTTTTGACAGGTGACCGTTGAAGAAATAGTTTTGACTGCTCTGAATAGAGTTTTTCAAGGGCTTTCAATGACATATTGCATGTAAAATTCCGTAACATATTGCATCTGTCATTTTTTGATAGTGATACTTCCGTTTGACAGATGTCGTACAAAAACTAACGGGTTCTTCAAACGGGTAACTCAAACCCCTATACCAAATTTCAGCTGAATCGGATTAAATGTGTGGTCTCTATCGTGGAAGAATACCCACATACACACAGACAGACTTCCATCTGGAAATGGTCTTAATCGTCTCAGGGGACCCGAAAATTGATATTTCCGTTTTTATCTCGAAATTTTTTTTAGCTCGTTCACAATACTTTCCCTTCTAGGAGGTGGGTCGGAAAAGTAAAATGACAAAATTTGGACAGGACTCATATTAAATAAATAAAATAAAATAGTATAAAGTAATCAAATCCATTATAATATACAGTATGTCCCCCCAGTTGGAATCATATGGAAAACTTTTTTATTATTAATTTTAGGAAAAAAAGTTATTCTTCATAATAAGTTCTGCATTATCTAAAACCTAGAATACAGTCATTAAATATTAAATTTTTTCAGTGGTATACGAGGTTTGTCAAAAAACATGAGATTTACTCAAGAGTAAAGTACCTTTAATTTGACAATATCGAAAAATGTTACTAAAAAAAATTGATCAGAATTAAAAATTATGTTTGAATATGCAATTACATCCATTTAAATCTTTAATAGTGTATTATACACCAAGATAGAGAAGTAATTTTTCTCAGCCGAGCATTCTTACGAGGCTGACAAAAATCTTCTCTACCGTGGTTTATATACCATTTTTTCCACTACTAGAACATTTAATCATTTTTACAATGATATTTGTTGGATTTTTTTGGGTATGTATTTGAAAATAATTTAATGGCAGAGAAGCAGTTCGTGAAAACAATTGAATGAGAATATTGAATAAATTAAATTGACATTTCATTATGTTAATTATACTGTGAATTTTAAAACTTTCAAGTAGCGATGAAAACATGAGGAATTCCTTTCATTTGACACTTAGATTTGAAAAACTATTAAATTGATTTTTAGGTTACTTTTAGAATAGGTATTATTGCATATAGCACTAATTAATATCAAAATATTTATTACATAAAAAATATATCATAAAGAATTACTTACCCCTATTTTATTTGATTAGGTCGAAAATTTACTTTAAACATATAGGAATTCAATAGAAAGAGCTTATTTGCTGTCGAATTTTTTATTATAATTCAAAAAAAAACTCTTTTGACAAACGCAATGACAGCTGCGTATAATTAATTTGACAGATTTCCTAAGGTCGCCTACCTCTGATATCACGTTTAGTCTTCAATTGTTTTCATTATCTACTACTAGTAGATAATCAAAAATTATCTACTTGTAGGAGAGAAATTTAACTTTTCGACTCGAACGCAGCATAAATAATGACATCTTCTAATACTAGTAGTGGAAAAAATAATTTTTAAAACGTATGTCTACAATAATGCAAATTTAACTGTAGTTACATGTAATCTAGGATTCACGGACAAACAAATAATTTGTTGATAGAAGGAAATGTTGACAGTAAATGTCAAACTACGTTAGAATTTATAAGAGACATAAAAATGATAATTTTAACTGATGAAGAGAAAATATTGTCAAATTTAAATGTACTTTATTCTTGAATAAAACTCATATTTTTTGACAAACCTCGTATACCACTGAAACAATTTGATATTTGATGACTGTATTCTAGGTTTTAGATAATGCAGAACTTTTTATAAAGAATAATTTTTTTTCGTAAAATTAATAATAAAAAAGTTTTCCTTATAATTAAAACTTAGGGGGGTATTCTGTATATGAAGATATTTTTCAGTTTTATTTTTATTATTTATTGGTATAACTTTTTTTACAAAAAATTATACTTATGTTTCTATAACAGATCTGGATATAAGCAAAAATTATAATTGATATTTACTTTAATTGATAGCTAAAATCTAATTTACTATACCCATAACGTATTAACTTAAATGGTTATTTGAAACCTTATAATTAAGCAGATATTTATACTAAAGTTAATAATCTAGTGGAGCGACTAAAGGATTACCCTTAATCCTCAAAAAACCCAACTCATAATATTCAAACATCCCTATCACTCCAGAAAAGCCAACGAAAACCCCAATAATATCAACCTGAGGCTCTGGGGATAGAGATTCATTCCTTCGGATGAGGTAACCTACTTGGGAGTATGCTTCACGCGTACTCTTAACTACGCGACCGACGTCCAAAAAACTCTTGTTAGAGTTAGATGAGTCTCCCTCCTCGGGGCCCAGGGTGGACAATTTGGCAGGTGTAATCCTCAAACATTTCAGCACCGAGAGGAGAATCCTTAAAAAAATCCCTTGTCAAACCAAATATATGAACACACTAATATTCCGCTTATCATTTCCAGATTCAAGAAATTATGAAGAGGATACATCAGGAGAAGATTGAACAGCACAAACACCCACACCAAAGAATCTATAAGGATCAAGTGGACAGTTGACAGGAACAGTCAAGACAAATCAAGAAATTCACCTAGTCCAACCTCAGGATCCTTAGCGAACAAGAGAAGATATAGATTTCCCGAACGAGCCTTGATCTATTGGAGAATGCTCCACTCAGCATCAAATGAGCTCGACCGACCATAACCGACTCCCATTGGACACTGCTCTGAGGCTCCTTACCCGGGAAGCTCGTACACCCACTGCTCCCTGAAATGGAGAAACTCTTCTCCTACACCAGGGTGCCAGTAAACGGATCCGGTCAGCTTGCGTCCGAGCAGCTTGCGCCCCACCAGCTTGCGCCCTCTCATTAATTCAGCCAGTTTGCGCCCAAAATTCTAAAGATACCTGACGGTCGACCGATTTGCACCCATAATAAATAATCAATGCGTATCGCATGGCCATTCGAATCATAAGAATGAGAAAAATTAGAAAATAGAAAAATGAGGAAAAAAATGTAAAAAAATAAAAAAAATGGAAAAAACAGAACAATGAGAAAAAATTGAAAAAATTAAAAAAAACACAAAAAAAAAACAAAAAATCATAAAGAATGATCTGAAAAAATAGGAAAAAATAATAAAAAAATAGGAAAAATATTTTGAAAAAAAAAATTAAGAAAGAAAATAAAAATTATTGGGATAAAATGAAAAATACATTTGTAAACTACAGCAAAACAAGAAATAATAAAAATTGTAAAAGAGACGAATAAAAGCACGCAAAATCACAAAAAAAAATGGAAATAAATCCTCGAAAAATGCAAGAAAACAAAAAATATCACAAATAATCGCAAAGCATTCGCAAAAAAATAGCAAATAATCACAAAAAAACAGAGAAGTAAGAAAAAATGAGAAAAATTTGAAAACAAAAGAAAGAATAGAAAACGCAGAAACATTTAAAAAATAAGAAAAAAAAACAAATAATCATAAGAATGAAAAAAAACGAGAAAAAAATTAGAAGATTCGAAAAAATTACAAAAAATTTAAAACAATCGCAAAAAACCGCAAAATATCACAAAAAAAACGCAAATTATCATAAAAAATCAATGGGATAAGAAAAAATGAGAACAAATTAGAAAACAAAATAGAATAGAAAATCAGAACAATGAGAAAAAATGAGGAAAGATTAGAAAAAATTGAAAATACAAAAAAAAAAAGAAGAAGAACGGAAAAAATCGAAAATAATAAAAAAAAAACAAAAAACTTTGAAAAAAGAAAAAAATTGAAAGAGAAATAAGAAAACATTGGGAAAAAAATGAAAAATAAAATTGTAACATACAAAAAAAAAAACGAAGAAATCAAAAAACCGAAAAAAAACGAAAAAGATTGCTCAAAAAAACGCAGCAAATCGAAAAATACCACAAAAAACGCAAAACAATCTCAAAAAAACCGTAGTTTGTGTTATGAAAATCATGGGGTGCTAATTCCTCTCATTGTATAGTTTTTAGATACCTTTACTTCTCGAGTTCTTTCTATTAATTATAATTTTAAACACAAAATAAACTCTTCTAATAATTATTACGGTGAGCGCAAACATGCCATCCAGCAAGTACCCTTAATACATTGGGCGCAAACTGGCTGAATTAATGAGTGGGCGCAAGCCGGTCGGGCGCAAGTTGGCCGACATCCTAGTAAACAGTACCAAAACAGGACAAATTAGCAAGGAGGATTTAGCAGAGATGCCCCTGACTCTGCTTGCAGATCGATCAGGAGAGAGTCCTGCACTACCTCAGGCATTGAACCAAGCGTGAGGTGTCTTTAAAATATTCCCACCTCCACAACTCAGGACAATAGTTGTAATACAAAAAAATCTGATTTTAAATATTTTGCTTAGTTTATTTTCTCATCATATAACAATAATCATCACTTTTGATACTTTTGTCCAATATATTGAGAATTGTGAATTTATAAAATGACACTTTTTAATTTCCCGCCTGTTGTGATGTTTGTCAGCTGTCAACCAAATCATTTCATTTAACAACGTTGTCAGCCAAATTATTCCTCTTTCGAGACTCTTGTTTAAAATGGTGTAATGACAGATGACGCACTTTATTATTTTTTTGTGATTTGTTCTTGACTGTTGTGGAATATAATATGGCTGTGACATTTTGATATTTTCTTATCACAATGTACTTTCTTGTCATATAAATCATGTTTTGTGTCGTATTATACTAATATTCATTACTGACTTCTTGCTTGAAAGCAAACGGTCACTGGGTATGTGACGTCACAAGGAACAGGTCGAAATATTCAATTTAATTCAAACCTAAACTCACAATTACTAGAATAAAATAATATAATAAAAATAGATAAAAATAAAAATGGAAGCTCAATTTTATGAATGCACTATTTACTACGAAAAAAACTGGATTTATTTTTTATTGCACACCGGTTTGTCTCTGTATTCCTAACTATCTTGCAATTGTCATTAAACTTAAAAAATAAAAATAAATAATTTGATCTTAATATCTATCCTAATTTTTAACAAAAATATTACTAAAATTGAACTTTAATTTAAAAATAATTAAAGTGATTCCTTAATTTATAAAACTAACAATATATTATTAGCAAAAATTATTAATCCTTCAATAAAAATAAAATAAATTAAGGTTAAACATCAGAATCGGAAATCCGATATTTGCATTGAAATTATATAAACTTTCCCCCAATTAAGGTTGGGCATTGCAACCTCGTCCAAAAATAATTACTATTTTTAATTTTTTTATGTGTAACCTTAGTAAAGGCTTTGAACATTGGATGCATAAACTTTATTTAAATTTTATATAATGAAATTGAACAAAATTTCCAATTATGTATAATGTGCTTCCGGATCTAATGCAATTTATATAAATATAAGATATTAATTTTATCATTAATAAATTCGTACAACTTTACGCATTAGATAATTATCAACTTTACCCACGTTATGAAGTGGGACAGTTCATTTTTAGTAAAAAACGGTAAAAAACGGTAAAAAACGGTAAAAAACGGTAAAAAACGGTAAAAAACGGTAAAAAACGGTAAAAAACGGTAAAAACAGCAAAAACTAATGAAAAAGTAAGAAAAATAGGAAAAATTAGGGAAATGATAGATAAACAGAGAGGGAAGGAATTAGAGATAAGGAGATAGAGATATAGAGAAACAGAGAGATAGAGAGATAGATATAGAGAGATATAGAAAAATATAGAGATATAGAGATATTGAGATATATAGGGAGTTATAGAGAGAGATATAGAGAGATATACAGAGTTATAGAGATATAGAGGGTTATAGAGAGATATAGAGGGATATAGAGTGAGATATAGAGATATATAGAGAGATAGACAGTTAGAAACATAGAAAGATATAGAGAGATTTAGAGAAATATAGAGAACTATAGAGAGATATAGAGATATATAGATAGATATAAAGTGATATAGAGAGAGATATAGAGGGATGTAGAATGAGATATAAAGAGATTTAGAGAGATATAGAGAGATATAGAGAGATATAGAGAGATATAGAGAGATATAGAGAGATATAGAGAGATATAGAGAGATATAGAGAGATATAGAGAGATATAGAGAGATATAGAGAGATATAGAGAGATATAGAGAGATATAGAGAGATATAGAGAAATATAGAGAGATATAGAGAGATATAAATATAAAGAGATAGAGAGATATAGAGAGGTATAGAGAGATAGAGATAGGAAACAGTATGTTCAAGTTAACGGGTTCAAGTCTGTTGAATATATGACAAGTTCAGGCATTCCAACCTTGGACCCTTACTATTTAACATATTCATCAATTACATTAGTGAAATAATAAATGTGAATTAATTTCTGCTGTATTTTGTTCTGTTGAGAGTCTGGTTGACTCTGAGCGACTTGCAGTAAATCTAAAACATGTTCTACAGGGGTGTGTGCTAATAGCAATCTTGATCTTAGATTGATTTAACTGCACTGAGATAGAGACATAAAGAGATACATAGAGATATTGAGTGAGAGAGATATTAAATCGCGACAGGAACTTATTTCCTGACGTACAAACTTTTTTATTAGTAAGATCCAGAATTCAGTGTGACTGGAGCGAGTCATCAAAAGTAGTACTTTTTTTTTGAAAATGGAAGTGATTACACATTCTATTATCTACAAATTGTTACAAATTAGCCTCTGATTAGTTTATTTATGTATATTTTAATGCTTTTGCACGTGACAATAACTTTGCCCCACAACGCTAGTCTTTAGTTAACTGGCCCTCTACTTTTTCTCGTTGCTTTCTCTCTTTCAGTCTAGCGGTACTTCTGCAGTTTATATAAAATGATCCACAACGTTGGGAGTAAAAATCGATTTTTTTTGGATTGATTTTTCCAATTTCTTCTAGTGCACAATATAATTAATATAATTGATAATGATAAATTATTTTCCGAATATCTCCAAAATGTACATGGCTATCATGTTTTATACGATAATTATAATTTTAATTGATTATAATGTAAAGTGCAATTAAGTTTCATGCAAGGTTAACAAATACTTTGTACAGAAACTTTCTCATTATTACTAACAGCAAGGCAATAAAGCATACAGTTGATTCTTAAGCAACAAATAAATCACAAGCAAGACAAATATTTTATTTGCAACAATAGTTAGATAAATAGATATGAAAATTATTTGTATAGGCAGAAAATTTAATAAATATAGAGTTTTCTTGTATTAAAATAAATATAATGAATATTGAAAGAGTTATAAAGAACCAGTTAAAACATTTGCCGCCTTATGGTATAAAGGAAACAAAATTTAAAATAAAAAAAATTATAATAATTAAGGAATACATTTAAAAGTCTTAAATAAAAAAATTCAGATAAAAACATAATGAAAATTATATTAATATTAAAGAATAGGATTCTGTAACAAGGTTAGAATGAAAAAAAATCGTAAGCGAGCGTGAGGAACTACGAGTATCGAATTTTTTCATTCTAACCGAGTAACACACTATATTTTCTCTACGACCAAAAAGTATGAATCAAAATTAATTTAATCTGAAATCAACAAGTTATTTGTTGACTTATTTGTATTATATTATATTAATATTTGTAGTGTTGGTACTCTTACTAATTAAAAACTAATTTACTCGATTTTTTACTCATTATTTTATTTGAATTACAATTTTTTTGAAAATAATGATTATCGCCGCCATCTATATCTGAGAGTTTTGAATTCTAATTAGTTCGATTTCGGGATATTCATTCTATAACTTGATATAGAATGAAAATACATGCAAAACACATAAGAAGCGAGTGTGTCAGAATAAATATTCTAACTCTAGATCGAGAATGTTTATATTCTATTATTAAAAATGATTCCGGAATTATTATATTCACTAATGGAAGGTGGAGAAACGTAATTAGGATAAATTTCGTTATCAAGCTTTAAATATAATAAAAAAATCCACCTTCATAGTTGAGTGAAAATAAAATTGTTCTCATTTTACTCATCTTTATATTTATCAAAATAGTAGTAAAATTCAAATACTCAATTTGAAATATTTAGCAGGACAAATAAATAATGATTTACAGATTGTAATTTATTATAATTGTTTACATTTATTCGTTAATGTTTTAGGTAATAGTTTTTTTTTTGAATTATTAATATATATTTCACCATATTTATTTGAATGGAATTTCATATTTGTGTTACTTTTACCTCTAGTTTAAATTTAATAATATATTAATTGTGTTTAATTATGTTGGTTACTTTAATTAAAATTTTCCCGAGCAGTCTGTGGATATAATAATAATTATGTTTGTTTATATACATGATGATTCATAGGCAAATAAGGATTCCAAATAATCCATACTTAATTGCAAAGCCGTAGGTGACGGTGGGGTTAAGGGGTTGAACCCCACCCCCTGTCCCCGAAATTTTGAGATGAAATCTATTTTTAATTCATAAAATTTATTTCACAATTAAATAAAACTATATGGCAAAATTAGTCATTTTCTTATGTGGCATAGCTAATAAACTCCCCAAAAAATTTTTGGCTACGGCCTTGCTTAATAGGTCTATCACCTTTTATAACCGAAATACAGGGTGTTTTATCCATTTCATTCATTTTATATATAACTTAAATTTTTAGTTCAGGTTTATTGTTTAATAACCCTATTTTATTAATAAGAACTAAAATTAAAATCCAAGTTCTGCTTTGTAAATCAATTTTTTGATCCAATTTTTTTATTAAAATTCTTGAAATATTTAATCGCAATTCTAGAAATGGTTGACAAAAATTTATTTTTGATAGAAATTTATAAAATTTTTTTCAAAATTCTTGAAATTGTTGATCGAAATTTTTGAAATTTTTTAACAGAAATTTTAAGTCAAAATTCTTCTAATTTTCAATCAAAGTTTTCAAATTTTGAATTTTTTGAATTTTTGAAATTTTTCTGAAAAATTTTTGACAAATCTTGAACTTTTTAAAAACTTTTCATTCATATTTTTAATCAAAATTTTTATGCCAAAATTTTCTTTCACACTTTTAATCAAATTTTTTTAATTTTTTTCATTGAAATTTTTCATCAAAATGCTTAATTTTTATTATTGAAATTTTTGATTTGATAGAAATTTTAAAAATATCTCAACAAAATTGTTAAAATTGTTAACAAAGTTTTGAAATTTTTAAATTTTTGAAATTGTTGAAATTTTTCTTATAGATTTTTGACAAATTTTGAACTTTTGAAAAGTTTTCATTCACACTTTTAATAAAATTTTTTAATGGAAATTTTTTATTTGCATTAACATTTCTGTTTAAAATTTTTCATCAAAATTCTTAAATTTTTATGACAAAATTTTTGATAGAAATTTCCAAAACATTTCATCGAAATTCTTGAAATTTTTAACCGAAGTTTTGAAATTTTTGAATTTTTTATATTTTTGAAATTTTTCTTAAAGATTTTCGACAAATTTTACACTTTTAATAAATTTTTTTTTTTACTTTATTCATTGAAATTTTTGATTTGTATTATCATTTCTGTTTAAAATTTTTCTTCAAAATTCTTAAATTTTTTTATTGAAATTTTTGGTCAAAATTTTTGAAATTTTTTAACATACATTTTTGATGGAAATTTTAAGAATATTTCAACAAAATTCTTGAAATTGTTAATCGAAGTTTTGAAATTTTTCTTAAAAACTTTGGCAAATCTTGAAATTTTTAAAAACTTTTCAATCATATTTTGAATCAAATTTTTTTAAATTTTGTAATGAGATATTTGATTACTATAAACATTTCTGTGTTTAAAATTTTTCATCAAAATTTTTAAAAAATTTTTACTGAAATTTTTGATTAAAATTTGTAAAATCTAAAAATCTCTAAAACAACACCCTGTACATTCGAATTAAGATTGGTTTAGATTGCGTTCTACTAATAAAATTTTAAAGCCAGATTTAATTGGGATTTTTAGAGGAAAGTTTAAAAAATTCTAATTCACAGTTTGTTGTTTCGGGGGGGGGGGAGGGGGATAACAAATTTTATAATTTTGTTAATCCGCACCTGTTAATTAATTTTAGCTCTTACATTATAGGATTGGGTTATAAAATCAATATAGCTTTACCGAGAATGAAAAAAATTACTGGATGGTTTTTACCAGGGATAATGAAAAATTTAGGCAAAAGGGATAATAAATATGGCTTCAAAATTTTAATATTAAAACAAAAAGCGCATTTTTAAAAATACTGCAGCAACTAAGTTTTTAAAATTTTTTTTTTAATTTATAATTTTTAAATTTATGATATACAGGGTGTTGTTTCTGGATTATCAAATTATCAGATTTTTTCCAGACAATCCTTCCCTGGAAAATTCTTCCTCGGACAATATTTCCCCAGACAATCCTTCCCCGGACAATTCTCTACCGGACATTTTTTCCCATGATAATTCTTTCCAGCTTACCAGTTATAAGAGGAAAACCAGTCATTTTATGTATTAAAAAAAATGACTAAACTGAGCAAATGCAAACCAGTCACTATGTGTATGTATTTTTTATGGGGAAGAATTGTCGTGGGGAAGGGTGTTCATGGGGAAGGTTTATCATGTGGACGAATTGTAGTGCGAAAGAATTGTCTTGGGGAAGGATTATCGTGGGGAAGGATTGTCGTGGGGAAAAATTTTCCTGTAAAGATTGTCGTGTCTTGACGAAACATATTTATTACATAAATATTGTTAAATTTTGTACTTGACATTGCAAATGCATTGGTGTTGAAAAAAAGGGCAACCTCGAATTCCCTCCTTAATAGTAGGTAAAGGGGAATTTTAATTATTCAATCCAACAAATTTTATCAAAAAATTGTTTTAAGATGTACATGAAGAAAATTAGAATTGAACTGTAGTGGGGTTGTAAACAAATAAAACTGTCCCAAAAACCACTTGTTGCAAATATTTTTTAATTAAAAATTTATTTTAATAAAAATCGATATACTTTAGGATTATCCAACAAATTATCTTAATTTTTTTTCACGTTTTTTGAATAGAAAATAAGATATTTGTATCTGAAAATTGCTAGTGAGCTAAAAAATACATAAATCCGTGTGAGAAGCACGGATGATTTATAAAACTCGCTTACGGTTCGTGCGGTAAAATTCATCCGCGTATATAATACACACCTACAGTTATCCATGTGAGGAGCATGGATAATAGTACTGCCATGTTTTCGTTGTTCGGTAGTTTTTAATGACCTCGGCTACGCCTCGGCCATTTAATTATTTATTCTTAGTCAGAAACCTTCACGGGCTTACGCAGAACAATTTTTTAAAGTGCCGTAAACTTTATTCTCGTTCATTTAATTTATGCCTATAATTATCGCGCAAGTGCAAGTAATAAGTTGACAAAGTTTTATCGCAATCGGGTGAACGGTACGACAGCGTATAAAATTCAACAAAACAAATATACATTCATTTTTATATACACAGGGTGTTTCATTACTAATTGGAAAAATTTTAACTATAGAATCCTGAGTTCAAAATATGAAGATTTAACGCAAATCACTTAGATAAAATGTGTCTCCTGTCTGAGATACAGGGTGTTTTATTTAAAAAATTCAAAATTATTTGTGCCCGGTACTTTCGATGTATAATTGTTATATTTGGGGGGAAGTGTAGGGTGCTATCCACAGTACTAAATTATGTCAAATAAACGTTTCTGGCTACTACCAGAGGTGTACGACAGGGGCAAGTAACTGGTTGATCCTTCCTAAAATTTTTGTATTTCCAACATATTTTACGTAACAGGGGTAAGTGACTGGTTGATCCTTCCCAAAAATTTTCGATTTTCCAACATATTTTACGTAAATATGGTACTTTTTCTTCATAGCGATAGAGTCGTTATAATTCGAGTTATTTTAGGTTAAACATGAAGCTGTATAACTATTTTGATTTTAATGTGTATTTTTGTCATAAAATTGCATTTATTACGCAAATGGAACTTTAGTCCGCATTAACAGAAAAACATAATTTTAATTATCAAAATTTCTTCAAACGAATTAAAAACAAATTCTGATAACACCCTGTAACTCAGACTCATATTTTGAGCTAAGGATTATATATATAGTTAAATTTTTTCCAATTAGTAATGACACACCCTGTATATCTTAGATAAAAAAAATGATATTTTTTAAATCTTGTCTAGAAACCATTTTGTTTTACAGAATTATTTTTTTGAATAATTTTTATTTTTTAGTTAAGTCAAAGTTAAATTTTTTATTGTTTAAATTGAAAAACAAATTTTTGTTTTATTATATCATCAGTAACTACATGTATTAACTTCAGTACTTTTTTATTATACACATTTCTGTTTATTGGAACAATAATAATTTAAGAAACTATTTTAATTGCTTCCTAAAAAAGTTGTGTCTATGAATCTGCTATATTTTATTGCTTTATTATTCTCTCATGCATAAAGACAGTAACTGAAGAAACCGGTAAAAACATACTAGTATAAACGAACCCATTTGTAAATACTTTTTATCTTTGTTTTTTTTTATAGAAAATAATCGTTTCAAATGGATGTTTTTGGGTATCTCAAGAAAATAAATTTTCTGTTTCAAAAACTTGAAAATCTAAGAGAGAAAAACGAATGAATTTCTTTGAAATGAAAAAAAAAATACGTTAAATAAATCACTACTATTTTTAAAACTATTACATCCCTGAAAATACCTGAATATTTAAAAATCTTTAACTGAAAAATCTAAGAGCTGGAAAAGTTTGACATTTATTATTAAAATCTAAGATGTTAAACCAAGTTTTAAATATGGCAACAACGCACGTCTTAACATAGAACTACAGTATATATAGCTAGTATAGCAAAGTTTGCATAAAATTAGAATATTCTTAATGCCCAATTAAAAAGGTATGCCAAATGACAGCCAGCCGTCATGTTGCCAAATCCTCCTTGTCGGCTTTTGTAATTTTGTCGAAAAAGAGATTTCAAAATTAAAAAAGGTATGTTTTAAAGAAAAAAAAATGGGAAACACATTTTTTTCTAAATATCTTTTAGTGAAAAAAGTTTCGAAGTCAAAAGTTTTTAGCCATGAAAAAGTGTAACAACAGACTATTTGTTTTTATTTCTTTAGTGTTTATTTACTTTTCCTAGTTTATTTAAAATCTATAATTTTTTTATTTTAGTTTTCAAGCCTGAAATATTGTTAAGTAAACTAAATAAATAATAACAGGACATTATAAAAGCTAATATCTCGAAACGGGTTAAATTTATTCTATTAAAATAAGTATAACTTTTTTGTTCAAAATCATACAAACAAAAAATTCA
The DNA here is from genome assembly GCA_963243735.1 of Neocrepidodera transversa. NCBI lineage: Eukaryota > Metazoa > Arthropoda > Insecta > Coleoptera > Chrysomelidae > Neocrepidodera > Neocrepidodera transversa. Next base: position 18,322,609 of record OY725343.1, read on the forward strand.
AAAAAAGGTCAAGACTAAAAAGAAACGGATATTTTTCTTCGTCCAGTAGAGTGTAGGTGGTGCCCTCTTATTCTAATCTCATAATTGATAAAAAAATTGATAACACGCTTATGATTTACTTACTTAAAAATATAACCAGTGTTGTTAAAAACACTTTTAAAAATGTATTTAAATACAAATACAAATAATTTTTTCAAACATATATTTACCTTCAATTTTAAATAATTCAATTTACAATGTATTTAAATACAAATACAAATACTTTTTCCTTGTATTTAAAAAGTATTTAAATACAATTAGGACTTCCATGAAATAATAAATCATAGAGATTAGAGTCACAGGTAACAGGATAATTTGTACTACTAGGGAGGGAAAGAGCAGTATACATCCAATGGAGGAAAATTCACTTTACTCCCGTGTAACACATATGATTTTTCCTAATACCCACTTATTAAATCATTTTTTATACCTGTCTTTAGATTTTTGTAGTAGTAAGGTTAATGACTCTAAGTTGGCTCTGAAGGAAGAAGAAGTAGACTTTTTTAAGTTAAGGGCTGGTTCCTATATTTTTAGATTTTGTAATTTTATTGTTTTCTTTACTTTACGGTTTTTAGGTTAAAGAACAAAGTTCGAAGGATCAGCTGCCGAAGCAACAAATATTATTGTAATAAATAGTTACGGTTAAATAAAACTAGGCTTTTCTATAGGGAGCACAATTTAACTATTGTCCCCAAAACTAAATAATATTTATATATAAATTTCTAAGGATTTCACAACATATATAGATAATTAGATAAATTATAAATTTATCGCCGAAATAGGTATTCATACATTAGTTATATATAGTATTTTTTAAGTTAGAAATGGCAACATCGCGACGCCCCTCGCTGATAGTTACGAAAAAAGGATTAGATACAGAATACTGACTTGGGATAATGCGATTCGATACTTTCCACAAAAAAGAGAACAATTAGGGGGTTTTTGGGCCAGATAAAATAACTATTTTTGTGATTATCGTTATTTCTGAGATTGCGCAGTAAAGGAAAAGAGGGCGAGGCAAACTGAATAATGATAACGACAAACTCTATTTAGTCAGTCTGTTATTGTAACCTTAAAATTTGTGTTATAGTTCTTATTTACTATTTTCGTTAAAATTTAATTCTCTCAGTATAATGTTACAAATCAACTGAATATTTGACTGAATTCTTCTTTTTTCATCCATATTTAAGGAAAAAATGCAAAAACCGAAATTTCACTAACTGCGTTTGACCGTAAGTGCCCATAAAATACAAAAAAGTTAGGTTACTATCACTTTAACCAAAGAGACATTTTTTTGACGTTCCAAAAACTCTTTTCAAGTCGTTATCGTTATCCTTAATAAATATACCCACAAAAAAGTTTATTTTTTAGTTGGTTCAAACACTCCCTATTGTTACATGGTTACGTGTTTTATGTAAAAAGTTTCGCGGTGTTTCGGGATGCGTCGGACACTCCCGAGTGAGATTTATCGGATAAAATATTCAATTTAATTATTATTTAACTAGCGGTCCCTATAAGGACGACTTCTATGTATACATTTTAATTTAAATTTCTACCGGGTTGGTCGTTAGTATTAGGTTTTTTGGAAATTCAAACCACTCCATTTTTCACAAATTCCGACTTTCCACTCTAAAAGTCAATTGTTTACTGTCAGTGAGCCATATCATACTATGATAGTTTTATGTCAAAAAATGTGTCAAAAATCCTGAAGTTGAAATTTTTATTTAAAAACGTTGAAGTAACATTCACGTTTAACTTTTACCAAAATACAAGATATTTTAGAATTCACGGAAACAATTTGAATATAAAACTTGAAATGAGGGGGAGGAAAAGTACTTTTCCTCTCTAGGAAGGGAAGTATGAGTTTCCTTTGTGACGTGAGGGAGGAAAGGGTGTAGTTTATATAGGGATAGTAGGAAAAACAATTTGTGGATTAAACAATAACCGCCAGCCCGCAAAGTAGAAAGTTTATGTCTGCATGAAAGGACAATCCGAAGTTAAGGGGATTTTTTGTTTCCAGGTAAAAGAGAAAAGCAAGATCTCAAACTTTCTGAGAAATAATGTATTTAAACTTTAACTACAGTATTTAAAATGTTAGAGACAAACATGTATTTTAAATACACGGTGAATACAAAGGAAACTTATGTATTTAACTAAGTATTTAAATACATTGAAAGTATTTAAAATGTAATTAAAAATACTTAACAATATTGAATATAACTATACCAAATTTCAATTCAATATGTTAAATAATAAAGAAATTATTGCAAATAAAAACGAAAAATAAATTTTAACTTCAACACCCAGTATCTTAGTAGAAGGTAACATTTGACCCAGAGTTATTGAGTAAAATATTAATATTTGGAGGTCCTGAACCTATTATTAAAATATTGACCATTTCTTATTAAACACCCTGTATATGTAAAGTTTTGATTTAATTATTCACTTCTACTTTTAAAATTAGTATTTATAAACGATATGCACTTTTGTAAAAATGATTTTTTAAATTTAATTTTGGAGATATTGAATTTTGTATAAGACAAATTTAAAAGTTAACAAAAAAATTATTTAAAACAAAAAACGAAAAATAAATTTTAACTTCAACACCCAGTATCTTAGTAGTAGATAATATTTGACCCATAATTATTAGTAAAATATTAATATTTAGATGTCCTGAACCTATTATTAAAATATTGACCATTTCTTATTAAACACCCTGTATATGTAAAGTTTTGATTTAATTTAATTATTCACTTTTACTTTTAAAATTAGTATTTATAAACGATATACACATTTTCTTATTTTTTATGTTGAAAATCTTGAAGTTTGTATAAGACAAATTTAAAAGTTAACAAAAAAATTATAATTTTATTTGGTTCTCGTTTTTTGTAGTAAACTAATAAATATTTATATTTTAATACTTTGTTAAATTTTGATTATTTTTTTAATTTTAATTCTTTTTATTATTACAATTTCATTAAAAGTGATAATTTAAGATACTAAAAATTTAATAAAAAATAATCTTACCCTATTTTTATCAGAACATTAACAATTCATTTGAGATTTCTATTATATCTATTTAATTTTTCAAAAACAGATCAAAGATTGACGTGAAAATAAAAATTTAATTATTAAAATTTATTTCATTTTTAAAATTGTTTAAAATAAAAATTTTTGTCTGATAAAAAAATCAATAATGTACCAAATAATTTGGAAAAACTTGTTTTTGGTAAAAAAACTAACTAGATAAGTAATAAAAGTTAGTTTTGGATCAAATTTTTTTTGAAACATTGAAAATATTAGTTCACAGAAATTTTCGTTTTTATAACAAACCTTTTTCTATAAAATATAACATAAATAAATTTTTACTGCAGCATCCATTCACATAAATATTTCTAGTATCACCCTGTATATTAGGCGCACTTACCGTTAGCGGCCAGCAACGACACCAAAAAAATCGTCGTTGTGGAGAACGCCATAACACTTAAACAACTGAAAGCACCGTACGCACGACAACACTATTTACAGCCGTACCACACCACTGATTTCTTACTTTTATACTCGGCCTACTTGGACCCCCCTAGACGGACGTCACTTCACCTGCGAGTATTGTCGATGGAGGATGCAGATAGAAGAACTTGAAATTTTTGAATATTTTTTAAACCTCTCGATCTAAGGAATCTTTAGGTGTTCTAGAAGGTTATCTTGTAATTATCCAAGTAAAAACAGTTTAAATATTGCAGATTTGTACTAAGAAGAAAAAGATGAAGTACATTTTTCTAAACACAAATTTGAAACAACAATGCATTTTTTTACACCCAAATTTACAGAAAAAAAAGCAAGAAAACATTTTTCCGCCCTGAATTTGAACAAACAGAAGCTGGAATGCATTTCCACACCTGAATTTGAACAAAAAGAAGCAGGAATGCACTTTTCCACACTCGAATTTAAAAAAAAAGACATAAGAATGCATTTTTTTACAACCAAATTTACAGATAAAAGCAAGAATACATTTTTCCACTCCTGAATTTGAACAAGCAGAAGCAAGAATACGTTTTTCCACTCCTGAATTTGAACAAAAAGAAGCAGGAATGCATTTTTCCACACTCGAATTTAAAAAAAAGACACAAGAATGCATTTTTTACACCAAAATTTACAAAAAAAAGCAAGAATACTTTTTTTCACTCGTGAATTTTAACAGAAAGAAGCAGGAATGCATTTTCCACACCGAATTTAAAAAAAGAAGCAAAAATACATTTTTCCACTCCTGAATTTGAACAAAAAGAAACAGGAATGGATTTTTCCACATTCGAATTTAAAAAGAGAAATAAGAATAGATTTTTCAACATACAAATTAGAAAAAAAAATCAATTTTGACAAAAACAAGTCTGAAGCGTCTGCACGTGACGACTTCTAAAGAAAAATGTGATTATCTCATGAACCGTAAAAGATATCTCAAATCTGTTTTCAAATATCGATTCAGCGTTAAATTTCACGTCGAAATGCTATTTTTTTAAACCGGTAGTGTCACTTCCGGTTCCGGTTTGTAAGACCAGTTTTGAAACCGTAAGTCAGAAAAATCTGAAAATCTATTTGGAAGCTATTCAAAGTATGCTGAGTTTATTACCGTTGACCGTTTGTCTCTATCTATTTTTGTTTTTAAGTTATAAATGCGGACAGATAGACAGACAGACAGACAGAGAAGTCTAAAAGAAGCAAGAATATGTTTTTCCATAAACGAATTTTAATAAAAAGAAGCAAAAATCTATTTTTCAGACCAGAATTTAAAAAGAGTAGCAAAATAGACGAAACAATTTATTTTTCTACACACGAATATAAAAAACGTGGTTCTTATATACGAATTTGAAAAATAAAGACATAATTAAAAAAAAGGAAAAAAGTGTTTTCCCACAGATGAATTTCAAAAAAAAAGAAGAAAATAGAATGCATATTTTTACACTCTAATTTGGAAAAAATGCAACACACATTTTTCCTTACTCTTGAAAAAAAACAAGAACCCATTTTTCACACACTTGAAAAAAAAAAAGAATCAAAAATGCATTTTTTCATACACGATTTTTAAAATTCTTGACATTTTTAAAATTCTGGGTTTTCTAAATTTTTGAAATTGTGTTTGGAATTTTTAATATATATTTGAAATTTTTGAAATTCATGTTATTTTGAAATCTCTGAAATTATTCAAATTCTTAAAATTCTTGGTTTTCTAATTTTTTTAATTTTTTTTTTGAATTTTTAACGTTTTTGAAGTTTTTAAACTTTTTGAAATTTATCTTATTTTTGAAATTCCTGACATTTTCAAAATTCTTGACATTTTTGAAATTCTTGACATTTTTAAAATTCTTGGTTTTCTAAATCTTTTAAATATGGTTGGAATTTTTAACATATTTTTGATTTTTTAAAACTTTTTTAAATTCATGTTATTTTTAAAATTCTTGTCATTTTTGATATTCTTGACATTTTTAATATTATTAAATTTCTTGATATTCCTGACATTTTTGATATTTTATTGAAATTTTTAAAATATTCTTGAAATTCATAAGATTTTGGAAATTCTTTACATTTTTAACATTTTTGGTATTCTAAATTTTTTAAATTTTGTTGGAATTTTTGCAATTTTGTTGGGATTTTTAATCTAGTTTTTACAATTTTTTTAAAATCATTTAATTTTTGAAATTCTTGACATTTTTGAAATTTTTGAAATTTTTGATATTTTTGATATTATTAAATTTTTTATTCCTGACATTTTTGATATTTTGTTGAAATTTTTAATATATTTTTAAAAATTTTGACATTTTGAAAGTTTTGGAATAATTAAAGAAGTTTGTAAATTTGGAATTTCATGAATTTTATAGTTTTTTTGAATTCGTTTAAATGTTCAAATGTTTATTGTACATCTTTATATGCGTATGTAATATAGGGATTATAGTAAAACAATTAGTAAAGTTAATAAAGTTGTTAGTAGTATTAAACATTAATTCTGCATTTTTATAACGACATTAATAACTGCGTAGTGACGCTACTGATTATTAATATTAGTCTTATTAATGTAATTAAGCACTACCTGCTATTGAAAATATTTGTTATAGAGAGATTTGATTTTTTTTTATTTCAAATTTACAAAAATTAAAAAGAAAATATAAATCGTTACTTTAATATAATTTAATCAATTATTTATATATGAAATGATTTTCAAGTTTCGAATTTTATATTCCACAATTTATTTTTAGAACTCACCTTGCTAAACATTATATAAGAACTTCTTCAGATTACTTTATAAGACCTAGCCCGTATGCAACCAATTTTACACTTGTTAATTTGCTTTTGTCCTATTGCACATATATGTTAATCGATCCAGCATAAGTTCTCAAAAAAAATAAATCTATATTTCAAATAATTTCCTTTAAAGCAATATAAATATCGTCCTTAATTTCGTGATATTTTTCTAAGATATTTTTTATGGAAATTATTTCATACATTTGACTGCTTAGTGGTCAAATTAACTGAGCTTTGAGAAAAGTTATCTTTTGTTTTAAATGGTAAATTACATAAATTTTTGTTTACAAATTTTTTCCAAAAATTATGGGACTTAAATCCGGTACGAAGGACCATGAAGAAATTTTTGTTAATGTGACTTTAAACTGAAGTATTCTCAAGCGGTTGTTAAAAAAAAAGAAGCAAAAATGCATTTTTCCTTACACGAATTTAAAAAAGAATCATAAAAACAGAAGCAACAATACATTTTTCTACATACGAATTAAAAAAAACAAGAAGGCATTTTCTATACTAGAATTAAGAAAAAAACAAACAAAAACGCATTTTTTTACAAACTTGAAAAAAAATTCCTGTCGGCAGGGTCGACAGGTAAAAATAGATTTCTGTTGTCTGAATTTGAGACTTTTTCATCCTTCCCCTCCCTACGATATGATCGGATCCAAAAAAGTTTCAAGCAAATTAATTTTCAACTCACCTCCAGTTCCACGTCGGAAATTTCATATCGAAAAAAAATTCAAGCTAATTATTTGTCTAATAATTAGGACATAAAAAAGTGTAATGATCTGTTTTAATATTTTTAAAAGTGGCGTAGATATGAATATTTTGAAATTTGCACTCCCTCCAGACAAAGCATTGGTCGAAATATCCTTCAAATGCCACATTAAAAGGTAACCGTCTCCCCGACTCATTGGCCAAAAAGGTAGCCAACCAAAAACTACTTGGACCTGATTCCTTCACTAGTCTAACGACATGATTGCCCATCACTCTCGTCAATTAGGCAAATTGTGTTCGGCGACGTAACCGGCCAAAATAAGAGAGCCACCTCTTGGCAACATTGTCAACTACATAAAAACTATAGGCTGTCTTACGAGCTATGTCCTCACTTACTAAGAAGAATGCTTAAGGCTTAATGAGGTCTAAGTGCTTTGGGACGGCCCACTTGTGTAGCAGACCATTTTTCCTCCTTACAGATACAGATACTAAGTCAAAATTTAACCTTTCTGTTGTTTTTATATCATTTGAAAGTTAACGATAATAATATTTTTTTTGGAAATCTTTTGTCCAACTTTATGGATTGGATAATAGTTGCATTTTACTCAGGAAGGCTCTTTTTCCAAAAAAATATTCGAGAGTTGCTTTCGTTTTGATCAATTCTGGCTTCCTCCAATCTTATCCCAGTCATTGAAACAAGCTTACTTCTATTTTTAAGCTTTCGTAAGAAAGAGTCAAAGGAATTATCAAACAAAGACCCGTCGACAAAATATTGCACATTACGAAAACAAATGGAGAAGCGATGGTAACCTCTTCTCTAATAGAAGCTGTATTTTCTTTTTATATCAGCGGCTTGTTGAAGAGCGATTTATTTCTCGGCATCTTAATTGATTCTGACTTAGAGTTCGTCCAAAATTAACAATTAAATATATTATTAAATACTTCTAAGGTGTGAGAATTTGGCCCATATACTGGACAGTTCTTTCATCCCTTAAGGACTCATCAGCGGTAATGTGCCCAAATGCATAAAATTCAAATCTCACCCCGAAACAGAATAGTGCTAATAATGAATAAAATGCTATCTATAAATGGGCTACGGAGTCAGTACTAACTGGAACCGTATTCCCATCCTTACCATCCTGATGAACTCCTGCCTTCAGCACTCCCATCCTAATCCCTAAACTTCAAAAAGACCCAACATCTCCCAATACCTATACCCAGGCCTATATTCTTAACGAATGATCTGGGTAATCCCTTTGAAACACTTCTCAAAGATCGTATCTGGAGCTTTCTGGATGAACGATCCCCTAATTCCAACATTGATTCATATCTGACCATTCCACCTATGATGTACTAGTGAGACACCACACCATTATCTCCAAATCTCTTAACCTCGGTCCAACATCAATCTCACTATCCAATTCATCAACCTTATCTTCTACTACCTCTAAAACAGAACATCCGTGTCACACCTCTAGCAGGAGTTCCCCAAGGCCCCGCCCTTGCAACTGTCCTTTATGCCATCTATACCCACGACATCTCTCTCCCTCCTTCACTTATCCAATACCTCCAACTTTACGCTAACGACACCCAAATGTCAGCTTCCGCTCCTTCTACCAGAGCTCTTAATACCAAAACCAAAGAGCACCTTGATCCTGCTGTAGCAAGTGGAGGGTTACCCTGAATTATCAATAGACCCAACTTACCATATTCAAATATCCCAGCTACTCATGAAAATCCAACCAAAACCTCAATGAAATCAACCTTAGGCTCAAGGGTGAGAGGCTCGTCCCTTCGGTTGAGGTTACCTACTTGAGAGTATGTTTCACGCGCACTCTCAATTGGGCGACCGAAGTCTAAAGAACTCTTGACAGAGTTAGGAAACGGGCCTCCCTTCTGGGTGCCCTGGGTGGACGATATGGCAAGTGTAACCCAAGGATATTGCTACACACTTACAAAACCTACATCCGCCCTGTAATGGATTATACTTCTCCTCCCTCCCTCCTCGTATACTGCACGCCGTCACGGCAACTGAGAGAAGAATCCTCAGAAAAATGTCCTATCGTCCCTGGCGCTTCCATTCCAACGAAATTTATGAACACACTAATATACCCACTATTATTTCCAGATTCAAGAATCTACAAAGAGGATACGTCGGAAGAAGATTGGACAGCAACAACACACATGCCCAACAAACTCTAAGGAAGAAATGTACAGTTGTCAGGAATAGACGAGCCCTTAGCAGGAAATCTAAGAAGAAATTCATCCAGCCCAACGTTAGGATCCTTAGCAAAGCAAGAGAAGATATAGATCTCCCGGACAAGCTTCTAGATTTATTGTAGGACACTCTACTTAGCGTCAGATGAACCCGACCGACCACCACTACCGACGCTGCAGAACCACCCTCCACTCTGAGTCTCCCAACCCGTTAGACTCGCAGAGCTGGGGCGTTACTCAAAGAAAAGTAACGCGTTACTTTACTGTTACTTTTACTAAAAAGTAACGCGTTAGATAAACGTTACCATAACTATTTTTAAAGCAACGCGTTACTTTTAAAATAATAAAACGTTACTTTTCTATATATTCTTCTTGTTCTATGTCTTCTCGTTTATCTCATCATTTATCGCCGTTATTATTGCACGCATACAAACAAAATTTTCAAATAAAAGTTGTATGATTAAGCTTGATTTTTTAAAATGCTATCCAGAAAACAGTAACCCGCGATATCGACGGGGGACAAAAAAATTGTAAAAATATTATTTCACATCAAACAGCAGAAACAAAGGAGAGCTAAACCTTAGTTTTAATGTAACGCGTTAATTTTTAGTAACGCGTTACTTTTGCAGTAACGCGTTACTGTCACGATTAACGATTTCGTGTTACTCGTGTTACAAAGTAACGCAATTACCGTTACTTTTCGCCCATTTTAAAAGGTAACAAAATTACTAGTAACGCATTATTGAAAAGTAACGTTTTAGTTTCGTTACTCCAACCTCTGGAGGTTCGTAATTATCAACAATATTATATTATACCTTCAATATTTTAAATTAACAATACTTTCAACATCAGGTCAACAACTCCCACTGTAAAGGTACGGTTCCTTTTATGCCTTGGTGCGGCGGCCGCAACCTACTGCTGTTTAGCTTTTAAATACAAGCGTTTTCTTCCAAGCAGCAGCTGCGCGCGACTGTCCTATGCGGCTATGACAGCACCGCTGTAGGAGCAGTGGCAGCCGCAGTCGCAAACATTTCTTTGTTGTTTTCTGTGAAAAACATGGCTTCAAAGGTAATGTTTATTGCAGTGGAGGACGAATTATTGGCGGAATTGGTGGCAAAGCATCCTTCCTTGTATGACGACTTCGGAAGTAAACTGTACAAAGACCAAATTGTGAAAGATAATGCTTAGAAAAAAATTGCTGAAAATGCATATCCGCATTGATCTCTTTCACACACAGTAAATGTAGTATTTCATCTTAATCTACTTCTAACAATAAATACTGCGCAATAATGCTGTTGGACACTTTTAAAGAAAAAGTATCAGTAGCAGAAACTATATACAACTGTCGACGTTGAATCGTTTGAAAGAAACCAGACACTACGCATGAAAGAAACCGTACCTTAACCCTTAAAAGGAAACTCTTTCTCCTACAGCAGGGTACAAGAAAACAGCACACAAAAAGGACAGATTACCGAGGAGGGTTTAGCAGGTATGCCCCTGACTCCGCCCGCAGAGCGATCAGGGGATAGTCCTGCACTACCTTAAGCATAGAACCAAGCGTGGGGTGTCTGTAAAAGATTCCCGCCTTCACAACTCACAATAAAAAAAGCTGGAACCGAAAGAAAGGTGATTTCCAACAGGTATAAAACCCCCAAAACAAGTGTTGTAAGATGTGAGGATTTTATTTCTATGCCTCAGGTCTTACACCGGACAACTGTTTCGTCTCTTAAGGACTCATCAGCGGCAATAGGTCCAGATGCATAGAATTTAAATCTCACCTCGAAACACAATAGAAATCAAATCCTTACATCTTACAAGTATTTAACACTTGTTTTTGGGGTTTCATACGTTTGGCTTTCTTTCGGTTTCAGTTAGTACTGGCTCTTATTATACAGGTGGAATCTTTTCCAAAGTAATAAGTTTTCCATTGGTAGATGGCGATAGCTGCCTACCATTGTATTAACATCATTTTTAATTAAATATATTGTTTATATAGTTTTGTTTTTGTTTATTTTATATTTGCTTATAACTCAATTAATATAAATGTTCCTACATTTCAAATGTAAATCGAATTCGGTTTTATGACGGTAATAAAAAATGTCAAGGTTTGGACTGACGAGAAAAAATCATGACAAGAGCTTATATGAATATTTTTATCTCATTGTCTCAAATTTCTTATTTTCGCCTCTTAACACTATTATTAGCGGTATTGCATCAAAATAAAGTAGGCGCATCCGCTATTTTATAGATCCAGGAAACAAGCAAATCAAGTACGTCCCAGCCATACACTCCTTTTATAAATGAACCCTATATTATATGTTCAAAATAATGTGGAAATTCCAAACTCATAAAGTTTGAACATTTTTAATAAGTAATTTTAATATATGAGTGTGAAAAAAACTTTCCCAACAGCAATTTGTTGGATTAAAGATCCGTTGCACGTTAAGTCCAAAACCAGATACGCTCGCTCATCATCGTTAGTTTAAAAAAAGAAAAATGGAAATTTGCAGTGATATAAAGTTTGTTAAACTCTAGGTCGAAGCGTAAGCATTAGGGACAACCATTTAGTTTTAACAAGCAGATTTGTTGCGTCGTTGTTTCGCTGCACATCAAACTTTGTTCGTTGCATGGTTGATAAGAAAGAATAGAAGCCGTTTTGTCTTCATTTATTAAATAGAACGGGGAAATTTAATTTATTTAAATAACTCAAGTATGAAATAAGCAAAGTTCGAAAATAGGTAATGGTATATGATGTGGAAATTGATGTTAACAAACTGTGAAATTACATATCAAAAACTTATTATGTTTCTGAAATTCTTTCAAACTATGGAAAATACGTCGAATAGAAAAATAATTTCTAGAAAAAAATTTCTTCGAAGTAAGGTTTTCCGATAAATATATAACCTATATTCCAATCTGTAAATAACCAGCAGAATATGGGCTGTGACGAATTTAGAGGGGTCACAGAGGTCATGACCCCCCCCAAATATTTCAGCTATTTATATTTTTTTGCAATTACATAGTTACTAAACTCTAAACGTAACACAACTTTTAGTTGATTAGATCGCTGACAACAAAAGTGCTGTCAGGCAACACTTGAGCGTGAGTCATCTAGACTTCCCTTTGAAGGTCGTACGCAGCCACGCAGGCGCAGGGCCCAATATACAAGCTTCTGACTACCTCTCCTCTCATCTGCTTCCTCCTTTCTCATAATCTAGTCGCCCTATTGCAGTGTTACCAACCGTACTATAATTATAGTATTTGTACGATAATTATAACTTCGTGTACTATAAAATTTCAAAGTCAATATAGTACACAGGTTGTACTATAATTTCATATTTTCACAAATCATAACAATATACCACAGATTTTTGCAATATACTGATCAATCACTGACAAATTTCAAAATACAGATTTGAATAATCAGGAATAGCACTTGCAGCGCCCTCTAGTAAAATTGATCTATTGAACTAACTTACTGCAAACTTAATTTAGAATTGAAAAAAATGGTAATATAACAAAAAACAGTAATAAAAAAACAATGTTTTAGTGAATTTCACTAGGACTAGCTGAAATTGTAATTTAAAGAATTTTTTAAGGATTTAAGGATTTTTTAAGAATTTTTAAGGATTTTTTAAAGTACTTTTAAGATCGTCTCAAGTTTTTTAAGGCCTTTTAAATTTTTTTAAGAACTAAAGCATTTTTAAAGGAGCTTCTGTTAGGACAGTCTTCAGTTATCAACCCAACTGTAATTTGCAAGGATTCTTAAGGGTTTTTAAGGATTTTAAAGGATTTTTAAGGATTTTAAAGAATTTTTAAGGATTTTAAAGATATTTTAATGATTTTTGGTATTTTTAAGGATTTACAAGGTCTTTAGAGGATTTTTATAGATCTTTGAGGATTTTTAAGGATTCTTAAGGATTTGTAAAAAAGTTAAACTATTTTTAGGAATTTTAATGCTTGGTAAGGATTGTATTAGAATTGCTTAAGATTTTTATTCTATTTAATTATTTTTAATTGTTTTTAGGGATTTGTAGGAATTTTTAAGGATTTTTTTAAGGATTTTTTAAGGATTTCAAAGGATTTTTAAGAATTTTTAAGATTGTGTTAAGGTTTTTTAAATTTTTCAAAGAATTAAGGGATTTTAAAGATTTTTAAGGGTTTTTAATGATTTTTAAGGATTTTTGGTATTTTGAAGGATTTTAAAGAATTTTTAAGGATTTTAAAGATATTTTAATGATTTTTGGTATTTTTAAGGATTTACAAGGTCTTTAGAGGATTTTTATAGATCTTTGAGGATTTTTAAGGATTCTTAAGGATTTGTAAAAAAGTTAAACTATTTTTAGGAATTTTAATGCTTGGTAAGGATTGTATTAGAATTGCTTAAGATTTTTATTCTATTTAATTATTTTTAATTGTTTTTAGGGATTTGTAGGAATTTTTAAGGATTTTTTTAAGGATTTTTTAAGGATTTCAAAGGATTTTTAAGAATTTTTAAGATTGTGTTAAGGTTTTTTAAATTTTTCAAAGAATTAAGGGATTTTAAAGATTTTTAAGGGTTTTTAATGATTTTTAAGGATTTTTGGTATTTTGAAGGATTTTCAAGGACTCGAAGGATTTTTAAGGATTTTTAGGGATTGTTAAGAATGGTAAACAATGTTTAGGTATTTTAATGTTGTTTAAGGATTGTATTAGGATCTTTAAGAACTGCTTAAGATTTTAAGTCTTTTTAATTATTTTTAAGGGTTTTTAGGGATTTTTGGGGATTTGTAAGGAATTTTTAAGGATTAAAGGAGTTTTGACGATTTTTAAGAACTTTTAAGGAAATTTAAAAGTTTTTAAGGATTTTTAAGAATTTTTAGCGATTTTTAAGAATGGTTAACTATTTTTTAAGGATTGTGGTTAACTATTTTTTAAGGATTGTATTAGTATCTTTAAGGATTGCTTAAGATTTTGGGTCTTTTTAAAAATTATGGGATTTTAAAGGGTTTTTAATGATTTTTAAGGATTTTTGGTATTTTTAAGGATTTTCAAGGCTTTTTAAGGATTTTTATGGATTTTAATGTTTTTGAAGTATTTAATTATTATCTTTAAGATTATTAGACTTTTCAATTATTTTTAAGAATTTTTTAAGGATTTTAAAATATTTTTAAGATTGTCTTCAGATTTTTAAGGGTTTTTAATTTTTTTTAAGAATTAAAGGAGTTTTAATGGTTTTTAAGGGTTTTAACGGTTTTTAAGGATTTTCAAGGATCTTTAATGATTTTTAAGGATATTTAGAGATTTTTAATAATGTTCAACTATTTTTAGGAATTTTAATGTTTTTTAAGGATTGTATTAGGATCTTTAAGAATTGTTTAAGATTTTGAGTCTTTTTAATTATTTTTAAGGGTTTTTAGTGATTTTTAGAAATTTTTAAAGAATATTTATGGATTTTAAAGTATTTTTAAGATTGTTTTAAGATTTTTAAGGATTTTTAAATTTTTCTAAAAATTAAGATATTTTTAAAGATTTTTAAGGATTTTTATGGATTTTTAAGGATTTTTAACGATTTTTAAGGATTTTTAAGGATTTTTAAGGATTTTTAAGTATTTTTAAGTATTTTTATGCATTCATAAGGGTTTTTAAGTCTTTATTATTTACAAAAAAGCAGAGGAAGTATAACTTATAATCCAGAAAGTGTGCAGTTATATGTCATTGTTGGTGTTACATATTTCTTGTTTCTTCTTTATTGTACTATATTTTTCTCAAATGTACTATAATAATTTAAGTGTCCGTACTATAACAGCTTCCAATACAGTTGGCAACGTTGCCCTTTTGTATTATGCGTGTCGACTGCCCTAGTTAGTGTTTTGTTTTGACGACAAGTGACGGTTATCTTTGCTCTTGTGTACTTGTTGCTAACTGCTATTTGTTATAATGTTTTATGTTATTTTTAAATGATGATAAATTATTTACGTTCATCGTTCATTATCTAATTAAAAGTACTAAAACAGTATTTGCTTCACTTTCATTAAATCACAACCAAAGTAACCAAACAAAAATAGTAAGCAAAAATAACTTTCAGTTATTTATTACTGAATTTTTAGTAATAATACAATTCTCAAATAATAACATTTTAGAAATAATAATAATAACATTTTAAAAAAAATATCATTTTTTTAAATATTACAAAAAAATGTTACAATTAATTTTAAAAATAATTTCATTCCTAAATTATTCCTAGATCTTATAGATTTTCTATGAATAACTTTCGACACATTAAAATAAATGTTTCATGTACACTTATTGTACATTCTGTTAATGCTATAATATTTTTACAGGGATAGAGAGATTTTTTCCACCTATCTGTAAAAATATTTTTAACTATCTGGGACTATTTTTGGCATTTTCTTTTGGGTGTTGTAGGTGGATCCAAGTCCAATTCGAGTTCTAGTTGCTGAATCTTTGAAGGCAGCTTTTTCATCTTCATCTAAGAAGCACAGTGCTCCTGGTAGCCGGAAAATGGACTCATTTTTCTCAATAAAGCCTATAGTACTTAACTTATGATTCTGGAGGCTCGAACCAAAAGAGTGAAACCGGGAATGCTTCGTCACCATTGCAGTTGATCGAAGACAAAATAGCGAAATCTCAAGATCAAGAGTCTTCTACTTATAATGAAATTTCCTATGCAAATGAAACATTGCCAAAAAATGAGCTGCTGAAAAATTGAGAATCAAAAATTTTCCGATTGGAAAAATTTAATTTCATGAAATCAATCCTGTAAAAATACTTCCAAATATGCATTTCATCAAAATTTCAAGTAGATTGAAATTTTTTTCGACATAAAAAACTCAAAAATTAAAAAAAAATGATTTTTCGCCATTATCGATCGAAAAATATACTGAGACAAAATTATACATTTATTTTGTATCTGCAGCTTTACCTTGGACCATTTTTTAATTGGAAATCACACTTCGTCGGAAATTGCAAAAAATTATTTTCAACCTTTTGCATTTTTTTGTAATCATCTTTAGCAACGATTCCCGCTATCGCTATCATATAAAATTTCTTTCGGTGTTTTGTATCCATTTATATTAGCTATTTTTATCAAAACTTCCCATATTATTTAAGAATATTTTTCTATATAGAAAAAATCTATACATTAACACAAATAAAAACTTCACTAACTCTATTTTCTCACTATTCACTGTCAAGTAATTCCGTGGTGCGCCACTCTGGATGAACAAAAAGCAAACAAAAATGGCGTCATAAAGTTAGAAGATTTATTTCCCAGATTCTATGTCCTACTTTCTTATATTACTCGCTGCCAAAATTAAATTTACGCAAGCCGAATTATTGTTTTTCGGTGAGTTTTATTCTGTAATTGAAAACATAGAAACAACTTTACTTACCAGAAGTTAACCAGTCGTTTAAATCGAGATTTAATCACAAAATTTGTAAATTATTTATTTTCATATAATATCCAAGTTATGAGTGAATCATTTACGTCATACTGGGTGTAATGAAAATAACTTAATATCCATGTCTCGAATGTGGTCAACGGATGAGGTAATAAAACTCTTAGTAAGTACCACAATATATTTATTTATATACAAAATTAATATAAAAGTGGAATCGGTAACATGATTCGGAGATACTCGCCATCATCAGACCTGTACTACAACATTTTTTACCAATAATTATATATCTAACAAAATTCTCTTTCTGTTTATTATCTTGTTTCATGTTACGAATTTTATAACTAAAATTTCCTTTTAAATTTCCAAAATTAAATTTTAATAATAATAACAATCAGATAAAATTTACTTATATTTATAAAATTCAGAACTCATACAAAGTATTTCATTACAATATATAGATTATGGTTAATTTTAAGTAGCATTTAAGTTTGTCGCAATTATAAATAAAAATATAATTTTTAAATTATTCAAACATTAAATGTAAAAATCCTTGGAAAAATATAGTCTAAGAAAATTGTATATTTCTGTCAATATTTATTTAAGTTCTTACTCGTAGTCGTAAAAACATCCTTTTCTACTTATATATGAAAGATGTTTAATATCATATTAAAATGAGTCCTTATAAATGTGGAAATAAAATGAAAAGAAGAATCGCGAGTATTAAATAATCTATATGGAGAGATTAAAGTACATAAATAATTAAGTCCTTTTGAATTTTTTGAGAAAATATTTCAACTTAGCTTTTACTAAATTATTTTAAAAGGATCTAAATAAAATACAGGAACAACAAAAAATCTGTTTAAAAATTTCTCAATGAATAATTGTATTATTAATAATAGCAGATTATTCGTTATCAATCTGATTAAAGTCAAAGGAGAAAGACATGAATGCAAAATGGATAATATCCTAACTGAAGCACTTGATCATCTTCCAAATGATAATCCTTCCTGGAGAATTCTTCTCCATGATAATCCGTCCCAGTGGCAATTTTTCCCAAAAATAATGCTTCCGTACGATAATCGCTCTCCACGACAATTTTTCCCAACAATAATGCCCCCCTACGGCAATCTTTTTTCACCATAACAAATATTCCTGGTGACATTTATTTCTGACATATGCTCTTGTAGATGGAATATAAAATGAGGAGAAGAAGCAACAAAATAATTAATGCTCAAAAATGGTACTAGTAAATTGTGGAGACACCGCTCTCCAGTCAATATTTTTATGTATTTTGAAAAAAAATCTGATGTTTCAAGCACATGACCTCTCTCCATTTTTGAATCAAAAATTAACACGTTAACACAAAAAAATTATAAAAAAAATTGACATTTTAGTAAATAAACTATATGTAGTGTATACGAAATATATGTGTAAAACATTCTTGCCATCTTGTTCAGTAATGACGTCATTATTCATAGCAACTGTCACTTCCAGATGTCCGATTAACAGATCTAATCTAGGGTATTGACGTCTAAAATGAGATCGTAGAAAGTCTGCCATTTTAATATCTTAAAATATATACTTTTTTATGTTAAAAATATCTTGGCAGACACTTATTGTGGTTCTAAGTGTGTTTAATGGAATATTTTTAGATTTAAAAATTTTGTAAAAATTATCATTACTCTAGCAAAGCTGTGACTTATATATGGTTTTATTATCATTATTTTACGTATATATTTTAAGAGGCAGTCACATAGGATGGTTTCTCTGTCGCACCAATGAAAATCTGCTTACATTCCATACACTTTTTTGAGAACGACAGAGAAGGTTTATTGAATATTTATACGTTTAGGAGATCCGTAGAATGAATCAGATGTATATCATTTTCTCTTTTTTATTGGAATGAAATTTGTACCTGAACTTTAATATGATAGTACTAGGCGGTCATAGATTCCCTAAAACAAAGCGAACCTGCAGCCGTCAAACTAAAAAAAAAAACGTTTTCACCAAGTTTTATGAAAACAAAATTATTTTAGCGCTAGAAAAATTAAAAACGAAAAAAACGGGTTTTAGCATTTTTCTCGATAATTTTCAGGCATAAATCGTAAAAAATAGACATACAACTCTTAAAATGTATATTACCTACGCCCCCCCGCCTTCTAGAACTGTTATTAGGTCGTCTTAATGTTTCTTATATCACCTATAATTTACCCTAAATTTTAGTAAGAATTTTATTTGATTTTAAAAAAATCGACCCTGGTCTAATGATGAAACACCTGACAACAGTGCTACATAAGCAAACGGATATAGTGTTACATATCGGGAGTTTCTATTTTATTCGCCATTTGTTATAAAAGCTCTTGCACCTATCTTTTCTGAAGAATAATCTTCAACTCGTAGTCATAGTGAAGTAGGTCGTAGCCACTATTTTTCACAAATTTTAGGTTACGGGAGTATAAATATTTTCATTGATTGAAAAACACGAGATAAATACTAATTAATTTTATTGGCGAGAGATGCCCATATGCATGACCACAAGTTGATCCAAATTACTATAGAGACAATCAGGAGAGAATTAGTTTACAAGTTATTGAAAAATGACGTTAATTAGTCCTTAAAGAGCAACAGCTACCAAGTTCCCTATTAAGCGAACTCTCATTAATAGCTAGGCGCGTAAGAAACTATTATTTGCTTAAACAACCCCGTAACCTTGAAACCCGAGTTTCAGTTGAGAAACTTACTCTGAATATTAATATCTAAAACAACTGCTTATTGGCAGAAGAACCGATCCCGAGCGAAGTTAGAAATTAACTAACTCAAATTTGGAAATCATTTTCAAAGTTACAAACGAAATTGGTGTCACACATCGAAAGTCTTCCGGATTGGTTCGAGCCCCGTAAGCTTCCCGGTTCCACCCCTAATCTTACTGGAATCTAGCAAATCAGAAATGAAAGCATTTTACTAAGCGAACTAAGAAGAGCGTTTTCCTTTTTATTACAAATTTGACTTCTAGTAAGTGCTGCCCTCTAGGGAAATTTGAAAGAGTTTACTTGAATTTAATTATGCGATATATCAGCGACTAGCTATGTAATTAGAATCCGCAACATACAATATTACGAACAAATTACGAACTTTGGACTTTACAGGGATGGAAAAACCCGACAAAAAACCATCATCCAAAGCCATGCCCTGTCTTCCAATTTCTTATCTAATAACGGAATTTGACTATACTAAATACGTTGTTTTATATTTTTGAACGAGTAATTTAATTTAGTGTCAGAAGATTTTATGTACTGCATATGTTGTCAGCCCATTGGCTTTTTCTTTGCAGACCCTTCTGAGAAGGACAGCCTTTGTCCTATTGATTTATATATCATGGTAATATTTCTAAAGTGAATATTTAAAATGTATTGAATTCTAAGGAAATAGTCCATTTTTCTGAAGTGGTTGACGATTTATTACTTCTTTTATATCGAATATAAGTTACTGAGACTAATAAGGTACTGTTACAATAGCAAAGAAGTCATAACTCGTGCTACGCATCCAAGGGAGAAGAAAACCAATCCTGGTAAAGAACAATATCAAGGTACAGTCTATCTGCTCTACATAAAAGGTGTCACTGACCGAATTGAAAAAATATTAAATAAAAATAAAATCAGCACAATCTAAAAACCAGCAAAGAAAAGAGGAAATTATCTAAAAACAATAAAAGGCCGCAGGAGTCTATAGCATTCCGTGTATTTGTGGAAAAGTGTACGTTGGACAAACAAAGAAAGGCATTAGCACATGAATAACAGCACACAAACGAAGCTATTGTTTAGAAAAAACTGCAAGGTCTGCAGTCGCCGAACACATGTTACCCGACTAAAGCCGGAGTCTCATGCGTCCGTTTTCCGTCGATCCGATATCCGATAAAAACTGAATTTCGGATAAAAATAAAATCCAAGTCTCATTTATCCGAAAATCGTATCCGAAAAAGGACCCATCATGACAATTGACAGTTGTATTTGAGATTATAATACACAATACACTCTGATTAATTTATCTATTTGGTTGTATTGTATTCACGTACACAATATATCTTATTTAATCTAGGACCAATGATTTTTAGCAAATTTTGGAATGTATTGCTATACATTCTTAGGTAGTTATAATAGGTATTAATCCCGAACTAGTTAAGACCTACTAGGAATGCGCAATTAAAAATTTGGCGTTTGCGGTGCAAAAATTATTAGTTCGGAACAAAATACACTTCGTTCGCGGTGAAGATTGAATACATTTAGGATACGCTCAGAACACGTCCAGGATATAAGCAGGGATATAAAATCCTACGCATAGTACGCATGCGTAAATGTAAATTGTTTCCATATCTTCTGTAATGTAACCTATAAATATGTATATTTCGAAAACGATATAATTCGAAAACAAATAAATCAATCAAGAAATAAAGCACAAAGTCAGGTATTACCTTATAATTTAATTTGAATTACAAGGCAAGGCGACTAGTTTCAGTCAAAGACCATCATCAGGCCATTATTAGTTACTTTGGTGAAAAAAAAATTAATTAAACACCAACCGTTATTTAATTTAAAACTAAGTATTAAACGTTAATTAAATTATGGGGTTAACAGCATGAGCTAAATTAACCGAAAAGGCCAACATGGGGTCGAGATCTGATAATAAAATCTTGTTTTTATAACCCCCTTCTTCAATACCCTTAATGGGTTCCACCGTTGGTATTTAATTAAATTATTGTCCACCAAAGTAACTAGTAATGGCCTGAATAGTCTGTAATACAAATTAAACTATTGTGATACCTGACTTTGTGCTTTATTTCTTGTAAACTTGGACCACATTTGAGATATGGATAACCTTTTGGATTTAAATAAATCAATGCTTAAATACAGTTTAAGTACTTTAGCGACTTATCCTGCTTCAAGAATAGGAAGAGCCCTGCTCACTTGACATTTTGGACAAACCTCTAACCCAACAAATAAGTAAATTAAATAAATAATACAAATTAGAAACTAACTAATTAAAAAGACCAAACTTGACGTTATAATTTATTCTTCTTAAAAACTATTCTTCTGTGTCATTAATTTAATCTAAATTTAAAATTAATTAATTTGTTTTGTTATTTAGATTATGTCATAGATAAATTCCACTTTCTGCGTTCGCGGTACATAAAAATCCTAAATTCATTCCGAACAGGACATGCCCAAACAACTTGTCCCTTTGTAATCCTGAATGTGTTCTGAACTAGTTCGGGATTAGCTGAGCGAAAATACCTAATACTTCTTCTGATCTGTCAGTCTCATTTCTTGTAACAAGTTTTGGAAAGCACCTTGAGTTTTTCGATGTTTAAACAAATCCCTGACCCAAAATTTTTTTGTTTTTTTCTGTTAATACTTTTATTTTTATTTGTCCACAAAAGCGACAAGATATTATTGATTCGACGCTTTATTTGAATTTGGAGTTTCATTATCGACGAATGTTAAAACGGAAACCGAATAATTATTTTTATTAGTTTATTGTTTTGATTTGTTTATTTTTCACCAGTCAGACAGTCAAAAAGTGAGGTTAAAAACGATCCATTAACGGAAAAAGTAAAAATAATTTTAACTTTGTCCGACGTCGGAAAAAAGTTAAAAGTATTCGGATAAAAAAAGCGGAAAATTGTTCAACCAATAGGAGCTTCGTCGTAAAATCGGACGGTCAGAAAACGGACGTATAAGACTCCGGCTTTAGACCACAAGATACTTTTCGAAAACACCGACCTACTACAAAGTGTAGTGCTTTTCCTTTTGTCATTTTAACGTTTGATTTTGGAAATGGCATTTAGAATGTTTTGCAGTGCCATAAATCTTAACCTCAATATCTGTCAGTGTAATCGATTCTAAAAGTTTCGATGACATTGCACAGATGATTTTCATAGTGGTTTCGTCACATAGAAGGCGAGAAAAACAAAAGAGATTCAACGGTTTCTAAGGAAAGAACTAAAAAAAGAAATGTTCTTTGTAAACAAGCAATAATTATATTTGATATATATCAGTTTATATAAATTAATTCATGTTAAAAAGAATGTTTATAATTATTTAGAGGTTGTGACACGTACAACCACTATAACTAGCAACATCAGGATATTACTCGACCAGATTGAACTTGAAAGCAATAGAAATATACAAACAGTTTAGTTTCAGTTAATAGGTCGCGATGAGTACTTCGTCCTTACCACTGAAGATGGCTGCCGCAGTTACAGTCAAAATGTTTGGGGATAATTACCAAAGAAGACCACGGTATAACAGCCCGTAAATGAAAACTTACACTAAATTATAAATTTCAACAAAATCAGAACCATATTATTTTTTTACTGATACTATTAAGTAAACGTGTCATTTTAGTGTCCAAAATAATAAAACTAAATTTACAGATACTAATATATCAAATTAAAGCTTGTTCATTTTTTTTAATATAAATTTTAAGTACTTACAAGAATATTATTTTCCTTTACATTAAATAAAGATTTGCTAATAAAGAGTTAGGAAACAATCTATTAATTTCAAACTAATTTTTACAAATAAAATTTCCATTTAACTTTTGTACTCAATAATGCAAACTTTCAGTTCTCTGTCATCGTATCCCAAAGCAAATCATTCATAATTATTCATTTGCATTTAGTTCTGGTATATAGTAGGTAGCAACAGAGAGAATATTGCATTAGCTGTGAATTTCGTACAGCATTTTAATTAGGTGCTAAGCAAACAATGTTAGACGAAATATACTGGATGATTTAATATTTTTGGGGTATTATTAGATAAAAAAACGTGTTTTTTTCTAAAAATTTATTAAAGAAGAACGCGGAGTCGGTTCAAGAATAATTTTTTTATTGGAAATAGGTTTAATTCATTAAAAACGAATTATCTTTATATTAATTCAATTCATTTTTGTAAAATTTAAAAAAAAAATGTTTTTTTCTCTTCTTTCGGAAATTTTATGGTTATATTAAAAAGTGACCTCTACAAGAGTTTCATAATTTACAACTTTTATATTGACTTTTTGGATTCGGTGAAGAAATAATTAAAATGCTTCTTTTTTAATTTTTATCTGAGGCTTCAAATATTATAGTTGAATGTTTATAACAATACTGTACAAACATGAAATTTCCGATCAAACAATAAAATATAATTCTTTTTCTATTTTTTTCTGTACAATCAGTTTTTTAATTTTCTTAAAATTTTAAACAAATTATCAACAATTATTAAATAATACATTTTTAAAATAGTCATGTTTTCGGTTTTTGATTATGTTGTTGAATAGGAACTGTAGTTAATTATCATTGTATCAAAAACTATATGTAAAAGCTAAAAAAATGTGTACTCTAAAATGAAATTTCGCCATTCCACTTTTAATTTGAAAAAAATTTTTTTTTTTTAAAGAAAAAATTGAATATCTTAAAAAACATTTAAATAATTCATCTTAATTTTTTTTCGGTTATTTAAGACATAAAATTGAATACATTCAGAAAGGTTTATTAAAATAGAAGGATTTTTGCGGAAGTGAAAAATAAAAAACAAATTACCTAATTTTTCTCGGAAATTATGAATTTAGGGACAAAAGTGACTTAAATAAAAGTTGTAAGTTTTTTTTATAAGCTATAACTTTGATATTAAATGTTTTTTAATACAATATCCAGTTTTGCTGGAAGTAATGAAAAAAGCAAAAAAAATTGCACCTCCTTTAATCCCCCCTTAAAACAATTGGGCCAACCCCCAGAGCGCCGTTTTTTTTCATACATGTTCCTTGTGTCTTCTTTTATCATTTTAGTATCAATTAAATTGTTATAAAAATGTATCTTGCTTGCACTATAAATACGACAGATTTCAGTGTGCGCGACGAAAACGCCATCTGATGGTTGCATAAAATCATGCTCGACAATTGCGAGAAGTATGTAAGTTTTGTATAAAAAATAAAAATTCGTTATAAAAAAATCTCACTATAATTTATAAGCCTATAAAAAAAATTTTGTAAAACGAGTTGTGATGAACAAAGTATAAAACATGTAAATAAATATTAAAAACTATGATTCTTAGGTTAGTGTCAGGTTAATCAGTGTCATCTAAACAAATAATACATGACAGCTAGAATAATAAAAATGTATCAACATCTGCTAGATTTTGAGTCACAATAATTTATTATGATTTTTTTAAATATTTTTTAGGCGATGATGAATGTAATTGTTCAATCAAACCGGCTTTGAGTCAATTACCCATCAAATATTATTTAAACTCCAAACGATGAATAAAGGGAAGCAACTTGTCGATAGAGATGTGAAAGAATTGAGACATAGTGGCAAAAGTTATTTAATTACATCGAATAATTGTAGAATAAAACACACATTCGTCTATAAGTAAGCATGCTACAGAAGTAGGTTATACATTATTTACTGTTTTCTGCTAACTGCATTTATCCAGTTCTTTCTTTTCTCTAATTTCAAACTAGCTCTTAAAAATGTGTAAAATTTGCACTTGCTATTTCTCCCTTTATTTTCGCAACTATTATGAACCATTTTTATATTTAATTTTGACGTGTTTACTTATGTAAAGAGCATGATTTCATGAAATTTTGACCACTACGAGCGCTAGGATCATTTCAGTTGTCCCCACCATGCACTCTGCTCTCAGCGAATAGTAATAAAAAGCGTAATTGGTTTTTCCTCAACATCTAGTTATCTACGACTACGTAATACAAGTTTATTAAATAAGCGGTCACTACGGCACATTTTTGACAGTTATTTTCATTGATCTAGGTCAATAATACACCTTTATTTTTTAACTTTCATAATTAATTTTATTAAATGATTAACATTGATTAATAAATGAAATACATTTATATTTATTAAATTTGACACAGTAACCAGTAAAATTAATTTATTGATGCCGAATTTCCATTCTAGTCCAAGAAGCTTGCACATAATATGTGACTTTGTGATCAAAATTCAAATTAATATACAGGGTGTTTTTTTAAAAATTTTCCACCCCTGATTTGGGCTTACCCAATAATTTTTGGCAAAAATGGCGAGACACGTCGATTTTTGATTTGAGGGGAACAAAATTTTTGATAACAAGCATCACTCTAACGTCAACCCCCTTCACCCTTCGCCCCCCAACTTTAAAATTTAAATAGGGAACATACCATGTGTGGCACATCAGGGAAAAGGTAATTCAATGCAGAATTCAAATCACTAAATTTAATTTTTTTACTACCTCCCTGAACAGAAATACAGGGTATTTTTTCCTACCCTTACTTTACTCTCGCACAATAATTTTTGAGAAAAATAGTGAGACACGTCTTTTGATTTAAAGGAAACGAAATTTTTGACAAAATTTGTCGCTCTACCTTAACCCCCTTCACCCCCACCCCGTAACATTAAAATTTGAATGGGCGATACACCATGTGTGGCACATCAGAGGAAAGGTAATTCAATGCAGAATACAAATCATACCCTTTGTCCACTGCTAGGACAAAAAAACATTACATAATTTGTATCAATAATGTTATCAGTTTTTTGTTAGGTATTTAAAAAAAAAATTACAGCAATTGCTCAAAATTTTGTCCATCGTGTGCTAAACAAGTCAAGTCTGTCTTGGAATTCTTGTATAACATTTTGAAAAATATCCCTATGAATTAATTTACTAAGGTTATCTTACAGTTGTGAATGTGTGGATTTTCAAATTTTTTGCTAGTAGGCACTATTAAGGTA
The DNA here is from genome assembly GCA_963243735.1 of Neocrepidodera transversa. NCBI lineage: Eukaryota > Metazoa > Arthropoda > Insecta > Coleoptera > Chrysomelidae > Neocrepidodera > Neocrepidodera transversa. Next base: position 18,349,033 of record OY725343.1, read on the forward strand.
CTTTTTAGGAACTTGTTCGTTTATTTTTCTGAATTATCAGCAATTCACTTTTTGTTTCTACAAAAAATAAGAGTACCTTTGGCAAAAACCAACCTATAAACTGACTTGTTTAAAATTATTTATCAAAAATAAACATTGAAAATGATCTACACTAGAGCACAGAGAATTGAAATGATTTTCATTTACGGCTCCGCGAACAGATGTTCGAGAAGAGCTGCTACTCTTTTTAATGAAGAACATCCTGGTTTGCAAGTAAGTCATACTTACATTAGAAAACTTGTTATGAAGTTTGAGGAAACTGGATCTGTAGTAAATAAAAAAGGACGGCAGTTAGGGTATTGGACGAAGTAACAGAAGTCGAAGTTCTGGGAAATTTTGCAATGGAACCAGCATCTTCTCTTCGCAAAGTAGCCTCTAATACTGGACTTTCAGTTTCATCAGTTCGACAAGTATTAAAAAATAATAAATATCGACCTTACAAGATGCAAATCCATCAGCAACTTCATGAAGATGATCCGGATAGAAGAGTTCAATTTTGTGATGAAATGCTCGCATTGATTGATAACACACTCCGTATAGTTCAAAATATTTATTTTTCGGATGAGGGCACATTTTTTCTTGACGGGTTTGGGAATAAACATAATTGTCGTTACTGGAGTGACAACAACCCTCATGTTTTTGTTGAAGGGCATACTCAACATGTTCAAAAACTTAATGTTTGGGCTGGCATACTGGGCAATAAAATTATTGGACCATTATTCGTAGATGGGAATTTAACTGGTCAAAAATACCTAGAAATGCTAGAAATGACCATTGACCCGCCAATTACTCAGGAGCTTGAAAATCAGATAGATGAAGTAAGAAATCCTGCTCTAGATGAAAATCTATAATATTTTTAACAAGATGGGGCTGGTCCTCATTATAATTTACCAGTCAGACAATTGCTAGATGACCATTTCCCACAACGTTGGATCGGTAGAAGAGGAGCAAGAGAATGGCCTGCGAGATCTCCAGATTTTACTCCTTGCGATTTCTAGCTTTGGGGTCACCTGAAGTCAGTAATTTACAAAACTAAACCTACATCTATTGATGACCTTCGGGTACGAATTGTAAGAGAATGTCAATCCATTACTAGGGAAATTTTTCAAAATGTTAGACAAGAATTCCAAGACAGACTTGACTTTTGTTTAGCACACGATGGACAACATTTTGATCAATTGCTGTAATTTTTTTTTATTTTCACCTTCTTTCAAATACCTAACAATAAACTGATAACATTATTGATACAAATTATGTAATGTTTTTTTGTCCTAGCAGTGGACAAAGGGTATGATTTGACCTTTCCTCTGATGTGAAATTTTCATGTTACGGGGTGGGGGTGAAGGGGGTTAAGGTAGAGCGACAAATTTTGTCAAAAATTTCGTTTCCTTTAAATCAAAAGACGTGTCTCACTATTTTTCCCAAAAATTATTGTGCGAGAGTAAAGTGAGGGTAGGAAAAAACACCCTGTATTTCTGTTCAGTGGGGTAGTAAAAAATTAAACTTAGTGATTTGAATTCTGCATTGAATTACCTTTTCCCTGATGTGCCACACATGGTATGTTCCCTATTTAAATTTTAAAGTTGAGGGGCGTGGGGTGAAGGGGGTTGACGTTAGTTGATGTTTGTTATCAAAAATTTTGTCCCCCTCAAATGAAAAATCGACGTGTCACGCCATTTTTGCCAAAAATTATTGGGGAAGCCTAAATCTGGGGTGGAAACTTTTTAAAAAAACACCCCTGTATACTTAATTCAGAAAATAATTTACCAACTACGTGTAATAAGCCCTTCTTACATTTGTGGCACACCTGTATAGACATTTATAATTCATATAAGACGTAACAGGTAAATAGCAGTAATAAATTTACCAAGCGATCGCTATGAACAGCCTGACCGGACACACCAGCATTTAAGGGGAATAAGTTTATTTATTACAAACTTTGCGAATGCGCGAGAAACGCATTCGCCATAATTTTAAAAATCGGTTTAACACCGGGCGATTATCTAGACTCGCATTCGCCAAATTTTTAAAAAATTGTAATTTTTAATTTTACCATTGACTTTTATATATTTCTAACGTGTCATTTAAGGAGAATGTCATATGAGTGCTAATATTTCTTATTTCTGTGACTTTGTAATATTTAAATACGTGATTTGAAATATTTTATGAATGAAACTGTAAATTATTGAAAGATTATGGCACTATCAAAATTTAAAATTCCAGAATCTAGATCCTGTTATAAAATTTAACATTCTCAATAAATTATAAATAAAATCTAAAAATATAATCACAATAATTTACAGTTAAGTAACGGCAATACCTATTCCTCGACCTACAAATATCGATAATTTTAAAAACAAACAAAAATAATAATTCCAAGAAATGCTATAAAATTTTAATAAACACGTAACAATCTTGAAAGCCAAACTTCGAACATTTTAGAGTGACACATTAAATCTAATGGCCACTTTATAACTATTCGATATAAATCGATTTTTATTTTTTTACCTAAAAATAGTTGACCTTCTCTATAATGAAATTACTACACGTACGGTTTAGTTGGCATTGTATCAAAATGTACAAACGCGATTGTTAAAACACCGAATTTGAATAAAAAAAGCATGAAGAAAATAATTCTATAAAAACTGCATACTTCTTTATCACAAATATAACATTCCAACATAATTTTAGTAATATGATCAGATACAAAACCGATATTGAAATATTGTTTTTTTCTACGTTTATATGTCCAATGATACCAAAAATTTTTGAAAATTGTATATAAATTAAATTATATAACGGTTTATTTCAAAATTATTTTAAATATGACGGATGTATTATTTTTTTTATTGTGTAATTTATTCTACAACGGAAATTTTTACGATTTTATTTTTTAGGTTCAGCTAAGCAAATTGTTTTTTTTTCAGAACTTTGACATTTTTTTTTTGTTTATTTATTGGGTTTTGTTTTCTTATCCCCATAGAAGTGTTGCGCTAAAAGAGCTTAAAGATTTATAGTGATAATTAAGATCTATATAAAGATTAATTGTATACGAATATATTGTGGTGTATTTAAATAATAAATGGAATTTAACGAATAATATTAAAAATGTAAATAAATATACCTATAATTTAAAACATTTAATTAAAATTACAGAATTATAGCAAACTTGATAAATTTGGTTATATAATTTACACAGAATTTAAATATGATGATAACGAGTAACAGTAAAACGTAAAAAAGTTAAAAATTGGAAATAAGTAGAGTTTAAAAAATGTTAAAGTGATAAAGGAAATTTTAAATTATATAATGACTTGCTGAATACCTGTACTTTGCTATGGAGACTATTTAGTACCTGGACGATCGAGCTTTGCTTGTTTTTTCTATTTTTTCTGTTTTTTCCTGTATGTTCTTATTTGTCCCTATTATATTCTATTTTTTCCTATTTTCCATTTTTCCTCATTTTCCCATATATTTCCTATTATTTCACTATTTACCCATATGCCTTTCTATTTATTGTTTAATTTCCTTATTTATCCATATTTTTTTCCTATTTTTCTCCTATTTTTCTCCATTTTTTTGTATGTCTCAATTTTTCAGGTATTTTTCCTTGTATGCATTTTACATAAAGTTTACTTTATGCAGTTGGTAACTAAGCAATAAAAACACAATAATGAACTAGGATGACATAAGAAAATATATATTTAATATACATTCGTAATTTTGAAGTAGATTTAACTAATCTATTGTAATGCGGAATTTCAGTAGACAAAACCAAGATCGAGTAGAGTTTTTCTTGTTTACGTTTTTTTATTGGATTACGCATATATTTTTTTTTGATTCAACTACAGAATCACAATGGAACTGGTAATTAGGAACGAAAATATCCTTGAAAAACTCATGAATGAATAATTCTTGAACTTTAACTGAAGTAGAATTTAAGGAATTAAAAATAATTCAATATTTCAACAGGGATTTTTCATTTCTGTACTGTGCTCATAAAGGTGAGGCACACAAAGCTTTTTTTTTTAATTACTTAAAGGACAACGTACCGGTAACATGGGAAAAGTGGTCCCGGTTGAAGTTGATGATTTTCTGATATATTATATTTTTAGGTATCATTAATAAATTCTGAACATTTTAGGGTGATTGTATTTCTACGACCAGAGTTACGGTGTCCTAAAAAATATACACTACATATTTTAGATATTACGAAATAATTGATCTAATTGAAAATTTTCTATTTAGTTTTGTTATGAAAGTTATGTATTATTAGTGATTATTTTATTATACAAGGCATCCCAAAAATAATATTAAACTAGAAATCTTAATAAAAATCGTTACAGAATGAAGAGCAACCAAAAACCGGTAATAATTGTAACCATTAAAAAAAAAATTTAAATGAAAAAATACGAAATTGAAATAAATCGCAAAAAATGCCAAAAAGTCATTAAAAACAATCGCAACAAAATCTTCAAAAAATCGCAAAAAATCAGAATAATAAGAACAAATTCTAAAACAAAAGAAAGAAATAAGGAAAAAACAGAACAATGAGGAAAAATTAGCAGTATCAAAAAATCAGAAAAAATGTGAAAAAAAACAGAAAACAGTGAAAAAAATCAGAAAATATTGAAAAAAAATGAAAAATGAAATTGTAAAATATGGAAAAAAACACAAAAGAAAATTGAGAAAAAAAACCGAAAAACCGCAAAAAAAAACGAAAAAGAAGTCCAAAGAAATCGAAAAAATCGCAAAAAAATCGTAAAAAAAATCATAAAAAATTGCAAAAAATCTCTAAAGTCGAGTCAAAAACCGAAAACAATTATAAACATATTTTTTTTTTTTAATGAAAAAATCGAAATTGAAATAAATTGCAACAAAATCACAAAAAAAACGCAACAAAATAACAAAAAATCGCAACAAAGACCCAAAAAAAATGGGAAAAAATTCGCTGACAGTCGCATAAAATTAGAAATCAAGGAAAGAAATAGAAAAAAAATGAACAATGAAAAAAAACGAGGAAAAATTAGGAAAAATTGAAAAAAATCAGAAACAAAAACAAAAATAAAAATTCACAAAAATGAGAAAAAACAGGAAAATGGGAAAAAATCTCTATCTCTAAAAAATAATTATAAATGATATAAAACAATTAAAAAAAACGTAAATTATAGAAAGAGACAGACAGTAAAATAAAGAGAGGGAAGGTCGCCTGGAGGGGGCATAACGCTTTTTTATAACGTAACGCTTTTTGCCAATTAACTTCTACTGCAAGCCGCGTTAGGAACTTAATTCCTACATGAGTATCGAAAGAGGAAAAATTAACGTTAGGGATTTAGAATGGTAACTGATTGTATAGGGTGTCCTAAAAATATTCAAATATTAATTAACACTTTTAAAAGTTCCTTCTGTATTTTATTTTTTTAAATTTCTGTATTTTATCTATCTTCGAGTTCATTATTTGCTACTTTCACTTCGGAAAGATTATCACCATTCTAAAGGGTATTTGAACATGGTTCCGGTGAGTTCGTAACTTTTTAAATCCACAATCTTAATTACAGGACAACTCGTAACGACTCTACTTAGATAATTTTGCTTAAGACCCTTCGTTCGCCGGTTAATTCGTAACTATAATCTGAATTTAATCCTTTCGCGATTCGAAAGGTACAATACTCACAAATACAAAAAGTATCACAGAAGTGCATGATACAATTGGTACATTAAATCTTATGACCGATCGCGGAGATTGTTTTGTAATTGAATTTACTAATTTAGCGAGTTTTATCTGGTATGTTCCAGCAGTATGTTCTTTTAAATAATCGATGTCAAATCTAGGCAATTCTTAGTCAAATTCTGGATTTAAATGTCCATACCCCTATTCGGGCCCTTGATGAGCTGATTTGATTATCAACGGAAGAAGACCAAAGGGCCAATGTACTCCAGTAGTAATTTTTTGGCAAAACGTTTTACACTTCTTACCAATCGTTATCATTTTTTATGTTTCATAAATAAAGCGTTAGTTAACATTTAAATACTTTTAGGACACGCTGTACAATCAATTACCATTAATATATTATCAAAAGACTTATTAGCCTTATATTATAGATCATTATAAATTTTTATTAAAATTTCTAGTTTAATATTATTTTTGGGATGCCTTGTATAATAAAATAATCATTGGTATATTCTTTAAAATTTTGATGATCCTGTATTATAATACTTGGCACAACTTTCATAAAAAATTGAAGGAAAATTATCAATTAGATCAATTATTTTTGTAATATACAATCAACATAACTTATCAAAAAATCATCAACTTTAACCGGGACCACTTTTCCCATGTTACCGATACCTTGTCATTTTTACTTTTCAGCAGTTAATAATTTTTGGTTACATCAACCCGAAATTTTAAATCTTATTTTGTAGGTAAAAAATATTAATGATTTTCAACATTCCAAATAATTCAAATATGCCAGATCGCTTTGAAAGTTAGTTACCAAAGTATTTAGACATAAAAAATATAATGACCTCAGTGGCAATGTGAGTGAATATACTTTAGATATAAGCGTGGACATATGGCTCAGGAGTTGCCTCTGGAAAATGTGAAAATTAGATGGAAGCGAGAAGGTAATAGGCATTTCTGACGAGAATGTATGTTTGCTTCGGGAAGCAATGGATCGTATACTCTCATTAGGCGGAAGGATACGAGAAAATAATAGATCTATCTGGCTCTGAGGTGCTAATCCACGTCCAGCGGTCTTTCCTTTTAATGCCTTTGGTACCAGTTTGTAACATTAGTCACTGATAAGCTGATACATCTGTTGATTGTTGTTTTTTCGCTGTTTTGTTTTTTTGTATTAATTTGCAAAACAAAATGTTAAATCGATAAATCTTAGCAATATTTTTCAAGGTACTAATTTAAACTTGGCGACAGAATTGAGCAATCTAAATCCAAATCACTGGGTTCAAATTTTTTTAGTGGATTTGTTTAACTAGTGGAACGTTAAATTATACAACGATGTTAGGGTACACTCAATTACTTCGTTAATTTTAAAGATTTAAGATCGATAATATCACTTTTGGTTTTTTCGGAAGTGGTACCAACTTTCTACTTTTCATTAGTACCCTATATAATTTTGTCAACTATTGCATTCTGCTTGTCAATATCATCGCAACCAAGTTGTAGTACGACCATATTTGTTGAAAAATAGCGCTGAAGTGAAAAATTGGTGATTTGCCCATAATGATCTTGAAATGACATTATTAATGAAATTTCAATAATACATAAAATAATGTAGCAGAAAAAAAAAACTTTTGGTCATCTATTAATTATATGTGTAAAAATATTATTTAATAAAATTTCCAAATCATGCCTAGCTGTTATGGAAATAACATTATTAAGTTCTGACATTTCTTCAATATTTGTAGCTTGGAACAAAACTTTTACCAAATTTTGTATTGCCAATGATAATTTCTTAAAATGGGTTACACAAGAGACGGGAAACTGGATTTGTTGCTAATTTACGGGAAAAAATTAATGTAATGTAAGTATATTCAGCACGAAAAAATTAAAAAAAAAATATTATTATAAAAGTTTTCGATATCAGCTAAATCAGCATCTTTATGAAGGTGATCTCGAAAGAAGAATCTCTTTCTGCAATTGGATAATAACCCAAAACAATCTAACACCAAATTTTGCACACCAAAATGATGAATCTAGATTTACAAATTTAGGACTAAGGTTTAGATTTAATGTTTGGCTCGGGATTTTGGGAATCCGTATAGTAGGACCGATTACTTTGAATGGAAATTAGATAGCGGCAGGTTATCTTAAATTTTTATTCACAGAAGTAGAAGGTTTTTTAAATAATATTCCAGAAGAAGAAAATAAAAATATTTGGTTTCAGCAGGATGGGGTTTCAGCAGGATGGGGTTTCACCCCATAATGGGTTGACAATTAGTAAATATCTTAATGAAACTTTTGGTCACCAATGGATTGGAGTATGTAAAGGGCCGCCAAGGCCCCCAGACTTTACAATGATAGACTTTTTTATTTGGGGATATTTAAAAAATAAAGGGTATGCAGTGATTTCAAATACTGGGAAGGAATTAGAATTAAAGGTTAGAGAAGCGATAAATGGAATAAGAGGAGCACACTTATAGAGAGCTTTACAAGAAAAAATCAGATGAGCAAATTTTAAAATTTTAATAAAAAGTACTTTTAGTGACGTAATTGGTGTATATAAAATATATAAAAACCTAAAAACACAAAAGGTAAATAAACATAAATAATAACAAATGTAGTATAAAACTACCTGTACGTGATATTTGAATTTTAACAGAAAATATTATCGCAATTAAGTTATTTAAAAAATGATTTTATATTCTTTTTACACTTTTTTTATCAGCTGTAATACTAACTTTCTACAATGGAAAACCTGTCTATAGTCCATCAGCACACGACCGACAAAATAGTGCAATTTAAAGTTTTAATACATTTTTTTGCGAGATCTGTCCTAAGGATATAAAATATTAGACTTTTTAACACAAGTTTTTTTTCCTGTTAGATTATTTTCTGTATTGCAATTTGTTAATTGGAATTTAAAACTTAAGATATGTCCAATTAATGGACGAAAATAAAAAATGGGTAGTTCCATTGACAAAAAATTAAAGAAGAATTAATGAATTACAACAAAAATTATAAAAATTTAAAATTGTTTAGATTTTAAATGAAACTTAAAATTTAAAAAATATTTTGCAAGTAAGAAATATACGCCCTAACTATATTTAAATGAAATGTTTAATGTAATTTTAAGGTCATTAAAAAAAATCAATTTTCTTTCATTTGAGCCCTGTTTTTCAAAAAATGTGGTTGTGTGATACATTATTGCAAAGAGATTAACAAGCAGAATGCGATAGTTGACAAAATTATACAGGGTACCGTTTTAAAGTAGAAAGTTGGTACCACTTACGGAAAAACGGGAAGTGATATTTTCGATCTAAGGTAGTAGAAATGTCGATAACTAGATCTTATATAAATATCCCGAATTTAAATCCTTTACCTTCAAAATTAATCAAGTTATTGAGTGTACCCTAACATAGTTGTTACCCGGTATGTCAAAAAAATTGTAATATATCTGGGAAAGTACAGTAAAACTTTTTCTCTATTTTTATAGATTAAATAGTTTTTTTACTTGGAAAAATGGAGGCTATGGGATTATTAGATCATGACGTATCACATAAAATAACATAAAGTTTATCAAATTTTCATTATCTGGAAGAAAAATCAATAGCATATTCGATTTATTTTTGCCATACATAGAGAAGCCAAAAATAAAGGAAAGTGGTTATAAAATCAAACCGGACAAAGTATAGGAACTGATAAAAAATGGAAATATTAAAATTAACATGTTTAAATTGATACTGGGCAAATGGTGTCACAAATGATATATTAAACAATTTTTTTATATTTGCTGTAAAAAGTACCAACATCACGTTTTCAATAGTTTAATATGGCAATCCAAAAATTAGGATGCGAATGCATTAGAAGAAGAGGAACAGCAACAAGGATCCTTAAGACCTAGAATAGAAGAAAATGTCAGAACAGCAGGAATCACCACTATGAGAGGAAAACACAGAGAATAAGGTTTAATGGTTTTCAATATTAAAGTAATTTTAAGAATGAAGTAGCTCCACTGGCTTTTTTCTAAATCCTGTACATACAATTAATATATTATACCAATCATATGACTAAATTCTTTCAAAAAAAATTTTTGTAGGTATAAGCTGATCAGTTTCCTTAAAAATTTAAGAAATTAAAATTAAAACGAAATTACCTAAAAACCTATTTATCCAACTTTGATCACAAATATCTCGAAAACTGGTGATAGGATTGAGTTGAGCCGATAGAGACATTAAATCAGAACTTCAAGATGTACAAAATACTAAAATTAAAAAATAAATGGCCAAAAGTCATTTTCCAAGAGAAGTGAGGGGTACTTTGAAAAAAAGTAAAAAAAATAAGATTTTGTTTTTGGTGTAAGGTCGCTTAAAATAAATTTAAATAATAAGAAAGCGAAATTTTTATAAAATTTTATTTTTTTTTAAATAATTGGCAATGAAAAATAATATTTGTTAAATTATCAAGTTATAAATAATTCTTCTTACATATATAAATAGTGCCCAGATACACTAAAATCTTTAAAAGTTCATAAAAAAAATCTGATGTGGCCAGCACATGACCTCTCGCCATTTATGAATCAAAAATTTACAGGTTAGCACAAAAAAGTATAAAAAAAAATTACTTTTTTTGTAAATCTGGCAACAATGGCAAAACTTTTGAAAAATTTAATGATACGAAAATAAACTATAGTGTATACAAAATAAATGTGTAAAACTTTATTGCCGTTTTGTATAGTAATGGCGTCATCACCCATAGCAACTGCCACTTCCGGTTGTGCGATTGGCACCAAAATCTAATCAGATCTAATCTAGGGTATCAGAATCCTGTATGCAAAATTTCAAATTTTTTAATTCAGTGGTTTTTGAGTTATCGTTACTACAACATCCATCCAAACACACACACACACACACACACTAACACACACACACACAGACATCATCGGGAAAATATCAAAATCGTATTCTAGGGACTCTAAAACGTGTTTATCCATTGAAAACTCACTACCCAATTTTTAGCATGATTCCTATACCTCTCTTATCTGAAGTGCGAGAGGTAATAAGAAAACGTGAATTTAAAATACTAGAAAAATCAAATTTTTTTCCAGTGTATGGCCGCTTAAAGTAAATAAACAATGTAAAATTATTTAAATAATTAGAAAGCGAAATTGTTGTAAAATAAACTTAAAAATAATATTTCTTAAATAACGAAAATTTAAATTTAAAAAAAATAGAAAAGTAATTTTTTTCTAGTATATGCCCGCTTAAAATAATTAGCAATAAAAAAATATTAATAAATAATAATTAGCAATAAAAAAATATTAGCAATAAAAAATAATTTTTTTCTACTACAGTGCGTAAAGTACTTACTTTACGCACGCTAAGGAGTGCGTAAAGTTTAACTTTTTTTCACTAGTCCGTAAAGTATAATAAAATTTGCAAAATAACTTTTTTACATGTTCAACACATTTTTTGCAATATCCTTATGTTTCTTATCTTACCAAGGTTCTATGTGGTGCCAGAAATCAACTGGTTAACTTCAAGATTTTGGAAAATAGCTTGTTAACCTCTTGCATGCGAAATCTATTTTTGTACATAAAAATTATGGTAGTAGAAAAAATATTGTATGCAACTAGTGCGTAAAGTGCCTTTTTTCACTCATATGATTGTCGCACTCGCCTTTGGCTCGTGCGACAACATTCACATTCGTGAAAAAAGTATCACTTTATACACCTGTTGCATAAATAACTATTATAGAAAAATAACCTCCATGTAATAATTGTTTTTTCTGTCATTATAATTTTAGTATATCTAATTAAGAATAAAATTAATACCTTGACTTTCTTATCTCAAAAATTTACTTTTACAGTTAACCCTGTTTTTTTTGTTAATAACAATATTTGTTATCTTTATAAGAAATGCAACAATATAGTTACAAATTTATTTATCTGAAATTTCCTGGAAACTCGACTGGGTCTAGACAGTCAAAACATTTGTAAAGTTTTTTCCAATTAATCGATAAGATTTCTCTTATAAAAACACAAAACATATGTAGAACAAATCAACAATCGTACCAAAAATAATATAACGAATATACTATAACCTATAATAATAATTAAACCCAAGAATAATGAAATAATATTATTCTTTATATTTTCAAGGATACAATAATTTCTAAAATAATAAAAACAATATTAGGTAAGGTCATTTTTATACAATTTATTTCAATGCTAACGACCACTGCTATGAGTTTTATTTTTCAAGTATTTTTCAGGGTGATTTTCATAATCTACATGGACACGTATATATAATCGACGCTCACGACCATATGGGTCAAGACCAGCGTGACGATCAATCATCCGGTTTTTCATTACCGCCGCATATCACATAAAGTAAAGAGAAGGTTATTTTGACGTGCGTTTCAGGATTAAAAAGCTCTTTATATCCCGACAGGTATATCCTTAAAAGAAGTCTAGTTAGAAATACTCTTTACGATTAATATTTGGAGCCCTATCTCCATTTATGTTTTTAAAAGGATATCGGTTTAAAAAAAAATTATTATATTAAAAATACGGGATTTATTAAAATGTAGATATCGATTTATTTATTTGTTATTGGTTTGACCACCCGGATAAACCAAGAATACAATACATCATTAAATGCAAATGAGCAAACTTTTCGGCAAAATGCCAGTTTTTAGAAAATAACAAGAAAAAGAACTTGTCACTTATCTAAAAGAAATGGTAGCATGATTATTTGGTCTCGATACGACAGTCTAGACAACTTGTCTTTCAACGAGATGGTATAAATTGGTGTGAACATTTTTTCATTAAAGATAATAACGTCGCTGAAAAGGGATGAATAAGGGGATTTTTAAAAGGTATAAAACAATGTCTGTTTACATATATAAATTATGAATATATAATTGAATTTAGGCCGAGCAAGGCACATATAAGTTCTTGTAAGATAACTATGATATCTTTGAATCCTTAAAATAAATCACCTTTATCGCTAATTGTTAGTAACTAATATTGATTTTTATTATTGACTAGCCTCGTCCACATTGATGTTGGAATAAATAAAAGTTTCTTTCTTATACCCGTTTCCTTCCCAGATTTTTAAACTTTTATCCCCATTTTTACCCTTCTTAATGGAGGTACTATATTAAGTATTATATCAAATGAAAGGTCATTGTTTTCAAATTTCAAAACAATTTTTTTCAAAATCTTATTTTTTTTATATTTAAGTGACCTACTTTTAGATTAGGGAAGTTTTCAGGTCGAAGTAATTAATTCATACCGATAGATATTTATTTATATTTTACAGGAAAAATTAAATTAAGTATCCAAATTAAAAAAAATATATATGCAGACCATAAATTAGATTAAAAAATGCTGTTGTGAGTAAACTGTTCAATAAAAATCCATAAGGTTATCCATATCTCAAATGTGGTCCAGTGTTCAATAACTGAAAGAAAACTCTATATAAAATATAATTATCAAATTTAGGGAACCAACTAGTTTCAGCTTACAAGCCATCTTCAGGCCATAAACTGGTTAAAAACAATTAACATAATGATGTAATAATTAGGTAATATTAAGGGGGTTGTTTTAAGTACTAAGGAAGGAGTCACATATGGGATAAAAAGGAGAGTAGGTTAAATGATTAATTGTGGGACATGAAATGTAACTTAATGAAATCAATCATTTCTTATCCATATTAATTTTATTATTTCATTTCTTGTTTAATAAAAAATGGAAAATCAAAAAAAATACCGTGCTCGTCTTAACTCCTGAAGAAGCTACGAATAATGGAAACGAAACGTCGAGTATTGCTATCAAAATGTATCTGCCAATTTCTATAATATAATACCGGGTGAACTTAAAATGTTTATCAGAAAATTATTATGGTAAAAAAATATAATGATGTTTTACTTTCCCGACCCACCTCCTATAATGGGAAAGTATTGTGAACGAGCTAAAAAAAAATTTCGAGATAAAAAAAATAACCATTTTCGGGTCCCCTGAGACGATTAAGACCATTTCCAGATGGAAGTCTGTCTGTCTGTCTGTCTGTCTGTATGTATGTGTGTGCATTCTTCCACGATAGAGGCCACACGTTTAATCCGATTGAGCTGAAATTTGGATTAGCAGTTTGGGATACCCGTCGAAATAACCCATTAGTTTTTGTACGACATCTGTGCCACGGAAGTATCACTATCAAAAAATGACAGATGCAATTTGTCACGGAATTGGACATGCAATATGTCATTTGAAAGCCCTTAAAAACTTAAAAAATCTATTTAGAACAGTCAAAATTATTTCTCCAACTGTCACCTGTCAAAAATAAAAAAATGTCAAAATTTGAAATTTTATCATTAAATATCTAAAAAGTATTAATCCGATTGGTACAGGAGTTTGGATTACTTGTCGGAAGAACTCATTGGTTTTTGTATGCCATGTGTCACTATCAAAAAACAAATGAAATATGTCACGGAATTCGACTTGCAATATGTCATTTGAAAGCCCTTGAAAAACTCTATACAGAACAGTCAAAATTATTTCTCCAACTGTGACCTGTCAAAAATAAAAAAATATCTGTTTTGGGGAGACACAACCGATTTTTTTAATGCATTCATGGTCGATTTCTTTAATAGAACATCCTGTATATCTCAACTCAATGAAAGATAATCTTTAAAAATCACCTAATTTAATCATTTTTTAATTAAACTACAACTAATTATACATTTTCGGTAAGAAGAATTAACCTTTCAGATAGTATGAAAATAAACAGGGTGTTCTTCATAAAAATAGATGATATTTCCATTTAATAAAGTTGTTTTTTTTTTTAAATACCCTAAATAACATTTTTTCTGATCTTTTCTTAATATTGAAATGGGAAATTACAGACCGATATCTTTAATATCAAATCTTGCTAAAATAGTTGAAAAAATAATAAAAATTAGATTAACCAATTTTTTAGAAAACATAAAATATTGTCGAAATCACAATTTGGTTTTAGACAAAAAATGTCAACCCAGGATGCAATTACGTGTTTAACAAACAATATTTATGAAGCAATAGATAGAAATAAACCATGGGTGTATTTATAGATTTAACAAAGGCATTCGACACTGTAGATCATAACCTACTTCTATCATCTCTGGAAGACATAGGAGTGAGAGGAACTGCTAATGATTTGTTTGCAAGCTACTTAACAGATAAGAAAACAAAAAGTAAAAATCAAACAGGATCTGAGTAATGAGCAAATCGTCATGTGTGGTGTACCTCAGGGTACAGTGCTAGGCCCATTATTGTTTATAATATACCTAAACAATTTATTTTTGATAGAAGAGGACAACAAAATAATTAGCTTTGCAGATGACACCGTAATATTTTATAATGGTGGAAATTGGTTTGACCTAAAACAAAAGGCTGAGGTACACTTATCAAAAATTAAAGACTGGTTCGATTACAGACTGCTATCAATTAATTTCAAAAAAACGATTTATGTACCATTTAGTTCTCTAGAGTCATCACTTCCAACTTATAGGTTAACGGTCCAAAACAATATTCAAATTCAACCTGCAAAGCAAATTAAATATCTAGGTATTTTCATTGATAGCATGCTGAAATGGAACGTACACATTGATTTTTTAGAAAAGAAACTTAGATCAATTTTATATAGGTACAAAAAAATTTCAGAGATACTAGATATTAAACATAAAAAAATAGTATACCAAAGTATTGTCGAACCGCATATTAGATATGGTATTTTAGGATGGGGTGGTGTTGCTAGAAATCACTTAAATTCTTTGGAAATCCTTCAAAGCCGATTTTTAAGGGTTCTTTTAAATAGAGATGCTTTGTCTGCTAGTGACCAACTATATAAAGATTCAAATATACTGGATTGTCGTCAGCTTTTTTTTCTCCAAATATGCAGTACCCAATTTAAGACCAAACATTCCCCTACAACTGGAACACATAAGCATAACACAAGATAAAGAAAGGACATTATTACACCTTTTATGTTCAAGTCTATTGGACAAAGAAGTTTATCCTACCTAGGTCCAAAAGTTTTAAATTTCTTCCAAAAAAATATTGAAAAAAATATTGAAAATGTAATTACAAAAATCGTAAAAAAAAATATTCTGCAAGTTCTAACTAAAGTATCGAGACAAGAAATAAAAAAATTGTTGGACTAAAAAAATAAAAAAAAAAAAAAAAATTATTTTATTAAAATTGCTCTTTACATAATTATTTATTTTATTAAAATTGTGTTTTAGCGTCTTACATAATTGTTTATTTGTTAAGCTAGGATTATTTATTTATTTATTTTATTTATTAAAAAAACACATTCTTCCTTACACACAGGCAATTATGCCTCGTAAGTTTTCTTTTATTCACTTACCATTTAGTTATGTGTAAATGTTTTATTTATACTTATGTTTTTATGTGAATAAATTACTACTACTACTACTATTTTTTTTATTTTTCCTTCATTCTTCTCTTATTTTTTCACTCCTTTTTTCATAATCTTTCTGATTTTTTATCTTTCTTATGTTTCTAAGACATTTTTACAATCCTCATCAAACCAGTCAGCTCTCTTTTTTGCTCAACTTTTTTTTGAATTTAAGATTTCATAATCTTTTATGCATTTTCTGAAGATTTTAGTGTTTGAACAGCTATATTTCTATAGCTATTGTAAAAATACCTATTTATACCTTGTAAAATTAATAAATATTATTTTCTATTGCCAATCGTTAAAACTTTAAAATTTACGAATATTCGTTTTATAATTATTTACACTAGAAATCTACTTAATTTATCAATTTTTTTTATTTACTTTTTTTATTATTTTTTTATTTTTAAAAATAACTATTTACACTTTAAATCCAAGAGGTTATCCGTATCTCTAATGTGATCCAGTGTTAATAAAACTCAAAATCATGCATTACAAATATATTATTTCGACAAAGTTAGGCGGCAACTATTTTTGGCCTAACAGCCATCATCAGGCGTAAAAAGTTTATAACAATGACTGCTCCAAAGGTTGCAGAATGATTCCTACATTTGAACAATTAAAACCAAAATCATCTTCCTTTATGATCAATTCAGTCAATTTATTGGTTAATTTGTTCCTTTCCTCTTTCCTGTTTCTTTTTTCTTTTCTTGTTTTCCCTCCTTGTTTGATTTTTCCTGTTTTCTCATTTTTTTATTCTTTTAGTTTGACTTAATTTTGCTTTTTGAACTCTGCTTTTTTAATGCTAATCTGTCGGTTTTTAATTTGTTCTTGTTTTTGTTATCTACCTGTTTCGTGTATCTTAGTATATAAGTGATAATTTTGATTTTTTGAAATTTTTATCAAAATATTTAGATCACTTCACTTTTGAAATTGATAAGGTTAGATTTTGTCGGACCTTATATACTTTATAATTGATTTTTATAGCTTAACATATTATTATCTTTATTGGTATTTCCCTCCAGTCTTTTATCCCTCCCTCCCTTCCACCTGTACTTACTTTAAGTTGATTTTTCATGCGCTGTGCCTATGTTTCAAACAATTTTTTTGAGTGTTTTTTCTACTATTGGATGCTATTTCTGTGCACCTCGAAATCTCTAGTTCCTTTGTAGATATAACAAATTTTATTGCCACGTTGGAACCGCATTGGCTAAAACTTAATTAAAATTTGTTTTTTTATTAAATATGAAATAATGAGATTCCTTTCATTTCCTCTATTATTCCCTTTATAATGGATTTCCATCACATTTTTACCACTTAACTTAAAATTTTTTACTCCCTGTACATAGCGTCAGGTAATTTAGATAATAGCAGAAAATTATGTAATGGACCCCATTCAGCACTGGGAACTGATAAAGTAGTTAACGACCTAATATTTTTGGTTTTGTTATCCAATACACATTTTAGTCACTACAGGTTTCCTTTTGAATTGCGTCAATTTCAAAGATCGATTTTATGTGATTATGAATTATTGCCTTTTTGTTTTCAAACACGTCTTTTAGCAGTTACCATTTAATTTTATAATTTTCACTTGGAAACTCAAGAGAAGTTTAGCTGCTTCATCTTTTACTGATCTGAATAAGTAATAGTATTTTTTAATTTCTGGCAAATTAGTATCTATTAATGATTCAAACATGTCACTGAATGAGACCCATTTATCATATTCCCTATAGAAAATTGACAAGTCTATTTGACGTTTTATTTAGAAGTTAACAATTGACAATCAGTCGACTTACTTTTTTCATCTGCCGCTTCACTATCAATTATAAATTGTTCAGCATGAGCAACCCAACCAAAGTAAGACTCTTCGAAGTTCTGCCGAATATTTAAATGACTCCCCAAATCAGAGCTGTGAGGAGTATTGACAAAAATTTCTCTCGCGAGCAGCACGCACTAAGCACTCTAAAAAAGTGCTTAAAAAAACCAGAACTAAGCACTTTTACAGAAAAGTGCTCGCGTACACTAAGCACTCTAAAAAAGTCCTTTAAATTCACGATAAATAAGCACTTTTTGAATATTTAAATTATTGACCAAGTAATATTTATTATTTTGGAATACTCAAGAATAAAAAAGCTGTATAAAATAGACGTAACCGGCTTGTTTTCCAAATATTGGCACGTGGACTAAGTTAATGTACTTACGAAACTTGTATTTTAATATACTAACAAACGCAGCAAGCTAACAGTATCCAAGTCGTTCACCTATGGACGGACGGACAGATAGGCGGTTGCAGACTTGACTTAGGCTACTAAAAAAAGTAGGTAGATGAGCTAAAGTGACAGACTATCGATTGCCGAAAGCAGAGTTCCAAAATTCGAAACCATTCTCAAGTTATCGCGAAGACAGACAGACAGACATGAGCATGTGTATGGAGCTGCATTGTTTATTGGGCAATGAAGTTTCGCCCTCATACCTGTCGGCAATGGGCATGATATCTATCCGCTATATAGTAAAGCCACTGACAAGGGAAACCCTTCCCAACTGCCACACTCTAAAAATTAGCGGGCGAATAAATTCCCTTTATTCCTTTTTTTCCAATTATTTATTGCATGAGAGATGCATGTGTTTGAATGATTAGATTGATTTATTGGTGTTTGGGAAAGTTAGGAGTGGAAAATATAGTCAAAGTTTAAATGATAGACGATCTACTTGCTCATGGTTTTTTTGGATCATCGTCTTTTAGCATCTCATTTGCCCATTCGTTGACCCAACCAATTATTTGGCCATAGAAGCCACGTTTGCTGTTAACCTTTCTCTTACGGCAATTTTATGTGCGTAGGCTGCAGATGTTGATGACGATGTATTCCTGGTCCTCTCTCCCTAGGTGACACTCACAATTTGTATCTATATCTCTTAATTGGAATCTGTAATAGTCCATTTTTATATGTCTATGGCTTGTTATTAGTTAGGTGGCTATCCGGTTTATGTGTTTTGCTTTGGTGTTAACTATATTTATGCATTTAAAAGTGATTTTTCCGTTTCATCTGTTTCCTAAATCTTATGCCATGCTTTAGTTTTGTCTTCCCTATTTTGATAGTTGATAGTGTTTTCGTCTATCTTCATGGGTGGCACAAAATTGATTGAAAACATTTGATCGACTACAACTGATCGAAACCATTTGATCGAAAAAACAACTAATCGAAACACAATTGATCGAAAACAAAAATGATCGAATAGAATAATGCTCGAAAAGAATATTGATCGAAAATATATTTGATTGAAAAACCAATTGTTCGGAAAACCAAACAATCGCACATAAATCATATACAAAATTAATAAAAATGTACTATTAGAGAAATAAAATATTTGCGTAGTTTTCATAAATGTCACATAGTTGTTTATTATGAATTGTCTTAAATTTAATTTATAATTTATAATTTTTACGCATTATCGTAAAAGTATATTTCATAATCTGTTAACATGGATGATTTTAAATATATATTGAGCACCAGAAATAAAAAGAAGATTTATAAAGACGGTTACTTCTACAATATGGAAAAAATCGCCAAAAACATATCTTATTTCAAATGTGAACATTGGAGAAAACATGGTAAAGCAAGAGCTATATTAACCGACAGCAAGATAAAATTAAAGAAGAAACACAATCACGAAGGAAACAATACACAATTGGAAATTGCCGAGAAGATAAACAGTTTGAAACAAGTTGAAGTCCAGTGATACCCCAAGATCATTCATTTCCAGTGAGGTAACTGATTTAAGTGATGCTGCAAGTATCAACATGCCATCAATATTCAGCTTAAGTCGAACGATAAGAAACGTCAGAAAAGTAACAAATATAGAAAGTACTTTAGTATTGACGGAGTTACAAGTCTTTAAAATTACTGAGCAATTGCAGAAAAATAATCTTAAATATCTTAATAACTCGACAGAATGGTACGCAGATGGTACATTTAAGATAGTCCCTGAATAATTTTATCAAATCTACATTGTAGTTGAAACAATAGCAGCAGTGGCGTATCCTTTAGGAGAATTCATAAGTCCAAAAGTAACAAAATACAGGGATGTTATTTCCATTATAGACAATGCATATACAGACATGTTGTAACTTGTGGATTAAAGAGAAAATATAACTCTAACCAAAAAGTCCAGGAACAAATTAAAATGGTTGTTGCTTTATGTTTTGTCCCAAGTCAATATGTCAATAGGGCATTTGAGGCCATCTCAAAAAAATATATATCTAAAAATGAAATGGGCTCATTTTTGGATTACTTTCAGGATACATGGCTTGGCAGTGTTTCCAAAAAAGCACAAAAGAAGTCTCCATTTAACCAAAATTTATGGAATTATTATTTACGAATAGTAAATGTACAATCAAGAACCAACAATGTTGTGGACGGTTGGCACAGAAACTTGAAAAATAATTTTCATGTCAGTCATCCATCTTACTGGTTACTTATAGAAGGATTACACAAATTACAGTATATCAAAAAAAATCGGTTGTGTGGCCCCAAAACTTTCCCGACAAGTCCAATTTCGTGACATTGCATCTATCATTTTTTGATAGTGACACTTCCGTTTGACAGATGTCGTACAAAAATTAATGAGTTCTTTCGACGGGTAACTCAAACCCATATACCAAATTTCAGCTCAATCGGTTTAAACCTGTGGCCTCTATCGTGTAAGAATGCACACAGATAGACAGACAGACAGACTTTCATCTGGAAATGGTCTTAAACATTTGAGGGGACCTCAAAATGGATATTTCCATCTTTATCTCGAATTTTTTTTTAGCCCGTTCACAATACTTTGCCTTCTCGGAGGTGGATCGGGAAAGTAAAAACTCAAAAAATCTCAAATCGCAAAAAATTTCAAAAATCTCAAAAATAAAAAAAATCTCAAAATAGGTAAAATACTTCAAAACCACAAAAAATTTCAAAAATCAAAAAATCTTCAAAATATTTTCAAAAAAAATCTCAAAAAATTTTTAGACGGTTCAAAGACATCTGAAAAATCTCCAAAAATTCTTTAAAAATATAAAAATTCACAAAGAATCTCAAAAAATTTAAAACGTCAAATTTCAAAAAATTTAAAATAGTAAATGTCTCAGAAACTCAAAAATTTGATCAAAAAATCTCTAAGAATTCAAAGAAGTCAAAAAATCTCAAAACCTTAACAAATCTCAAGAAAAAATCTGGAAAATCTTAAAAAACTTCACAAACCTCAAAAAATCAAAAAATATAAAAAAATTTCAAAAAACCTAAAAACACAAATTCAACAAATCTCAAAAACTCTTTAAAAATCTCATAAAATCTCTAAAAAACCTCAAAAGATTCAAAGAGTCTTAAAAAACTCGAATGAATTTCAAAAAAATTTCAAAAAATCTTTAAAAATATTAAAAAATCTGAAAAAACCAAAAAATCTCAAAAAATCTTAAAACACTTCAAAACATTCTCAAAAAAATCTATAATTTTTTAAAAAATCTAAAAATTCCCAAAGAATCTCAAACAATCTCAAAAAATCTCAAAAAACCTCTAAAAATCTCAACAATCTCAAAAAAACTCAAAAATATCAAAAAACTGGAAAAAAACTTAAAAAATCTCAAAAACAAATTGAACAAAAAAATTTGACAAAATTGGAAAAGATTGTAAAAAAATTGAAAAAAATCCACGAATTCTTTTTCAGATATTTAATGTTAAAGTTTCAAATTTTGACATTTTTTTATTTTTGACAGGTGACAGTTGGAGAAGTAATTTTGACTGTCCTGTATAGAGTTTTTTATGGGCTTTCAAAGTCGAATTCCGTGATATATTGCATCTGTCGTTTTTTGATAGTGACACTTCCGTTTGACACATGTTATACAAAAACCAATGATTTCTTCCAACGGGTAACCCAAAACCCTCTACCAAATTCCAGTCCAATCGGATTAATACTTTTTAAGATATTTAAAGCTAAAATTTCAAATTTTGACATTTTTTTATTTTTGACAAGCGACAGTTGGGGAAATAATTGTAACTCTTCTGAATAGAGTTTTTCAAGTGCTTTCAAATGACATATTGCATGTAACTAGTGAACCTTGTTTGTCGCTTTCCTAGTGATTATGAGAACAACGATCAATTTTTCATAGATTATGTTAAAAAAATTGCTAGCATCACATAAATTATGTCCAATATTCATTATAATTTATTTTGTTCTATTCTTAGTCAGCATTATTTACCAGAATTGACTTCAGTTGAATAAATACAGTTTTTCAAAACATTATGTCCATTTTTTATTACATTTTCAATTTCACTTTTTTTAATCTGACGATTTTAGATATATTGTTATTTCGATCTAATGAATTTTCAATTTTCGATAAAATGTCATTCGATAGAATATATTTTCGATCAATTGTTATTCGATAAAATGTATTTTCGATCAAATTTCAAAAACGATCAAATGTTTTCGATCAATTTTGTGCCACCCTATCTTCATAATTAATATCGTGCGTATCTTTGTTGAGTGCATTTTCGGCATTGTTATGTGCCTTGTTAATTCCAATGTCATAGCGAGATTTATGTATTATAGCGACTATTTTGTACATTATCTTATTGTTTTTGAATGTCGCCCTCTGTTGTGTTTCTGGGGTGCGGTCTGGCAGTCATTTCCACAGAGTTGACAGAGTCTGTATGTTTGTCCATAAAGGTGGAAGGTCTTTTCTTGGATGAGTTCTGTATGAGTATAGATATCAATTTTAGGTTATTTATATGCGTTTTAATTTTTATTTCGGCTTGTATATCCCTTGTTTTATGTATGTATTTCCAGTTCAGGAAAACCAGATAGCCCAGTCACCATTTTTGCACTCGCATCTGTGTATATGTCTACTATAGATAAAGGTCTAAGACCGTTCTGTCTGTGTAGACTCAAGAGTAAGGACCCATCTACTTCTATGTTGTTAGCAGTAGGTCCTTTCTGCCATGGAAGATGGAGGACTCTTGGACCACTGATATTATTTTTGCCACAAAAGTATGCTTCTAGTTGATCATCATCATGTTCTGATTCTGTATCAGTCTTACTTTCAATACTCTCAATGATTCTGTCACTAAAATCACTGTCACTCTCTTGAAACTCGTTTTGCAGTGGTGTTTCATTGTTGCCAAAGTTAAATAAATTGTTTATAATATTTTCCAACTAGGATTAAGTTAGACGACGATTCATTTTGAACTAGACACGTTATTTTAAATGGGCCACACAACTAGTCAAATTTGATCCGAACGTTGCCTAGAGGACAGAGAGCAAACGGAAACGGACGCGTGGCCACTATACTCGTAAGTACATCGGACCCTTGAGGAATACCTGCAGTCTCAAAAATGTATTGAATTTAATTACCTAAACAAGTTTATTGTTAATAATTGAAAGTTTTATAAAATTTAATACATAATAAAATTAAAGGTCCTTTATTACCGCAGAATTGAATATTTACTAGATGGATTTGGAATTAAATAACCCATGATATTTAAGGAAATTTTAAATTGGATTTTTTTTTCAGTTCACATTATTATTCCTAGAGACACCTCTGAAATATGAATTCAATCCGAAATTCGTTAATGTTTTTGTTCGGTATGGTCCCTGAGTGCCAATCCATAATTTTGTTTGAAAATTGTATTTCGTGAATATATTTCCAGAGTTAAATTCTGCATTGGTTAAATATACAAGTTTGTGGTGGTTTAAAACCATTAGGATTATTTTTTTAAATTTCTATTTCGATAAATGTTTCATTTAGTTTAATTAAATTTTTGAATAATTGTTCATTGTTATACTGATTGGAAGAATAGGAAGTTTATTAACTGAATAAATGGTTTATATTATTTAAAATACATACATAATTAATAACCAAAATATTATGGGAATAATAATTTAGAATTTTTTTTTGATTGTAGGAGAGCTACTGAATATTAATTAACATAAAAATAAAAACTAGCTTTTATTTATTTTAGTATCATACAAAAATAATAACAAAGTAGGTTTGACATAGAAAACTACTTCATAAAAAAATCGGTTGTGTAGCCCCAAAACTTTCCCGACGGGTATTTTGATTGTGACACTTCCATTTGACAGATATCGTATAAAAACTCATGAGCTCTTCCGACGTATAACCCAAACACATATACTAAATTTCAGCTAAATCTGATTAAACGTGTGGTCTCTATCGTGGAAGAATACACACAGACAGACAGACAGACTTCCATCTGGAAATGGTCCTAATCATCTCAGGTGACCTTAAAATGAATATTTCCATCTTTAGCTCGAACATTTTTTTTAGCTCGTTCACAATACTTTCCCTTCTCGGAGGTGGGTCGGGAAAGTAAAAAATAATGAACAAATCAAAAATTAAATTTGTTATTTTTGTCCCACAACACAATATTTATAGAATCTTTTTTAAATTAACTATTAATAAAACTTTTGGTGTATATATATACATCGTAAATATTTTATCTACAACGTACCTGGTAAACTAAATTTAAGTCTTCAAGAACTTCATGTAAAGTTTCTAAGAGCTTTTCGTTTAATAGAAAACTCTATTCAAAACTTAGGTGTAACTCTATTTTTTTGCTTCTTGAGGTCTAAACAATTTATGATTAATATGTTTTTGTTTTTGATATAAAGAAAATATCTACAAAACTAATGCAATAAATACAAATTTAAAATTAATTTGTAGAGAACCAAATTCTTCGATAAATGATGATAATTCTTCATGGAAAGTCAAAATTGGTTAAATTTTTAAATTTGAGTTATGACGAATATAACACTTTTCTTTGGTGTTTTTATTTTAAATAATTTGTTTACATTGGTGAGAAATTTTGTTGGAATTGATTTTATAATGATTTATTTATTGTTGTTCTTATACTTTGCAAACGGTAAATTACCTTTTTTAATGTGAACTTTGATAAAAACGTTAATAATAAATAGCTGTAATATTATTTAGAGACTCTTAATGGGTGGCGTACCTTAATACAGTTTATGTTTATTTAGGGGTTCTGTAGGATATTTTTCACATATTGGTTATTTTTATGGGCGCCAGTTTATTTTTGAATAATCCCTGAAAACGAACAAAAAGAGACTCGTGATTAAATACAAATAAAACAAAGTTACTTTAAGTTGAATGCTAATGAATTTATTATTATTTTATTTATTGAATTTTCAAATGTACTCTGTGCTTAAAATAAATAAAAAAATATAGTTAAACCAAACGAAAACGAGAATCAAACGAAACTGGAGCCAATGAGAAACTTGAGTCAAGCAGAACCGTAAACTTACAACTGCAAAAACGTAAGCTTTCAGGTGATTTTAAACTTGGCAAAAACTTAAGCCAAACAGGTAACAGAACTTCAGCCAAACAGTTAACTGAATCTTGAGCCAACAGTTAACAGAAACTTGAGCCATCAGTTAACAGAAATTTGAGTCAAACAAGTAACAGAAATTTGAGTCAGCAGTTAACAGAAACTTGAGCCAACAGGTAACAGAAACTTGAGCCCACAAGGTAACAGAAACTTGAGCCAGAAGTTTGCAGAAACTTAAGCTAGCAGTTAACAGAAATTTGAGTCAAACAGGTAACAGAAATTTAAGCCAGTAGTTAACAGAAACTTGGCAGCCAGCAGTTAACAGAAACTTGAGCCAAACAGTTAATAAAAACTTGAGCCAGCAGTTAGCAGAAACTTGAGCCAGCAGTTAACAAAAATTTGAGTCAAAGAGGTAACAGAAATTTAAGCCAGCAGTCAACAGAAATTTGAGCCAGCAGTTAACAGAAACTTGAGCTAGCAGTTAACAGAAACTTGAGCCAGCAGTTAACAGAAACTTGAGTCAGTAGTTAACAGAAACTTGAGCCAAACAGTTAATAAAAACTTGAGCCAGCAGTTAACAGAAACTTGAGCCAGCAGTTAACAGAATCTTAAGCCAAACAGGTAACTTTAGCCAAATAGTTAACAGAAACTAGAACCAATAGTTAACAGAAACTTGAGCCAGCAGTTAACAGAAACTTGAGCCAAACAGTTAACAGAAACTTGAACCAGCAATTAACCGAAATTTGAGTCAAACAGGTAACAGAAATTTGAGCCAGCAGTTAACAAAAACTTGAGCTATACAGGTAACAGAAACTTGAGCTAGCAGTTAACAGAAACTTCAGCCAGCAGTTAACAGATACTTGAGCCAAATATTTAATAGAAACTTGAGCCAGCAGTTAACAGAAACTTGAGCCAGCACTAAACAGAAACTTGAGCCAAACAGTTAATAAAAACTTGAGCCAGCAGTTAACAGAAACTTGAGCTAAACAGTTAACAGAACTTGAGCCAAACAGTTAATAAAAACTTGAGCCAGAGTTAACCGAAATTTGAGTCAAACAGGTAACAGAAATTTGAGCCAGCAGTTAACAGAAACTTGAGCCAGCAGTTAACAGAATCTTAAGCCAAACGGGTAACAGAACTTTAGCGAAATAGTTAACAGAAACTTGAACCAACAGTTAACAGAAACTTGAACCAGCAGTTAACCGAAATTTGAGTCAAACAGGTAACAGAAATTTGAGCCAGCAGTTAACAGAAACTTGAGCTATACAGGTAACAGAAACTTGAGCTAGCAGTTAACAGAAACTTCAGCCAGCAGTTAACAGAAACTTGAGCCAAATATTTAATAGAAACTTGAGCCAGCAGTTAACAGAAACTTGAGCCAGCACTAAACAGAAACTTGAGCCAAACAGTTAATAAAAACTTGAGCCAGCAGTTAACAGAAACTTGAGCCAAACAGTTAACAGAACTTGAGCCAAACAGTTAACAGAAACCTGAGCTAGCAATTAACAGAAACTTGAGCCAGCAGTTAACAGAACTTAAGCCTGCAGTTAATTTTGCTTTCATTCCTGTATGAGGAATAGAAACAAAAAATTAGAAAAAAAATTGAATTTCATTTAAATAATTACACAGTAAATGAATAAATATAAATTATAAGTTAATTTAAAAAAAAAATTGTTTAATAATATTGGTATGGACTGTTTAAAGATAAATAGAAACTTTCAATGATTTAATTATATAAAATACGTGGAGATTGATACAAGAAACGTCTAATAAATATAAGGGTGATAAATTAAATTGTTAATAGCTGTTTAAGTTTATTATACGACAAAACCGTACATTAGTTCATATTAGTCCCGGTAACGGTTTGCCTCAGGCGCCACCTTCCGTTTATAGTATGAAGGCCACTTGCTCCGGATAGTGTCAGGAAGATATAATACTCCAGGGGTCGCTATAGTACTGACAAAAGCTGGCAGTCAGAGACGCGTGCTTTACTTACTCCGATAGGTTGAGGCTCCGCTGGAATGTTAATGCTCACAACTAGTTAGTAACAAAAATACAAATAAAAATCACCAAATAGCAGATAATGGGCTTTATTTAACACCAAAGCATATGAACCAATGCGTGCAGACGATAAGCGAGAAAACGTACAAAATAGTTTTATGCTACAAAGTTCTATTTTCCGGTTTATAAATTTATATATCAATAAACTATCCTAACCGTGCGTCGACGGATGGCTAGCCCTGTGAAGTAAATACTCAGCACAGGCCTCTTTCCGTAGATTATTCCGATTAAAAATATAAAAATGAATGGCTCTCACCGGTAGTAACAATGCTGAAAAATAATTTATGTGTAAGTACGCCGATAGATGGCTGGCCCTGTGACGTAAATCCCTCAGCTCAGGCCGCTTTCTGTCGGTTATCCCTTTTAAAAATAAAACAAATATATATAAGGCTCTCTTTCTCTAAGGCAGGAACAACGCTGAAAACAAGTTTATATTTTTTCTGCAAAATCTACAAATATTGGTTTAAAATTTTGAAAAAATCACACATGCAATATTTTAAAACTATTTTTATTAAAACGTAATTAAAAAAATAAGATCATTTTATTTTAACCATAGAAATTATATTTTAAATTGGAAAAATCTGAAATAATTCAAAAATTTCAAACTTTTTATTATATTTTAAATGGTAAAAAATCCAGTTTTAATACATACAGCAGTTTAAAAACTATATAATTTATTCTTAAATTTGCATACATTTTGATAAACTTTTAACCATTTTATAATTTAAAAATCTTTTAAATAAAAATTTAAAAAAGTCATGTTTATAGTATTTTTTATTGCCAATTCAACGGTATTTATTTCAAATTTGTATCTTTAATATTATACATAAACAAAATTAAATTAATTTGAGAAGAAATTAAAATACATTAACAATAAGTTGATTTAAAATAAGAAATAAATAAGTTTTTTAATCAAAATACTTTAATACAAAATTTTCCAAAAATACAGAATTATCAAAATGTTCCTCAAAAATTAAAGGTGACCCTTGAAATGATAAAACTTTTTATTTATTTTTCTGTAAAATCTAAAATTAGTATTTTAAATTTTTGAAAAAATGAGGCATACAATCTTTTTTAAATGTTTTCAGATAGATAAATTACTTCTTTTCATTTATTTTATATTCTTAATTAAAAAAATCATATTTTGCCATAGAAATTACAATTTGAATTGGAAAAATCTGAAATAAATCACACCAATGTATTCGAGAATTTTTCATAGTATATAACGATAAAGTAGTTAATAGAAAATAGGTTTTCTAAATTTTATTTTCAATTTACTTTCACTCCGTTGTTTACTCTATACAAAACGTCAGTTCGCTGTTCCATTAGTTAACATTTTAGCCTTGATTTTGCTTTATTATATGTAATAAAAGGAGGACCTTTAAAACACAATAGCTCGACTATCTCATCAGATTGTTTCCTTTCATTAGACAGTCTTTCTTCTATCTATTGTTTTTGCAGCTTTCAGGGAACTTAAACTTTTTCCTCTTGCGTCTTATGGAGTGATTAAATGAGTTTTTATATGTACAATCAATGACTTTTTGAAAATATTCTGTGCAAAATAAGTAAAGTTTATTAAAAAAATAATTATGTTTTACTATTATTATTATAAGTTAAAAAAAGTTAGTTTAAGTAGATTAATATTATTAACTACTATAGTTTCATAAATAATTATTTTATAATTTTTTTATGGACTATTATAGACTATATAGACTATTCAAGTGGATGAGGAGGAAGAATTTGAAGGATACGTTTTTAAACAAAATCAAAACAAAGAGAGACGAGGTAGGGATACAGAATATAAGAATATTAATGGGCCAGGGTTACCATTTTCGGTATATTTCCTACTAAATTAGTAGATTTTTACGAAAAATGAGGGTGTTTAGTAGAATTGAAAATTTTAGTAGATTTCAGTAGATTCTTTGGTTTTGAATTTAAAACTATTGCGCATTATTCGTTTCGCCCTTATCGGCTTTTATTCTACGTTAACTTGAAAGTTTGATTATTCATCACTGTAAACGATGTGGTCAAGTGGTAGAGTGTAGACGTTACATATGAAAGTTACAGGTTCGAATCCTGATATATATTTTTTTACGAAATAAATGTTCCTTCTTTTCTCTCAAATGTTGTTAATTTTTTTTGTCTGAAATTTTTCCTCTTTTCACTTTTTTACTTTTTTCTGAAAATACCTCATTTTTTTTATAAAATTACCCCCTTTTTTCTCAAAGTTGTCCCTTATTTTCACATTTTTGTCATATCTCATCGTTCAAAATTTCCCCTCTTTTCTCTCAAATACTGTCACTTTTCGTCTCAAATTTCCCCTCTTTTATCTCAATTTTTGTCACTTCTTCCTGAAATTACCCCGTTTTTTCTAAAATTACCCCATTTTTCTCAAAATTACCCTTTATGTTTTCATTTTTGTTATTTTTTCTCAAATTTTTCCTCTTCCTCCAAAATTTCCCCTCTTTTCTTTTAAATTTGGCACTTTTTTTCTTGAAATTACCCGGTTTTCCCCTTTTTTTTTATAAAACTACCCATTTTTTCTCATTATTGTCAGTTTTTGTCAAATTTCCACTTTTTTTACGAATAAATTACCTTTTTGAGTAATTATTTTTTTCTTTCCCCCTATATTTCCCCCTTACCACTCAATTGGTAATGATAGAAAGGGAGAGTTTGGGATAAAAAATTGGGGCAAAAGTTTTAAACTAAAAGAGTAGGGGGAAAAATGCTGCGGCGAAAAGTAGAAAAAAAGTAGAGAAAAAATTGGTAAAGCAAAAATTTCAAATTTTAAATCATAAAAAATTAATGTAGAAGAAAAAGTGGAAAAAAAATGGAAAAAAGTAGGGGATAGGGTGGAATTAAAAATTAGGAAAAAGTGGAAGAAAGTAGGAGAAAAATGAAAAAAACAGGGAAAGAAGTGGAAAAAAGTTTAAAGGAGAAAAAGTGGAACAAAAAAAATAAGTCAAAAATGTATCAGAAAAAATGGAAAAAAGTAGGAAAAAGAATAGAATAAAAAAGTAAGGAAAAAGTGAAAAAATAGGGGAAGAAATGGAAAAAGTTTTAATGGAAAAAAGTGAAACAAAGAAATTAGTAAAAAATGTGTGAGAAAAAGTCTAAAAAAGTAGATGAAAGGGTGAAATAAAAAAGCATGGATAAAAAGTAGGGGAAAAGTAAAAAGAAAATAGGGAAAGTGGAAAAAGTTTTAAGGAGAAAAAGTGGAACACAAAGAAATTATTAAAAAAGTAAGAGAAAGAGGGTGGGGAAATAATGGGAAAAAAGTTGGAAACATACAAAAATTAGTGAAAAAACAGGAGAAGAAGAGACCAAGTTTTCCACTTGTTGCTCTAAATTTCAGAAGAGCAACTTTTAGTTTTCTACAAAAAATTTTAAAGTTGTTGCTCTAATTTGAGAAGATCAACTTTGATTAGACAACTTTTAAATAAACTAGGTTATACATTCTCAAATGTGGTATAGTATATGTATCAAAGGATAAACAAACTCAAAGTCGATACCACAATTTAATAAAATAAAATGATAATTAGCAGTTTCAGACAAATGAAAGGGTACCAATTATGTCGATTCGCGACATGTTTCGGCTTTAGGGCATCATCAGGCGCTACAAATTACAATATTATGAGAAATAGTGAAAATTTTTTTTAGAATTATAAAACTTACAATGTTCTCACAGAGTGATAATTTGTAATGTAATGATTGAAACTTTTTCAAAAAATACATCGTGTTACATTAAAAGACACTTAAACTTATTATATATACACAATCTTTGTTTTTTTTTTGTTTACACAGGTTATGTTTATTGTGGCACCTTGAAATTCCTATTTTTCTCCTTAACTAATGCCTCCTGTTATTTCTTCTTTCCTCTTCTTTTTCTGTCCTACAATCAGATGGTCTCTTACCCACGCGCTTGTGTTTCTAGCCAGGATTATTGACGTTTTAGAATTAATAATAATTTTGAAATTTACCGCTCTTGTAACTTGTCAGTGTCATTTAACTTTAGGTAATTTCGGCCTCCGGGCCCACCATTTTGCATCGTATGGTATACCGAAACACCCATCGGCTTTTGTAAAACTTTTCTAGTGAATTAATTTTTTACCTGCATTTTTACGATACACTTCGACTGCGACTTAATTTAACAATAACTAAGCTTCCATGTTGAACATGAGCTACTTTTGTATATTTTATATTTTGTTGTTCATTCCAATTTATTTTTAATTTTACCAATTGGATACCAAGTTTAAAAAATTTATTTCAATCCATACCACTTCGAAATTGTGTATATATAATAAGTTTAAGTGTCTTTTAATGTAACACGATGTATTTTTAAAAAAGTTTCAATCATTACATTTCAAATCTGTGCGAACATTGTATGTTTTATAATTCTAAAAATGTTTTCCCCACTTCTTATACTATTGTAATTTGTAGCGCCTGGAGATGGCCTAAGGCCGAAACACGTCGCGAATCGACTTAATTGCTACCCTTTTATTTGTTTGAAACTGCCAATTCTTATTTTATTTTATTAAGTTGTGGTATCGACTTTGAGTTTCTTTATTCTTTGATAACTTTTCGTTTTCTACAAACAATCTTTTATCAACTTTTAGTTGTCAACTTTAGTGTAAACGCTCCTTTTATTTTCATTCCTGTCATATTTACATAAGGCAATCACTTATTACTTTTATGTTCATTGAACCATTTGATATACAAAACAGCGCCAAAAGTATGCATAAAAAATAGTTATTTAACGAACAAGTGTATTAATAAAAGCGATTAACAATCGAGATAATGTAACGCGTTCGCTTCGCTCACGCTTTAATGCTCGAGATTCTTATCGCTATTTTAATTCACGAGTTTGTTACAGAACTTTTCCGTCGACCGTACTTTTCAAAAATAAAGATATCTTATTTAAAACATATATAGAATTTTACGAAATTATAACAAAAAAATAAATAATGACATACAATGACAGATAGTATTAACATAGCTACTTGATTTCAAATATCACTGCCAATATCTATATATAATTGTCGTGTCGCTGACTGACTGAGAATCAACGCACAGCCTAAACCAGAGGTGATAGAGACGTGAAATTTTCAGGGTATTTTCCTTTGGTAGTGTAGGGGAGCACAAAGAAAGGAATTTTGAAAATTCGCACTTTAAAGGGTTAAAAATTGGGGTCAGCAACACATATTGATTATCTCGAAAATTATATATGAGGGGCGCTTAAAAATGGGTTTCTAAAGAAATAAGCTAAAACGTGTTTCGGGAGTTTTTTATATTTTTTACCCCAGAGGCAAACAGAAGGCTTATAAGTTTACCATGTGTATCTGTCTGTAGCATCGTAACTCCTAAACGGATGAACCAATTTTGATTTAGTTTTTGTTTCAAAGGTGACTTGATCGAGTGTGTTCTTAGCTATGATTCATTTTTTTTTTATTTTCCGATTTTGCGTACATCTAGGAGTGGGTCTGAGGAGGTGCAAATATTTTTTGTTTGTCTCCAAGCAATTTAATTAGAAATTGAAAGGAAAGTACAAATTATTAATCTCAACTCAATCTCTACACGTTAATCGGATTTAAAAGCTATTAAGGGGTAGTATTCACCCCCGAAGAGTTGAAAATAATTTTTGTTAATTTTACGACTCCATTTGTTTAAAATTCCATAAAAAAGTAAAAAAAAAATATCCAGCATTTTTCAATTGTACGTTAATTTAGAGGTGGGTGTCATCCCTTAACATACACTTTGTGCTTATTTTATATGGGCGCACTAAATTTCCTAATTTTCATCACAATTAGCACATTACAGATCATTACTTGGGGGTCTCATTAAAATTGTTACCCCCAGAAATGATGGTTTTTGGTGATTTTAGGGGTGACGCAGCGTCCGAAAAAGGATATAGTATAAAAGCAGTCTCGTTGCGTACCAAAACCGAGGTTGCGTTAGTTCTAAACACAATCCGAATAGCTATCGAGATTTCGTTAATTTCTTTACGTTATTTTGGTGATATATGCTTCTAAACAACAAATAAAAATATTTTTTGATATTACTGTGTGACTAATTTCGTGAATGCAGCAGAAATGGGGAATAAAATTTGTGCTATTTAAATTACCATAATATGATTCTTCGGTGCGGCTTATTTATCATAAATCAGTGAATGGGAAAGAAACAGAAAATATCAAGAAGAATTTGAAAAAATAGAAGAAGAAGTGAAAAAAACTAATAGAAGAAGAAGTGAAAAAAATAATAGAAGAATTAAGAAAAAATATAAAAAAAATAGAAAAATAAAAAAGTATAAAAAGTAAAAGAATTAGAAAACAATTCAAATGAATTAAAAAATTAGAAAATATAAAAATTAATAAAAATAAGAAAAATATCACTATTAAGAAAAAATCAGAAAAAAAATTATTAAGGCTATTTAAAAAAAAAACAACTTTATTAAATGGAAATATCATCTATTTTTTAAAAAATACCCTGTATATTTTGATACTATCCAAAAGGCTAATTCTTCTTCTTACCGAAAATGTATAATTAGTTGTAGTTTAATAAAAAAATTATTTTATTTTTAAGGATTATCTTTCATTGAGTAGAGATATACAGAGTGTTCTATTAGAAAAATCGACAATAAATGAAATTAAAAAAAATATCATATTTTTTTACCATAAGAATTTACTAATAAACATTTCTTGTTCACCTGGTATTTTATTATAGAAATTGGCCGATAAATTTTGATATCAATACTCGACGTTTCGTTTCCATTATTCGCTCAGGAATTGAGAAGAACACGGTAACTTTCTTTTGATTTTGCAGTTTTTATTAAAACATTTACTAACAACTTCATTTTTTAATCTAATTTATGGTCTACCTATTTTTCTTTTAATTCGGATACATAATTTTATTTTTCCTGTAAAATTTAGATAAATATCTATCGGTATGAATTAATTACTTCGACCTGAAAACGCCATAAGTCTAAAAATAGGTCACATAAAATTATAAAAAAAATAAGATTAAAAAAAAATTGTATTGAAATAACACTGGATATAGTAACTTCACTTGGAGGGGTAAAAATGGGGATAAAAGTTAAAAATCAGGGATAGAGCTGTATAAATAGCGAAATATATGCTTAATCAAATGATTTATAGTTAGCTTCATTAGAATATCGCAAAATGCCAGTAACGGGATTAAAAAGAACCATGTGCTGAATTGTTAATGAAGCGAACATTAAAATCTAAATTACCTTTATAAGACCTAAGATGATCAAATGAAAGCATATGCTGAGAACTTGCGACAAAAGAGGCAGATGTATAAAAAGTATTATGATAGAAATGTTAGGGAAAAAGACGACTTTAATGAAAAGAACAAAGTAGTATATTCTTTGCTTTAACAATCAGTTAAATTTTATGTCAGTTTTGATTTTGACATAATTTGACATTTACGCATTTTAAAAAAAGAGCTTTTTTTCTGGTTCACAAGAATTCATCCCTCCTATGAAAACCTAGCTTAAGAAAAAACATAACCTTTGTTAATAGAATGTCAAATTGACTGAATATATATTTGATATATCCCAATTTTTTGAAATTAGGTTATTTTATGACGCAGGGATCAGCGGTCACTGAAAAAACTTTACCGGAAAGAGAAATTATCCACGAACCCGGCGAAAACATCAGTTATTGCCTTCACAAGGAGAAGAAACTTAAATATAAAGGGACTGTCCATGTGACAAAAACAACTGAAACGTACAACAGATATACATTTGGGAGTTATGCTAGGTAAGAAATTAACGTTCTCTAGCCATATAGGTAGAGCAACGAAAGATTCAAATCCAACGTGAATCGTCATTTCCGTGGATACTCGCTCCTGAAGCAGCTTAAATAATTTCCTATTTCTCGTGTACTATATCCATTAAAAAACTGACTAAATTGATAGTAACAGAATTTAATTTAGGTCCTGAAGTATCTTTAAATTGATTCTACAGAAATAAATTTTTAGTAACCCTCCTATTGATTTAATAAAGTGAACAATGTTTCATCATTTTCTGATCTAACTCAACACGCCGAGACTAAATAAATTTTCTGGTGTACGAAAGCCAAAAATGGCAAAACAGAACCGTAAAAAGGTATAAAACAACCAGTACGATATTGTAACTTTTAACTGTAAATCCAATACAACTTCTGGTGCCAATAAAATTTTATGAACACATCCAAATATTTTCAAGAGAACTAATTTTTGCGGATGAAAAATTGAAACAAAAACCGGAATAATTTGGCGTATAAAAATTGAAGTATTTTTGTATGAGTTGGAAACTCTTTCTTTTGATGTAAAACCAGATTAGTAATTTAGTATATTTTAAGCAGCAAAAATATTGTGACTGCAAAGTTTATTTAAATGGTTAGTTTCTTGATTAATATTTAATTGTATCTTTTGAAGCTATAAAGAGTTTTTTTTAAATATATAATTTGTCCAAACTACCGTTAAATGTTGATTCAGTTTTTAATTTGTAATTTGTATTTCAAAAATAAAAGTTCCTTTAAGGAAAATCTTATCACAAAATTTTTACGTCACTATATTTTCACATCACTTATTTTGTTACAATCTATGGGCCAGAAAATACACGAAGGAATTTAATCATATAATAAATAAGTGTAAAATAATGGTAAAAATGGAAATATTTAAATTTTAATTTATTTTCATAAATAAACAAATTTTAAGTAGAACAAATTCTCTCAATTCAAAACCCATCATAACATATTCGTTTAATTATATTCACGAAGCTCTATTCCTT
Organism: Neocrepidodera transversa; assembly: GCA_963243735.1. Taxonomy (NCBI): domain Eukaryota; kingdom Metazoa; phylum Arthropoda; class Insecta; order Coleoptera; family Chrysomelidae; genus Neocrepidodera; species Neocrepidodera transversa. Next base: position 18,385,399 of record OY725343.1, read on the forward strand.
TAAATTCCTTTGTAATAATCTAAAACCATTCTGGAGGCTAAAGCTTTGTTTACTTTGAAGCAAATGATTATAAAGATCCTTTGGCTCTAAGTATGTAACCCTTAACAGACATATATAATGGATTTTAATATTAAAATATACGCAGCTACAGCTGTGTAATTAACATTTTAGTAAGCATAATCTCTAGTCTGATGATTTGAAATTGAAATAAAATAATAAAGCAAGTTTTCGTAAAATTTTAAATTTTATGAACAATAAGCAATAAAAATTAAATTAGTAAATAAATAAATTGAAATAGAACTCAAAATCATGTACCACAATTATATTATTTTGGCAACTAATTTCGGCTCAATAACCATCCTCAGGACTAAAACAGAGTTTAAGTATTAACATGTAAAAAACCATAAGTAGTTATAAGAATTAACATTTGGTGAGGTTGGGAGGGGGTTGGAAGACTGATAATAAATTTTCTATGACTAATTTGAAATTGCTGTTAAACAATACATTAGAATAAATGGAATTAATATCAGCCATTTACACCTCAGATGATTTGAATCAGAGCAGGCACTAAGCACTGTGCTTAGTGCTTTACTAAGCCCTCTAAGCACTTTTGTGCTCGGGAGCACAGTGCTTGCTAGCACTTTTTAAAATCGGTGCTTAGTGCTTGATGCTTAAAACACTTTACCAAAGGGCTTAGTACCTAGTGCTCGTCAAGAATGCTCTCGAGCACTTCAAAAATCTCGCGAGCACTCTAAAAGTATCACGAGCAAGCACTAAGCCCTTTCATGAACATTTTTAAATTCACACTAGTAACATTATTATAAATTGAAATAAAACACTTACCATTGTGACTATTTTGAAAAAAAATATATTATGACAAAAAGAATACATTAAATATATATGATATACATTTCATGTAATGATTCTTAAAGAAACGTTTTATTAAGTAGCGAAATAAAGTGAAGGTACTTATTGACTACTCTACAATGTCCGTCCGTCCGTCTGTTTGTCTCACTAACATTACTGAAAACCACCACTGTGTTGAGTCGTTATTTATGCTTTATGTTAACGGGATTGACATTTCTGGTACAGTAACAATGACTTCGCTCCCTTTAGCTTTTAGCTAGACCTATGTCTAAAGGTTGCTGACTGATTTTGGACTAGTACTCAGCTCCAACTCGGACTTATACTGGAACTCTAATTGGGACTGTCCCTGCCATTACCGACAATATATTGAATTGTTCTACTCGATAAGAATTTCGTCGTCTAAGAAGCACGGATGTGAGTATGTCGGCAGAGATTCAACTGGTACGACTAGATTTTGCCATAATTTTAAGTTAAAATTAAAAGTAATTTCGTTACAAGTATGACATAAAAAATATATTTTATAAAACAGTTTAAATGAAGACTGCATTAGAAAGATATTTGTGAAAAATAAATTCAGATTTAATTATAGTACAAAATGAAATATGTGCATGAGGAAATTAGGTAATAGACTGAGGGCACAGTGCAAAAAAAAACCCATAAGCAAAAGGAAATGCAGCAACCCGAATAGAACGGTAAAAGGGAGCATATAATAGAATCTGGCATTAAGATAAGATGCGTATACCCAAGTGGTACAGAAATTGGGGATAACGTCCTGTGAAAGTTTTTCGCTCCTTCCATGGAAAGAAGCAATGGAGTAAGTTCTAGGGGAGGGGCAATATCTTAAAGACCCTATATAGCCAGTAGCTGCATTGTAGAGTGGCCAAATCCGTAGGGAATAAGATGCAGCAAATAATTGAAATGGGTCTTTGGGCAGTTAAATGTCACTTGCTGTATCACACGTGACGCACTTAAAAGAAAATAAAAATAAATTGGAAATTTGCACCCCAACGGAGAGAGTAAACACTCCACATTACAATTAAATTTTAACATTAACGATGCACCAAGTGACATTTTTGTGATCCTGTGACCCAGACAACCAATTTCTATTACTTGCTACATCTTCTTCCATGATGGGTTTGGTAACTTCCGGTTGCGCTCCATCTACGATACAGCAACTGCATATATGTGGATTTTAAGAAACTTTCAACCACCAGGGGATTGCTATAATGCTTCTTTCCATGAAAGGGCTGAAATAAAATTCAACTAACATTTTTCCCCACCTCCGTGCCACTTGGGTAAAGACATCATAATGCTAGATTTTATTATATGCTCCCCTCTCCCGTTCTATCTGGATTGCTGCATCTTTTTTTGCTTATGGTTTTTTTACAGTTGTCTCTCGGTCTATAAAGGATACATAAAATATTAATGAAAGATAAATATAGCAATTAATTATAAACGACACATAAAGCGAATTGTTGTTTCTTGCGTTAACTTTTCTTTGCTAATGGGAAAATATTTACGAATCGATCCTTGTAGTCAGCAGAAGGAGAAAAATAAATAGAAATGGAAGTGTGAGCTAGAAATGAGGACGAAAAAAAAATACTCGATGGAGCTTTTAGTAAAGAATACTTCACTTAAAATAGAGAAATATTTGCATGCAAACGGCACTGATTATATTTTTGGCAGAAGAAGACTATTAAAAAATAGTAAAAATGTAATGCGTCATCTACTAATAATAAATTAGGAGATCAAATTATTGTTTTTTAAATTTCTTGAATTTAAAAGCGTTGCTAATGGTTAAACGTCAGTTTGGTGTTCAACATTTCCATTAAATTGCACCTTTATGCAAATGAGAAGCTCCTGATTAAAGGTAGTGGTTTCGAAGAGATAGAATATTTTAAATTAAACGCACGTGAACCGTAAAATTAAACAAGGCCTACTAAAAATAAACCCTGCATTGTTCGATAAACTATATATACTTACTATGCAACACAAAATTACTTAGTAGAATCCTGAAAGCGCAACGAAGCAGATGAACCGTGGCTATAAATTTAAATTTATATCTAAAAGCCTGTTTCCAGTGTAGTTAATTAGAAAGTTCCCGCTGGAAATGCATGATGGTTGCTTTTAGTGCTTTATGAAATATTCTTAAGTTTTCATATCACTTCAGTTTAGATACAATTTGAATGCACTAAGTTTGATCAATTTAACTAGCTCTGTTAAAGTTAGCTAGAACATTATATAAATAATTTCATCTTACTCTAATTTTTAATGGCGTAATTTTTAGCAAACTATAATATGTAAAAATAATGAAAGAAATAATACTTTTTAAATGGTGTCATTTAATACAGTTTTCATATCGGTTCCAGATATAACAGCTAAAGAGCAACCTGGTGAATAAACCTGATTGAGTCAGGCGATAGTCAGTATTATTATTTATTTCAAAGCGATTTACGACTACACTAACCGTACTCATAGTAGTGTTGATTGTGTACCTAAGACCGGCCACACACGTTCAGTTTCAACTTTGCAGTTTAACTTCTACGTGTATGAGTATTTCAGTCTCAGTTCAACTCAATTGCACAGTTGAACTGAGACGAATGAAATTTAATTTTTCTTAACCAAATGGTTTAACCGATCGTTGCATGTGTGGATAGTGGATTTTATTGCAATATAGAGTTCGGAACCTTGTCTATGGCAAGTAAAGAGTCATGACTATCAAGACCGTACGAAGAAAGATGCTGAATATGCCAAATTGGTGAAGAAGTTAGACGAAATTGAACCTGGTGTTAACAAGGAGTCTGTAATCAATAAATTTAACAATTTGAGATATGTTTTTTGGAGAAAAAAAAGTTGAGGCGTCAAACAAGTCTGGAGCATCAACAGATAGCATTTGCAAGCCGGTACTTTGGTATTACGACTTGTTTGAATTCTTGCAGGATCAAGATACTTGGAGAACCACAACTTCAAATTTGGATGGTGAAAGTGATGACGTGAGGAAAACACAATACTATCAATATATCCAAAGGCAAAATTTTTATTTCTCTCGTTAGAGGTCAAAAGTGTTTTTCAAAATGTGATTCTTTTGCCATGAGATTTCGCCTTCATTCATGAAGTAGTTCATGAAATATTCTCTGATTTCTTTCAAGTTATTACAAATATTTCCTCGATTACGACGATTTAGTGGAATTATGTTTGATTGTGAACTATCGCGACCAATGGAAATTAAAGATCCATCTTGTGTATTTTTTTGATACCTTAACTTTGCAGGAGCCCATATAAGTTGATGTTCAATCAAAAAATTATGCAAAGCACAAGTAGCCATTACTATTTTCTTAATATTCTCTGGTTCTAAATTAATTGGGTACTGAAAGATACGAAATAGTAAGACACGTATACCAAAAACGTTTTCAATAATATGCTTTGACCACGATAATCTACAGTTAAGAACCTAATGGTCAGCTGAATCCAATAGTTCCTGCCTGAATGGTTTCGAAATATCACTTCTAGAAGGAAACGCATCGTCCACTACGAAAACATACAGATATTTTTTGAAATTGTCACTGATATCATGTTGAGGAATATGTAAATCCTCGTTCACCAGTTTTTCAAAGAAAGAAGAATTTTGAAGAACGTCACCATCAGAAGTCCGTCCATTTGTTCCATACTACGCTAGTAGGAATCGGTATTTTGCGTCAACTATAGCGAGAAAAATCAGACTGTGTTTGCCTTTTCAATTATAATAATATAATCCAGAGTTTTCTAGGTGAATTATATCAATATTTTTGCCATCTTTCCTGAAACAAATCTGCAGTACTTTTCATTTTTCTGCTGGAGTTGGGAAACAATAAACAGATATTAACATAAATTGGGTATTTTGATGTTTTATTTGATCGATATTCATGTAAAAAAAATATGCTTTCATTTTTCAGAAATCCATAGACAATCCTCCCAGTTGAAGAAGTTGTGCTGCGTTTTTGGCTATACAGAATAACCCTTTAAATAATAAAAAATTGTAGTTCATTAAACAAGTCGGAATTTAAACAATATAAAAGTTAAGACGTGATGTTATTATTTTATGCCGTAACGTGATATCGCAAGGTAACACCGACAGTTCAAGTTCGACGTTGTGTCGGGACAAGTAATGTTTATTGTTGGATTCAGACAAATGGGTTGTTGTCTCTTCGAGACGGGCTTATTATAATTAGGGCTCATTGTAATTAGGGACTCATTATAATTAGGTTGAGTTCCATTTAATTAAGAGTACGGAGTTCGTGCCGCTAGGGCTGTCATGAGAACTTAAAAGATATGTTAATAATATTATAGTAAAACAACCAGTGAATAAATAATTAGTTGTTGACAGTGTCTTATGTATATCTATCTACCCGATAACCAGAGCAAACCCTTAAGATACGTTACATGGTGATCCTGTTTATTTACCATTAAATGGAAGGTTGATGATAAAGACCAGACAACTGTGGTTATTCAAGAAGTGGCAACATAACCAAACCTCAATACCTAATTCTAATAGGAGACAAAAGAAAAATGACAGCAGAAACGTTGATAACAGTACTTGACCATATCAAAACACCAAAGAAACAAATTTGATCTGTTGGGAAAAACTATTGCTGAAAAGTTGAAAAGTTTAGAAAAACGACAGGCCCTCATTGCAGAAAAAATATAAGTGACATACTATTTGAGGCGGAAATGGGTTCTCTAATGACACCGTTAATTTCTTCACCAGAAAGTCAGAATCCTAATGTTACCTCATGTAATTAACCTTTTACAAAAATAAAAGCAGTTTGGTAATAAAATAAATCTGTTTTCTCCTAATCTGAATAAAAAAAAATCGAAATACATACCTGTATATACTTCTTCATAACTTTGTATAAGGCATTACATGTTTCTGGGATAATTTTGATAAGGTACTGATATGGTATTCTAGTTGAAAATTTGAGACGAACGTCCTTTTGCTAGAAACCTCAAGGTAGTAGTTAATCCTTCGTGTGGATATATTGCTGCTCTCATTACAGTATCTTTCTCAAAGGAGAAATGAGCAAAAACAACTTTTAGTACACTGGTTCTGTCATGCGTAAATAATTCACAGGAAATCTAATAATTCTCCACTCAATTCCTTTAATAATCTTATATGGAAGATTGATTTCATCTTTGTAACCACTTCTTGCACCACTGTTTACGATTTTTCGACTTTTATTTTTTTGTAAAATTACACAAAGTAAATCTAGAGTAGCCAAATTATTCTGCTCTCTTGAATCCATGATTAAAAACTGAAGGATAGACTGAATATGTGTGTGCTGTGCAGTATTCAGTTTCAACTGAATAGTTCAAACTGCTAGTTGAAACTGATCGTATGTGGCTGGACTAAAAATGGATGTGGTTAAAAAGTGGAACATCTAAGAGCAGTGCAGCTAGCAATAAAATTTAACCTACTGATTCTGCAAGTACTTCTAAAGCATTATAACATTTTTACAAACATATAGGGACCAGAGTATAGTGATTATTAAGTGGCATGTTGTAATTGTGTTCTATTGCAAATTCAATAGGAATTCAATTTTTTTTCAACTGATTCTAAATACAGTAAAACGAATAGTGAAATACCAAATATTATTAAAAAAATTCAGAATATCAATAACCTCTTAAGAAACGATATGAGTGTATTGATTATGAGATATAGATTTTCATTCGCGGGACATAAAGACTTTCTAAAACCACTCTGCATTGTATATAGAGAGATATTGTCGAAAGGGGATATAAAAGCATCTTTGTTAATGTATTATTTAGAAAGAGACCAAAAATACAAATTATAAATATAAAACATATTTTTTATGCAAAACAAAGTAATCGTACAAATAAAGGCGATCTTAGACAGTGCGAGCTAGCGTATGAGCTGGCCCACTCAGTTATTGCAGTGCAGCTACTCGGACCGTGTGACCGCATCATACGAGTTACTGTCATGTGCGAGTCCGTCAGTTACTCGCATCCGAGTTACTACAACATTTTTTGTTTCTAATTGCCTCTCGCCTTCTCCTACCACGTCACAAGCAGCAACTCGCATGCGACGATTCGGACGTCAATTTGCACGCTATTGCGAAATGATAGTAGCTAGTAAGCCAATGATGGCGTGTATTCTTTATGTAGGTGTTACTCTCATTACTGATTTATATTCTTGAGGATCTTCACTATATAGTTCTTTAAATATTTTACACGTTGCACTTTTACTTTGCATTCAGTTCCTGACCCAAACCGTTCCGTTTTCCTTCTTTTTTTGTACTTTAGCTCTAAGTTTTCAGCGAGGTGTATTTTTGTAATGGTTTTTATTACGATATGAGCTATGGTCAGTCTTGTATTTTGCGACAACATTGCACGAGACATAGGTGCTAAAAAGATGCAAGTATGCACGTGCAGTTGCTGTTTAAAGTCATTTTCACGGGAGCGTTAACTCAAGAACTAGTTGTCCGATTTCAAAATTTCTTTAGCCAATCGTCTTCTCGTGTCTAGGAAAGGATTTGATTGTTTTTGGAGTCTGTACATTCATTACTTATGGTACTCCCATTTTTTAAATATTAAAAAAACTATTTTGTGCAGTTTCACCATGCTCCGGTTAGGAAAACATACCAAGTCACCTACGAAAATCATGAAAAATGCCATTCTGATTACGTCTGTTTAAGACCAAAATATCAACACAGAGTTATATCTATAAATTTCGTGGTGCGTATAGTTCTTGTGTTTAATATTAAAGTGAATTTTATGATCCGAAGTACTAAAAAAATTATCTGTTTTTAACCCGGGTAATATGTTTTTTTTATAAATTAATTAAGAGCATAGCAAAAAATAAAGCGTTACAAAAAAATCGCCGGTTATTATTAAGAGTAATTTATTTTGGACATTTCAGCGTGAGTTGGTTTGAATAATGTTTGAACTAAAATGTGAGGTTTAAGTGTTTTTTAAAAAATTCATAACTGGATCGTAAAAAAATATTACTTCTTTTATTAAGCAATATTTTCTTGATCAATATTAGACTACTCTACAAATTTCGAACAATTTCGCGTGCTGCTAAAAAAATAAATTTTGATTAACTTGACTAGCGCATTTCGCATCCGAAGCAGACTTCAATCCGACCGTACGTACAATAAATAAGTGAGGCCTATGCAAAATGCATCGGAGGTCACGTGACGACATTAACATTGAACCTTGACCTATTAGGGGGGGTCAGAGCTGGTGCGCGAGTCTTGAAATTCCGCGGCCGTCGCGACGTTCGTCGTCAGCGCCGCATTGTAAAGCTACAGCTAGTATAACTGTTGCTTTCGAGTTCAAGAGGACCGAAACGTGGTTTTTGACGTACTGTTGCTCGGCGCGAACTCCGAAAGTTTGTGCGCAAGTTTTTGAAGTATGAGTTAGAAGTTTGTTTACGGTGGATTTGAAAATTTATGATTTGTAGGTTTTATTTAGGTGTTTAAGTGATATATAGTTTTGTTGGTTTTTGGGAAATAATATTTTGGATATGTTGTTATGAATTATAAGGTATGTTGTTTTTTTTATTCCGTTTTTATCTAGAATTTATCGAACATATAGCTTTTTAAGGTACATAATTAGTTATTGTATTATTTGAATATTTGACTACAAATAATTTAATTTATCCTACACATATAATTGATTTTTAGCAAAAAAACAATATTAGGTCAGTAATACGGGATTATTATTGGATACTTAAATAAACAGTGTCGTTGTAAGTAAAAATCAATTGATATTTTTTTTCTATTGCAAAAATTTCTATAATTTGTTTTATCCCAATAAAAATAAATCTTAATTTTAATAAACAGTAATTTATATAATAAGGGGAACCTATGACGTTGATAGAATTTATCATTTTTGATATTGACTTCCTTTACTCTTCAAAACGCTACTTTGCGAGTTTTTTTCTATTGATACTATTAAAAATTGTTTTTTTCAACATTTCTTGTTTGCCTAGTTTAAGCAACACATTTTTGTTTATTTTACTCTTTAGTAATTTCTTTTATGTATTGAATCAAACTAAATTTTGCATTTAAAATCCTAGATTTGCGTTCATTTATTCTCATATACAATATATCTCAGTAAGTTAAAACGATATGGAAACTTCTTTATTATTAATTTTAGGAAAAAAATTTATTCTAAAAAGTTCTGCATTGTCTAAAACCCGAAATACAACCATCAGATATCAAATTTTTTGAACCGTATACAAGGTTTGTAAAAAAATATAAATTTTACTCAATAGTAGTCTTTAGTTTTGAGAATATTGATAATTGTTATTAAAAAAAATTGATCCTAAATAAAAACTATTGTCAGATATCCAATATTATTCATCTGCCATGAAAAAACATATTTTGTTATTTTTATTTTCTCCGTATTAGGCAAACGTCAAATCGCTAGTTAGATTTTATAAAATATAAGAAATCGCGGCTCTATTAACATGTGAAGAGAAAATATAAATTGTTTTGATTTATCATAACGATACCGAGGAAGAGTACCTCGAACTCATAACCAAAAAAAAGATATAAAAACTAACTTAAAAAAGAAAAAAATTCTATAAAAATTAGAGCCTAAAAATAATATTACACAAATTATCCTTAAAAATAAAATATTTCTATACTCAGCTAAAAAAATTATAACAAACCCTCCTCTCCTATATTCAACATTAAACCCTGAGACTAATAAAATACAATAAAAATATTAATCATTCAACTATTACAAAAATAATAACTAAATTTAAGAATACCGGAAGTATTAAAAATAATTTTAATGGAAAACGCAAAAAGGTGGCTGCCGATTAGAAGTAATGTTGTCTGTGGTTATATTTATATATTGAAATGTTACTTTAATTTGTTGTTAATTAGTAATAAATGTGATTTAAGTTTAATTCTTTTTATTATGGGTTCGTTCTACAATTTGAAATATATCAAAAAGTAAAATATTAAATAAAAAAAAATTTTGGTGGCCAGTCTAATTGATTTTTTGATTTAATTAGGAACAATTGACAAAAAAACTTTGTTTTATTTCAAAATCCGCCCCTTCTTTCTTTTTGTGGGTTTACGGAAATTAAACGTTATATTTGTTTTATTTAATAAGAGGAAAAAATAACTTTCAGAGACTTTTCTTTTTTTTGGAAATCCAACTTAGCTTGGTTCTTGAAGTTTCTTCTAAATTTTCTAGGATCAGTAGAAACATTTTTCCAAAAAAAAAACTTGCTCGTTCAAAAACTTATTTAGTAAAATGTTCCAAAAAGCTTGTAGTCTCAAAGAAAACTTGCTCCACAAAAGAGTTTGGTCCAAAAACCGTAAAAGGTCAGAAAATAAATATATGAGAAAAATCTTATAAATTACCAGATTTCGTGGTGTCTGAGTTTGAAAAAGCATATTATAAAACAATGATAATATTAATATTAAATACATGAATTTTTAAGATAAAAATAATCAAAGCTAATTAAATTTTAAGACAATCTATAAAAACAAATTAAAAATAGATTCTCTTTTTGTAATCGAGACTGAAGTAGCACCACAAACATGAGATAATTTATATTATTACAAAAGATAAGATATGAACTTTTAAGTAAATATAACGAAAAATATATATCGGCATTAAAAGAATTGCCTTGTAGACCCAGAACAGTTATTTTCCTCCATTCTTCTCTATTCTTATTTTCAGTTTTTTTATATCAGATATCACATTTTCGAACCATCTTTTTCTCAGCCGCCCTCTTCATTTTTTGAGTGCCATTTGCGTCATTCTTTCTTTGTTTAATCTTCCTATGTGACCCAACCTCCTTAAACTCTGTGTTTATATTCTTGATGTTATCTTTGATTCTCCATATATCATGTATATTTCTTCATTTGTTCTCCTTATCCATACTTCAGGTGTTTTTATTGAGCCGAAGATTGTTCTCAGCATTTTACGTTTACAGCGCTCCAGATTTTCTTCCCGTTGTTATTTTCCCGACCCACCTCCGAGAAGGGAAAGTATTGTGAACGAGCTAAAAAAAAATTCGAGATAAAGAGGGAAATTTACATTTTGAGGTGACCTGAGATGATTAAAACCATTTCCAGATGGAAGTCTGTCTGTCTGTCTGTCTGTGTGTATTCTTCCACGATAGAGGCCACACGTTTAATCCGATTGAGCAGAAATTTGGTATGTGGGTTGGGGTTAGCCGTCGGAAGAACCTATTAGTTTTTGTACGACATCGGTCAAACAGAAGTATCACTATCAAAAAATGACAGATCCAATATCTCACGGAATTTGACTTGCAATATGTCATTTGAAAGCCGTTGAAAAACTCTATTTAGATCAGTCAAAATTATTTCTCGAACTGTCACCTGTCAAAAATAAAAAAATGTCAAACTTTGAAACTTTAACATTGAAAATCTGAAAAAGTATTCGTGGATACTCGTCGGGAAAATTTTGGGGCGACACAACCGACTTTTTTGTTAGGATCCATGTTTCATTTTCTTATGTTACAGTGGGTTTTATAATGCTATTATGTATTCTTATCTTTATCTTTCTTGAACTGTATTTTGATTTCATCAGTGACTAGAGTATTCCAATTTTTCTGGCGCATTTTTGCAATTCTTAACTTTATTTCTTGTTTTTCGTGGGGCATTCTTAGATATTAGTACTCTCAAAAAAATAAATTCATTTGACATTTGGAAACTTTAGTCCTTTTCGCTTGTCGTTATTATCAGATTTTCTGCGGTACTGTTGTAGCAAACCCAAAATTATCATTGCGCAAAAGAAAGTCGTTGATGCAACAAAATACAAGTAATGATACATACCATTCAAACCAAAAAACATTTACACATTGAAAGAAAGGGATCTTGATAGGCGCTTTGATTATTGCTATCTCGTCCAAGGAGAATTGGAAGTAGAGGCACAACATTTTTTTTCTGAAGAATCAACATTTTCGTCGAATGGATCTGTCTCGTCACAACATTGTCGCTTGTGGTCTGCAGAAAATCCCAATTTTACCATAAAGTCTAATGACCAACACTCTTTTAAGACGAACATTTGGTGTGGCATTTACAACAACAGGATCTTTTTTTTCGTTATCTACAGTTTTTACAAATTCACATCAATGACTTCATGGACGAACTACTCTTACAAGAACGTCAATGTATTTGGTTCCAACAAGACTGTGCCACATGCGACAGTAGGTGTTAGGGAATATCTTGAACATACGTTCCATGGAAAAATTATTGTTATCTTTGTTGGCCTGCTAAATTCCCTGTCTTATTAATCCCCCTTGAGTTCTTCTTATGGGGTTACTTGAAACAAAAAGTTTACCAAAAGGATCCGTTTCAAAATTTTGGCAATTTTGGGAGAATAATTTTAAAAACATGCCAGGAAATTTCTCCAGAAATGATGTATTACGTGAATTTGCCAATAGAAAGATTAAATGTATTGAACGAGAGGGTGGATATGTCGAAGCATTAGTAGTAGAATAGGTTGAAAATAAATTTGCACAACTTCGAATTTATATGTATTTTCTTATTTGCTAAATAAATACACATGTATTTATCACAGGTTTAAATTGAAAAATTGTTTGAAAATATTTAGAAACGAAAATATTATCGTGTGCTTCATAAATGTTCATTCAAAATATAAAAAATTGTAAAAAATTACAAAAACCTAATTTTTCATCGTAAATTGATGTAATTGCATATTTGAACCTTGCTTTTAATTATGATCAACTTTTTTTAATAACAATTCACAAAAATAAATATACTGAGTAAAATTCATATTTTTGACAAACCTAGTTTTCCATATCGTTCCAACTTAGTGAGACATGCTTTATTTAAAATTTTGTTCTTTCTTCACTGGTTTCATTATGTGGCATGACAATTCTTCCCGGGAAATTCTTCGCCTAAGAATCCTTTTCAGATAATCTTTCTCTACGACAATTTATTTCTACGATAATCCGTCCCAGATAATCCTTCTCCAAACAATCCTTCTCTAAAACAATTTAACCACAGGGGAAAGGATTGGCGTAGGAAATAATTGTTGCTTGGAAGATTTTTTATGGGGAAGAATTATGATGGGAAAGAATTGTCTCTTTATATTTGTCAAATTATATTATCAAAATTTATTATTTAATTAATTGAAGTATTAATTTCCTTTTAAATTTACTATTGGCAACAGATTTGTATACAAGTAAAAGAATCTAACCAATAGTTATTTCTGATGTGGTTAGTAAGGATTGTCTAGAAAGAATTATCTGAAAATGATTCTCTGGGAATCATGGTTCAGGGAAGGATTGTCCGGGAGGGATTGTTCGGAGAATGATTGTCAGGTTAAGATAGTCCGGGAACAATTATCCGAGAATGATTACACAGCCCCACAAAAAAAAAGTTCATACACAAGAGAGTGACATATGTATTCCCATGTATTTTTCGACTCTGAATCCGATCTCGAGCTCAGAATTGGGCCCACATGTCTGGAATTGGCCCCAGGGACCGAAAATTGCCTGAAATGCGGTTCCCGGAATAAGGCAAAGTCGACGCTGAATTTTGGAGCTAAAGCCGGATTTGTGCTCGAAAAGTTTATGGACAACTGAAATTCGGGATTCGGGTCCGGGAAAATGACCTCTTCGGGCGGGAAAATGACCCCTTCGGGCGGGAAAATCCTGTTTTGGACATCTCGGTCGCGACTGTGGTATTTTCATAGACTTTCCAATTCTGGAGCTGAGACTGGGTGTGAAAAGTGTTTGGTTAGCTGAAATTCCCAGTTTGGGTCCGGGAAAATGGCCCATTGGGGCCGGAAAATCATATTTCGGATGTACCAGTCGCAAAAGTGGGATTTTCATATATTTTTCAATCCTGGTCCTTATAGTATGCTCAAAAAGTCTTTGGACAGCTGAAATTCCCAGTTGCCTGAAAATCATATTTCGGACATACCAGTCGCCACAGTGGTATTTTCGGGTGTTTTTCAATTCTGGACCTGAGGGACCCGAACAGGGAATTTCACATGGCCATAAACCTGTCAAGGACAGTCTAAGCTACAGGAATTAGTACATAAAAATCCCACTGTTGCGATTGGTACGTCCGAAATATGATTTTCCGGTCCCAATGGGCCATTTTCCCGGACTCAAACTGGGAATTTCAGCTGACCAAACACTTTTCACACCCAGTCTCTGCTCCAGAATTGGAAAGTCCATGAAAATACCACAGTCGCGACCGGGACGTACAAAACAGGATTTTCCCGCCCCAAGGGGTCATGTTCCTAGACAGAAACCCGGAATTTCAGTTGACCATAAACGTTTCGAGCACAAATCCGGCTTTAGCTCCAAAATTCAGCGTCGACTTCGCCTTATTCCGGGAACCGCATTTCATGCCATTTTCGGCCCCTGGGGCCAATTTCAGACGTGTAGGCCCAATTCTGAGCTCGGGATCGGATTCAGCGTCGAAAAATACATGGGAATACATATGTCACTCTCTTGTGCATGAACTTTTTTTTTGTGGGGCTGTGTTATCCGGAAAGGATTGTCCGAGAAGGATTGTTTGGAAACAATTGTCAGAAAAGGATTGTCCGGTAAGGATTGTCTGAGAAGGATTGTTTGGAAACAATTGTCAGAAAAGGGTTGTCCGGAAAGGATTTTTCGGGAAATGATTACCCGGAAAGGAGAATTCAGGGAAGGATTGTCCGGGAAAGATTACCCGGGAAGGATTGTCCGGGGAAAGATTGTCATGGATTCTTCCATTTTGGTCAAAATACTGAATGTGAAAAATTCCACATAAAAAAAAATTCAAATTCATAACCAAATTAAGTTAAATAATTAATACTTTGACGTAGATTATTTGCGTTTTTTACAATTACAATTTTCATAGTCCTGTAATATCACAACAAATCTAAATGTTTTTAATCTTAGAATTGAATCTAGTTAACTTCAACAATATTTAAACGAAACCTGAGGAACACCTTGTATAAATGATAATTGTTAACCGAATAAAAAAATTGTGAAGGGACTGTTTCCTTTCCCAGCGCTAGTAAAAAAATATATTTTTTTATAAGTGTAAAAACTTACATATTAAAAATGTGAAGAAAAAAAACTAATCATCGACAGACATATATTTTTGATTTTTATTTTTTTGTTTTCAATGCTCGCTTGTTGAGGGTCGATAAAAGTAAAAAAAAAATAAATAACATAAAAAATGTATGTATACAAATACAAAATATAATTACGTAAATAAAACAAGTGTAAATAATTTCTATATTTATATTTAGATTCACATAAAAAATTAAAACCTTGACCTTATAACAATAATTATGTATTTATTTTTAGTACTGAAAATTTTAATTTAATTACAATGGAACACGTATTTTTGTGTTTAATTACATTTTTTTTTAATCATTTTAAATACACGCAACGACGAAATGTATCCATGAACAATATTAAATTTCCTTGAAAAAGCGGTTTGTTTGTATTGAATTAATTTTCTTTTTATAAAATTGACATTGCATATTAGCACGATATCATTTTATTGTATTTTCAACGCAATCAAAATTTATAAAATTTAATAAACGCTATTGTACACTGTTAAAAAAAATTTTACATTTTATTTTATATTAACTTAGAGGCAGTTTCTATTATTGATCTATAAAGACAGAGAATTTTGATTTTACATTTTTCTTTTACACACAGAGATAGAATATTTCATCATTTTTGATGAAATTAAAATTTTTTGTTTAGAATTTCACAAATCTCAGATAATTTTTGCACCACAGGGACTAAAACATGCATTTTACTATTTTACTTCATAATTTTAGAGACTAAAGTGCGCATTTTACTCATTTGGGACTAAAATATTTAATAATCTATATATAATGACTAAAATGCCACTTTTAATTGTTTGGGACTAAAATATTATAATGAAATCATTTTGAATGATTTATAGAAGGTAATTTATTATTATTACTATTATTATTATAAATAAGTTTTATATTATTAGGTAGATAAGTAAAAATTCAAATTCTGGTATTATCAACAAATTTTTGATATCGAAAGAAGGTCTTATGAAATTTAATAAATATAAAATTTTTATTATATTTAGAAAAGTAATAATTTAAGATTTAAATATGAAAATTAAAATTATTCAGTATAAAACATGTTGGATAAGATTGAAAAATCAAATAATGATTTTGGTTGGGGGGTTTGAAAAATAATAGAAAGTCGAATTTAATTATAGTCGAGGAAATAATAAGAAAAGTCATAATTTTTAGATATAATTTGTCACAGTAATAAAAAAATACCTAAAATATGTAAATTTATATATTACAAGTAATAAAACCAAAAAAGGGATACAATTTTCATTTTAAAAGAAAAGGAAAAGTTACGATTTATATAAAAAAATTTGGTAGAAAAATGTTCCATCGAATTGTAATCGAAAAGATGAGCAGCATCAAGAAGGAGTATAGGGGAAATTTTTGAGCAGTTGAGGAAGGTACATTTCAGAATTATGATAGACGAAGACAAAGGAGAAGAGGAACTTGGAAGGCAACTTAAAATTTCAAAATTTTATTAATTAGCAATTTTTTTTGTACAAAATGATTTTTCTTTTCTATAGAACCCACTCCCAATGGAGACAGAGCATCAAAAATTTATAATGTTAAATAGGCAAATCATTTCAATACTTAATAATCTCTATATGTAAGCAAGAGCAACCAGGTTCAATTAATCCCCTGACAGGTCGATTTTTTTTTTAATTTTTCTTTTTTAATCAGTAACTTTTTATGAAGATTAAGGTATAATGTTGACTGTTTCTTTTCACATAATTATGGTATGAATTTTTAAGTTACATAGTGAAAGCCAGATTTAGAATGCAGTTTGGAGCACAGGGTGCCGCCGATGTCAGGTAGTGTCGGACACTTTATAAAACGAAAGGTTGAGCACACCAGGACCGTATCAAGCGGTTTAGACGATTCTGGATTTTGTTCCGTTGCCGAGCCAAGCTGGCATCGCCGCCGAGCATTCATCCGTTTTAAATTGCATTGTGCTATGCTGCCAACACTACATTCTAAATCTGGCTTTTACTATAGTCCTTGCGAAAAAAAAAACTAGCGTATGCACCACAAGACCAAAGTGGTTTTTAAAAGTGACACTTTAGTCTCTTGGTACATAATATATCATTAACAATTCTCTTCCTGACAATTCTATTTTTATTTAATTTTTATAATATTTTTGGCAACACAAAATACTTGTCGCTATCCAAAATAAGTTTCCTAAAAAATTAGGAGCGTGATGATGATATAATTCAAATTCGAATTATTTATTGATTCATAAAAAAAAATTAGTGCCAGAGGGCAATTGGATAAATCAAGTAAAAATATATATGTAGATACACATAAACATTTTTTACATAAATAAAACAAAAAATACAATCAAATATGACAAACAGTTTTACTGTTTAAAATGATCATGTCAGTGGGGTAACACCAAAAATTACCGAAAAAAAAGCATAATCAAAAATCATTGAAAAAACATCTTACAAAAAACTTGCTGAAACGATAATCACTCCGAAAAAAAATCTTACCGAAATAAAAAAGTCACCGAAGTGCAAAATTCATTTTGATGATAATTTCTATTTAAAAAAACATAAAATCGATATTGTGCGCTAAATTAGGATGTATATGTTAGAACGTAGGCACCATTGCATGAAATAATTACCTACTTATTCCAATCTTTTTTTTAAATTCATTAAATAAAAAATGATAGATAAAAAAAAATGTGCCTCATTAACTATTGAACTTAGTCCGTACCTGACTTTACAAGCGTAGTACAGATGTGTTTATAACGCTATTAAGTGCGCATTTATGGTGTTTATAAATGGTTAATTTTTGATTTATTTTAAGTAAATAGTTTAATAACTATAAATAAAAAACCATTTTTAATTTTTAACCTTGGAGTCCTATAATTTGTTAACGAAGGGCGTAAGGGACAAATTTTATATGAAGTACCGTCATTAATTTTAGGCCCTCTATCATCTCTCAAGTTTTGGGTACGAACTCCTGGGACAATCTGTATATGCATATGTATTCATTTAAATAAATATACAATTCATACATTTTAATTTTATTTTTTAAAAAGTTATTGGGTATAAAAAAATAAACAAATCACTTCAATCTTCTAAAAGCTAGCTTATATTTACTATGTATAAGTAGTGGTACATATTAATTGGATTTCAGAACCAGAGTTAAAAAAAACAGATTAGTGTTAAAAATGACACATTAGGAATCTTTAGTCCCTCGTTTATATAATGTAACGAAGTTACTTTTATTTTCCATAATAGTTAAAATATCTAAATTAAATCGTGTAAGGCACTGAATTAAGCCGGCGCCAGACGATGCTACCAACATCTTTCAACGTTGGCACCTTGATGGTTGGACGTATCGTGTCGCCGTTGTTTTAACTACGTGTGTTAAGTGTCAAACGTCCAACGTTCGTGTTGGAGTATGTTCGGGCTGTTGTCGGTCTTTTGACCTGCTTCAAAGGATTTTTTCACTTGACGATACAGTTGGATGACAATTAATAGACTGCTACATGATTTCGTGGATTGTTTTATACAGGGCAGTGTCAGTGACGTAGAACACTCAGCTGATCTGGAAGTAAACAAGAGCATGTTCTATAAGAGTACGTGTGTCTTTCTTATCGATTTTTTACAAAAACCTTTACTTTAGGCAATATTTATTGACTACGTTATTAATGTTGTTTCATTCCGAATAGTGCAAAAGTCCGTTAATAATGTAAAGTAATAATTTAAACATTGTTAGTTATTGCGATGATCAAATATTTATGTAGAAATGATGCAATGAGATACAAAAGGGAAACTATTATAATAGAGACACTAACCAAAAAATTGTACTTTAATTTATTAAAATTGAATTAAATTAGTTAACATGTACGCAAATATTGACGAGGGAAAAAAATAGGAGTGTTACAGGAAGGGGGGACATTTTACTAAAAAATGAATGGTATAGAATTCATTAGAAGGTCGTAATTTATAAAAAAATTTTTGGACTTAGATATTTATGTGATGTGTCAAATATGTTCAGGTTAGATTATGAAATGTACAAATAATAGCCAACGTTGGGTCAAATGTGTTAGAATCAAACATTCGTTCCACTGCCTAGCAGGGTACACGACATGTCAATTGTCCAAGATTGGAGACCAACATTTGATTCAAACGGCTTTAGAATTAACTTAAAATTGAAGGAAAAGCTAGAAGCTTGAAATATAAGGTACCAGTTGAATCTCCTCCCGATAGATGGAGACACTCGCGTCCGTGCTTCTTAGAAGCTGAGATTTTTATCAAGTTTGACGATTCAATCGGCTGTGACAGTCCCAATCAGAGTAGCAGTGGCAGTCTGAGTTGTAGCAGTCCCAGCCGACAACCAGTTCCAGCTGCACTACCGGTTCAGCTTTAGTTGCAGGACAAGCTGAAACCGAGTTCAATTGTAACGTACCGGAACCGTCAATCCGACCATGCCAGTCTGAAAGACGTGCCTGTGCCGTAGGTGTCCGTCCGACACATCACCAATAAAGAATATTACGCACCTTTTTCCTTTTTTCCAGAATTGGAAATTAAAAGACGTTAATTTATACTTAATGATTTTTATTTATTGTGATAACAGCTACCAGCAGCAAATACCCAGGTACCAAATTTTTCTCCACTGGCGCTGCCCGTGCAAGTGACCTTCACAATAAAAACGGAAGGTAGCGCCCCGAGTCAATCCGAAACCTGATCTTTATCGCCAAAAGACCTCTTGATCACGCAAAGAGAGTTACAATACTGTTATTGATTACCAGAATTATTTGTACATTTATTTACCAAAATTACTTGCACATTTATACTGTTGGTGAGTTTCTTAATCAGTTATAACTACTTCTATACCGCCCTTATTTATTTTACTAAAATCAGTAATAACTGGCTTATTACTTAATTAATTTCATAATCGTAATAAAAAGAAGAAATTAATAGTATATTATTCAATGAGCATATAATGCTGGCTATTATTCACAAGGTGGTTTGCGTAACTTACTCCGCTCGTGACAGAAACTATACCCTCATGAATAATACTCTTTATATGCGAGTACAATACTATACTTTATCCACATCTAAAAATAATTTTGACTAAAACTACCACAAATCTTTATTTAATAAAATACTTTAAAACTGCGTAGAGCTTAAATAATGAGAACAACGTCTTACGTTTAAAATTAAAATTAACCATTACTTGACGTTTCATAGCCAGCTCTGTTTTTAGGGTTCAGTACCCCAAAGGGTCCAAACGGAGCCCTATTGCTCTCACTCACGTGTCCGTCTGTCATACCGGTCTAGCAACTAAACCTTTGGAGCTACAGTCTTCCAATTTTCACAGTATATGCGTTTTGTTGTCCCAAAGCCACATACACTGTAAAAAATATATTTAAGTGTTTTCAAGTGGGGCTCCCATACCCCATTGAGTGAGGTATCGTAGTTTAGAGCTCATTGAGTAGATAAAAGCTGTATTTTTTGTTTTAAAAAATATTGCAAATACGTAGAAATGAAAAGCCGCCAAAGTTAGCATTTTTTTCAAAATTGTGTATCTAAGTGTTTTTTAACTTTCTATTAACATATGAACTTGAAATAATTTGGTGATAATGTTTATTGTTACGTATATTTTACCAACAAATACCAATGTATTAATAAATATGATTTTTCCATTGAAACTGCTTCATTTTTAGGGTTCCGGCTATATTTTACATTTGGCACGGAACCCTAAATGTGCGAGATCCGACACGAACTTGACCGATATTTTTTATATTGTACGAACATACTTATAATATATGTAAGTTTGAGCTATTCATGTTTGACCAGTAAAACCAGTGAATAATGAATTCATTATTCACTAGTGAATAATGGATATCTAAAACCAGTGAATTATAGATATTATTATTTAGTTAACTCATATAAAATGAACAAATAATAGATTAGTCGTTGATAAAAGCTCGTTTTTTTAAAGTAGAAGATACAGGTGTGCATTTCTGTCTATAACCACACATGTCAGTACAAATTGGGCATAAAAAAATAGTAAAATGCAAAAATCCTAAAGATTAAGAATTTTTTTAAATGTGGTAAACTAACGAGGTAATAAAACTCTAAATCAAGTAGAACATATATTTATTATTGATGACAGGAGAAGTCGTGACTAGTTTCGGCAAACTGCCATCATCCGCCCTTTAATACAAAGTTCTTGGGCAACAAGAAAAGAATATTATTAATAATTTTGTCTTAATATTCTTTTCCTCTTGTTCCTTAAGAATTTTGTATTATATGCCTAGATGGCAGTTTGCCGAAACCAGACGTTAGCTCTACATTTATCAACAACAAATATATCTTGTGGTACTTGATTAATTACTTTAATTACCTTTTTAATGGTTTACAGCAAGCCTAAAAATTATTTGTTTTATTAATAATTTGACGTTCTAATCTGCACAGTGTTGCCGATTTGCATATATTTATACGATTTTCGTATATTTTGACTCACTAGCGTATCTTTTTCTAACTCTTTGAAATTCTGTATGATTTCCGTACATTCTGGGAAAAATTATGGATATTTTTGGATTTCCGTTTATTTTAAAAATAAGGTTTGACACTCCTGAGTTTATTTGGACAACTTAACCAACTTAGCTTCATTGTGTCTTCTGCTATACTTTTATTGAACCGCGTGTAGACAGTAGCTGACTGGTAGTTTGCTGCTTATTTTAGAGAAGGCCACGCTACATATCATTGGCCAATGAAAACAGGCTCGGAGCCGATGATTCACTGAACAGACATTGTTCTTATTGGCTTACTGAACATATGTAACTACAGAGCTAAATCTACAAAGGCGTATAAAAAGCGTATCTTTTGTACCCAGCCACCGTATAATTCCAAGTTTGGGTATTGGCAATACTGAATATGCATAATTTAAGCTTGTGCAACTTCAATTCAACAATATTTTAAAAATTTGGATTTGCTTTATAGTTTTATAAAACTTCCATTCTTCTTTTAGCAATTATAGTCTAACCATTGTTTTGAATAATTATATCTGGAACCCTGGAATATTTTTATGCGGAGTGGTAAATTATAGTACTTAAACAACTTTTTTTTTGAATTACTTGAAATTATTTGAAAATCACGTACATTTTTCGGATAAATAACTTTTTGATAATGAAAAGCACCTTGAAATATACAATCTCATGCCTAAAATCAGAATAATGTGGACCTCGCGTGACATTACTGAAATAAATTAAATTAGTCTACACAGGGACTCGTACATTTACTGTTTTAGAAGTAAATATTTATGAGCAAATAAACATTTTTTTCAATTAACGTTTAAAAAATGTTGTTTGTGAGATAAATGAAAGTGAGACAAATAAAGTATTCCTGCCAAACCATAAAATGTCAAAGGTGAATTTAATTACAGAGATAAAAGATAATTAAATTTTATTTAAACCAAATAAACATGTTATTTGGATAGGTCGAAAAAAACGTGTTCTTTATTTGTTTGAATATTCAATTGAATCAAAAAAATGTTAAATGAAAAAAACCTTTATTTTAATCATACAAAAAACGCTTTATTTGACGGAAAAAATATTTTCTGAATTAAAAAAAGTATTTTGTCTAATAAAATAAATATTCTTTTGAATTAATCAAGTATTTTCTTTGCTTGTTAAAATAAAGGAAATATTTAGTTGAATCAAAGAAATTGATTTTCATACTTTAAAATATTAAAAATGTAGGTATATTAAGTTTTCGGAATTATTTTACTTATATACTTTATTGACTTAATTATTTACAAATCATAATAATAGCCGTCCCTTTCCCGCATAAGCCTTTGGCTTCTGATGTTCACTCATAAGGCGGTGAGATTTAGTGCGAGTATCATTATCATTATTATTATAATTATTATTATTATTATTTACAAAAGTATGAAGGAATTACTCTTGTTAGGAAAATCGCCGAGACACGTCGACCTTTAATTTCTACAATGTACATTGTTGTACGAATATTTTACTCCTAATTACACGTCTTACTGGAGGGGAGCAACCCTTTCGAAAAATTCAGATAGAATTTGGTGGCGAGTGACAGCTCAATTAAAAGGGGATTTTTTTCTCCATTCATAAGTGCAAAAAAATTAAAATTTTGCATCAGTTTCTCGAGTAATTGTTGCACATACTTTCGTTATCCACGCTCGCAACTCCTGATTAGAGTGAAACTGAGTCCCGTATATTTTCGATTCTAGGTAACCCACTAGACAAAAATCTAAAGGGGTTAGATCTGGCGTTTGAAATAATGCGCATCAATAGGGTGATCTGGAAAACGTTCATTGAACATTCGTCCAGCCTGATGATAATTGCGATGAGCCTCACCAAAAATAACAATCGCTTCGTATTTATCATTTAACTCAAGTGAATCGCACTCTCCTTCATATCAATTTATTGTTTGATCATTTAACCTGAAAACAATTCAAAAACACCAACAAAAACGTGCAGTTAATATCCAAGCATAATGCCAAATTAGTCTCACTTCACGTCTGAACCAAAACTGACATCATGCAGAGCCCAATTTTGCACGGTTGAATAGAGAATAAAACTCCTTTCAAACGATCTATCACTCACCACCCCTGCTATTTAAATTGTTGGAAATTGTTGCTCCCCTTCAGTAAGGGATGAAATTAGGGGTAAAATATTCATACCAAAATGTACATTGTAGACAAGTCTCCTCAATTTTCCTAACAAGAGTCCAGTAACAAGTTAGATAAGGGGAGTAACACTTATGATGTTCACTGTATGTTTTTAATTGCGCATTTGCAAAAAGCTAAACATTTGGTACAGTAGATAGTGCAAAAAATAGTAACTTTTCGCACGATCATAAAAAATTATATTTTTGCATTGGAATTTATGCAAGAAGATGAAATTCCAAACAATTTCTTTAGTGATAAGAAGATCGGGAATAAAATAATGCAAATGTCACAGCTTCTGCTGACTGTTCAATTTTTTTATTATTGGAACTCTTGTGTACTGTATGTATGTATGTATGTATGTTTAGTATACATTGACACAATACTCAGATAATTCAAAAATGAAATACAATTCCCTATCCACTACAGTGGAGCAACTGGGACCTCTGACAATAGTATATTATATACCAAAGGACTAAAACACATCTTTTAACACTTTAGTCCCGTGGTATATACGCTATTTTTTACACGGCGGTGCCCAAGCCCCCTTAAAATTCAAATAATTATTTACCTGTTAATTTTGTAAATATTTAAACGTAACAATCAATTCTATTATTTGTAAGATTCCTAATTCTGATTAGGCAATCATGTTTGATATTAAATTTTGCATTTTTATAAAATACCGGCTCTTAAAAAATTAAAAAAAAACAAGGTTCCCGGATGTGGGCTCGAACCCAGACCAATTTCGATCCGCATTCAAATTACTTTTGCGCGAACCAACTGAGCTAATTCCGACAATTTAAAGTATTTGTAAAACCTTGTCTTATACGCTCTTATCAAAGAGAAAAAATAGCAAGAGAGGTTCTCCTTAGGAAGATATACTTCTGTATTCTAATCAGAGGTCTATGTAATACTCGAATGTGCGAGAATTAGCAATATAAGGATTAACGAGGGAAAAAGAATCACAATCTACTCAGATAGTGATGCAGCCCTTAAGGCTCTAAGGAACCCTAAGGTGACATCTAGACTGGTATGAGAATGCGGTGAACAACTTAGGGAACTGGCGACCCACAATAAGGTAACTTTATCGTGGGTACTTGGTCACGAAGGTATCGCTGGAAACGAAAAGGCTGATGAGATCGCAACCACATTAATTAGTCCAGAACCAGCGATGGAAGTACCAAAGCGTAGTTTCATGAACTATTTAATAGAACGCAACTGAAGGAGCTACTTTCAATAAGTAGGAATCAACTATGAATTACCATAGGGCTCCTCACGGGACACCTGCTCACCAGAGAGTACCTAAACAAAATGGCGGTATACAACGGCGAATTTAAATGCAGACAATGCAATAAAGGGACCGAGAACGCACTACACATACTATGCAACTGTGAGGTGCAAGAATACAAAAGGCAAAGAATATATGGAAAGCCAAAACTGGATCCGGAAGACTATTGCAAACATCAGCCATTAAAGAACCTGTACAAACTAGTACAGGGAACAAGGTAACGCAATAAGCTCACGAGGCTGCAGTGAATCTGGTTCTAAAGAACGGTACCGGAAAAAAGAAAGACATTTGTCATTAGGAGGTTGTAACACTTTTATTTTAGAGTATTTTGGCTTCACTTTATTTTTTATGAAATCATATGAAATTAATTCTTCCACCACTCCCTGAATACTTGCCTGAACCGTTTTATTTTAAACTACCAATTTATGAAATTAGTTATTATTCGTATTTCTTTAAATTCCTAAAAAATACTTAATACTTACTGTTACAAACATAGGATTATATTGTTAACACTTATACTTAATATTTATAACTATTTTCTTATTTGTATCTATAAGATCTATTATTTCATAGGGTATTTTAAAATCGAACACATTTTATTCCTTTGCTTATGGGTCGAGAAAGAAGCCATATAATGCGTGACAAGCAGTAAACTTAATAAGGATTTAACGACTTTTAAGGATTATTTAAATTGGTAAAAATTTATTTCTGTTCACTGCAATTTCCCTAAAAGTAAAAATGACTTTTTCATCGTCTGATTATATTCGTTTAAACGACGTAAATATTCTATAACATGTTTTGTTTTTTTGTCATCGCTGGTTTTAGTCATTGATTATTACCCCTATTTCCTTCTGAAAATATATGAAATATGGGAAATATCGTTTTTGTCATATCGGAGTTAGTGGCCCAAAAAACTCCAACAAAAAGAGAAAATGGAAAACTCGATTTATCTCTAAAATGTTTTATGTATATATTTTCATGGCCGTTGAATCTATTAAAAAGACCTGTTTGATTTATAAATGATGTACATTTATTTTTGTAAAGAAATGACTTTTTAAAAGAGAAAATATTACGAAAGGTGGTTAGCTAATCAGGGATTCACTACCGCTGGCAGGATTTACTTCAATAGAAGCAGCTTTACCACTCGCAATGTTAAACAAATAATCTAGGTTTATATTCAGATTCATATGTTTATCGAAAGTAATATTAAATTGTTAAAGCTGGTTGATGTCTTTTTTTATAATATGAGGTTCCATTATCGTTGAAATATATTCCATAAGAGATGTTTTGTGCTTCCTTAGAATCAACAAAAATTTTACATTTTTGCCTCAATGTCTGACAAAAAGCACTTTAATTTTAAAAAATAGTATGTTATACACAAAGGTCGATAAGATATGTTTCTCAGCCGAGCATTATTATTATTATCCCGAGATGCGAAAGATTGAGTTGAGACGCTGAGAAAAATCTTCTCTACTATGGTTTATATTCTAGTTTTTCTACTACTGGAGTAGTAGTTTTTTGGATTTTTTTTTGTATTTGAAAAGAATCAGTTTGTGAAAAAAATTGAATGAGAATATTCAATAAATTAAAACGACATTTCATTATGTTAAATGTACTTTGTATTTGAAACTTTCAAGTGAGGATATGAAAAATTTGTTTTATTTGATAATTAGATTTGAAAAACTATTAAATTGATTTTTAGGTTACCTTTATAATTGTTATTATTGCATAAATACCACTTTTCAATATCAAAATATTGATAAGAAAACTTCAAACTATTTCAAATACAACTATATTCTGAAAAAGAATTACTTATCTCTCTGTTTTATTTGATTAGGTCGAAAATTCACTTGTAATGATGGAAATTTAAAAGAAAGTGCTTTTTTATATAGTCATTATACAATATTGAACAGTCCTAGTACAATTCATGAAAAATTCATAAATAATCTTTTAAAATGACTTGAAAAATACTAAAAAAAATCCTTGTACAGTCCTTAAAAACCCTTAAAAAAATTCTTAAAGCACTTTTTTAAAAATTCTTAAAAATCATCGAAAAATCACTTAGAAATTGTTGAATACTCCTTTGATAAATTCTCAAACAGTAGTGAAAAGTCCCAGAAAAATTCTTAAAAAATCCTTAAAGAATCTTTGAAAATGCAGTGAAAATACTAGAAAAATGCAAAAAAATCATTTTACAATCCTTATAAAAATCTAAAAAAATTCCTAAAGAACTTTTTTAAAATTTCTTAAATATATATAAAAAAAATCTATAAGAAATTGTTGAATACTCCTTTAATAAATTCTCAAAGAGTCTTGGACAGTTCTAGAACTATTCTTGAAAAATCCGTAAGGAATCTTAAAAAATTTATCTTTAATCCGAAAAAAATCTTTAAGAACTTTTTTAAAATTTATTAAAAATCATTGAAAAATCACAAAGAAATCTTTGAATAATCCTTGATAAATCCTTAAACAATCGTAAACAGTCCTAGAACAATTCTTGAAATACCGGTAAAGAATCTTTGAAAATTACGTGAAACTTACTTGAAAAATACTTGAAAAAAACTAAACAAAAACCTTGTACAGTCCTCAAAAAATCCTAAAGAATTCTTAAAGCACTTTTTTAAAATTTATTAAAAATCTTTGAAAAATCACTTAGAAATATTTGACTAATCCTTGATAAATCCTTAAAAAATCTTGGACAGTCCTCGAACTATTCATCAAAAATCCGTAAGGAATCTTTGAAAGTTACTTTAAAAATACTTCAAAATACTAAAAAAACCCTATAAAAATTCTTAAAGCACTTTTTTGAAAGTTCTTAAAAATATTTAAATCACTAAGAAATCTTTGAGTAATCCTTGATAAATCCTTAAACAATCTTGAAACAATTTTTGATAAATCCGTAAAGAGTCTTTGAAAATTACATGAAAATTATTTAAGAAATTGCTTGAAAAAACAAAACAAAATCCTTGTACAGTAATTAAAAAATCCTAAAAAAAATCTTAAAACACTTTTTTTAAATTTACTAAAAATCATTGAAAAATCACACAGAAATCTTTGAATAATCCTTGATAAATCCTTAAACAATCTTGAACAGTCTTAGAACAATTCTTGAAAAATACTAAAAAAAAACTAAACGAAATCCTTGTACAGTCCTTAAAAAATCGTAAAAAATTCTTAAACAGCTTTTTTAAAATTTCCTAAAAATCCTTGAAAAATCACTTAGAAATATTTGACTAATCCTTGAATAATCTTAAACAATCTTGAACAGTCTTGAAAAATCTGTAAAATCTTTGAAAATTACTTGAAAAATTCTTGAAAAAAACTAAACGAAATCTTTGTAGACTTCTTAAAAATTCCTAAAAAAATTTTTAAAGTCCTTTTTTAAAATTTCCTAAAAATCTTTGAAAAGTCACTAAGAAATATTTGAATAATCCTTGGTAAATCCATAAACAATCTTGAACAGTCCTAGAACAATTCTTAAAAAAATCTGTAAAATCTTTGAAAATTACTTGAAAAATACTTAAAAATACTAAAAAAATCCTTGTACAGTCCATAAAAATTACTAATAAAATTATTAAAGTACTTTTTTAGAATTTCTTACAAATACTTGAAAAATACTAAACAAATCCTAAAGTCCTTAAAAATCCTACAAAAATTCTTAAAGCACCTTTTTAAAATTTCTTAAAAATCATTGAAAAATCACTAATAAATCTTTGAATAATCTTTGATAAATCCTTAAACAATTTTGAACAGTCCTAGAACAATTCTTGAAGAATGCGTAAAGAATCCTTGAAAATTACTTGAAAAATACGTGAAAAATTATAAAAAAATCGTTGTACAGTCCTTAAAAAATTTCTAAACCCCCTTTTTAAAATTTATTAAAAATCTTAGAAATATCACTAAGAAATTGTTAACTATTCCCTTAGTAAATCATCAAATACTTTTGACCTATTCTAGAACAATTTTTGAAAAATCCTAAAGAAATCTTTGTGCACTATGCATAAAAATCTTAAAACAACTTTTTGAGAATCCTTAAAAATCTTTGAAAAATCACTAATAAATTTTTGAATAATACTTGGTAAATCCTTAAACAATCTTAAAAAAATTCTTCAAAAATCCGTAAAGAATGCTTGAAAAATACTTGAAAAATCTAAAAAAATCCTTGAATAAAAAAATTCTTTGAACATATTTTTTAAATTTTTAATGTTTGGCGGAATTAATAACTTCGTTACATATCAATTTAAATGAACGTTTTGCTACAGTTTAAACGTATTTTACTCTCACTCGAAATCATCATTTTTTATTTTTCCTGTATCCAACCAATGAGCTTTTTATGAAAAATATTTTTTTTATGAAATGTAAGATAAACTTTTTCTCAAATTGTACAAAACTTTTTGAGACACACTGTATATAAATAAACAATTTATTAACAACTCCTGATTATGCGAAAATTAACGAAATGTACTTTGACTGTTTTTAAAAAAATGTAGTTTTGGTTAATACTGACAATATTCTTCCATTATAGTATACAGGGTGGCGCAAATTTAATTGAACACTATTGTAAACAATTATAGATAGAAAGTTAGTTAAATGGGAAAAATATGGGCATTTTCAAGACGAATTGAATGGGGTTTTTAGAATTAAAATATCAGGACCGGTTTCCGAGATATTTTGAATACACTAAAATTTACGATTTTTGTTATATTTAATTAAAACCTTAATTTATAAAGATAGAAAAAAACATCATGGGGTTTTTTTATTGAAGGTTAAATATTTTAAAATGAAGTTTCGTGTTTGAACGGCCACCCTCAACTATTTTAATAATACTGATCTGTACTTTTCAATTCATTTTTGAAATCCCTTTTTTTCTCTATCTAACCGAGTACAATACTTTGCTTTTTTATTAGGTTTTGACGATGAACTGTACTTTACGAATTTTTCTGAGTACTGTCCTGTTCCATTCTAATTTTAAATATTTTTAAATAAAAAAAATTAAGCATACTTTGATCTTAAGTATACATAATTTCTATTAAATAGCTGAATTAAATTTTCTGATATAATTACAATCAGAAATTAAATCGGTCTGATATTTTACTCTTGAAAAACATATTTGATTCGTTTAGAAACGACTTATTTTTTTTTACTTTGTATATACAACGGTTTAAGAAATTGTTTTCAATTAAATTTACGCGCCATCCTCTATATGGTATATTTAGCAAGCAGGTAAAAATTCTGTTTCTAAGTAAAAAAAAACATTTTCAGTTAAAATTTATATATTTATTTCACTTAAAAAAAACTATGAATCCGCTTTAATCAATTTATATATTTCCGGTAATGGTTTTGGTTTGTAATGATCAGGACCCCACGTTTCTAATTTCATTTCAGGATTCGAAGACAAATATCCGTATTCGTGGTTAGTAGTTTCTGGATATTTTCCCAATTGTCGACGGTCTTCTTCTTTTTGAGTAGTTATCCGTTTTAGCATTTCTGAGTTTGCAGTATGTTCATCCATTTTTGCTTTAAGCAGCTTGTATTCATCCAAGAGCCATCCCCATCTATAAGTCCAAACATGTTTTGATTCTGTTGATTTTATGAAATGTTTAAAATATGAGTCCTCGAGGACATAATCTTTTATGTATTTATTTTTTTTCGCAGGAGCGGCCATTTTTAAAATATTTAATACAAATACTTGTAATGCAGCAAAAAAAACGTTATGCAGATATAAGAGTTTATACTGACATTGACGTTGTAATATATAATACAGTCATGCTATTTACGAGGATTGTTCGTAAAGTTATTAGATTTCAAATAAATACAAAAGTTTTAGAAAAATAATAACCTAAACATATTCAAATTATTTATTCGACTGTAGCCAAACTTAATTACCTACAACATTACCAAAAAAAAATCTCATTTATCGGGGATATGCATTATCGTTCTCGGCGGCTCAGATTGCTGTCTATGAGTCTGTTTAGATGCTACGTTAACGCGGGTTTCAAGCCTCATGTCTTGTAGTGACATTTTAATTTGAAAATTTCATTGTACGATAATTGGATCGAATAGTTAAACCGCATTTAATATATTAATTTAATTAATGTTAAATACATAGCGTAGATTTTCAATCCTGTTGTGTACCGTGCCGATGATGGTGCTGATGTTTTCAGGGTTTTGAATTATTTAATATAGGGAGTGTATTATTATTATTATTACTAGACCAGGTATTCACCATTAAAAAAATACTCGTTTGTGTATTAATGGTAGATGAAATGAAGCATTTCTTATCCAAAATTTTGATTTTAAGGAAATATGGTACATTTTACTCGGAGAAGCATACAGATAATTTGTGACATTTATGACACGTGGAGGTACCTGCATGGTGACCAGGGCGATTAATAACTTTATAAGAAAAATGTACAAAGTGCATTAAAATGGGTACAAAACCTGAATCAAAAAAACCAAGAATAATTACATCTCTCTTAGATAAGTACCTTAACAAGGTCGTCCTAGTCATTAAGTACATCCAGATAATTTTTCGATATCATATTCGAGTTTAGTGACCTCGAAAATCCCCATCACGAGATTTTTGACAAAACGCCTTTTTAAAGATAGCGGCTGACACTCCCCCTTCCCCCTCGTCTCGGCATCTTGAATTTACTTTCAGAAGGCACAACTGAACATGTTCTAACAATAAAATTTGATCTGTAGAAGATTGTAATATGAACCTACTTTTTTTTAAGTGTCAGACGGTACATCACGTCTTCCAGATTGGCATAGCGGTCAGATTGACGGTTCTGGTACAATTGAACTTGGATTCTCTCCTTCATCTTGACTTATCTCTAAAGATCGCTGAACTGGTACTACAGCTGAATCCGGTTATCGGCTCGAACTCCCACTCGAACTAAGACTGCAACTGGAAGTGACTAGATCGACTCCAGTCGCGGAATACCATAAGGTTAGCAGCTTATGCGAAACCAGTACTCCAGTGACTCCATCTTCCAGCGAGTGTTACAACTATTACGACTGACCTTATATTTAAAGGAATGTTGCTTTTACCATAATTTTGAGTTATTTCTAATCCAGCGCCTTGCGCGATATAATTCATATATTTTAATTATCATGGTAATTAAGTAACTTCGTTATTAAAACAAAAGTGTATACAACTAGAAAACTTACTATAGATTAAAGTTAAATAAATTTTAAATTCAGTATATATGGTTTAAATCATCATTATTTAAAATAAAAACATTACATTGTAGGTGACTTGGTACATTAATTTAAAACATGGGAGATGGTAGTAGTAATGGAAATATAAAAGGGAACATTTTAAAAGAAAGTATAATATAAATAAAATTAAATAGTCTCGTTAGACTCTAGTAAAGGTCAAAGAAGCCAAAACCGGCAAAAAATTTAGACAACGGTCTGATATTTATGAAGTGCAATAACCTCGACGTCACACATTTAGCGAGTGATGTTTATAATAATATTTCCTTATCCAGAACAAGCTTACCTTAAAAGATCAGCATTTCGATAATCGCCGCATAGAAATAAGTTAATTAATTTTAGATTCATACCTGTTATAAATTTACTACTTAATAAAAAAATTTGAGTTCATCAGGTTATCCATATCTCAAATGTGGTAAACTAATGAGTAATGAAACACACAAAGTCCAGTACCACAGAAATATATTTCTTATAACAAAGTATAGTTTGGAAATTTGCAACTTGTTTCGGCTTCCACCATCGTCAGGCCTACAATAATGCTCGTTAATAAAACAACATGTTCAAATTAAAAAAAAAATAAAGAGGGGCTTACCATAAACATCATGGAATAATCAGTGAGATAAATTTTGGTTTAGGGATAAAATTAAGTTACATTAAAATTTTAAATTGTTAACGTTGGTACTCAAATTTTAAGGCAGGGGGCCAGTCAAAATCCCACGTAGAAGTAGGAAAGAACCTCTGCGATAGGTAAGCGTACCCACAAGGGCAGCCCGAAAGTTAATAAGACATAATTTTTATCCACTATGGACCAATTAAGGGCTATAGTGGGACAAAGGTCGGTGTTTTCAAACAGGGTCTTTCTCTATCAGATAATATATGTTGGGCGACTGCAGGCTTTTAGACAGCTTCGTTTTGTGTTCTGTTATTCGAGTGCTAATGTTTGTCCTACGTACACTTTTCCACAAGTGCATGGAATTCTATAGACTCCTGCTGCGGTCTTTTGCTGTATTTAGATAGTCTATTTTCTTTATTGGTTTGTAGATAATGCTTATTTTTTTTTTTAAGATTTTTGCAATTCGGTCAGTAATACCTTCTACATATGGTAGATATACAGTTTCTTGGTATTGTTCTTCACCAGGATTGGTCTGCTTTTCCTTTGGGCACGTAGCACGGGTTATGGCTTCTTTTCTGTATCCGTTTGCTAGTAGTATTTTTGTCAGGTGCTTTAATTCAACGTTAACGTATATTAGTTCACATAATCTTAGTCCGTTTTTGTTTTCTATGATGGTTGGATTCATGTTGTAAGTATCGATTAGTGTGTGCTTTCTTTCTGTATATTCTGGAGTCTAGTTTATTTTCTTCTCAAACCATCTGAACAGTTTTCATCCGAAAGTCCAGTTCACCATGGAAATAGAACAAAACCGACAAATTCCTTTCTTAGATATAATAATACAGTGCGGTGGAATAAGTGTTACCCCCCCCCCTATTAACTACTCTATTTTTATATCTTAAGAAAAAAGCTCAAACAGGTCAATTTTTATATTAAACGTAGTATGTTATGACATAAAAGTTTCGAACCTGACATAATCCCTCTTCATGGGGGTGTCACCCCTTCGATTTTTTTAAATGAGAAAGTGCATCATGCGACACCTCATTTGAAACCTATTGAAACACTGATTTCAAAAATGTATAACATTTTGGTTCAAAAATTAACGGAGTCTGAGTTATTTAGTTTTGAGTAAACCCTTAGTTGTTACTTGTAATTTATTACATTAAATGATTAAATTCAGTTACCAACATTTACAATGTCGGAACACTTCCAACCCTCCAATGAAAAAACCTACCGTCAAGCCAACAGAATTCATTGAATTCTTGCAAGGCAAGATTAAAAACTCTCGAATAACTCAGACTCCGTTAATTTTTGAACCAAAGTGTTATCCATTTTTGAAATCAGTGTTTTAATAGGTTTCAAATGAGGTGTAGCATGATGCACTTTCTCATTTAAAAAAAAAGGGGTGACACCCCCATGAAGAGGGATTACGTCAGGTTCGAAACTTTTATGTCATAACATACTATGTTTAATATAAAAATTGTCCTATTTGAGCTTTTTTCTTAAGATATAAAAATAGAGCAGTTAATAGGGGGGGTAACACTTATTCCACCGCATGGTATAATAATAATATTTATTCGCAGGTGATATCCCGAGAACTGCAAATTTAACCGGATAAACTGCGGCTAGCTTTTTTTGAAAAATTTTGCTTAGAAAATGTTTGAGACTGAATAATCCACCATTAAAAGCCCGAGACCGAAGGTCGAGGGCTTTTTAGGTATATTATTCAGTCGAAAACATTTGCTTCAAATCAAAATTTTGAAAAAAATTGACTAGCCGCAGTTTATGGGGTTAAATTTACAGATCGAGGGGTATATGTTAAGATTATTTCCCAAATTGGGAATGTAGTATTTACATTTTATCTTTATTGTTTATTAACATGCATATTCGTCAAAGCTAGGTGACGTTTAATCAAAGCTAGACGTGGTTTAATCGCGATTAAACGACCTGTAGAAATATAATCACTTATCAATTCAAGTCACGTGGTGCAATTTGGAGGTCTCTCATTGGTTTTATTTGTTACGAGGGAAATAATCATTAATAATAAAGGTACATGAAGTATGTATACATATTTTTAGGAAACTACATTAGAGAATAAACCTGAGATACCCATTTATGACCTGTTTAGGTTGCACATGACCATAGTTCCCTGATTATTTCTTTGTT
Organism: Neocrepidodera transversa; assembly: GCA_963243735.1. Taxonomy (NCBI): domain Eukaryota; kingdom Metazoa; phylum Arthropoda; class Insecta; order Coleoptera; family Chrysomelidae; genus Neocrepidodera; species Neocrepidodera transversa. Next base: position 18,420,297 of record OY725343.1, read on the forward strand.
TATAGTTTAGTTTTTTATTTTATATACAGGGTGACGCACCCCATACGCGTCAGTCTTCATATGAAAAACGGTAAGATCCTATTAACAATGTTCAATGCAGGTACATACATGGTGTATATGAGTACACTCCAAAATTATTTTGATTTATACAGATGTATTAGTCAATCGATAAGATGCGAATTGCGTTTATAAAAAAATGTTCAACATTTAATGTACACTAAGTTTTCTCTGATTATTTTTTTCTGTAGGACTAACTGTTAGCGAATTATATCAAAAAAACTATTTTTTTGTCTTTTTAATCCAAGATGGCGGTTCGAGCCTTCCGCCAAAATTTGAATTTTTCATTAAGGCCCCATCTTAATAATAGATTCGAAACTCGCTTCTACTTTACCTTACGCAAGGTAAAATTCTCTAGGGATTGGACTAAAATATGAAACGTCGAATGAAAATTTTAATACAATAAAAGTATAGGATACTAGATTTAGAAAAAAATTCAGTTTTTTTAAATTTTAAAACGTACGATACTTTTTTAGTAAATATTATATAAATGATAAAACAATTAAAAGATAATTATACTAATTTTATTAGAATAAATAAAAATCATTTTTGTTAAATTGTTACTTTTTGTTCTTAATAAAGGTTTTTTACAAATTTTTCACGTTATTAAAAAATCAGTAACAAAAATGATTATAACAATTAAGATTTCCAAACTATATAATTTCATTAAATTAACCCAAAACAAAGCAATATAAAAAGACGTGTTTCTAATAAACCCTATTATTTACAGAAAAGCAATGAGACACGTTGTAGCCATTGGTTTTTCAAATCCAAACACGAACTCATCCACGACACGGAGAACAATCAAGCTAGCCATGAAAAAAACACCGATAGATCGTGATTAAAAAAATAACGAACTTTTATTCCTTCATCAAGAGTTTATGATTGCGCTATACATTATTTAAGGAATGCTTTCATATGGCTATGCAGGTTAGTGGATTTTTCTTTTCATAATTTTTATTGTTAGTGAAAAATATTTTTGTAGTCGTAGTCAATTCAAAAAATTTTTATAGATGGACAAAATAATTTAACCTTTAATCGTTGTATTAAGGCTTTTATTATATCTTTATTAAATCGATATTCAATACAGACATAATATTTTAAATTTAGACAATGGTTATAACAATTATGAAACAAAATATGCCAAATATATTGATATGGAATACCCAGTATTTCATGTGTCCTATTGACGATTCTCAATCCGGGTTGGATTCACTCTTAAATAAATATTAAAAATTATATAAATAAATACAATGTATTTAATTTTTTTTATTCTTTATACTTCTTTTACTTCGTTTAATTCTTCCTTTTTACTAATTTACAAATTTAGGGGATTTGATAAGAAAATTTAATTAGAAAATTTAAATATAAAGATGTCAGGTCATTTCGATGGGCACTATCGAATATTTTTAACTATCGAATAATTACTAAATAAGTTGTTGTTACTATCGAATAAATTCATTCGCATGAATTAATTCATTACTATTTTTACGCCAGATACGTCTGCAACCTTCTTTACAAAATCGCCATCTATTGTCTAACAGATTAATCAAATCTACAAATATAATTTTATTTTACAGGAAACTTTTTACTTGGTCATAGCTTATTTTGTATTTTATACTTTATATATTTAAAAAATTATACCTATATTAAAAATTCTTTAAAGTGGTGTCGAGGAACTAGAGATACACCACTTGAAAAGGGATCGCAAAAATTAATAAGTGGTGATAGATTTAGATTACTGAGGCGATATTGAGAGTCAAAAAAGGGATAACAGGCATTCAGTTCAAATCATTGTTAGTGGGCATAAGTGTTTGAAATAAAGTTTAAGTTAGTTAATTTAGTATTTTAATAAGATAGACATTCAGTTTAAATTAGTGTTAATTCAAAACGTGTTAGAATAAAGTTTTTAAGTTAGTTAATTTAGTATTTTAATAAGCAAACTTTACATTTTTATTGGAGGTAAGTTTCTATAGTAATAAAAATTTGTCATAGTTTTAACATACGTATTTTTTATAACAGGCAAATTTTCCAAAATGAAACGATCACGCAGTGTCATCAAGCGTTCAGTAGTTTGGGAATATTTTAAAAAGAAATCTGAAAATGCTGCACTTTGTGTGCTGTGCCAAAGAGAATTTAAATTTTCTGGAAACACATCGAATTTAAGAGACCATTTAAAACGGAGACACCCTGGATATATTTCTTCTGATAAGGGACAAAATCAATCAAAATCGACATTGGAAAATGAACTTCAACCCGAACCTTCAACTTCTTCGGCAGGCACGACATTTCAACCCCAGCCTTCGACCTCTTCAGCGCGCATGACATTACAACCCGATCCTTCAATTTCTTCAGCAAGCAAGACATTTCAACCGGAACCTTCAACTTCTTCAGCAGACACGACAATAATGGCAACTCAGCTAACAAAATCAGTTCCAATAAAATCCCATCAAACCAAACTTTTTCTTACAAATAGAAGAACTGAATTGACAGATACAGAAAGAAATTTAATTGATAAATGTTTAATGAAGATGATAGCGATAGATTTTCAACCACTGTCATTAGTAGAAAATTCTGGTTTTTTACAATATACAAAACAGTTGCAACCATTATATACTCCTCCAAACAGAAAACATTTATCAACTAAAATGTTACCACAAACATACAACAAAGTTCGCTTGCAGGTTATAGAAATGTTGGAAAAAACTAAGCATGTTGCTGTAACGACTGATATATGGACGTCTAATAGTAACAACGCATACATTTCTTTAACATGCCATATTAATTATAATAATGAGTTGTGGAATATTGTTTTGGCATCAAAACAAATTTTACAAAGTCATACAGGTGTAAACATTGCTGAGGTCCTGACAAAATCTTTTGAAGAATGGCATATTAGTAATAATAAAATAATAACAATAGTAAGCGATAACGGATCTAATGTCAAAAATGCCATAATAGAACAACTCCATAAGAGACATCATCCCTGTGTGGCACACACATTAAATTTGTGTGTAGAAGATGCCTTAAAGCTTAACAATTTTCACAATTTAATACAAGAATTGCTTAAAAAGTGCAAAAAGTTAGTAACCCATTTTAAACACAGTGTCGATGCGACCGAGAAATTAAAAAAACATGCAGAAGCAAATGGGGCTTCCAGAGTTGAAAGTTAAACAAGATGTGTTGACCAGATGGAATTCCACTTTAATTATGTTAGAAAGACTCATTGTTATAAAGGAACCTTTATCTGCAATCATCACATCATTAGAGAACGCACCTGAATTTTTATCTGCAGATGAATGGATAATGATACATGACTGGGTAGGCATTTTGAAACCAGTAGAAAAAATGATAGAGGAACTGTCTGGCGAAAAATACCCTACAACATTCGATTAAAAAGAGAAGTACGTCAACACAAAGTGGGGATTCTTTAAAAAATTATCTATTATACGCAGTTAGCAAAAGGCTAGCTATTTTAGAAACAAATTCTTTATGCGGAAAATGTACGTTTTTGGATCCGAGTTTCAAAAAAACTGCTTTTGGTCAACAAGCTAATGCCGAAGCGGTTCAAAAACTACTAATAAATGAAGTAGCTGAACTTATTGCATTAAACAATGCTGAAATGGAAGTTGATCATATTCAAGACACATCGGTAGAAAAGGAAAAAAATAAAAGTGAAGAAAGTAATGTTGACATTTGGGCTCATTTTGACGAAAAAGTTTCACAAATAAAAACTGTTATAACCCCGGCTACCTCCGCTAATTTAATACTTAAACAGTATTTAGAGTTGCCACTTTTAGGCAGAACTCAAAGTCCATTATTATTTTGGGGGCGTCATGAACAAACAATGCCTGAATTATTTCAACTGAACCTCAAGTATTCTGGGATTCCAGCCACATCAGTTCCCTCCGAACGGCTTTTTTCAAAAGCTGGCCTACTAACTAATGACCGTAGAAATAGACTTTCTACAAAAAATTTGGATATGCTAATATTTTTAAATGGTAACATTGAACAATTTAGTATTTAGTGGTGTTATTTGTTTTTATTCCTATTGTAATTTCATTACAACAAGTTTTCTCTTTTCAATCAAATCAAAACTGTTACAAATATATTTAAGGCAGTAGGAGAAATTTAATGCACTGTATATAGGTAGATATAATTTAGAGTCTGTACAAATTAATCATTAATCAAATGTTATTGTCAACTATAGACATTATTATTATTATTATTGTCACTAAAAACTATTATTGTCACTTGAATTCACGTTTCTTATACTTATACTTCGTATTAAAACAAATATTTCAGAATATAAGCAGTTTAAGTTAATTTTAATCATAATCACCACTGGAAATTGAGATAATTTTAAACATATATATTTTACTCCAATTCCTTTAAAAATAAATTTTATTTATGTTGGGTTAGGTTTAACTTATTTATTTTTTATTAACGACCCTTTTTTATTTACTCTACTTAGCTCTGTTCATTAAAAATGTTCCCACCTATTAAATTTATATTAAAAAATCGCAAAATTTGTGCTATCGTATCCCTTTTGATGGCAAATTTATTTTCAATTTTATTTAATTTTTTTAATATCATTGTGATCGAATTATATTATTGGGGACTATTTTTCCTTATCCTACCAACTATTTAATTTAACAACTAAAACTAAACAATAAATAATGCGGGTTAACTCAAAATGCAACCGCAAACTACGAACATTCATTCATTCCCGCCATTTCATTTCTTATTTTCATTCGTCATCACTCGTCCTACTCGTTTTTATTTATCGACTATTGACTAACGTTTATAAAAGTAGTAGTTAGTTGCTTTATTTTAGTAGTAGTCAACATCAAATTATGCATTCATTTATTCGTTACTAAATTTAGTAATTTGATGAACAAGCTATCGAATAATTCGACTAGTTGACAACTATCGAATATTTCGATAGTTTTTATTCGTTAGTGCCCATCCAGGTGTGATCTAAGATGATCAGTCCTGGTTGATTTATTGTTTGGCAATTTAAAAAAAAAATAATATTTTTAATTTGTTGATAATTAGTAATAAATGTGATTTAAGCTCAATTCTTTTTATTATGGGTTCGTTCTACAAATATAATTTGAAATATGTCAAAAAAGTTAAATATTTAATAAATTTTGGACGCCAGTCTAATTGATTTTTTGATGTATTTAGAGAAACAATTGACAAAGTATGATATATTTCAAAATCCGTCCTTTCTTTTCTTTTGTGGTTTTAAGGAAATTAAACTCAAAATAAACATTATATTTGTTTTATTTTATACGAAAAAATTTATTCTTTCAGAGACTTTTTTGTTGTTTTTTCCTGGAAATGTGACTTAACTTCGTTTTTGGCTTGTCTTCGAGTTTCTTCTAAAGTTTCTTGGAACTTACAGTAGAAACGTTGGTCCCAAAGGAGGAAAAAAAACTTGCTCGTTCCAAAAACTTGTTCAGTACAAAAACTTGTACCAAAAATTTGTTCCAAAAAGAAAATTTTCTGTTCAAAAAAACTTGTTCCAAAAAATGATCTTGTACCAAAAACTTGTACCAAAAAAACTTGTACCAAAACAGGATTTCCAGTAAACCCTAAAAGTTCATATAAGTAAATAAAAGACAAAAATCTTATAAATTACCAGATTTTGTGATCTCTGTCAAAAAAAGAAGAATATAAAACAAGAGTAATATTAATATGAAATATATGAATTTTTAGATCAAAATATGAAATATAAAAATAATCAAAGTGAATTAAATTTTAAGACAATCTGTAAAAACAAATTAAAAATAGATTCCCTTTTTGTAATCAAGACTGAAAGAACACCACAAATATTAAATAATTTATATCATTATAAAAGATATGAACTTTTAAGTAAAAATAAAAAAACTATATCGGCATAAAAAAATAACAGTAAATAAAAGTTAAATCATCGAAATAATAATGATAACATTGGACCTAAGTTGAAAATATAATATAATATAAATAAAACTTACCCTATATAATGGGGGGAAGAGAAGACATTTTCAATAAGCGACACAGACAATATAGAAGTCAATTGTTTTGACTGAAGAGGCAAAGAGATAATTGTTAACATGGGAAAGATATTTTATACTAATACCAAAAAGAGAGGGAGATTTTGAGAGACGACGCGAGGAAATTAAGAAGGGATATCAAGCAAATCTGAAATTAAAATATACTCAGCAGATAAATAATGAAAATACAAGGTGGCAAAGGGAAAAAAACGTAACAATTGAGTTTTGTTAATTTGGCAAAGAAAATTTTTAAATTGTCAGATATCAAAAATTTGTATGAAAATAATTATCTAATTATTGAATATTGTAAAATAGAAATAAATGTTATATAATAAAGTGACAATATTTCTTGAAGAAACAAACAGCGGAATTAAATAATATAAAATAATCTCCAGATTAAATTCAATGGAGCGATAGAAACAGAGGAAAATTAGAAAACAGAAATGGAGGGAAAATTGGAAAACACGTCTAGAAACAAAGATAAACTAGGAGGTAATACCAGGAGAGAGCCACAAAAAATTAGAGTAATAATTAGTAAAAAGGAAGAATTGAAGGAAGTAAAATTATCAAGATAAAAAAAATTAAATAAATCGTATTTATTCCTATTTTTTTCCAATCTTTTCCTATTTTTTCCTATTTTTCAATATTTTTTTCTATTTTCTTTTTCTTTCCCTATTTTCTCCTGTTTTTCCCTGTTTGCAATATTTTTTCCTGAATTTCCTCATTTTTTAATATTGTTCGGTATTTTTCTTTATTTTTTCAAATTTCTCTATTTTTCCTATTTCTTCCTGTTTTTCCCATTTTTTATTATTTTTTTCTGTTTTTCCCTATTTGTCCGTATTTGTCCATATCTTTCCCTATTTTTGTTTTTTGAATTCTTCCGATCTTTGCTACTTTTTCCCTATCTCGCCCCATTTTTTTCTATTTTGTCCATTTTTTCAAATTTCTCCTGTTTTTCTTTATTTTTTCCTGTGTTCCCTATTTGTTTCTTTTTTTTTCTGTTTTCCCTTTTTCCGTTATTTTCCGCTATGTTTACCAATTTTCTTCTATTTTCCCATAAGTTTCCCTATTTTTCTCTAATTTTTCTATTTTCTGTATTTTTTCCCTATTTTTCTTTATTTTTTCCTATTTTTTACTTTTTATCTTTATTTGTACTTATTTTTCTTTATTTAGCCCTATTTTCTATTTTTTCCCTATTTTTTGCCAATTTCCATTACTTTTTTCCTATTTTTAAATATTTTCCCCATTTTTTTGTTTCCTTATTTTGCCCAATTTTTCCTATTTTTGTCTGTTTGGTCATATTTTTCCTGTTTTTCATTATTTTCTTTTGTATTTCCCAATTTATCCCTATTATTTTCTATTTTTTCCTATTTTCCCTATTTTTCTCTATTTTCCTTATTTTTCCCTATTTTCTTCTTATTTTTCCTTTTTTCGTTAATTTTTTCCTATTTTTAATATTCTAACCAAAATTCCGCATTTTTCAATCATGTGACCTATTTTTTCCTAATTTGTTCTATTTTTCCCAAATTTGAGAAAAATTTGGAAAAATAAGAAAAGTATAGAAAGATAGGGAAATTAGCGAATAAATAGGAAAGCATATGTGAAAAAAGTGAAAAATAAAGAAAAATGGGGAAAATAGGTAAAAATAGGATAAAATAATGGAAAACAGGAAAACATAAAAAGAATTAGAAAAAATGGTGGAAAAAATTAAAAAAGATAGATTAGAGAAATTAGAGATAAATATAGAAAAATTAGGAAAATATATGGTAAAAAATAGAAGAAAGTAAGAAAAAAAAGAAAAAGTAGTAAAACCAGGAAAAAGGTAGATATAAGACAAATACGGACAAATAAGGAAAAACAGGGAAAAATTATGAAAAACATGAAATAATAAGAAGAAATAAAATAGGCAAAAACAAGCAAAGCTCAGTCGTCCAGGTACTAAAGAGACTCCATAGCAAAGCACCATGACTTACTTAGTTTTAAATGAGTTTTTGAAAATTCTGCTATAAATTAAACGTCAAAATTATAAATAATTCAGTCATTATTAATTAATAAAGAACAATAAAAAATACGTGTTTTGAAAAATTTAGTACTAATGAATAAATGTATTATATAAAGTAAAATGGATATTTTGAATTGAAATATGGTATTTTTCTACAAAATGAATTACTTTTTTTTACCATCTTACTTATTCACATCTCAAATTTCCATTTCCATTTTCCATCCAGACCCATAAAAGTGTATATTTTATTTTCTCATGTAACATAAAACCTTAAACCAGACCATTTTTTAACAACTGATATTGTCTATTTTTCATTCCACTTTTTATTTTCAATTTCAATTTAGCGCCGAAAACATTTCGTTTCAGACAGACCCATCATAGCTTTAGGTTCATAATGAAATAATGAAAAACGTCTGGTGAGAAGGGAAATGAATTTTTCTGACATGTTTATGTCTATCCTTTCAGCGTTGTTTAAGTGAATACAATTCAAATTTAATTTGATTTACAACTAAAAATTGTATTTTTGTATTCACTACATCCTATTTATAAACATTATTTAATTGCAAAAAAAGTATAAAAAACGATAGCGCTTAAAGTTCTCGCGCTCTTATTTATACACAATAACATCAAGGCTGAATTTCAAATGGCGCGGTTAAAAAAATCCTACCCACTCGTGGTTTCATTGTGTAGCCATGGATCGTATCGTCCCGATTTAATATTTGCTCTTGACACGGATGCGAGGTCTATTTATTCTGAACAACGAAGGATAAGCAGAGATCAACATAAAGCATATTTACAATTCGGACGATGAAAATTTCATTTTCATTTCAAGGATGCAAGTGATTTTGTAAGGTTATTAGGTTAAAAAAAATTAAAAAAGATGAAAAATATATTTAATAAAAACTGGAAGTCTACCGAAAAATAAACAAGTGAAAAACGGCATTACTTTTGCTGTAATTTCGAGTTTTAGAAAGTTTAAAGTTGCGAAAATAAATTTCTGTATCGGTATATACCTTATATACTACATTATATATGGTATAAGAAGCGGGGAAGTAAAAATAGGTCAAAGATTAATATCATTTATGGGGTTTTTCTCTTAACGTTCTCGAGTTGAATCAGGCTAACAGACGGACGGACAGACAAACGGTCAAAACCGTTTTTTCTTCGACAACTGTAAATTCTAGAAATGATTTTATGTCGATTAAGTGTAATTCGTTTCATTTCTAGAACATTCTACGCTTTTATATTCACTGATTTAATTGATTGATTTGATCGATATTACTAGCTGAGATTTAGGCTTCAACACTGCAGCCTTAAGAATTTTTGCGCTGTAACAAAGTTACTTTTTTCCGTAACAATTAAAATATATAAATAAAATTACGCACGGCACTGGAGTAGAATTAAATTAAAATTTTAGAAATGTGAGATGCTTCGAGTACAAGATCTGTTGTACCAGTCGTAAATCCCCGCCGAAAGATGGAGACACTCGCGTATTTATTTTTGCATACCCAGCCGACCTTATGGTATACGTCAACCGGAGACGAATCAACTTGGCTGCAGTGGCAGCTACAGTCCGCTCACATCAGCGACCTTTAGAGATAGGTCAAGCATAAGACAAGTCCAATTTGACCGAAACCTGGAGCCCTCAATACTACCACACCACGCCAGCCAAGCAAGTTGTGCCTGTTCTGTCCATTACACACCTTTCATTTGGATTTCTGGTAAATTGAATGGATTTTTTTACTTCATTTTTTTTTGGTTTAACATCCCAGCAGCAAATACACACTTACTCAACTCAATAGGGCAAGTAAAACCCGCTCTTTTGGCCCCTAAGGATCTTGTCGATACCATACGACCCCTGGAGTATTTCTTTCTCCACTGACGCTGCCCGTGCAGTGGCCTTCAAACTATAAACGAAAGGTGGCGCCCGAGACAATCCAAAACCTGGACTAAAGCGCCAAAGTGACCCGTAACGACCGAAGTGCGTTAAAGCGTTATGCTAATTACATTGTTGTTATCAGGTGAAAAAGTTTGTTATCTTTATTAGTCTTAACAGCTTTTTGACCAGATTTTCTTTTGGGAACGGCTTCCTGTGAGTTTTCTGCCCTCAGGAGGTTGCACCTCCAGCGTATCAGTGCTTGATACTCTAGTATAATATGAGAAGCTTTTTCTTCCTCCTCATTACAGATGCGTTCGTTTTGGTGAATGCCCATTTTGTGTAGGTATTACCTAAGGTACCAATGTCCAGTAACATGTCTTATTTTATTTCTGATTATCTGCAGAATATCGTTAGTCAGTGCTTTTGATGGTTTTTGACCCGACATGAGATACAAGCTTGATTGATGTTCTTTAGCAACCCACCTAGTCAGCGAGAGCCGTACTGGTAATATCAAAACCAAACAACGGCTTGGGGCCTGTAAATTTGGTCGCTGAGGCTTTTCTTGCCAGAGCGTCTGCTTCCTCGTTGCCTGTTATCCCCTTGTATCCAGGAACTCATTTAAGTTTTGGTTTGCCAGAACAAGTAGGGTCTGTAGACAGTTCCAGGCCAGTTTTGATCTGATTTTTTGCATGCTAGGGCTTGTAGGGCTGCTTGACCCGCCTTTATATAATTTTATGTCTCGTTTTTATATTCAAAGCAATAGGTCACAATTTGAAACCAGCGCTTTAATCTCTCTAAATAATTAGAAACAAGAAGGTATACCAGAAGAAATCCAATCAAAGATGGAGAAGAAATAGAAGTGGAACAAGAAGAAAATCTAGACATTATTGAAGATTTAGATGAAGGTGTAATGAATAATAATAAAAACTCAGTTGATAAAGGCAAGTAGATGACAAAAGAAAAAGTATTGAAATATTTGAAGTAGAAGAAGTAGATATAGATAAACCTAGATAGTAGATATAGATAAACCTAGATAGTAGTAGAAATGTAAATTTGGCTATGTTGATGCACATAAGTAAGAAAATGGAAAAGAAAAGATTATAGAAACAAAAAAGACATCTGAAGAAAAGTTAGAAACTAGTATACTAGACAGAAGAATTAAAGAATGTGATACAAAAATTAGGTAGGAACAGATCCATACGAATGATTTAAAGAAAAAAATTGAATAACACAAATAAAGAATTAAAAAATAAATTAAAGAAGAAATAACAATGAAATTAGAGGGAATAAAAATGTCGAAAATGCAGAATAAAGATTGAATAAACAGAACATGGAGAAGAAGTTGTAGCCTTAGTAAAAAGGAATAATGATCAGATGGACATAATACAGAACTCATTGGAGCTAATATTGCAGTCATTACTGTTGCCAGAGATCTCTGGTTTACAATGCATGTTTTCTCTGATTTCATATTATAGAATCTAGCACCTGTCCTGTCTTCTGTTTTGGACCCTGATTGAATTTTCTGAGTCGCGACCTCACTATTTCTGCTCCCCTCAGGTATGTTTACCTCAAAAGATTTCATAAAATTGTGGCTGACAGGCATTCTATTCGATGGCATAGTCAGCACCGGATTTTCTGTTAGTTTTTCAGCGATAATGGAATAGTATCCTTTCTTCGAAAGTTCCCATCCCATAGCGTTTATACCCAGTCTTGCTACCAGTTTTTCCACTAGTAGGTATAGCGGACGGAACCCCAGCAGAACTTCCATAGCCGCAGTTGGCGTTGTTTTAACAGCCCCTATAATTAGGCATATGTCACAGTGGGTCTCACAACCTTGGTATAGAGCCAATGCACCATTCGCGGATAGAGTCCCGACTTAGACCCTTTTGCAAGCCCAAAGAGTTCTTAGAACTTTTTCCATTGCCCTGTCTATAAAGCTAGAGACTGTAGTTTTTTATTATGGTATGAAAAAGTTCATGTGAAAATAAAAGGAAAATGTGTATCCGGAGAACTATGTACGATAATATTTCGCCATTAAACTTAAAAAAATTGTTTTTGTCCAAAAGAAAAAATGAATATCTAAATTTTTTTTTAATGTAAACATTTTATTGGTTATTTAAGATATAAAAACGAATACATACATATAGACTAGGCAATGAAGCATTATGTTAGGAAATCTTTTAGGATTTTACGTATCGGAATGCGGTTTTTTGCGTTCGCTTCCAAAAATTATTTATACCATTAGTACCTAATTGGTACCTACTAAGAACCGGAAGTTGCATTACTGCAGCCAAAAATGCATTCAAAAAATGCATAATTTCTTTTGGCAAATTTAATAACTTTGTAAATAATAGTCAGAATTGGACCAAGTCGGGTACCCAGGGGTTTTTTAGGTCGCTGATCACTATTATGATGTTAAAATTGACTCCCCGAATACCTGGAGCTCAGGAACGCCGACGAACGTTATCTCCCCGGGACTCTCCCAAAATTCATGCGAGGAAGGAGAGAAACTCGGCGAAAGGGGATTTTGGGTCGCTAAATTCAAAAATGACGTCGGCGAATACCCCACGGACACCCGGTACGCCCTAACGTGGCCCTGAACGTCATATTCGAGAATTTTCCTGGAAGTATCGACAAAAACGAACCGAAAATTGTCATGGGGGCGTTTTGGGGGCGCTGAATCCGAACTTCATGTGGAAAACGAAACCCCAAATACCTGGTGCGCCCTGCCCTGGCCATGAACGTCTTCCCCGAGGGTTTTCCAGACAGAATTGAATAAGACGAACCGAAAATCGTTACGGGGGGTTTTTTGAGTCGCTGAATTTAAATATGGTATCGGCCAACACCCCATGGACACCTGGTGCGCCCCAACCTGGCCCCGAACATCGTACCGGAGGTTTTTCCAGACACAATCCGAAAAGACGAACCGAAAATGGTCTCATAATTTCATATTTGAATTCAGCGACCCGAAAAACCCCCCGTAAAGATTTTGTGTTCGTCTTTTTCAATTGTGTCTGGAAAACCCTGGGGGGAAGACGTTCAGGGCCAGGTTGGGGCACACCAGGTGTTCGTGTGGCGTTCGCCGATGCCATATTTGAATTCAGCGATCCAAAAAACCCCCTGGCGACGAGTTTCTCTGCTTCCTCGCTTCAATTTCGGAGAGTCCCACGGAGATAATATTCGTCGGCGTTCCTGAGCTCCAGGTATTCGGGGGGTCAATTTTAACATCATAATCATGATCAGCGACCTGAAAAATCTCTGGGTACCCGACTTGGTCCAATTCTGACTCTTATTTACAAAGTTATTAAATTTGCCAAAAGGCCTCTTAAATAATGCATTTTTGGCTGCAGGAAAGCAACTTCCGGTTTTTAGTAAGTACCAATTATGTACTAATGATATAAATAATTTTTGGAAGCGAATGCAAAAAAACCGCATTCCGATCCGTCCAATCCTAAAAGATTTCCTATCTTTGGACTTTTTAGTGCTTCATTGCCTCGACTAACAAAATTTCATCAAAATCGAATAATTTGTGCGGAAGTTATGGTCAAAATGACCTATACAAAAGTTCTATTCATAAGCTACTTCGTTAATTAATGTTTTTTGATACGCGACGTGAAGTTTCGCCAGAAGTCGCAGAAAAGCTCTAAAACCCATTTTTCACCCTCTTCAACCACCCCACCCCCCTCTAAATAAATTAGACCAATCCCCAGAGTGCCGTCTTTTACATGTTCCTTGTCACTTTCTTTATCATTTCCCACTGTAGGTGTTTTGATATTAAATAGACTCGGTAATTGTAGTTTCTCTTTTTTTTACTCTCTTACTAATTATGTTTGTATCTGAAAGGCAGGATTTTTTTGGTGGATTTTCCAAAAGATAAAATATTCCACAACATGTATACAAATATACAATTCCTGTAACAAATTTTTAATTGACCAATTTCAGAATAAAGTTATTTACCTTATGTATCGTCATTATCATGAACGTTCATTATCGTTAACATTTACTCATTGAGCTCATGTAACATTTTTTTTTATTTTAGAAATCGAAAGTAGAATATTTAATAAGGCAATTTACAATTTTGCAAATTTTTATTCGGACGTTTAAGCCCTTAAATAAATTACCAAATTTGGACCGCGCGAAAACGGGACGGAGCTTCGCGTGACGTCATTTTGCATATGCTTGTCTCTCAACAGTCGAGATAAACGATTCAGCAAAACGCAGTGTTTGATATCGTATATCTAAAGATTGGATGTACTTATGAAGCTGAGATTTCAACAGCTTATCTAGTTGATCGAATTCTATTGAATACTATTAAAAAAATAAAAAATGATAGGGGTAGCAAGTCCATTCTATATATCAATTTTTGAAGTCCAGGTGTGAAATAATTTATAGTTTTTTTGTTTGTTTTTATCTATTTCTTTTAAAAACTCAACTCACAAATCCTACTTTACTTGTCAATTAGATTCCCTGAAAAATGAGTTGAAATACAAACACTGACATGCTTCATGTTTAATAAAACTGAAATTTATGGACGCATGTATACAAAAACCAATAAAAAGAACAAATATTTCTAAAACAGTATATACAAGGAGAATTTTATTTCGAATTTCGTATTTTATTCTGTTCGTTTCAAACTAATAATATTAGTAAATAAATATCCATGAATTTTCTAGTTTAGTTTCTAAAAATTTATGAGTTGATTATTGGAATTTTAAATGTATACTTTAATTATCTTGCAACCACAATTAGCAAGCAAATGGAGTAAAAGAAATCCTCGGGGGAAATCTTAATAAACTACTCTAGACGCGAGGCTCATGTTTACTCGCTAGAGCTACTGCTTTTAAAAAATGATAAATCGTTTACTAGGTTGATGGAGCATTCCATTTCGTTTCATTGCAAGCTTTTTACTGCATTCTATGGCCACCAATTTATAATTCTCAAGAGGTTGAACGATATTCGTGGTTGATATTTATCAATTGATTCAGGTTTTAAAAATATAAGCTTTTGATTATTTTTAAAAATCTTAATAGATTTACAAGTGACTATAGATGATTGGTGCATAAGACAAATATTTTAAAACTAAATATTAGTTTATTTTTAAAATACACAATTAAATTAGACAATTAACAAAAAAAAGTGATGATTATTCTTATACTTTCCTTATTTCAGTTTGTTTTTAAGCTATTAGATCACTTTATTTCTTCTTTCTTATGGTCATTCTGTCATTTATCAATTACTCGTCTTCTTTTTTAATTCCCTTGTTTAAAAACGCCGTCTAGGAGGTGAAATCTACTAACACGTATTGAGTCTTTCTCTAACTCTCCGTTGTTCTGATTACTATAGGAAAGAGTGAAGGCTACTTGCACTGGGCACTGACAATGGAGAAAAATACTCCATATGTCGTTATGGTATCGACCAAAACACTTTACTTGCCTTTACTGGTCTGAGAACCTGAATATTAGCTGCTGAAAACCAAAAACTCACTAACAAACAAAATCACCAACTACAAAATAATTATTTTTATTCAAAAACCAAAAATATTTCCAAGTAAAGAATAAAGGTGTGTAAAGGAATGAACTGGTTCTGTATACGGTTCTACTCTGCCAGTCAGGTCTCTGGTACAGCGATTGCGGTTGGCGGAGCTCGGCATCTCTCTCTTTCGTTTTGCCTATCTCTAAAGGTACTCGTTCGCAGTAAGCGACAGAGACAGGAGACCGCGACAGGAGACCGCGACAAGCGACAGCGACCATACTGATACAACGAAATTCAATGAGACCTCGTTCGAAGACCGCGACAGAGACAGGTCGTGCAGAGCCTGCTGCGCCATGTCGCTGGCATACTGTCAAGCGACTGCTTCGGTAGCGGTAGTGTCTCGGTCGCGAGCTTTTTAGTTTCGTTTATTTTATATATTATTATATATAATTTACAAATATGGCTTTTACAGTTGAAGAAGACGAAATATTAATAGATACAGTGGCCGAAAACCCAATACTGTATGATTTAAAACAAGAATCATATAAAGATGGACAAAAAAAATTAAATGTTTGGAAAAATATAGCAGTGATTTTAAATAAAACAGGTAAGTGGTGTTTGTTAATTTCATTAATAAAAATTACGTAACGATCGAGCAAAATAAATAATTAGGTATACGTATTATTCCTTTCGGCTTGTAACAGAGTCTTGCCAAGAAACTTTTCCTTGTTGACTTGAGAAGTAATCTGTAAGTTGCTCTCTCATCCTTAAACCGATTTTCTTCGCAAATCCACCAGAGCGGCGTAATGGTTCCATATTTAATATTAGTGATTTTTTACTCGTATGATTGGGAAATACAGAACCAAGATTTTGTCGATATTCTTCGCGCAATAGATTATGTAGACAACAAGCAGTCATTATCAAATCAGTACATGTGTCGGGATTAATTGATATGGGTGTATAAAAGACTTAATAGGCCAAACGCATTTTCTGAAACTCTACCAGCTCGGCAAATATGATAATTAAAAATTTCTTTCTTTTTATCTTGTTGTGCAGCTTTCCGAGGATATGGTTTCATCATGTATGAATCAATTCCAAATGCTTCGTCGCCAATAAGAAAATGTGGTAAAAATATATTAGTTCCTATAAGACATTTTTCTCCAGGAATATTGAAATTATTTGACTCTATCCTTTTACCCATAACAGACTCTTTAAAAATGTTACTGTCTCCTTCCTTGCCATAGGTTCCTACATCAACTGCAATAAATTTGCAGTCCGCATCAACTATTGCTAATAGCACAATTGAAAAATAATCCTTGTAGTTAAAATATAAGGAGCCAGTGTTTCTAGGACATTTCACTCTAATGTGTTTGCCATCTATAGCCCCAACGCAATTTGGTACATTCCACTGATGCCAAAATTTTTCAGCAAGTCTGGTAAAATCTGTTTCATTTAGTGTTGGCATAGTCACTGCCGGAAGTTTCCTACTAAGTAATTTTAAAACTTGTCTCACTATCTTCGAAATGTAGCAATCAGATATCCGATAAGCAAAAGACAAAGATAAAATAACATAGTTCGTTGTTTAATATACCATTTTATAGATATAAAAAAGTACTTTTTTTTCAGTTGAAGAATGCAAGAAGAGAAAGAAATATATTAAAGATTCTTACAACCGTTATAAAAGCAAGAAAAAAACAGGTACAGGAAGTTCTGCTGTACCAAAAAATTCGAAATGGAAATTCTATGAAAGGTTGCAATTTTTAGAAGTATCATATCATAGAAAAAGTATATCTAATGTACCTAATCTTTCACAAGAGAGTCCAAAGGAGTTGATGGAAACCGAAAATAACGAAGACGATAATGAGAACAACTACAACACTGATGATACTGATTATGATCTCGACAAACAATATGGTACTCAATTGACTGAGGCAACTATTGTCAATGAAACCGAAGGAGATTATCACATATAACAGGGAAATACAAATAATATTACGCAAAAATCATCACAAGATACAAGTAAAGTAACAAAAACGACACCAAGAAAGAAATATACAAAGACAAGCTTTATTGCAAAATACGAAAACGTTGAGAAAAATGCTTATGACGATGATGTCAGTTCCTTCGGAGACCATATTAAGTCTATTTTACAAAAGTTACCTGCGATTTTAAAGATGAAGGTAAAGGCTGAGATTTTCAACACAATGAGCAAATATGAACTTTTGGCAGTGGAAACTCCTGCAACCCGTGCAACAATTAGTAATTCAAATTACTCGACATATTTAATACCTTCTCCTGTACATGCGGAAATATTTACACGTGAAAACCCTTCTGATAACGACTAGATCAACAATGTGCCTTCAACGACGATCTATAACAACATAGATTTTCAGGAATAAAAATTAATAAAACAATGATTTGTTTGGGTTGTTAATATCACAATGGTCCTACAATTGCAATTTATTTAGATAAAAATTGGATTATTGTTATTTTACTTACCTTAAGGTAGGTAGGTAGGTTCAATGTGAGTGGATCGTTTGCTCGCCCCTCCACTGAGGCCAACAGAGGCCTATTGTGGCTCACCCCTATGGGCTATAATTCACCATACAATCCACACCTTCTTACGAAGTCTAAGGTTGATTTAGGTGAATTTTCCTTGAAGTCGGTAGGCTCCAGCTGTACAAAACCAAACGTACGAAACCTATTCATTTCCAGGGCAGGGCAGGAGCATAAAATATGCTCCGCCGTTTCGTCTTCCACATTGCAGAAGCGACAGTCCGATGTTTGACTCAGACCTAGCTTCTTCAGATGGTACCGCAGACGACAGTGCCCTGTAAGCAGTCCAATTAGGATGCGTAGATCACTTTTACTCCATTCTAGGATCTGCGATAGGGTGCTACCTGAGGGTTTGACTATAAACGCCTTAGATTGAGCTAACCCAGGAATATCTTTCCAGAGCTGGAGAGTTTTCCTCTCGGCCCATTTCCAGATAGTGCCTTTGGCACTGCTTTTGGCTATGCCGAAAAATCGTTCCGGTCCAATGAACTCGGATTCTTAAGGTAATAAAGAGTTTCTCTTCCACAGTAATTGTCGTTCCAGTGCTTTTTCTTTTCAGTTCATTTTCAATTAAACTTAAAATAAAATAAAATTGCGTTTTATTTATTCTACAATATTTTTTAAATATATCTGCATCACCTTGTAAATGTTGCAATATAAGAAGCTTATAATATCCTTCTTTTTTCTTTTTTGAAACAATTGCTTTATTGGTGCCCTTTCATATTTTTTATAATAATAAAATAAAATAAAGTCATCTTCTTCCTCTTCCTCTAGCAATTTGCGTTTTAAACTTTGCTTTGTAGACATTTTTCATGCACTTCGTCGATGAATGCACCCACAGAACACATCGGTAACTGATTTGTCTACTTTGATCTGTCGCACGCTGCGAACCAGGTCTCGCTATCATGTCTCTGTCGCCTGTCGCCTGTCGCCTGTCGCCTGTCGCCTGTCGCGGTCTCCTGTCGTGGTCTCCTGTCTCTGTCGCTTGCTGCGAGCGAGTACCTTTAAGGTACTTGATTTGGTTTTCGACTCAAGCTCTAAGTCGAACCCAGACTCCAACTGGAACTGATGATAACGGATTAAATCGTGGCATACATGGCGTCTAAAAAGCACGGACGCGAATGTCTACATCTGTCGGGCGGATGTTTAACTGGTACGACTATCCTTATAATCGAAGGAAGGTTGCCTTTACCATAATTTTAAGTTAATTGTGCCGTGTGCGATATAGTTAATATCTTTTAATTATCAAATATTAATAAAAATAATAATTCTGTTATAGTATACTAACAAAATTTTTATTTTCTACTTAAAAAGATTAAACATGAATAGTGCATTTTATTCAAATATTTTCAATTGAACAGAAAAATCCATACGAAACAGGCGTTTATATTATTCAAATTATTTATTGATTTTTAATGTCCGAAACTAGCTTCTTTTCACACATAATGTGTCACATTGCCGATATTCATGAATTAAATTTTCTACCATGTTCCCTAAGAATGAAAAACTTTCATTAAATCTCAAAGTAATAGCTTCTGTAAATAGCTGCTTTTAGGTATTGGATTTTTCTACGTTCAAACAAAAGATTGGTGCATTGTTGTTGGAAAATAAAAATGTTTTTTTATTTTTATTTTCAGACAATCCCTGTATTGAATTTAAAATTTGTAGTTTATTGGGAGCTTATTTTTCCCATCCTTGAATTACGAAAAATCTCTTGCTGGAAATATTAATTTATGGTTAGTATAATGAATTCAATTTATTTTTGGTTCCACCTGGCTACCCTAATTTTATTAGGAAGTTAAAACATTCTTCTTGCAATCATTCATGTCATTAAAAACGCTTAAAATCGTTAGTATTATAAATTAGACAAATTATTTTACTCCGCTTTAACATTTATTATTTAATAAATAAATTTATAAACGACCTTTTCCATATTTATAAAGCTCGAGTTATTAAATATATGTTTCAAGTCGAGTATGTGGCAATCAGTACTTAAAATATAAACTTTGCAGTGAACAAAATAATTTTCTTAATTACCACATTTATCAAAAATATTTGAAATTTCTTTAAAAATAAATTATATTTTTCATTACAAGAAAATACGGCCTCATCTCGGATAAATAAGACTTTTTTTAATTTACCAAAAACTTGAGACTTATGTAAATTCTGGTATATCTAACTGTTTATTTCCGGGCTGTTATGCCGTGGTCTTCTTTGGTTATTTATTTCCAAACGTTTCGACTGCAACTGCGGCAGCCATTTTCAGTGACGCGGCCGAAGTAGTCTTCGTGACTTATCAACTGACACTCCCCCTTCGCTTCGAGTATGTCATTTATATGCCTGTCTGCGAGCGATTTTTTGGCCCGACTGGTGTTTGACAGTTTCCCCGACTGGTGTTTGACAGTTTCATTTTCGCGCTATTTAGTGCTGTGTGAAAGATCCTAGGTTAGGTTGTTCTCTTTCTGTTTGTGTATTTCTATTGCTTTTAAGTTCAATTTAGTACAGAAATGTCTTGATATTGCTAGTGGGCCAGTGTTTTCAAAAATTATCTTGTGGTCGTCGTCATATAATTTGTGTTCGGAGACTGCAGACTTTTTGGGTTGTTCTAAACGACAGTTTCGTTTCCTTTCTGTTATTCGTGTGTTTGTCTTACTCACTTTACCATAAAAGCAACGAATTTTATAGACTCCTGCTCCTCGCGGTCTTTTGCTGTTTTTAGATACTCTCCTATTTTCTTTGTTGGTTTGTAGATGGTGCTGATTCTCTTGATTTTCCCAATCCTGTGAGTGATACCTTCTATGTAGGGGAAAGTGCCCAACAGTGGGACAATTTTTAAGTACTGTAAATATTTCATCCATTACTTGAATGAAACGTAAGGAGCATTACGTAACGTTTAGTAAATGGTATAGACTCGTAATGGCTCAGCAAATTAACCATATTTTGTAGATATCAAAAAATGATGTTTTTTAAAAATACAAATTTGTCTCACTGTTTGACATCCTTGTCCAAGACTGAGACAGTAATGCCTTGAGTTAGACAGGTAGAAAATTAACAGCTCTACAGCAAATATTGGGTACTTTATTTTGGAATGAACTACAAAAAAATTATAATAACATAATAAACGTTTCATTACATAATTAAACGGTAACATACATATTAGACAAAGAAAAACCTAACCTTAACGGAAGAAATTAAACAAAATCGCAATAATGCTAAAATAAATTAACCACATACAAATACTCATCGAGTCCAACATATACATTGAACGTCAAATATGAATTTTGTGTATCCAAAAACGTTAGGTTGGGGTAAAATGTGCGTTTGGGACAAAGGCATTATCAGGAACTTGTGGGTATGCAAACTTTTCTTGGTCAATTAATTTACGTAGGAAACTTATTTCTGTTTCATGCTCCCATTCCTTTACAACTTTACTTACTTAATAAATATCGGATCATTTTATTTCAAATCGAACCAGTACGGATTCATCAAGTTCTGGCGGTCTATCTAATGTATGCAAAATCAATACTACACAGTCATTTTCCTCGACCTCATCTGAGACATCTTCGTAGGAATCATATGTAGAGAGGTTAAAACTAGACTCCTCTTCTGAAATTTCATCTTGATATTGTGTTTTGCTTCGTTTCTTTTTTTTGTTCTCTTAATTGTCTTCAAAAATATATCTAACCGATCTTTGCTTCTGTTTTTCCCATTTCCCTTGCCTTTTTAAAAACTATCCGACGCTATCATGCACTTCCCTTTTTTTGTTTGTCTTTGTCTTTTTATCTTTTTTTGGTCACTTTTTTTCTTAGAATACCCTCAAAATATTTCTGGAGACAAAAAGTTCACTGATTTGTTTTCGCTAATACCTTGATGGGATTTCGGATATATCTGTGGTAGACTCATGTTTAGTAATCTGTGATGAAACTTCATGAATTTCAACAGTAGCAATCGTTTCAATTAGATAAGCATTTTAGAGATTAGGGAGCAAACCAATATTTGCCTGGTTATTATCTTCACTAGTAGTGTTAAGAAGTAAATTGGTATCTGTCACTTTGCTGCTTCAAAAACCGTCTTCTGTAAAAATATTTTTGTCAAATGGCATAATACCGGTCTTTTCACATGCGTTGGTAATTGTGACTGGAGTCATTGCTTTTTCATGGGCTTGCCCAATACAAGCCGCAACTTCTTATATAGTAAAGAAGTTGCCAGGATTATGAATCATTCAACTGTCCACTTCTTCATTATAAAATGTTTGAAATGGTCCAAAAACACCCACATCCAGAATAGATATATGGCTTTCGTAGTTGTCGTATAATAAAATGGAGGGGTTTGTTTTAGAAGATCCACTGCACTTAATGAAATGATGCATTACATCTACAAATATATCCTAATTAATCCAGCCTGTTTTACAAGGTAAACCTAACGTCCCCCTTTGTGCACCATTTAGCATCCTGCTATGAAAATTTACCCCAGGAAAAACCATTTCAGGAGGTAGCCAATTTCCAACTGCACTGACAATCATACAGGTAGTGACCAGCACGCCCTTCTCTCCAGAAGTTATCTTGCTTACTTGTCTTGAACCTCTTTCTGCTAAAATTTCCAATTACCGTTTTTCTTGCGTGATAGTCCCCTTATATATGTTTTACTGGATATATATTACTTGCCTTACTGTTGGACCTGCCCCACTGTTAGGCACTTTCCCCTGCGGTAGATAGGCAGTACTTTGGTATTATTCTTTACCACGATTGGCCTCTTTCCTGTATCCGTTTACTTGTAGCACTGGTGTCAGGTGTTTCATATCAGCATTGACGTATTTTGGTTCAATTGCCCATAACGTTCTGTTTACCAAGGTGTTGGTAACTGTTCGTTTTTGTTTTAGATGATGGTAGGATCCATATTGTAGGTATCGATTAGTGTGTTTTCTTTCTGTATACTCATTGGTCTAGTTTATTATCTTCTCGATTAACTAATACGTCTAGAAAAGGAATTTGTCGGTTTTCTTCTATTTACATGGTGAACTGGATTATAGGATGAAACATGTTCAGATGGTTTAGGAAGTTCTGTAGGTCTTCTATTTCATGACTCCAGACTACAAATGTGTCATCAACATACCTCAGCCAATGTTTCGGCTGTTTTTCAGCATTGCGGATTGATCTCTCTTTAAATTGTGGGCTTTCCATGGCGACTCCGTTAATTTGGTTACATATGTTTAATAGGAATCCATGCTCTCTTTATTTTGTATGAAATTCAAATGGGGCACATTGTTTCAAATTGTAAGTCTAGCTGGAAAAATTTGTTCCTTACTGGGTAGAGAACTCCTTGAGTGTCTTTTAGTGGCCTTCTTGAGTTTCATTACAAGTTCTTAACGGGAGCCTTACTCTGACCTAATTATATAAGCGACATACTGTCGCTTTTGAAAAGGGTAAAAATAGAAGTGGGAAGTAACAAATAAATATACCAAAATACTGAGAATAACTACGTTACCTTAAACTGAAAAATTGAAAATAAATAAAATTTAAAAATCTAGTAAAATTTTGGATTATAATCAGTCAAAAAATATCAAGAATTTTGATAAAAAGTAAACAAAAAATAAAGAATTGTGATGAAAAATTAAAAAAAAGATCAGAAATTATGTTGAAAATTTTTAAAAAATTTGATAAAAATTGAAAATTTCAAGGATTTTAAAAAATTAAAAAAGTTTAAAAATTTCTACCAATAATTTCAATATTGTGATTGAAAATTTGTAGAATTTTGATGAGTTAGTCCGTTTATTTTTGTCCATCTAAATTGACAAAACGAAACACTGTTACAGCGTTTTTTGAATTTTTAGGGAACAATATGCTTCACAATTCCAATCAAAAGTACGGAAACAGATTTTTTTTAAAAAGCTATATTTATGAGAAAACATTTTTAGTTTTTTCGAAAATCTGCTACCATAAGTATTTAAATATTAATAAAACGTAACTATTTCCAAAATTTCATGCGTTTGTCTTAGTTCGGTTAGGCCGCACAACGACAAAGTAGAATTTATGTCAAAAATTTGCTAAAAATGAAATTAGTCATCGAAGGTTAAAGCCATTGACATTCGCTCATAGACGTGTCCAACCCATATATCGTAAGTTTTTGTTGGTGACAAGAGTGAGGAAGATGGCGTATAGGTTCGGTCTAGCGCCATCTCTAACATCATAACTATGGTCTATTTAAAAACCAGGAGGAGCGATTTGAATTTAAGTAGGCTTCTCATTGGTCAGTTCGCAGTCAGTTTCACACAGCAAATTTTAGCATTATATAAGATACTGTTTTGAGAGAGATAGAGATTGACCGAACCATCGTTTCATCTCTTTCTCTCGGAATAGCTCACTTCTCACCGCTGGGCATGTCCATAAGTATATGTCAATGGTTGAAGTAATCGAACCAGTGACAGAGCTCGTATGTCAAATATATAATGACGTTACTTCCGATTTTCCCGGAACCAACATTATTTTTTACTTTGAATTTGAAATCCTTTGACTTTTTTACATAGATATGCCATATCAAATTTGTACTGTCATCTGCCAAAATGCGTTTCCTCTTAAAAAGTTTATTGATCGAAATATCTGAAACTATTTTTCGTTAAAATACCACTGCTTGTAGAAGCTCCCTTTCCGTCTCCGAGTCCGGGTTCAGAGAGGATGCTGGGTTACCAGTTTCCGTGAGCTCAACGGAATCCTCGCCTGTCTGTTCCACAGTATCCGTAAGATTTTCATTGATAACCTGGTCCATGGATCTCTCTTCTGCTAAGTCAGGCAGTGCTTCCCTATCTTTCTGGAAAGAACTGTAGAGAAGTTAAGGTAAAACCTCCTTTATTTATCATGGATAATGAATCCATAGACAATATCAGTTTTGTCCTCTTTGGGTTATGTTTTCTGTCCATAGTCCTCCAATGCTCCGTTTGGATCCTCGAGTTTTGAACCAGAATTCTTCTATAACAGGGCTCGGCATTCATGTCAAGCTTGATAACCTCCTTAGGGTCGATGACTCTAAGTTTAGCATCTAACCAAGCGGTCCTGTCAACGGTATCCTGGACCCACTCCTTCGTCGATTGGTCGACGCAGGAGAATGCTAGATTGCCGTTTTTGTTCGATGAACATTGGTGCTGGTTCACCTTCCTCTATTTGCTCTAGACGCTTAAGTAGAGTGTTAATATTTTGGTCCACCTACTCTGCGGTTAGAAGGCAATTGGGGTAGTCATTCTGTACTATGGCCACCTCAATTCCTTTTTCTTCATCAGCGTAGGATCATGAATTCCTCTCAACAGCTAATATCCGCCACATTCGACGCGGCAGAAAATAAAGACCGTGCAAGCTCGCTTATACTCCTACTTTATCCTTTTTTCCATTACTGGAGTGCTCCAATATCAGCCCCTATGGTGGTCCTTATGCCAGAGGTCCCTGCTTTTGCTAGTTCCTTTGGATTTTGGTGTACACTAATACCGGTACTTTTGAGCATAAGGCTAGCTCCATACGGATGCAGAGGTTTCGCCGTTGCTGGCGTTTCTTGCCTTTTTATTTACCTTAGTGTTTTTTTGTCTTATTATCATGTAGGTGTACCTACGTAGCTAGAGTTTGTTTAACCATCCTTTGCCGTTACGTCATAAGCTGTGACGTATTCTGCTGTTTTACGTTTGTCGTATATTATTTGATTACACATAACCTCAAAATTAAAATATAACTAATGACATATGTTAAGGATTGTTTTCAATGAGCCATGTTAAGGTGTGTTTGTATTAATAAATTGGTAATGCCAAAAATTGTATTTTGCTTTATTGATTGCGTACCTTTTTGAATAATTTAGTAATTTTTTTTAACTTGAAACCTCCTTTTATTTAACTGATTTGTTTCAAACTTCTAGTTTGGGAATATATATATTCCTATTTTTAAAAATTGTATAGTAATTATTGTCTGTGTTATTGTGAGAAATACTTTCGTAAGTATTCCTAAAAAATGAAAATAAAAACACATGTATGGCAGAAAATAGGAAATAAATAAATTTATTTCTGAAAAAACTCCCAATACAAATAGGAAAAAGGAACGAAAAAACGGATAAGAAACGTAAACTAAAATAGCATGTAATGAAATAAAATGCAAAATCTAAGCTTCATCACTGACAAAATCATCTTCATCATCACTCTGGGAGTCAGATTCATTCAGATCTATGACAACAGGAAGAAAATGAGATGCATCAATGTATTTTTCTTTTGCCCAGTCATTATTGATTAATTGATTTGTGTGCCTGAAATAGTGCTTCCATGAAACATGCACATCATGAACTTTGATTTTGTAGTCTTTATCTGTTTCTATTCCACTAGGAACTGTTTTTTGAACGGTTCTAATAGACATGTCTAGAGCATCAGCAATACGCTATAAAATTTAATAAAATCAAATCAATAAATACTTACATTTTGCATAATATAGGTAGATACTTACGTTGTAGACTGCATTTAACAGTAAAAGCGGTTTTCCAGCATCTCTTTCTCTTGAAAAGTAATTAATCAACTTCAAAATTAAAGTTTGCTCTTTCTCATTATACCGGGAAGGCATTTTGACAATGAACAATTAATTGAAAAAGGCGAAAATAATCAAAAATACTCAACAAATCAAAATATGACAACTTAACTGTCAAAAGTAATAAATAATCTGAATTAGTTAAGAAATACGTCAATGACGTCATAATTCCGTCTCGTCCATTTCCTAATGGAGAGATCAAGATGGATAATGTATGACGCAACGGCAAAGGATGGTTAAACAAACTCTATCATTGTAAGGACAAACGAATAAACGAGCTCAGTTCTACATCTTTTTCTATTAAGGGAGTAATATCATCTAAAACGTCAAATCTTTTTAATAATTTTAAAAAATAAAGCAATCAGATCTAGTATAATCTGGTTTTATCGGTATAAGGATTTACTTTTAACTTTCATAGAAACGAGTTGTCGTCATAATATTTTGGTTTCTCACTCCAAGTTCCTATGGAAAATGGTAAACTGCTGAATTAATACACAGCACTCTTTGGAATAGGCTAAACTCATATTATTTTATTTAACAGATAAAAAACATGCTTTATTTTAGTATTTTTTATATTATTTTATTGATGTTCAATCATATATACTAATACACCAAAATTGCAGATACTGACAAAATCAAAGTTAATTTATCAGAGTCAGATTTCAAAGTTTAAATTTTCAGTTACCGCACAAACAAAATAATTTTCGATTAGCTCGATGCGGATTAAATGAAATGGAATTTTAATTTTGCTGTAAACTTTCCATTTTAGATTAATTAATCTATCGCTTTGAGTGACGTTTCATGAAAATTGAAATTAATTTATCATGTATCTCTGTTATTTGCAGAAGAGAAAAAGTACAAAACAGGAGAGATGGTTTTTTATTTATTCATCCACTTCCCCTGCGGTAGCTATTTTTAGAGACTTCACCAGTAGGGTTCATAGATAAATATATAAAATTACATCTCGAGGTAATCACCCACGGCAGGTTTATCAAAATTGAAATATGAGATCATGGGAGATATTTGGGAAAACTGAAAGTGGGGATTTTCGTTTTATTTAATTAATACTTTAATTTAAAAAAATATATAGAGCTTTTTTATTGAAGGCCAAATACTATTTAATATAGTGTATCCAATTTGTTTAAATATTGTTTCGTCTTTAAAGGGCCACCCTACCCAACTAGCATAGAGAGTCATAATTACTATTGCTTTAGTATTTGTTACTTTCATTTAGTAAATGTGTAGTAGCTATAACTATAAATGCCCGTTTAATGTAACAATTACTTTATATTCCTAATGTTACAGTCACTAAAACGTAACAGTTACAGTCAGTGTGTCGCTTGTAGTTACGGCACGTCTCAAGATCTATTTACACCCAGTATGTTAAAAAACACCATTTTTACAATGTGATGTGTGTACTAATAAATAATAACTTGCTCTTCCTATTTTAATAATTAAATTACCATTCTCAGTTTTGATAAAAGTATCTCTTCTTTTATATCAATATTTGAATAGAGAAAGAAAACGTTATTCTAGAATTTTATGGATTTTCTAAAAATAATAAAACTGTTTGATATAAGAATAATAAAACTTAAGAAAACATCTTTATTCAATTACTTTACTTGAAACTTTAACTTTGCAAAGAAAATTTACGAACTTTAAATTTCAACAAGGTATATAGAAATGTATAGATTACGAAAACATCTGTGAAAAGTAGAATAAGAAAACCAGTGGTAGATCGAAAAGAATTTTTATCAAAATTATTTTATGTTGGAGAAATATGATAATTAGAAATAATAATATTTGGAGAATTAATGTTAAAGTTGACTTATTTACTATTAAAAAATTTCAAAAGTTAACAGTGTAACAGTGAATTTTTGTACTGCGGCATGGTGTACTGAATGCGAACCTGTGCTTTGCAAAATTATTATTTTCATATTTGTATGTATGCAAGTGAAGATTAAATAGTCGACAGTCATCTTTGATTATCTAATATCTTCAACTTTTGATTTTTCGCTAACTATCGGAGTGCTATTTGTTTGAATCCACTTCCGGAGTCTTTAAAGGACCAATGTGAATTTAAGAGTAACGATAGAATACAAAGGAAAGTCTTGTCTACATTTTGGTATATGATATGTCATGAATTGGTTCAAAGGTGACGGAGAAAAATTCAGTTTTTAATATGTAAATTTCTATATCTTTGATTTCTGAAGTGTCCTTAAATTAGAAAAATTTTGAGGTTGTGGTTTAATTGCTGTAATTTTTCAAGATGCTGGAAAGATTTTTTTAATACAACAGTTTAGAAGGTGAGTAATGTAACCATCAATATGAGGTACAGTATTTTAGCATGGAGATTGAAACAGCCTCGTAGGCTTATTGCGTTATCTCCCGTCTCTTTCTCTACTGCACCCAGTTCATCAACCTTGTTCCCTGTACTAGTTTGTACAGGTTCTTTAATGACTGGTTGTAGTAGTCGGTTGGATCCATTTTTGGTTTTCATTATATTCTTTGCCTTCTGTGATCCAGCGCCTCACAGTTGCATAGTATATGCAGTGCCATTTATTGCATTGTCTGCATTTAAGGTTGCCGTTATATAGCCCCATTTTGTTTAGATGCTCTCTGGTGGAAGGTGTCCCGTGAGGAGCCCTGTGGTTAATTCGTAGTTGATTCCTACTCATTGAAAGCAGTTCTTCAGTTACGTTCTTTGACGGTTTTTCCCGTGTAGAAATCCAGATATATTTCTTAGTACAATTTGTGTTTTCGCTTGATCCAGTCTTTTAAATGGTTCCTAAACGTACGTTTCGGTACTCCCATCTCTGGTTCTGGACCAATTAATTGGGTTGACGACCCGCTTCTTGCGAGCTCGTCAGCCTTTTCGTTTCCAGCGATACCTTTGTGACCTGGTACCCACGATAAATTTACAATATTGTGGGGGCCAGTTCACTAAGTACTTCGCCACATTCCCATACTAGTCTAGATGTCACCTTTGGACTCCTTATGGCCTTAAGGGCTGCTTGACTTCTGAGTAGATTATGGTCCTTTTTCCCCCGTGGGCTCTCATATTACTATTTCTCGCACATTCGAGTATTGCATAGACCTCTGCCTGGAATACAGAGGTATATTTTCCCAGAGAGAAACTCTCTTGGTACTTATTCTTTTCGCAGTATATACCAGCTCCAGTTCTCCCCTCGGTTTTTGACCCGTCTGTGTACCAGGTAATTCCGTTAGGGTTTGTCCTGAAATCTGTGCTTGTATTCACCTCATCCCGATTCTTAATTATTATTCTCAGATCTATGTTGAAGCTGTATTTAGCAGTCATGTGGTTAGACCTCATGCCAAGCATGTTGTCTCCCTCATAATCTAGTTTAGTGTGTCCAGTCTGTGAATGGTGAGTCCTCTATCCACCGTAGAGCCATTCAAGCCTCCCCCATTATAACGTATTGTACTGGCAGGAGGTCAAGTAGGGTTTCCAAAGCAGCTGTGGGTTTTGGTTTTATGTTCGCCGCTATTCCCAAGCAGGCAAGTATTTGCATCTTGCCCAATTTGGAGACAGCGGTCCGTTGTTTTATCTTTGGCCACCAAACCAGAGATGCATATGTTACAATGGGCAGCACTACCATATTGTACAACCAATGTACCATTTTTGGATTGAGCCCCCACGTTTTCCCATACGTGCGTCTAGCTATCATTAAAGTAGCAACCGCTTTCGTATGTATTTTTTGAATATGAAGATTCCAGGTAAGTTTGGGGTCTAGCATTACTCCAAGATATTTTACCCCTCTCTTCAGATTTACCTCTTCACCACGAAGCCATAGTCGGCTAAAGCAATCTAAATGCATTTTGTTGCTAAATGCTACTATATTGGACTTGGAGGGACTGATTTTCAAACCCTCATGCTCTGTCCAGAGTGTAACTGCGTTTAGGGCTATCTGAGGTCGTTCTCTAGCCGTAGTATTGAATTTTTCTTGTAATAATATGACAAGGTCATCTAAGTATCCCAGTGTTTTGTGTCCTTTTTGTTAAAGGATTCTAAGCAGTCCATTCATTACCAGATTCCATAGCAGAAGAGAAAGTACTCTCCCCTGAGGTAACTTCTGGTCACATGGCTGCCTTTTTCTCTCCCATCAGAGATGTACATATTAGCCCACTCCGTAGCATGCAGTCTATCCACCTGCAGCACGTTGCGTAATATCCGAGTTTCTTGACGCTCTGGCTATTGAGTCTAATGACGTGCTTTCAAAAGCTCCTTCTATGTCCAGAAAGGCCGCTATTAGCACCTCTCTTATTTCTATGGCATTTTCAGCTCTCCTTACTGATGTAATGCATTTTCTGTATACACGTCTGCTCTATAGGCATATTGGTCTTAGTGTAGAGGTCTTTTAGCCAGTACACCATCCTTAATATGTCTGTCTAGCAGTTTTTCTCGTGTCTTTAGTATAAAAGACATTAGACTTATTGGTACTTATTAGTCTTAGAGCTTTTGCCGCAGTCTGTCCAGTTTTTCCAGGATTGGATATGAATGTAACTCTAATGAGTCTTGAGTAAATAGCCTAAAGTCGAACTTGCTCTTAGAATACTGCACAGCCTGTGTTGTAGAGCGCTGCCTCCTTTTTGTAGGAGTATGGGATAAATCTCATCCGGTCCTGACGATTTATATGGTTCGAATGAGTTTATTGCCAATTTGATTTTGCCCACGTCAATTGCCTTTTTTGCAACCTGTCAGTTCTCTCTGGAGGCCCACCTAGGTGGGTCCAGCTCTGAATTCTGCCAGTTCCCTGGTGACAGGTCTATTGATCGCGATTATGGAAATGAACCCTAAATAGTTCTTCCATTGTTTCCTCACCAGTTTTGATGTATTCTTCATTCTCTTTTTGAGAGTGTTTATTGACCTCTGTGGATCTTTAGAAAGAATTTTTTGGAGCCTGGCACATTCTTCAATATATGTCTCCACAGTGCCTTCTCCAAGAGTTCTTTTTAGATTTCCTCAGTGTTTTATTGTATTCAGTTAGGGCCTTCCTATATTCATCCCATTTACTTGAATCATTTCTTGCTGAATCATACTTTTTTCTAACTTGAATTCTTAATCCTGCAAGTTCATTGTTCCACCAGGGCACATTTCTGTTGGAACTTTTCCTTGCACGGCGGGAGTTGTTTTCGTAGGCCCAGATAACAGCTTCCTGTAATTGGTCTGCTGTTATCTATTTTCTAGGTCTGCTTCACAGGCTTCCCAGTCTATTTTCCGTGGGTTACGATAAGATTTTTGTATAGGTGATTGGTTGCCTATATTAAAGTAAATGTGTCTGTGGTCTGAAAAGTTGAGCTCCTCAGACACATGCCAGTTTCTTACAAAATTACTGATAAAACTAGTACCTATTGTAATATCTATAACCTCCTTTCTAGTCGAAGTGACAAAGGTAGGTTTATTGCCTATATTTAATACGTCCAAATTATTTACCGTAATAAGACTCACCTCTTTCAGTGGTGTCGCTGCTACCCCAGGTCAGATGGTGTGTGTTGGCATCGCATCCGATGATACATTGTACACCCTTCTCCCGGCAGTGCCTTACCGGTTCATCTAGTTTCCTGGGTGGTGGTGGTGGAAGTGCCATAACGTTAACTTTATTTCACGCTTTCTATAAGTTGACACAGTTGATCAGTGCAATTCTTCCACATCTTTACATGAAAAAAAATATCAAGTCACCTTTAACTTTGACAGCATACATGAACATGAACTATGATTTGACTTTAACAGATTTTTTCCAGTATCAATAATTCATTCGAATTGATTTAATTAAATAGTTGTTTCTATTATTATTATGGATAGTGAAGATTCCGACATTGAAATATGTACTCCGGAAGAAATCGTAGAAAAGGTAAATGTTGCCACATTAAATTAGTTGTAATTTAGTGAAGGAGGAAAATAATCTTTTCTGTGAGAACTTGTACTTTACGGGTAGATGCATATCGCATTATCATTCGGAACTTATTGGGAGTTCTTCTAGTTCGTTGGCGCTTTTATCTTGTAGGTTGAGTCAGCAAATCAAAAAATAGTTTATTTGTTTTTCAATGTATTTAATTTAGCTTCAGTGTCAACGTGACAATATTTCAATCTATTTAATTTAGCTTAAGTGTCAACGTAACAACATGACTAACACCCGGTTGTTTTGTTATTAAATATTGTCTTACAACAGCAACTATTTATGTGCCTACAAACAGAAATTTTACGAGCCGAGGAAAAATTCAGAAAAATATAGGGGAAATTTGCGAAAAATTAGAATAGTGGGGAAAAATAAAAGGGAAAAGAGACAAACAAAAATATAGGAGAAATTATTGCAAAAATAAATATAATAGGTTGCATAGAGATAAATGGCCAAGAATTTTTATAAAAAATCTAAATATAAAATAAATTAATATTACACGCATACAACACGTAATGCTTTAAGTACTTCGGCTCGAGAAATTCACTTAAACATTAAACACAAGAACTATACGCACCAGAAGATTATGGACATAATGCTATATTAACATTTTTTTGAACAGGCAGGGTTTTCATAGGTGATTTAATATCTTTTTTCAAACATGGGCGTGATGAAACTGCACAAAATAGTTTTGCCTTTTTTTGTATTCTAAGAATGGGAGTACCAGAAATAATGAATGTGCAAGCCCCAATAACAATGGGGTTCTTCTCCTAGATACAAAAAGACGATTGGCGAAAGAATTTTTTAAATTGGTCCACGGGTTCTTGAATTATCGTCTTCACATACATCCATCCAGACCGACGGACATGACATTTTTTTTGACTTTATCGTGTTGTGAGTGGCTTAAATGCAATACTTTTCTGTCATCTTTTTTTTTGGAAAATTTTGTGCTAATTTCCCACTTAAAAGTAGTGACATTTTGTGCATATATTGCGTTAATATACTTTTTTGTGGCCCGTTCATTGAATTTGATATCAATTTTAAAAATAATTTGTTTATTACTAAAAAGTTACGCCCAAATTGACATTAGATATTTTAAGTTGACTAATGACTGATCTTAAGATTTACCATTTGACTGTTCTATTGGTTGAAATATAGAAATAAACATTGGCCACCCCGCAACGATTATATCACATCACATTATATTTGAACCACTTCCATCCAGTTCCATCCACCTATAGTAGAAGAGGACTTTTTGTGCACCCCTGTTTGCGTCATCGATCTCACAAACAACAACAACACCAACAGGTCTCGAACAGCTTAAGAGCAGGTCTCAATCAGGTCTGGAACAGCTTTAAACAACTATTGAACAGCCATTGAAATAGCTTGAAATAGCTCTAAACAGGTCTCGAGCAGCTTTAAAACATGTCTCAAACAGGTCTCGAACAGCTTTCGAACAAGTGTCGAACAGCTTTCGAACAGGTTTCAGATAGGTCTCGAATAGCTTTCGAATGGGTCTTAAACAGGTCTCGAACAGCTTTCAAGCAGCTTTAAACAGCTTTAGGCAGCTTTAAATAGCTTTAAGAAGCTTTAAACATCTTTAAACAGCTTTAAAGAGCTGTAAACAGCTCTTGCTGAGAAAATAAGAAGAGATCAAGTGAGAAGCGATGTGTTTTGTAATATACAGGGGGGTACAAAAAGTCATCCTCTTCTACTACCGCTTCTGGTCGTTGTTGGTCTCGTCTGACAAAAGGGCACTCATTACAACCAATTGGGGTTATTTTCGTGAAATTGGGGTTATTTTTGTGTAAACGAGTCTCCGCTAGTCTCTTCTCATCTAAGGGTACTCTTCTCTTCGGATAGGGGTGGCAACTTCTTCGGCTAGGTGGATGGAACTGGATAGAAGTGGTCCAGAACTAGTATAGTTAAACTACTCTCACATTCACTGAAATGACAGAAGAGCTATCCAGGTCGTATAATTTTTTATAACTTCCAAAATAGCTACGAAATCTAAATAAGATCGATAATTCTAAATTAATAAACTATATGCATGCATAATTAGTTGACTAAAAACAGCACAGCCCGTTGGGGTTTTTCATTTGTTTAAAAATAAAAATAAAAATTGTGTTATTATGCTTTATTTAAAAATGTAATTTCATACTAGTGAAAGAATAATGAAGTGATTTTTTTAAGAATTTAAAACAAAAATTGTAAAACTGTGGACTTAAGAGAAGGGAGAGATTTCAATAATAATTTTTATTTATTTTTATTTCAATCTATCCCTATTCTTAAATTCACAAATGGTTTTCTAGCTATTATTAAACATGAATTTAGTCACATATTGCTGTTTAAATCACAGCTAGCTAAAAGGTGGAATTTTATTATATTTCTTGACATATATATCTTTCTACTGATTTTCTGAATTTTTGAGTTTGCTCTTGTACGTAGCGCCCTTTTTAATTCAAATTTATTTGACACCTATTAAGTAGTAACTCATCCTCATTGTTGGCTTGAGCTCCAGGTTAGCTTAAAACGTCTATTTAAATAGTGGCGATCGATTTGATGTAATAATAATTTCTGAAAATAATTGATTAAACTTTCAAGAAAGAAGGGAAAAAATATCTAAACCTTAAATAATGGTATGGGGAAGAAGCAGGTGGAAAAACATTACTGCTTTGGTTAGTAAAAATTAAACATAAAATTATGGATTTTGATATTTTGTGTTTTTTGTATCAATCGTTTTAATTATTAGTACTTTGGTATTAAAACTATTTTCCATGATATTTAAATTTCACAAAATATAAATAAAGATTTAATGTCAAACGAAAATAAATATAACAATAACAATATACAAACAATGGCTATTTGGTTACCACAAAGTGAACCAAAAATTTACACCACCTGCTAAACTAAACAAACTCGTGTAAAGTACAAAACAATACAAAATTATAAAATAGAAATTAATTCCATGAACAGCGAGTGATTTAAGGTTAAAGTAAACTCTATTAAATATTTGCCAAGGTGACGTCTTTATTTCAAAATAAGGCTGGTTTCGTTTTAGGGTTGATGGAATAGGATTTAAACTGTTGGAAAATAATATGAAGGAAATCCAATATTTACTGTTTAAATAATTAAAATGGTTTTCCAAGCAAAACCTTAAATTTATGACGAGAGGTTTAAAAGCATGTGAATTTAAGAAAACGAAAAGTAGGTATATACCGAATGTTAGGGTATAATTTATCTTAATTGGTTTGTATATGTATCCTAAATAGAAGAACCAAATAGAAATATAATCCTTATCTGAAAGACATTATTCTGTGATTTATTTTACAAACTAAATATTTGCTTATCAGTAGACTTATAGCCACAAAATTCGTACTGCTATTATATTTCATACATTAGAGGTTGCAGATTTACTAAAAAATTATAATGTTTCAGCAGATCTAGAAGAATAAACTGCGATTTAAAACCAACAGCAATAACTACAACTAATATTTAGTCCTCGTGTACAAGGACTCCCAGGTTTAAAAGATAGAGCAAAAAGGATATGCCTAGGTTAAGAAGTGCTAAATGTCATGGTGCACAAGAATTCCCAGTATTAAAAGAAAGGACAAAAAATATATTCCAGGATTAAAAAGTTTTAAACGTCCTGATGCACGAGGATTCCAAAGTTAAAAAATAAGATATTTCTGGGTTAAGAAGTTGTAAAGGTCCTGATGCATAAGGATTCCCAGGTTTAAAAGAAAAGATAAAAAGGATATGCGTAGATTAAAATATCTTAAACGTTCTGGTGCACAAGGATTCTCAGGATTAAAAAATATAATAAAAAGGACATGCCTAGAGTAAGAGATCCTAAAGGTCCTGATAAACAAGGATTCCTAGCTTTAAAATATAAAACAAAAAGGATGTCTAGATTAAGAGGTCCTACAGGTCCTGGTGTACAAGAATTAAAAAATATAATAAAAATTATATGACTAGAGTAAGAGATCCTAAAGGTCCTGATAAACAAGGATTCCTAGCTTTAAAATATAAAACAAAAAGGATATCTAGATTAAGAGGTCCTAAAGGTCCTGGTACACAAGAATTAAAAAATATAATAAAAAGAATATGACTAGAGTAAGAGATCCTAAAGGTCCTGATAAACAAGGATTCCTAGCTTTAAAATATAAAACAAAAAGGATGTCTAGATTAAGAGGTATTAAAGGTCCTGGTGCACAAGAATTAAAAAACGATATGCCTAGAGTAAGAGATCCTAAAGGTCCTGATAAACAAGGATTCCTAGCATTAAAATATAAAACAAAAAGGATGTCTAGATTAAGAGGTCCTAAAGGTCCTGGTGCACAAAAATTAAAAAATATAATAAAAAGGATATGCCTAGAGTAAGAGATCCTAAAGGTCCAGATAAACAAGGATTCCTAGCTTTAAAATATAAAACAAAAAGGATGTCTAGATTAAGAGGTCCTAAAGGTCCTGGTGCACAAGAATTAAAAAATATAATAAAAAGGATATGCCTAGAGTAAGAGATCCTAAAGGTCCTGATAAACAAGGATTCCTAGCATTAAAATATAAAACAAAAAGGATGTCTAGATTAAGAGGTCCTAGAGGTCCTGGTGCACAAGAATCTTCGTTTATTAAAAAAAGATAAAAGGGTTACGTTTCGATTAAGAGGTCCTAAAGTTCCTGGTGAATAAGGATTCACAGGATTAAAAAAATCACAAAAAATATGCTTGGATTAAGAGGTCGCAAAGGTCCTGATGCTCAAGGATTCCCAGGTATAAAAAAAGAATAAAGAGGATATACTTAGTTAAAAGATCTTAAAGGTTCTGATGCATTCCCAGTCCAGGTTTAAAAGATATGATAAAAAGGATATCATAAAAAGACGGGGTCATGATTATACATTAAACGAATAAACTTGGAGAGGAGCGTACTATGTATAAAAGTAAAGATAACTTAAAATCTTATTAAAATCAATTTACTAGATTGTCTTTAGTTTTACATATATTAGTATGCTCCTCACAAAGTTTATAATATGCCTTGATTAAAAGAGCCTAAAGATCCTGATAGGCAAGAATCCCTAGTTTTACAATATATGAGAAAAAGGATATGTCCAGATTAGGAGGTCCTAACGGTCCTGGTTCACAAGGATTCCCAAGTTTAAAAGAAAAGGTAAAAGGATTATGTTTATATTAAAAGATCCTAAAGGTCCTAGTGCATAAGGGTTGCTAGGATTAAAAAAAGGATAAAGAGACATTCCTGGATTAAAAGGTTCCAAAGGATAAGCCTAGATTAAAAAATCCTAAATGTTCTAGTGCACAAGGGTTCTTAGGTTTAAAAGATAGGATAAAAAGGATATTCAGAGAGTAAGAGATCTTAAAGGTCCTGGTGCACAAGGTTTTTCAGGATTAAGACAAAGTACAAAAAATATATGCCTGGATTAAGAAATCCTAAAGGAAGGACAAAAATTATATGCTTAGATTCAGAGGTACCAAAAGTCATGGTGCACAAATATTCTGAGGTTTAGGTGAAGGAAAAGATAAAAGGGTTATGTTTAGAATAAAAGATCCTGAAGGTCCTGGTGCATAAGGATTTCCAGGATTAAAAAAAGGATAAAAAGATATTCCTGGATTGACACAAAGGTTCTGATGCACAAAAATTCCCAGGTTTAAAAGGTAGGGGAAAAATTCCTAGATTAAGAGATTTCAAATTTCCTGATACAGAAGGATTTCCAGGTTTAAAAGAAAGGACAAAAAGAATATGCCTAGATTAAAAAGTTTTAATGGTCCTAATACAAGGATTCCCAGGTTTAAAAGATCAGGATAAAAAGAATATGCCCACATTAAAATATCCTAAATATTCTGGGTCCACAAGGATTCTCAGGTTTAAAATATAGGACAGAAGGTCCTAGTTCAAAATTATCCTCAACATTACAAAAATGGACAAAAAAGATATGCTTCGATTAAAATGTTTTAAATGTCCTAATGCACAAGGATTTCCAGGTTTAAAAGAAATGATAAAAATAATATACCTAGATTAAAAGATCCTAAAGGTCCTGTCGCACAAGAATTCCCAGGTGTAAGAAATAGGACAAAAGGGATATGTCTAGATTAAGAGATTCAAAAGGCAATGATGCACAAGGATTCCGAGGTTTAAAAGGACAAAAAAGATATGCCTAGGTCGCAAAAGTCCTGAAGCACAATGATTCCCTGGTTTAAAAGATCAGGATTAAAAGGACATGCCTAGATTAGGAAGTACTGAATGTCCTGGTGCACAAGGATTCAGAAGTTTAAATGGAAGTGCAAAAGAGATATGCCTGCATTAAGAAGTTTTTTAAAGCTCTTGATACACAAGGATTCGCAGGTTAAAGAGAAAGGATAAAAGATGTCTAGATTAAAAAATGCTACAGGTCCGATGTACAAGGATCAAAAGGTTTAAAAGAAACAATAGAAAGGATATGCCTAGAGTAAGAGGTCCTAAAGGTCCTGGTGCACAAGAATTAGGATTACCAGGTCTAAAAAAAATAATAAAAAGGATATGCATAGAGTAAGAGGTTCTAAAGGTCCTGGTGCACAAGAATTTCCAGAACTAAAAGAATGGACAAAAAATATGACTGGATTAAAAAGTTTTAAAGTTTCTGATGCACAAGGATTCCAAAATTAAAAAAAGGATAAAAAGGATGTGTCTGGATTAAGAGATCTTAAAAAATCCTTAACAATCCAACACATACCATTAGGATTACCAGGTCTAAAAAAGAATAAGAAGGATATGCCTAGTAAGAGGTCCTAAAGATCCTTGTGCACAAGAATTCCCAGGATTAAAAGAAAGGACAAAAAATATGACTGGATTAAAAAGTTTTAAAGGTTGTGATGCACTATTGGTCCTACATTTCCGGGAGGTATAGTTTTTTTTGAATCTTTTTTTCATGTTTGAAAAACGTCAAATAGTTTTTGAGATATTTGAAAAAAACCAAACCCAATTTTTATATTTGCGAATCGAACGACACCTGGTTCATATTTTTCGAAGGAAAAGAAAGAATTTGACCCAAAAAGCATTTGTTGACCAGACTATAAGGTACTATTCGTACCAAATGTATATAAAATTGAATAAGTAGGTAATAGAAAAATTAGGATGCTTGAAATTTTATACTAAAAATGTTTTAAAAAAAGTCGCAGAATTTGGTAACTTTATTCGTAAAACACCTTGTATGAATTTGATCACAATTTTTATTATTTTAACTATATATTGCTTATAATATCCCACCTGTAACTGTACTAATATGTATTGGATAAAAAATTTATTATATAATAACCCACTTATTTCAAAGTCTCATTATATAAAATAACCCTTAAAAAAACACAATGTCTACAGGCTATTTTAGTTCAATTCAAGCTCGCGGTCAGTCAATAAAAAAGGAGCGCGTGTGACATTCAATTAGTAGCCCAGTGCAATGTAAGGGAAAACATAAGGGTCGAGTGCTAGGTCGAAATCGCCCTTGACTAAGCAAGGCCCAGGTCATTGCTGAACGCTCAGGTGCTTGGTAGCCGATAACTAATGATAACGAAGTTTTATTGAAGTTGAAAACTTATGGCTGTTGTAATTACACTGGACGATAAATATGACGGATGACGGGTAAATTTTGATATAATTAGATTTTTACGTTTGGGACAGGCAAAAGCGAATAAAAAATTTACTAATTAATGATTAATCGATTTAAGGAATATTGATATTAAAAGAGTTTTGTACATAAATATAGGGTGTTATATATATACAGGGTGATTCACGACCGACGCCACGGAGTTTTATGGCGAAATGGCATATATTCGTAAACTTTTATTGAGGTGGTATTATGTAAGACAATAAGGACTACATTTTAAAAATATTTATAGACATACTCCAGGAAAGTGATTCATATGAAGGTCATATTTTTTTTTAAATGGAACACCCTATATTTTATTACATTTTTAGATTCGTCCTGAAAAGCTGATTTCAAAAACCTATTATACCTATATTATAAAATGAATTGTTTTGAAGTTATAAACAATAAAAAAAAATTGGGAAAAATTAGAAAAAATTGAAAAAAATCAGAAAAAAATCTGTAAAAATGAAAAAAGTAACAAGAAAATGAATAATAAACAAAAAGAAAAATCGAAAAAATCAGAAAAAACACCTAAAAAAGGAGGATACATTGGAAAAACAAAAAAAATGAAAAACAAAGGAGGATACATTGGAAAAACAAAAAAAATGAAAAACAAAATTATAAAAAACCAAAAAGACGAGAAAATCAATGAAATTGTAAAAAACCGAAAAAAAACGCCAAACATCACAAAAAAAATGAAAAAATGTCGCAAAAATTCGAAAAATATAGCAAAAATAAAGAAAAATAAAAAAACAGAAAGAATTGTAACCATAAAAAAATTAAAAAATAAAAAAATGAAAAAATTTGAATGATTTGAAATAAATTGCAAATAATCCCAACAAAATCTGAAAAAAATCATAAAAAAGCTCAAAAAGTTTCAAAAAAAAAACAAAAGAAATCGTAGAAAATAGCAAAAAAAAGATAATTTTAAAAAATCTGAAAAAATCACAAAAGGTTAAAAATGCAAATAATCGCAAAAAACAACAAAAATCTAGAAAGAATTGTAACCACAATAATTTTTTAAATAAAGTATATGCGGTCAAGGACCTATTTTTCTTTATTTTTCTCTATTTATCCCCATTTTGCTTTATTTTCCATATTTCACTTTCTTTTCCCTGTTTTACTTTATTTTTTCCATTTTCTCCTATTTTGCCCCGTTTTCTCTATTTTTCCTACTTTTCCATTATAAAATTGCAATAATTTCGTTGTAGGCGTCGGCGTCATATTTAATATTTATCCAGTCTACCAAAACTACGATTCTACCGACCATGCAAAAATAAATTATGTAGACACCCGTCTGGATCATAGTTTCTTACGTTATTTTTTCACTTTTTAAATTGAGTAAAAAAATCTAAAAAAGCAAAAAATTCCAAAGAAAACGAAAAAAATATGAAGAATAAAAAAAAACTGAGAAAACAACAGTGGGAGAAAGAGAGAGAAATTTAGGAATATTAGAAAAAAATGAAAAAACCAGAAAAAAAATTGAAAAATGAAAAAAAGTAATAAGAAAAATTAAAAAAAAAGGAGAAAAATTAGAAGAATCGAAAAAATTAGGAAAATTACCTGAAAATGGAGAAAATTTTGGAAAACTTGAAAGAAATTAGAAAATATTGGAAAAAAATAAACAACAAAATTATAAAATACGAATAAACGAGACAATCAAAAAATTTGTAAAAAATACCGAAAAAAACGCTAAAAATTGAAATAAAAACGAATAAAAGTAGCTAAAAAACGCATGAATTCCAGAAATATCGTAAAAATTGTAAAAAATCACAAAGAACAAAGAAAAACAACTAAAATAGAAAAAATTGTAACCATAAAAACACTGAGAAGTTTGAAAGATTTTAAAAACCGCGAATAATCCTAAATAAGAAAAAAAATATTAAAAAAAGCGCCAAAAATGGAAACAAAAAAATCGCAAAAAGTAAAAAAAAACGAAAGAAATCATAGAAAATAGCCAAAAAAAATTTGAAAATATATGAAAAATCACAAAAATTAAAAATGCAAATAGTCGCAAAAAAAAAACGAAAAAAAGTCGCTAAGAAACGCAAGAATTCCAAAAATATCTTAAAAATTGTAAAAAAATCACAAAAAAAAAACAAAAAAAATTGAAAAAATTGTAACCTTAAAAAAATGGAAAAGTTTGAGATTTGAAAAATCTCAAATAAACCCAAAAAAACACAAAAAAAAACCTTGAAAAAAGCGCCAAAAATCGAAACAAAAATTGAAAAAAATCGCAAAAAGTAAAAAAAAAAAACAAAAGAAACCGTAGGAAAAGGACAAAAAAATTTAAAAAAACGTGAAAAAATACCAAAAAATTAAAAATCCAAATAATCGCAAAAAACAGACCAAAAGAATTGTAAGCATAAAAAATTAAAAAAAGTTTGTGCTGTCGGGGACCCATTTTTCTCGATTTGTCCCCATTTTGCTATATTTTTACTATTTTCCTTATTTTTCAAGTTTTCCCTATTTTGCCCTATTTTTTCCATTTCTTTGTATTTTTCCCTATTTTTCTTATTTTTCCATTATAAAATTGCAATAATTTCGATGTAGAATCGATGTCGTATTCAATATTCATCCAGTCTATTAGCTCAAGAGCTGGTGACGCACGTTTCATGATGTGTTCGATGCACCTTGAAATTTTCTGTAATACAATCTACTGGATAGATGAGCACGTAGACATATGTTGGCCAGACCTACCTGGGGACACCAGGTACTGAGCATAAGAGGAAGATGTAAAAAAATACTTCAAATAATACTTGTTGAGCTATTTATGTCCTACATTTTCGTATTTTTCTTTTTTGAATATCTTTCACGGTTTCAGAGATATCGTTATTTTAAAATGATGACATTTTCGGAAAAACGATCCGGGAAAACCCAGAAGAAATTTTCAATGGGCTTCGTAACGGTACTTCAAGGTATCTTTTTCTTAAATTTGAAGCGATTTGCTCAAAAATTACGACCTGCAGCGTGTTTCCTGTGAAACTAGAAAAAAAATGGGAAAAATCCGGAAAACCCCGTTTATTCATTTTCTGATTTTACTCATTTTCTACTAAAATGTGGTACTCGTGGGTCTTAAAAAATGGTAAAAATTTCAAGTCGATACATTAAAGCATTCAAAAGTTATCGCATTTTTAAGCTTTGCGGACGACAACCAGACATACAGACAGACAGACAGAGAGACAGACAGAGAGACAGACAGACAGACAGACATACAGACCACAGAAAAAAATTGAGTTGCTCAGAATTTGATGGGGATCATTTCTCCCGAAGATACTATAGACCGTTTTCGCTTAGTTACGAAGATAGCGATTTCATATGGGTCGTAGTAAGCAACTCCCTATGGGGTCGTCGCTAACAATACTAGAGGATCAGATATATTTTGTGATAAATTTGACTACGGAAGTTTCTTACCGAAATGGCCATCGGTTTGTTACTTTGTACTCGCCTTTTTCATGAGATAAAGAGGCCAGGGGGTGGGAGGTCACACACACATTTTTATGACTTACTTTCTCATAGTTAAATTGCTTTGTGTAAAATTTGAGTGGATTTATAATCGTTATGTCTTTTATGTTTTAGTAAAGAAATTACAATTTGTTTAATAATTTAATAAACCACCAAAAATAGTACTTAGTTTACTTAATTAAATGCTGCTTTCCTAGATTTGTACTTACTTTAATAATCTCATTTCTGTTGAGAATTAACGTAATTTACCTCTAGCCGACTATATATTATAAATGCCGAGAGAGGAATCCCATTTGAGGTGTTAAATGGCTGCAATATCGAGAGTAACTTGAGGTTAAACGAGCAATATAAACAGATGACTAGACCATACTAGTACATTAATGGAAATTTCATACCAAACTAGTTATGTCGGGGATAATAAATTATAAACGCCTATTGTTGAAGTTAAATGAGATGTCAGTTTAATTAAACGGATTTTTTATTTTTGAGAAAGGTCTTGTATTTGGACTTTCTAGAGCAGATTAGAGAAACTAAAATTCAAACCAAATTTTATGAAAAACATATTTAAAGAAATTGAAAATTATAAAGAACACAAAAATAGAGATTAATTATCATAGACAAATTGCAATGGCAACTTTAATAAAAAGTTTGTAAAAAAAATGGAAAAAGCTGTGGTTGCCAAAGTAAAGTATAGTATATAGAAAATTGTTTCGTATAAAAAAGTTGAGTTATGGAAATAATTTTAAATTTGACAACGTCACAAAAAATATATAGTTTAGTGAAATACTTTAACGTCTCTAAAATTACTCGAATTTGGGAAAATTTTGGAAAATTTGCAACATTGCCAAATCGAAAATTTATAAAAGATTTTAATATTTTGGCAAAATATGTGAAGTTTTGAGAAATAGCAATGTTATAAAGTAGCAAATATTAGATGATTTAGAGAAAATTATAAAAACTTATTAAAGTAGAAATAATAACAGATTTTAAAACATTTTTAAAAATATGGCAACCTCGCTAAACTAAAATTATTAAAATATTGTTACACGACATAAATCGTTAAATGTAGTAAAAATTTCAAAAACTTGACAACGTTGTAAAACGAACACGTTTATAGGAGAATATTTTACAAGTAAAATTTAAAAAAAAATAGAATAAATTCCTCAGAATTGTTATTTTACAAATTTGATGACATGGCGAAAACGATGAATTTAAGGAAAATATTTTAATGTCACAAAAATTATT
Source organism: Neocrepidodera transversa (assembly GCA_963243735.1). Lineage (NCBI taxonomy): Eukaryota > Metazoa > Arthropoda > Insecta > Coleoptera > Chrysomelidae > Neocrepidodera > Neocrepidodera transversa. Next base: position 18,465,108 of record OY725343.1, read on the forward strand.
CCAATTTAGAGAAAATTTAGCTGGTTACGCCATAAAATTCATTAGATTTAGGAAGAAGTTCGCTAACTTGACAACGTTGGCATCAAGTTTAGGGAACACAGCAAAATTTTAGAAAATGATGAAAATTCCACATTTTAGAAAACTCGACAAATATTTTAATGCTTCAAAAAGTACTCAAAATTTTAAAATTAGTAAAAATTCCTCAAAATCAGAAAATTTGATCACATAACAAAATAAACAGATTTTTCGAAATATTTTAACACCCCAAAAATTAATCGAACTTTTTCTTAAACTTGGTCTCTTCGCAAAAATATAAAAATCGTGAGATTTGGGGAAAATTTTACGAATTTGACAACGTCGTAAAATGACAAACGGGAAATGTTTTGGCAAAATTACAAAATTTTGATAAAAATTCTTTTGCATTTTTACAAATCCAGTGGCGTACTCAATTTTTTAATAAAATATCTCTGTAATACGATTTTGCTATTTTCACCTTTGACAAAAAATCGTGGTTTGTTTTCAGTCATTAAACTTTGGGGTTTTGTAGAACTTTCCATTCTCCACATCACTCTAAAAAATTGTTGAAATCGATGTATAAAAGGAGAATTTACAGGAATGGTTTTAATTAAAATAGGTCATACTGTATATATGAACAAACCAGTAAGGTAAATATGTAGCTATGAGCCAGCCCACCCAAAAAAAAACTACTTTAAGAGGTACAGAGATCAAAAAAAAACTCCTTTAAGAGGTTCCAAGATTTCGGAAATTATATTAAATCATTTCCATCATCAGGAAACTACTACAAATAACTTATTTATATTAAAAATAGAAGGAAAAGACTATAAAATCACTTAATAGATTTTCTTCTTCTCTCAACCCTACAGAGGGCACGCTCGGTCTCATACAACATCGTTATATCTATTTTTAATTGTTTCAGTGGTCTATGGCCTTACCACCATCAGTAGTTGCCTGAACCGGTTGTGGGGGCACTCAGTATGCAGTAGAACGTCAGTTTTAGTGTAGATGCCCACTTTTACCGTTTTCGGTGTCGCAGACCGACGGTCTTTTCAAGTTACATTTTTTTTACTATTTTCGGCGTCGCAGACCGATGCGCCGTTTCAAGTATCTTTTTTTTTAATATCTTAAACTCAATTAAATTTAACACACTTATTCTCAATATTCTTTTGTGTTCAACTGGATCTTCTTTGGCAAGTCCCGTGATTAATGTTGATGAAGCTCCCAGTTCATTTCTATGTCCTGGACAACCGATTTTTATTTAATACTTCTTTTAATTCCTCACTTATGCACAGAACAATTTCTCCAACAGCCTCCTGAATAGATTTATTGACTACTTCCACACTCTCTTCATCGAACACATCCATCTCTAACGTTGGAGCTATCAACTAATTATAATGCAACGATTACTACGTCTCGAAAAGCACTAGGTTGCTGGTCGCCACTAAAGGTGTGGCGTGATTTCACTCTTGGTGAATTTATCACTGTTCTTTAATCGGAAGCGGAGCAAAGGGGTTGTTTTTTTGGACCAAACCAATCCTTTCAAGAAAAGAAATATTGTGCAGCTGCTTTTTTGGACATTACGTTGGCCTTCGACAAAGTCTGGTATAAAGGACTACTCTATAGAATTAGAAAATCCTTACATTATCCTTAAATCTTATTTGCATGACCGACATTACCTTGTTAAATACCAAGATGAAATGGCCTCACTCTATTAGATTAACGCCGGTGTCCCACAGGGTAGCGCAATTGGTTCATTCCTTTATCTCATCTACACTGCAGTTCTATCAACTTTCTGTAATAGTGATGTGGTCGTGTAATTTACTATCTAACCCACAAATATTCCATACCATACTAAAACGAGAAGGAACAATAGGAACAGGAACACTGATTTTATTTGGAACAGAAACTAATACGACCAAAGTTGTCACTGCTCCGAAATAAAGCTGCGATTTGTTACTGTGCTTTTTCCGGAGCAGTTACAGTGAGCTAAAGTTCATATAAAATAATGTCATGCCACACCTCTAGGCGCCACTAAATAGTATATCTTACACCAAGGTCGAGAAGTAATTTTTCTTAGCCGAGCATTATTATTATCCCGAAATGCAAAACATCGAGGTATAATAAGTAGGGGGGCTGAGAAAAATCTTCTCTACCGTGGTTTATATACTATTTTTTCCACTACTAGAATAATTAAGCATTTTTAAAATGATATTTTTGTATTTTTTTGTATATATATTTAAAAAGAATTTAATGGAAAAGAAGCAGTTTGTGAAAACAATTGAATTAGAATATTCAATAAATCAAATTGATATTTCGATGTGCTAATTGCACTGTGAATTTTAAAACTTTCAAGTAGCGATGAAGACATGAATAATTCGTTTCATTTGACACTTAGACTTAAAAACCTATTAAATTGATTTTTATTTTACTTTTAGAATGGGTATTTTTGAATAAATAGCACTAATCAATATCAAAATATCTATTACATAACATTAAACTACTTCAGACGAAAATATATCTGGTTAAAGAATAACTTTCCTCTATTTTATTTGATTAGGTCGAAAATTCACTTGAAATGATAGGAATTCAAAAGAAAGTGTTTATTTTCTGTCGAATTTTTTATAATACTTAAAAAAAAACTCTTTTGACAAACGCAATGATAGCTGCGTGTAATTAATCTGAAAGATTTCCTAAGATCGTCTACCTGTGACATCACGTTTAGTCTTCATTTGTTTTCATTATCTACTAATAGTAAATAATCAAAAAGTAGTAGAAAAACAATTTTATTGGAACCTAGTACTGTCCCCATATAGGTTTACTGTCCGGACACTAGTAGCCAATACTTCTGGATGGCATTACTGGCCGCCCCTATTTTTTCCGTCTGTAGCGGCTTTTTAGCTTTTATACATTTTTCTGAGTAAATATATATTCATATTGATTTTATCTTAATCTTTCCCCGTTTTTAATTATAATTCAAAACCATAACAATGCATTTCTATCCATTTTATTATTATGGTTACACAATTGATTTTGGAAAAATGAACAGCGGTGTTAAATTTTATTTCAAAATCGATTTTCTTAATATTTTATTTTATTTAAATTTTATACAAATACAGAGTGTCCCAATATAAATCAATTATTATTTTCTGTTCGATTTACCTAAAGTTGAATTTGATCTAAACATAATTTATAAAATTGTGGAAACCCTTCCGACTTATTGCAAAGCTGTTGGAAGTTAATAAAACATTTCTTAACAAATATGTACCTACTCAACATTCTTAATAATTAGTCTGTCTTTTATAAAAGCTCTTTTGATCCGTTTAATTGTTATTGTTTTATTCTTTTTTGCATTAAAAAATGAACTTTCTTTGAAGTTCTTTGTATCAGAGCTAATTACAGCCAACATTATCTTTAATTAAATCTAAAAGTACACAAAAACGAGAACGCCGAAGAGTATTATCTTTCTGGTCACGTATTGTTTTGTTAATTTTAGGGCAAAGTTTAAGTTAAGCATTGTTTTGCCCAACCACCTTTCAAAATTAATTAATATTTATATTTGAATAATAATCCCTAGGGTTTATACAAATGGTTTATTGTGGACTTTTAATTTAAAAAAAAAGAAGAAATTAACGCTTTCTATTCCATTTTGGATATTATTCATTTAGACAGATTAGGTTTTGAAAATTTGTAGTAAAAGGGTTTAAAGAATACTAAAAGAGTTTAAAGAATATAAAACCAGAGAAAGGAGGGCGAAGAAATGGATGGATAAAAATCACGCAATAAAATGTTTTCTTTCCTTCTTCTTCTTATTCCTTACAAAATAAAGGCCTCAGCTACTTTTCCTGTCTGTTGTAAATTTGACATTTGACACTATTAGCTGATTTGAGAGGCGCCTGCCTGCAGGTTCCCACTCCGCTGTTGCCATATCGTTCACTTGAGTGAAATGTGTTGCCAAAAAATTAAAAGGCTATATGGGATTGGATCCCCGGACTCACTGCACCATTAGAGGGCACTATGTCACGCTGCTACTAGAGCTCATGATTAAATATATCCAAACTTATTATTTAAGCGAATCACATTTTACTCAAGTGATCGATATGGCAACAGTGGAGTGGGAACCTGCAGACAGGCGCCTCTCTGATTTGAAGCTTTTTAATGCTCAGATGTACCGCGAACGTTTTGTAGTTTATAAATAACAAGAAAACAACTATGTCAAACGGTAGCATTACCGTCAAACGGCAACGGCAACTTCAAATTTTATAAATCGACCCTAAGTGTAAACATTATTTATGTTTCACACTATTTTTTTTGTATTAGAACTATTGTCCTGAGTTTTGGAGGCAGGAATCTTTTAAAGACACCTCACGCTTGGTTCTATGCGTGAGTTAGTGTTAGACTCTCCCCTGATCCCTCTGCAAGCAGACTCAGGCGCATACCATCTAAACCCTCCTCGTTAGTTTGTCCTGATTTTGTTTTGTTTCCTTGTACCCTTTTCAGGGATACAGTGGGGGCTGTTGATCTGAAATATAATTTGTTAATTATTTTAAGATATTTGATAGGTATTTGGATTGATACTTACGAGCCTCCCGAGTTGTGAGGCTCAGGGAGGTGCGGAGAGTGATTCTTCTGCGTCGATGGTGGTCGAGCTCATATGATGCTTGGTGGAGCGTCCTCAAATAGACCTAGGAGCTCGTCCAGGAGATCTATGTCTTCTCTTGCTTCACTAAGGATCCTGAGGTTGGGTTATGTGAATTTTTACTTTGGTTTCCTGGGGATTGTTCTTCTGTTCCTGTCAACTGTCCCTTTGATCCTTATAGTTTCTTTGACATGTGTATTGGTGATGTCCAGTCTTCTCCCGACGTATCCTCTTTATAGCTTTTTAAATCTGGAAATGCTTGTGGGTATATTAGTGTGTTGGTAAGGGTCGGAAGTAGAATCCTACTCTCATTTGTCGTGACGGCGTGCAGGAGACGAGGAGGGAGTGTGAAGAAGTTTAGAGCCTTATAACTCAATATGGGGCGAATGTAGGTTTTGTCGGTGTGCAGCAGTGTCCTTGTGTTACACCTGCCAAATCGTTCACCAAGATCACCCAGGAGAGAGGTCCGTCTCCTAACTCTGTCAAGAGTTTTTTGGACTTCGGTAGCCCAATTGAGAGTACGCGTGAAGCATACTCCGAAGTAGGTAACCTCATCCGAAGGGACAAGTCTCTCTGTACAGAGTTTAAACTTGATTTCATTGACGTCTTGGTTGGACTTTCGTGAGTAATTGGGATGTTTGAATATAATGAGTTGGGTCTTTTGGGGATTCACGGTAACCCTCCAGTTGCTACACCAGTGGGCGAGTCGATTGAGGAGTTGTTGGTATTAAGAGCTCTGGTAGAATGAGCGATGGCTGAAACTTGGGTGTCGTCTTCGTAGAGTTGGACATCTTGGTAAGGAGAGGGGGATAGGGATGTCGTGGCTATAGATGACATATAGGACAGGAACTAGGACGAAACCTTGAGGGACTCTGGCTGAAGGAGTGAAGGGGTCAGAGAGTGAGCTTCCTAGTTTAACGTAGATGGTTCTGTTTTTTAGGAAGGAGTAGATGAGTTTGATGAATGGCATAGGGTGATTGATATTGGAGAGCTTGCGAATAAGTCCGACATGCCAGACTTGGTCCAAAGCCTTCTAACATCAAACAGGACTGCCGATGCACAGTGACCAAGGTTAAGTGATTTGGCTAGAAAGGTATGGAGTCTTACTAGTGCATTTTGGATGGAGTGATCGGACCTAAATCCATGTTGGAATTGGGGGATCAGTCACCTTTCATGCAGAAAGTCCTAGATACACTCTGAGTAGTGTTTCAAAGAGCTTACCCAGAACATTCGTCAAGGATATAGGTCTGTAGGAGTTAGGGGATGTTGGGTCCTTTCGACGTTTGGGGATAAGGATGGTGTGGTCAGATTTCCAGCAAGTTGGAAAGTGGGAGTGCTTAAGGCAGGCATTGATTAGGATAGTAAAGATGGGGAGTAAGGTAGCAGGTAGGTTTTTGAAGGCTTGGCGTTTTATTTGGTCAGGACCAGGAGCTAAATTTTTACCCTGAAGACATGCCGTGGCGATGTCCAGAGGACTGAAGGGATTTAGGATAGGATGTGGGATAGGTGTTTCACACTAACATCCAACTGCTTTATGCAGTTCAACAACCAATGATGCCCAGCCCAGCGTTGCTTTAAAGCGACGTACCGTGAACTTTATTAAGGGGTGACTTTTTGTATGATATTATATGTTACTTACGTTAATAAATATTATTGAATCAGTGTAACAGTCATTTATTTTTTATTTTATAAAATCGGGCCATAGAGAGTTATTCTATATAGTTATTTTTCAGTGAGCTGAATTATCGAATTTCAAACGAAATAATTTTTTATGAGACGGAAAATAAACTTAAACAGATCAAAAGGAACATTAGTTTGAATATTATTAGAAATATCTTTAACTATTACAAGATATGATGATGTACAATAACAACACTAACAACAACAGGAACAACTCACTGACATTCATGCATATTGTGAAGGATTGCTTTCAGCTATTATAAGAGAGGATTGGGTGCCATCTTTTATGCGCAATATGTGGGTTCACAACCATCGTGCGGGTGCTAAAAGTTTGATTTTAGATGAATTAATGGAAATAATATTTTTATTAAATTTTATTCAATATCCTTATTTTTCCTTATTTGTTATCCCATACATATTTCATTTGGAATAATATATCATTTACATATTCTACCATCAAAACTTATGAATATTCAGTTTAATATTTTTAATAAAAAACTTAGAGGTATCTACTTTGAGTATCAATTATTAAATTTGGCATGCTAAACACTCCTATATGTTATCAACACGCTGTAGAAAAAGAATTGCAAGACACATGTTGAGTTTATAGTTTTCTTTGATATAAGCATTGAAATATGGCGTACTTTATCCTAAGCTTTATTTTCGTATGTTTTCCAAGTCTGTTTGATAATAAATCTTAGGGATTTCTCCGTGATGCGAAATATTTTGAGTTGAAATAGTGAAATATGTTGTGCACAGTATGTTGAATATACAAATATAGATTCGCCATGGAAAATATTTCAAATATAAGGAAACAATAGATTATTTAACAACAAACATTATTTATTTTTGTAACTTGATCCAAAACAAACAATCTTTATAATAAAATATATTTATTTTTTAGAAACAACGTCGAGAGTTAGGATTGAAACGTTTCTGGTCTGCTGTAAAGTCTTCAAATAGCAGTTCTGGATCTCAGTGCGATGCAGGTAATGGCGATGATTCGCCAAATGAAGAGACCAAGCAACCTCACTGTTCTTTACCGTTACTGCAGGTCAGTTAAAAATATTATCATTAAGAAGATACTCATTAGATAAAACCTAACCAATTTTTATATTTTGTTGAGTCTTAGCACATTTTGAAAATATAATAGATACAGACATCATTTGCTTACCAAAAGCATTTAAATTATAAAATTAGTTGGTACTTATAAATAAATAAATAAATAAAGTAAAAAAATATCAACTATATTTTTCATTTAATGATTTTTAAATACTAAGATTTTTTTTGCCTTAATTTGTACCACAATTGTTTTAATATTATAAAAGAACTCATTATAAAATTTAAAATAAATCATCTAAACACAAAACACACTTCACAAATCTTAAACACATCCATACGCACCTTAAACTTCATATCATAACCTTTTTTCCACTGTCATACTTACATTTGACAATCAATTTCTACCTGTCAATCTCCGCCAACCACAATACATATAAAACAGAACTAAAAATACACATATAAAAAAACCTACATAATAGTGTACTTTAGCCCCGTGCGACCATAAAGTGATCTTTATGGCCCGTGTGGGCATAATGTGCACTTTATGGCCCGTGCGAACATAAGGACAAGAAGTTTTTATTGAACTTACTATCTTTTATTAATAAAATTACAAATTATCATAAACCGTCGCCCTCAGAGCATAAACATATATTTATATCCGCGGTACATAAGTAACTATTATTATTTATTACTTAGGTATCGGCATCTGTTCCTGAACACTGTATCTACACCAGGCAGTCACTTAAATTCTGTGTTATAATTAAAACTTTTACATCTTGCTACCAGTAATTTCATAAAATAACTTAATATATGTTAGGTTATGTTCAATGTGAGTGGGGCGCTAGCTCACCGCCAGCAGAGGTCTATTGTGGCTCACCCCTAAAGGCGCGTTGACATTATGATAGTTAACTAGCACCAGTCTACTAGCGCTAGTTAACTAACTCTGTGAATCTGTTTACATATTAGTGCTAGTAATTAATAGTTGCCACTGAAAATGAGTGAATTTGCTCTAGTAATTCAATAGTTGCAATTTTACAAGAAGAAATAAAAGTTTCTACGATATTTGAATTAAAAAAAAAACACCTTTTTTTAAAACACCTTTTATAACATTTTACTAAGAAAACATTTATACTGAAAAAAAACTTTATATAAAAAGAAATTGTTCTAAGAAACCCGCATCTCCCTAAAGGTCAGAAACTTCTGAGTCACCCGGTATAAACAAATTTAATTACGTCATTTTCTGTCCTCTTGTTAGTTGTGGCCATTTTGTATTACTCCACTATTACATAAAAGTACAACGGCTTCCTAATTTACTAGGGCTAGTCAAATAAGTATGAGCCTAGCGCGAGTCAATGTTTACATTATGCTTGTAACATACCAGTCAACTAGCGCTAGTTGACTGGTGCTAGTTAACTAGCATAATGTCAACGCGTTTTAAGGGCTATAATCCATACCTTCTTACGAAGTCTATTGTTGATTTAGGTGAAGCTTCCTTGTCGGTAAGCTCCAGCTGTACAAAAAATATTTATTTCCAAGGCAGGACAGGAGCAGAAAATGTTTTACCTTTTCGTCTTCCTTACTGCAGAAACAATAGTACGATGTTTGACTCAAACCTAGATTCTTCAGATGGTAACGCAGACACTGCCCTGTAAGCAGTCCAATTAAGATGCGTAAATCACTTCTGCTCCATTCTAACATAGAGTGCTGCATGAGGGTTTGACTGAGAACGCATTAGAGTGAGCTAACCCAGAAATATCTTTCTAGTGCTGGAAAGTTCTCCTCTGCCCATTTCCAGATACTGTCTTTTTGACTGCTGTTGGCTATGCCAAAGAGTGGTTTTGGTCCAATGAACTCAGATTCTGTACCTTTTCTCCCAAGGCTAACGGCTTTTTCGTTACCCTCCACCCCTTCGTACTCAGGTACCCAGACGAGGGTTACTCTGTTACTGGTAGCAATGCGATCCAAGGGTTCGGTTTCACATGAGCTTCGAGTCCAGCCGGTTGGAGCCACAGAATTATATTACATAGAATGCTCATGCTACCTCTTAAATTGAAGCAGCACGCGACGATTTTGAACCTTCTGAGTTGCGCAGTATTGTCCCTAGCAGATTGCATTTTCGAACAAGCGTGTGTTCGCAGTTTAAATTTACGTCGGACAGGGACGGATTAAGCTTACATTTTTAATCAGTACATGTTATAGATGGATAAAACCATGAACAAATATAATGAAACAGAAATTGTTTAATAATTATTATTTTCTATTATGAATGCAGTCTTAATACCAGTATTAATGTTTTCCAAAATCATTTTATAGGATTGTTTACTTACTTGAAGTAGCTAATACCCTGCATTTTCCTTTTATTGGGGCACGAAATTACCAATAAGCACTCATGGTCTTTTTATTTGCTATTATTACCCTAGTTATTTGTCCAAATAGTAAACCAAACTTAAACTGTGCTTAATAAATCAAATTTGCACTAAGACACTTAATACTTATAATAATCACAAAGGAGAGCGGGAATATGAATACGGAATTCGGATCTGGACGCTTGACATTGAAATCAACATGAAGTTTATAGTGTTGCCACAGTATTTTGAAATGTAAGTAGATTTCCTGATTTTAAGATTTTAATCCAAATCAGGAAGTCTTCAACAACAATACCAAATTCATATGTATTGGCATCACTGCAACTAAAAAATAGTTAAACTGCGCATGAGCAGCATTGTCCGGTAGACAACTCTTGGCACACTTTGGCCTATGGAAACTGCTATACCTTTAGCTATCTAGAAATATATTATATTATATATATCTGTGGTTGGAGCTCAGTGCTTTTATAGCTGCCTGGAATATTGACAAGATGATGGTTTGCCAACTCTCTTGTACACAATTATATTGCGAAGACCTCAGCCTGAAAGATGGTAGCATACTTGGGGTCTTCAAACCATCTGTGTACAGTACATAAGCCGTCCCTGGAAACACGATCTCCCCCTTTTCCCATTCGTCTCTTCTCGGAAGAAGAACGTTAAAGGACTTCTTAGTCGCTGTAAAAGACTGGAGCTCCTTCGTCCACCAGGCTACTGCGCCATATGTGACCATTGGATTTATAACTAATTGATAAATCCAGAAAATCTGCTTATTTTCCACGATTTGCAGCATTCCGTTATTATATCCCATAGGGATGCCCTGGTTTCATTGATTCTTCTTTCCAGATGGGAGCTCTAGGTAAGATTTCTATCTAGGATAATTCTCATATATTTTAAGTCCTCCTCAAACGGAATGATTACGCCTTCCAAAATTGGATGACGTAGCTTATCAAGCTTCCTCCTAAAAATAAAAAAAAAACTACCACCGTTTTGTGGGGGTTCACAGACATCTATTGTAGTACTGAAAATCCACCCTCAGCTGGGAGATTATAGTCAGAAGGGGATCAACCAAGACCGACCAAAGGATACCCCGTAGCCGCCCTAAATCTAACAGTCTCCTCTTGCAGTGATGATGCCATAAAATGATTTTTAAGCATGCTTTTGATCCAGTTGTAGATTAGTCTGGTTATTTTCCTCTACAGAAGTGCGGCGTAAAGGGGTTGAGACAGGACGTTGTTTAACGTCCCTTCAATGTCAAGGAAAGCTGTCAGATATGCTGTAGAGAGTGGAATATCTTTTCTATGAGGTTATTTAAAGCCAAATCTGTGGACTTGCTAACCTGGTAGGATTACTGACTGGGGTTGTGGAGAATTTCCCTTCAGTTCCTGTCTGTAATGTGCCTAGAATTCTATGTAGCATTTTTAGTACAAACAAGGTAAAGATGATCGGTCTAAAAGATTTAGGCAGGGAATTTTTTACCTTCTCCGCTTTCCGTATGTATACGCCTCTATCAATCGACCAATCCTGTGGTATATAGCTCCACAACAAGCTCGACCGAAATAGTTTTCACAAGAAGAGGCAGGAGCAACAAGACAGGAAAGATATCTTTTCCTTGTGATTTGTATGCGGGGAAAAAGATTGATAATGGAGTTACCACCTCAGATACAAACCTCCAATCTTCCTTAACTGGTAGTGTAAACGAGCCATGTGGAAGTGGAAAGGGTTGCAGACAATCCTCTAGAAGCAAGCTGCCAGGGAAGTGGTTTCGCATGACTTTAATATAAACTCGTGTTTTGTAAAAAGCACGAATCCAATTTTCAGGATCAGTTTTTTCAGGAGATCATTTTTAAACTTCACTTTTCCTTCGAAATCATTATAAAACAAATTAATTTAATCTAACACTTACTTTTTATTTTTTTGTAAATTTCTGTTATTGGATATTCTGGTTTGTGGAAATTAAATTAACTTCTGTTTCCTTTTTTGGTCTGGAAATTTCTATTTTTTATTTATTTTTTTTGAAGGCTCGATTTTGAAAAAACTTTTTGATAATTTTATTTTTTTTTTGTAAATTAGTTTATTTATATTTTAAGATTTTTTTTGACAATATAAATGTTTTTGTAATTTTTTTTTGGACATTTCTATTTTTTTGTCTCGAAATTTCTAGTTAATTTCTGTTATTCTAAACTCTATTTAATGAAAATTTAAATTTTTTTTCAAATTTTGATTTTATTGAAAATTTCTATTTTTCGGAACTTCTGCTTTTTGGAAAGTTCTATTTTTTGTTATTGGTTTGGAAATTCCTATCTTTTGAAATTTCTTTCTTTTTGTAACTTCTATAAATTTCTGTTTTCGAAAAATTTTTGTTTTCAAAACTATAAATAATTTTGTAAATTTTTGCTTTTGGACTGTTTCTTTTTATGTAATAACTAGTTTATGTGCGTGTTTTAATAATTTTCATTTTTTGAAAATTTATATTTTTTTAATCTGATTTTTTTTTTGGTTCAAAAATTACTATTTTTTTGGTATTTTTTCATTTTTATAAAATTTTTATTCTTTTATAAATTTTCATTTTTAGAAAATTTTTCTTTAAAATGTCTCTTTTTTGTCCTTTATTGAAAAATTTTATTTTTTGGAAATTCAATTGTTTTCATAAATTTTTGTTTTCGAGCATTCCTGTTTTTATTTGAAAATTTTTAGTTTGTTTTTATATTTTTGAAATTTTCATGTTTTGAAAGTTTCTGCCCTTAAAGGAACAGACTATGACCAGAATTAAGCGAATTAATATGGGAAATCGCTAAGGTCCATTCCGGTAATTTTTGTCCACGACCCACTTCTAAACCGCTTCTAATTAGGTTTGATCCGGTTTAGATCCGCTTCTGATCAAGTTTGATCCGCTTCTGATTAAACTTGATCAGAAGTGGATCGGAAGTGCATCGTAGACAAAAATTACCGAAATGGACCATGATTTTCCATGTTATTTTCCATAAGGAGTGTACCAAACACCAATAATTGTTTTCATTAATAAAAACTTACCAGAATGGACCTTGGCGATTTCCGATATTATTTTCTATAAGAAGTATGACAGAACTTCCATAGGCATATTCAACTACTATATAATTATGGTACACATAAATGCAAAAAAAATGTGCAGTAAAAAATTCTTGATTCTAAGATTTTTTTTAATATTTTGTTAAACTTTTATAGGTTTGGCCAAGTTCAGATTCCCCAAGAGGAGAAGCTGATGGCCAAAGTTTCGTGTTTCCAGTTTGCACAGAAGACGCAACGTCACAAAATTCAACATGTATTGATAGTATTCTTCATAATGACTCTGGAATTGACTCCAATCAGGTAATAGTATTAAGAGCTGTAATTTTCTTCTATTTTCTAATTCTTTTTCTAGGTATCTCCATTGCCCTCAACTGCAGGTACCTCAACAACCCCAATGCAGTCTCCAACTCCAAGTCTTCGACGACCAAGTAGTTCCCTACTTCATCCAGATCACGCAAGGCTGTTGAGGCTTTACCCGATCATATCTCCACCTCATAGTTCCACAGAGGATTTATCAGACACAAATATAAGTGGACACAACGTAGTAATATCACCTTCATCATCAACTACCTCGTCTTTAACTTCAATAGCTGCGGCTGTAGCTGTAAATACGTCAAGAGCTAGTGATAGTTCTGATAGTAGAAGAAGATCATCAACATTGACTGCTAGATACTCTATTTTTGACGCGTTGGATTTAGAATATGCGTTACTTAGAGCTGCTGCTAGGGGAAGTGTAGGACCTTATTCGTTAAGTGAGAGTTTGCATAAATTAACTTTTACTCAAAGCCTCGCTTTTCCTGCGTTAGCAAGGGGACTTGCTACTAAAAGAGGAAGAACTCAACAAAACGTTAACAGACTTCCATTAAACCCAAATGAAAGTGGATTAAATACATTTGCTAAACTAGTGACTGCTCTTGTTTTAGTTTTAGTTAGCGTGTTGGTTTTTGCGGTTGTGTATAAATTTGTACGGACGTGAGGGTTGCTTCTAGCTCCAGGTGGAGCTAGACAGGGAAGTTTCACTTTTAAAAATTCTAGTGAGCTTACTAAAAATTTGGTAGGAATTACATAAGTTGATTATCTGAAAAATAAGTCACTACATCACCAGAATATGTAATGCTAATTAATAAGAATTAGATTGATATAAATAGCGTGTTTCTGAATATATTGCAGATATTTTTACCTTTATAATAAATATTTTTATAGCTTTTTTTAACTTGAATAGTTAATTTTTTTTCTTACATTAATTGTTTTTTAATTCTAGTAAACGGTTACAAAATTTTAATTTTAATAATGAGGTTAATAGAACAAGCATTTTTTTAATAATTTGAAATATTTTTTAAAATATATTCTTAATCATAAAAAAACAATCAGCCATTATATTATTTGAGGTTAGAATATTTTCATTTAATTAATAGTACAAATATTATTTTTTATTGGTTTATTTGGAGTGTTCTACTAGATTATTTTTTAAATATATGTAATAATTCTAAGACCTGAATCAAAAAGATATTCCGATATTGGACCTTGTCAATTTCGGTGTTTCGCTTCTATTATAGGAAGCTTCTTCAGGAATTGCGATGAGTACGGTCATTTTGAAGAATTTCGGAAACACACTAAAATAATTTTTATAATTGTCTCAGTGATAAGTGATTGAATAAGAAATAATGATAAACAGAATCAACATATTTATAAAAAATCCATTTGGATTTTTAAAAATAAATTATAAAAATTATGTAGCAATAAATCATTTTTTTTTGTTTTTTAACTAAATAATAAATTTTAAATCTCGTTTATTAAATGAACATATTTTACAATTACGTTTAACTAGCAAATATTACCAACTATTTAAATTATGTTGATAAATTTTCAGAATATGCTCTATTTAAGAGTTCTCAAGGTTTTTTTTAAATTCTTAAAAATATGTCCCATACTTTTTTCATTATAAACAGAATTTTAGAAAGTTTTCTACTATCCGGAAAACCAAATTCTTTAAAATATAATATTGGCAATTTTTTTACATTACCATTTTTTTCATTTTGGTTTTAAACATTTACTTCCTGTAAAATAGCACCCCTAGAAATCCAGTGAAAATACTTGTTAGATGTCAGCATTGGTTTTTGATTTCTCTTTTATTTTCGTCAAATCTATATTTCTTATAGTTTGGAGATTTCAGATAAAATAGCGACTGTAAGGATTGAATGAATTATGAATATTAGTATTCTTAACTGTTGAAAGAACACTAGGCTGCGAACGTGTTTAAATAAATTCCAGGATTTCGAAGGACCAAACTTCTTGGGAATAAGTTAAACCAATATGAATGTTAAAATAAAAATAGTATTTGAAATTGGAATGTAATTTTTTATTCCATTTTTTCTAAGTACGAAACATGAACAGCAAAATGCTAAAGCGGCACATTAAGTTAAGTTATGAAACCGAAAAATGAATGTTTAAATGGTACTCAATCACTTTACTCACTTTACATTTTTTATTATGAAAAATCAGAAAACTTTTTGGGTGCGATTAATTAAGCACTATGTTAGTTATTTGAAGAAACTTTTTTGCTCTATTAAATGCATGACCGAATTGGTTCACTGTCTGGATCCGAGAGATTGTGTGTACTCTGAATTTTAACGGAGAGGAGGATTGATGTTTTTTTATTGGTAGGAGACATGTGACGTGGTATTTAAATAGCCTTGAATTAAGCAACGTAGCGGGAAGAAACATATCTATATTTTTTGTCTCTTATAATGATGGGATAATATGAGAGAAAGATAAGCTTGCATAGCAACAGTCGTTTATGTATTTTATTTTTGTTAACAGTATTTTGAAACTAGACAGAAAAAAGTCTGAGAGAAAGACGGAATAATATTGTGTTGATTTTAAATCTATTTTTATATTACAAAATATTAAAATATACAATAATAGACATTAATACGAACTGAAAGATTAATATTATTAATTTTAAATGAAATATGAATTAGTTTGTATTTTCTGGATAATATTCCAGTGAAATTTATCCTAAGATACTCGTTCGATGATCGCTGCAGAAATATGCTGCAGCTGCAAGCCGTCGAGACAAGAAGCAGATCACTTAAACAGGAATTCTTTATTTTACTAAAAGAAAATAGTTGAAAGTTTCTACGATTGATAAAATTCATAAATAAAACAAGTTTTATCAAAAAATATAATTAAAATAAAATAAAAAAATATTTTATAAATTTTGTAACAACTTTCTGTTTTCTAATTTTAATATTACTTCACGCAATGGGGAGGGGGGAGTTCAACTTGAAATATTAGTCCTTTTTTTTGCATTATTTGAGAAAAAAATGAATTTCTTTTTATGAAAAAATCGTTTTTCCTCTTTTTTTCTTAAATTTAACATGAAAAAATTGATATTTAAAAATTACTCCATCTATGCAACTTGTAGTGCACCTACGTCACTTATGTGCAATAGTGCAGCGTAATATTAACGTGGGCCAGTTTCTCTAAATAAAATTGACGCTTTCAAATATAGATGACGTTTGCATATAAAGTGTAGTTTGGTCAATATGTTTTTAATTGTGTTTACTTTTACCTTTGTTTACGTGTGCTTACAAATACAAATAAACACGGAAAGTTATCAACATAAACCAGCTCTACAGAGTACAAACTACAACAGTGACAGTGAACTATGCAGTAAGCCGACGCGGACGCGACCTTTCACTTAATCAGGAACGCTTGTGCCCAACACTTATGTACCAAACAGCAAATTATTACCTGATCTCGTTAAAATAGTCGTTTTCTTTATCTAACAGCGGAATCTAATATCTATTTATCTCTCTCGATTTTGAATGCGAATTCACAGTAGATAGGTCCAAGTTTTCATCTTTATCCAATTATCACATAATTGTTTTCTCCATCTTTGTCTATATAAGTGAAATCTAGCTCAAATTACGGTAGATAATTAAACTCAATGGGTTTTATTTGATTAATTGTAACTGTTAATAAAGAAAAATCGTTAGGTTATATTTTTGTTGAACTCCCCATTGATGTTCTTCCTTCATTCGAATTTTTTATTGATGTAGTTCTTCTTCATGTTTCACTACCAACAGGTGTCGTTCATTCATACACTTTAATTTTAATAAATGCTCATGTACCTGACAATGACGGCTAATATTTTGACCTTCCTCCTTGATTTTCATCAAATGGCCTAATTTTGTAAATTATAATATTATGTTTTCTTTTTAAATGTGCTAAAGTAGGTGTCTTTAACTGGTTGGCAGTATATTTTGACCAGTTGGATTGCTCAACTGATTATGTCTTTTCGAAGATGGTAGTGGTCCATTGTCTTTATTAATTATATTGTTTTCATCTTCTCCATCATCAGTTTCATATACAATAAAAATTATGTATTAGCATCCAGCGTAGTATTCACCTTATTGCCATCATGTTTAATTTCCATTTCTTTGTCCTAATCAAACTCGGACATAAAACCAGTTGATCTGTTTCCCAAAATATCTTGAATATTATTATCAACCTCTGATTTATTTACTGGCTTATACAGTCCACCATGTGTGCCATACAAATGCTGTTTGGTATCAGTAATT
Source organism: Neocrepidodera transversa (assembly GCA_963243735.1). Taxonomy (NCBI): domain Eukaryota; kingdom Metazoa; phylum Arthropoda; class Insecta; order Coleoptera; family Chrysomelidae; genus Neocrepidodera; species Neocrepidodera transversa. The sequence goes on from OY725343.1 coordinate 18,482,501, forward strand.
TCCTTTTCTGATCTTTTTTTTATATTCCCATATTTATTTTTTAGGAACTCAGCACTTATCTATTGCTTTCCGGAATAAGAATTAAATTCCAATATCACTTTATCCCAGCCTGTTTGTGTCTGTTTACTTGAAACAGTGTCTGTTTTTTTATTCTCTATAATATTTACCAATTTATTTTTTACCAAAGACACTAAAATATTTTCTTCTTTTGCAGAAAATTTTTTTTAACGTTTGCTCTTCCCACGTTCTAAAATAAACAACTAGTATTTTAGCTATTTTTTGTCAACATTATATTTTGCACGTACCCATTGCTTTATTTACCAGAACTTTTCGCAGAATTCTGTAAGATGGCGCTGTGTAAAAATTAAAAATGTTCATGCCAATGACTAAAATTGATTCATGTTTTCTAAAAATCTGTATTAAAATTTTAAAATATGTTTCTTCTTGGAAAAATAGGGTCAGAATTTTGGTAAAATCTAATACTTACCCCCAAACATTACTTTAATGATTTGTGATCTAACTTTAAATTGAAGCATGTATAAGTTGTTTTTTCTTGAGTTGAAAAATAAAATAATTTTTATTAATTTAGACAGACATGGCACAAAAAAAAATTGCACAACACTAAAATTTACAAAATTTGTTCAATGTACCTTCCCTCTTGTTCGGTACAAGCATTAACTTGTCTTTATATTTTCAAACACAATTTGAAGTAGTTTCTCTGTTATAATTTGAATTTCATTACGTATAGCTTCTTCAAATTCTTGAAGACGATTTTTATAGACTTTTTTTTTAAATTTCCAAAAAAAACTAATCGGAAGTCAGATCTGGAGATCTTTGAGGCCACAAACCTCGGCTAATTATTCTGTCACCATAAATCGCGTTGTTGCAGCAGCAATATAAAGTGATGATCCGTCTTCCCGAAAAAAAAAATTCCTGAATTTCATCATCATGTAACTGTTCAAAAAATTCTAGTAGAATGTTTCTATAACTTTTTCCATTTATTATATTGTAAAAAAATTGGACTTATATTTTTTCTTCTTGAAATTGCTATCTAAATAACCAGTTGCAGTATTCAATACGTTTATTATAGTCTAGTGGTAATAACTGTTCATGTACCTCAACTAAATATGGATGCATTTTTTAAATTTTCTTCAGTGACAGTGATTTGTTAGGGCTTCGCTCCATATGGACTTAAATATTGTCAATAGTTTTCCCTCCAGGTCTTCCACTAGACTTGTATTTGCAAATGCAATTTTTATCTTCAAAATGGTGGATAATGTTTTGTTTGTCTCGGCGAAAAATATCGTAATCAAAAATCGAACATTTAGAAAATGTTCTACAAATTGGTCTATACAACTCTGTAAAGAATATGACCAAGTTTCACCCACTTCACTAGTTACACTTCTAAAATGTGCCATTAAAATAAATGTGCGATTAGAATAAAAGCAAAGAATACATATATACCAAGAAGCGAAGGCGGGCGAAATTTCTTTGATGTTGGATGGGCAAAAATTTTTGTGACAGGTGACGGATAACTAATATAAAAGCTGAGATCGGCTTCGTTACTCTTTAACTCTTTTCACTCGTTTTACCCCACTCTTGATCTATGAACAAACAATCCGCACTTTATTCAAAAATATAGTAATTTTAAACAGAATTGACATTGACGTATAACTAATATAATTCACGCATGCGCGTATACATTTTGGTCCATGCAAATACCGTAGCCTTCGCTTCTTTATCGATAGGTATTCTTTGATAAAAGCGTCAGACACAGAAGTAAACAACTTGACACTTTCACTATATAATAAATCAATAAACCTTTTCCAACTGAAAAATCGGTTAGTTCTGAAAAGAAATTATTACCAAGGAAAACATAATACCGTAAAACGGGGGGAAATTGATCATTAAAAAAATTAGATTTTCCGTATTTCTTACAATGGTAATCCGAAAATTTCCGTAACTACATGTGACAAAAATTAGTTAAATTTTGTACCTACTAAAATTTTAAAAATAATATTTTTCTCCAAAAATTCCGAAATAGGTAGTGATCAAATTTATACATGGGTTGGGGTTACTTTGATCAGGCATTAACTTTCCCTCTTAATCAATGTCGTACCTGCCAGTATGAATTTGGAATTTTTCCGCTGTGTGATCCGACTCATATTATTCGAGTGCCATACAATTTTAGTATGCGGGGTGAAGTTCAGCCTGTGTGATTTTGATCACTATGGAGCTCATTGAAACGATGAGTTAATTTGTAAAGAAAAACTCAATTTATGAATACAAAGTGTATTATATCATTAGTTACATAGATATAGGTAGTACACAAAATTAACAATATTTTCTTAAATATAAAAACAAACATGGTCTATAAAATAGAAAAAGAAATAATAATGAGTTTCTTAAATACAAAACCAAACTTGCTTTTTACTAAAATAGTTATTTTCCTAACAAGTGCGGAAAATTATACTTTTCCGCACGAAGCGTAGTTCGGGCATGCAATTAAGTGGGGAAAAGATACTTTACGCAAGTGTTAGGAACAATATTTTTTCTACAAGTGCCTAGAATTAAAAAAAAAATTAGCAAACATATTTATTTGTCATTAAACAAAAATTTTCTTAGTGCTTCTTAATAAATAAAACATTAGGCTGAGAGTAATCGTAGTAACCAAGCAAGAATTAATTTTTAATCATTTTAGAATTTATAAAATCAGTGCGGAAAAGATAACTTTCCGCACTAGTGCGGAAAAGTACAACTTTCTGCACGCTTGTGGAAAAAAATTTCTTTCACATCGATCATGTTTTTAAATGTGTACATAGTTCCGCGATTGGTTATTTCTTGAGGTGCAGGTAGAAGTGCTATTATGTCCTCAACATCAACATTAAAAATATTATTATCGTTAATTTTAAAGTTTTTCTTTGTTGCATCGATTCATTTTAGACCTGTAACTTCCAATTCATTCTGTTCAATATTAATTACTTAAGTAACGTATCTATATATTACACTATTCCAACGTCCACCAACTACTTTAACTAAAAGGAACATTCCAATTTGAATTTATTCCATATTCGGTACTATATATTCTGTTTCTTCATTGTCTTCAAGAGCATCAAATATATCTTCTGTACTATCATTCTCTGTTAATACTGTCTCATCTACATTTTAATTTTCAGTATCTGAAGCATCTGATGCATAGATAACACGCTTACCAGGGTCCACTTTGTTCTTTTATTTTCCTTCTAAGTTTGAACTCCACTAAATCGTTTAGCCTTTAAGTAGTCAACAATAACAGCTTGAACATCATCTCCATTATCTTGTGGCAGCTTTTTTAGTACTGACTCTCGGTCCAAAGGATAAATACCTATTGCTGCAAAAGATGCCTCAAGAGTTGCTTTAATTTCTCCTGATCCGCTCTCTGTTTTCTTATCCATTTCTTCAAAGCTAGATTTTAATAATTAAGGAAAGTCTTTCTTTAATAATTAAGGAAAGTCTTTCTTATCAAGAGATCTTAAACTTAGATTTGTTGTTTTATAATTGAGTAGTATTTATCTCCAAGCCATTTTAAAAGGCCTAAAAAAGACAACGTCCAGCGCCTGACATAAATGCGTTGTGTTGGTGGGAAAACATACAAAACCAATATTATTTTCGTTACACAGGTTTATTAATTCCTCGGTAAAATGAGAAGCCAAGTTATCCCCCATCAATATTTTGCACCCATCCAATCGCTTCGAGTGGGACAAAAAAGCGGATTGAAACCAATCCGTGAACGTTTGGGCATCTATCCATCCATGAGATGTGCAATTGTAGAGGGATCCTTGGCTACAACATTTTTCTGTGCAAAAAGGTTTTCCTTTTGGTCCATCTTCATACCACTGCTTCCACATCTTCTCAGATTTATAAATTATATAGGGCGGCAAGAGAATACCCGAAGCGCTTGCACATACCATTACAGTTGAGGCAGATTTGGTAAAATTACAAATTCTCTCTGGATATTTTACCCCTCTTTTGTAAAGTAATTTCTTTTTGCCCGGATCATCCTGAAAATTAGTCTCATCGTAATTAAATAATTAAATATCTTTAAGAATGTCTGTCAGATTATCAAAATATGCCTTTAATGTGTCTCGAAAGATCTGCTCTCGCTTTTTTAATATTTGCAGCAAGTCTTTGCGTAATTTCATTTTTATGGAGTTTGAGAACAGAATATGACCAATCCGGCCCTGGAAGATTATTTTTAAACTATCGTATAGTACGGCCCTGTGTATCGAGAACGCTTTTTGCTAAGTAGCTTAAATCACTTGTAGACAACGGGAACCCCCACTCTGCACAAATACTTGCTGCAGAAATTGTTCTTTTTCTTCATTTTCGCTAAATATTGTTTGGCCTCCAACTTGGCAGACATATTTACCATGGTATCTATTATTTAAGGTTCTATAGGGCACCTTGTAGAATTTTGCTGCCTTTCTAAGGCTCCAACCTTCATCTAATACTTTTCTTTCTCTACTGAATTTTCTGTGTAGTCTTTATATCTGCGACTACCCACGCTTATATTTTCGTGGCATTTCTGTAATAATAATATACCTTTAAGTACTTAAATTTAATAAAAAAACGTTCAGTAGTAATATAGTAATTGATCAATGTGACTCCGATAAGGCGATCAAGAAGCGAAGGCAGGCGAAATTTCTTTGATGTTGAAAGGGCAAAATTTTTTGTGACAGATGACGGATAATAATATAATATCTTGATCTATCCGTTCGGGTACTGATAAAAATTTATTTAAATTCATTTTATATATATGTTTAGAAAACAAAGTAATATTTACAATAAAATAATATAAAATAAAGCAAATGAACAAACAATCCGCACTTTATTCAAAAATATAACACATTTAATCGGAATTGATATTGACATATAACTAATACAACTCGCGCATGCGCGTACAAATACCCGTAGCGTTCGCTTCTTTATCGATAGGTATTCTTTGATTATATGATCAATGTCGCACCTGAAGGTCAATTTCACCCCGTTTTACGGTATATAGAGAAACCAAAATACGCATGTGACGCTTATGATGTTTGACATTTATAAAGTCACTAAATGAGGCAATTGCGATTGATTTTATGAATTTTTTAGCTAGAACCAGCTCACGTGGGAGACAGTCATTTCTGAAGGCACTGTATTAGTTAAACTAGGTTCAGGTTTGATCAATGGTTACTGTAGGTTACTTTAATCCAATAATTAACTTCTAGTGATACAACTCGCCCTTAATGATTGAAATTTACTATATAGATCATATTTGTGAAAAATATAATCTTAATAAATTTCTGTATGGTAGAATAACATATCCCTTCCGTAAATGTTTTATAACCTCTTATATAAAAATAATTTTTATATTGCGATTCAGATATCAAATACACATCGATCTTTGCGTAACATAAAAGAGCCCTTTTTTATTAGCGTCCAAATGGCTATTAATTTAGGAATTGTATCAGTATTACAAGCTATTCATTTGTTGATCATTTATTTAGTATATTAATTAAATTTTCAATAATATACATCAGAGAAAGTTATTTGATCTGTGATTTAATTGATTAGGCTGCTGGATTTCTAGAATTTTTTTTGGGATGGACAAAAAATGCCGAACAATATGTTAACAAATGTAGCCATTATGAGAACAAAAGAAATAACTCATTATGTTCTACAACTCGGCGTTATTAGTGGTTATTAACTTTATTACCCATTCGTACTTACTATTGAGTTTAACTTTGCGAGAAAGTGGTATAGACTTAATGAATTTTTTTATCAGCAACCAAAAATACGTAAAAAACAATCTTTTTTTTAATTTCATTACGCTTAAAATGATTAAATGCTACATAATTTTTTTAAAAAACGTGAATATATTTCTTCTTATATGTACATATATGATTAAATATGATTGAATCTAGTTTTTAATTCTTTTGTTACCAATTTAAATGTTAGAATGTGTTGCATACAAAATGGGCTAACAAATCCAAATTATATTTAATTCATGTAGAAAATTAAATTCGTACACAGGGTATATCAATAAAGCGAAAACATCTATTTTTATAGAATTCATTTTACAAAAAAAAACATTTAAATTTGTATACCTCTAAGTTATTTTTTTAATGGCTCGTTAAAATTCTACCATTCTCGTTATAAAATAAATATTTATTTTATTTATAAATCAAATAACCTTTTAAGCGTTTATAAAATTAAAAATAGATTTTTATTATCAATCTGAATCTTTAATTTGTTTGAAGATTTTTAAACATTTACTAAATATAAAATATTGTTTATTTAATAAGAGAAATTTACGGTAGAAATTTGTCTCTGTAATTTAGTATTTTTGTATCTATTAATTAAAAAAAAAACAAATTGTAAACGACATTTTGTTTTCAATATGGTACTATTTTTCAACATAATATTTTTTTATACCTTTACTATGTCAAATTATTAATTTACCCTGTACTATTTTTATAATATAATAAAAATAGACTTTTGTATAAATCTTTCTTGTATATGGAGCCCTAATTGTATTTTACTGTAAACGAACCAAAAAAGCTGCCTTATATGAAAAAATATTTATAATTTTTTCTGCTTAAAGAAAAAATTAATTGTAATTCATTAAGTACAATATGTATTGTTATTGAAAAAATTTGTGGTTTTGATGCAAAAATCTGAAATAATCAATTGTTATCAATAAATAATATGTAACTGAACATTATTTTATTTAACAAAGTGGGTTTTAAAATATGTCCTAGTTTCAAGAAAAAAATATAAGAACTCCATGTGTAGATTTTTCATTTGTTTTAAATTATTAAAAAAAAGGAGAGAAAAAAAAATTGGTATGAATTATCAAAAATAATTAAAAAAAAAAGAGGCAATCTTCAAAATTTTGGTAATTAGTGTTAAAACTGCCAAATATTGTTAAAAAACTAGGAAGAATTTTATATAAAATTTTCAAAAACTACTAAGAAAAACATTTGGAATTTAATAAAATTGGTTAGAAACTGTCCAAAGTTGCAAAAATATCAGTAATAACAAAAAATAAGGAAAAATTAGTTTATGCATTAGAAACTGTTATTAAATATTTGCGACATAATTCAAAGGGGACTTAACCTGATAAAAGAATGGTGCCAATAGATTGGACTAAACATCAACCCTACCAAAACCACTTTTGTAACCTTCACGAGGAAATGAAACCTCAATCTCAAATCATTAAATCAAATGGGCACGTTATTGAATTGAAACCAGAAGCAAAATATCTGGGACTCATCCTAAACAACAAATCGCTCTGGTATAAGTACGAAGAAGTAACGACAAAGGCCACGAAAGCCTTAATGGTATGCAGGAACTTTTCGGGGAAAAATTTGGATGCGTCCCAAAAATCCTGCACTGGATGTTAGACCAATCGTCACTTACGGAGATGTTGCTTGGAGTACAAGAACTAACCTTGCAACCTCGAGAAGCAATATCTCGAAGGTCTAGGGGCTAGCCTGTATATACATTACAGGAGCAATAAGAACATGTCTGTTGGCTGCAATGGAGGTAATCCTAAACCTCACACATTTGCATACATAAGTGGAGAATGTGGAAAAAAGACAACATGCAGGATGGTTCGAGAGGGAATCAACAGATGTAAACCCTGTTTCTGCATCTGAGACAGACACATCTGGGACATGCTTCAGGATGAGATCCCAAGAAAGTATGAGTTTGTGAAAGATTTCATCATAAATCTGGGTCGCAAAGTGGACACCATTTCTGGCCTCAACAGAAATGCCATTAAATGGTATACTGATGAGTCCAGGATAGCAGAGAGCACTGGAATAGGAGTATATGGGCCTGGTACCAGATGTTTCGAAAGCTTTGTCAAATGACCAAGTATCTTTCAATGAAATTGAAAAATGTATCGAGTTCAACATCGAAAAAAAATTCCACAGGCAAGAAATTATCATTATGTCAGATAGTAATCAGCTCGAATATGTTTAAGGAATGTTTAGAAAAACTAAATGAGCTAAGTAATAGAGTACAACAATCCCCCTGAGGGTTGCTTGACATACCGAGGGTGGAGGGAAACGAAATAGCAGATAAAAAAGGACTGAAACATCATTTATGGGAACCGAATCCATTTGTGGGATCAGTAACAATATGATACTACACGAATTGAAAAGAGAACTGAAAATAAAAAGAACTACTAAACCCTAATAGCACATGATGTCCATGGGCCATCCGATTCTTGTCCATTTTATGTCCAGCATATCCATGGACATAAAGTGGTAGTCCATATGTTGTCCGTTTCTTATTATCCATTGGATGTCCGTAATCGGTTGTCCATCAGTCAGCCGTTTTATGTCCATGTTTGTCCATTACTAAAAAGTGAGAACTTGAGAACAATATTGTTGGTTAGATCATTAGATGCCCCTTGCTTGGCTGTTGGTTGATCATTTTGTAAATTGTAAATAGTAAACATTTTTTTCATTCAACGAGGTTCAAGGTGGTGGTCATTTTGGTCAATTTCGTCACCACATTTGGTATTTATTTGCAGATCTGTGGTACTTATTTGGTTGCGGAAATTTTTTTAGTTCACATTGGCGTTGGTTTCATGTTCATGCAGTGTTGGTGCTATTATTTCAATAGTGGTTTTGTAGTGTTAACTGATTTTATTAAGTGATTAAGTGATTTTATTATATTAAATGGATTTTTGTGGAAACTTACTATTTCAATAAAGTTTATTCATTTATATAAAAAAAATTTATATCGTGTTACAGAATAAAGTATCATTATCTGGGAAACATGTCATTGATTATTTAAAAAAGCTAATCATTTTCCTACATACCTAGTTTCCATTATAGAATTAATCTAGAGGAAAATTTTGAGCTTTTTTAATAATTAAGAACTACATGCCCCCCAGTTTATGGTACTTTATTCTGAAACACACTGTAGCCAACCCCAAGTGGACATCCAATGGATGTCGGTATAGATATCTATGGATGTCCATTGGATATCCATTGGATATCGACTAGATGTCCAATGTGTATCCAATGGATGTCCACTGGATATCGGTATATAGGTGTTTAAGGATGTCCAATGGATGTCCATTTTTGTGGAAAGTGTACAGTCCAATGGATGTTCATAAGGTATCCGCCGGACTACAATTGGATGTCCAATGGACAACTACTAAGTCCGGTTGCAGTTGTCCAATGGATGCCTTATGGATAAAGTTGTGCTATTGGGAAAGGAATGAGATACGTGAAAGTTCCTCTGGGAAACTGTCACCAGAATTTATCAACCTAAATAAAAACAACTTCGCATAATAACAGAGGTCCTAATAGGGCATTTCCGGCTGAGAGGACATCTTAAGAAGCTTGGACTAGCAGAATAAGAAGAACGCAGATTTTGTGACTTGGAGGTTGAAAACTCAATCCACATACTCTCAGAATGCACTCCTTTTCAAAACCTAAGAGCCAATTATTGGGAGTACATAAGATAGAAGAGAGAGATCTACTGAATGTGAAACCGTCAGACATTCTGAATCTCTTGAGGAGAATAGTACTGACTAGTAGACGGAGTACTCTAATCATTGATGTATCCTCAACAACTAAACGGGACACAATAGATCATATAGGTCGCGTTCTAATTATTTCCCATATACATACATACATAATAAATCTTCAAATTTTTGTAAAATTTATTGGACAACTAAAATTGATAAAAAAAGTGAAGGAAATCTTCAAAATGTTCTAAAACATTTTTAAAACTTCTAAAAATTCTTGAAAAAAAAATTAAGTGTCGTGCAAAAATGTTTTTCTTTTATTTTTTTAATTTACCAAAACTTATTAGAAACCTAAACAATAACTTATCCATAACACAAATGTGATCAAAGATTTAATAGCAAATAAAATTCTAAATCATGTACCACAAATATATATTTTAACTTGAACAAAAAGGAGGGTGGCAACTAGTTTCGGCTTCCAGCCATCTTCAGGCCATATACTAACATTGATAATAAATATTAAATTAAATGAAATTTATAAAAGAACGCCATGGTTCAAAACATTGCAAAAAATTATGTAGGGATAGAGGGGGTACATGAAAGGTGAAACAGGGGTTTTTGTATAAACCCGCCTTAGTGTACTTACTGAAGCCTTCATTTTCTCCTCTAATCACTATGTACCAAACCGCTTTTATTGAATTTTAAAAAACCCCTGTTTTACTTTTCATAATACTACCACATAATTTTTCCCTTTTTCGAACCATGGTGTTCTTTTATAAATTTCATTTAATTTAAGATTTGTTATCAAAGCTAATATATGGCCTGAAGATGGCTAAAAGCCGAAACTAGTTGCCAACTGTCTAGTTTATTATTTTTAGAAACTGCCTAAAATTACAAAAGAAAATAATGATTAAAAAGATTAAAAATTGACAACATTTCTTAAAAAATTAACAGAAACTGTCAAAATTTGCAAAAATGTATTAAACATTTTTAAAATCTGCCCAACTTTATTAGAAACTGTCAAAATTATTACAAAATAAGGGCTAATTTTTAAAATGTAGTGAAACATATGCTATAAAAATTAAAAACAAAATAAAAAAAGAATCTCTTCAAGTAATTAAAAAATTATCAATGTTTTTATAATTAGCTAAAACTTGTCAAACAATGCGGAAAGGACACCGTACTTTTCTTATGCAAAAAGGTTTTCTGTGAAATTCCCTAAATTTTTGATATGCTGTACTTTTGACCATCCTATTCAAAAATGTCCAAGGTACAAGCTTCAAGAATGGACAGTTTTTTCCGTAGAGCGTTGAATTTTAACCCTTTTAGTCACCCATGCCATGAAAAAATTTTAGTTCGAAAGCAAGAGTGTCCCTCCCTAGGTACATGAAATTACATATTAGCAAATGAGAACAATTTAATATTTTAAGACTGAAATCATTTTGTACTGTGTACGGTATACCTTTAATTATCGAAAATATATTCGCGTTCCGGTACCAAGCGGGTCTTGGTACCGGAACCAGGGATAGACAATCCGGATATTTGTCCAAGGTGAAAAATATAAATGGCATCTAAAGGAAGCTCTATTGGCTGTGAATGTGACAAAATATTGTTAAATATCCAATTAATCGAAATTTATACATTACAGTTTTTATCCGAAAAATTTTAACCACATTTGCAAATTTAAAACTAGTGGGCGGGAGAGGAAAAATCGAGACTACACAACTACAAAAACTTCCTTATAAAGTCCGATAGCGGACTTTGTTCAGAAGAAAATCCGATAGCAGACTTTGTATGAAAAACTCCCATACAAAGTCCGCTATCGGACTTTGTATCGGACTTTGTATGGAAGAAAGTCCGTTATCGGACTTTGTATGGACAAATGTCCGATAGCAGACAGTAAATGGTTTTAAAAAAAACTGGAATCTACCCATTTGACAGAAATTTTTCGAAGAACATTTGTTCGCGCCAGTAGAGATTACAGATAGGCCTGCTCCTACAACTGCATCTAAAATAGCAACTGTTCGTACTTTTCAAGATATTGAAATTGAAGATGAACCATTCATTTAGACAACACATCATCAAGCTGAAAAGAAAAGGAACATGCCCTACAAACATCTCCACAATCATCCTTTAAAAGCCGCACTTGTTGTTCAATGAACCAAATAATGACACCTTTTCCTCTTTTACTATATCACCAAAGGTCCTGGTGCCTCATCCCCACAATGCAAGCAAAAATGAATGTGAGGAGGTTAAAAAAAAAGGATAAACTGCAGCTTTAATGTCCTCTCCTTATAAACTTGAACTTGAGGCCACCGTTAAAGCCGCCGAAAATAGAATAAAATATGAATCAGTGTCGCCCCAAAACTTTCCCGACGAGTATCCACGAAAACTTTTTCAGATATTTAATGTTAAAGTTTCACATTTTGACACTTTTTATTTTTGACAGGTGACAGTTGGAGAAAGAATTTTGACTGTTCTGAATAGAATTTTCCAAGGGCTTTCAAATGACATATAGCATTGTCCAATTCCGTGACATATTGCATCTGTTATTTTTTTATAGTGACACTCACGTTTGACAGATGTCATAAAAAAATTAATGAGTTCTTCCAACGGGTAACCCAAACCTACATACCAAATTTCAGCTCAATCGGATTATTACTTTTTCAGATATTTAATGCTAAATTTTCAAATTTTGACATTTTTTTTTGACAGGTGATAGATGAAAAAATAATTTTGACTGTTCTGAATAGAGTTCTTCAAGGGCTTTCAAATGACATATTGCATGTCCAATTCCGTGACATATTGCATCTGTTATTTTTTGATAGTGACGCTCACGTTTGACAGATGTCATACAAAAATTAATCAATTCTTCCAACGGGTAACCCAAACCTACATTCCAAATTTCAGCTCAATCGGATTAATATTTTCTCAGATATTTAATGCTAAAATTTCAAATTTTGACATTTTTTATTTTTGACAGGTGACAGTTGGAGAAATAATTTTCTGTCATCTGTCATTTTTTGATAGTGACACTTTCGTTTGATAGATGTCGTACAAAAACTAATGGGTTCTTTCGACGGGTAACCCAAACCTCTGTACCAAATTTCAGCTCAAACGGATTAAACGTGTGGCCTCTATCGTGAAAGAATACACACACACATACACACAGACAGACAGACAGACTTCCATCTGGAAATGGTCTTAATCGTGTCAGGGGGGCCGAAAATGGATATTTCCGTTTTTATCTCGAAATTTTTTTTAACTCGTTCACAATACTTTCCCCTCTAGTAGGTAGGTCGGGAAAGTAAAAGACAAAACGAGTTAAAATGACAAATAAAAACAAATATGAAGTCTTCTGACGAAGATGATAAAGTAAATACTAATTACATTTTCAGCGATGAGTTATTCAAAAGTTCTAATGGCCGCGAAGGGTGGATACATTACAGTGAATGCCGAGGATGGACCTCTGTGGAGCATATTTTTTTGTCACATTTAACTTTTTTTAATGCTAATAAAGTAAAACAGTTGTTTTATAGAAAAGTTTGATCATTTTTACTTTTCCATTTGGTTACATATGTACCCGGTTTTGCTCAACCGGTATGGATAACCGGGTGATTTGAGTTTTTTTATTTAAAATTTATTCAAAAAAACCTTTAACATTTATGACATTGTAAATTGTATATATGGATATACCCATAATCAAGGGTGTTGTGTACAAATTTTTAGTTCTTTTAGCCACAAATTAAAGTTTCCAAAAGCCATCAACATTAGGTACTCGGTTTTACCCTACTTTTCCCTACGGCGGCGAAGGTTTCTGATAATTAAAAAAAATTGAATGGCTGAGACGAAGCCAAAGTCATTCAAAACAACTGAACAACAAAAACATACTATTACAATTGTCCATGTTTCTCCTAGTTTTTTTTTTAAATAATTATAACAGAACATAGGATCAACGTTCTGTGTAATTATTATAAAAAAATTGCACTTTCTCTTGGATATCTATCATTTCATGTGAATTTTCGACCAGATTCGTTTATTAACTGCCGATGGTAAGCAAATACCTAAAGTCAAAGTAATCTCTGGGGTGGATTTTGAGCCCCAGAGTTCACCCCCCCCCCCAACTGTAGATATGGGGGCTATAAGATCACATACATTTCAAATGGCAAAAATTGCTGCTATCGAATGTTTTCTCTCAGATTTTACATTTTTTACTTTAGTATTTAATAAAATAACGAACAATTAAAATAAATAGGATATTATCAGAAATATTTATTATAGCATTATGATATTAATGTATATTAATAATAAAAACGTCTGTATTCTATAAAGTTTGTAATTAAAATAAATAGGATATTACCAAACATTTTTATTATATCATTATGATATTTTTTTTAATATAAAGCTAGTTAGTTAGTATTTAACAAAATAACCAATAATTAAAATAAAGAGGATACCAAACATTAAAGACATAAAATAGATACTAGAATAAGTGAACCTAAATATCTTTTGTTAATTATTTGGCAATTAACCCGTAAAAAATGACAGAAAATCTCTTGAAGTGAATTAATATCCATCAAGAATTCCGTTCTAAAAAATGTCCTATTTAAAGATCAAAATTACTATGAGAGTAAAGAATTATTTAACAAAAAATCCGACACTTTAAACTTTATTTAAATATCATAATTATTAACGGAGCTATGATGGGTTACATGTACCACTCTGTATATAAGTAAAAAACTTATACAGCTTGTAAACTATACTTACGGAAATATGTCATGCGTAGAATAAACGCCGCAAGTCATTTTAAAAATAATGACAGCTGAATATTGATTGTCATGTTTATCGTTAATAATAACGCCGTTTATTCTAAGCAGGGAAGACTGGCCTTATTCGCTGGGTGCAGAGTGCATGGTGGGGACAACTGAAATGATCCCAGAGCTCGTAGTGGTCAAAATTTTGTGAAATATTGCTCTTGTCCTGAATAAACACGTCAAAATTAAATATAAAAATGTTTCATAATAGTTTTGTTGTTAATTAAAAAAATACAGGGAGAAATGGTAAGTGCACATTTTACACATTTTCAATAGCCAGTTGGAAATTAGAGAAAGAAAAGAACTGGATAAATGCAATTAGGATAAAAAAGTAAGTAATGTATAACCTACTTCTGTAGCATGCTTACTTAGACGAATGTGTGTTTTATTCTACAATTATTCCATGTGATTAAATAACTTTTGCCACTATGTCTTAATTCTTTCACATCTCTAGCGTGACCAGTCGCGACAAGTTGCTTCTCTTTGTTCATCGTTTGGGGTTGAAATGATATTTTGTAATAAAGGCTAAAGGAACACAGATAGATTAAAATAAAAATTAAAAAAAAAATAAAATTGTTTGAATTCAACCAAATATAAATAAATTTCAAAATATAAAATTAAATTAATTAAATACAGAAATCAGGTCAGGTCATAAAACTCAATGTATGAAATTTAAGCTATAGGATATGGCAAAATTCTTTATTCTAAACAAAGTCATATTATTTTGCAACTTGAAAAAACATATCATGTTGAATTCACTAACTACAGCACGTTCCGCGATTCTCAAAAATTTTGCTTAGTCAACAAGTACTCCAAGAAAAATCGCACAGAGGCTTAACCCACTAACGGTACTACGTCAGGTTGGTAGCCAATGGAAAACGAGGACCAAGCGGCCATACTTGCTACGTAACACACAGTCGGGAAAACAAAAATGGCACCGCCAATCAGTGAGGGTGTACGTCAAAAAAAAAACCGAACTAGCGGGGGCTTCTCGACGGATAGTACGACGTGACGTCGGAGCTAAAAAAAAATGTGGATTGGGGAGCCGATAGCGGGAAGAAGTACCAAGCGGTCGCAGTGAACGCCGGGAAGCGAGTAGTCTCTTCGTTGGCCAAAGTTAAAAAAAAAAGTATAATCTTTTTTTTCGTTTTGTTTGTGTTTCGGTGTGCTACTTAGTACGGGTACCTAGTTAGCGATAAAGAAAGAAAATAAAAGAAAAAGTTTGTCGTACTCAGCTGGGATAACTAAGCCGAAAGGAGTAGCCAGAAAGAAAAGAGGCAACACTCGGTAAGCGGAATTAAATTATACTAACTCTGTCAAACGCGAAACATTTTGGTTTTTTTTTTATTTGTCCCAAAGTACCTCAGAAAAAAAAGTGAGGGAAAGCTCTCTGGGTTTCTTTCCTACAGTTCATTGCAATTAAATGAAAAACAGAGTAGAGTATTAAAATAAAAATAGGGACATTGCCTCCCACTTTTAAGTACTCCAAGGAAGGGAGTAAAATAAAAAAAATTATTTTTTTTTGGATATAACGTTATTTCTATCAGTCTTGTTTTGATTAGAGAATTTTAATGCATTTATAGAAATTTTGTTATCTTTAGTTTAACTATTTTTTTTGTCAGTCTTTCCTTTCGATGGAACTTTAAGTAGATAAATTTTTTGTATAGAATAAGTTAGCCAGTAAGGTTGGGACACTGCGTACAAAACTTTTGTGGTGCGATTTTGCAATATATGTTTAAACTATTTTCTTTTATATACATTTACTGAGATCGCGATAATTCGGGTTTTTTTTTGTTGTACTGTCACAATTTTCACTTTGTATTTTATCAGTTCAATCAGTCATCTTTTTAATCAATTTTTTTTATTTATATTTTTTTTTGTGTTGTTAATTTTCATATCATTTAATTTTTTTAAATAAACCTAGCTAAAATTTCATTAGCGTATTTTAATTATCCCATCCAAAGGGGGGGAAATAATAGAAATGAAATATTCAAAGGGAATATTAAAAGAAGGGACACAAGCATAAGGTTTTGGGTAAAAGCCCTAACGCGATCGAACTGATCACATTTTTTTGTATAAATAATTAACCTCTCTGTAGAGAGAACCTCCCTCATCCCCTAATCCTGTCTGTAGAGGTAAAGACTCTCCAACACTGCGAGAGCACGAGCCGCCCCTTTCAGAGCCTAGCCGTTTGCCACAATAGCTAACGTCCAGGCCCTATTTTTCTCTCCTAGGAGAGTGGTGACAGCTACGCTGCCAAGTCCCAAAACCGTCGCATTTTGAAACAAAAAAAAATAATCGAGGGAAAATATATCACCAGAAAAATAAACCAATCTTCAGAGGTCATTGCATTGATGATAAAAATTTCCCCGTTATTACACTGGTAAAACATTTCCCCGTTATTACAATTTGATGAGTAATTGACTCAAATCCGGTATGATTGAATAATTACATTCATTATCGCCTAAAAATTATTAAAAAAAAAGTATGATAAATTATTGTGGTACTGAAAATCTAGCAGATATTCATAAATTTTTATTATTCTAGCTGTCATGTATTATTTGTTTGGATGTCACTAATTAACATAACTTAAGAATCATAGTTTTTTGATATTTATTTACTTCTATACTTACTTTGTTCATCGCAACAGGTTTGACTGAATTTTTTCTTTCAAAAATATAATTACATTTTTTATTTATATGCATATAAATTCTAATGAGATTTTTTTATAACGATTTTTAATTTTTTATACATACTTTTCAAAATTGTCGAGCATCATTTTATGCAACCATTAGATGGCGTTATGGTCGCGCTCCCTACCAATAGAAATATGGCATCCTTGGTGTTCGCTTAAAATAGGATTATTGAAAGGAATATCTCGCTCGTCGACCACTCAAAAAACAAACCCTGTTGTCATATTGCTTACTCAAAGTCTTAAAGATATTCCTATGCAAAGTATAAAAATTTACTTACAATCTATATAGGATCTTGAACTCAATATATAATCCCTATTTCATTCATTATTCCTTTTTTATTTTGTCGGACAAGAAACTTTTCTAAAGTTTCTATAATTTTTGTTATAAATGTCTTAATTTGTCATTGGTTTTTCCATTATAGTGACCTAAATTAACAGTGTCAAAAAATTTTATTTAAAATATAATAAAATATAAAGTTGTTGTTTGGACGAAATAAAAACTTTTCGTACAGTGAGGTTATGTTATGTTTGGATTAGATTGATAATTTTCTTTGCCATGCTTCTTGCTTTAAAAAAATAACAGTTTTATGCAAGAAATATCATGAAGAGTTTACACAATTTTGATTGAAGCATGATGTGAGTACTTCTTTTAAACAATAGTCCAGTAATGTAAGAATGCAGGCTTTCCCGGCTTTCGCGCCCGAGGGAGAAAAATGCAATCCTGGTGAAGAACAATAACAAGGAACTGTCTATCTACCGTACATAGAAGTTGTCGGATTGGAAAAATCTTAAAGTGTACGTAGGACAAAGAGAAAAATGCTTTAGCACACGACTAATAGGACATAAACGAAGCTGTCGTTTAGGATAATGTTACGTTTTTTTCCTGTACTTTTGTTATTCCTCTGCTTGGTATATTTTAATTTCAGACTCGCTTGATATACCTTCCCAAGATCTCCCTCTCTTCTAGGTATTACTATAAAATGTCTTTCCCATGTTAACAATTCTATGTCCTTGCCTCTTCTGTCAAAACAATTGACTTCTATATCGTCTGTGTCGAAAATTGGAAATTTAATGTCTTCCCGTCGTTATATAGGGTAAGTTTTTATTATATTATATTATATCTTTACCAGGATCCCCTGGTATCATTATTAATTATTTCGACACTTTTACTTTTATTTACTGTTATTTTTAATTCTTTTTAATGCCGTTATATATTTTTTTGTTATATTTACTTAAAAGTTCATATCTTATCTTTTATAACACTATAAATTATCTTATGTTTGTGGTGCTCTTTCAGTATCAATTACAAAAAGAGAATCTATTTTTAATTTGTTTTTACAGATTATCTTAAAATTTAATTCACTTTGATTATTTTTATATTTCATATTTTGATCTCAAAATTCATGTATTTTATATTCATAATATTCTTGTTTTATATTCTTTTTTTTTAAGCAGAGACCATGAAATCTGGTATTTTACAAGATTTTTGTCTTATATTTATTTTATGTGAACTTTTAGGGTTTCTTTGCGACTACAAGTGTTTTTTGAGCAAGTTTTGTTTTTGGACGAAACGTTTTTTTTTTCTGGAACAATTTATTTTGGTATAAGATTTTTTTTTGAACAACATTTTGACTGAACAACGAGCCAGTTTTTTTCCTCCTCTGGGACCAACGTTTCACTGCCAGATCCAAGAAACTTGAGAAGAAGTTCAAAAACATAAAAGTATCCGATAGTTTTTTTTCCTCGTATTAAATAAAAATGCAACGTTTGATTTGAGTTTTTTTTCAATTGTTTCTAAATACAACATCAAAAAATCAATTAGACTGGCGTCCAAAATTTTTTTATTTAATATTTTACCTTTTGACATATTTCAAATTTTATTCGTGGAACGAACCCATATTTAAAAGAATTGAGCCTAAATCACATTTATTACTAATTATCAACAAATTAAAGTATCGTTTCAATAAACCGAAAAGTCTGCAGTCGTCGAACACATATTATCTTCAGACCATCAGATCCTTTTCGAAAACATCAAGACATTACACAACCAGATTGAATTTGGAAGCAATAGAAATATACAAACATAAATAGAACTTCAATAGAAAGGAAGAAACAAATATTACCTAGGATCTGGCAAACAGCACTAAAGAGCGCGAAACTAAAACCGCCAAATAGCTGTCGCTCCAAAAGAGCGCGCAGATACGCATATAAATGGCGGAATTAAGGAAGTTTCAGTTCCAGTTGGTTGTGAAGAGTACTTCGTTCATGCCACTGAAGATGGTTGGCGCAGTATCAGTCGAAAAGTTTGGTAGTAATAACCAAAGAAGGCCACGACATAACCCCAGACATAAACAATTACAAAAATATAGTAAAACTAGGTCTTTTCATTTAAGTGAAAATTGAATTTGTTCATGAGTTTACTGCTCTTATTAATGCAATAAAACAGTGTATAGGCTACGTATCGCTTGTTAAAAAAAACATATGGAACAGACTAAGACAAAGAAAAATGTATTAAAAAGGTTAAAGGCATGACTCCAATCTGATTCCACCTAAAGAGAAAATTTGTGCACAATTTGTGTTAATGCAATGTGGCTTCATGCAACTCATGTAAGTTGAGGATATACTCAACATATTAAAAGATAAAGAAAATGAAGAAGAATTTGTTTTTGATATAGGCACTACTAATGAGTCAGAATCAGAATAAATTTCTTAATATCTTATTTCATGAATATGTTTTGTTCTATTAGTATATAACTATCTTCATTCAGAATTCTCTGCTTCCTTGCCTGACGCACGGAGTGGCGAGCGCAGCGCTTCTCTGTCACTCTCCCTGTTCACGCTTTTAAAACTTAACATTTAAAATCTAGGTAACCATGGATGTGACACACTTCTGACAAGGCAACTTAATACTGAAATAGTGTTTCTTTTCATAAAAAAATCAATTTAATAACTGATGAGGGTATATTAATAACGTCTGTTTACCTGTTTATACCTGGCAACTTCATAGTTAGGCTAAAGGAAAACTACGCAACTTATATTTTTTAAATTACAGGTGTAATATTTTCTTGACTTTTGCTCGATTTTCGTCAATAACAAATGGAGTAAGTTGATCAAAAAACGTTAATTAAAGTTAATATTATTTAACAGTATTGGCTCGTGATTTAGCTAGGCAATCCATTTGCGATTTATCAATGTAGATATTATCTAATATATAATCTATGTCATCATTAAATTACAGATGAGGGTAGGTTCCAAAACTTAGTATTCTTAAAATATTGGTAAAAAATAAAATCAAATAAATTTATCGCTATTTATTGATTACTAATTATACATTTTTCAAATAAAATTATAATTACATAATTATGTTTATCTCAATGACTGATAATAAGTCATATAGGTGTGGATGACTCGATACAACTACAAAAACATTATTGCATTAAAAAAATGTTTTTGACCTAATACAAAAATACTTGCTTTAACTATCAGTCCTCTATTTTGTATAATTAATCCATAACAATTAAGGCTCAACGGTTCTTTTACCTGTAATAATAGAACCAAAAAAATATTGCAATTATTTTTATTATATTGGTACCATTTTAAATTTTGAAGTTTATCATTAACCTTTTCACTCTAAAAATAAAGATTAATACAAATACAAATAAGAAAATATAAAATTATTAATGTTTGTAAACTAATAATTTCAAAAAACATTCATGGGTTTTGTACTAAATTAATTAGTGTTATATTCAATTTTTGATATAACTTTTTTTTAAATTATTTGAATATTCCATACTTTATGAACATACGGTATATATTGATACGAAACACGCTGTTTATGATGTCCTTATCAAAAACACTCAGTACTAACTTATTGACTTTCACTTCTTCTTATTGAATTTACCTAACAACCTCCTGTTCATCATTCTTTATTAGTACTTTTATACTTGTAGAAAATATCACCTTGTTTAATAAATTCGTTTCACGTTCTAAGTTAATCATTCATTCAAAATTTCATAACTATTTTTCTAAATTCCTAGTAGATAGTCGATGTTTGTCCGGCCATTGGTATAGGGAATAAAACGTATTATAGAGGAAGGTATATCAAATTCAGCGTGTCAGAAACCGAGATCGCTATGACGTCATTCTTTAGAACCCTGAGATACGTCACGTCTGACATCTCCACCAGAGAGTGCTTCCAAATCAGACGGGCCTGACAGACCAGAAGTACGTTGGTACAGGTCTTCAGCACCCTCTGATGGAGCTATCAGATCAGACCCATCTGAGGGACCTGAAAAGTGACGTCATAGTGGTCTCTCTTTCTGACACGCTGAATTTCCTGTAACTCTATAACAGGCTGAATTCCCTATACCAATGGTCGGATATACGTAGACCATCTACTATTTTCTTATTAAAAAAATCAACTGTTTCTTTATTTCAATATTTTTTCCCATTTGATAAATTTCCAGATATGAACTGAGCCGTGATTGACAAGGCATCAATCCTCTTATAACAATTTTTCTTATTAATATATATCATACCAAATCTTGCATAATTTGTCCAATTTCCGACAGGATACTAAACATAATTGTCAATATTATAAAAGTTCCAATATAAGGGATTGTTTCTTGAGATTTATTCGCCTAAAAATAAACGTAATTTTTAGTATTCTAGATTGTTTCCATCTTTAGTACGCTTACAATAATAAAAATGAAAACAGAGCTCATTGCAAATGAACTAAGTCCATATAAAACTAAAAAAATCCATTTTCCAAATTGATAATAAAATTTATTGTACCTAAAACAAAATTAGATAATTACTTAATATATGTAAAAAAAGAATAACTTACTCTAGTAACATATTAAATTGCCAGGAAAAATATTTTAAATTTTTATTTATAATATCCTGATATAGTTCAGAATTTCTGTATTTTGAAACATCATTACATTCATTTTCGAATTCTATCAATATATCGATTTGTTCAATTAATCTTTGCAATGCAAAAGATGTATGTGCGACGGAGTAACAACTCAAGCATACAGGAGTGAAAATAAACAGTACACTGTGTGGTACCACCACAAGAAAAATAATAATTTTCGGTACTGTTTTATCCAATAGTACGTTTCTAACAGTTATGAAAGCTAAATTATTCTCCTTGTTTACAAATAATATAAAAGAAACATAAGATAAAAGAACTAAGTAAGTCAATAAAAACGCAAATATTTTGCATCTCTTCATAAATTTTACATTGTTTGAAATCAATTCTTTGCTAGCTGGTCTTCCTTTCGAAATGATATTTTTAATATATCTTATACCTTTTTTTATCGAATCAAACTTTCTCATCATCATATGGTAGTTAGCTGAAAGCTAAAACAATAATTAATATTTTTTTAAGGACTATGAACTTATAAAGGATCGATGTCCATATAATAATCTGAAAACCTAAACTCTAATAGTTTTTTGTTTTTTTTTTTATAACAATTTTATTACTTTAGGTCAAATTTAATAATTATTTGATTTTATTATATTTTCTATAATCTTTATAACCCAAAAACTTCTTTTCTTTTATGTGTAGTAAAATGTCAACTTTTTAATCATGATTTTTATATTTTGATTTTACTTAATTTGGTATTTGTTTCTGAAATAAAATTTTATGTTAGTATTTATAACATCCATTATTATTTATAATAAACCTTCTCACCTTTTATATTGCTAGTCTGGTATCGACTAATTAGATTTTCCTAGCTACATTCTACCACTTAACTTAAATTTATCATTTATTGACTTTATCATAATCAGAAAATTAAAATGTATTTTCTTTAAATGTACACAATCAAATTATATCTCTTCTATAAATTCGCAAAATTTCTTATTATTATTAAATTTAACTATTGAAGGAATTTTATTAAATTATTCTTAATGGAAATTCCTTTTAACAATTTACAACAATAAAATTTGGTATACTTACAGCTGCCATACATGAAGCTGTTGCTAAATATTCTACCAATAAATCAGTTTTGGGTTGTGTTAAAACAGCATATGTAATAAATACAAAAAGTCCAATAAGGTAAGTATAAAGTCCTATGCCTGATAGAACACGTTGAAATAGAGTGCGATATAACATTGTACCCCAATCTACTAGCCAATAAAAAATATCATCTGAAATATATATCATTTTATTTATCAAATTTCAATTAAAAATATTATCAAACCTTCAAATGTATACAGATCTCCAAAAATTATTGCATTTAAACTTTTATAAATATTTATGAATCTCATATTTATATTTTTTCTGGTATAGGTATTTCTGTAACTGACTGTTTGTATTATAAAGATACTTATTTAATGCGCACCAAATTACTAATAATTACCAAACATTTTTATTACATCATTATGATATTAATTTATAATAATGAAACGTTAAGATTGTAATATGGATTCAGTTATACAAGGGGTGTCAACAAATTAGATTTTTTTGTAATATTTAATAAAATTAAACAGCTGTAAAAAGTTTTGTCAAACTTATTATAGAGTTTTAGCACCTCTACCGCTAACGCTAATTTGGTAAGCGAATGAAAAAAATAGCAAAGCAATTGCGTTTTTTTGCATATTAGGTTATGTCATGTGTCAATTATGTAATTGTTTAATATATTTGAGTTAAGGGGACCCGCAAAACATCCTGCTATTTTATAAAATTAACCGTATAAGGAAATTTTTATTTTGAATTGAGCATGCGCAGACCGCTCGAAATGAGGATTGGCATCAGCGTTAACGTTAGCGGATAGAAGCGTATAGGAGCGATGTCTTGAAGAATTTAACTCCCGAAGCATATTACATACTGATATGAAAATTTAAAATATAATGATGCCAGGTCATTTCAGATGTCATATCTAAGATGATCAATCCTGGTTGACTTATTATCTGGAATTAAAAAAAAATTAATCAAGTGAGATGTAAAAAAATTGAGAATTGTCAGATAAAAAATGGTAATTTGTTAGATAAATATTGAGATATGGAGTTTATTGTTATGAATTAGAAGAAGAAATAAAGAAGTTATTGAGCGAGGTGAAATTTTCTTTTCAAAATAAATTAAAAAAAAATATAGACCAAGGCTTATAAAATATGAAGACAGGGTAAAACAAAAATAAATATTTAGAAGATATGAAAGGACAAAATAGATAAGCTAGATTAAGAGGTAAGAAAGTCAGATAGATTTAAGAAAAGGTTTAAGCAATATACAAAATAAGAAGAAGAACAGGAGGTTATTAAGAAGATTATCTAAGAAGTAACAAATCAAGAAATAGTTAGAAATTAATTTAGATCAAATTTAAAATTATATTTGTATAATATTTAATAATTTTTAAAAATTTTCTCTAGTGAACCCAACCTCGGATTGAGATTTTTAGATACGACATCTGAAATATACCGGGTGTTCCTTATCAAAACATGTTATCGATTGTGTGAACTTTTGTTCGATGATTCTATGTTTATTAAGAAAAGTGATTGAGGATATCAATATAAAAGTAAAAAGTCAACTGCGAAGAAAACCAGAACATATTTTCTAATTGAATCGATACACTAAAAAATATGCTGAAAGTAAATGCTAAACTAACTTAATTTCATTTAATTCAAATTTGCCGTACAAAAATGATAGCTGTCATACTTGGTTGAGAATAAAGGTCACGAAAATTCGCCCCTTGAAGATCAAAGTGCCGCCTTGTACTTTCGCTTCTGTATAATTAAGGCGTTCTGTGCCCGGACATACCAAACAAGTAACTTACATGCCGCATCTAACGTAGCGTATAAGATCTGAAATAACGATCTGCGTCAATTGTCATTTTAGTTTGATCCGTCTTTATAGCTGGAGCAAATGGATACGTTCACTTTTCAATGTATATGTAAACATCGAATGCAGAATCTAACTTTACTATATCGAACGCACCTAACGATGTAGCTTCCAATAACGAAGTAAACAACGTGATTCAATCCGTCACATTTATAATACAGCGCCGTTTTCTGCATTCAATTTGGAGCAATAATAATGAAGATAGACTTTAGTGCCCATAGCGTCATTTGTTCTACGCATGATTTTTGTTTATGTAATTATTCTACATCATATTTCAAATACAGTGCCGTTTTCCGACTAATATTAGTGACGTTGAGGCTGAGTGTACTATTTTCTTTATTAAATTAAGAGGGGGTGAACCTTTTATAAAAGATCAGAGTATATTTGCGGGGTGAAAGACGAGGTAAAAATACACAGCAATAGAGGCGTGGCCTGATGATAAAGAAATTATCGTAAATGTGGCCTTCAGATCATCTGAGCGAAATAAAAGCCTAACACATTTCAAGTAGTCCTTTGTAAGTGACCGCCTATAGGCTGACAATATATAGTATTTTTGTTCTGTATTATATTTTACATTTTACTTAGCTAGTAACTTATCATTAATTTTTAATCATTTATATCAGGTTAGAGTTTACATGAGATTTTTACTCTCTCGAATCACCATCCAAAAAGGGAAAGTATTGTGAACGAGCCAAAAAATTTATTCGAGATATAGATGGAAATATCCATCTTGACGTGTCCTGAGACGATTATGACCATTTCCAGATGGAAGTCTGTCTGTCTCTGTGTCTGTCTGTCTGTGTTTGTCTGTGTGTATTCTCCCACGACAGAAGCGCTTGAATCAGTGATGAAAAATGCTATAAAATTCAGCTTGTAGGAGTTCAGCAAAAATCGCTTTTGAGGGTCTAATTTTTTTATCAACAAAGCCAAATGTATAAGTGAGACATCTCTCAGAGTACTTTTTTAAAATAAACTTTTTGTGAGATAAAAAATAATGAATCTGGCCCATTTTGTCAATTTTTTTTTCAATTTTTTCTCAAAAATTAAAAAAAGTACTCCGAGAGATGCCTAGAACAAACCTGTCTTAATCCGAAAGTAAAAAATATCTTCATTTTTTTAACCACAATCCGAGTAGTTTGATTTTTGCCGTACCTTGTTTTATTAAAAATCACATTAAGGTTGAACCACTATTAATAAAATCTCAAGTCGACGGTATCAGAAGCGCTAGCTGGCGTCATCTCTAAGCGATGAGGCGTGACCTTGATTTGGATGAATTTTGTCAGAATGAAACTTAAAATTCCATATGGAGATTTACATGTAAAAATGAGGATTTTGATTCTTAAATCAATGCAGCACATTTACTCGTTGATATTTCTGGTCCTCTGCCGTTTGCTAGGTGCTCTTCTTTTTTCTTCGATATAATTTTTGATATAAAGGGATATGCTGCAATTTTCAGGGTGACTTTCATTTCTTGGTAGTAACTAAAAATATGCTATTTTTTTTTTAAATTTCAAGAGAAAAAAGTCGCATCTCTATTACCAAAAAGATTTTTAAAAAAATGCCATAGACGTGCTTTACAGAATAAAACACCGAATCGATTGGTGAAAACCGCAGCTTCCTACCTTTAACATTACTGGAACGCGCATCTAAAACCAGTTCAGACAAGATAATATATGATAATTGAAACTATAATTTAATTTGTTGATAAGTAAGAAATGTGTTTTAAGCTCGGTTATTTTTATTATGGGTTCGTTCCATGAATTGAATTTGAAATATATCAAAAATAAAATATTAAATAAAAAAATTTTGGACGCCAGTCTAATTGATTTTTTGATGTAATTAGAAATCATTAACACAAAAAAAACCAAGATATATTTCAAAATTCGTCCTTTCTTTCTTTTTGTGGGTTCAAGAAAATTAAAATCAAATTAAAATTCAACTTATGTAAGTATAAGAAAAAAATATACATACCGGCATTAAAAAGAATTAAAAATAACAGTAAATAAAAGTTAAAGCGTCGAAATATTTGATAATGATAGCAGGAAATTTAAGTGAAAATATAATATAAGAAAAACTTACCATATATAACGAGGAGAAGAAAGAAATTTTTTAATTTGCAGCACAGACGATATATAAGTCAATTGTTTTGACTGAAGAGGCAAAGAGAGAGAATTGTTAACATGAGAAAGACATTTTATAGTAATACCTAAAAAAAAGGGAGATCTAGAGAAGGGATATCATGCGAGCTGAAATTAAATATACCGAGTAAAGGAATGAGAAAAATAGAGGGTCCCACAAAAAAACGTAACATAATGTTGACGTTTAATATATCAAAAATTATTAAATAAGAGCAAATCTTCAAAATCTATTAAAATTGTTAGAAACTAACTAAAAAACGATGAAAGATGTTTAAAATTTCTAAAAAAATTTAGAAAAGATGATAAAAAATGAAGAAAAACTTATTTGCGAAAATAAGAAACTTGAAATTTCCTAAAATTTATTATTTGCTGAACTTTATAGTTTATTCAACTACTATTTATTCGAAAATCACGTAATTATTGGTATTTTATGACTTCACTATTTTAGTAGGGTGATTATATTTATTTTATTGTTACTTTTTTTATTTAAACTAAATTGTTTTTTTAATCGAAATATAGAAATAAAATCCAACAAAACAACTAACTGTCTTTATTTTTTCTTTTTTTTTTCAATAAAATCTACAGATCTAACATATGACATAGTTTAACTACATCGAAAAAAACATCATTTACATATAAAAGTAATCTGTTACAATTATCTATTAATATATACCTGTTCCAATAATAATAATAATAATAAAACATATTTTGTACGTAAAAACCTATAAGTTACTTAGGCCTATACATATTATTGAAATTAGCAAAAAAAAGTCACTTGTTATTATAAACTAAATAAAATAAAATATATTAGTTTAATATAAATTCAGGTAGTAAAACTCTAAATCCAATACTACATTTAATATAATTTTTTTAAAACTTCTTATTTACATTGAATGAAAGTGGGCGGCTACTAGTTTCTGCAATATGCCATCATCAGATCTATAGTACAAAGTGTTAAGAAGGGTGGAGATCGTATATTAAATGAACTTAGCAAACTAATTACAAATGAGACGACAAATAAGTGATATAATACAGGTTTAACGAAGAATTAAAATTAAGTGTGCGCACAGGTACATACAGGTACAACGTATAAATTATTTTAAAAATTGAGGTAAGAGGGGATTAAGTGGTACTAGGAGCATTTTTGAGACGTTATAATGGTAGAAGAAGAATTTTTGAGACATTATAAGGGTAGAATTGTAATTGAACAAGAATTTTCAAAAGGATACGACCGAGGTCTAAACCCCGTGCCATGACTCATAGGCCATGGCGAAAGATAGTAGAGGTACTCTTGTGATTTTAACCACTGCAATTTAGCGGATAAACCAGTAGTAGTTAGTAACATTAACATTTTAGTATGAAACTCAGCAATACAAAGTCAATTCATCGGAGTTTACACACGGTGCACATCAAAAACTACGAGCATTTTTCTTTTTTTTGTCGCAGAGCTTTTAATTCGCTGAGTAGTAGCATTTTCGTGTCGAATTGATGACGTCATACTAAAAAATTTACAAAGCTTAACATTTGAAACGAACTTGGAGTAGGGTTTGAAGCGCTTTTATCCTGACATAAAGTAGAAAGAAGATTCTTATAACCTTAAAACTTTAAATTAATTGTTTATAATATTAACATAGAACACCTTAACTACCTATACATTTGGATATGCTCCGCATTATTATATTAAACGTGATACTGGATTTAGAGTCATTTCCACATTCTAGAATATGGATAACCTTTTGGATTTAATATAAATTGTTTTTCCACTTTTTAGCTATATAAAGATAAATGACCTTTAATGCTCATTTGGTCTGGGTCGTATTTACTAATAAATAGACTGCTTTTTATTAAAACAAATTTAGGCCACAAACAATATTATTTATCCTGTAGGGAACTAGATTCTTAGAAAAACGTACTATTTAAATATTTTTTTCTATAGAAACTTAAGTGAGCATGAATAAGTGAAGTATATGAAAATAATTTTCTATTAAATACATTTTATTCACTATCAGATATGTAAAAATAATTAGTTATGCCTAAATAGAAACTGGTGTTCAATTTGTTTTACTTTTTTATTCCAAGTAACTAAGCTGTAGGTTTACAATTATTTGTATTTAGCACATATTTATTTAAAAGTTCTTCTTTTAAATTAACCATATTTTATTCATGTGTTGAGATCAAAAAAGTAATTTTTTTTTATAAATTTCACATAATATTCTGATTTTACTCTCTTACTAAAGAGATATTTTACTCAAGTATATTTTGAGCGAAAATATATTATATAAGAAGAAATTTTAAATTGCTAAAAGATTAAACTAAATCAGTACATGTTTTATACTAGATCTAAATATATATTTACAATATCTATCATGTTTTACAAATAATATCAAATATCCTTTATATATTTACAGATAAAAAATAAATTACTAACAAAAATGAAAATATTATTAAATTCTATAAAGATTGTCTTAAACATCGTTTTACATAAGGATAATAATTTTAACAAAATTAAAAAAATAAATATAAATATTGATATTATTATTTGTATTGTCTTCATTATTTTAATAATATGTTGAGATTACTTTTAATTATGTTCTATAATAAAATTAAATAATACCAAGAAATTTAGAATTAGGTTTTTTATTTTGTGTCTACCAAAATCTCTTATTCTATAATATATTTTACTTTAAAAGATTATTAACGAAGGGAAATTTGCATGATATTTTTTATGGTGATTTTGGATATATATTTTTATTAGAAAGCTAAAAAAAGTCATAAATGGAGTTTGTAGATATTGATAATTATACGGGGTGAGTCACGGTAGACGCGATGGTCCATTGCGGCTAAACGGTTAATATTTTAAAAATGTTGTTTATGCATTTATATGTGTGTTGACAATAGCTAAATTTTTAAAATAATTTTGAAATATGTCCCAAAAAGTATCAAAGTTATATTATTTCTTATGAAACACCCTATATTTTAATGCATTTATAGATTATACTTTAAAAATAAGATAAACTACTTAGATTTTTCTAAAAATGGAAGCACTTCCAAACCTATGGAATCAGCCAAATCCAATTCTAATTAAAAAAAATTAGACAAATAATGGAAAAAAAACAAGATAATTATTGTGGTATGACTTAGAGTTTTATTATTCGTTAAAAAATTGAAAGCGATAATGTATTTAGAGTTGTTTAAAATTGTACAGGACTTCCAAAATGGGGCAATTCTCTAATAAAATATTCAAACGACAATATCCTTCGTATTTTAAATAGGGTGCATTTTATAATCCCATTATACAGGATCCTAGGAGTTCGTACCCAAACCTTTGGAGATGATAGAGGGGCTAAAATTAATGATGGTACTTCATATAAAATTTGTCCCTTACGCTCTTCGTTAACGAATTATAGGGCTCCAAAGTTAAAAATAAAAATGGTTTTTATTTATGATTATTAAAATACTTATTTGAAATAAATCAAAATAAACACCATAAATTCGCACTTAATAGCGTTATAAACAAATGTGCACTACCCTTGTGAAGTCAGGTACGGACTAAGTTCAATGGTTAATGAGGCACATTTCTTTATCATTTTTTCTACTTCTAAATATGACCGCTAAATTCCACAAACAACTTTAAAATAAAAACGTCCTCTTGTGACAACTCGAAAAAATTAACGGTTTAAGAGATATGTGCAATTTTATGCGGCACTGTACATCAATTGCGCGTTCACCATTTTTTTAAAAATACTTACGATTAAAGGAAACATCTCGTATTACTATTAAATTATTAATAAATCAGAACAATCTAAATTTGGACTAATAAACTTCTACACTTTTTATAAATTTTATTTATTTACAATAGTGATGTAAGAAAAATTGAAAAGGAGAGACAATAAGAAAATTTAAAAAAAATCAACCTGTAGTCTCTCCCTTTCTCAAATCCACAGATTTCTGCATACAATATTAAAAAAATAGCATATTTTGTTGTCTTTAATATTACGTTAAACTTATTCTGATAACGTTTTATTTTTATATTTTTTGATTCTAAAAGATATGAAAAGTAGAACTTTTTGGAAATTTCGTTTTTAAATTTTTTTTAACTCTCATAATCAGAAAAATATAGGAGATCTTAAATCGATTCTAACTATATTGGAAAGCAAATAAAAGATACTACAAGTGTGAATTTTTTCAAAAGTTAAACATAATAATTGTAAACTTTGCCCAAGAGAGAGGCGATAATAAAAAAATTAAAAAAAATAATTTGTAGTCTCTCCTTTTCTCAAATCCACAATTTTCTGAATAAAATTAAAAAAAAAATAACGCGTCTAGCATATTGTGTTGTCTTTTATAATACTTTAAACTTATTTTGATAACGTTTATAATTTTATATTTTCTGAGTCTAAAAGCCATGAAAAGTAGCAATTTTTGAAAATTTTGTTTTTAATTTTTTTTTAACTCCTATAATCAGAAAAATATAAGAGATCATAAATCGATTCTAACTCCATTAGAAATAAACTAAAAGATACTCTAAGTGTAATTTTTTTCAAAAATAAAACATAAAAATTGTAAACTTGACCCAAGGGAGAGACAATAATAAAAAAATTTAAAAAGAAATCATCAAGTAGTCTCTCCTGTTCTCAAATCCACAATTTTCTTCATAAAATATTGAAAAAAATACCACTTATAGCATATTTTATATTACTTTAAACTTATTTTGATAACGGTTATAGTTTTATATTTTTTGAGGTTAAAAGATATAAAAAATAGAAATTTTTGAAAATTCTGTTTTAAAAATTATTTTAAGTCACATAATCAGAAAAATATGAGATATTAAATCGATTCTAACTTCATTAGAAAGGGAATCAAAGATATAATAAGTGTGAATTTTTTCAAAATTTTAACAGAAAAATTGTAAACTTGGCCCAACGAAGAGACTATATAATAAGAAAAATAAAGTGTAGCAAATTTCGGTTTCTTTTATGTTGGTAAAGTTTATAGTTTTATAGTTTTTGAGGCTAAAAGATATGAAAAGTAGAAATTTAAAATATTATTTCTAAGTTTAGATAAGCGATAGTAGGTCGACAAATCTGTCAGTCATTTTTGACCCAAAAAGGCGTAAAAATATGATTTATTGACTCATCAAAGTAATATTTAAAAAAAAAGTGACCGACGAAACTTTTAAAAACATTACTATTTTATGAATAAACAGTGATTTTTTTCTGTCGGAAGATTTTTCCTTTAATGGTCCAGATAATATCATAATTTATTTACATCTTTAAACTAATATTTAATACTATTAATAAATATTTTTACTTGTCACTGCAGTGGCGTTCGCCGTGCTGTGAGTTATTTTCAACATTAAATATTAATAATTAAAATAGAGCTCCGGGAGTTAAAACCCTTTTTTGAAAATTTTATTCTATTTAAAAATCTTTTTTTTAATATTCTCTAATGTTTTTAGTTATTGAGATATTTGCAAAAAAACAATACCACTTTTTTGGAAACATTGCTATAATTTTAATTATTACATTTTCAAACTTATGTGTCCGAAAAATAAAAAAAATAATTGAGTTTTATATGTCTAATAATTAATAATTTTATGACTTTTTTATTGTCTTAAGTTTTCTAATAAAAATATAATATTTTTTATGTTATAACGACTTATTTTTGTTTGTTAACCCTGTATAGTAAAATATTAGAATTTGCTAGTTTTAAATTAAAAAAAAAAAGTAATTAGATTTTCAATTAAAAAAAAAACAAAATGAAATCACTAAGAACAAAAATGCAAAGAAAAATATTTTTTACAAAATTAACACAAGTGTTAAAATAAAGACCAGGACTTGTTACTAAAAAGTATTTTACTCTCTAGTAATTATAAGTTGTACTTGGAAAAAATGGAAAAAAATAAAAACTAAATTTAAATTTGTTAAATTATTATTTTATTTATAAATACATTTGTCTAGAATGCTTCCTTGGCTTTACCATTTTCTGTATTTCTGCATTCTTATTCTTACTAAATTGACAATAACATCGATGCACTTTATATATATAATATAAAAGCTCTTGGCAATACTTCATTCAGTCTTTTTCTTTACATTTTTATTCTTCTAATAAAAAAAAAACAAAATTATTCACAATTATTATAATTACTTAACAGTAACGACACCTCAGTAGACTCCTTAACTTCCTCGCATCCAGAATCTGAAGTAAAAACATCATCATCTATCTTATCAGAACATTCTATGACAGTTTTATCATCCGATTTTGACGTCGGACTATCATGAGACTCGTCTTCTTCATTAACAGTTTCCATAATACCAATTCCTGTCACAGGAGATACCGGCGCTGTTGGCGGTGTGATTTTTCCCGTTTTTCCGAGAAGATAGTAAGTCATTAGTTGGCCTTTTCCTTTAACCGTTACCAGACCACGTTGTTCGAACTGGTAGCCGAAGTGCTGGAGGATTTCGCAGGTTTCCTCAGTTACCTACAAATTGATGATAATAATAATGCTAATAACATATTAGTTTATTAATCCATTTTAGTTATTTTGCAGGTATGACATAAGAAATGTTAAACTTAGATTGTTGTATAAGAGTATATTAATTATTATATAGAACATAAAGAAGATTTATAGTCTACTATGAAAAAACTTACTCTAGAGTAGAAAAATAAATAAACTAAGAGTTATAAAAATACCTGTAACGGCTAGAAAGCAAAAATAAAGTAATTCGAGAGTGAAATAAATTGCCGAAGATTAAAAATAGTTATTTGAGATCGATAAATATGAAAAAAAATATACAAGAACGAGAAACGTTACTCGAGTACCAAAAACAATAAATGAAAGTAAATAAATTGTCCAGAAGTAGAGATGTTGAAAAGTAACTATTCGTTACTTGATTATTTGTTACTGAAACAAAACTATGGTTACTTTTGCATGGTCGTTATAAAAATTTTATATGGGTCGGACTGTTTTACAAAACTTGAGATAAAATTTACAAGTTGCATTTCCTGGAAAAGCTTTATAATTAATTCGCTTTTGTGAAAGCTCTATTTTTAAGTGTTTATTTCTAGTGTTGTTTAATTTATATTAGCTATATAATAAAAGTTTTAAATTTATTCAATAATTTAGAACACTGCTTATTGAATTGAAATGTAAGTATTTTTTATTTTGTAATTTAAAAGCAAAAGAAATAACTTTTAATGCTTTATAAGGATTGAAATGGAAGAGAAATTAAAAAAATAGTGTAATTTGGCCCTATTTTTCAATTATTTATCCAGGATATAAAATGTAATATCTGTGGTTCTAAATATTCATATAAGGAGGGTTCAACTTCAAATTTATAAAAACACCTTCAATCGAAACATCATACTTTTTTAAATAAAAATATAACTCTATCTGGAACCTTAAATCCGGTAACTACAACAAAAGGTATTACATTTAGTAATTACTTATTATTTGAAACTTATTTTTATAAACCTGTATATTTTCTGATCCTTTAACTTCTGCCACTAATTCATCATCTTATAGTCAACAAGAAGAGCATCACACCTCGATAACGAATCCTCACATAGAACCACGTTTAGAACAACCATCAAGGGTAAGTAAAGGTATTTGGTCAACTGGTAAAAGAAGGAAGATGTGTGAATAGTCTTTAATTTTAATCCATTTGATTACAAAAATTGTATTAAATAAGCGGCAGAAAATTAATGATTTAATCCTGAATATGATAGTATAGTGAAAGATTTGCAACCTATCTCAATTCCAGGATAAAGGTTTTAAAGATTTAATGAGTGGCTTGGAACCGTTTTATATAATACCCAGTCGATCAACCTTCACAAATTCATTTTTGCCTCAAAAATATACCAAAAATCAAGGAAAATTGAAAAGTTTGTTATCTACTGTTGACTCAATTGGTCTAACAACTAACAACTGACTGTTGGACTGCTCAGCATAACCAAACCGGCTATCGGAAAGCGAGAAATATGATGAAAGTCATACTGCGCAGGATTTGCAGCATGAACTATTAAAAGTAGCAAATAAGTGGAACATATTTTCAAAAATTTTTACTGTCACAATGGATAATGCCTCCAATAGAACATCGGCAATAAAACTAACAGATTGGAGGCACATGAGGCTTTGCTCATATAGTAAATTTAATTGTTCAGAGTAGATTAGAACATAAAGCCATTACGGAAAAAGTAAAGGGCATTTTGAATATTGAACATTGAACATTTTTTTAGAAGTAACAAAACTAACAATAAATGTTTGGCATTACAAAAACAAGAGAACCAAAAAGTTACTGCATTAAAGTTAAAAGCAATTCATATGGTAGGCCTCAAGCGATTCCACTCCAAGAGGAGATTAGATTAGCCGAGGAACTAAAATCTATGAAGCAGTGAAGATTTGGAATATCTAGATTAGAACTGTTAGAGCTTGTTACAAAAAATGAAATAAAAACGCCATTTAATGATAAAATTCCTGGAGATGAGTGGTTCGTTAATTTTAAAAGACGCTACCACCTTAGCATGGAATCTGCGAGAAGAAAGATGACAGTTGAAGAATATTTTGATACCCTCAAAAAACTTTAGTTAAGTTGAAAGTGGATTAGAAGAGAGAACTCTTGTGGAATATGAATGAAACATCTGTTTCACGCGCGAAAAAATACCAAAGTCGTGGGGGCAAAGGGAAAACCGAATCCCAGAACCAATTCCGGCTCAGGAAGAGAAAACACCACGGTTCTTTCGGCAGTTTCTGCATCAGGAACAAAGGCAACGCCATTAGTCGTATTCAAGAGAAAAAATATTTGAGATTCCTGGTTACCAGATAATAAGAACTCAATTTTGGGAACTACCTATGCAGCCAGTCCCAATGTATGGATGGAAAGTGATGTATTCTTCAATTATTAAAAAAAATGTTCATTCCTGCATCAGATGAAAATATAGCCGAACTTTTGATATATAACCGTCATAGTACAAATATGATTACTGCACTTGTTGAATTAGTACAAGAAAACATTATCCCAATCATCAAACTTCCTCCTCATACCAGCCACCATCTACAGACTTTAGATTTAACTGTATTTAAGTCTGTAAAAGACATTTGGGGCCAATAACCTGTAACCTGACAGAGATAAAATATTGCCCTAAAAATTCTAAAAAAGAGTTTTCTCAGCTGCTATGTTAGGATTTAGAAAAGCTAATATTTATCCATTTAAAATCCATACCGTGTCAGAGGAAACGTACCATCCTGAAAGTCTAAAAAGATGGAAATAACAACAAACTTTAGAACACCAAACAATAGTCATAACTGAAATCTGAGTCATAAATATTGACGCTATTACCAGCAATGTTGATCAGTTGGTAGATAAAGAGGAAACTGTGGAAAACCAAGCAGATAATCTTTTTGATGCAACTCCAAGTACCTCAAAAGTAAGTTTTGAGGAGCTGCTATTATATTCTGTAAAATAGACTAACAAACAAAGTCCTTTAGCCAAAAAAAAAGGAAGTGTGCAGAAGTCGTTACTTCGCTGATGAAAATAGATTAAAGAAATTAAAAGAAAAAGAAAAACTAGAGAAAGAATAAAAAACAATGGCGAAAGAAAAAATTAAAAAACGTAAAAAGTTCAAAAAAGTACAAGAAACTTTTGTAGCTCATACTCAGAAGAAGAATTAGTAGAATATATTGACTCTGAAGATGATCTTGAATCTGCAATATAGGAAGAAGAAGAGCAAATAGTTCAGGAAGTGGTACCAACATCCAAAGAATTAGTGAATACCTAAATTGCACTGAGAAGTTAGGTTATTGTGAAGTATACCTCTATAAAACACGTTAAACATTTTCTCTGGAAAATTAATAGCAAGATTGAAAATGAATGGAAAATCTGTTTTTTAAGATATAAGAAGAGTAGTAATAACTTTCTTTACCTGATATTGAAGAAACGGATACGATAGTCGAAGAAGATATCGTAAAAATGTTACCAGAAACCCATTAAAAACAGAAGAGATCATTTTATTTTTGAAGTAAATTTTGTCGGGTTGAACCTTTAAATTTTAAAAAGTTTGTCACTTTTTTAAAAATAATGATATTAAAACTTTCCAAAATCCAAAAAATTTCTTTTTTTTGCTTTAAAATTATTTACACTTGTCCCAGTAATAAAACGCGTTGTCTTAAGCTGGAGTTAATTGTCACAGTTATCCCAAATTAACGGAAAAGTGTCAATCATGGACATTTAAAAAAAAATTACAGATAACTTCCATATCTGTTGTTATGAAAATACCCAAATTATCCCAAACTATCGTATTTTTAGTGAATATCATTAAAGATTATTTTATTTATTTTGGAAATATTAACCTGTATACAGCCTGCTTTTCCAGTACTCTCCATCCTCGATGCTACATTGACAGTATTACCCCAAATATCGTAATGTGGTTTTCGGGCTCCAATTACCCCAGCTGTAATGGGTCCATGATTGATTCCTAATTTTAGCACAAAATGGTTGAATGATTGTTCGTTTATACTCTGTAAGGCTTTTTTCAGTTCTAAAGCAAATTCTACTAAGATTGCTAAATGTGCCCAGCGTACAGATATTTCATCTTCAGGCTAAAAACAAAAAATACCATCCATAATTTATAAATAATACAACATAAGATTACATTAAAAAAATATAAAATTAATATACAGTATACATAGTGGTATTGAAAGATATGTACGTATAATATAAAAATACCTATAATTAAAGAAGTAATTACACTTTGAAAATATATGCTACGATAGGTTATGTGGAACTTGACCTTAATTAGGTTTAAAAATTTTATTAGCCTACGGTTTTATTTCGAGATCTGTCAGTGTGGCCAATCATACTATAATTTATAGTATTTGTAATAAGCAAATTATTATTGTTAAATTTGTATATAGTTTTTTTTATTACAATTAATAATTTAATAATACTTTTCAAATATGAATAATTATATTTAACACAAATTTTATATTTGGTCTTATATATTTTCGGGTCTACACCCCAGCTGTAGGCACTTACGGTTCTTAGAATGTTCTGATTTTTTTACTCTACTTTCAATATGTTCCCTCCGGAAAAACCGAAAGTGATATTTTCGATCTAAGACAGTAGAAATGTCGATAATCAGATCTAATATAATTAACTCAAATTTCAACCCTTTATCTTTAAAATTAACGATGTTATTGAGTGTACCCTAACACCTCGCATTGTAAAATATTGAATTTACTGATCATTTATAAACACTTTATTTTTAAGAAATCTTCTATTATATTTGTATCCTCTATGGATAGTGAATGATTTTATAGTAAATCTTTTACCGCATTTACTATGATATCATATAACTTTTTTGCTTTTGTTGGTCGTTGTGAATTATTATCATCATTTGGAGGGTTGTGATTTGGAGTATGTTTAAATTGTTCACAACGATTTGGGATAAAACTTTTGGCATTTCTAGAATAGCTTTATGATCTTTTCTATACCCTGTTACTTTGTTTATTTCTCTGGTCAGTATATTTTAATTTCAGACTCGCTTGATATCCCTTCTTAATATCCACTCGTCATGTCCTTTCTCAACTTATCTTGATTTCTCTCTCCTCTTGATATTATTATAAAATTGTCTTTCTCGTGTTAACAATTCTTCTCATTACCTCATCAATCAGAACAGTTAACTTTTTTATCGTCTATATCGCTTATTGAAAATTTTTTTTCTTCTCTTCGATATATAGGGTAAGTTTATGTTATATTTTCACTTATGTCCCCTGTTCTCATTATTAATTATTTCGACGCTTTAACTTTTATTTACTGTTATTTTTAATTCCTTTTTATGCCGGTATATATTAATATGAAAATTTAAAATATGATGCCAAGTCATTTCAGATGTCATATCTAAGATGATCAATCCTGGTTGATTTAGTATCTGGAAATAATTAAAAAAAAATAATCAAGTGTGATAGAGAGAATTTTGTGAATTTGTCAATTATGGGTAATCAAAAAAAAAAAAATTGTCAAAGATAAAAATTTTGTAAATAAATATTGGTTTATAAAAAAAATATTATAAGAAAAATAGAAATAAAATAGTTGATTATCAAGGTGAGAATATTTTATTATATCAAAATGAAAAATTAGATTAGACAAAGGATAAAAATAAAATAATATAATACAAGAGTAATAAGAGAAGGTGAAACCGAGAAGTTAGAGCAAGGTGAAGAAGGGAAGAATGATTAGATAAGACGGTAGACAGAAAGAAACAGGAACAGACAATATTAAGAAAATAGAAAAAGACTAGAAGGTGAAACAAAACAGACTGAGATAGGAATGATAGAAGAAACATAAACAGAAGAGCAAGACTGAAGAAAGTGAAGAGATAAGACATAACCCAACCCGGATTGAAATTTTTAGATAGGACATCTGAAGAATACCTGGTGGTCCGTATCAAATGGCGCCCAACGTAGGGCAATAAACAACAACAACTGGGAAATTCATTATCAAATTGGTAATATTTTTAAATTTTTTCATATTTTATTTCTGGATTGTTGATTTTCTTTATTTTTTTTTTTTTAACGAAATTGAAAGGAAGTAGGAGGTATTAGGAGGAATATTAAATAAATTTGAAATATTATTTAAAACAATATAATAAATTTAAATAGGGAATTGATATTAAAACAGGTGTAATTTAATTTATTTGGGAAAAATTAGTATTTTGATAAGATAGATGGATTTACGAGGGGGAAAGAAAATAGGTATTATGGAAGAACACGAAAATGATTCAAATCAAGGACAAGGAGATGCAATAGAAACACAAGAACAAAATGTAATAATTGAGCAACAAAAAGAAGAGCAGAAACAAGAAAAACAAAAGAAACAAGAAGAACAAGAAAACGTAATGGATGTTCTAAAACAAATGATACTTCAAATGAACTAAAATAGTAAAAAAATTAATGAAAATAACAAGAAAATGGATGGAAAATTGGATGAAAATAAAATGAAAATGGATGCAAATACTAAAAACATAGATAAAAATATGAACAAGAATTTAAGAAAAATAAAGGAAGAGATTCAAGAAATAAAGCAAAATAATCAAAGCATAATCAAAAAAATAGAAGAATTAAAAAATTATACAGATAATAAAATAGAAGAAGCGAAAAATGAGATAAGAATAGAAATGATAGGAAGAATCGTAGAAGTTGAGAAATTGCAAGATGATAAAATTTTTATTTTACAAGAAAAGAAGAATGTTGTGAAAGAGGAAATGGAAAATGTTAAATTGGAAGTACAAGATAATACAGAAAGAATGAAAACTTTAGAAAATAAATGGGTGTCTACAATAACGGGAATAGATGCAAGTCTACAACAAAACATAAAAGAAGCTGAAGAAAGAATAACTGAAAATAACAAAAAAGTAATTGAAGATGAAATAGAAAATATACTGAATAATTTGATCACATTTGTAAGTGTAATGTTTCCCCTATCATCAGAAAAGATACGTAAAACTTCAATCAGGATGGGATAGAACTTCAATTACTGTTGATAACATAGTTTTATATAATTAATTATGTTATATATTATCATTTTATTTTAATTCAAGCGCGTCTAGGTTCGCTCGGCCTAATATTATTTTGTCATAATAATATTGGTATTTATATAGAAAGAAAGCACCATTAGTACACATGAGGTATAACAATTAACCTTTGGATATTTAGTTCAGTTTTATAAATTTTCAAATCTTGCGGCACTTCAAAAAATTGCAGTCATAATGATAAATGCTTATTTATTTTTGACTAGTTTTCACCCTTGTTACAGTGATGGAAAACCAAAATAATTGTGTTTAAAAAAATACTCTTATATTACCTTCATTTGTCGAGTTGGATTTAGGCCACTGGCAGCCATGTAAGTCGATCCTATTGTCTTTATTTTAATGACATCTTGAAAGTGAGGCAATTCTAATAGCTGAAAAAAAAATGTTGTTACAAATTTTTTATATTTTTACCAAATAAAAAAAGGTGACTCACGGCATCAAAATCCGATATAACTTCATTTAAAAACCTTAGACATTCCAATCCTTGGTTATTAACGGTTTCTTCAGAATAAAAATCTGCAAATGAAAGCAAATTTAGGATTTTAATTGAAATTTATTAATTTTTTTATAGAGAAATATATACAGGGTGAGTATGTGTGATTACAGCAGCTAAACTCTTATTATTAAAGAAATGTTTAATAAAATAAAATATATTTATCCAAAGTTCAATTCAAATATACTCAGGTAGTATTTTTTTAAATAATAAGTATTAATAGTTAAATAATTTTTTTTTACCTGAGAAGTTTGGCATAGATGCAAACAACACTCCAACTTCGGCATAACTTTGGGAATACAAATCGTCATGTTGTCTTTTTCTATTTCCCATAAAATGAGCAGCTACATGAGGCGGTAAAATATTATATACTAAAGCTTCATTTCGCCTTCTCATATCTTCTGCACAATCTCTTTGTTCCTCGACTTCGCACCGCCACAAAAAGAGGACTCTGCAGACTTTTTCCATCTAAAACTCCATTTTTTTAATATGTGATAATTAAACATTTTTAATATAATAAATAACATAAAAAAATAACAGTAGTTTGTGCAACTAATGTGGATATAATGGTCATATCGCACGAGAGCGAATTTTGAGCACGGCAAAGTAGGCGGAGTGCTCAATCTACCGAGTAGTTCGCAAGTACCGTATATTAAGATTGTTCGCGGAGACGACCCTAGACTTGTTCCTAATCTATACGAGATAAATTATCCTAAATGGTTATGCGCATGCGCAGCTACAAACCGATCAGGAACTTGAAATTCACGGCGAACGTATTCCGTGGTGTTATGAAAAGATGTATTTCCATTTGTTACGTCACCCATGCACCCCATAACCTTATTTTTATATAATGATAATATTTTGTAAAGACTCCCACATAAAATACAATTATAGGGTTTGTGTCAAATTGTCTGAATTTTTGATATGTTGTAGATATTGTTATCCTGAACAAAAGTCTCCATAATGAATATTTTGGCAGCTACGGAGCTGCCAAAGCTCCCCTGACCCGTTGCAAAACTATTCATTTTCAATACTATTTACAGATGTCAAAAGCAGATTTTAATTATTCTAATATATAGGGTAATGTTTTTGAGGTCACTGGAACCCTCATGTCAGATTGGAAAAATTGACAGTTGACAGCTGTCAATTCACTGTCAAAGTAGAATATAAAAGTAAATATTCTCTTTTCACATTGAGATTTTGGGTTCTTGAGGTCGCTGAATTCAATTCTCATGCCAGATTGGAAAAATTGACCGTTGACAGCTGTCAATTCACTATCAAAGTAGAATATAAAAGTAAATATTCTCTTTTCACAGTGAGATTTTGGGTTCTTGAGGTCTCTCAATTCAATTCTCATGCCAGGTTGGAAAAATTGACAGTTGACAGCTGTCAATTCATTGTCAAACTAGAATATAAAAGTAGATATCCTCTTTTCACATTGAGATTTTGGGTTCCTGAGGTCGCTGAATTCAATTCTCATGCCAGATTGGAAAAATTGACAGTTGACAGCTGTTAGTTCACTGTCAAAGTAGAATAAAGAAGAAAAATTCTCTTTTGTTATTTTCTCCAATTCTAAGAAGAATTGAATTTAGCGTGTTGGCCAACACAAACTCTCAATGTAAAAATGAGACTATTTACTCTTTTATCCTTCTTTGGCATTTAATTGACACCTGTCAACTATCACTAACGTTATTAACCCAGCCGGCATTTACGTTCAAATACCGTTTGGAACATATGCTAAGAAAAGTACATTTATTGTGCGTAAATAATTTTTCTCGCAAATAAAATTAACTCCCGCAGCTATATATCAAGGTATATCAAAGTTTGAAACAATGTTATTTGGTTTAATTCCCTTTCTTGTGATAAGGCTCGGATCTTGTAGGTGTGGTTGAATTTTTGTTGCTGGTCCTTTAAACTCGAATTCGGTATCTAACACTGCTCGGTTTCGGGACACTTGCCCGTAAATACGTACGCTTTCCGTTGAAAAATCATTTCTGCTCATGTTCGTTTTTTCTAAACTAAAAAGATTTTTCCCTTATATTTATCAATCTCGCATTTTCGGTATTAATTTATTCTTTCAATAATCATTATTGCTTATTTTGTAAACATTATTTTTTCTTCAAAAAGTACTACAAAGTACTTTCGATTAGCCAAAAAAAAAATGATTATTATTTTCTTCTGATACCATCCTAAAATGGCAAACAAAGGTCGATTACCTTGTTTTGTTTGTGATGGTGCATTAATACCCCGAATGATGGCCCGAATAGATCGGGAAGAGGACATTCTCAAACGTGAGATAGCTATTACCCGACGAGATACAAATAATAGACAGCCGCTTGAAATTAATGAAAGAACGAGGCTCTGTGCTAATTGTAATATATCGATCACTCATGAAATCCAAATTTTACAGCAAGCCCCAGATTGTTTGCGCTTAAATGTTTTAACGCAAACCTCATCTCATACTTTTCGCTTCAACATTTTTTCTGCTCCAGAATTTTTTTTATTTTTAACGTTCAGTTAGCTTTACCATCAAAATAAAGAATTTTGTTGTTATATGTCAATATATGTTATTATATTTACAAACCTTTTACTTGCACAAATGACTTATAATTTGAAAATGAGATGATTTTATTAAATACTCTTACCCACTTATTTTAAAAACCTATTAAATTGAAATTTATTTACTAAATTATTTAATTTTTCTAATTTTTTTTCAATATAGGTAAACCTAGTAATCCACTAAATCCACAAATAATGATTTGATTTCAGTTTACGTAATTCGTTAATTTATAATTATACAAATTAACCCCATATTTCTTATCTGAAGTGCAATTTTATTGTCACCATGAAACTGAAGAATCTTACTTGCATTTTAAATCAGAAATAATTTAAATAAACTACGTTTATATTTGGGAACAGTACCCAAATACTAATTCCTAAGAAAGGGTGCCGCCGACGCCGCCAAAGAGGCGCCTGTGTCGGCGGTTTTTGCTAGACAATATTTATAGGCAAATTTAACCTAACTTCTTATGTATGGAGTTACTTCGTTGTGAAACTAAATAATAATGAATCCAAAGACAGCGAAGGACGAATAAGAAAACGTCAAAAATAATAATCTCTTCTACTTACTGCCCCATTACGAGTAGTGATTGACCCTCAGAAGCTATAATCTTGTGCTCCGGGGCGACTTACTGACGATTAATGGCGTCATTTGACTTTACGGTAAGGAAAACCCGGAAAACCCTACCACTCTCGTAAATAAAAATTTATCAAAATTATCAAAATTTGCATGGAATTTTAAAAGTAATTAAAATGAGTCTTGGTTTAATCAGGA
Organism: Neocrepidodera transversa; assembly: GCA_963243735.1. NCBI lineage: Eukaryota > Metazoa > Arthropoda > Insecta > Coleoptera > Chrysomelidae > Neocrepidodera > Neocrepidodera transversa. Next base: position 18,526,919 of record OY725343.1, read on the forward strand.
TAATATTTCATTAATTTTGTTGTTTAGTATTTGTACTATTCATTACTTTTTGTACATTATGTACATTATTATTTTATAGTTTGTAATAATTTTCTTTTTAAAATTCTCTACGGTCCTGCTAACTTTACGGTAAAGCTAACAGAAACTTAAAAATAAAAAACTGGAGCAGAAAATGTTGGAAGGGAAAATATTATTTTTTGGGCATTTGAATTTTGGTATAATTGTTTTTATCGCCAACCGTCATAAAGTCTGAAGTAAAGAAACACTTTATTTACTAAATTATTTAAAGTGCTTGATTTTTACAGTTATATATCAATACGACATTAAACAGAAATCTAGCGAGGGACCGACTTGATTGATTTTTATAGTTATTTATCAACATAGCCATGACTATGACATTGACATTAAACAGAAATAGTTTGTAGCTGTCACTTAAAAGCATTTTTCTTTCTGTTCACTTTGTCGTAATAAAATGTAATAAGTAATATCTTTTTCAATTATAAATTTTTATGGTTGGCGATAAAATGTTCTACGCACCTCGTCAGTAAAGTGTCTTTATCGAAATCGCCTGTCACTCGCCTCGCTCGCTTCGTTCGATAAAGTATCTCTTTACTGACTTGTACATAAATAAATTATCTGCGGTTCTGCGGTAAAGCTAGCAGAACCTTATAAATAAAAAAAATACTGGAGTTGAAAATGTTGAAGCCGAAAAATTATTATTTTGGGCATTTAAATAACCGATAAAAAATAATTTTGGTATAATTGTTTTTAAAATTCTCTGCCATTTTGCTAGCTTTATGGTAAAGCTAGCAGAACCTTAAAAATAAAAAAAATAGTGGAGCGGAAAAATTATTTTTTGGGCATTTAAATAACCAATAAAAAGGCGATAATTTTGGTATAATTGTTTTTAAAATTCTCTGCCGTTCTGCTAGCTTTATGGTAAAACTAGCAGAACCTTAAAAATAAAAAAAATAGTGGAGCGGAAAAATTATTTTTTGGGCATTTAAATAACCAATAAAAAGGCGATAATTTTGGTATAATTGTTTTTAAAATTCTCTGCCATTTTGCTAGCTTTACGGTAAAGCTAGCAGAACCTTAAAAATAAAAAAAAAATTGTGGAGCGGAAAAATTATTTTTTGGGCATTTAAATAGCCGATAAAAAGCCGATAATTTTTGTATAATTGTTTTTAAAATTCTCTGCCATTCTGCTAGCTTTATGGTAAAGCTAGCAGAACCTTAAAAATAAAAAAAAAATAGTGGAGCGGAAAAATTATTTTTTGGGCATTTAAATAGCCGATAAAAAGCCGATAATTTTGGTATAATTGTTTTTAAAATTCTCTGCCGTTCTGCTAGCTTTACGGTAAAGCTAGCAGAACCTTAAAAATAAAAGAAATTGGTGGAGCGGAAAAATTATTTTTTGGGCATTTAAATATCCGATAAAAAGCCGATAATTTTGGTATAATTGTTTTTAAAATTCTCTGCCGTTCTGCTAGCTTTACGGTAAAGCTAGCAGAACCTTAAAAATAAAAGAAATTGGTGGAGCGGAAAAATTATTTTTTGGGCATTTAAAAATCCGATAAAAAGCCGATAATTTTGGTATAATTGTTTTTAAAATTCTCTGCCGTTCTGCTAGCTTTACGGTAGAGCTAGCAGAACCTTAAAAATAAAAGAAATTGGTGGAGCGGAAAAATTATTTTTTGGGCATTTAAATATCCGATAAAAAGCCGATAATTTTGGTATAATTGTTTTTAAAATTCTCTGCCGTTCTGCTAGCTTTATGGTAAAACTAGCAGAACCTTAAAAATAAAAAAAATAGTGGAGCGGAAAAATTATTTTTTGGGCATTTAAATATCCGATAAAAAGCCGATAATTTTGGTATAATTGTTTTTAAAATTTTCTGCCGTTCTGCTAGCTTTACGGTAAAGCTAGCAGAACCTTAAAAATAAAAGACATTGGTGGAGCGGAAAAACTATTTTTTGGGCATTTAAATATCCGATAAAAAGCCGATAATTTTGGTATAATTGTTTTTAAAATTCTCTGCCGTTCTGCTAGCTTTACGGTAAAGCTAGCAGAACCTTAAAAATAAAAAAAAAATAGTGGAACGGAAAAATTATTTTTTGGGCATTTAAATATCCGATAAAAAGCCGATAATTTTTGTATAATTGTTTTTAAAATTCTCTGCCGTTCTGCTAGCTTTATGGTAAAACTAGCAGAACCTTAAAAATAAAAAAAAAATAGTGGAGCGGAAAAATTATTTTTTGGGCATTTAAATATCCGATAAAAAGCCGATAATTTTTGTTTAATTGTTTTTAAAATTCTCTGCCGTTCTGCTAGCTTTACGGTAAAGCTAGCAGAACCTTAAAAATAAAAGACATTGGTGGAGCGGAAAAACTATTTTTTGGGCATTTAAATATCCGATAAAAAGCCGATAATTTTTGTATAATTGTTTTTAAAATGCTCTGCCATTCTGCTAGCTTTATGGTAAAGCTAGCAGAACCTTAAAAATAAAAAAAATAGTGGAGCGGAAAAATTATTTTTTGGGCATTTAAATAGCCGATAAAAAGCCGATAATTTTGGTAAATATTTCATGTAGTTCTGCCGTCAAGTGCCTGCTGGCTTTACCGACATAATGTTGCTTGTCGAGTGAACATTTATTTAAAGAGAGCTATTAATGTATCTGAAAATACTAAATCATGTCCTTTCCAACATATTTATTCTCTTGGTGAAGATTATCATACCTAGTTGACAGCTATAAACTTACGGTGTCTTCAATTTTATGACTTACTTGGATTTAATGATCTAAAAAGCATAGAAATGTTGCAAATAGGCAAGATTTAAGTTAAACGTATTTTAATACCAACACTCATTGTAAATAGAAATACAGCTGTAAATTATTATGACTGTACATCAGCTTTGGATTTAGAAAGCTCAAAACAAATCATTCCAAGGTCAAAAATAATTTCTTTAATATTTATTCTACTTTGACAGTTGTCAACTGTCAATTTTTCCAATCTGATATTAGAATTGAATTCAGCCACCTCAAAAACCCAAACTCTCAATGTGAAAAGAGGATATTTACTTTTATATTCTACTTTGACAGTGAATTGACAGCTGTCAACTGTCAATTTTTCCAATCTGGCATGAGAATTGAATCCAACGACCTCAAGAACCCAATATCTCACTATGAAAAGAGGATATCTACTTTTATATTCTACTTTGACAGTGAATTGACAGCTGTCAACTGTCAATTTTTCCAATCTGGCATGAGAATTGAATTCAACGACCTTAGGAACCCAAAATCTCAATGTGAAAAGAGGATATTTACTTTTATATTCTACTTTGACAGTGAATTGACAGCTGTCAACTGTCAATTTTTCCAATCTGGCATGAGAATTGAATTCAGCGACCTCAAGAATCCAAAATCTCAATGTGAAAAGAGAATATTTACTTTTCTATGCTTCGTTGACAGTGTATTAACAGCTGTCAACGGTCAATTTGTCCAATCTGACATGAGGGTTGAATCCAGTGACCTCAAAAACATTACCCTATATATTAGAATAATTAAAATATGCTTTTGACATCTGTAAATAGTATTTGTCCATATTTATTCCAGTTTTTCCTTATTTTTTCCTAATTTCTTATTTTCCCCTATTTTGCCATACTTTTTCTTAATTTTTCCTGTTTGTTCCTGTTTTTTCTAATGTTTCCCTATTTTGTCCCATTTTCCCCATTTTTCCCTATTTTTCCATTTTTAAATCAATAATTTTCCATATTTTTCCTTATTTTTCCTAATCCTTCCATATTTTTCCTGTTTTTTTATAATTTGTAATTATTTGTCTCTTATTCGACATTTTATCTTATTTTCCCTTTCTTCCTTATTTGTACTTATTCTTGTGTTTCCGTATTTTCCTTATATTTCCATATTGTTTCTAAGCTCTCGATTTTGAGCTAATTCACCTATTTCCCCAGTTTTTCCTAATTTTCCTCTACCTTTCCCTATTTTTCAATATTTTTTAGTATTTTTCCATGTTTTTCCGTATTTTTCGATATTTTTTGTCCCTGTTTTTCTCTATGTTTCCTATTTTCACTATTTTCGCATCTTTCCTTATGTTTCCCTATTTTTCTATTTTTCTCTAATATCCCTATTTTCCATATTCCTCTCCATTTTTCCCCATTTTGCCCTATTTTTCACTAGTTTTCCGTATGTCCTATTTTTTTGTAGCTTCCATACTTGTCCCTATTTTTTCCCATGTTGTATTTTTCACTATTTTCCCATATGTTTCTCTATTACTGTATTTTTCCTTATTTAGCAAGTTTCATTACAGTTCGCTATTTTCTCTATCAAATTTTTCCTATTTATTTCTCTTTTTCCTCTTTTTCATTATTTTTTCCTTATTTCTTCTTATTTGCCATTTTTTCCCTGTTTTTACCTATTTTCTAAATTTTCCCTATTTTCTCCATTTTCCCCCATACTTACCTATTTATCTCTATTTTACGCAATTTTGCCCGTTTCCCTATTTATCATTATTTTACTATACGCTTTCGTATTTTTCTCTATTTTTCTCAAACTTCCTTATTTTTCTTTATTTTTCTATTTTTCCCTATTTTACTGTTTTTCCCTATTTTTCCTCATTTTTTACAACATTTCGCTATTTTTCTATATTTTTAAAATGTTTTGCTATTTCTTCCTGTTTGTTTCTATTTTTTCCTCTTTTCAGTATTTTCCCAATTTTCCTTTATTTTTCTCTATTTGTTCCTTATAATCCCTTTTATTTTTGCTTATTTTGCGATAATTTCCGTATTTTTTCCTAATAGTCCCTATTTTTCCGCATTTACCATATTTTTCCCTATTTTTGTGACTTTTTTTCCGGATCGGCTTTACCGTTTATAAGTTCTCGTGCGCAGTCATCCACACATCCACACAGACAGACTTTTTTTTCGCGGAAAATCAATTTTCTCCACGTTTCATGACATTTTAAGTCATTTGGAGCAAAAAAAATTTTGAGATTTTTGAACGATTTCAATACTACGGTTTGCCCAACTTCACCAAAGGTGAAGTGTGGGCGAGTTGTAGTAAATATTTAAATAAATAAAAGAACGTTTTGGATATGATGGTCATATTGCACGAGGGTGAATTTTAAGCACGACGCTTTAGGCGGAGTTCTCAATCTACCGAGTAGTTTGATATTCGTTATCGATTCTTGTAATATACCAAATTTTGAGTTAAAAAAAAATCTTGAATATACGGATTTTGTCAAAAACAAAAAATTATAATGATCCATAATCACAAAATTCACCTATTTTTCTGTATATTGCGCAATTTTTTGCTATTTTTCTATTTTTCCTTATTTTTCCTATTTCTCTATATGTATATTCCTCTTTTCATTGTTCTTTCCTATTGTCCATGTTATAGTCATTTTTCCTTACTTTCCTTATTTTTCCCTATTTTTCCTTGCTTATTCTTACTTTTCCTTGTTTTTTCTTATTCTGCCTTATTTTTTCCCATTTTTAAATTTTTTTAATTTTTTCTTATTTTTCTTATTTTTTTATTTTTCCTAATTTTCCTTAATTTTCCTTATTTTTCCCTATTTGTCCCCTATTGTTAATATTTTTGTCTACTTTGCTGTAGTTTTCCTATTTTTTTTTCTTATTCCTTATTTTGCTACATTTTCCACTAGTTTTTCCTATTTTTCGCTATTATCCTATTTCTTCCATATTTTTCCTGTTATTCATTATTTTTTCCCGTTTTTTGTATCTATTATTCGCAATTTTTCCCTGTTTTCCCTATTTTGCTGTTTTTTCTTATTATTTCCTAATAAATCCGATATTTCTCCCCGCTTTTCTCTATTCTCCCTAATTTCCATATTTTTCAGTATTTTCCCCAATTTTTTTGTAACCCAATTTGTCCTTATTTTCCCCGTTTTGTTTTACTTTTTACTAATTTCCCATATGTTTCTCTCTTACTCTATTTATCCCTATTTGCCACTATTTTCCCCATTTTTCATTACATTTAGCTATTTTCTCTATATTTTTTAAATTCTTCTTATTTCTTTCTATTTTTTTCCACTCTTCCATTATTTTTTCTTTATTTTTCCCTATTTGTCCCTTATAGCCCTTTTTATGCATATTTTTACATATTTTCTCCATTCTTGCCTATTTTCCCTATTTTTTCTAATTTATATATTTTCCCAATTTTGCACTAATTTTCTCAATTTCTCATTATTTTTCCATATATTTCCATAGCTTTCTCTTTTTTTCTCTAATTTTATTATTTTTCTCTATTTTTCCCTATTTCCCCTTTCCCTGTTTTCCCCATTTTTCCAAATATTTCGCTGTTTTTCCATATTTTTCCAGTTTCTTTCTGTTTTTCAATATATTCCTTATTTTTCTTTAATTTCCCCGATTTGTTAGTTATAGTCCCTTATATTTTTGCGTATTTGGACCTAATTTCCCAATATTTTCCTATTATTTCCTATTCTTTTTACTTTTTTCTGTATTGTTCCCATTTTCTCCCATTTTCACCTATTTTTCATTATTCTTCCGTATATTTTCCTGGTTTTCTCTATTTTTCCTTATATTTTGTTATTTTCCCATTTTTTTCTTACTTCTTTCTATTTTTCCTCTTTTCTTCTGTTTCTTATTTTTCCCTATTTGTCCCTTAGTCCCTATTTTTGCTTATTCTGCCCCTATTTTTTCGAATTTTGCACTTTTCCCCATTTCTCCATATTTCCTAATTTTTTCCAATTTTTCCATTTTTTGTTCCATAAGAAATCAAACCTATATTCCGTCATATATGTATATATACTTTTCTATGTAAGCCACAGTTTTTTGCCCTTTTCTACGGCATAAAATCAAAATTTCGCGAGATTTTTGCACGATTGCAATATTTGCCCTACTTCATGAAAGGTGAACTGTGGGCTGGCCGTAGTAAATATTTAAATGAATAAAACAACGTTTTATGATTTTCACAAAATAATTAGTCTGATGAACTTACTATTTAACGAAACTAGTCACTGAATAAATTTATAAATTTTGATATTTTTTGTGAAAATAATAAATCGTTAAATATAATAATGAATTTTCATCAAGTAAAAGCCGATACATTTAAACAGCAAAAATAAATGCAATTTTTTATTAATGATTAAATCCGGTTAGATCCAGATAGCAGTTTTGTTTCTTTTCTTTAATTCTAAATAATCAGAAAACACCTAATGTAACATTAACAACGCATGCGCAAAATCGTGATTATTTATCTCCCAACCTCAGTTTTGTGACACGCAATGCTCTTAGAAGCCGCAACTTGACTTAACATAACTAATAGCAGAATCAATTCTCGCATTTTTTAGTAAGTGACAGTGACAGTCTGATTTAAACGCTACTTTCCTCAACAAAGATAATTATTTACTAGTCCTATTTTAGTAATTACTTTGTGCGTGTGTTTTATCTATTTTAAAACATTTTTTGTCCGAATCGTGGTAGTGATTTTATAAAAACTGACGGTCGAAACGGTAACGCGTTGTTTATACAAATTCGAGACTCAAGGTGAACAATTTGTGAATTTTTCAATTGTTATTAGGAATATGGACTGAATGGGATAACCTGAATTGAGACGTAATTTATGCTGTCAAAGGTAGGTTAGCATGTTTTTAAAATTTTAAATTACTAACCTTTTTTAATATAAATCAGAATCTAGTCGGCACCAATCTATATAGTAATTCAATATTAGTCAAAGAATTTATTCTATATTATCTTATTCACATTGAATAGTTTGTAATTTTCTACTAGAACAACGCAAGAATATAAAATCTGAATGTGCTTGATTTTCTCTGACATATTTTTCAAAACCTAAAATATCAGTATAATGATTTATATACAGTAGTTCCAATCCGGTTTCGGCATTTTGTTTTCTGCTGTGTAAATCCTTTTTTTTTAATATCTACCAAAAAAAAAACTGTTGGCAAACGTGAAATAATTATTCGAGTTACGGATAAATTCAGGACAGTTGTAATCATTTTGTAATTATGTTACCAGGGGGATCTTTAGGATTATCCCGTATCAGTCTATCCAATCTGTTCATATTTCCTCAATTTCCTGTAAATTGGTTACATATTTTATTCCTTATACTTTCTTATTCACTTCTTATATTTTTTTTGGTAACTTTCTTTTTATTTTCTTTATATATTCATTTCTATTTCCCTATTCTCGAAAATAGGTTATTACACCCATTTTACTTTCCGAACAACAGAGTTGTACAGGGTGTGTCATGAAGAGGGCCCATTAGCCATATATGGAAAACTACTGCTATTTGAAAATTGAAAATTTACATACAGGGGTTTGTGAATACGCTCTTTCTAATGAAAGTATTTTCAACTTCCAGTCACTTCCGGTTATACCGGATGTTGACTATAACTTAGTTATTTTAAATGGGACACCCTGTATTTTATTACATTTTTAGATTCCGCATAAAATTCTCTTTAAGAAACTATTAACATACAATAGGTCTAAATTTAAAAGTTTTCGAAATATTTAAGATTTTTGAATTTTTTTTTGAAAAACATGACTTTACGTTATCTACATTATGTAGCTTAGCTATTAATCTATGAATTTAAAATTATGTACAGGTGTTAAGAGAGTATTGTTCTCGCACACAGTGAAATGTTGAAGGCGATAATTTATACAGGGTGTGTAGAATCCAGCATCCAATATTCACATTTTCAATTATCAAAAACTCAATAATTTCAAATGGAACACCCTGTATTTTTTATCACATCTAGTCCAGTTTATTATTATCTTTGGATCTGTAATAGCATTCCCTATACCTACAGTGGCGCATTTCTGAGTTATTTCTAAGTTAATAAAATCTGGTAATGCTGGACATAAACATAGTGTGCCATGGAAATTACAATATAATGATGCGGCTCTACCGCTTTTCATTCCACCAAAGTTGAGAGGTCCCTCATCCATTTCATAAAATATCCTTACACGTAACACTCACTTTGTTCGTATACAGACAGTTGTACGTATAATAGTTTTCTCTCCTTTTACCGCGTAGTTAAATAGGACGTCTACCTTTCTCGGTGTTTATCTATACCGAACACACGGACCGGCCAAAATTGTCTGCATATTACATTCATTCTGAAAGTTTAGTTTATTACTTTTAGTACAATTACGCCGCTTCGAAAAAATGGTTGTTTTCTTTCTGTGTTTTATTAATTAATGTTTTTTGTGGGGTTCATCTTATGGATGTATTTTTTTTATAAATGGATAACAAGATTTAATTTAAATATTTATTTACATTCTAAAGTAAAAGATTTTCTGAAATTAAATAAAATGAAAAATACCTATATAAACTGAATATCCTTGGATATATTATAAAATTTTAGGTACTTATATTATTGATGCTACCTATTTCTTCTATTTAAACATTACTAGCGTCATTGTTATTATTAATATTTTTAGTATTATTAAATAATAAATAAGTTTTTGAAAACTGTTTTATCGTACATTAACTCAACAGCAAAAATGATAATGTAGAAATGGGTCGAAATAAATAATTTTAAATCAAAATAGGTAGTATATAATGCAACGTAGTCTAGTCGAGAATTGAGCTTTCTGCAAAAAATAGTTAGAAGAGTAAGAAAAATATGAGCGATGGATCATTCGACGCGGATTGCAATTCAGAGAAATATGTCATGTTGATTTTTTTCTGCAAATATAAATTGTAATTGTTATTAACAAAAAACGAAAAAAAAGCCACTTTATTTTTTGATGATAACTCAAAAACTATACAAGATAGCTCTAATATTTATAATTTCAATTTGTTGCTGAAAACAGGTCTCCGCGCGACCGTTTCGGGATGAGTACGTACGCCTTCTATAGCGAGTACCGCATCTAAAATAAGCACCAAATATAATTTAAAATTTAAAAATTATGTAATCATTTCAACACTTGATCAAAGAAAGTCCCGTTGGAAAAAAAATTTAAATTCATTTTTCAAAAAGCTAGCCTATTGTTAATTAACTATTTTCTTTCATACCTCTGTCTTCATTGAAATCAGCCGACAACAGAGAGAGCGCTACTACCGGTACATTTTATTAATTGAAACAATTATTAATTTTTCCTATTTATTCATAAAGATAAAAATAATTAAAAAATATTAAAAAGTCAAAAATAAATGGTCCATCGTGCGAAATATTTATTTATTTCGATTTTTTTTTTAAATTTTTTCAATTTTAATTTTTTACTCAAAAAACAGATGGAAATTTAAAAATCTAGCACGATCAGCCTTTAGCCATTTTCATTCAGAATTTGTTTCTGAAAATATTTTTCTAATAAAATCAAATTTAAAGGCTAACTTTTAATAACAACAATTTACGTTGCGGTAGAGCCGCCTTAAGTAAATAAATATTTCTTAGGTGTCTAAAGGCTATCGCTACTACAATCCTATATAACATGTTCACTGACCTTTGCGTTAAATTAAGATCTAGATAAGTACCACATCATACTAGTTTATAGCAGCGCTAACAAAACCACAGAAAACCCTACATAGGAACAAATCAGTTTGCAAAAAAACATAAGTGAGCTGGATTCATTGTTCTTATTTATATTTTCATATTTATTGATAAGAAAATTTCAAATAAATGGGTCAGATGTCACGGGAATTTCAAAAAATATCGTTAAAGAGGGAGAAAATTTCCAAAAAAAAAACTAGCTCTAATATTTATAATTTCAATTTGTTGCTGAAAACGGGTCTCCGCGCGACCGTTTCGGGATGAGTACGTACGCCTTCTATAGCGAGTACCGCATCTAAAATAAGCACCAAATATTGATTTAAAATTTGAAAATTATATAATCATTTCAACACTTGAACAAAGAAAGTCCCGTTGGAAAAATATTTTTAAATTCATTTTTCAAAAAGCTAGCCTATTGTTAATTATCTATTTTCTTTCATACCTCTGTCTTCATTGAAAGATGAATAATTGTTTAAATAATCACATTAAAAATTTTTCACCCTTTGGAGTATTTTCTATGAGTGTACTCAATAAGATGACGCTATAAAGTTATTTAAAATTAGGTGATATTGTTTATAACGAGTTTTCTAAGTTAACAAAAAATGAAAAATCGGAAAATTGTTGTTACATTTTTTTTCTCATATACTATGGTATAGCTGTTTTTATATTAGAAATAAAGAGTAAATTATTGTAAGATTTTTTAACGCCATTTGTTTATAAATTGTATATAAACAAATAGTTTACTTTAATATTTTTGAAAAAAATATTTTTACCATTCCATTGTTTAGGGTCAATGATGATTTAAAAGAAAATTTTTTTTTCTTCAAAAATTTTTCTTATTGTTTATAATCGTTTTTTTCATATTTGCATTATTTAAATAATTAGTTAAGAAATAATTCTCCCTTTAACAATCATTAATACAATTAAAATTTTTTTTTTCATTAATAATTTCACTGTTTATTTAGTTCAAAATTTGTTATAAACAATATTTGAGCGTCACAATATTTTTTTTCTAATTCTACTAAAAATTATAAAAACAACCATATGCAACAAAGTTGAGAAAAAAAAATTTTATGTATTTTTTATTCAATTTTCAAAAAAAATTCAGAAATTTTTTTTTCGCCACATTGTTGGATATGGTTGTTTTGTAATTTTTAGTAGTACTAGAAAAAAATTATTGTGACACCCAAATATTGTTTATAACAAATTTTGAACTAAATAAATGAAATTATTATTGAAAAAAATATTTTTTTTAATTGTATTATGCGCCATCAATAATGATTGTTAAAGATAAAATTATTTCTTAACTAATTATTTAAATAATGCAAATATGAAAAAAAAGATTATAAACAATATGAAAATTTTTTTAAGAAATAAAATTTTTTTTGAAAAATCATCATTGACCCTAAACAATTGAATGGTAAAATTTTTTTTTAAAAATATTAAAGTAACTATTTGTTTATAAGCAATGTATAAACAAATAGCGTTAAAAAATCTTACCCACAATAATATTATCCTTATTTCTAATATAAAAACAGCTACACCATAGTATATGAGAAAATTTTTTTTTAACAATTTTACGATTTTTCATTTTTTGTTAACTTAGAAAACTCGTGATTATTTAAACAATTATCCAGCTTTCAATGAAAATAGCGGTATGACAGAAAATAGTTAATTAACAATAGGCTAGCTTTTTGAAAAATGAATTTAAAATTTTTTTTCTAACGGGACTTTCTTTCTTCAAGTGTTGAAATGACACCATAATTTTTTCGAATTTTTAAATCAATATTTAGTGCTTTAAAAAAATTATTTTAGATGAGGTACTCACTATAGAGGCGGCGTACTCATTCCGAAACTGTCGCGCGGAGACCTTTTTTCAGCAACAAATTAAAATTATAAATATTAGAGCTAGAGGTCCAGGAGTTAAAAGTTTTTTTTGTTAATATCCTCCTCTATAAGGATTTTTTTGCAATTTCCGCTATCTTGTATAGTTTTTGAGTTATCATCAAAAAATAAAATGACTTTTTTTTGTTAATAACAATTACAATTTATATTTGAAGAAAAAAATCGACATGACACATTGAAATTGATAATATAAATTATCATTCTTTTTTAATTTAAGTTAATTGCCCAATTTAACTAAAATTTTAATTTTATATTCTGTAACACCAGCCTCAGGAGTAAGCTCTTTACAAGAAAAAGGACACTGTATCTCACATAATATCACCAAAAAGCAATTCTTAACTAAAATGGCACGTCCGATACTGTACGGCGACTAACGCGTATTTCGCCAAGGCATGGATGAACACACCGGATGACCTCAGCCAACAACAGAGAGAGCGCTACTACCGGTACATTTTATTAATTGAAACAATTATTAATTTTTCCTATTTATTCATAAAGATAAAAAAATTAAAAAATAATAAAAAGTCAAAAATAAATAGTCCAACAAGTTGACCGTGCGAAATATTTATTTATTTCGATTTTTTTTTTTAATTTTTTCAATTTTAATTTTTTACTCAAAAAACAGATGGAAATTTAAAAATCTAGCACGATCAGTCTTTAGTCATTTTCATTCAGAATTTGTTTCTGAAAATATTTTTCTAATAAAATCAAATTTAAAGGCTAACTTTTAATAACAAAAATTTACGTTGCGGTAGAGCCGCCTTAAAACTGAATCTCTTTTGACTAAATAAATCAAGTAAAAGTTATAAAAATTTTATTCTTTAAATACATACGTGAATCTATTCATTATAAAACATGTTCAAATACACCAGAATTCAATTCTAAACACTTAGTTATTCTTTTGAGCAAATTTTCCTGCGTAATTTTAATTAATGTTTCTGGCTCTAAAGACTGAAAAGCTTCCATAACTCTATTTTTTAAATCTTCCTTGGTTGTGATTGGATTAGCGTACACAACATTTTTAATATAACCCCAGATGGAATAGTCTAGAGGATTTAAGTCTGGAGACCGAGAAGGCCACTGAAAAGGACCCCTATTGGCAATCCATCTGTCTTGGAAAATTTCTGTTAATAATACTCCCACCGAGAGATAATTGTGTCGCCCAGCACCATCTTGTTGATACCAAGTAGTGTCTCTCTCATTATTAGGTAAAACATTTAATGCCGGTAAAACAGCATTTCTAATTATTTCTAGATAACCTTCACCATTAAGGTTATTGTCATAAAAAACTAAACTTATGATTCTGTCATACTTTATGGCACAAAAAACATTGAAACTAAAGGTATCCTGAAAATATCTGTCATGAGTAAGATGCGGATTTTCATCTGACCAGAAGTGACTGTTATGCCTGTTAAACATACCATTCTTCGAAAACTTGGCTTCATCGCACCAAATTATGTGTTTCAAAAATCAGGATCTTCTTGAATTTTAATTAGTAACCATTCACAAAATTCTACCCTTTGGGGGGTAGATCGGCCGGTTGTAAATGCTGAACTAAATGATACAAAAATGGTTTCCACTTATGTTTAATTAAAATTCTGTGAATCGTTTTATACGACTCTCTTAAACTTACTTCTGCTTCCCGTAATGACGCATTGGGGAATGCATGAAAAAAAGCTAAAACTGTTATCTCTAATGCTTCGTTATTAACTTTTGGTTTCTTCCTTTCAAGTTTCGCTTGGAACGATCCGTATGTTAATAAATTCTTTATAATATTCCTTACGGTTTTTCTATTTGGTCTGCGTTTCTGCGGATACCTTTCTGCAAATAATTCGCATGTACGACTAATTATGCGATTGCATTCACCATAAATCATCACGACATTCAAAAAATCTTCATTATTGTAACCCAAATTAGCCATCTTTTATCAACGAAATTGAACAAAACTAACATAGCTGTCAAAACTTGTCGTCATGGCAATTAGGTATACATTTCCATGGCACACTATGTTTATGTCCAGCATTACCAGATTTTATTAACTTAGAAATAACTCAGAAATGCGCCACCACTGTAGGTATAGGGAATGCTATTACAGATCCAAAGATAATAAAAAACTGGACTAGATGTGATAAAAAAATACAGGGTGTTCCATTTGAAATTATCGAGTTTTTGATAATTGAAAATGTGATGCTGGATTCTACACACCCTGTATAAATTATCGCCTTCAACATTTCACTGTGTGCGAGAACAATACTCCCTTAACACCTATACATAATTTCAAATTCATAGATTAACAGCTAAGCTACATAATGTAGATAACGTAGTCATGTTTTTCAAAAAAAAATTCAAAAATCTTAAATATTTCGAAAACTTTTAAATTTAGACCTATTGTATGTTATAGTCAACATCCGGTATAACCGGAAGTGACTGGAAGTTGAAAATACTTTCATTAGAAAGAGCGTATTAACAAACCCCTGCATGTAAATTTTCAATTTTCAAATAGCAGTAATTTTCCATATATGGCTAATGGGCCCTCTTCATGACACACCCTGTATAGAAGGAAAGTATTGCGATCATGATATTTTGACCATACCCAGATTTTAACGGATCTTTACGTTTTGAGGTCACCTGAATCCATTTATACCATTTTTAGCATGATGTCTGTCTGTGTGTGTTTGTGTGTGTGTGTGTGTGTGTGTGTGTGTGTGTGTGTGTGTGTGTGTGTGTGTGTGTGTGTGTGTGTGTGTCTGTGTGTCTGTGTGTGTGTGTGTGTGTGTGTGTGTGTGTGTGTGTGAACACGATAGCGTTTAAAAGCCTCAACCGATTTAGATTAAATTTTATACACATATTTAGGGTAGCAAGGAGACGATCTGTATAGATTTTGGTGTTAATAGGACAACCGGAAGTGACAGTTGCTATAAGTGATGACGTCATTACTAAACAAGATGGCAATCAAGTTTTACACATATATTTTTTATACGTTATAGTTTAATTTCGGATGATTAAAATTTTCAAAAACTTTTGCCATTGTTGCCAGATTTATCAAAAAGTAATTATTTTTCATGTTTTTCTTAAATAACCAAAATAATGAATTTTTGTAAAAGGTTACAAGATATTTAAGTTGTAGAACATAAAATTTTCTATACATTTTGTCATTACCGTTTTTTGAATTCCTCATAGTTTCGCCGCTAGAGGGCGTGAAAAAAATTTATATAGACATTTTTGTGACTTTTTTAGATTTTGAGACAAAATTATGGATTTTTATGAAAAATTACATGGTATCAAAATTTATAGAGCATAAAATTTTCTATAAATTTTGTCTTAGCTATTTTTTCAAGTTGCGGATAGTTGCGCCGCTAGTTTTTATTTTAATTTTTATCTTTATTAAATTATTATTTTTTAGTTAAATTTTAATATTAAAAAATTAAAAAAAATATCATTAAATTTGTAATAATTAATTTTATAATTATAATTTTTTTCAAAATTTTATTACAAAAATTGTAGAATTTATAAAAAAATGGCTAAGAAATTTAAGATTATAATACGGTTTTAAACTAAATTGAATAAATTCTAAAATATTAATGTTATTGAAATGTGATTTTCACTATTTCGAAAGATAATAGAAAACTCTAAATTTAAAATGTATTTTAGTTTCTTAAAATTTAGAATGTAATTATTATAGCCAAAATTAAGAATTTTTTTAAAATTATTTGTAATTTTGTTTTATCAATAAGTATACAATAAATGAAAAAAGTAAATAGCATATCCGAAAAGGATTCAAAAGTACTATCTGTGTAAATTATTTCATAATTTTAACATAGTATCTGTAAAAGTTATAGCAAAAAATGAAAAAAGTTTCAACAATTCAATGGATTTTATCTATGAATTTTTGACAAAATATTCAATTTTTTTTAGGTTCCTAAACTAACTTTATTAATGAATTTTGATCCAGAAAACCTTAAAAAAAGGTCAATTTCCCATTTTGAATATAAAAATAATTCAAAAATAGGTTTTATTTTTTTTAAGGTTAATATTAATATTAAAATTAAAAAAAAAAACCATTAAATTTGTAGTAAAAACTCTATAATTATGATTTTTTTCAAAATTTTATTCAAAAAATTGTAGAATTCATAATTTTTTTTTTGAAATTTAATAAAAGTTTAAAAAAATTGAATAACTTTAAAAATATTAAAGATATTAAAATGGGATTTATACCATTCGATAGGTAATATAAAACTCTAAATTTAGAAAGTATTTTAGTATTTAACATTATAATGGTTATAAACAAAATTTTAGAAAAAATTATTTTTTTGTCTCTTGTCTTATCGAAAATGGTAAAACAAATGAAAAAAGTAAATAGTACATCCGAAAGGGATCAAAAAGTACATTATGTGTTAAATATTTCATAATTTTAAAATAATACTTGTAGAAATTATACAAAATTATAAAAAGTTAAAAAAAATTTTTAGAAAAAATTAATTTTTTTTTTAATTTTTGTAAACTAATTTTATTAATGCATTTTTATGCAGAAAAACTAAAATAATCGATTAAACAATTACTTTACTAGGAGTGTTCGGAAAGTTGGGTGGGATTACCCCTCATTTTTTAGATTTTGAGACAAAATTATACATTTTTATGAAAATTTACAAAAAATCAAAATTGTAGAACATAAAATTTTCTACAAATTTTGTCTTTAATTTTTTTTCGAGTTCCGCATAGTTTCGCCGCTTGTTTTTATTTTAATTTTTAAGCATTTTTTATCCTTATTAAAATATTATTTTTTAGTTAAATTTTAATATTAAAAATTTAAAAAAAATATCTTTAAATTTGTAATAACTAATTTTATTATTATAATTTTTTTCAAAATTTTGTTACAAAAATTGTGAATTTTTTTAAAAATTGGCTAAACATTTAAAATTACATTATGATTTTAAACTAAATTGCATAACTTCTACAATATTAAAGTTATTGAACTTAATATTGAATTTAAAATTTATTTTAGTTTCTTAGAATTTAGAATTGTAATTATTATACATTATACATTATTAAAACAATTCAATGGATATACCTATGAATTTTTGACAAAAAAATTTTTCTTTTTTTAGTATTTAAACTAACTTTATTAATGCATTTTGATCCAGAAAACCTAAAAAAAGGTCTGTTTCCCATTTTGAATAAAATTGAATGATATATTAATGATTTATTGATTTTAAAATTATTCAAAAAAGGTTTTATTTCTTTTTAAGGTTAATATTAATATTAAAAATTAAAAAAAAATACCATTAAATTTGTATTAAAAAACTCTATAGTTCTGATTTTTTTCAAAATTTTATTCAAAAAATTGTAGAATTCATAATTTTTTTTTGAAATTTAATAGAAGTTTAAAAAAAAATTGAATAACTTTAAAAATATTAAAGATATTAAAATGGGATTTATACCATTCGATAGGTAATATAAAACTCTAAGTTTAGAAATCAATTTAGTCTCTTTAAATTTCACATTGTAATTATTATAACCAAAATAAAACAAAAATTAAATTTTTGTGTCCTTTTGTTTTATCGAAAATGGTAAAACAAATGAAAAAAAATTGTAAACCTGGAAGGGATCACAAAGTACATTATGAGTGAAATATTTCAAAATTTTAAAATAATACTTGTAGAAATTATCCAAATTTATAAAAATTTAAAAAAAAATTTTACAAAAAATTAAGTTTTTTTTTATTTTTGTAAACTAATTTTATTAATGTATTTTGATGCAGAAAACCTAAAATAATCGATTAAACAATTACTTTACTAGTAGTGTTCGGACAGTTGGGTGGGATTACCCCCTCATTTTTTTAAAAGGGCCTTAAATGAATCTTATAGTGATAATGAATCACTGTAAATTTTATATTAATTTTTTAAAACCGAATAGTGCCATAAAAATGACATTTAATATATCATTTTACATTTTCGCGCGAAAACGTCATCCGCCATGCTGACTAGGTTCGTGACTTCATCCTTATAGAAAATAGAACGTGTCTGCAGTGCAAAGCAAAAGAGTAAAAATATTTTCGGGTTATAGTGGAGTAATTCTACGGAAAAATAAGGCGAAGTTCGTAAAAATTTTATATAGTTAAGCCACAAGGACAAAAAGTTTCGTAATTATACCAAAAATAAGATGTCGTGATTTTTGCCAGGATTTGTTTGGGGGAACCACCCCTAAAAACCGAAAAACAGGTTTTTGAGGTATTTTTTGGGTCGATTTAGTAGTTTTATTTTTTTTTGGACCATTTAGACTTCTAGCTAAGATTTGGGAGTTGAACCCTTTTATTGTCAATGATTGAGGAACCTTCAGTCCTAATTTGGAGTGGCTTTCGATCATTTCTCTCCCTGGAATAGATACATATATACGTTTTTTGGGCTAAAAATTGAAATATGATGGCTATTTTGGTCAACTCTCTGTCGAATCGGATAGAATTTGGTGAAAAAGTGAGCCATGATAACCGCAATAGGTGGTCCAAAGATGAATTCAAAATATGAAATATTTTTGGTTAAAATCTAAATTTGGCCGATTTACCCCCTAATTTTGAATTGGACTCCCAATATAACCAACGAGTCGTAGAGTACTGTGCTTGGGCTTAAATTAAATGTTATTTTATATAGTTTCACATGGTTTAGGTATGTATAACATGGCTTTTGAGTTTCGCCCATTTATTGGACATTTACGGTATATATTAAATTGGTTTGTGGTGCTTTCGATCTCAGAAAGCCCCACGTTGTGAAATCATTTAAATTTGTATGTTCTTTTTTTTTACTGTTTTCTCAGGGTGAGTTCAATTAAAAAAAAAAGGATTACACTAATAAATCAACTTTAATAACTTTCACACTCCTTTAAGTATCATAAAGGGAAAATATCACAAAATTCATTGTAATGATCAGAATATTTTTTTGGGGAATTTTGACCCGAAAAAAAAATACCAAATCTGTTACTTTTTCTTTTTTTTTTACAAAAAAAAATAATAAGCCAAATATAAATAAAACAAAACTGACTTAAAATAATCTGTGGAAAATAATTTTATACGTAACAGTTCACTTCGAATATTTTTTTAAATTTTTTAAAATAAGGGCACTTTACTTTTGAGCAAAATTTATATTTTTTGATGCCCCTCGTATGCTGGTAAAGAATAACCCTCACTTTTATTATGCAAACGGAAGCACCGCCAAATTGTCTCAATTTTTTATATATTATAGTTCTTGATGTTCTAATAAACATCAAGGGAGCAATCCTATCATATAGCTAGATTTCGATATGCAGCAGGACGTTGAGATTAAAAATTCCGATATTTTTTAAAAAGACACATATTTTTAGAAGCGTTTGACTAATATGTAAAGCCATAATACATACATAATTATCAATATTAAAATATTTTTCATTACAGGATGATTTATGCTTTTACAGGCCTGTTTTGGTGAAAAATACAGCATAAAGTATGAAAAGAAAATCACCATTAAAATTTCACAATTTTGGATACAGTATTGATCTCGATGTGTTCGTTCAAAATTCTTACCGGTAAAATCATATTATATGACTAGTTTTCGAAATATTTAAGCTGTCGGATGTATCTTTTACTTCTCAAGCGCAAAACTCGAAATATTTGGGGGTGCAAATTTTAGTTGGGGCACCCTGTATAAATCGGTTCTGAAATCATATAAATAAATCGATGTTTTAGTATTGATTTAAATATTTTGATCTGATCTACGGCAAAAATATATTATCATGTAGTTTTTTACTAAAATATCGTTATTTATACAAATGTATCTATGGTAACATTAATTGTATTTTGTTTGTAAATATAAAATGTGTACTAATTTTTAATTTTCATAATAATACAAAGCAAATAATATGTACGTTATAATTGACGGACAGTAGCAATTATTATTTCTATTTTTATTATTAAGAAACTATTAGATACCTACGTGCCTTGCCAGGTAAGCCAATGCAAATGTTGCTGTTATTAGTAGACCAGATAAGGTGTATTTTCCTTGAATTAGGCTAAAACACACAAAAAAAAACAAAAATTAACGAAAATAATACAACAGTTATTTATAATTTATTTTTACTAAGAAATATTGTCTTAGTGAGCACTTTTTATATGATAGATTTGTTTATGAATTGAGACCGAAAAGTGGCCTTTCTGAAAAATTGTTTATATGGGGTAAGGTTTTACAGTAGCTATATTTTGCTGAAACTTTTATGTTTGATTAGTTATGCCAATGTAGAAGATGGAAACAAATCATGTACCAAAACCAAAAAATGAAGTTCCTGAAATAAAATACAAACAAGTAGGAAAATAGACAAGAGACAAATGAAAAAAATCAATATTTTTGGGGTTTCTAACGATGCTGAATCGATTGCTGTTGTCCGTTCGTCTCTATGTCTCACCGTCCTCGAGTTGAATCAGGATAACAGACGGACGGACAAATCCGTTTTATAAGAGCTTTTTTTTCGTCGAAAACTCTAAAAGAAAAGAATAGTACATAATGATCTTTCTTTTCTTTGAGATCTGGCTGATTTTTCTATAAATAACAACTATGGAGGTCCAGATTGTGGAAGAGTGTGTTCTATTTCTGTCTTGTATTTGTCAACAGTCATTCTCGATTACAACCAACAATAATTCTTTATTATAACTTTTTCTTTGCTGTGAGACGCTTTCTATTTTGTTTTCTCAAATTAATACAAAACAGACGTATCTTTTCTTTGAACGTGTTATAATAGACATCAGCAATATCTTCTTCAACTATTTCTTTGGAAATATTTGGTAACGGTCTTTGCGTCGTCAAGCGGTCTTTTGGCGCCTTAGCCCAAGTTTTGGATTGCCTTAGGCGCCATCCTCCGTTTATAGTGTGAAGACCACTTATACGGGAAGCGTCAATGGAGAGGAAATACTCCAAGGATCGTTATGGTTTCAACCAATGCCTTGGCGGCCAGAAAGGCGACCTTTACTTGCCCTACTAAGTTATTTTCTGGTAATTCGCTGTAAGTAAAATTTGTTCCGGAGAGGAAAATGTGTGTGACACGGTTCTACTCTGATGTGTCGGATGGTATAGGCACGTCTTCCAGGCAGCCGTGACGGTCTGATTCACGGATCCAGTACAATTAAAATTGGCTTCGCCCCCTTCAGCATGACCTATCTCTTAAGTTCGCTGCACAGGTACTGGATTTGGATCTGGTTGTCAGCTCGAGCTGCCACTAGATCTCGGACTGCTACTGCAACTGATGACAATGGACTGAATCTTCCCATAATTTTAAGTTAATTCTAGTCCAGTGCCATGCGCGATATAATTAATATATTTTAATTATCACAGTAACTAATATAACTTCGTTAAAATATTGAAACAACCTAATTCATTTGGTGAGATTAATGGAAGCAAATTTTTTTTATTTAGCTTGATGGCTTTGGCAAAGACAAATTAGGAAGACTATGAATCACGTAAATCGAAGGACTTTACTGTGGACCTTCACTTCATCCAAATCAAACCAAATCTCCAAATAATATCCCTAATAAAATAATACTATTAAGTATAGTTTAATAAACATATTTTTTTTACATTCAGTCAATCCAGGACGGCACGCGAAACACTGATAGTTGTACTTTACCTTGAAAGTTTGATTATTCATCACTATGATACGATGTGGTGTAATGCTAGCGTGTGTGCTTTAGATAATCAAGACTTCTTTGAATAAAATAAATATAAATAATGTTTTGCGTGCCGTCCTGGATTGACTGCCTCGTATTACGATTTCTTTTAATTCTTTCACTTTTTTTAAGTTGTCTGGCCTAAAATACTTTTGGAATAATTAATGCTCAGTTAATGGTTTAAATAAAAAAAAATACAAACTTAATAGATTAATTAAAATAAATGTGATACCTTGTCCAGTGTTTCATGGATTCTTCGCAATCTATGGCAGATCCTAGCACCATTATATTCACCAAGCACTGCCCTACGGCGATGATCAACATTAGGAAACTCTTCCATAAGTAGGATAAACAAGCAGGCAATGATGCTGCGACGAGAATTAGAACAGTAAAATAACTAAAGTAAGATGGGTATAGACATGTAGCATCTAAATCCAAAATCGTCGAACAATTCTCCGACTGCCTTTTAAATTGAACACAAGATACCTAAATAAAAAAAAATATTTAATTATTTCAAAATGCATAATTACAATCAAAACTATTTTAATTCTTTCTATTTTTAAATTTCCATTAAAAAGAACTAAATGGATGGCGCCCTTTATATACAGTAAAAGGTACATTTCACTTGATAAATGATTAGTATTATTCAGTTCTGGTTGGGCGAACCCTATTAAATTTGAGCAGTAAATAAATATTTTCTTATTAAGCATTTATGGAGCTATAGCAAAAATACAATATTTTTGAATGAATATATTTTTCACAGAAAATAAGAAGCGGTTATTCACTTTAGAAAACAAATGTACAAACAAATTCCCGGGATATTTTTATGATTAATGTGTAATTTCAGTGTGGCAACAGTGTTACAATCAAAACCATTTTAATTTTTTCTATTTTTAAATTTCCATTAAAAAGAACTAAATGGATGGCGCCCTTTATATACAGTAAAAGGTACATTTCACTTGATAAATGATTAGTAATATTCAGTTCTAGTTGTGCGAACCCTATTAAATTTGAGCAGTAAATAAATATTTTCTTATTAAGCATTTATGGAGCTATAGCAAAAATACAATATTTTTGAATGAATATATTTTTCACAGAAAATAAGAAGCGGTTATTCACTTTAGAAAACAAATGTACAAACAAATTCCCGGGATTTTTTTATGATTAATGTGTAAAGTGTTTCATTTAAAAATCTAAATTTGTTATCATTTTCTGCAGTATTGAAAGTAGCTGAAAATCATTAAAAAGTATCCGATATACAAAATTTTATTAAGATAAAATCCCATATAAATAAGACTGATACACATTCCTGTGTCACCCGGTATATCCTCTATTAAAAATTGAAATTGAAACAATCTCAAAAAATAACGTGTCAATAACTTAAAATATTACTTAAACAAGAGGAACTATTTCTCTTTTTCCAATACGAAGTGTAAACGTACATTTTATTTAACAATTATACTATACAATTATTATACCTTAAACAACAAAAGTGATTCATTATTAATTCAAGATCATGAAAAAATGAACAAGAATCGTTTAATTCACGTGTAATGTATGTTGCATAATATACATTAAAGCACAGAAACTTATATCGTAGCGACATCTTAGAAGAATACCCGCGTTCATGTGTAATGTATGTTGCATAACGATAAATAATCTTGTTAAATTGTATCCCCACATATAAGGCGATAACTTAGATTTGGCAACATCCGTTTGATTTTTTACGGTTTTGATGCTTTACTATTCTGTCTCTTTCTGGTTTTGACTCTTTACATTTTGTCTCATTATTTTTTGATGTTATACGGGTTTGATCGATTGGCGCTTTGATAAATTGGGATTATGATAATATAGCGTTCTGTTTTAATACTATTTTGAGTTTATAAGAGTTTGATCTATTGGTATCTTGATAATTTAGTGTTTTTATATTTTACGTTTTTGATGTATTAACTATTTGAAGTTTTAACGTTCTGGTTTTTTAGTATTTTGATATTTTATTAATTTGATAAAATATCTATTTGATTCTTTATTATTTGTTTTAATACGATTTGATTTTTTACGGTTTTGATAAAATATCATTTTGCTATTATAGATGTTTGATGTTTTACTAATTTGATATAATAACGTTTTGAAAAAGTATCTGTTTAATCTTTTAAATTTTGTTAAATTGTGCCCTCCCTAATTTCAGTGTGGCAACAGTGGCTCAATGATACATAGTGAATCACAACGGATTTAAAAAGTATGGTAGGGGCTGCTGTTGTATTTTGTATTTATTCTTGCCTAGAAGTAACAGTTATCGTGTAACGTTTATATCACATATCGTGGTACGAACAAGTTCTAATTCGTGAAGAAATTCATGAAGTTATTTATAAAATTATTTAACATAAAATTTGACATTTTATGTTATCAAATTACTTTATAAAGCGACTTCATGAATTTATTCACAAAAAAAGCCAACAGTAGAAAAAAGAGTGACCCACTGTTGCCACATTGACCCTACTTTTAAATAAAATTGTGTTCGCAAAAAATGATACTACGAAAGTTATAAGTATAAGTTTACTTTACACTAACGCTAAATTAAAAAAAAATTAAAATTGTTTATTAAGTTAATTGTAAAAAATCGTTTGTAGGCAAAACATCAAGAAGAATAACTTAACACAATAAAACAATTGTATCACCCGCACGTACTGAGTACGTCCTTAAAAATAAAACTTTTTTTGAAGTTTTAAGATTTAGCTATGAAATTCCTTAATTGGAAATAATTTATATCCAATATAAAAATAATTGTCTAAATAAAAAAATAATAATCATCCTGATTGCTTAATTATATGAGGATTTTTTCTCATGACCAATAATTACTGTTGTTTTTATCAAATAGATTTAAATAGTTTAAAAAATTGAATTATAACGAAATTATTTTTTTACATTCATACGAAAACAATTATTTTTTAAATATAATACAACTTACAGAGTCAACAATATTTACAGTACCCATAAGTATAATGCAAGTTGTTGATAACAGTCTTCTTATAAACATAGATTCTTTGAAAGCTCGCCAACATTTTGACTAAAAAAGAATTATTTTTATTACAAAAAAAAAATGAAAAAAGCTTAAGCTTACCAATCCGGGAAACTCTTCTGCAATGGCAATTATAACTAATACGAAGAACACAATATTTTCTGTACAATATGTAATATCTATCGTTAAATCACTAAAAAAAAACGTTAAATATTTTTAAAAATTAAATAAATATAAATCTAAATTTCAACACACAAAAATTATATTAGTACGTTGGTGTAAATCTCTGATTTGTTAAATTGTTCATTTTTAATAAGTGTGTTTTAAGTGAATTTGCAAAATCTGTGAAAACAAGTAGATATTGAAAATAATAGGGAGATAAATTGAGGTAAATCATTAATATTATTTTAAGTACAAACCTTGGTAAAACTATAGCTATCGTAGATCCTATCGCTAATCTTACGATTAAAAACATGAGCAATGTAAAACTGGAGAACGATTCAATATGTAAATGATATGATTTTTCCTTTTGAGGATCTATAAACGCTAAGTTGAGACACTTCGTATTTTTCGCCAACTCCCTAAAATATTTAAAATATTAAAATATTTATAAAGTATATAAAATATGCTTTATAAGGTTTAATTTCATTGGTATTACTCGAAACTATCAGTTTATCAGTTAAGAGGAAAAATTATAATGATAAAATGATTGTTGTCGAAAACAGGGAGAAAACCTATAAAAAGGCAGAAGGAATAAAGATGATAAAATATTCTAAATATTGCAAAAATTGGCTGTAGATGTAAATGAACTAAAGACAGATAGTGGAAAATGGACATCAAAAAGGAAAACCGAAAGAAAGTGAGTTAAATAATAGGATTTTGTATCTAGAGATAAAGAAAAAGAAATACAACATTGTGGTAAACAAACGAAAAATTAATACTTAAGGCTCAGTAGTAATCAAGGAAAATATATGCAAAAAATAATAGCATAGAGATCTTGAATAATGTAGAAGCAAGAAAAAAGCGCAAAATGTAGGGAAGAAAAAGTGTTTACTGCAGTTAGAAAATCCAGATGAACAGAAGAAGTTTAAACAGAATAAAAGAAACTTATGTTTGTATAAAATACGACTTAACGTTAAAAAATAAAAAGGTAGAAGCAAATAAAGAAAAAGACCGAAAAGCATTAAATGAAGAAAAAATAGTAGAAAGGGAATTTTGAAAAGTGATAATAGACGGCAAGCTTTGGAATTGGAACAAGAATCAGCCAGAAAACTACCAAATAAAGGATAATGAAAACCGGGTAATAGACATGGACATGATAAATCAGCAATAGCAGAAAAAAAAACAAAGAAGAGTAAAAAACTTTATGGGAGTGAGGACTATGTAAAAGCAACTAACTAAGTACAACTTGGTGCCGGTAGATGATGGAACCCATCCGCCATCATATTGCCTTATAGAGGAAGCGGGCACCACGCAATTAAATTAAAAATAGAGTAAGTTTTTGAAACTATACACTCCGAACATTATCATACATGTTTCATCTTTATAGGAATCATCATCTACCGGCACCAAGTTGTACTTGGTTATTAGATTTTACAGAGGCTTTTATCCTATTAAGTGACTATACGCAAGGAAACATGGAAAACACTAGACAGCAAGACAAGAAATCATACTGTCCCTATGCTAATTGAAAGGAACCATACAAGATATATAACAGATGTTAGAAGCAACCGATGAGCTGTGGATACTTTGGCTATATTTTAGTAAAATTGAAAGACCAAATCGTTAAAAAAATTCCAGCTAGTGGAAGTTATGACATGGCATAAAATTGCAAAGGAGAATTTATTGGCGTAATAAGAAATGATAAAAAATGTATTAAACAGACAAATACATCGACAGAGATTGGAAAGAAGAAGAAGAAGAAGAAGAAGAGGGGTTGATGCAAGTAGCAGAAAAATATTTATGGATAACGTCAAAACGTAAAAGCAAAGACTGGTATGGTAAGGATTGTAGGAACACAACTGAAAAATAAAATGTAAATGGCAATAACTCCAAGAAAGATATGAAACGACAAAGAAAAAGACAAAAAAGGCATGCAGAAGAAAAAAACGAAACTATATCTATAGATGAATTGAAAGTCACAATATAGACAAAAACAAAGAAAGTCTTGGGAAATATAGAATCCTATACCATGTGTGAACGAATCAAGAAATATTATATATAATAAAGATAATTAAAGCTCAAAGAATTAAGTAGCTAGGACATAAATAAAGACAAGGACCAGAAGTGGTAACGAAAGCTATGCAATAGCAGCCAGGAAGAAAAAGAAGACGTGGACGACCCAGATCAAAATGATTGGCAGAGGTAGAAGAGGGCTTAAGCAAGGCAGGAGTTACAAAATGGAAGGAGGAATCGAGAGACCGGAAGTAATGGAGGAAAATCAGCGATTTAGAAAGCGAAAGCGGCATAACCTCACATTAGGTGTTAAGTCATATATACATAATACCAAGTGTAAATAAAGAGAATTTTATTAGGGTATAAAATAGAAAACTTAACGGATAGGAGAACGTCTTATTGATTTTCTGAGTGATAAGTTAACCCAAATTAAACAAGACGGAATGGAGGGGGAACTAGATGGTAATGTACTGGATCAACTTATAGTAAGCATAAAACTAATATGTGCGTTAAGAAATGGTATAACTGAAGAGATAATTAACCTAGGAAAGGCGACTCATAGCTAAACTACTTTGGCTAATAAAAAAAAATGAAAGGAAAAGATAGAAGGATGTAGTCATATGTCCTATATATAAGAAGAGATTCCTTCCCAGACAATCCTTCCCCGTCATTCCTTCCCCACGGCACTCCTTCCCCACGGCACTCCTTCTCCACGGAAATATTTTCCCAGGAAAATCCTTACCAATACGGTCAAGTCATTTTTTTAAATACATAAAAATAGTGACTGGTTCGCAGTGCTCAGAGTATAGTCATTTTTTTAAATACATGAATATAGTGACTGGTTCGCATTGTATTTCTCTGTGTGAGAAATTTATATTACAGGGAAGAATTATCGTTGGGAAGAATTGTTGTAGAGAAGAATTGTCGTAGGGAAGAATTGTCTAGGAAGGATTGTCCTGGAAGGATTCTCCAGGAACGATTGTCATATATTCATAAAAAGGTGATAAACTAATATGTGTAAATTATAGAGATATCACAATACAAGTAAGGTCCTTGCCAAAGTTATATGAACAAAACTTGGCAAATAGGTAAATAAAGAGGTAGGATTGTATCAAGGGGTTTCAAGAAAGACAGATTTACAAGAAATTAAATTTTGTTGTTAAAGATACAAAACAATTACAATGAACACCACCTTGGATCTTAAATCACCGTTTAATGAGTTTAACCAGGTTTTTAACTTATTCATAATAAAACGGTTCTAACGAGCTGAAAATACCAAAGGTGGAAATGACTTTGAATATCACAAAATACAGGCACTCTATATTAACAGTATTTACATTTATGTTTTTTGTTTTAGGGAAATAGAATAGCGACTTTATTTTTTTGCAACTCGGTCATTGATCTATTGTGTTCCCTAGTCCAATATACTAAAATCTAAGGCTTAGATAAACTTTAGGATTCTCTGAACTAAGTTTGGTCCTATCAGGCAATCTTATGCATTGGTTATACCTAAAATGTTTCTTCTGCTTTGTACCAGTGCGCCACAGATAAACATAAAGTCTTCTGCGGTTTCTTCTGCCATATTACACATTTTTCAGTTAGTGGTTCCATGATGGAGCCCATTTTCTCTGAGTATGTGCGTAATTTGTTAATAGGCCACAAACATCCCTCAGTTGTCCACGGTTGAGCTCTAGGTTATGAAAAGTTTATTTTATAACTCTTTTCTTGTATCTATTACCATATAATCATTTCCTGTGGTTATTATGCTGGTTTAGCATCCACTGTTTTATTTTCTGACGGACCAGTGCATATAAAATTCTACTTACTGATTCGGGTCCCATAAGGGTGTCATATGTTCGCTTCCTTACAAGGCTATCAGTTTTCTCATTGCCTCCTCCCCCACTATGACCTGTTACTCAATAATGACATTAGTATTCTTCGCCAAGTTACTAAGTGCTTATATGATTATTCAGCGTCTTTTAAAAGTCTGGAATTGGTCCTGGACTTCAAAAATTACTTAAGATAAATTGTCGAAATTCGGGATATAGTAATGACATGCCTTTTTTCACATTTTTATGAGCTTAAAATTCAAATACATTCATTTGTTTTTGCTACAGGTGGCCATTTTGAATTATTTTTAAAAACAAATATGATGTTTTTTGTAGCAATCTCGACGTATCGCAATGAGATGAATTCAACAGTATTCCATTTTATATCATTATTGATACTAGTTTTTGAGTTATTTTATGAAGTCCCAAATATATTGAAAATTTTGGAAGCGGCCCTGTAATTCAAAAACGTTACAGATAAATTATTCAAATTGGGGATTTAGTAATGAGATGTATTTGCGTTGTGACGTTCCTCGTAGCGATTTGTTAATTAAGAAAAATTAAACTGTTTATCAAGGACCGTTTACAGACTTTTGAAAGAGCCTGTAGATAGTCCCATACAAGTTTGGAATTGTATTGGTGTGCTTTCAGTTTCTTTAACGCTGCTTGACTGTCCGAGGCAATTTAGATGGATTTACCTTTGTATTTCCTATACAGTGAGGACCAAAAGTGTTACCCCCCCACTGTAACTCGTCTACGAATGAATTTTCGAAAAATCGCCCGAACACGTCAATTTTAATTCATATCGAAGTAAGTTTATGAAGAAAAATTTCACCCTTAACTTAATCCCCTAGAGTAGGGAAGCTACCCCCATGAAAATTTTAAATAGCAAGGGGGGTCAAGTGACAGCTCTTCAGAAAGAGGATTCAATTCTCTATTTGGCAGTGTAAAAAAAATAAAATTTGCTTCATTAGTACAAGAGAAAAGTATCTTTAAAGATAAAATAAATTAAATAAATCAAAAAACCACGGCACTGCTTTACTGTTCTTTTTGTCTACTAAAAGGAATAAAAACTGTATCTTATCATTAAGAAAAAGTAGATTTTTTTCTTTTCAATGTAAAATCAATTGTGAACATTCATCCATTTAAAGTAAAATAATTTAAAATTTTAAATCGCATCTGTTGCCTACTAGGAATTTAAACCGAAATTCATCGATTATTTTAATTTTCAAAATGGTTTTACCGCGGAACGTAAATGAAAATTATTATTTATGGTGAGGCTAATCGCAACTATCATGAGTCGGTAAGAATTTTTAACGAACGTTTTCCGGATCATCCCATTGATAGACATTATTTTAAATTACTGGTAGCAAAATTTTTTGACACTGGCAGCATTTTAAACAAAAAACATACTGGTCGTTCCCAATTAACCGAAGAAAAGCAAATTCACATTTTAGGTGAAGTTGTAAATAACCCGTCCTCATCTAGCAGAGCCGTTGCTGTGAATTGCGAAGTAGGAAAGAGCACCGTAATAAGAGTCCTAAAAAAGTATAAATTTCACCTGTATAAATTAAGTATGGTACACCAATTGACTGAAGACGACCCGGACCGACGCCTAGAATATTGTGAAATAATAGCCAACAATACCTTAAGGAATCCCAACTACTTACACCACATCTGCTTTAGTGATGAATCTACTTTTTTTTTAAATGGTAACGTACACAGAAACAATGTTAGATATTGGTTTGATGAGAATCCTAGGATTATTCGTGAAACTCACACACAATTCCCGCAAAAAATTAATGTATGGGCAGGAATATTGGGTAACCATATCGTCGGTCCATTATTTATTGAACAAAACCTTAATGGTGTTCTTTACTTTTAATTGCTGGAGACATTAATAAATCCATTGATATTAGAAATAGTTGAAAATAACCCCGAAGAATTTAATATGGATATAATTTTCCAGCAAGATGGTGCTTTCCCTCATTACGCAGTAGTTGTCAGAAATTATTTAAATGCAGTTTATCAGGGAAGATAGATAGGGCGAAGGGGACCTGTGGAATGGCCCCCAAGGTCACCAGATTTAACTCCATTGGACTTTTTTCTTTGGGGTTATCTAAAAACTAAAGTTTACGAAACTGAGTGTGAATCCATTCAAGAGATACGTCAACGGATAACGGAAATTTGTTAAACAATCACACCAGAAACTTTACAAAACGTAAGAGAAGCCACTAAACATAGACTTTTTTTCTGCCAAGAAGTAAATGGAGAACATTTCGAACATTTACTGCTCTAATACCTAATAATAATTAGTTTAGTTAATTGTGAGAAGAGAACAGTAAAGCAGTTTCGTGGCCGTTTGATTTAATTTATTTTATTTTTAAAGATACTTTTCTCTTGTACTAATAAAGCAAATTTTATTTTTTTTACACTGCCAAATAGAGAATTGAATCCTCTTTCTGAAGAGCTGCCACTTGACCCCCCTTGCTATTTAAAATTTTCATGGGGATAGCTTCCCTACTACTCTAGGGGATTAAGTTAAGGGTGAAATTTTTCTTCATAAACTTACTTCGATATGAATTAAAATTGACGTGTTCGGGCGATTTTTCGAAAATTCATTCGTAGACGAGTTACAGTGGGGGGGTAACACTTTTGGTCCTCACTGTATATATTATGGGATAAACAGACTGAAATGGCTTGAATTTCAGTTTGAATACTGTTGCGTATTATTGAAGGTTTAGATCTTTCTTTGGCCTCACTTCTTATATCTCTGCGACGCTACCATTTTTGATTTTTGAACCATCAGGGATCTTTGATTCTTCCATCTCTATCTGGTACTCAAGTCGACAGAAAATGTTTTTTCGAAATGGTACTTTGTGTACTTTATCTAAAGAATTGGATTATCATCCAATCTGTAAGTATGTTTTTCAATCATCCTGAGTAAATAAGCGTTACACATTATGTTGGGGTCCAGTGTTATACTCAAGTATTTGAACTAATAACTTATTGTGATTTCATTATCAACGAGTTTGGGTATCTTGGAGATTCTAATTTTTTTTTCGAAAGGAATGAAAACAGTTTTTTTGCGATTAATACTCAGGTTTTCCCTTACACACCAGTTTTAAATCATGTTCATAGTATTTTATGAAATTTCTTGTTCTTTTTGACTAGTGATACAATATCGCCAGAGTAGCATTGAGCATATATGCCAGCTTGATTCAAACTTCTCAGGAGGTTGTCAGCCATAAGATTCCATAGAGGGTAGGCTAGAATCCCTCCCTGTGTTCATCTTTTATAAACATTTTCACAGCTTGACCGAATATCGTTAGAGTAGCATTGGGCATATATGCCAGCTTGATTCAGACATCTGAGGACGTTGCCTACAACAAGATCTCATAGAGGGTAGATTAGAATTACTCCATGTATCCTTTTTTGATAGACATTTCCACAGCTTCACCGAATAGAGTGACCGGAACCTTCTAGCATATTTTTTTCCATCGGGTAATAGAGGGTTTGGTTCCTTAATCTGTTAAACCTTATCATTGACTTAGTGGTACTTTTTAACTTATTGCTTGCCCAAGGACCGAATGACTTGAAGAGTTTAAGGAATATATAAGAACTTTATAAATCGATAACTGGCGTGACAAGATTTATGTCACGGGTTTCTTATTTTTTTTTTATAAAGTGAATTTATTGTGATCCCGATTTCGATATCCAGATGTTTCGTTATTAGCGAAGTAAAGTAATAATACGCATAAATAGCGGTAAAGTAATATTTTGGCCACAAGTTATTTTTTTAATTTAAAAACGTTACCTACTTGTGCCCATCACGATTGACTAATTCTTTTCTTAACCTAATTTTAAAATCTGTGGAATCTTGTCTGGTTCTCTCCACATTTGATTCCTAGAAATTAAAAATATTACAAATTTAAAAATACATAAAAATCTATAATTTTATTTACATTTGCTGCTTCTTCTTCTTTAGATTCCGATACTTCTGCTATTACACAACTATCTTCTTCAGGTAAAATATTTCCTCCATTTTGAACTTCCTGAATTTTTGGTTGAAACTAAAATCATACAAATCATAAAAATTCAAAAATTCAGAATTAGGAGTAATAACTTAAAATAAAATTGAATTCAGTGTGTTAACAAAGAATAGGAAAGATTTAGACAAATATCAAAATTTATCCTTAATATTTATTGAAATTTTACAACCCTCAAAAAACGTAATAACATAATAATTACAGCAAGTTTTGGTTTCACTAAGAAATAAATTAAAAATAATAAATGTGTACTTACAGGTATGAGTACTTTGACAATAAAATAAGTCTTAAGTCCTGCTATCCTTAGAAATTCGTCTCTTTTTTCTCCAAATCCAGGTTCAACTTCAAATTCTCCATTTAAAAAAGACAATGTTGCGTCCGATATATGAACTCTCCTAAAACCAAAAGATAATTACAATTTTGCCAATATATTTTATGAAAAATTGTATAAAGTAATTGACAAACTATTCAGACTTAATCTCAATATTATATTAGGTGACTTTAACATGAACTCGCTTGATAGTTCATCGAGTTATCTAACTTTCTAACAATGTTTCAACTAGAATCTCTTGTCAATTGGCCGACACGTGTTACTAACACAGCAATAAACCATATTTATAGTAAACATATCTGATATTGGTTTTGTTTGTGTTTTTGACACCAATTTTTCTGACCACAGAAACGTATTTTATGATTTTGGTTGCAATTCTATAAATAATCAGTCAAGAATTTCTTTTTGTACTCGGTTACATATTCAGGAAAAATGAATATGTTCGACTCTTTTTTAATACTTTTTATAATCACTTTAATAAACGCAAGGTTATTAAAAAATGTTCAAACGGGAACATACAAAAAGTTTGGATAACTAAAAAAATAAGTCATCTATAAAGTTATAAATTAAGAGATTTGCGTGGTCTCTCTGTAGAATTCCCCAAGCTTAAACCGTTTTATAAAAAAAACACATGGAACTTTAATTATTAAGACCAAGAAAGAATATTATCAAAATAAAATAATTCCGAAAATCCTAAAAAACCTCTTGGAAGGTTGTGTCTGAATCATCGAATAAAAGTATAAATAAAAAAGACATAGAAATCAAGATGGGTAATTCATATGTGGATAAATTTATAGAAATGGCTACAATATTTAATGAATATTTTACCAATGTACTTTCTAACGTACTGAAACAAATTCCAGCTTTAGACAATGAAGGGCGACATAAAATCATTAACAGACCAGTCTAGGACAACTCGGCGCGGCAAATTCGGCGAGGCCATCTCAACGCGAGGATAACTCGGCGCAAAGACATCTCGGCGCAAGGACATCTCGGCGCAAGATTTTAACTTTGCAAGAAACGCATAATTATTTTAAAGACATTCCTAAGGATATTGATTCCATAAAGTCGTATCATCAAACATGTAAAAGCAATTAAGATTAATTTTCAGGTATTGAGCCCAAAAAGGTACCATTTAAAAATTTTCTTACCAGATTTAAAAAAATGGCTTAATGAATTTTCACTAAATTTTTATCATGTTTGATATTGCACTTTGAGGGAAAGTACAATTTTTTGAAATTGTAAGCATTGCGACTATGGAAATATGCAAAACGCTTGTAAAATGCGTAAGTGCATATTTTTCCAATGGTGAGTGCTTTAGAAACAAATTTTCAGCTGCAATCGTTGTCTTTAATTTAACGCAATAAGGGAAATTTACATAGATGTGTGTCTCTACCATCTGGCTCATAATATAAAGAGAAAGGTATCTAACTTAGATGTCATACAACAATACAACAACTGTGGAGAATTTGCCCTTAAGGTTAAAATTATCTCTGCCTTAGCCTTAAGGCCAGAACATGACCTTGATAAAGCTTTAGAATCCTTGGAAACCGATCTTCCAGATGAGTTAATTCTTCTTTTCAATTGGTTTGAAGATACGTACATAAGTCGAAGGATGAGGGTGGGTCGAGGTCGACGACGAGCATTGTTTCCAGCAATGTGGATTGTTTATAACAAGGCTCCGGCAGGTAACGACAGAATCAACAATCATGCAGAAGCTGCTCATCGAAGACTTGAAATTGAGTTGGGGATGTGTAATGAAGTTTTTTTTATATACAGCTCCAGATGTAATTTGATTTATTATTGCATTTCATTTTTTAGTAATCTTTTCATAATTTATTCAACATAAATTATAATTGGAGTTATCTGGGTTGATCAAAATGAATTTTATTATTCAATTTAATATTTTATTATAATAATTAAAATTTTCGCGATTTATTTCAGTAAACAGGTCATGCATTGCTGTTGTTTTGCTTGTGCTCAAAAGGGCCGCGCATATATCCCACTCTTGTTTTAATGGATTGAAGGATGAGAATATCTTTACCTTAGACAGAATTTGAAAAGTTAAAATCACTTCTCTACAGAGACTCCGACCGATAGCTGATAATTGAAACACCGCTAGTACCTCCGAATCTAAATCTGAATTAATTATCACCGTCTTTATCACCGTTTAATTTTGATTCCGACAGTTTTAAAAGTGAGCACTTGGTAAATATAAAGAAACCGAAACGACAATTTTGCGTTAAATTTAAGTAATTGATTGATTTTCTAAATTAAAGTCGCGTAAATCGAATATTATATCTAATAGAAAAATTAAAAGGAACAGTGTAAGTGAATTACGTTGTTTCTTTGGTCTTTCTTAAGGAAAATTAAAAGGTTGTCACAGTAGTAATGAATACGCTTTGTGACAGACTTTTACTTTCCAAGATATAACCGAAATTCCGTTGTTATTTAATTTTTTTATATAAATAATTATATTGTCGTTGACTTTTCTAAAATTTAATATACGAATCTTTAATACGAATGTTGCACTAGTTTTACCCACATAAATAATTAATTATTATTAAAAGAATCGACATTTTAATAAACAAATTATTAAAGACAAAAAGCGATCAAAACAAGGCATACCGTTTACTGAACACCGAACCTTACTTTTTTTTTTCGATACATTATATTTTTCTGTTTGTTTTCACGAGGGTGGGCATTGAGATATTTTTATTAAATTAAAAATCTTATTATATTTATATTCTGACAATATACGTCTATATTTTGTTTAAATTAAATTAACTCTTTTTATTTCTTTGTAAACTTCCTAATAAATTAAATTGACTCAAATACAGAGTGATTCATTTGGAATTTAAGAGAAAATATTCTTAGACAGAAAATTATTTCAGTAAAATACCGTTATACAAAAATACAATAAGCTATAGAAAATAAAGAACATTTATTAAATCATTAATGTTTTAATAAATAAAGTCGCCACCGAATACCAGAATAAATGGCGTGTAGTGCTTAAAGCCCACTATTCACCATTACTACCATCTTTTAGAGTACTTTCAATATCGACCCCTGGTTATTCTTTTTCTTCACTGTGGCTACCTAGGCACGTTATTTATTTAAGTAACGTACGTGTATCCTCCACGTTAAGAGAGGGTTGGCGCTCGAGGCAACTCCGAAACTGTTTCGGGTGTTAATTGCAACGTCTTTCAGTAAGAAATCCCTTTGCAGAAAGAAAGCGCGTTACAGATGGAGCATCCATCCATCTGGAAATTTATTTCCGCGTTAAGGAAGATCCAAACAGCTCGAGATATTGTGTTTTGAACACATGAATAAACGGTTGTTCAGACTTGTTTCTAATTATTAACCACGAATCGTATCCTTGTATCTTGGAGGCGTAGCTCATAATAACGAGTTAAATTAAAATTTTGTTTTTACTTTCCCCCCACCTCTGAGAAGGAAAGTATATCTATTTTCGGGTCCCCTGAGATGATTAATACCATTTTCAAATGGAAGTATGTCTGTCTGTCTGTCTGCCTGTGTGTATTCATTCACGATAAATGCCACACGTTTAATCCGATTGAGCTGAAATTTGGTATATGGGTTTGGGTTACCCGTCGAAAGAATCCATTAGTTTTTGTATGACATCTGTCAAACGAAAGTGTCACTATCAAAAAATGACAGATGCAATATGTCACGGAATTCGACTTGCAGTATGTCATTTGAAATCCCCTGAAAAACTCTATTCAGAACAGTTAAAATTATTTCTGTCAGATGTCAAAAGTAAAAAAAAATGAAAATAGCATTAAATATCTGAATATTTTTGCATCATTATTTTAGCATTTTTTTTTATTTTTTGGCTTTTTTTACATTTTTTTTGTAATTTGTAAAGTTTTTTATAGTTATGTTCTAACATTTTTTAACAATTTATGGCTTTTTTTACAATTTTTTGACAATTTATTATTTATTAAAGTCTTTTTAGTAAATTAGTAGCATTTTTGAAACTTTGTTTTTTAAGCATTTTTTACTGATTTTGTTAACATTTTGTAGCATTATTGTAGCACTTTTTTTACCATTTTTACTGAATTTTTAAAATTTCTTAACTTTGTAGCATTTTTCCAGCATCGTATTAACATTTTTTCATTATTTTTTGAATTTTTCTACAGATTTTTTTTGAACATTTTTTAGTAATTTTATTAACATTTTTTATCATTATTTTAGCACTTTCTTTAGCATTTTTTTTAAACATTTTTTGGCTTTTTATACATTTCTACTGTCTTTTACTTTCCCGACCCACCTCCGAGAAGGGAAAGTATTGTGAACGAGCTAAAAAAAAGATGGAAATATACATTTTTAGGTAATAACCTGAGATGATTAAGACTATTTCCAGATGGAAGTCTGCTTGTCTGTCTGGTCTGTCTGTCTGTCTGTGTGTATTCTTCAAGGACAGAAGTTAGGCGTTTAATCTGATTGAGCTAAAATTTGGTACATGGGTTTGGGTTACCCGTCGGAAGAACTCATTAGTTTTTGTACAGCATCTGTTAAACGGAAGTGTCACTATCAAAAAATGACAGATGCAATATGTCACGCAATTTGAATTGCAATATGTCATTTGAAAGCCCTGGAAAAACTCTATTTAAAACAGTTAAAATTATTTCTCCAACTGTCACCTGTCAAAAATAAAACTGAAAATTTAAAACTTTAACATTAAATATCTGAAAAAGTATTCGTGGATACTCGTGGGGAAAGTTTTGGGGCGACACAACCATTTTTTTAATTTATTGTATCATGG
The DNA here is from genome assembly GCA_963243735.1 of Neocrepidodera transversa. Taxonomy (NCBI): domain Eukaryota; kingdom Metazoa; phylum Arthropoda; class Insecta; order Coleoptera; family Chrysomelidae; genus Neocrepidodera; species Neocrepidodera transversa. Next base: position 18,565,206 of record OY725343.1, read on the forward strand.
TGATCATCTGATATTTTGTCTTTTGATTTTAACTTTGAAAAAAAATTGAAAAAACTAAAGTTACGAATATTGAAATAAAACTCGGAATATGGGTCTTAAATATTATTTTAATCGTCTTAAATATTATTTTAATCAATTGCTTTTAACAAGCCATATTTTATGCCTTTAATATTTAAATTTCAAATTTGACATATATGGAAACATCCTTCAGAGGATGCACCTGTCGAGTGCGAATAATAATAAAAAAAATTCCATAATATAACTTTATGGAATCAATATTAGGAATGTCTTCCTAGGTAATGTATTACATAACACCTCTCTAATCCTGAAATGATTGGAATCATCCAAGCAAAAAAGTTTTATTATAAAACTTGTTTAAAAAAAAAAACAAGTTTTAAATCCCGAAACTTTAACTAATTCCTAATTAAAAAAGTAAATACAAATATAGTTACAACGCATAATATATATTTTCAAATAAAATTCAAAAGAACAAAAGGAATAATATATCCCAGTTGAAAAGCTTTCGAATTCATACAAAACCGACCCACTTCTCTAACCGCATCTACCGCATTAACTTTTCCCCACCAGGGCTAATCCGTCGTTCTCAATTTTATTCAGTAGTTACTGGCCTTGGCTTGATGCAGAAGCGCACTAAATTTCCATTTTAAACGATATTAAAGGTAATCTGCTACTTCAAGATAATCTAATCTTATAAAATGGAAAAGTTTTAGTTTTTCTTAAATTTATTAAAAATTGGTTTTTACCGGAATATTTACGTAATAAGAACATATAATATCAATAGATGTAATAAATAATATATAAATTATAATAAAAAAGCCAAAAAGGTCGAAAAACACGTTTTATTAAAGAGCGAACCAAAGCGAAGCTATTTATTCACTTAACAATGTCTGTCCGTCTGTCTATCTGTTTGTCTGTCTTATCGATAACTCAAGAACGGTTTCAAATTTTGTAACACTATTTTCAGCAATCGATAGCTGGTCATCTTAGCTTGCTCACCTACTATATTCTGTGACTTAAATCAACTGAAATCGTCTGTTTGTCCGTCAGTTACACTTTCTCAGTGATAACTCAAGAATGGTTTCGAATTTTCGAGCTCTGTTTTCAGCAATCAATAATCAATTACCTAAGTCAAGTGTACAAGCGCCTGTCTGTCCGTATCTGATTTACTTAGATACTGTTAGCTTACGGAATTTATTGAATTTTAATTTATTAAGGTTTTAAAGCTGTAAGTAGATTTCTCTACAAATTTAAAATTTTTCTATTTAGCATCAAGAGAGAAATACAGCAACCGCGCCTTATCAACTTCACCGACTCGCTGTACCCACACTGTGTAGTGAACTGAAAAGGAGTGACGAGGATACATTTTTTTTTATTTGAAAAATAATGCTCATAGTACTTTTTATTCTATTTTAAATGCGTTTTAATAATTTCAATTTTATTCGTTTTACGAGGATTTTTGGAGCTTTATCCATATTATTTTATTAGATTTTTCCTTTTGTAAGAGCCACATTTTTTTATTTGAAAAAATCATGTTCATAGTATTTTTCATTTTATTTTAAATGCGTTAATCTAGTTTTGATAATTTTTTTATATTTGTTTTAAAAGGATCTTTAAAGATTTCTCTGGTTTTTTGTCACCTTTGAAATCCACAATACATTTCAAAAAAAATCATGCCCGTAGCACTTTTTTTCCTTTTAAATACATTCAGCCAATTTTGATAATTTCCATTTTATTTATTTTACAAGGGTCTTTGCAACTTTCTCATTCTTCTTTTATCAGTCTCTTCCTTTGACAGATATTTATTTATATTAAATCTTTTTATCTTTGATGTATTACAATAAATGGGTACACACTAGTTCGCTCCGGCGGTCAGATTTTAATCCCCGAGCAGCGTTGCAAACCGTATTATAATTATAGTATTTGTGCGATAATTACCACTTCATGTACTATATTTCAAAGTAAATATAGTAAATACACTTTGTACTATAATTTTATATTTTCACAAATCGAAGGTTTTTGCAGTATACTGATCAATCAGTGACAAATTTCAAAAACAGATTTGAATAATCTGGAATAGCACTTGCAGCGCCTCCTAATAATTAATAATAAAATTGATCTGGAAATCATCATATCCATTCATTACTGTAATTAATCTAGAATTAAAAAATACTGCATAATTTATAAAATTTAGTTTGGTAAATTAAATGTGATTCTTCGAATATGAAACGTCGAATTAAAACTTATTGCAAACTTAATTTAGAATTAAAAAAAAATAGTAATATAACAAACAAAAAACAGTAGTAAAAAAGATAAGTTTTAGTGAATTTCACTAGGACTAGCTAAAATTATAATTTTTGATCGCAGAAAAATGCAAAAAACAATGATAAGGAGCATCTGTTAGAACAGTCTTCAATCATCCAACCAACTGTAATTTGTTACAGTCAGTAATTCCGTCTACGATTTTTAAGAATAAAGGATTTTTAAGGATGTTAATAGATTTTTAAGAATTTTTAAGGATTTTTTAGGATTATTAAGGTTTTTCAGGGATTTTTAAGGATTATTTAGGATTTTTAAGGGTTTTTAAGGATTTTTTAGGATTTTTAAGGATTTTTAAGGATTTTTAAGGATTTTTTAGGATTTTTAAGGATTTTTAAGGATTTTTAAGGATTTTTTAGGATTTTTAAGGATTTTTAAGGATTTTTAAGGATTTTTAAGGATTTTTAAAGAAAGGATTTTTAGGGATTTTAAAGGATTTTTAAGGATTTTTAAGGATTTTTGAGGATTTTTAAGGATTTTTAAGGATTTTTAAGGATTTTTAAGGATTTTTAAGGATTTTTAAGGATTTTTAAGGATTTTTAAGGATTTTTAAGGATATTTAAGGATTTCTAAGGATTTTTAAGGAATTCTAATAATTTTAAATTATTTTTAGAGATTTTAATGTTTTTCAAGGATTATTTTAGGATCTTTAAGAATTGATTAATATGTTTAAGTAATTTTAAGTCTTTTTAAGTGTTTTTCATGGTTTTTAGGGATTTTAAGGAATTTTTGAGGCTTTTTTAAGGATTTTTATGAATTTTTTAAGGATTTTTAAGAATATTAAGGAATTTTTATGAATTTTTTAAGGATTTTTTAAGAATTTTTTAAGAATTTTTTAAGGATTTTTTAAGGATTTTTTAAGGATTTTTTAAGGATTTTTTAAGGATTTTTTAAGGATTTTTTAAGAATGTTTTAAGCATTTCTAAGTATTTTTAAGCTTTTCTAAGATTTTTAAGGGTTTTTAAACTTTTTTAAGAATTTTAAGGGATTTATAAAGCTTTTTATGGATTTTAGACTTCTAAACCCTAAAAGAGAAGTCTTATAATACGGCTCTGTTTGTCTGTACATCTGTCTGTCCGTCTCTCTGTCCGACGAAAAGTGGTCAACGGTAATAAACACAGCATACCTTGAATAGCTCCGTAGATTTTCAGATTTTTATAACTTCCGGTTTCAAAACTGGTTTTACAAACCAGAATCGAAAATAAGGATTTTTAAGGATTTTTAGGGATTTTAAAGGATTTTTAAGGATTTATAAGAATTTTTAAGGACTCTTAAAGATTTTTAAGAATTTTTAGTGTTTTTTAAGATTATTAAGAATTTTGAACTATTTTTAAAGATTATTTCAGGATCTTTAGAAATTGCTAAAATTTTTAAGTATTTTTAAGGGTTTTTAGCAATTTTCAAGGATTTTTTTAAGAAACTTTTAAGGATTTTCAAGTATTTTTAAGAATTTTTAAGGTTTTCTTAAGATTTTTAAGGGTATTTAAATTTTTAAGAATTTTAAGGTTTTTAAATATTTTTAAAGATATTTATGGATTTTTGAGGATTTTTAAATTTTTTTAAGGGATTTTTAAAGTTTATAAGAATTTTTAAGGATTTTTATGGATTTTGAAGAATTTATTATTTACCAAGAGCAGAGGAAGTATAATTTATAATATTTTTCTCCAATGTACTACAATAATTTAAGTGCCCGTACTATAACAGCTTCCAATACAGTTGGCAACGTTGTCCCCGACCCGAAAACATGACAGGCAAGTTTGCTCCTTCACTAAAATTTATGAGGGGTGATTGGGTTTACCTGGAAGGTCGCTCAGTTAAAAAGTAATTATTAAATTTAAATTTTAATTGGTGGTTAATTAGCCACTATTAGATTTAAATTGTAATAGGTGGTCTTTTATTTCTATTATTGTGACAGTTTTAGTTGAGTTATGGTGAAAATATTGATCATATTAAAATAAAAACAGTTAAAAAATGTGAATTACGCAGAAGTTAGTAAACTGTTAAGTGAAAAGGGAAAACCTATGTTACTAGTCAATAGTTTTAAGTTCAATTTTCATAAAACGTTATCAGGGAATGTAGAACGGTGGCAATGTATACCGCTAGGTGGCTGTAAATCGATCATTAAAACTGGAGGTTCGAACACTGTCATCATTGAGTATAACGAGCTCTATAATCACTCAGCCGAATTAACATCAACGTTAAATCGCCAAAAATTAAGCAATTCGGTTGAAGACATATGTGAAAAACCATCAAAATTATTACATACGGAGTAAAAAAGGCAGGATGTTGAATCGTTAACGTTTTGATTCGCAAAAATACGTATAACAGCAGAATGAATGTGCTCCCGAAAACATCAATTTCTCTGCTAGAAGTGCAGCAAACCTTAATTGCAATGACAGTAGTGACACATAAAAATGAAAACTTTTTAGTTAAAAATGATTTGGATACTACTATAGTCATTTTTGCATGTTAAACAAATTTCAAGTTTTTGTGTCTATGTCGACGGAACATTTAAATTGCGAAAGAAAGACCCATCGGTGGTATAAGAAATTGGTTATACAAGTCATGTTATTAAATTCTTATTTCTTGTTCAATAAATATTCTGAAACCAAATTGTCTCTTTATGATTTCCGACTAAAAATAATAAGGGGTTTGCTCAATTCTTCCGAAATAAATGTCCCTAGGGACAGAATGATTCGAAACCATACTCTGAGCATAATAATGGAAAAAAATAGAAAAGGAGAAACAAAACGCCTAAAATGTAGGATCTGCTTAGTAAATCAAAAAAGAAGACACAATATATGAATGTGTTGCTTGTCCTGACAAACCTGGTCTTGTTTTGTTACTTATCAAGAAGAATGTAATTTACTCTAGATTTTTTTCAACTTGTTCATGTTATTTTCATTATTTGATACTTAGAATGTTATTTATTTTTGTTACTTTTTTAATGTCTTTATATCAGTTTCTATTTCAATATTAAGGCTGCGTAGATCCGCGCCCGTTAGCATATGTCCAGTGCTAACGGCGCGGATCCGCGTCATTTTGACCGTTATTCCTACATTTGACAAAGTTGACTTGTAATGTTTGAACAACCTTATAAAATACCCATAATCAACTTTTCTTACTGTTTGTAAAAAAATTATTTGAGCACAGGGGTTCACCCTATTATATTACGTCCGCAGCGAACCATTTAGGACAATCTTGGTAAGTTTACAAACAAAAAATGATAAGCACCTATCCCTTAGAACAAAAAATTACAAAATTTCAATAAAAATACCAAAATTTCAATAAAAATATGACACACAGTTATTAAATACCCTGTATTGTTTTAAATATTAGCACCTATCACTTAGAATCAATATACCGTGAAAATTACAGTCTTGGATTGGCCTCAGAATTTTCCAAAAATTCTGATATTAGAAATTACCTAATATATATTTTTTGGCTACCATTTTTGAACTCAGAAATGGTTGGGGATTGTTTTGTTACTGATTTGGCTGCAATAATGAAAAACACAGAAACTTTAGTAAAATTTTCGGATTATCTGGTAGATAATTATATTGCTGAAAATGCATTATTTTCTCCTTCTATGTGGGCTGAACACAATTCCAAATTTAATTCTTTGTTTTATTCTCTACATCCTAATATACTTCAGTTTTTAGAGGTTTTAGAAAATATTCAAATAGACACTTATATAAAGTTTACCAAAAAAAGTATATCGCAGAGAAGCTCGTTTAAGGAAAGAATTTGTAGAGAAACAAATTTCTCTATTAAACCAAAATGACAACGCATATACTATATTTGATTTTGTGAAAATAATGTCTCATAAGTAAACCGGAGCGAATTAGTATAGTACCTTTGGAGCGAACTCGTATACGATTAACAAGCTCAACTGACCGCCGGAGCGAACTAAGATGCGCCCACAATAAATATAAATAAATACTCAAAATACTGAATTTCAAATTAGCACTTTTTATTCAAATTATTTACTTCGCAAATCAAACTCGATGGCAGTGGATTACCTTAAATTTTTTCAAACTGATCACAAAACTCGAGTAATAAATAGTAAATTTTTGGTTAAAAATTTAAGTATCAAAAAATATTCTTACCCTGCTAATCCACTGCTTTCCATTTTATTTGCTAATTCAACATCTTTAGAGTAAACATCGAATTGCCACTGCCTTTGTCCGAGCACCCCCGCCAACACAGCCCCAGTATGAATTCCAACCCTCATGTCTACCGGAGAATTTGCTGTCTGTTGGACGTATCTGAAATAGAATTCCGATTTAATAAAGGATTTCCGATGAATTTGTCTCGGGATCGGATATTATATAGTGCAACTGAAATTGGATCGACTGGTATGAAATAACCGATAAGAAGTTTAAGGAAAATGTAAAATATCAGTAATAAAATTTAAATAAATCTTATGTACAAATATTAAAATTTTATAAAACTGAAATCACTATTTTCTAAAAAAATCAAATATTATTACAACAGATTATAAATGATAACTTTTTAACCCTTTCAGTTCCAATGTCCATTGCAATGAACATAAATTTGGGCAACACGTAATATAAGTATGAGTTGCCTATCTATTCCGTAATGTCTGTCTGTATTCGTATACTATTTACGTAAAAACAAATCACTATAAATTCGTTAGCCATTTGGTACAGTTTATAGTTTTTGTAACAAGCAAGAATGATCGTAAGTAAAAATTTAATAATTTGATATCATAATTTGCAACAAAGATCTAAAATGTGTAAGGGTTCTGCCAGGCTGGCGAGCGATTGAAGCGGCCATACTAACACAAAACATAAGCGATATATCGCTTAAGCTTTGGTTTCCTCGGAAGCGGTGAGGTCTTCTTACGTCCGTCAAAGTACGGTGGGTGACATCATAAAAACGGTGGATTAAGCACGGCCTTCGTAGCAGCAGAGAATAGTGTAAAGTCTGAAAACGAAGTGTCACTATGAATGATCTAGACGCAGCACTTGTTCTTATTTTAGACGCAGAGGAATTATCAGAAGAAGAGCAAGATAATCTGAATCTGAATCATTTAATAAACGTAGAAATAAAGGTGCTTATGAGGTTTTAGTTATTTAAAATTCAACTTCCAATGAAAATCTTCACCGCTATACACACACTACCGTAAAAAAATGTTGATAAACTTATTCCTACTGTCTTGCCGACCGCTTTGAAATGGGAAAGCACCGCTCTAACATAAACGGCGTGCAGTACCGCCCTCTTAGAAAACATTTCCCCTGTTATACGTGACACCATTTTTTGTGACGTCTCCCACCGTACTTTGACGGACGTAAAAAGACGGCACCGCTTCCGAGGAAACCAAAGCTTTGGCTAGTAAGCGCGTCGCTCTTAATCCAAGTTTGTTTGATTTGCAAGCGATACTTCTGGCGATTTAACTTAATTTCATTCTGTTACTACACCAACATGTCATCGTGTTTTAAAGAAATTTTGATATTAGAAATTTAAAGTAGTCCTGTGCTGTGGCACGACAACCAAAAATGAGTGGGACGGACAAACTGTGGGCAGAAGTTGGAATTACTTGTGGCATCACAAGTAATGGTTTATTGTAAATATAATTATTTTGGGAACATACCTACATACTTGCTTATTAATGAGAATATAAAATGAGGAATAATGATGTTCATACAAATATTTGTCGAACTTCTGTAGCTTGCTTGGTGTACCGATTATTGCTTCTACCTTGACTAGACTCAGCTATATGTACTTGATTCTGCACCCTAATCAAGATCGCTGTCACTATCGTTATCTCGTATAAAGTTGTGAAGTATACAAGCACATTTTATCAATGTACAAGCTTTAGCGGAATTTGTCTCAATATCTTTTGATAAAAAACGCCACTTCGAGTACAGAATTCCAAATGCACATTCAATGCATTTTTGAGCTGCAGACAGGAGTGTATTAAAATATGTTCTACTTGGGATAAGTACTCTGCGGAGATAGGGCCTCTATCCCTTTATTTTCCTTTGGCTCCTACTTCTATAGTTACGAACTTCTTATGAGCATCGGCAACTAATCCGATTGAGCTGAAATTTGGTATAGAGGTTTGGGTTACCAGTCGGAAGAACCCATTAGTTTTTGTACGACATCTGTCAAACGGAAGTATCACTATCAAAAAATGCAATATATTACACAATTAGACATTCAATATGTCATTTGAAAGCCCTTGAAAAACTATATTCAGAACAGTCAAAATTATTTCTCCAAATGTCAAAATTGGAATATTTGGCATTAAATATCTGAAAAAGTATTAATCCGATTGAGTTGAAATTTGGCACATGCGTTTGAGTTAGCCGTCGGAAGAACTCACTAGTTTTTGTATGACATCTGTCAAACGAAAGTGTCACTATCAAGAAATGACAGATGCAATATCTCATGGAATTTGACACGCAATATGTCATTTGAAACCCCTTGAAAAACTCTATTCAGAGCTGTTAAAAGTATTTCTCCAACTGTCACCTGTCAAATATAAAAAAATGTCAAAAGTTAAAAATTTAGCATTAAATATCTAAAAAAGTATTAATCCGATTGAGTTGAAATTTGGCATATGGGTTTGAGTTAGCCGTCGAAAGAACTCATTAGTTTTTGTATGACATGTGTCAAACGGAAGTGTCACTATCAAAAAACGACAGATGCAATATGTCACGGAATTCGACTTGCAATATGTCATTTGAAAGCCCTTGAAAAACTCTATACAGAACAGTAAAAATTATTTATCCAACTGTCACCTGTCAAAAATAAAAAATGTCAAAATTTTAAACTTTAACATTAAATATCTAAAAAAGTATTCGTGGATACTCGTCGGGAAAGTTTTGGGGCGATACAAGCGATTTCTTTTAGAGTATTTTCCGGAAAATTTATTTGAAAAAAATGGCTGAAATTACCAACATCTACAGTTTTCAGAGTTGTAACTAATAAAACCAACTGATAAAGTAAAAATAAAAAGACTTGTTGGATTAAATTTGCTAATGGGTTTGCCTATAGCTAGGTACCGAGAATAAGAATCTACTGGAACAAAAAATTCCAAATACTTATATTTCGCAAATACAATTTTTTATGCATTAGCACAAAAATTGTTAAATAGAACAAAAGAAGGCAACTGGAAAAATAAAAAAATGAGCGGAAAGGTAATAGAGAGTATTTAAGCCCTTTAAAAAATCTCCTTATTTTGGCGTTGTTGTGGTTATTTTTGCTAACGATAACAATAAGCACGACAATGAAATTAAGACACTTTAAAGCCCAACTTGAAACTTAGAGATATTTTAGATGTGCCTGAGATTGGGATAGTGGAAATCCCAGAATTTGATCTTAATGCTATAGAGGATAAGTTTGTGAAACCATATTTCAGGTTCGAAAGGCCAGAAATATTTAGATTAGCAAGGGTTCTTCGAATTCCTAATAATATCAGGACAAGATCAAGACTTTTCACATACCTCAAAAGTATCCACAAAGAATACACAATTAAAATATGTTTTCGCAGGCCAACGTCAAATCTGACAGAACTTTAACAGTAATTAGGTTATGTTTTACTCAAGAATCTAATATTACTTTTGCGCGTTGTCAGATACTCACTTTAAGTTTTTACAATTACGACATTGCAAAAAAATTAAACATGATATTTGAACATTGAACAATATTATTACGATATAAAGAAAAAATATAACAAATACTCCGTAGGTTAAAGGAACAGATATTTTTTTTAAATAGTTTAATGTTAAATATTTTTATCAGCACATGCATCTCCTTTTTCAAAATTATCTAATATGCTCGAAAATCTGAAACGTGTGGCAACAGTGCTTTGTTACGCATAACGATAAACATAACCACTCTCTTTAATTTTCCGTAAGTAACCGAATCGGTTATCGTTATTAAAGTTAAAGGAACGGCAAACTTACTTAATTTAAGGTGCTTAAAATCTCTCTAATAACTAGTCATAAAACAGTAAAGAGGCCAAAGTAAATTTAAACCAAAATTGTCAAAATTGAGTATTGTAGATTAGTTTTTTGAGTCTGAGTTGACACACGGTAAAAATGTGTACTTTGATCACCGTGTATATTTGTATAACATTCTGAATCCGTAGTTCATTAGTGAAAATGTAACTCTATAGAAGAAAAATAATTTTTAAATAAAGCTACATTTCATATTTGAAATTCCTCTTTATTCCAAAATCATTTTTGTATAAAATTCCGAAAATTTAACAACGGCAAATTATTTCCAAACCGTAGGCATTTCGAATGAAATTCACCATTGCATAGTTAAAATTCTAATGAGTTGAGAAAAATATGAGCGATTTGCATAGTTCGCCAACTTGGTGTTAGTTAGAAACTTTTGTTATGCGGAAATTAACTTTAAATGCAGGCACAAATTTTACTGTCAAATTGGACGTAATTGGGACAAGAAATATATAATTCAATTCATATACAATTTATTATTATCTACATTAAGCAAATTGTAGCCATCATTGGTAGAGTAATTTCTAAGTAAACATTATATATGTAGACATAAAACGATATCGGTATTCAGAATTTTACGTCCATTTTATAACAGCGCAGAATAAACAGTAATAGCTCGGTGGTTGAAAGATTTTATCTTGCTGAAAAATAGCATTACTACGAATTTATGGAAGACAATAAAATTAACGATTATGCATTAGGATATTAGTTATTTCTAATTCCCTATTTAATTATACATCGTTAAGAACGCAGTTAAACGTCCATGAATTACAATAGTAAAAGATTTGATTTAGTCATGGATTTTAAAATTTTACATTGATTATATCTATTCTGTATAGGCCAGTCGTTGGATACAATCAATTCACATTAATTCCAAAAGTTTTCAAATTTTCATGGTGTGTTAGTACATTAATGAAAACAAACTATAAAATTTTGCAGAAGTCTGGGATGAACGGAACATTGTTGAAATCGTAAGACACGTTTTAATGCTTTATTTTTGCACTGAAAATTGCAAAAGCTTTGCGAACTTGGAATTCTGATAGTACAAATGTTTTACAACATGCATTAAGTTTGCAACCTTGTAAAAGTTACGGAACCTTGTTTTTTTCTCATTTGTTTAAGTTTTCCATTGTAATTTGTTTAAAAAAATTACAAAAGTCCTGTAAATTGGTATATACGGTGCATGGGAAAACAGTTTAACGTCTTCATGTAGATTTGCAACCATTTCCTACAAACGGATCATTTATTTATCCAACTTTCTTCTTCGATGCTGCCATTTTTGATACACACAAGCATCGAAATAATTACAAAAGTTTTTTATCTTGGTTGCGAATAAAGATACTAGCGATCCCAATGAATTTGTAACTTTGCAACCTTGTAGGAAAAACGGATCTTAATTTATTCACTAATAATCAATTTTTTGCATTTTTAGAACTTCTGAAATATTTGCAAAACTGCTGCAAATTGAAGTTATAATTACAACTAATATTTTACGTGACACAAGAAATTTGCAACCGTCATTTTTTAACACAACATTTTTTTATTAAATATTTTTGTTTTGTTGTTTTGATAATTTGGCCATAAATTGTAAAAAAAATTGCAAATAATAAGTTTAAGATATTCGAATATTGTTCTATATTAAGGTACTCATTAATTTGCAATATTTTCGGTAATCCGGAAACACACTTTTCCTAATATTTAGACGTATTATAACGTGCAGTACGAGTGAAGGGAGATTTGTATAAAAAAAATACTTCGTATTCTATTCTAGGCGAGTAGGTACTGAAGCGTTTGTTTGTTTTAAAAACTTTCACCATAGATGACAATTGTTTAGTTTGCGGTGAAAATTGTTGAATAAATTTTACATAATTCTCCCAGGATTTTACATACATCTTATTGATAAATTCAATTTTTATTCAAATCATCCTATTATTAGCTAAAACAAATAAAACAATTATAAGAATTTCTGCAACGACCTTATATCCACTTATACCTTAATTCATATACTATTTTTGTTAAATTCACAATGTCCCGGTTTATAAAATATATTGAAAATTATTGTACTACCACCAATTGATAGACTTGCAGGACATTAGCTTTTTTGGGAAAGTACAAATACGAAATTATTTTTGTTTTCGATTTTATCCTCATTTACTTAATGCGGGCAATTTTATGAAAAAATATATTTTCCGCTTGACGCAATTAAAACAATTCTTAAGAAAATTATTTTAGTTATTTTGTCGAATTTGCAGAACTTTTGGAATTTTTATCGAAAAATTAGGATGAGAAACAATTTATTTTTTTGATAAAACAAGCATTTCCGCTTGGTTCAAATGGTTGCAAATTTTTAAAAGGATATATTCAGCTTCGAAAGTTTGCAGAACTTTTGCTTTTTTTGGTAGGGTGGAAATACGCAATTTTTTTTTTGATTCTATACTCATTTCAGTGTTACAGGTGAGGTTGCAAATTAATAAAAATATTGTTATTAGGAATATCTTCATTTGCAACCCTAATTAAAAACTTTTGGAATTATTCCGAAACTTACTTTACTAAAAAAATCCAATTTTATGAAAAAAAATATTTTCCGTTTCATGCATGAGGTTGCAAATTAAAAGAAATTATTTTACGCATTTCTTCGAGTTTGCAGAACTTTTGGAATTTTCATGGAAGAATTACTTTGAAAAACATATTATTTTTGATAAAACAAACATTTCCGTTTTGTTTAAATGGTCGCAAATTTATCAGAAGATGTAAATTGCTATTTTTCAAAACTTTGAAAGTTTGCAGAACTTTTGCAAATTTCTCCGCTCTGATATTGCAAAAATTCATTAAATCCGATTTTCAACATCTTCCGTTCAGAAAAAAGGGTTGCAAAATCAGACATTCGAATGTACTCTTCACTTTATTAAAGTTTTAAAACTTTTGTAATTATTGTTAAATTTTTGGCATATTCTGTCTATTTCTACTGGCCTATGTAAGCCATCCGTTAAATTTTATCGGTTTCTTAAAATATTTCATTTTCATTCGTATTCTATAATTAACATATTTAACGTTTCCGACAAAATTTTTTTTTAACGGACCCCTTTGTAAAACATTGGCAAACTATTCAGAACAGTCAAAATTATTTCTCCAACTGTCACCTGTCAAAAACAAAAAAATCGGATGTGTCGCCCCAAAACTTTTCCGACGAGTATCCACGAATACTTTTTCAGATATGTTTAACATTTTTTTTTGCGTTTTTTCATTTTTTTGCTTTTTTTGTGTTTTGTTTTACTTTTTGGGATTTTTTTGCGTTTTTAACGTTTTTTAGCTTTATTTAAACTTTTTAAATCTTTCGTACTGTATATCAAAATTTAAAAATGTTAATTAATTATTCGCCTGATTAATAATTAAGACTAGATTGGAAAAAAGTATATCCGTCGCTACAGTTTAAAGGAGTGGTCCATTTTATTTCGTTACAAACAAAAGCTACAATTTTGTTTATTATACAAGGTAATTTTTATCTAAACATAACATTGAAAATAATAAAATGAATTAGTTACAAACAAAACAAAATTATAAAAATTGCTCAAAATGCCCTCCATTTTTTTGAATGCACTCGAATATACTACGGATTTTAAATATAACCAAATGTGGTGACCTTGGAGACCTCCTATGAGGTCCACCCCTGCCTATCCACAAATTTGGGAAATTGTAATTTAAAAAATTTGTTACTATTGCTCTAAAATAAAGTGGGGCGCTTTCATGTTAGAAATATATGAAAAACAAAACATTTATTGAAAAAAACGTATTTTTATTAAAGGAAATCCTCAAATTATTAAAAACTTGAATTTTTCCTTAAAATTTTTCTAAGTAGAATTAAATGCGCAACTAGAAAAACTATACAGATTGACTCCATTTTTTATTGCCTTTTTAAAACTATAAACAAATTTTAAAAATTTTGATATACAGGGTGTTGTTTTGGGGGTACAAGCAATTGTTAATTTTTCGTGAAGCCGGACCTGGATTTATTCAACGGTTAATGTGTTGATCGATTTGTCAAATAACCCTTAAAATTTGCTCGGAATATAAAAAAAAATATACCGGGTGGTTTGTAACTTATGGCCCAATGAATAATTAGACAAAATTCATATCTCCGTTATAAAGATTGCAAAACCCATTACATATAAGTTATTTAGAACCACCTCGATGACCTTTATCCACCCTTGACGTATGTCCGTTTACCAATGAAACACTCTGTATAGAAATTTATATCGTGGCTTTAAATTATCGAAATTATGGCAAAAATATTGTCGTTTTTCACTTGTTTGTTTATTCTTTTATATTTTGAATCTTCTAGCATCTTTTATAAGATTTAGTGAGGGAAAGAGTAACAATAATTGAAAATAAAAATACAAACACCAATAAAAAGAAAAAGAGTGCATGGGAAGACATTCACAACAGGTGAATTTATTCAAATAATTTAATAAATTTTATTTGTAGTTATTGTTTTAGGTTTTTGAATTACACAATTTGTGCCTTATTTTCAGTTTTAATTCGTGTACGGGAACAAAGCGCACAATTGGCAAACTAAAAACATAATAGGGTATGCAAAAAATGCAGGTGAAGAAGAAGAAAGCGATGCAACAGCGTGAAATTTTTCGGAGTGGACGAGGCGCTCCACCAGCTCTACCGAACTGCAAAGCAGAAGACATCGCATTGTGGTTGCCGAACGAATTTGTGCTCTAGCCAATTTTGTACAAATTCTGCTGACAGAGGGTTAGGTAAAACATAATAGGGTATGCAAAAAATGCAGGTGAAGAAAAAGAAGGCGATGCAACAGCGTGAAATTTTTCGGTGTGGACGAGACGCTCCACCAGCTATACCGAACTGCAAAGCAGAAGACATCGCATTGTGGTTGCCGAACGAATTTGTGCTCTAGACAATTTTGTACATATTCTGTTGACCGAGGGTTAGGTAGACCATGTAGATCCCCAGCATTGTCTTGTACCTTAAATTTTGTAAAATATTACAGACTAAAAGCTATTTAAACTTTATATTACCTCTTTTCTGCTAAAACAGCGTAATGCAGTGAGCACTTGCAATTTTGGTGAAATTCCACGACCCCTACTATGAACAACTAGATCTTCACTCACCAATTCCACGATATATGCCTTACTGGGGCTATATTGACTCTATACTTCTTTTTAAATTCAATGTCTCACATAGGTCAATTTGTTTTATAGTTTTTACTCCAACGAACAGGAATTAAATTAATTGCATTTATCAAATTAGTTGCATGTATATTTATAAATAAATTAAACGATTTCAAAATAAAACTGAAAAAGTTAGGTTAAAATACGGTTAAAGTAAGGAACAGTTTGTTGTAAATTTAACAAAGTTACAAAGCCTTTAAAAGAGGTTTGTAATGTTAATATACGTTTATGAATAATAATTTTTGGTGACGGCGCTATAAGTCTGTTGTAAGAGGTTTGTAAGTTTTTATGAATAAGGCTGTTGGTTTTTACGGAATACCAATTTTGATTTGTCGGTTGTTAAAAATTTAACAGCACTTAAATTTTAACTGATGGCTCACAGAATATATACTAGTGTGTCAAAGATTATATATTGTAATGAAATACCCTGTAAGAGTTGTTTTTATAAGTTAATTATTATTCATTTGGTAAAAGATTTGAATAGCATAAATAATTTTATGTTGTTTATTGTTATAAACAGAATTTATTGTTAAAAGTTTAATTTTAAAGCATTTATTGAAAATAATTGGTATAATAATTTAATAGAGAAAGTTAAATTTTTGGGACAGAATATTAAAGTAAATTTTTGCTGTATAATTAAAAAGTAAATGACAAGTTTGTTAAAAGTGATTCAAAATTTTTATTCATTAATCAAGTAACAAAATGGTTATTTGTGTAACTAGTGCAAAAAGTGCATATTTGTTGCACTCAGCATGATTGCAGCTCTAGCTGCAAACCATGCTTCGTGCAACAAATATGCACTTTTTGCACGTGTTGCACACAACATTTTTTCTACGGTCGAAATAAATATGACATTTTTAACAGTTTTCAAAAAAATAAAATTTGAACTGACAATTTGAAATTAATTGCCGAAACTATCACAATCAATATGACAGTGACAGTTTAGGCCATATCCATAGGACAAATCGGTAGACATATGAAACGATTTTGATTAATCAAACGGATTTCTATTTATTAAATGACCACTAAAATTTGCTTGTTGATCGTTTGTGATCTTATTTGAGATTGAATCCATTGAATCACGG
Organism: Neocrepidodera transversa; assembly: GCA_963243735.1. Lineage (NCBI taxonomy): Eukaryota > Metazoa > Arthropoda > Insecta > Coleoptera > Chrysomelidae > Neocrepidodera > Neocrepidodera transversa. The sequence continues at coordinate 18,581,817 of OY725343.1, forward strand.
ATAATTTAAATCATTTAGGTAATATTATTATAAGAACCTATATAAATACTTCGCTTTATATAAATTCATCAAAACAAAATGTATTCCTGAGAGTCCCTATTGTCTAGTGGCACAGATACCGGGCTCCAACCCATTGACAATTCAAAGCACTCTAAAATTTACTTTTATGCACTAGTGCACAAAAGATTTACTTTTATGCACTAGTGCACAAAAGTTATACTTTTAACACGGTAGATAGTGGAAAAAGTGGTCACTTTTTGCACGATCGTAGAAAAAAAAAATTAATTTTGAGAGACGACAGTTGAAAGAAAAATAAACAAGAAATGAATTTGAAAATTTATATTGGTCCATATCAATTTTAAGATTATAAGTTATTGAAGAAATGTAAAAAATTATACATGGAGATTATTATATACCAATTATACTAACGTATACATTTTATTTCGTCAATTTAAAAATTACAAAAGAAAAAAAAATAAGATATTAAAGAAGAGATTTGGATAAAAAGGTTACTACTGAAAGAAATTAAGTTGTAATAAGTATGGAAAAGCAGTAAATATAATAAGTAAAAGGAAAAGATGATTTAGAAGAAAAGAAAACACCAGAAGAGACATAAACAGGATATAACTAAAATTTATATTTTTTTGTATATTTTTTTGTAATGTTTATTTTTTTTCCATATAGAACTCACCCCACAATTTTGAGATTTTGAAAATATCATAACAATATTTTGCTATAAATATTCCAAGAATATCAGTCTGTCGAAGCTTTTAAAAAAAAGTACCTATTAATATGCATAACTGATGTGATAATTATGTAGCGGTGTGAAATAACATCTGCCATTATACACGAGCTAAAATATACTTCATGTAATTAATTATTGTAAAATGTAAACGGAATAATTCCTGAAATAGATAAAGCTAATTAATTTTAGTTAGTACAGTTTAAAATTTCTTACATACCATTTTTTATATACTAGAATATTTTAAAACCTGTTTTAATTAAAAGAATATAAGAATATTATAAATATATACTTACTTAATTGCTTTTACCATGGATAAACCCATATGGACAGACAATACAGCATGGTCAGGGCTTTCTTTCGGTGCTCCACTAATACAGTAGTAACAGTCGCCCAGAATTTTGATTCTAAGTTGTTGGTATTTCTGAACAAAAATAAACAAATATAATTTATTAAAATAAAATAAAATCTTAAATATATTTGTCTATCAAATAATGAAGGATTCTAAGAACATCGAAAATAAAAGAGATTCTAGCTACTTTTTACTTGTAATGTTATACAGGGTGATTCATTGGTAAAGGTAAATACGTTAACTGTAGATAGGGGTCACCTAGCTGACTCTAAAAATCCCCATATTAAGGGTCTTACGGCCTTTGTATCCGGGATAGAGTAGGTTTTATGAATTTTGACCATTTCTTTTCTTACTCATAACTTACAAACCACCCTGTAGATTTTTTTAAAATTTGGTATACACGTCCTTCATATCCCGTGGGATATAAAGATGTATTAAAAATGTTGATAATCCAGGTCTGACTTTACGAAAAATTCACAATTGTTACTTCCTCCAAATAACAACCTTATATAGTTGATTTTTTTAATTTAATAGCTATATAAAAAGAGCGCAAAAAAGTGAATTTAATCGTATGGTTGTATTTTTTGGAAAGACGACTTTAATATGTATTTAGATTTTTTAGGGTTTTGCCGTGAAGAAATGAAAATTGCGTTTTTTATTCATAACTAGGGAACCACCCTACCCTGTATAGTAATTTTTTATTTTACATACGATTTTTGCTTTTTAATGGAATATATCGATGCAGTATAAAAATGATAATGCAGGTGCGGCTTCACGAAAGATATACTTATTTGCCAATTCTTCGTTCAACACTCTGTGGATAATTTTTTTGAAATTTTGTTTTTTTTTGCAGAGTGTAAATTTAGATAGGAATTTAATAAAAAATTATCTACTAAAAAGCAAAAAACCCTGAAATAAAAAATTATTATACAGGGTTGTTCCCTAGTTATGAAAAAATGAATAAAAAACGTAATAAATTTCATTTATTCACTGCAAAATCCCAAAAAACAAATACGAAATTAACACAATTAAATTCAGTTTTTTGCGCTCTCGTCAAATATGGCGATTAAATTTAAAAAAAAACAACTATACAGGGTGTTATTTGGAGGATGTAAGAATTGTGAATTTTTCGTAAAGTCGGACCTGGATTATCAATATTTTTGATACATCGTTATATCCCAAGGGATATGAGGAACATGTATACCAAATATAAAAAAAACTACAGGGTGGTTCGTAGGTTATGAGTAAGAAAAGAAATGGTCAACATTTATAAAACGCCCTGTATCTCGGATACAATGGGCTTAAGACCAATAATATGGGGGTTTTTTAGAGTCAGCTATCCACAGTAAACGTATTTACCTTTACCAATGAATCACCCTGTATTAACTATGAGCGTAGAAAACATTGGTTACTTTTAAAAATATCGTTTTTTTTTAAGAAAGAAAAAATTTATTAAAGCTAAAAGTTGATCTCTTTTTTCCCCTACTTTGCTACTGTTTGCTTTATGTTTCAAACTTTTTCCTTTCAAACTGTTTTTTTATCGCTCCTTTACCACACTCTTTTTCTCCTTCTTTTTTACTTATTTTTTTGTTTCAAATATTTTCCTCTCTTTTTCCCTACTTTTTTACTGTTTTCTTATGATACAAACTTTTTCTGTCTAACTGTTTCTTATTATTTTTCTCCCACTCCTTTCTTCCAATACTTTTTTACTGATTTCTTTATATTTCAATTTTTTTCTTAACTTTTTTTTCTCTTCTATATTTTTCCCTCACTACATTTAATGTTTGCTTTATGTTTCAAACTTTTTCTTTCCAACTTTGTTGTTCCAGATTTTCTCCCACTCCTTTTTGTAGTAATTAATTACAACTTCCGTTTTTCAAATTTTTACTAATTTCTTTGATATTTCAATTTTTCCCTTTTTTTCTTCTCTCTATTTTTCTCCTAGTATATTACTGTTTACTTTATGTTTCAAACTCTCTTCTTTTCATTTTCGCCTTCTGTTTACTGTTTTTACCTCTCGCCCTTCAGATAAGAGAGGTATAGGAATCATGCTAAAAATTGGGTAGTGAGTTTTCAATTGATAAACACGTTTTGGGGTCCCTAGAATACGATTTTAATATTTTCGCGATGATGTCTGTGTGTGTGTGTGTGTGTTAGTGTGTGTGTGTGTGTGTTAGTGTGTGTTTGTATGGCTATAATAGTGTGGCCTTTCGTCTGAAAATTTACCGACTACTGGGGTCTGTCGAAATTATGTGGCCGAACTCGCGTCCACACAAGTTAAAACCATGTTTTTCGTCATCTACGTGATCTCCTGATTCGAATGGTATCTACTTTAAAAAAAAAAGTTTGTGGGACCCCCTTGTCCACTCCCGAGTCGTGTGTGCGGAAAACAAACCACACGCAGAATAATGTGGACCTGGATAATGGCGCCCTCAGCGGTGAATGCTACAGTTACTTCGTATGTTTGGCACTTTCTTGTTACACCAACTTATGCTGTCATTCTATTTTTAAAGTCAAGGACACATGATTAGCTTTATTCATTTGGAAGTAATTTTGAAATCCGTGATGAGTGTGTTTATTGTCTTATACTACGATCGGACTTATGCGCCCAGAATAGGAAAAAAATATATTTAAGTATCGGAGTATAGGCGATGTGGTATTTGATATTATTTAAAATAAGGTTTAAATACATTTATCTTCTAAATACATTTTTTAACTGTTTTTTTATTTTTAGTAACCAATTAAAAATTACTTAAGAATGCTCTTAACATACTTTAAAAAATATATTATATACTTTTACACTATTACACTTAAACTTCGAATACCTCATTACATCCATTTTATTTAGTTGAAAAGTAGATACTTCTTTACAATATTTTTTCCGCGCAAATAAGGTGTGAATAAAAATAAATGTGTAAGTAAATGTAAATAAGGGTAAATACCGAAGTGAAAAAAAAATTGGTTATTTGACGTATGCATAGCGCACATCTTTTTGATAATAATGAAAAAGTAAAAAGGGCAAGAAAAGTGACATACTGTATTATAATTTAACTCTTACCATCAGATTGGTATGTGCCGGTTTTTGAGGTACTTGGATTAAATTTGGGTGATTGTCGTTTCGTCTATAATCCGCTTAATAGGTAAATAAGGTATATCGTTTCGTCTAATGGGCAAAATTTAAAATCTTGAAAATGTGTGGTTTCGTCCAGCCGTCTTTCAGGTACATTACCGTTTCCATATTTATTAGAATATTTTTAAATGAATATTATACAGGGTGTTTCATAAGGAATGGTCAATATTTTAATCATATGTTCAGGACCTCCAAATATTAATATTTTACTAAATAACTTTGGGTCAAATGTTATCTACTACTGAGATACAGGGTGTTGAAATTAAAGTTTATTTTTCGTTTTTTTGCAATAATTCCTTTATTATTTAACGTATTAACATGAAATTTGGTAAAATCCTTAATCGGGGATTAGTAACCCCCGCGGCGCCTTATCTCATTTGGACATTTAAAAACAATAAAGGCAGGAAAGAAACATTTAGGTATTTCTGCATATAAGGCTGGAAAATACACTTTAGATGTGTATTATTGAAATTTTTATCTGATATTATGGAAGCTGTAAAAATTATTAGTGAAAAGAAAAAACCAATTTTAATTTTTTAAACAATATTTCTAACAGTGGCGATGTGTGAATAAACAATACATCATGCTTGTGCAACCATTTGATCATATGCTAAAATAATTATTTGTATGTTTCACTTATCTCAATCTTGGTTTAGAAAAATTCAAAAATTCGGTTTGACCATTGAATATAAAAATGAAACCTCTCCAAAGGGTGAATATATTTAAAAACTTTATTTGGCATATCATACGTAAAACCAGAAGAAGTTGAACCTTTTTTTAACCATGAATTATTTCATTTGGTGCCAGGGTATGATAATAGATTTGTAAAGTTACGCGATTATTTATATAAAACATATATTTCTCAGTTTCATCCAATATTTGAGCTTGTAAGACTGATAGATTATACAGGAGTACAAACGCATGAGAATCATTCCACTCAAAATTTAATTCTGAATTTTTTTCATCTCATTCTCATCCAAATGTTATTATTTTTTTATCAAAAACTACTGGATATTCAAATTGAAGTATATGCTAAAATTAGGTCAGTTTTGAATGGAACGTTAAAGTCAAAGTATAAAACATCTAAACAAAAAGAAAGTTTTTGTCGAAAAATTTAAATAAATATTCTAATAACATGATAAATTACTAGAGTTTGAAAAAATCTACTTTAAATATAATTAATGTAATCATAATTATACAACGCACTTTAATCACTTTATTAAATTGTTACAGATTACGTTTTTTTATAAAACACTGTATATTTGAAAAAAGATTGGGTATTCGTTTAAATTTAATTTTCCATATTATAAGTAAATGACCAGTTATGAGACAAAAATATTTAATAATTTAAATTAAATTAACGAACAACCAAAAACATTATATTTGAAAATTTCACTTGCTCTTTTTTTTCAGTTTAAATTTAAAATTCGAAAAAGGTTTGACAGTAACAGTCGTTTAATAAATTTTACTATTTTTATATTGTGCATTTAATGGATATACACGCCTGTTATCGGAATCTGTATATAATAGTTTTAGTTCTTCCTTCATTTTACTTTCCCGGACCCATCAAAGGGAAAGTAAGGTGAACGAGCAAAAAAAAAATTGAGATATCGATGGAAATATCCATTTTGAGGTCCCCCAAGAAGATTGAAACCATTTCCAGCGTATGGTCTTTCTCTAGTTTTTCTTGATTTTGAGGACAAATAATACACTTTAGTGCAAAATGTTGTAGTACAAAGTTTTAGAGCATAAAATTCCCTACAACTTTTGTCTTAAACTTTTTCTAGAATTTCCAATAGTTGCGCCACTAGAGGGCGCGTAAAAAATCTGCATGTAGGTTTTCTCTAGTTTTTCTTGATTTTGGGGATAAACAATGCATTTTAGTGCAAAATTTTCTTGTACAAAGTTGTAAAGCATCAAATTTTCTTTCACTTTTATATTTAACTTTTTATCGAATTCCTCATAGTTTCGCCGCTAGATGGCGAGAAAGATACATATTTAGGAGTTTCCATTTTTTTTTAAATTGGAGGTAAACTATGCTCTTTAGTGCAAAATGTTTCTGCAAAATGTAAAGCATAAAATTCCCTACAACTATTGTATGAAAATTTTTTCCGAATTCCCAATAGTTTTCACACATGACTTTAGGAGATCCTAATTGTAGCAGTGTGATATACATTGTGCGCATGCGCAGCTTATGTCATTATCCACATTCAAATATCAATTTGGTAGACGTATTTACCATCGGTTCGCTGTTTTTAATGTGTTCCATAAATTAATGTAATGCTTAGTGTTTTGTAATTAAAATAATAATAATAAATAACAAATTCTCTACGGTCGAGCCGGGAAAGTTCTGGGGTGACACAGCCGATTTTTTTTAATATGCATGTATAATTTACTTTAAAGTATTATATGTTTTAAACTGAAGTAAATTATTTTATCTACTCCTATTAAGTTATACATTAATTATTCAACTGCTTTTGAGCAATTAATAGTATCTATAAACAAATAGCGTGAGTTCTGACTTTTCATAACTCACTACAGTGAGTATATTTACTATACAAAGGTATCTAGTTTTGTACAAGTCGATTCGCCGAAGTAGAATAGTAAATTACTGTCATTGAGGGGAGAAATGTCACTTGATATTTTTATTTAATTTAATTAATTTTGACGTTTATAATTTATAAATCAACAGGTAATAAGATGAATTCTGAAAGTGAAGATGAATTATTAGGTAGGTACACCTCCAGAAATAAGACAAATAACTAATGCTACAATACAGAGATAAGATTTGTTAAATTTTGTTAAGATTTGTTAAAATATGTCAAAAGATTTGTGAGTAAAGTTCTTTCTCAGTACTTGCAGCTTAGTATTCATTGTTATAGTCGTAGATAAAGTATAGTATTCAACTGGCGGTAATGGTCATAACTAACTTGATGAATTACACCACCCCCCTGCTGCTCGTGCTGCAATCTTCATCTGCGTGAGTTATGACCTACATTACCGCTCGTTGAATAATATACTATTATCTACTCCTATTAAGTTATACATTAATTATTCAACTGCTTTTGAGCAGTTAATTAACATATTTAAAAATTAAAAGATGTTAAAATAAATTAAAAAATAATTTAACAGAAAATTTTTCAAAAGGCTTAAGTATTAAAAGAGATTTAAAAGTTGCGAATTGTTAAATCCGAATGTTTAATTTTATTAATTTCTAATGTTTCCACGTAATTTAACCGAATACCTTTACTTTGCATATGTAATATTTCAAAATTTTCATTAAAAATATGATTTTCACTAATTAAATGATTAGAATAATTTAAATCTATTTTATTATGTTGACAAGATCTTTTATGTTCATTAACCCTTTTGACAAAAGTTCTCCCTGTTTGACCTACATGGACCTTTTTGGACAAGACCCACAAGATAGTGAATAGACTCCCGATTGAAATTTTTTACTTATTTTATCCTTATTATTTTTAATTGCCATATATAAAGTATCCGTAAATTTAATTTATAATCATTATTATATATCATCATATTAAAATTAGTGCAAACTAAAGACATACTTATGATTTATATAATAAGAAACTCTTTCTATTTATGTTTATGAAAAAATACCGACTTATATGCCCAGAAACATTCAACGTTACATGAGTGTCGTCCTTGAGCGTTTCACAGAGATTGTCCACATTAGTACGCGAATTACTTCATCCAACCTAAGAGCGACATTTGTGGACAGACCGCCTAAGTATGTTAAACAAAAATCGATAAGAAATAAGGAGTGCATAGTAAAACCGTAAATACCATTCGAATCCTCAAAAAAAGCTCTTTCCGATGTATATAATATCTTCACTGGCCACAAAAGTTGGTCTATTGCATGCGGCCACGTAATTATTGCCATACAGGAATGTGTGTGTGTGTGTGTGTGTGTGTGTTTGGATGGATGTTGTAGTAACGATAACTCAAAAACTACTGAATGAAAAAATTTGAAATTTTGCATACACGATTCTTATACCCTAGATTAGATCTGATTAGATTTTGGTGTCAATCGGACAACCGGAAGAGGCACTTGCTATGGGTGATGACGCCATTATTATAGAAAACGGCAATAAAGTTTTACACATATATTTTTTATACCCTATAGTTTATTTTCATCCCATTAAAATTTTAGAAACATCTGCCATTGTTGCCAGGTTTACAAAAAAGTAAATTTTTTTCATACTTTTTTGTGCCACCGTGTAAATTTTTGATTCAAACATGGCGAGAGGTCATGTGGTGGCCACATCAGATTTTTTTTAAACATGTTTTTACTATTTTCTTTATGTTTCAGTCTTTTTACTATCTATCTGTTTTTTTCCCATTTCCCCTACTCTTAATTGATTTGATTGCTTCTTAATTTGTTACACTCGGGACGGAGTGGATGGTAGATTTCCCATTTTCCCCCCACTCTTTTCTTCCTATAATTTTTAACTAATTTGTTTATAATTCAATTTTTTTTTAACTTTTTTCCCACTCCTTTTCTCCTCTCTATTTGCTCCCTACTATGTTATTGTTTGCTTTTTATTACAAACTTTCTTCTTTACAACTATTTTTTCCTGCTGTTTTCCCTAGCTTATGTTTTCTCCTACTTTTTTCCTAATTTCTTTATTTCAATTTTTTTTTAAACTTTTTTTCTCACTTTTTTCCCTACTTTTTTACTCTTGTCTTTATGTTTCAAACTTTATCTGTCTAACGGTTTTTTTTTTTCGATTTTTCCCCCACTCTTTTCTTCCCCTACTTTTATACTAATTTCTTTATATTTCAATTTTTTTCCCTTTTTTTCTCGTCTGTATTTTTCCCTTCTACTATATTTCTGTTTGCTTTATGTTTCAAACTTCCTTCTTTCCAACGTTTTTTTCCCGCTTTTTCCCCACTCCATTTTGCTCCTTCTTTTTTACTAATTTTTCCCACTTTGTTGTCTTAGTTTTTTTTCTTGCTTTTTTTCTTTTCTCTTTTTTCAGCCATTTTGTTTCATTATGTTTTAATCTTTTTTCTTTCCAACTGTTTTTTTCTCATCCCCTCCCCAGTTAATTGAACTGTTTTTTTCCCGCATTTTCCCCACTCCTTGTTTCTCCTACATTTTTACTAATTTTATTATTTCAAATTTTTTTTTCCAACTTTTTTCCCACTTTTTTCACCTACTTTTTTACTATTATCTTTATGTTTGAAACTTTTCTTTACAACTTTTTTTTCTTACTTTTCATCTTTCTTTTTTCGTCACTCATTATTTTACTGCTTTCTTTATATTTTAATATTTTTTCTATCGAACTGTTTTTTTCCCATTACCCCCCCCCCCTATTAATTGATTTGATTGCTTCGTACATCGTTACGCTCGGTACGGAGTGGTTGGTGGATTTTTCCCATTTTTCCATACTCTTTTTCCACTACCTTTTTACTAATTTCTTTATAATTAATATATCCCCTTTTTCACCCATTCTTTTATTTTCCTACTTTTTTCCCTTACTTCTTTATATTTCAATTTTTTTCCATTTTTTTCTCCTCTCTATTTTTCTTATATATTATATTACTGTTTGATTTATGTTTCAAACTTTCTTCTTTCCGACTGATTTTTTAATCCTTGGGAAAACACTCTTTTTCTCTTCTACATTTTTACTTATACAATTCCCTTTTTTGAGATTTTTTTTTACCACTTTTTCCCCTACTTTTTTACTGTTATCTTTATGTTTCAAACTTTCTTTCCAACTTTTTTTCCCTGTATTTTCCTCCAATGTTTTTCTCTCCTACCTTTTACTAATTTCTTTATTTTAATTTTTTTTTCCCACTTTTTAATCCATCTTTTTTTCCCACTGCTTTTTGTCTTACTTTTTTACTAATTTCTTTATTTCAAATTTTTCTTTCCAACTTTTTTTACCACTTTTTTAATCTTTTTTCCCATCCTTTTTCTCCTACTTTTTTAATAATTTCTTTATTTCAGATTTTTTTTCCAACTTTTTTTACCACTTTTTCCCCTACCTTTTTACAATTACCTTTCTTCTTCCCAACTATTTTTGCCTTTTTTCTATTACTTTTATACTAATTTCTTTGTTTGATCTTTTTTTCCCACTTTTTAATCCATCTTTGGTCCCACTGTTTTTCTCATACTTTTTTATTAGTTTCTTTGTTTCAATTTTTTTTGCAACTACTTATTCTTATTTTTTCCGCTTTTTTTACATTTTTCTATATGTTTCAAATTTTTTTCTTTTCAACTTTTCTTGTAACTTATGTTTTCTCTATTTTTAAGTGTTTTATTAATGTTTCAAATTTTGTCTTTCCATCTATTTTTCTCACTTTTTTCTCCACTCTTGATTGATTTAATTGCTTCATAACTCACTACGCTTGGGACGAAGTGGATGGTGGGTTTTTCACACTTATGTCCTCCCATTTTCCCCTACTTTTCCTAATTTCTTTATGTTTTAAGTTTTTTCCACTGTGTTCTCCTACTTCTTTTGCGGTTTTAAACTTTTTTCTTTACAACTATTTTTTCCCACATTTTACCCCACTGTTGATTGATTTTATATAAAAGTAAGATATATTTGTCTTACCTCTGCTAGTTTGTCAAATCTTGCAAAAAGCTCGTTCAGCATCTTGACCAATTCTTGGGCAGAATATGTTGAAGAAATCGCTGTGAAACCAACAATATCTGCGTATAAAATACTGAAATATAAGAAAAATATATATAAATAAAAAAAACATCTAATTCAGTAGGAGTAATTAAGACAGTTAATTTTATTTTTAATTTAATATTTTTAATATTAAAAAAAAGAGGGGGCAATCCCATCAAACTTCCCGAACATTTCTAATATCGAAAATTTTGTTAATCATTATTTTTTTGAGCATCCACAAAGGTCGTTAAATTTTGTTGTATATAAATCAATTTTTGAGTTATATTTTAAATAAAAAAATGCGATTATATCCCCCAAGTTTTTCTTGTATTTGCTAAGAAAATAAAAAATTATGTTAGATAAATATAAGTTGTTAGTGTATTTATTCAAAAAAAAAAAATAAGCTCTTAAACCGCCTACAAATTGTTGGTTATACAAACAAAAAATTGCTACCTGACATTTTCGTGTCTGCTCATATAAATCTTTTTAAATTGGCTGTCTGTCGAATCTAAATCCTGCCTCATTTGAACCGCAACGTGCTCGGGTAGGACAGAGAGAAGCAGTCTTTCCTGAAAATAGAAAATATAATAATACACTTAACGTTAAAGTTGAAAATAAAAATAAAATTTTTAATCTTGTTTAAGTTTACACGATGTATTTAATTAATTTATAAAGCTACACAAAATAGAATTACGATTTCTTTATAACGATATCGGATATAAATATGCACCAATGTTGTTCAATTTCCTTATGATGAATATGGCGAATATTTTACAAAAAAATTTAACCTGATTCGTCACATCTGAACAAATATGATCCAAGAATCGATATAAGTTTGGAAAAAATTACCAAGGCAGTCGACGTGTTACCATCGACTAATTATCGAAGGACCAAATCAGTTAGCAAATTGATTAATTATTATTTTAAATAACTTATAATTGCTTTTCAATCAGTTATATGAAATTGGACTGTAAGGGCGTTTTCTTCACCCGTTTACTATTAAAACAAAATCCTTACTTTAACATTGTTAACGATTTATTATTTTTATAAAGCAACTGCTCTCACAGCACTGTAAAAATTATATTTACAATTTTAATACAATTAAAACCTCAGAAAATCTATTTTTATAATTTCAGGATACGGTTACCCGCTTTTACTTTGCAGATCCACCTCCTAGAAGGGAGGGTATTGTGAACAAGCTAAAAAATTTCGAGATAAAGGTAGAAATATCCATTTTGAGGTCACTTGAGATGATTAAGACCATTTCCATATGGAAGTCTGTCTGTCTGTGTTTGTATTCTTCCACGATAGACGCCACACGTTTAATTCGATTGAGCTGAAATTGGGTATATGCGTTTGGGTAACACGTCGGAAGAACCCATTTGTTTTTGTACGTCATCTGTCAAACGGAAGTGTCACTATGAAAAAATGACAGATGAAATATGTCACGGAATTTGACTTGCAATATGTCATTTGAAAGTCCTTGAAAAACTTTTTTCAGAACAGTCAAAATTATTTCTCCAACTGTCACCCGTCAAAAATGAAAAAATGTCTAAATTTGAAAATTTTAGTAGTAGTAGATTTTTTTCGATCTGTGTTTGACATTTTTTGAGTTTTTTTGAAATTTTTTGATATTTTTTGAGATTTTTGAGATTATTTGAGGTTTCTTGAGATTATTTGAGATGTTTTTAAGATTTTTTGAGATTTCTTGAGATTTTTTGTGATTTTTAGAGGTTTCTTGAAGTTATTAGAGGTTTTTTGAGATTTTTTGATTTTTTTTGAGACTGTTGTAAGATTATTTGTGACTTTTTAGATTTTTTAAGAATTTATAGATTTTTTTGAAGTGTTAAGATTTTTTGAAATTGATTTGAGATTTCTTGAGTTTTTTTAATATTTTTTAAGATTTTTTGAAATTTTTTAGAAATTTGTTTGAGTTTTTTTTAGACTCTTTAAATCTTTTGAGATTCTTTGAGAATTTTTAGAGATTTTATAAGATTTTTAAAGTTTTTTATTAAAGAGTTTTTGAGTTTTTTTGAGGTTTTTAAAGAATTTTTGAGATTTCTTGAGATTGTTTGACATTTTTTGAGTTTTTTGACATTTTTTGAAATTTTTATGGTTTTTGATTTTTTAAGGTTTTTTAAGATTTTTTCAGATTTTATTTTTGAACTTTTTTAAGGTTTTTTGAATTTTTAGAGATTTTTTGATCAAGTTTTTGAGTTTTTGAGCATTTATTATTTTTGAGATTTGAAGTTTTAAACTTTTTGAGGTTCTTTGTCAATTTTAAGATTGTTTAAAGAATTTTTACAGATTTTTGAGATGTTTTTAAAGCGTCCAAAAAATTTTTGAGATTTTTTGAAGATGTTTTTGATTTCTGAGATTTTTTATGGTTTTTTAGGTATTTTACCTTATTGAGATTTTAGATTTTTGAGATTTTTGAAATTTTTTGAGATTTGAGATTTTTTGACATTTGTGTTTTAAGATTTTTTGAGATTTATTTGAGATTTTTTGAGATTTTTCCATATTTTTTAAGATTTTTTGAAATTTATTTGAGAATTTTTAGAGGTGTTATGAGATTTTTATTAAAGATTTTTTAAGTTTTTTGAGATTTTTTGAGTTTTTGAAATTTTTTGAGATTTTTATACTTGATTTTTTTTAGGTTTTTTAAGATTTTTCAGATTTTATTTTTGATCTTTTTTAAGGTTTTTTAAATTTTTAAGATTTTTTGACTTCTTCTTTTTAGAGATTTTTTGAGTTTTTGACACATTTACCGTTTTTGAGATTTGACGTTTTAGTTTTTTTGAGGTTCTTTGTGAATTTTTACATTTTTTAAGAATTTTTAGAGATTGTTGAGATAAATAAAATTTTTTGATATTTTTTTTGAAAATTTTTGAGATTTTTTGAAGATGTTTTTGATTTCTAAGATTTTTTATGGTTTTTGAGGTATTTTAACTTTTTTGAGATTTTTGATTTTTGAGGTTTTTTCAAATTTTTTGAGATTTGAGATTTTTTGACATTTGAGATTTTTCCCGACCCAGCTCCGAGAAAGGAAAGTATTGGTGATCGAGCTAAAAAAAATTTCGAGATAAAGATGGAAGTATCCATTTTGAGGTCCCCTCAGATGGGTTTGGGTTATCTGTCGGAAGAACCCATTAGTTTTTGTACGACATCTGTCAAACGGAAGAATTTGACTTGCAATATGTCATTTGAAAGCCCTGGAAAATATCTATTTAGGACAGTCAAAATTATTTCTCCAACTGACATCTGTCAAAAATAAAAAATGTCAAAGAAACTTTAACATTAAATATCTGAAAAAGAATTCGTAGATACTCGTTATAATGCTAAGATATTTTATTTGAACTGAACTCTGTGAGAGATGATAAGATAATACTGTGGTCTGAAGCTATTTCTAGCGTTAGAAAATTTTTTATAAGTGGGGGTTGTAACGCTTTTATTTTATTTCTAGTATGACAATCAACTCGTCCGATAATCAGAGTTACATCTGCACTTATCGCTCTTATTAATATTATAGCGCTTAGAGAAAGACGGGTAACCATGAAAACAGTATGCATTCTGAACAACAAGAAATGATATAAATTTAAGTTTATACCTATTTTTGGATTATGGAATATTAAAAAATACTGCCCAATAGTATAAACCGAAAGATGAATCCTATTAAATTTAAAAGAAATATAAATTTGTTTTGTAAATTCTGGATAATATTCTAGTGAATTTTATCCAATATCACTAGGAAATACAATACTGATATTGTTAAAACAACTGTGTTTTGATAAAATGAGAGAAAAAAATATGATAGATCACTATCATTTTGAACATAACATTGAAATATGTGCAGTAGAAATGGAGTTTAGGAACTGTATTGAATTTGAAGAGTGGAAAACTAAAATGGAAAAACCACGTCAAAATATATTAATTAAAAGTGATCGAGACGAGCCAAATTGGAAATATTGAAGTTATTTTTACAAAAACTCTTGTAGGTCATGCCATGGATCTAGCACGAATGACACTTTTAAAAAACCAACAAAAATAAATCGCTGCAAAAATTAGTCAAAAAATTATCAGACCGGAGGACCAACCTTAGTACAGAGTATTAGGATTAAGTTTATTAAAAAATGAATCATTTAAATGAACTGTAAGGGCTATTTGCTAACCCATTTATAAGCAAACCAAAATTATTTATTATTACATTTTATTACAAGTTATTATATTAATTTTATAGAGCAACTGCTCTCAATTATACAAAATATATTTACAAGTTATGTACATTTTAAAAACCTCAAAAAATATAGTTATAATTATTAGGGTGTTTTTTATAATGCCAAGACATGTTATGTCAACCAAAGTCTGATAGATATGATGAGACAATTATTCTGAAGCTATTTCCCTATTTATAGTGCCAAAATATTTGTAAGTGGGGAGTTGTTACGGTTTTCTTCTTTCTAGTATAAAAATCGACCTGTCAGGTGATCTGTGGTATTTTTGCTCTTGTCGCGCTTATTAATATTATAGCCCTTAGAGGAAGACGGATGTCCTTCACAACCTCGAGTTGGGGTGCATTGTTTTTTTCAAAATGTACCTTTTGCACTAAACGCCAATGACGCACAAAAAAACATAATTAAATCTGTTTTTAGATTATGGAATGGTAAAACATACAGTACTGGCCTAAACTATAAATTAAAAATGTATCTTATTAAATTTAAAGGAAATATAAGTTTGTATTGTAAATTCTACGTCATTAAATCTATAAAGCAATCTCCCACATCTAGAGTGTATATTTTTTCAGTACAAAACTTTTGCTTTTGCACACATCTTCAACGTATTCGGTAGTTACCTAATTTTCTGGTGAGACAAAATTTCCCACTATTTACTACGAAAAGTTGTTTGCCTTTTTCGCTCAATTTATTTTTCACTCCTATACTATATTATATGAAGGAACACTTAAAACTTATTTTGTCTTCTCTTAAGCTTTTAAGTTTTTCTTATAGGAAAAACTCAGAAAATATTATAATGAAGTAATATAAACTAACATGACTCGCCGAGAGGTAATGAAACCGTGATAATTGTGGCGGGTTATCTTTTTTACCAAACCCATAAAGGCCAGGCGACCAACGCGTCTGTGATTGGTTAAGGATTAGTGTTATGATTTATGTAACGGTCGATTGTAGGGGTTTAAATAGAGATTATTGAAATATAATAATTTTTTTAACACTTTTTTAATTCTAAGTGTTTGTGTATTTATATTGATATTTAAAGCTCAAAAGTCACCTGTGTGAATAAACTGTTTTCTACATTTTCTAGATTGGGTTTATTCATTTTTTTAGTTTTTTATTGTTGTTTCAGCTCAGAAATGCAAAAAAATTAAACTTAGTTTCATTGGAGTTACCAAAACAATATTACTTTTAACACTCTGTAGAAGCTAAACCAGTCAGAGCAGAAAATTTAAATTTTACCATTTTTTTACTTTTAGTAACATAAACAACATATAAGATTTTCATTAACTTCTGCCGAGGACCAATTTCATAATATTCTGTGCGGGATTCTTTGCATCAAACCTGTAAATATTTAAATGTATGAAACTAGCAATAAAATCCACCAATAAATAATTTCAAAAAAAATTGTACTCTAGTATTCGTTTGAATAAAATTAAAAGGTATACCGGGTGTCTCACTATATTTTTTTTAAAGGCTTGTATCTTCCGAAAAAATTACGGTTTTCACTATAGTTTTAACTATGGTCAAAAATTTTATTGGTATATACCGAAAATGAAATTGTAACTTCCGCTTACAAAAAACCACAATCTTGTTATTTCAAAGTTCATATTATACTTTTCTTTAAATGGTACACCCTGTATATTAATAAATTTTTTTTAAAATATATCCTTTATCTACTGGCTACGAAATTAGATAAAACAAATATTTTTAATTGATAGAATTATTTAGAAGCTTATGAACAGTTTATGTTTTCGAATTGTCAGTTAGAAATTTTATTAAACTTTCATCTGTTATTAAAACGTTTTCAACATTTATTTGTTCATTTGTTCAATGTGTCTTTGCTCTGTGCGAGAAGGCGGAGCATTTTAGAAGCCGATGCCAGCGCTTGCCGTGATCAGCACCTGAACTTTTGTCCCGAACATATTTTGACGAACCAAAATGTCAACAACAATACGGAAATCTCGCCGAAGTCCAGCAGAAATATGTTGTGTTGTGGGCTGTCAGAATAATAGTTTAAACAATCCTAATACAAAAATTTATCGGTTTCCCTAAAATTCATATAAATGTGAATAAAGAAAAAGCGAACCGTGGGTAGGTATGTGACCTTTGTCGTTACTTGGATTGGAAACTTTATCCGAGAAATTAAACACTTTCGTGTGATTCTATGACAATGAAAATTGTACTACAGTTAGCTGACTACATAAATCTGGTTTTGACAAAACCAAAATTTTAAAATTTGACTTAGTTAAACCGCTAAAAATTAAAATGATTATTAATATATAGGTACGTAAGTTATATTAAAGACTACATTTTTGTGTTGGTTCGAAGCTTATGCGGTTTAAGACACGGATTTGAAAGCAAAGGATCGTCGGTTCGAATCTCCCAATGCTATCTAGATTTTAAGCAATCCATTATGTAGATAAGGATGAGCTTTTTCAAAAATGTATTAACATGCATTTTGTCACATTTAAAGAAAATTAGTTTATGAACTTTGAAATTGTGCTATTTTGGTTTTTTATTAGGGGAAGTTAAAATTTCAGTATCAGTATATCATAATAGAATGTATGACCCTACTTAAGTCTTTAATAAAAACCGTATCGAGATATCTTAATTTGTTCGGAAGATACAAGTCCTCAAAATGTGGAAAAATATAGTTACTGAATTTTAAGAATAAAAATTATCCCTTAATTTTTTTTTTTGATATAGGATTATCTTTTATTTTCAATTTTTTTTCACATTTTGATTGTTTATACAGTTCTACACACAATATCAAAAATTTGGGTGGCAACCTCTTTTCATTTAAATTCAAAGTACACCGTAATGTATTTTATACGTTTAAAACAAATCTTGGTTTAAAAAATATCAAAAATTTGATGGAAACCCCTCAATTTTTTTTAATTAAATTCAACGGACACCAGCAATTTGCTTGAAACGCACTAACCTTTTCATTCTCCTTAATTATCCACTTATATTAATTCTTCAAATATTATAAGAAATAAAATCAAATCAATTTAAGGCTATTTATTTATTAACAATTATAAATTTTTTTTAAATAAAATTATTTATCATTGCAAAATCATGTTTATCTCAATGACTGATAATAAGTCGTGTAGGTGTAGATGAATCTATACAACTACAAAAAAGTTGGATTAATTTGTTTTAGGTCTAATACAAAAATACTTGCTTTAACTATGAGTCCTCTATTTTGTATAATTAATCCATAACAATTAAGGCTCAACGGTTCTTTTACCTGTAATAATAGAACCGAAAAAATATTGCAATTATTTTTATTATATTGATACCATTTTAAATTTTGAAGTTTACCATTAACCTTTTCACTCTAAAAATATAGATTAATATAAATACAAATAAAAAACATATAAATTATTAAAGCTTGTAAACTAATAATTTCAAAAACCATTCATGGGTCTTGTGCTAAATTAAATAGTACTATATCGTTCATATGTAATTTTTATTCTAAATATTCCATACTTTGTGAAAAAACTGTATATATTTGATATAAAACAATCTCGTGATCAAAAACTCTCAACATGGGCTGATATATTCTAAATAATATTATTCATTAAATAACTATAATTTTCAATTAATTTCTATAACTTTTTGTCTTTCTTATCGAATCTTCGAATCTTTATTGTCATACTGTATTTGTACTTTTATTCTCGCTTACCATTTTCTTATTCTATATGTCTCTCTCACCTCTTGAACAGACTTAGAAAATATCAAAAGAAGACAAGAAGATAAAAGAGAAGTCAAAGAATAGTTAAAAGTATATCGAGACAAACATTGGAATATACACATCAACGAGGTAGATCCACAAAAACCAGAGATATGGAACCTCGCAAAATTATTACGATCTGACAGAGGATCTATCCCTACACCATAAGGAATAAACGGACTGGCATATATTGCTGAAGAAAAAGAAGAGGTTTTCCTAAGAACCATGGAAAGCCAATGAACGCTAAATGACCATGAAGGACTTCGAAGAGGAAGTGTAAACTTAAATATTCAAAGAAAATCAACGGAATCTACAATATACATCTCTAATAGAGCACTCAAGAACATTCATCAAAAAGGATTGTTGCACTTAACGACAATTTTAAATGGAATTCTTAGACTAAAGTATTTTCCCGCAAACTGGAAGAAGGCTAATATCGTAATAATAAGGAAACCTAATCAGGATCTACTCTTTTCACAGAACTTTAGACCAATCTATTTACTACCAGCAATGACTAAAATTGCGTAATGGGTCATACTAGGAATACTGCTACAAGAACAATTTGGATTTCGACAAGATCGCAATTGCGAAAGACAACTAATGAGACTCATTAAATACATAAGTCAGGGCTTTAATAGAAATCAATCACCTGGAGCTATATTCTTAGACATCAGCAAGGCATTCGACTAAACAAAGCATGAAGGACTAATCTACAAAATGAGAGAAACTGGATACACCAAAGTGATGACCACACTGTTATACAGTTACCTGAAAGAACGAATTTTAAAAATTCAAATTGGAAACGTGACGTCAAAGATTGAACACCAAGGCGCTGGTGTACTACAAGGTGCAGTACTTTCACCGCAACAGTACAACATATACATATATTTTGTAAGTGATAGAATGCGCCACCTAGCAGAAATTTACGACTTTAAAAATATTTTTTAGAAATTTCTAGGGCCGATTTTGTTATAAAAATCTTTTCTCGAAATTCTAAGACAAACGTTTTTCTGAGATACGGCCACCCTTAATGAATCACCCTGTATATGGCATACCAAATCTTGCATAGATTGTCCAATTTCCGAAAGCACACTAAACAGAATTGTTAATATTATAAAAATTCCAATATAAGGGATTGTTTCTTGAGATTTATTCGCCTAAAAATAAAAGGTAATTTCAGTACTTAATTTTCTAGATTTTTCCGTATTCTTACAATAATAAAAATAAAAACCGAACTCATTACAAATGATCCAATTCCATATAAAACTAAGAAAACCCATTTTCCAAATTGATTATAAAATTTATTGTACCTAAACCAAAATCAGATAATTAAGTATTAGACCTAAAAAAATGGGGTGCATGTAAATTGAGGACCAAAATTCAGATTTAATATACAGGGTGTCAAAAATGAGAATGATCGATTTTAAATGTAAATGCACAACGTATTAATTGCTCTAAATAAATCGGGTTTTTACTAGTTATTTTCTTTTACAGAAAAGTTTTTTATGAAGTTTGTTTACATTTTATCCCGTCAATACAGGTTGATCTACTAATTTTGGTCAAAATAAATGGGAAAAATATGTGTTATTTCAAATGGAACACTCTGTATATTTTGAAGCCAGTTAAAAGAGCGATTCTTCATCTTTCAAAAAATGTATAGTTTGATATCTTTTGCTTTCCTACCAACAAAATATTCGATATTTCAAGAAACACTGTATTTTTTCTAATGGAAAAAGGACATTAAATACAAATTTTACAACAAATTTATACAGAAACAAAAAATTAGAAAAATCGCTTCAAAATTTATAATTAAAAATCGCACAAAATGTCAAAAAACCCAAAAAAAATTTTAAAAAATGGCAAATAATCGGAAAAAAACGCAAAAATGGCAGCAAATCCCAAATAATCATGAAAAATAAAAAAAACAGGAAACATTTGAAAATTATTAAAAAATGGCAAAAAATCAGAAAAAAATTAGAGAACAAAAACAAAAAGATAAGAAAAAATTGCAAAATATCGCAAAATTGTCAAAAAAACCTCAAAAACTCGCGAAAACAGCAAAAAATCGAGAAAACACTAAAATTGCAAAAAATCACAAAAAAACCTTACAAAATGTCAAAAATTGCATAAATTACAAAAAATCGAAAACAATTGGGAAACAATGAAAAAATCGCAAAAAATTGCAAAAAAACCCAAAAAACCGAAAAAAATGGAAAGTATCAGAAAAAAAATTGAAATAGAAAATCATGAAACATTGGGAAAAATTTAAAAATCGAAAACACAAAAAATGGCAAGAGATATTGCAAAGAATCAAAAAAAAAATCCAACAAAATGTCAAAAAAACTGCATAAATTGCAAAAAATCGCAAAAACTCGAAATAAAGTGGCACAAATTGCAAAAAAAATTGCAAAAAATACAAAAAAGCGAGTAGGCTCATACAATATTTTTGTAACTTTTACATTATTTATTACTATTAATTACATTATTAGTTTTATTAAATGTTTGTCAGATTTGTTAATTTTTATTTACTGTTAGGATTTTCGTAAGGAAAAAGGCAATGTTCCTTAAAATCTCGAATATCTTTGTTGACAGGCAAAAGATATCAAACTATACATTTCTTAAAAGAAGATAATAAATCTTTATTAAAAAATTGTACAAATAGGTGGCGCAGTTTAGATCTTTTAGATATCATCAAAACATACAGGTTGTTCCTTTTAAAATAATACATATTTTCTCCACTTATCTTGAAAAAAATTAGTAGATCACCCTATATTGACAGGATAAAATGTAAACAAACATCATAAAAAACTTTTGGGTAAACGAAAACAATTAGTGAAAACCCGATTTATTTAGAGCAATTAATACATTGTGCATTTACATTTAAAGTCGATCACTCTTATTTGGGACACCCTGTATAGTACCTGAATAAGCATATGTAAACTGAGAACTCACCGTTTTCCGAAGCACCGGTAAACTGAGGACCAGGATTTAAATAACATTTATATTTTTATAGACCACTGCATTAAGTTATTTAAAAAAAATAAGAAAACATATTTCGTGTACAATGATAAAAAATATATAGTGCTTTTAAAATAACAAAGTTAAAATTTGCATCACAACATGTTACAAATAAAAAAAATAAAAAAATGTTTACAAAGGTAAAAAATACAAATATACGATTACATTTATTATCATTATTATTATATATTAGTATTTTTTTATAGATGCTCTTATTTAACTTATTATTTTTTATACATTTAATACGTTTTCTTGTTTAAAAAAAAATGTCTTGTTCTGTTTAAGTCTAAAACAAGAAATGCAAATACCTTTAAAGCATTCGAGGAAAAAAACAGAAACAAATAATGGTATACAAGGGGTATATATTTGTTTTGGTGTATTTTTAAGGTGCGTCCACACTGAATTTTTAGTCGGTGCGGACACCGAACACGAACATGTAAGAAGGCTCACAAACAAACACGATCCATCAGGAGTCGGTACATTAGAGGAATGTGCTCGACGAACGTTGTTCAGTTTGGACCAACGTTGCCAATTGTATTGGAGACTATTAAAGTACTTAAATTATTATAGTACATTGGAGAACAATATAGTACAATAAAGAAGAAACAAGAAATATGTAACGACACCAACAATAACATATAACTACACCAAAAATAACAAATACTAATTATCTCAATTAGGTATCTGAGTTTAATCAACTCTTTCTGGATTATCAATTATGCTTCCTATGCTCTTGGTCAATAATAAATCCTTCAAAATTCTTAAAAATCTTTAAAAATCCTTTAAAATCCTTAAAAATTGTTAAAAATCGTTAAAAATCCTTAAAAAACTATAAAAATCCTTAAGAATTCTTAAAAATATTCAAAAACCCTTAAAATTCTAAAAGAATTCTAAATATCCTTAAAAATCTTACGCAAATCTTCAAAATACTTTAAAATCCTTATAAAAAATTCTTAAAAAATCTTTAAAAAATCATTATAAATCCCTAAAAACCCTTAAAAATAGTTAAAAAAACTTAAAATTGCTTAAAAACTTTAAGCAATTATTAAAGATCCTAAAATAATCCTCAAAAAACATTAAAATCCCTAAACATTGTTTCCAATTCTTAAAAATCACTAAAAATCCTTAGAAATTCTTAAACGTCCTCGAAAATCCTTAAATATCTTTAAAAATCCTAAAATTTCTTTAAAATCCTTAAAAAATCCGTAAAATTCCTTAAAAATCCATAATAATCCTTAAAAATGTTTAAAAACCCTTAAAATTCTTAGAAAATTTTAAATATTTTTAAAAAATCTTATGCAAATCTTAAAAATACTTTAAAATCCTTAAAAAATCCTTAAAAAATCCTTAAAAAATCCTTAAAAAATCATTAAAAAATCCTTAACAAATCCATAAAAAAATTCTTAAAAAATCCTAATAACCCTTAATAAAAATACTTAGAAAGGCTTAAAATTACTTAAAAACCATAAGAAATCCTTAAAAAATACTTAAAAAATCCTTAACAAATCCATAAAAAAATTCTTAAAAAATCCTAATAACCCTTAATAAAAATACTTAGAAAGGCTTAAAATTACTTAAAAACCATAAGAAATTCTTAAAGATCCTAAAATAATCCTTCAAAAACATTTAAATCCCTAAAAATCGTTAAAAGTCCTTGAAAATCCTTAAAAACCTGTAAAAATCCGTAAAAATCCTTATAAATCATTAAAATTCTTAAAAATACGTAAAAATCTCTAAAAAGCCATAATCATTATTAAAAATGCTTAAAAATCCTTAAAAATTCGTAAAAATCTTTAAAAACCCTTACAATTCTTAAAAAATCCTTAAAAAATTCTTAAAAAATCCTTAAAAAATCCGTAGACACCCTTAAAAATACTTAAAATTACTTAAAAACCTTAAGCAATTGTTAAAAATCCTAAAATAATCCGTAAAAAACATTAAAATCCCTAAACATAGTTTACAATTCTTAAAAATCCCTAAAAATCCTCAAAAATCGTTAAAAATCCTTAAAAATCTTTAAACAATTCTTAAAAATCCTTAAAAATAATGCGACGGAATTAGTGACTGTAGCAAATTGCAGTTAGGTGCATGACTATTAGATAGCGCTGCAAGTACTATTCCAGATTATTCAAATCTGTTTTTGAAATTTGTCAGTGATTGATCAGTATATTGCAAAAACCTTTGTTATATTGTTATGATTTGTGAAGAATTAAAATTATAGTACAAAGTACTATATTTACCTTGAAATTTTATAGTATATGAAATTCTAATTATCGTATAAATACTATAATTATAGTACGGTTGGCAACGCTGGTTTGGACGTTTATTTATTTTGGTGAACATTTCTTTTAAATGACCTTGAATAGCTAGATCATTTAGAAAATCACTTCCACTGTATCTGCTCCTAAATACTTAAATTCTTAAATAATTTCATCCAGTAACGGTGTTTTCTTACCAATTTCATTTTGGCTTTTTTGTTAAACCAACAAATACAATAAATGCAGCACAAGCAAAAGCAACAGATTCGTCGTCTATGATGGTATTAAAAGGCGCAGGACAAAATTGGAACCTTCACAAACACAAACGAACCGCTAAATGTTGTAGCAGTTTGGACGTTTCACAAGCAAATTTTTTGGTAACGTTCGCGAACGTTTCGCGCGGTGCAGCACATCATTGTGGACGCGCCTTAAGAGTAATTTTCACTTCAGAAAAATCATTTTTAGTTTATATTTAATTCTACAATATTATAAAAAGAAATTTGAAATATTCTGAAATTTCGTAATTTTTACCTGCTTTTATTTGGTCCTCAGTTTACATTTCGGATTTCGGTCCTCATCTTACATGTTATAAAGAGATTTGGTTCTAAGTTAACATACTTCAAAAAATGAATAACTTACCCTTTTAACGTACTAAACTGCCAGGAAAAATATTTTAAATTTTTATTTATGATCTCCTGATATAGATCAGAATTTCTGTATTTTGAAACATTAGTACACTCATTTTCGAATTCTATCAATATATCTATTTGTTCAATTAAAGATTCCAAACCAAAAGATATATGTGCGACGGAGTAACAACTCAAGCAAGCAGGAGTGAAAATAAACAGAACACTGTGCGGTACCACCACAAGGAAAATAATAATTTTCGGTATTGTTTTATCCAATAGGACGTTTCTAACAGTAACAAAAGCTAAATTATTCTCCCTGTTTACAAATAATATAAATGAAACATAACATAAGAGAATTAGATGAACCCATAAAATCGCAAATATTTTGCATCTCTTCATAAATTTTACGTTGTTCGAAATCAAGTCTTTGCTTGCAAGTCTTCGTTTCGAAATGTTTTTAACATGTCTTATACCTCTTTGTATTAAATCAAACTTCCTCATAATCATATGATAGGTCGCTGAAAGCTAAAACAATAATCAACATTTTTTCAAGGACAAAATAGTATATTGTGTCACAAGCGTAACAAAATTTTTTTACATTTTAGTTCTTTTCATTCCGGACTTTAATTTACAATGACATTTAATAAAAATTTATATGAAACGTCAGATTACACAAGTGAAGGTGTCTAGATAGCAGCGAAAGGGAAGATTACATCGTCGGTCTAAAGCGCACTTATTGTATCTCCAAAAACCCATTTTTTGGTAATCGCAAATTTAAAGTTCAGATAGGTGTCCACATTATATAAAGTAGAAGTATGCTTCAAATTCATGTATGGATTGAATAACAAGGCTTACTTTTAAGGAGTTTGTCAAGACTAAATAAACATTTAACAAAAAAGGAGCGGAGGTACAATATGTGTACCCTAAATTTTAAAGAACAATCGTTGTATCCATTATGTAAAACAGATAAACTACATGCAATTTTTTGAAGGATTTTTATCAACTAATGCCTTATTTTCATTAATTTCTTTCCTTTTCAGAGCGGTATAATAAACATTGTACTTTGTACATTGGTCTTTTTTTGGAACATGAAACCCTAAAAGGGGATCATAGCGATTAAGTATATCTTTGTATACGGGGATGATTTCATTTCTTGCGCAAAACTCATCTCGATATAATCGAAACATACTTGATAAATTTAGATCAGATGGTAAATACAACTTCTTGGAATTTTTCCAGCATTAATGGTACTCAACTTTGGGGATAGTGTCGATATATTCCTTCACTTTCAAAACTGCATCAGCACTAGTAGCATTAGCTGGCCGATCCTTGCGTTTGTCTACCCCAGTACATTAGTCCCCTGTGAGCTAAAGCAGAATCAATAATTTGGAAGGAAATTGAAAAGGACTCACAAATAAATTTTAAACAGACCCTTCGTTTTTCTTAGAAGGCATCTACTAAAAAATATTTTCTTGTCTTATTCTTGGCTATTTCAATAGCAGTTTTCGGTCTATGACGTTCCACTTTCAGTTTCGGAAATAACTGACGTAATACATATTTTTTGCTTTATACGGTCTCCTAAACTCCAATATTAATGGAACAGTGCCAGTTGAATCTCTTCAGTAATATGCACGGAGCATTTAAAATTGCATAAATTGCAATTTAAGTATACAGGGCCTTTGGCTGGAACTTTGACACCTTTTCTAGTTACATACTCTTGGTCCAATACACGCTTTTTCTTACTTAGGTTTTTTTCCAATTTGTTGGATCGGCTATGCGCTTACGTTTTCTTCGCCTTTCCTCTATATTACTAAGCTCTGCTTTAGGGGTTATAGACGTCGTTGATTGAATCTATTATAGATAGTATTGCTTATTTGTATGGTAAAAATGGGAGATACAATGATTGTGAATTTTGTAAGGTAATTTGTGAAGAGCACAAATATTATATGGTACTTAAAACAAATGTGCATTAGGAAATGTAATTAAATGCCTTAATTCTCAATTTTAAATTTGACTTAGTTCTATTGTGGTGGGAGTGGGAGCTACAATATTTGTGCCCAATAAAAAAGGAAAAAATGCAAACTGATTGGTACCAAAATCTTAAAAACGTTAAATTTGGAGTTACAATAAATGTGCTTTAGACTGACGACATTACTTTCGGTCATATTTTTAGGGCTGATATGATTTATTTTCATATATGGTAGACGAAAAAAATATAAAGGATCGATGTCCATAATATTCGTTAAATCGTAATCCTAAACTCCAATTTTTACCTCTCACCCCTCAGATAAGAGAGGTATTGTAATTATGCTCAAAATTGGATAGTGAGTTTTCAATAGATAAACACATTTTAAGGTCCCTAGAAATGATTTTGATATTCTCATGATGATGTCTGTGTGTGTTAGGATGGATAGATGGATGTTGCAATAACGATATAGTGGAGTCATTCTACGGAAAAATAAGGCGAGGTTCGTAAAAATTTGATTTAGCTAAGCCACAACGACAAAAAGTTTCATAATGATACCAAAAATAAGATGTGATTTTTACCAGGATTGGTTTGGGGGAACCACCCCTAAAAACCGAAAAACAGGTTTTTGAGATATTTTTTGGGTCGATTTACTAGTTTTATTTTTTTTTGAACCCTTTAGACATCTAGCTAAGACTTGGGATTTGAACCCTTTTACTGTCAATTATTAAGGAACCTTCAGTCCAAATTTGCAGTGGCTGCGATCGTTTCTCCCCCTGGAAGGGGGAATTTGGTGAAAGAGTGAGTCATAATGACCACAATAGTTGGTCCAAAGACGAAGTCAAAATATGCAATATTTTTGGTTAAAAGCTAAATTTGGCCGATTTACCCCCTAATTTTGAAGTGGACCCCCATTATAACCAACGAGTCGTAGAGTACTCTGCTTAGGCTTAAATTAAAGGTTATTTTATATACTTTCACATGGTTTAGGTCTGTATAAAATGGCTTTTGAGTTTGGCCCATTTTTTGAACATTTACGGTATATTCAGGGTTGGCCAATTACCTTCCCGCGGTTTGTGGCGTCGAAACTAGTAAAGATATCAAAATGAAAAAAAAACTGTTTTATTTGGTTCGAAAATCCCTACAACTAGAAAATATTTTCATTTATACAGAGTGATCCATATACGGGCGGATAAAAAAATTGTAATTTTTTTAAATGTCACACTCTATATATTTTTACATTTTTAGATTACTGCTTTAGTGGCCTTTATGACAATATTTTATTTTTTTTTACAGCGGATGCTGCGTTGCCAAGATATTCAAATTTTTATTAAATTTTCTGAAAAATCGCTACATTTCAAAATCGTTCAAAAATTAATGTATTTTCCGAATTTGAAAATGAAACTTTGGTTAAAGCATGTTTAGATATGGATGTACCTCGTCCATATTTCATAATTATTTAAATATGTACAGGGTGTTTATAATATAAGATTAAAATTTCAAAATTGTAATTATAAAAATCTTTGTTTTTTTAAATGAAACTCCCTGTATATTATTCATTATTTAGAAAGCCTATTCTACACGTTTTCTATATATACCACATACTAGGCATTCTAAATATTAAATAATATACAGGGTGTTTTATTTAAAAAAACAAAGATTTTTATACTTACAATTTTGAAATTTTGATCTTATATTATAAACACCCTGTACATATTTAAATAATTATGAAATATGGACGAGGTACATCCATATCTAAACTAACTTTAATCCAAGTTTCATTTTCAAATTCGGAAAATACATTAATTTTTGAATGATTTTGAAATGTAGCGATTTGTTAGAAAATTTAATAAAAATTTGAATATCTTGGCAACTCAGCATCCGATTTAAAAAAATTAAATATTATCATAAAGGCCACTAAAGTAGTAATCTAAAAATGTAAAAATATCTAGGGTGTGTCATTTAAAAAAATTACATTTTTTTTAGCCGCCCGTATATGGATCACTCTGTATAAATGAAAATATTTTCTAGTTGTAGGTATTTTCGAACCAAATAAAACAGTTTTTTTTTTTTCATTTTGATATCTTTACTAGTTTCGACGCCACAAACCGCGGCAAGGTAATTGGCCCACCCTGTATATTTACAGGCCGTTTCTTTTATCATGTGTTATCATTGCCATCTTCTAAACCCTAAGAGATACGAAGATGATTAAACAAGCAAAAAGTTAACTATTTTGAAGAACATTACACTGCTCGAAAATAATCTACAGGGACTCTCGCCCTTCTCGAGTTATACAGGGAAAACTAAAAATGCGACATTTGGTTTTCTGCCCATACAATTTTTATTTCAAAATATATCAAAAAATAGAAAAGGAAAAGTTTTATTGTATCTGACATTTTCTACAAAAGTTTTTTTAAAATGCGGACCTGTCTTTTTTATTACAAATATTTATAAACCGTTAAATTAAAAATTCCGTGATATATCACACTTGGCATTTTAACGACGTTTTATCTGAAATAACTAACATCATCAGTGATAATAATTTTATTTACGGTACTGTCATAGTTATTTTGTAAATTTGTATTAATTGTCTTAAAATGAATGTAACATTACCTTACAATTTCAGAACGAATACGACAATGGGCATATAAAGATAATAAAACAACGAAGATTTAATATTTGAAATCTGATATTACCTGAATCCAATTTTTAATGTCAATTTTTATTAAAAATTCTTTTCATAATTCTCAAATCCTTATTGTAGTAAATACCAATTTTGTCCAAAAAAAGGATTTCAATTTCATTTGAAGCAATTAAATAGCATCTCAGTTATTTCCCGTTTTTTGGACAAAATTGGTATTTACTACACTTAGGATTTGAGAATGATGAAAAGAATTATTAATAAAAATTGAGATTAAACATTTAATTCAGGTAATATCAGATTTCAAATCTTAAATCTTCGTTGCTTTTTTTATCTTTGTATGCCCATTTTGGAATTCGTTTTGATATTGTAAGGTAATGTTACATTTATTTTGACAAAATTAAAACAAATTTAAAAAATAACTACGACAGGACCGTAAATAAAATATACTATCACTGATGATGTTAGTTATTTTAGATAAACCGTCGTTAAAATGACAAGTGTGATGTATACGCAGAAAACCAAATATCGCATTTTTAGTTTTCCCTGTATAACTCGAGAAGGGCGAGAGTCCCTGTAGATTATTTTCGAGCAGTATAATGTTCTTCAAAATAGTTAGTTCAATCATTTTATCTCTTATGGTTTAGAAGATGTTAGCACATGATAAAAGAAACGGCCTGTAAATATATATACAGTAAATGTTCAAAAAATGGGCGAAACTCAAAAGCCATGTTATACGGACCTGAACCATGTGAAACTATATTAAATAACCTTTAATATAAGCCCAAGCGGAGTACTCTACGACTCGTTGGTTATAATGGGACTCCACTTCAAAATTAAGAGGTAAATCGGCCAAATTTAGATTTTGACCAAAACTATTGCATATTTTGACTTCATCATTGGACCAACTATTGTGGTCATCATGACTCACTCTTTCACCAAATTTCATCAGATTCGGCAGGGATTTGGCCAAAATAGCTATATTTCAATTTTTAGCCCAAAAAATGTAATGAAATACTCTGTATGAGTCATTTTTATAAGTTAATTATTAGTTATTTGTTAAAAGGTTTGAATAACATTTGTGAATTTTGAATGTTATAAACAGAGTTTATTATTAAAAGTATAATTTTAAAGCATTTATTGAAAATAATTGGTGTATAAAATATTTAAAATCAACAATTGTGGAGTATAAAAAAAAATCGTATTTGTACTATCATATCATTATTATAATATGAATGATTATTATTTGTATAATAATTTAATAGAGAAAGTTAAAATTTGGATAGAATATTAAAGTAAATTTTTGCTGTATAATTAAAAAGTAAATGGCAAGTTTGTCAAAAGAGATTAAAAAAATGTTATTCGTGAATCAAGTAACAAAAAAATTTTTTAATTTAGAGACGGACAGTTGAATAAAAGGAGAATAAACAAGTCAGTTTTTGATAAATTTTTAAAAAAAAAACATGTCACAATAATTTACAAAAATTTGTTAATTAAGAAAAATATAGAAGAGATACGAATGATTTATCAATAAAAGCTGGACTATTGTTAGATTTTTAAAGAATTTAAAATAAAGAAGAATTTCATACGTTTAAAAATTTTTTTTTGAAAAGCTGAGCTGGGCTGATTGGTATTGTGGAGATTATTTAAGTAGAATACTATAAAAGGAAGCAATCTGGGAGAAAATTTGAAGAAAGAAGATATAATGGTTGAGAAAAAAATAAAAGAAGCTGTTTTAAAGAAGAAAGCGTAATACATGATTTAAAGGCGAATTTGCCGGATGAGTGTAAAGAAGAGGAAGTGGACAGGATCTAAAATTCAATTTTTTTTATATTTTTTTGTAATGTTTATTATTTTTTTTCATATAGAACTCACCCCAAATTGAGAGCATCGTAGTATTTCATAACAAATGGCGCCCAACGTGGGGCAGCACAAAGCCAACGTGGGGCTCTCTTTCTGAAATTTGCATAATAAATTTATAACGTGGAGCTCTCTAGAATTCACCTTGAGCATCTGTTGATTAACGTTATTTTGGTTTCAATAACGTGGTGGAAAGGATTAACAAATCTGGTAAGATTTTTTTTTATTATTTCCACAATTGTTGATGTTTGGTTGAGGTTTTATCATATTATAATTTGAATTTACTAATTTTGATATAATTATCTAAAACTAAGAAAATTTGACGTTATTAAATAATTTGAAAGTGTCATTGTGACAAATCAAAAATATACAGAGTGGACAATTAGTATACTCATAAATTTATTATTGTTATTACAAGTGATAGTGTTGATTAAAATAAAATAAAATGGACTTAAGAGGGGGAAAAAGGATTGGACAAATTGAAGAAGAGGAAGAATTGGAAATAGGACAAGGTGATATTGTAGAAATACCAGAACAAATTATGGAAGAATACGATGGAACAAGTGTAGGTGAACCAAAAGAAGAACTAGTACTAGAAAAACAAAAGAAAAAGGAAGAACAAGATAATATAATGGATGTTTTAAGACAAATGATGTTTCAGATGAATGAAAATAACAAGAAAATGGATGAAAATAGCAAGAAAATGGATGAAAATAGCAAAAAATTAAAGAACGAAATTGAGACAGTAATACAAGAAAATAGAAAGAAAGATAAAGAAGAACGCTTAAGAGAAATGCAAGATATGGGAAAGAAATTGGACAATAATCAAAAGGAAATGCAAGAAATGGGTCAACAAATGCAAGAAATGGGAAAAGATATAAAAAAGGATATTAAACAAGAAATTAAAGAAAATAAAATTGAAATGATACAGAAAATTGAAGAATTGAGAGAATATACTGATAATAAATTAGAAGAAACAAAAAAGGAAATAAGAATTGAAATGATTGAGAGAATTATAGAAGTAGAAAAGTTACAAGATGTTAAAATTGGAATTTTACAAGAAAAAGAAAAAGGATTCAAAGAAGAAATAAAAGAAAAAGTGGAGAAAGTGAAATATGAAATACAGGATGCTACAGAAAGAATGGGAATTTTAGAAAATAAATGGATGGACACTATTACAGGAATTGATGGAGTAATAGAGAAAAACATCAAAGAATCAGAAGAAAAGATAATAGAAAATCAAAAAATTGTAGAGAATAAGATTGAAGGGAGAATTGAAAAAGTTAAAAGAGATGTAGAGATAATAAATGGAAAAACGGATAAAACAAGATTACAAAGTAATAATAAAAAGGATGAAGAAAAAGAAAATATAAAAATTAAACTAAAAGAAATGGAAAATACTGAACAAGAGATAGGAGAAAAGTTTAAAATTGAAAATAAGTTGAATGAAGAAATAAATAAAATACAAATAAAAGTAAATATGAATAATATTTCTAATATAGGAAATGAAAGACAAAGGAATATAGAACAAAATATAAAAGAAAATATTGAAAAAGAGAAAAGAAACACAGAAAATATTCATAATGGGAAAATTATAAATAAAATGAAAGGTAATAGAAACAAACCACGAAAATTATAACAATAATAAAACAAAGAATACAAAAATTGAATAAAAGAAATAAGAAGTTTATTAAAAAAAAAAAAAAAAAAAAAAGAATTTAAGTTAAATCAGTTCATTTGTTGATTAATAAATAAAGTCTCTTGTGGGAAGCATAAAAAATAGTTTAGCAATTGAAAGAAGTATGTAAGAAATTGATAATGGACATAGGTATGGGAATAAAAGCATAAATAGGAGAAAGTAAGAAAATGTAAGAAATTATTATGAAGATGGAGGTAAGAAGAATAGTAATAAAGCAGAGAAAATGGGATCTTGAATATAAAATAATTAAATAATAAATAATAGTGTTAAGTGCGGTAATATAATTATAATTAAATAATAAATATTAATATAAAGAATATATGAGGTATATGAAGTTTTATAACGAAATATGATGAAGTATAATAAAAGGTTATGAATAAATATGGGTAATAAATAATTAAAAAGTAATTCAAGATAATATTAGAGAAAAGAAGATAGTATTTTATATGGAAAGATAGAAGTAAATAAGTTGGAAATGTTATAAAAGAATAGAAAGAAGAATAAATGAAGAAAGAAAATTTTAATAAGAATTCAGAAAAACGACAAAGTGAGAATCTAAAATTTAATTTTTTTTATATTTTTTTGTAATGTTTATTATTTTTTTTCATATAGAACTCACCCCAAATTGAGAGCATCGTAGTATTTCATAACAATATGTATCTATTCCAGGGTGAGAAATGATCGCAGCCAGTCCAAATTTGGCCTGAAGGTTTCTCAATCATTGCCAATAAAAAGGTTCAAATCCCAAGTCTTAGTTAGAAGCCTAAAGGGTTCAAAAAATAATAAAACTAGTACATCGACCCTAAAAATACCTCAAAAACCTGTTTTTCGGGTTTTAGGGGTGGTTCCCCCAAACCAATTATGGCAAAAACCACGACATCATATTTTTGGTATAATTATGAAATTTTTTGTTAATGTGGCTTAGCTATATCAAATTTTTACGAACCTCGCCTTATTTTTCCGTAAATTGATTCCACTAATAACTGAAAAACTACTAAATTTAAAAATTTTAAATTTTACGTAAAACATTCTGATACCCTTGATTAGAATATATTTTGTTGTTAATCAGACAATTGTTATGATTGATGACATCATTATTAAACAAAATGGCAATAACGTTTTACACATGTGGAGACTATTGTCAATTGTAACAGGTGTTAAATAAAGAATAAATAGGGCAAAAATGAAAAAAATAGTTAAACATAGGGAAAATAGGGAAACATGGAAAAATGAGGAAAATAAGTACAAATAAGAATAAATAGTGAAAAACAAGGAAAAATAAAGAAAATCAGAAATTTAAAATATATTTTGTTAGATTTACGTAATCAAATTATACCTACTTTATAAATTCACAAAGTTCTTTATTATTATTAATTTCAGCTACTGCTATCCACAGAAGCATATATATTATATTATTTTAATTAGAAATTCGTTTCTAAAATCTACAACAATAAAATTTGGTATACTTACACCTGCCATACATGAAGCTGTTGCTAAATATTCTACTAATAAATCAGTTTGGGGTTCTGTTAAAACAGCATATGTAATAAATACAAAAAGTCCAATAAGGTAAGTATAAAGTCCTATGCCTGATAGAGCACGTTGAAATGGGGTGCGATACAACATTGTACCCCAATCTACCAGCCAATGAAAAATATCATCTAAAATATATGTAATTTTTTTTTTTAAATTTTAATTAGAAATGTTACTAAACCTTCAAAAGTATAAAATTCTCCAAAAATTATTGTATTTAATCTTTTATAAATATTATTGAATCTCATCTTTTCTGCTGTATTTCTATAACTGACTATTTGTATTTTATAGTTACTTATTTAGTATTCAACAAAATAACCAATAATTAAAATAAATAGGACATTACTAAATATTTTTCTTACATCCTTATGATATTTTATTTTGTATTATAAAGCTATTTAGTTAATATTTAACAAAATAGCCTATAATTAAAATAATTATTATATTAAGAAAGGGTCTAGACATAAAATTAGGATTAGTCAACATAAAATTTTTTTGTAATTATTTGGAAATTAACCAGTAAATAAAGAGGGGACAATCCCACCCAACTTTCCGAACACTCCTTAGGTTTGTTCCCGTAGCGAGTTCCTAACTGAGTTGCGCAGTATAAAATAACTCTTCCATTATTTTGTACTGCGCAGACTCCAGATCCATTATTTTTATACTGCGCAACTCAATATGTTCATAACAAGTTAGGAACTCGCTTCGGGAACAAGCCCAGTAAAATTATTGTTAAGTCGATTATTTTAATTTTCTGAATCAAAATAAAGTTAGGTGAATTTTTTTAAACTTTTTACACTATAAGATCTATAAATATTATTTTTTTCGGATAATCTACTTACTTTGTTCATTTGTTTATTTTTTCTTGATAAAACGAAATTGAAATAAATTTTTAAAAAAATCTTTATTTTAGTTATAACAATTACATTTTTATATTCGAAAAAACTAAAATACATTCTAAATTTTGGGTTTTATGTTATCTTTCGAATGGTATAAATCCCATTTTAATATCGTTAATATTTTTAAAGTTATTCGATTTAGTTTAATATCGTAATAAAATTTCACATTTTTTTTTCAGCCTCTTTTTAAAAATTCCACAATTTTTCTAATAAAATATTGAAAAAAATCACAAATGTAAAGTTTTAATTATAAATTTAGCCGAATTTTTTTTAAAATTTAAAAAAAATAAAATATAAAAAATCAGAAAAATGAGAAAAAAATAACAAAAAATCTAAAAATCGGAAAAATCATATGAATAAGGAAAAAAGGAAACAAAAAAAAATTTAGAAAAAATACAATAATGAAAAATATATAAGGAACCATTAGAAAAAATTGAGAAAAGAAAAACAGAAAAAAAATAAAAAACAGAAAAAAACCAAAATGAGAAAAAAAAGAGAAAATCAGAACAAATCGAAAAAAAATCGAACACAATCTGAAAAAAACGGAATAAAATCGAAAAAAATTGGAAAAAATCGGAAAAGATCTGAAAAAATGAAAAAAAAAATAGAAATAAAAACGTATAACCTTGGAAACAATTGAGAGAAAAATCAAAACCATTGGGAAAAAATGAAAAATAAAAATGTAAGATACGGAAAATACGAAAAAATCAAAAAAAATTGTAAAAAAGCCTAAAAATCGCAAAAAAAAAGAAAAATGTCTCAAAAAATACAAGAAATCAAAAAATATCAGTAAAAAATCGCTGTTTCCCAGCACTTCTTTTTTAGTACTACTTTTTTCTACTAATTACTTTGTTTCAATTTTTCCCACTTCTTTCCCCCATTTCTTTTTGTTGTTTTCTTCATGTTACTTTCCAACTTTTTCTTCTCACTTTTGTTCTCTCTATTTTTCCCTATTTTTTTTCTTGTTTTCCTAATATTTCAAACTTTTCTTTTTCCAACTGTGTTTATCCTATTTTTTACCCACTATTGATTCATTTAATTGCTTCATACCTCATTACGCTTGAGACGGAGTTGATGGTGGGGTATTCTCACTTTTTCTCCCCACTTGTCTCCTACTTTTTACTAATTTCTTTACGTTTCAATTTTTTTCGCACTGGTTTTCTTCTACTTTTTTGCTGTTTTAAATTTTGTCTTTCCAACTGTTTTTTTCCCACTTTTTTACCCCACTGTTGATTAATTTCATACTAAAAGTTAGATACATTTATTTAACATCTGCTAGTTTATCAAATCTTGTGATAAGCTCGTTCAGAATCTTGACAAAAATCGAAAAATCCAGAATACTAAGAATAAGAAAAAATGGGAAAAATCTGAAATAATTTAAAAAAAATCAAAAAATAACAGAAAAAAATCACAAAACAGAAAAAATCAGAAAAATGAGAAAAAACCGAACAAACCGAAAAAAGGAATAAGAAAAAAATGGGAAAAAAATAGAAAACAAAAGAAAAATTAGAAAAAATGAAGAACAATGAAAAACATATGAGGAAAGATTAGCAAAAATTGAAAAAAAAATGAACGGAAAAAAGCGAGAAAAAAAACGAGACAAAATTAGAAGAAATGAAAAAATCAGAAATAATCTGAAAAAATTAGAAAAAACAAAACAAAACACTTTGGATTGATATAAATAAAACTAAAATAATGAAACAGAGAAAAAAATAAAAAAAAAATAAAATAGCCGTAAAAACGAAAAAAATAGAAAAAAACAAAAAATCGAAAGTATCACAAAAAATCGCAAAACAATGTTAAAAACCGCAACAAAATTCCAAAAAAATTACAGAAAAATCGCAAATAATCACAAACAATTAGAGGAACAAGAAAACATTAGAAAAGAAACAGAAAAAAAAAAACAGAACAATGAGAAAAAATGAGGAAAATTGGAAAAAACCCGAATAAAATCAGAAGAAAACAGAAAAAAACAAACAATTAAAAAAAACGAGAAAAATAAGAAAAATATTGCAATAAAACGCATAAACCAAAGAACAATCAAAAAACTGGAAACATACTGTAACAATAAAAAAATGATAAAATTCAAAATAATTTAAATAGATCTCAAAATATCGTAAAAAAATCACATCGCAACGAAATCCCCCAAAAAAAAATTGCAAAAAACCGTATCTAAATAATTATAAAAATCGGAGGAATAAGAACAGAGAAAAAATTAGAAAACAAAAGAAATAAATAGAAAAATAAAAACAGAACAAATAAAAATTCATATTGTAGAATAAGACAGAGAGTAAGAGAAACAGAGGGAACGTCACCTGAAGAAGGCATAACGCTTTTTCGTCACGTGACGATTTCTGCCAATTATCTACTAACGCATTACGGAACTTCGTTTTAATGGAAAACAAACAGTGATGTAAAATAATTTAACTATGGCGCAGATCTTTTTATTATAAATAATTTTAAATTGTACTCATATATAAAATTATACTGTATTCGTCCAGATAAAATAAAAAATAGTTTTCCATATTTTAAGTAGAGTCATAAGTTTTATTAGAGTATACTGAAAATGAAATTGTAACTTCCGCTTAGAAAAAACTAATGGCGCCATTTGAAACTTCATAATCTAGTTTTCTTTAAATGGGACAATCTATATATTTTAAGGATAAAAATTATTCCTAAATTTTTTTTTTAATATTTAAGAGAAGATTATGTACCAGCAATAGATAATTTCCAAAATAAAATTATACTG
The DNA here is from genome assembly GCA_963243735.1 of Neocrepidodera transversa. Classification (NCBI taxonomy): domain Eukaryota; kingdom Metazoa; phylum Arthropoda; class Insecta; order Coleoptera; family Chrysomelidae; genus Neocrepidodera; species Neocrepidodera transversa. The sequence continues at coordinate 18,619,902 of OY725343.1, forward strand.
TAGTATTTGTTCAGATAAAATAAATGGGTATACCGGGTGCCTCACTATATTTTGAGGACTTGTATTTTCCGAACCAATTGAGATATCACGATACAGTTTTTACTAAAGACAAGTAGGGTCATAAGTTTTATTAGAGTATACTGAAAATGAAATTGTAACTTCTGCTTAGGAAAAACCAAAATGGCGCCATTTGAAAGTTCCTAGTCTAGTTTTCTTTAAATGGGACAACTATATATTAATACAGATTACAATTTTTTTTTAATATTTAGGAGAAGATTATCTTTTATTTTCAATTTTTTTTCACATTTTTATTGCTTATACAGTTCTACACACAATTTCAAAAATTTCAGTTGCAGCCCCTTCGCATTTAAATTCAAAGAACACCGTAAAGTGTTCATGCGTTACAAACAAAGTCCAGTTTAAAAAATATCAAAAATTTGATGGAAACCTCTCATTTTTTTTTAATTAAATTCAAAGGACACCAGCTTGAAACGCGCTAACCTAATTATTTTCTTTAATTAGTCTCATAATAATTCTTCAAATAATATAACAAATAAAATCAAATCAATTTAACGCTATTTATTTATTACTAATTATAAATTTTTCAAATAAATTTATTTATCATTGCAAAATTATGTTTATCTCAATGATTGATAATAAGTCGTGTAGGTGTGGATGATTCTATACAACTACAAAAAAGTTGGATTAAAAAATTTGTTTTAGGTCTCATACAAAAATACTTGCTTTTACTATCAGTCCTCTATTTTGTATAATTAATCCATAACAATTAAGGCTCAACGGTTCTTTTACCTGTAATAATAGAACCGAAAAAATATTGCAATTATTTTTATTATATTGGTACCATTTTAAATTTTGTAGTTTACCATTAAATTTTTCACTCTAAAAATATAGATTAATACAAATATAATTAAAAATCATAAAAATTATTAACGCTTGTAGAATAATAATTTAAAAAACCATTCATGGGTCTTATACTAAATTAATTAGTGCTATATCGTTCCTATTTAATTTGTATTCAAAATTTTTGCAACTATTTGAACATTCCATATTGTATGAACATACTGTATATTGATATAAATTAATGTCCTGATCAAAAACTCTTAACATGGGGGCTGGGTTCTGTTCTACAGGATTTCTATGATAAAATCTAAAAATGTTATATTAATATTATTAGTTGCAATGTTCTGACACAAAAATGTCAATATTTTGACCCGATCTCGAAAACTACGCCGTTTCTCAAAATTCTAAAACCATGGTGAACTTTGGCTTGGTCCAAAATGTATAAAAAAACTTGGTTTTGATTTTTAGAATCACAAAAATGGGGTCGAAAAGGACGAAATTTTGCAATTTTTTCGAGTAAAAGTCGCAATTTTTAAAAATCTCCTCGGTCTATCAAGCAGACAAAATTACCATCGAATTCTATAGATTCTAAGGTGTCCGAAAATGCAAAAATCGGTGGGTTTTACCTGCCACAAAAAAAATCCTGAAAAAGTTTAATTTTGCTTTATACCATTTTTTTTATCGGTAATTTAGCCGAGCTGGCTAAGGGTCTAGAGATCAATTCTCGAAATGTTCGTTGACGGAACGAAGATGTTCGCGTACGAATATTTTTGAACGATATCGTTCGGGTGTTGAGTGACAAATGCCATTCTTAAACATTTTTCTTTGGTCCGAACGAGCTCGCTCATATAAACGATAAAAACTTTTTGGCAACGTCGTAAACAAAAAGCTGATTGACATGTTGGATTTGTCATTCGAACTTAGTAATTCTGTTAACCTTTAGAGTATCAGTAGCTATAAAATATGTAATGGAAGATAAAAGAAGAAGTTCTCCAATGTCTCATGAACAAAAAAGACTGAAGATTGAATTTATGGAGAAAAATACTCAAATCAATAAAAAATTGTTATCTAATTTCACAAAAATTGATTATGTTGTGAAACACATTAGCAGATTTGTTAAGTTCAATTCCTGGTGCTGGAAAATCTTGGAAAGATTGGAGAAATCTAATAAATGTATACTATAATGGTTATACACAAATATTAATGAATAAAATAATATATGTAAAGACGAATACTTCAAAACTACAGACACCTTGTTATTTCTAGAGCTGGCAAGATACTAAAAGTAGGAGGAAATAAACAAAATCAAAAAATAATATCTTGGAGATAATCCACCAATTCCAAACATTCTCTCACAGGATTAAGAGAGGATTTTGAATGTTTTAGGGAAAACAGTTGTTTACGGTTTGCCAAATGTCAATGAAAGTAATGTCACTTTGATAAAAGATGAAGAAGACATAATATAACACCAAAGACAGCTAGAAATTATACAACCCCTAAGACAACCAGAAATAATACAGCCCCAAACGCAACCAGAAATAATTCAACTCCAAACACAGTCACAAACAACACAATCCCAAACACAACCAGAAATTATACAACTGACATGTGCACAGACTCTCCATGAAACAGATACTTATGTAAGTTGTACTTTAATTTAAGTTATCCTTAAAACTGAATTTAACTGCACCATTTTATTAAAGTTAGGCTTTACAAAGGTTGAGATTATTGTTTGAATGCCACTGTCTCATTGCCTTTTTGGACAGAAATTTACCTTCCTATTTGTCATGACTGTCATTAGTGTCATTTTTATTCCATGTTTACTGTGGAGTTATAATATAAAATTAATATGGAGAAAAAAAGAAAAGTAGGAAAACCAAAGTATACTAACTACCGAGGAAAAATCTTTGTTACAAATACCATACCTGTTGTATGGCCGTTCTAAATATGCTTCAATTTGAGGCAAAAGGTTCAGCACAGTGTTAGAAGTTAATCTAAATCTTTTTAAAAATTCCGTTTCATCATATTAGTGAAATAAATCAAGTCTTTCATAAATTCGTCGCGGAAAACCAACATGTATATTTCAATTATTTCTTAATCATCCTCTATCACATCTAAATTTATTTTGTACTTTGAATACACAGCTTTTTTGACAAAATTAAAGGTATTAAAAACGCACGTGGAGAAGTACCAAGAAACAAATAATGTAATTTTGAGGTTAGATTTCGTACCTTAAATTGATAAGCCGAAGAGATTCTGCGGTTTAGTTTAAGTACAACTTTAGATACTTTAAGGGACACTTTCAGGTTGGTGCAAAAGAACAACTGTCACTTAAGACATTTAAGGTTTAACTTAGAGATAAGGGAAGGCTGTGCACATGGCAGTTAGAGAACCAGAAATAATACAACCCCAAAAACAACCAGAAATAATTCAACTCCAAACACAACCACAAACTACACAAACACAACAAAAAAAGGGTAAGAAACGTTGCTACTTAAATTCTTGACTATGCATTAAACCCAAAACAGCAAAACAAATTAGCTGTTGAAAAGAAAATTAAACATTAAAGAAAAATATTTGTATACAAAATTGTTGCTTCTATAACGGGATGTTGAAGCAAAAGAGCGAGTAGCCAATAGTTATTAGTAAATTCTTATTTTCTAAATTCTCTTAAATAGGTTTTTTAATAGTTGGAGCTTAGGAATTTTTTTAAATAATTTTTTGTTTACTTAAATAAATATATTTTTGGATATGGTTATGTTTTGTTTAAGTGACAGATGTTAAATTTCTTTGTAGTAAGTTATAAATTAGATTTAATCAACTTTTGTAAGTGTATTGCTAAATGAAATAAACTTTAACCTCAATAATATTTGATGAACTGATTTTTATTTATTTAAAGTTATATTTAACAACATAACCGTAGTTGAAAGGGCTCGGGTAGCTTAGATGGAGGTACGGTAAATCAACGAGTCTATTTGGGATCCAAATTAAATTAGATTTCTCACAAGTTGTTTTTTAAGGCGAACATATTTAAAAAATAATTTTTTTGAAATGTTGACGAAAGGATTCAACCTTTCATAAAATTGTCTTTGATGTCCTTCAACTACCAATAATTCCACCTCAACAACTATGTTATTTATATTTGTAGCATAAATTTCATCTAAAGGAGGGTATCGTTTTTTGGGTTTTTTGCGACCCCGTACGAAATTTTTCTCACTAAAAGATATTTAAAAAGAAATGAATTTCCCAAATTTTTTTTCTTTAAAACGTCCCGGAACATACTTTTTTTTTAATTTTGAAATCTATTTTTTGACAAAATCACAAGGACTGACAAGGAGGATTTGGCAACATGGCGACCGGCTGTCATTTAGCATAATAGTATACCGGAGTGCACGAAATAGACCAGTTATCCACGAATTCTCTTTTTTTTATTGTTACACTTTAAATCCATAAATACTGGTATTATTACTACAAAAAATGGAAATAAAGAACTAATAATGTAAAATGGTTGAATTCGTGATGTCATCAGTTGTCATCGATTGATAAATACAAAAATTAATTTGCAATCTGTCACATAAGATGTATTGTTGTCCCCACAGTTGTTATTGGTTGTATATTGCTTAAAAATAAGTTCTAACATTGGATCGCGGTTAATACAGCAAAAATCGGAAGAAGCTTATAAAAAAGAATACGACAAGTTCATCACATGGATGGAAGAGCAAAAGGTATTGATTTGAATAGCATTTCCTCTAATTTAAAATACCGAAGTTTTAATATTTCAAACAATACTAACTATACTTTTCACGTTAAATTAAAAAATTATGATTGTTAAATATTTGAATAAAGCTTTTAAAAAATGTGTTGGTAATATTTTATTTGACGTTACAAGGTACTCCTGTCAGAACAATAATAAAAAGGTTATTTCTGCCACAGTATAGGGCTACTATAGTAGCTGAATTTTATTTTCAGTCGGATCAGTTCACTTCTGATCTAGATTACTTCAGATACAGTTTTCTTTGTAAAATAATCGGAATTTATCCGATCTGGATCACTTCCCATTTACCGATGCTGCTCCACCCGCAAAAATTGTTCAAAAGTGAACTATAGAAATGTTAAGTACAAGGGGTAATTAAATTGACATATATTATCATCTATAGACCAATCCAAGATGCTGTCAGATGAAATTCAAGATGGCTGCTGGTAGGCACACAAACCGTTAAGTACAAGGTGTAATTAAATTGACATATATTATCATCTATAGACCAATCCAAGATGCTGTCAGATAAAATTCAAGATGGCCGCTGGTAGGCACACAAACCCATGTCTTTCACGTAGTTAACATGAAAAGAGCAGTTTATTTTAACATTGGAGCTTAAAACGGACATTTTAATTTCGAATAGTTGTGTGACTAACTACTCAGGATGCATTATTGATATTTAATGAAGTGAAAATGTACAGAAAAAATATTGTTTGTTAGAAAGAACTAAACATGCACACTACTTGTTCTGTAGTCAATTGTGGGAGTCGAAAAGGTCCTGAAACTGTTAGATTTTATAGAATACCTAGTGAACTACATTTTCCACATAAACAAGAACGGAATGATCTCTCAAAAACCATGAAAAATATTTATATGCTGACAAACTCTTGTAGACCTTGACTTGTTCTTTGCTGTAAAAACTATGTGTGAGGACCAAATATTAGATTATGTGGAAAGCAGTAAAGCAGTCACTGATGATGGAAAGTCATCTTCTCGAGTTTTACATCAATTCCAGGAGTATTGTATATGTATTTTTTATACTCTCATTATGTATGTTATAAGCTGTTATCTTTTTTTCTTATTTGCTTATTATTTGAAACAGCAATTATTTTTATTTCAAACACTTTCTAAAAGCACAAAATACATCAAATAAACATAAAACACACACAAAATGATGTTTGGTCACGTGTCCTGGATTGCCTTATTTAAACGTTGTTTAGGTTTAAGGTATAACCTAAAAAAATATTTACATCTATTTGGAGAAATATTTATTTCTTATTACGAATGCTTATTCTTCTTGTTACATATACTGTGGTTCTGTGTTAAGACATGCGTTGTTGCCATATTTACAAATTGGCTTAACAACTGAGATTTTAATAATAAATGTCAAACTTCTCCAGTTCTTGGATTTTTCAGTTTACAATTGTTAAATATTAGAGCCATTTCAAGCAGATGTAATATTTTTAAAAATATTAGTTATTTATTTTTTTCTATTACAAAGAGATTTCTTGCATTAAATATGTTTAATTTATTAATAATTTTAGCCGTCGCGTATACACCCTAAATATCAGGTAATTTAGAATTTCACACAATGGAAATTCATTTTAAGCTCATAGTTTTAATATAAAAACAAATTTTCATTTTCCTCTCTTTGATTTTCAAGTTTTTGAAACATAAAAATTGTTTTTATGAGAAACCCAAAACACCCATTTAAAACGATACCCTCCTTTGCCATTTTACGGTATTCTTAAAATTTAAAATGACATTTCATAAAAATGACAGTAAAAAGACAGGCGTTCGAGCAAACGACCAGCGGAACGACGTTTGTCGGCCACTTGATGTCGAACGATTCATTCGTCTTGAGTTGAGCGATGATTAAAAGCGAATTCGTTTATAAATATGGTTCAAGAATTGTACTAATAAAAAATCTTCGTTCATGACGTCAGGAACGTGTGCGCTAACGGAACGAACATTTTGAGAATTGACCCCCTGATTTGACCCAGCCATATCTCGATGATCGATTGGAGCCTCTGATCAGCCGAGGTATTTCCTGGCTGCTCTTCGGTCAATCCATATGATTTCTCAGCTTTTCTTCGGTCACTCTTAATTGCTTCTGCAGTTCATCTTAGTGATCTTGGATTCCATTAGTCTTGTGGTTGTCCGAATCTGCTCTTGGGCTTAATAGTCCAAATCCTCCAATCTACATTTTGATGGTATCATGTAGTAGTAAATTTCTATAACTTTTTGACTTTCAATTCTTATCGAATATTCTTAACAATCTCCTATTCCTATTGTCATACTGTATTAGTATTTTTATACTTATTTTATGTCTCTCACCTCTTGTATAACTAATAGAAAATATCACGTTGTCCAATAAATTCATTATTTCTTATTCTAAATCAATCTTTAACATTTAAAATTCCATAATTTTTTTTAAACTTTTCTTTCCTATTTATTACTCCCTTATTATAATATACTGTCAGTTTCCTTTTTCAATCAATTATTTTTTCAATTTCCAGATATGAACTCAGCCCCAATTGATAATCTTTGACAAGACATCAATTTTCTTTGTTAATATAGGGAGTGATTCATTTAGGGTGGTGATCAGTCGTATCTCGGAAATCGTTTAATCTAGAATTTAGGAATAAAATTCTTATATTTTTAAGATCATAAATTTCCGCTAGGGAGCGCATCCTGTCACTTACAAAATATAATTGGGGTTTCACAAAATATTCCCTAATTAAGTTTGGTAAAAAATATTAGTTTTAGAAACAAAACAGACATACAGGCAGACAGACAGACAGATAGATAGACAGACAGACTTTCATTTAGAAATGGTCTTAATCGTCTCAGATGACCTCAAAATAGATATTTCCACCTTTATCTCGAAAAAATTTTTTTAGCTCTTTCACAATACTTTCCCGTCTCGGATGGTGGGTCGGGAGAGTAAAAAGATTTCGAGATAAAGATGGAAATATCAATTCAGTGGTAATATGAGATAATACCATTTCCAGATCGAAGTATATCCGTCATTACGACCTTAAAAATATTTTTAAACAATTTTTAGGGCCAATTTTATTATAAGAATTTTTCCCCCAAATTCTAGGACAAACGATTTCCGAGATATGGCCGGTCGCTACCCTTAATGAATCACTCTGTATATATATATATATCATACCAAATCTTGCATATATTGTCCAATTTCCGAAAGCATACTAAACAGAATTGTTAAGATTATAAAAATTCCAATATAAGGGATTGTTTCTTGAGATTTATTCGCCTAAAAATAAAAGTTATTTTCAGTACTTAATTATCTAGATTTTTTCGTATTCTTACAATAAAAAAAATGAAAGCAGAACTCATTGCAAAGGATCCAATTGAATATAAAACTAAGAAAATCCATTTTCCAAATTGATTATAAAATTTATTGTACCTAAACCAAAATCAGATAATTAATTAATAAACATAAAAAAATGAATAACTTACCCTTTTAACGTATTAAACTGCCAGGAAAAATATTTTAAATTTTTATTTATAATCTCCTGATATAGTTCAGAATTTCTGTATTTTGAAACATTAGTACATTCATTTTCGAATTCTATCAATATATCAATTTGTTCAATTAAAGATTCCAAACCAAAAGATATATGTGCGACGGAGTAACAACTCAAGCACGCAGGAGTGAAAATAAACAGAACACTGTGTGGTACCACCACAAGGAAAATAATAATTTTCGGTATTGTTTTATCCAATAGGACGTTTCTAACAGTAATGAAAGCTAAATTATTCTCCTTGTTTACAAATAATATAAATGAAACATAACATAAAATAACTAGATAAACGAATACAATCGCAAATATTTTGCACGTCTTCATAAATTTTACATTGTTCGAAATCAAGTCTTTGCTTGCTGGTCTTCCTTTCGAAATGATGTTTTTAACATGTCTTATACCTTTTTGTACTAAATCAAATTTTCTCATAATCATATGATAGTTTGCTGAAAGCTAAAACATAATCAACATTTTTTAATGACAAAATAGTGTCACAAACGCAGAAACTGAGCTTTAGCAACCTGTGGCTATTAGTTGCACGAGCGAGCGAAGCGAAGCGAGGGCAGCTAATAGCTAAGAGCTGCTATAGCGTTTTCTGCATATATGACACATAACGGTTTTTCGCTAACCAAAAAATAAAAAATAGGAAATGTACTGTTTTGTTCTTTTTATTTCAGACTTTGATTTACACTGACGTTTAATGAAAATTTATTTAAAACGTCAATGTACGGGAGTGACAGTTAAAAGTGCCTAAATATAGTGAAATATTACAAAATCGTGCTGTTATGACTTTAGCAGCTCAATGGACGATAAGCATTATTTTCGGTCATATTTATAGGGCTGATATGATTCTTTTTGTTGCCAGGTGGGAAAATTTTTCAGTACCTCAAAATCTATGAAAATGTACTAAATTTTGCCTCAATGTCCCACTTTTTAATATTATGTCGTGACGTCGCGAAGGGGGGGGGCTTTTCGATGTCGAACGGTGGCTGATAAATAATGCTCGTGGTCACTTCATTCTTGGCTGACAGACGCAACGTTACTTATTTTTAGTTAACAAAAATTGTGTTTTATTTTATTACTTTCTTTGGATATGAATTATGTTCCTTGAACATGGATTATATTTTTTGAATATGGATTATGTTACCCTCGCCACTCTGACTGCGATTATCAGCCCTTAGTGACTCATCAGTCTTAGAACAACCACGAATCCCTGGAACATACCACCCAGTCGCAACCCCCAACCCTCATAAGAAGACAATTTCATTCCATATGAAGCAAAAAACACAGTATTTCACTATATGATTTCTATGGGCCGAAGATACTGCCCAAAATGCAGAAAAATGATTGGTTGTTGAGTAGAAACAAAATTTAAATAACTTAAGAGAGACAGATAACTTTCAGTTTATTCAGTTTCAAGATCAATCGCTAGATGTACGCGTGATGCGTGATTTATTTCGTGGCCACAGTAGACAATCATACATAATCCAATGGCGTTTTCCATTGACATGCACCGAGTTCTTCGGTGCCCTGTACGAGTACAAGGAAATTTTGCACTGACTGCATGTCCACTGGAACACATAAAGGTGTCATTTGTCATATCTAGTGCAGTTGGAATTTCCAAATTTTTGATTAGCATATCAGCAGTTTCTGGTAAAAGTCTGAAACGATCCTTAAACTAAACAAAGACTTAATTTTGAAGAAAGTCACATTTTCTCACCTGATTTCATTTACTACATCATTAACGTAATTTGTATTTTTTTTGCACAGATATCCAATCTTCTAAAATGTCTAAATGACTATTTTACAAGCTGCTTTTTCTTCCAACTAACACCGCTCATCATTCGTCGCCATGTTTCGCAATGGAATATGAAATATTGGTGTAGTGCAACCAATGAAATACACATTTTGCATTCAGTTCAGCTTCGGTGCACCGTAGTTTTACCAATGGAAAAAAACCTAACCGGAGAGTGACACTTCTGGTACAAATTTTTGGAAGCTTGCTTCCCTCTCTTTTCTTAGTCATCTGCACGGACATTTTGATTTCTTGTTTGAAAAAATCGATAAAAAAGTTGATATTTTTCATTGTTTCCAGAAACTAATTTATGTACCACATTTATCAAAATAATTAACACCGTACTTTTTGACGACCAAAAGTACCACATGTGGTACTATAGTACCACTCTGGCAATACTGATGATAGGCGATGTCCATAAAATTCGTTGAATTATAAATCCTAAATGACAATTTTTACCTCTCGCCCCTCGGATAAGAGAGATATTGTATGTTATGGATTTTGAGTTTTCAATGAATAATAGTAATTTATACAACAAGTGCATAAAGTGGTACTTTTTTCACGAATGGAAAAGTTGACCGTGCGAGCCGTCAGGCGAGTGTGGCAATTCTGTGAGTGAAAAAAGACACTTTATTCATATGTTGCATACAATATTTTTTCTACACCATATACAAAATAATAAAATAAAAATAGATATTTGGAATATTTTAATTAAACTCCTTCAGTAAATTACGACTAATGTGGTCACATTTGCCTTTTCTACAATTTCTTTCGGAGAACATATTTCAAACTCGGAATTTTCACTATTCATAATAATAGAAACAACAATATTGATACTAAAAACAAAGCTATTAAAGACAAATCACAGTTCATGTTAAGATGTCTAAAAATCATGGTGTTTCCACTTATACCTGTAAAAGTTTGGGTCAAAACTGGGAGATCTCTACCTACTTGATTTTGACTGATTTTTGAGAGATTACTAAAGTTTCAGATTAAAAATTTTAGATGGCGCATATATTGCTCATAGTAAACTGTAATCACAGATCACACAGGGTGTATTTATATTCTTGTACTGAATACAGACTAATGCTCGAATCTGCAGCTTTACACTGTCCACACAAAATACAGTGCTGCCTCATTTGACGAAAAGTATCCATACTTATACACTATGTAGAACTATTCCTTATGAACTGATACTAATACTACATACATAAAAAAATCCGCATTGACATTGACAGAAAATAATTTATTTGACATCTCATCTGCTTTAAGTGATCTGTGACAAACTAAGCTAGGACACGAACAATTCTAAACAGCGCCATCTTTAAAAATTCTGGTAAGTTCTACTGAACGCAACAGGTGGTACTCCCAAAAAGTTCGAAACAAAATCTAATCAGTGGATACACCAGGCTTTTTAGACATCTTAGTTCATGTTCATGTATGCTGTCAAAGTCAAAGGTGATTTGTTTTTTTATTTTTTCAGGTAAAGGTGTGGATGAATTGCACTGATCAACTGTGTCAACTTATGGAAAGCGTGAAATAAAGGTAACGTTATGGCACTTTTTTTAACGCTTTTTTACTTTTTTTAACTCTAACCATAAACAGTCATTTTAAGCGCTACAATCCGGTGAAATACAAGATACTTTAAATATAGGGCGTAGAAAAACACATTTTAAAGATCCCTAGAATATGATTTAAAACATTTTCATGATGATGTCTATGTGTGTATGTTAGAATGGATATATGGATGTTGCAAACTAAATTAAAAAAATTCAAATTTTTTAAACAGGATTCTGATACCCTAGATTAGATCTGATTAGATTTTAGTCTTACTCGAACAACCAAAAGTAGCAGTGGATTAAGGCAATTAAGGCAGCTAAACAATAATCTTTAGAAAACGTATCTTTAATCCATTTTCGTAATGAGCTTTGACCATAATTATTCATAAATTTGTTTTTGCATTGCATACAGGAAACTGGGCCCAACTAATTATACAGGTAGATAATTAAGGAAAAAGTTGTATACAAAATAATTTACTTAAAAATATGCAAATATAAATAAATTACAGGGAAACATCGAACTCTGCCACGGATTAAGTAGGGGATTATTTATGGGTGAATTCTGCCACAAATTGCAGGTAGGTAAAAAATGATTACTTATATCAACAAATACAGGTACCTAATAATTAAACCTGATAAAGTCATTACTACAATTTATAAACAAAATTCTTAGAAATAATAACTAAAGTATTGTAATATTTTTGTACTTTGGGTTCGTTCGAATTTAAACACTCCGTTGAGTTATAACTAGTTTATTTAAGTCACACAACTTCTAATTTATATAAAATACGACTAACAAAATATATTATTTTAAATAACACTTGGTCCCAGCGGTCAATTTTGTCAGCAGGGTTCCATAATCCTACCGGTCTTTTGGCCTCAATTAAAATTAGGTGGGCCTTTTGGACAGAGTGGTTATAGACCATAAAGTAACTAATCCTTTTGATTCAAAGCAATATTTTTAAGAAAAAATAATAGGAATAATTTCAGTGATTTTTTTTCCAAATGAATAATCTCGGTTTGATTTGTATAGTCAAGAATTTTTTTCTCCAAATAATAACAATTATTTGACAAAAAAATTATTTAAACTATATATAAAACAAATTAAAAAAACTCATAATTAATAGAAAAGAATATGAAAAATCACAAGAAATATAATATCACATAAATACAACACTAAGAAAAATATTAAATAGCTACATAAAATACCGATTAAAAATTATACTTTTACAACCCCATTCATGAATCCAATCATTTCACAATAATTTTATTTAAACTGTATCTAGGAATAACAGACAATTAAAGAAATCACAAAAATATTATTTAAAATTTAGATAATTTATTTAATCATTAAATAATCCTAATTTCATTTTCCTAGAACCCTTAATCCAGCTTTCGTGCCCAGAACGGCTACACCGTTATAAGCAATAAAAGATTAAATTGGGATAGAACTGACCGCCGTGTCGAAAAGGGCTCCACCCCAAAATTCAACTGGCTCTATTCTGTCCTTTCGGATTATTTATATTCATTTTGCTTGATCCGCGAACGCTTGTGATGAGTGTTAAAAATTAACAAAAATGATCCTTGAAGTCCAAAAACAATCATAAAATAAATCAAATCAAAAAAAAATTGTTGAGTCATAAAAATAATTAGAGTTAACAAGAATTGATCCTGAAGATACAAAAATGATTAGAATAATTTTTGAGTTATAAAAATATAAAAATTAACAAAAAACGATACTTGAAGTCCAAAAACGATAAGAAAATAATTATTGACTGTCAAAAATAATCAGAATTAACAAAAAATGATCTTGAAGATTCAAAAAGTATCAGAATAGTTCTTGACTGTTACAAATTCAAAAAAAAAATGATCCTAAAAGTCCAAAAACGATCATTAAATAATTTCTGACTGTTAAAAATAATCAAAATTAACAAAAAATGATCAAAAAAAATTGTTGACTCTTAAAAATAATTAGAATGAATAAAAAATGATTCAGAAGATTCAAAAATGATCAGAATAATTCTTGAGTATTAAAAATTAACAAAAATTGATCCTTGAAGTCCAAAAACGATCATAAAATAATTCTTGACTATTATAAATAATCAGAATTAACAAAAAATGATCCTGAAGGTTCAAAAAATGATCATAAAATAATTGTTGACTATTAAAAATAATTAGAATGAACAAAAAATGATCCTTTAAGTCCAAAAAATCAGAATGAACAAAAAGTGATCCTGAAGATTCAAAAATGATTAGAATAATTCTTGAGTTGTAAAAATTAACAAAAAATGATCCTGTAGTTCAATAAATAATCAGGAAATATTTATCGACTATTAAAATTAATAAAAAATGATCCCGAAAATCCTGAATTCATCAGAAAATAATTGTTGACACTTAAAAATAATTAGAATGAACAAAAAATGATCCAAAAGATTCAAAAATGATCAAAATAATTATTGAGTGTTAAAAATTAACAAAAATCGATTCTTGAAGTGCAAAAATGATCATTAAATAATTCTTGACTATTAAAAAATAATTAGAATTAACAACAAATGATCCGTAAGGTTCAAACAATAATTAGAAATAACAAAAAATGATACTGAAAAAATAATCAGAATAATTCTTGAGTGTTAAAAATTTACAAAAATTGATCCTTGAAGTCAAAAAACGATCATAAAAGATATCCTAACTGTTAAAATTAATCAGAATTAACAAAAAATGATCAGAAAAAAATTGTTGACTCTTATAAATTATTATGATTTATTTTACCAACATCATCCAGGTATTTTTAATTTCATAAATATTTTATTAAATTTCCAAAAAGAAATATGTGTAAAATTAAACACCACAAATAAATTTAAAAAAGTTTTTAGAAAAGATGTACAAAGAATGCAATATTTTATTGAAAATAATATTAATGTATATCATAATAAAAAAATAAGTAGATGGACACTAGTTAAGAACTTTACGAATAATATCTAAATAAAAAATGTAATGTTTAAAAATAAATTTTTCTTTGAAATTTATCTTATTTTTTTCTTACTACAATATTTGTAATTTTATTATACAGGGTGTTATTGAAATACACGTACATATTAAAATGGGGAATAGTATGTAATGACCAAAAACGATTGGCACCAATTTTAACTTCAAATTCTAAAATTTAAATATTGGGGAAGAGTCCCCTTTTCCGACCTACTAGTTTCCATATTTAAAGAAGTAAAATAAATCGAAATTGAACTTACCCATAGAAATTGAACTGTTGCCGTAGCAAAACCAATTAATTCAAAATAAAGTTTATTACAGTAATTGTTCAAAATGCCGTCCATTATTATTTACACACACTTGCAATCGTCTTTCCAAAGAACTTTGAACATTAGAAATTAGTCTTGGATTTTGTCGTAGTTCCTCGGCTACCGCATTAACTTTATTGGTTAATTGTTCAACACTATTAATAGGTTCATTATAAACCAGTTGTTTCATGTGACCCCACAAAAAGAAATCGCATGGATTTAAGTCCGGAGATCTCGGAGGCCACTTGGTAGGTCCATTTCTGCCTATCCACTTTTGAGGAAATCTAATGTTCAAAAACTGCCGTACGTTTTAATCAAAGTGAGGAGGAGCGCCATCTAGTAGGTACCACATCCGTTGCCTTAATTGTAACGGTATCTCTTCTAGGAGTACTGGCAAAATATCTTCTAAAAAGTGGAGATATCCTGGCCCATTTAATCTGTTAGGGAGAACATAAGGCCCGATTAAATACTGATCTATTATGCCAGCCCAAACATTTATTGAAAATTTTCTTTGATTCCCAGTTTCCCTAATGGCGTGAGGATTTTCATCACTCCAAATATGCGTATTGTGCATATTGAACACGCCATCACGAGTGAATGAAGCCTCGTCAGTATACAATAATATTTTTAGAAAATCAGGAATATCAACACATTTTTGAATCATCCATTCACAAAACTCCACTCTCTTTTCTTCATCACCTGGATATAAGGCCTGGACTTTTTGGATGTGATAAGGATGTAAACCTTGTTCTTTAAGTGTCCGCCACACAACAAATGAGGACACTCCAATGTCAAGACCTAGTCTTCTATAACTTAATTGAGGCCGGTTTTCAACAGCTTCCAATATTTCTTCTTCGGCCGCCAATGTTCTTTGTGTTCTTGTTCTCCCTCGATCTGCATTGACACTATCAAATTTTCCATGGTCTCTTAGATGCTGAACAGTTGAAATAAACGTACGACAGTCCGGAATTCTCCGATTTGGAAACCGTTCGCGATACAGGATTTGTGCTTGCCGAGAATTTTCTCCAGCTGCCCCATAAACCAACACTTGACTATATCGGTTAGTTCAATATTCGTAAATAGTGGCGTCGTAAAAAAATATTTAAAAGTAATCGTAACAACACTTTTTACCAACTTGGAAATGACGCGCTCGTGTTAGCCAGATTCGTAAATCAACTAAAATTTTAATAATCTATAGTTTCAAAAATGTATAGTTTAAAAACAATCATTTATCAAATATTCTAGTTTTTTGATAACGAGGGTAGTAAAAACCAGTCTTCGGAAATAGAAATTAATTCGAAAATCTTGGCAACATGGTTATTTCTTACAAGACTAGTTTTCTTATCATCTGACAAAAACTTACATATTAATTACTGTTGATGTTTAAAATAGGTAAATAAACCTAATTTATATAGGTCATCCTCAACATATCAGTGAAGTACGTTTGTTTTAGAATTAATTTTCAAAAATTAATAACTCCCTTAATAAGGGGTATTTTTAAAAAATAATATTTTTCTACATTCAGTGGGGATCTGCGCAATACCCAGTTTTAATATGTACGTGTATTTCAATAACACCCTGTATATAAAAGGTACTACCGTAATTAGGATTATTAAGACAGGCAATACTAATCCCCAATCCTTGTGTAAATCGGATTACCTCGATTTTGTGGCAGAGTTCGTATACCAATATTAAAGTACAAAGAGACTGGGAATCCATCTGTCACAAATATGCTGTAACCCCTAATAACCCTTATTTTGATACATCCTACCCTACCAACAGCTTCAAAAATACCACACATTTACGACTATCATCTCAGTAGGTTCTATTCGACTACAATAACAGATTGAAACTTAACCATGGACGCTTTTCATATAAGATCCGTGTAGATATAAGTATCTTTCTAATAAAAAACCTAATCAACTTGGGAATATAACTACCAACAAATATTGTAACTGTACTAAGCTTAAACATAAGCATATACTAGATTGTTTAATTGACTTTTTAGACAAATATCATCAAAGACCTATTTCTGATCAATATATCAACATATAAAAAATCTGTGCCTAATAGACTAAGTCAAAAGCCAACCCAACAAAAAAAAATTAAGCTACTGATATCCATAGAAGAAAATATATTAAATTATTTTAATTAGAAATTCTTTTCTATAATCTACAACAATAAAATTTGGTATACTTACACCTATCATACATGAAGCTGTTGCTAAATATTCTACCAATAAATCAGTTTGGGGTTCTGTTAAAACAGCATATGTAATAAATACAATAACTCCAATAAGGCAAGAATAAAGTCCTATGCCTGATAGAGCACGTTGAAATGTGGTGCGATACAACATTGTACCCCAATCTATCATCCAATAAAAAATATCATCTAAAATATACGTAATTTAATTTTTTTAAAGTTCAATCAAAAATGTTATAAAACCTTCAAAAGTATAAAATTCTCCAAAAATTATTGTATTTAATCTTTTAAAAATTTTATTGAATCTCATCTTTTCTGCTGTATTTCTATAACTGTTTGTATTATACAGTTACTTATTTAGTATTCAACAAAATAACCAATAATTAAAATAAATAGGATATTACCAAATATTTTTATTACATCATTATATTTTATTTTGTATTATAAAGATAGTTAAGTACTATTTAACAAAATTGTCAATAATTAAAATAAATAGTTTATTATCAAAGACTCTAGACATCAATTAGATACTGGAATTAGTAAACATAAATATTTTTTGCACATTTTAAATATAAAAAGCAATGTCTATTATTTTTGAATACATAAGAAAAAAAAACTGTATAAAATACACGTAACCGATTGGACTAAATTAATGTCTTATGAATCTTGTATTTTAATATAATAATAAACGCAGCAATCTAACAATATCCAAGTAGCTCAGCCATCGACAGGCGGGCAGACAGGCGGTTGTACTGTTGACTTAAGCTACTGAAAAAGTAGGTGAGCAAGCTAAGGTGACAAGCTACCGATTGCTGAAACCAGATTTACAAAATTCGAAACCGTTCTCAAGTTATTCCTAAGAGAGACAGACAGACGGACGGACATTCTAAAGTCAATAAGTACCTTCGCTTTTTTTCGCTACTTCATAAAAGTTTTTTTAGAATTATTACACGAGATGTATATATAATTTTTTTTTGTCTTAATTTTTTCAAAATAGTAAATATTTTTTGTTCAAATTATACTAATATAACATTTTCTAGTGTGAATTTAAAAATTTTCATGAAAGGGCTTAGTGCTCGGAAACCTTTTCTAGTGCTCGCGAGCCTTTTGAAGCGCTTTTGACCACTTTTTTCGAGCACTAAGCATTAAGCCCTTTGGTAAAGTGTTCTAAGCACTAAGCACCGGTGCCCCCGATCACAAAAGTGCTCTTGGAGTACTTAGCAAAATACTAAGCACAGTGCTTAGGACCAGCTCTGATTCATAATCACCAGGAAGCTCCAAAAGTTCTGTTGTAAAAAAATATCCTCTTTAGACCAAATTTTCAGGGAAAAAGTAAAGAATGATTTCATAAAAAAGTATGTTAAACCTTATTTAAATAACATAATTATTAACGGAGCTTTGGTGGGTTACATGTACCACACTGTATATATCTAAAAAAACTTATATAACATCTTGAAACTTTAACAAAAGCTATCTGATCCTTATTTCTTCCATTATTTCTTTTTTATTTTGTCGAACAAACAACTTTGAGTTTTCTCAAGTTTATACTTTTTCTTATAAATTGGTTCAATTTGTCATGGGTTCTAAGGCTTTTTTTCCATCATTATGACCCAAATTAACAATATCGAAAAACCTAAAAAGTTATTTTAAATACACAAATAATTAAAAAACAGAAAATTATCCATTTTCAAATATGGTAAATTATTCAAAGAATTAAAAAAAACTGGTATGACTTGGAGTTTTTTATTATTCTTATAAAAATAATTATTTGTATAAAAAGTTCGGAAAGGCACAGGTGAGTACTGGAAACTTGCGAGTCCCGTAATAGTATTTTATGGAATATAAACGAGTACTGTAAGAACACCTAACGGACTTGTATCATACGATATTTTATTTCATCCTGTCTTTATTCATTAAAAAATAGTTCGCAATTGAGATATATGTACATAATGTTACTTGCTGACTTTAATGTTTACATAAATACTAATAATAGATATTAACTTTCCGAATACTCCTAGTAAAGTAATTGTTTAATCGATTATTTTAGGTTTCCTGCATTAAAATACATTAATAATATTAGTTTAAACAAATTAAAAAAAAAATAAACTTTTTGTCATATTTTTTTAAAATTTTTATAATGTTGGAAATAACTTCTACAAGTATTATTTTAAAATTATGAAATATTTTACATATAAGGTTCTTTTTGATCCCTTTCGGATGTACTATTTCATTTTTTCATTTGTTTTATCATTTCTGATAAAACGAAAGGACAAAAAAATTAAAAAAATTTTTTTTTAGGATTTCTGAAATAAAATTTATTAATAAAGTTATTTTAAAAAAATTTAAGAAAATCAAATTTGTGGTCAAAAATTCATGCGTAAAGCCTTTTGAATTGTTTTAACTTTTTACATTTTTGGTTATAACTTTTACAAATATTACTTTACAGTCATTAAATTATTTACACACTAACTGTCAGTAGATAGATAGAACGTCCATTAACTTTAAAGATTCAGTAAGTAAAGGCGATGACGTTTAGAATAAAACTTTACAAGTTGATTTCTTGTACAATGGTCACAATCTAAACGTCATTGTCATTAGTTACAGAACCGTTAAAGTTAACGAACGTTCTATCTACTGACAAATAGTGTTTTAGGATCCCTTTCGGATATACTATTTACTTTTTTCATTTGTTTTATACTTTTTGATGAAAAGAAATTTTAAAAAATTCTTTATTTTGGCTATAATAATTATAATTCTAAATTTAAGGAAACTAAAATACATTGTAAATTTAGAGTTTTATATTATTTTTTGAATAGTGCAAATCCCATTTTAATATCTTTAAAATCGTAATAATATAATAATTCCACAATTTTTTAAATCAAATTTTGAAAAAAATTACAAGTATAAAGTTTTTTATTACAAATTTAACAGTATTTTTTTATATTTTTAATATTAAAATTTATTTAAAAAAAATAAATTTAATAAGATAAAAATTATTTAACAATTAAAATAGAAACTAGCGGCGAAACTATGCGGAATTCGAAAACAAGGTAGAGACAAAATTTTTAGAAAATTTTGAGTTCTATAAGGGTGGCGATATTTTAATTTTAATTTTTTCCGGAAATTCACCCCCCTGTAGGTGCTGTCCTTAGGTATGGGTAATCACTGCCACCCCCTGTATTAGTAACCTGTATTATTTTATTTTATTATATTTTACAATTTAAACATTTTTTTATTACTTTTCAAGTACCAACATCTTTAATTTATTTAGTTTCTACTCTTAATGGGTTGTTTCACATTGTGTAATCAATTCTTTTCCTCGTATAGTACTTAATATTGGTACGTTCTATTTAAATTATTATATTATATTATATTAGAGACTAGACTGTGTGACGTCAGTAGCCATGAACGCTTCTGCGCTGTATTCACGATACACACACATGTGTTTGTATCGTGAATACAGCGCAGCAGCAGGAAAGGGGTGAAGCTTTCATGGCTACTGACGTCACACGGTTTAGTCTCGCGCATGTACGTTTTCTAGCCTCTCACCGATCCTTGATTTTAAAATGTTCACAAGGGACGTAGATGTTAATATTTTGTGCTCAAATTTTTTTGATCGTTTTTAAATAACAAAATCTCTTGGTTTCAGTCAGAAAAAAATGTCGAACCTACCTATTGAAAGCTAGCATAAGTTTTATTAATTATCATGCGTTTTTTTTTAAATTACCATCATAATTTTGTGCGTCTTTTATGCAAAATATCTGTGAAATTAAAAATTAATTTGGTCATTATTGACTATACTTGTATATTGCACAATTTCTATGAAAGAGAGATTTTCTGATGTATATTTTATTGACAACTATTTTATATCGAATCAACATATATAAACAAAAGCATTTTTAAGACGCACACATATATATGATAGCACAATATAAATTTTATTGAAAACTAGTTCAACAGTCATAGTTTTTTCTATCTTCTAGATTTTTTGTTCTTATCCATTTTAACCTAGCTTCCGCTTTTCTTTGAACTATTTTTGGCACTCGGCATTATACCATTCTTTTTTGTTTTTTTCTTCTTTTTACCTACTACTTTTTCTGATGCTTCTTGTATGCCGTTTTTTATATTGTCCCATTCTTCTTTGGAATCATTACGTTCTCGCCTCTCATCATCTATTAAGTAATTTTCAAGTTGTTCTACATATTTTCTTTTTACCTGATCACACTTTATTTTTTCAGTGTTACATTTTAATTGCTTATTTCTGAACTTGCGACTTCTTATTTTTTGTTTTACTTTTGCCATTACCATGAAGTGGTCTGAGCCTCGAAGATTTTCTTCTCTTATTTATTTGGGATTTTGTTCACTAGTCTGGTGATATCCAACTTATTTTTTGCTTGTTTGGATGTAGAAACTTTGTGCTACTTATCTGTTCTTGTTGCTAGGTTGCATAATCGCTGTCCGTTATCGTTGGTTCTATCATGTATTGTATATTTTCTTGCGACCAGTTCTTTATATTGTTCTTTTCCTATTGCCATGATCGTGTCTTCCTTAGGGATCTTTTCTATTTCTTCCTATATATCTTCGTACCATCTGTCTTTTTCTTCTCAGCTCATATTTTTCGTCGGTGCATATACATTTAGCAGTGATAGGTTGAACGGTTTTGCTTTTACCCTCAAGTATGCAAGTCCTTCACTTATCGGCCGGAATTCTAGGATATTTTACGTTGCATCTCCGAATATCATAAAAGCTACTCCATATTGTCCTTGTCTCTCGCTCCCTAAGTATCTATGACTAAATTTTTTGCTTTCTATTTTCCCCTTTCCATTCCTTCTAGTCTCTTGTATGGCATCTATGTTTATTCCGTATTTTCCTAATTCCACTCCTATTTTTCCTGCAGTTAGTATTGTTCTAATATTCCATGTACTTATTTACATTTGATAATTTGACTTCTGTTTTATTTTTTGTTTCTTCTTTGTTTTATGGGTTTCCTTTTATTTATTTTAGTTAATACTTTTTCATGTCCGTGTTCGAGCCTAGTCGTCGTTCCTTGTTTTCTTTCTTCTATTTCATTTTCATTTTCTAATTTTTTGGGTGGGATTTCATTATTTCACTCTCCATTTATGATAATCTTGTTTTATCCAATTTTAACTACGCTTCCTTTTTGTCTCTCAGCCTTTGCTATGTCTCTGATTCGCTTTTGTTTCAACCTTTAATTTTTCGTTAAATCGTTGTTAATATATACTCTTTGGTCTTTGTTGTCCTTTAGTTTATTCTCATTCTGCATTACTTGTTCTTTGTCTTTCTTTTCATTATAATGTTTCAAGCATGGGCCCTAGTTTCGTAGCTGATTTCACCTGCACGTTCACCTAGCGAAATTCTCTACTGCAGCTTTTAATATTACAGGATTTTCCTCATCTATTGGTAGTCCACTCAGTACCACGTTGTTTTTTGACTGAATTTTCTTGCTTTATTATCTCATTTTCCTTTTTTATTGTTTCATTTTCTCTTATTATTTTGGTTATCTCATCTCCAAACCCTTGTTGATCTTCCCTGATTTGCTGTATTTCTTTCTTTATTTCTTTTTGGTCATATTTCATTCTATTTAATCCGGTTTTATTATTTATAATGTCTCATTTAGCGTATTTGATGTTTCGTATGATGTAGTTTGGTATAGTGTAGGCTTACTTCGTTCTGCCTGTACCCTACTCTACGAACTGACCAATCCCGTCTTTCGTTTTTTTTTTCTTTTTACTGTCTAAATATTTTTTTATAAATTGATATTTTACTTCTCAATTCGGTACTGTACTAATTTTATTTACTTTCCTTTATCGCTTTTACAATTTAATGTTTAGTGTTTAATGATAAGCTGTGTCAAGTTTTTATTATATTTTTTTCCACTGCTAGTATTAAAAGATGTCATTATTTATACTGTGTTCGATTCGAGAATTTAAATTTTTCTCCTACAAGTAGATAATTTTTGATTATTTACTAGTGGTAGATAATAAAAACAATTGAAGACCAAACGTGATGTCAGAGGTAGGCGACCTTAGGAAATCTTTCAAATTAATTACACGCATCTGTCATTGCGTTTGTCAAAAGAGTTTTGTTTTAAATTATTATAAATTAGACAGCAAATAAGCACATTTTTTTGAATTTATATCATTTTAAGTGAATTTTCGACCTAATCAAATGAAATACGGAAAATAGCCCTCGATTAAAATGTTTGATACTAGGGAATATTATCCAAATATCGATGCTAATGAGTTGAAGGTCGGAGTTGGAAGAACATCTGTATCATTTAGCAATTTGAATAAAGTATAGTGCAGGAATTCAAAATACACTTCACCCTTTAGTAGATGTGGTAGGATATGGGGGTCTAACTAATCGGTTGTTAATAACCTGGTTAATACTCTTTGAGTCTTTGTCTATGTCTGTTTTGTGTCTCTGTTCTGGAATAGCTTTAGAGGTAAGGCTATCCTACTTTCATACTTAAAAACCTATTAATGGTCAATAATTACTGAACCAATTAGATTTTGGGATCTTTTCAGTATGTATGGATCATATTCTTCGGTTCCAAAACATAGGATCCAGAAACAAACCCTATATATAACCATTTTCCTCAATTATTGATTTAATAATAATTCGTCAAATATTGATAATAAATGAAATCAAATAAATTTAACGCTATTTATTAATAATTATAAATTTTTTTAAATAAAATTATGATTACAAAATTACGTTTCTCTCAAAGACTGATAATAAGTCATGTAGGTATGGATGATTCTATACAACTACAAAAACATTGCATTAAAAAATTTGTTTTAGACCTAATGCAAAACTACTTGCTTTGACTAACAGTCCTCTGTTTTGTATAATAAATCCATAACAATTAAGGCTCAACGGTTCTTTTACCTGTACTAATAGAACCATAAAAATATTGCAATTATTTTTGTTGTATTGGTACCATTTTAAATTTTGAAGTTTACTAATAACCTTCTCACTCTAAAAGTATAGATTAAAACAAATACAAAAAACATAAGTTGAATATTGATAGTTTATGATCAAAAACTCTCAACACGAGCTGGGTTCTTTTTTATATGATTTCTATGAAAAATTCTAAAAAATGTTATACATTAAATAATAGTTATTTATGATACAAGTGCGTGAAGTAATGTTTTTGCTCATGAGTTATATTTTAAGGCAAGGTGACTGCCTTAAAATACAACATATTTACCGCAAATGAACATTTACTAGGTAGTTCTAAGACAAAAAGATTTAAGTCATTTTTGTACTAATATTGACAAAAACATTTATTTTATGATACTTTGAAATTATGAAATAGTAAATGTATACATCCTGAAAAGCAAAAGCCATTATATAGAGCTTTGACGGAACAAAAATATTTGATCCATAGGATAAGTTCTACAACATCTCAAAATTTCATCAAATTCTGACCGAAGGGTATTTTACATTTAAAAGGTGCCTCCACCCTTACAAATTTATATTTCTAGATATGAACTCAGCCCGAATTGATAATGTTTGACAATACCAAATCTTGCATTATTTGTCCAATTTCTGAAAGGATACTAAATATAATTGTCAATATCATAAAAACTCCAATATAAGGAATTGTTTCTTGAGATTTATTCGCCTAAAAAAAATGTAATTTTTAGTACTTAATTGTCTAGATTGTTCTTGTTCTTACAATAATAAAAATGAATACAGAACTCATTGCAAATGCAGTAATTCCATATAAAATTAAGAAAACCCATTTTCCAACTTGATTATAAAATTTATTGTATCTAAAACAAAATCAGATAATTAATTAATAGATATACAAGAAAAAGAACTTACTCCTTTAACGTATTAAACTGCCAGGAAAAATATTTTAAATTTTTGTTTATAATGTCCTGATATAGTTTAGAATTTCTGTATTTTGAAACATCAGTACATTCATTTTCGAATTCTATCAGTAGATCGATTTCTTCAATTAGTGAATTCAAGCCAAGAGATGTATGTGCAACGGAGTAACAACTCAAGCACACAGGCGAGAAAATAAACAGCACACTGTGTGGTACCACCACAAGAAAAATAATAATTTTCGGAAATTTTTTATCCAATAGAACGTTTCTTACAATTAGGAAACCTAAATTATTATCTTTGTTCACAAACAATATAAATGAAACATATAATAAAATAACTAAAGACAGCAACAAAATCGCAAATATTTTGCATCTCTTCGTAATTTTTACATTCTTCGAAATCAAATTTTTGCTTGATGGTCTTCCTTTAAAAATGATGTTTTTAATATTTCTTATACCTTTTTGTACTAAATCAAACTTTCTCATTACCAAATGATATGTCGCTGAAAGCTAAAACAATAATTAACGTTTTTTTATGTTGAATTTGGAATTTGTAACCTTCAGTTTTCAACAATCTTAAAGAATATCGTCACCAATAACCAAAACTACAATTTTTTTTCACTTTACGTACGATTCGCTAACTATGTTAGCATATCGTGAGATAATGATAAACTAAATATGAGATCTAAGATCTAGCTAGTTATATCTACCACTTTGACGCATCAGTTGGAAAAATCCTTAAACCATTTACTATTAGATATCAATTTTCCATCCTTGTCTTGAATTTTATAGAGTTATTTAAATTATAAACGATACTTGTGGTAAGTTCCATGGGCGTACGCCACTTCTATTGATGTTTATAAACACTTCTCCGCACACACCGGATACCCCTGTACCATGAGAAAGAGACAAGATGTATCCACTTCAAAACATTGTGTACAAAAATGTAAACAAGGCATGTCTAATAGTAAATGGTCTAAGGAAAAAGCCCGCCAACCTTATCTAATTAGGTAATTAGGTAATGGTCTTTACTTTTACACTTACTTGTACTGTGCTCT
Organism: Neocrepidodera transversa; assembly: GCA_963243735.1. Lineage (NCBI taxonomy): Eukaryota > Metazoa > Arthropoda > Insecta > Coleoptera > Chrysomelidae > Neocrepidodera > Neocrepidodera transversa. The sequence continues at coordinate 18,645,840 of OY725343.1, forward strand.
CCAAGTTTATTTGTTTAATGTGTACTCATGGTCCACTCTTCTGATGTTTATTCCAATCAGTTGGAAAAAACATGCCCATTTAAATTGTAAAGTGGACTACATAATATAGGTCTTTTGTCTTTATTTAAACTATTTTTACATTTAATTATTTCTATACTTTCAAATGCATTCAACAACCTTGTGTTGGATACATTTTTAAGTAATTTTATTATCTACACTAAATTTAGTAATAGGAGATTTCTCTGTACGAACGTATTTCAAATGTGCCATGTGCTCTTTAAACCTGGTTTGTACAAATCTAGTTTGTCCAACATACTTTTTGTTACAATCAGAACAATTCCACTTTTTTCCAAATCACTTGTTTTATCTTTTGGGTTGTTTAATACACTTTTCAAAGTATTGTTTGATTGAAAAACTATTTTCAAGCCTGATTTGTGAAAAATCGTTTTTAATTTAGTTTTATAGGGTCTTTTTGTTTCATCCCGTCTGGTTTCGCCCCGCCGGGTTTTATGCCTCGTTTCGACCCGTCTACAACCTCTAGATTGTCTTGTTTCACCCCGAGGGCATGGCCTAATTAATGAGATTTATTTTTAATACAAAATATTTAAAAAACATATAAATATAAAAATAAAATAAGAAGATGAATGTATTACGTATAAATATTATTTTACATAAACTTAACAAATATGTGTTTAGGAACCTTGATTCAGTATTATTTTCTAATTTGCTAATTTTGGGAACATTTTTAAGCCAAATTTCTTCAAATTTTAAATAGATTATAATATATTGATTATTATTTAATTGTTCTTGGTAAATTTTTATTAATTTACAAAGATAAACACCTGGGAATTTTTTAAGAAGTATATTATTTAAGCCAAATTTCTTAAAACTTAACTTGTGTCATTAAATATCATGAACCTGATCGGGTCATTAAATACCATGTTCTGATTGAGCAGTAAAAAATGGATTATATAATGAAAAATGATCTATACAGGGTGTTATTGAAATACACGTACATATTAAAACTGGGTATTGCGCAGATCCCCACTGAATGTAGAAAAATATTATTTTTTAAAAATATCCCTTATTAAGGGAGTTATTAATTTTCGAAAATTAATTCTAAAACAAACGTACTTCACTGATATGTTGAGGATGACCTATATAAATTAGGTTTATTTACCTATTTTAAACATCAACAGTAATTAATACGCAAGTTTTTGTCAGATGATAAGAAAACTAGTCTTGTAAGAAATAACCATGTTGCCAAGATTTTCGAATTAATTTCTATTTCCGAAGACTGGTTTTTACTACCCTCGTTATCAAAAAACTAGAATATTTGATAAATGATTGTTTTTAAACTATACATTTTTGAAACTATAGATTATTAAAATTTTAGTTGATTTACGAATCTGGCTAACACGAGCGCGTCATTTCCAAGTTGGTAAAAAGTGTTGTTACGATTACTTTTAAATATTTTTTTACGATGCCACTATTTACGAATATTGAACTAACCGATATAGTGCTGGTTTATGGGGCAGCTGGAGAAAATTCTCGGCAAGCACAAATCCTCTGTATCGCGAACGGTTTCCAAATCGGAGAATTCCGGACTGTCGTACGTTTATTTCAACTGTTCAGCATCTAAGAGACCATGGAAAATTTGAGAGTGTCAATGCAGATCGAGGGAGAACAAGAACACAAAGAACATTGGCGGCCGAAGAAGAAATATTGGAAGCTGTTGAAAACCGGCCTCAATTAAGTTGTAGAAGACTAGGTCTTGAAATTGGAGTGTCCTCATTTGTTGTGTGGCGGACACTTAAAGAACAAGGTTTACATCCTTATCACATCCAAAAAGTCCAGGCCTTATATCCAGGTGATGAAGAAAAGAGAGTGGAGTTTTGTGAATGGATGATTCAAAAATGTGTTGATATTCCTGATTTTCTAAAAATATGTATTATTGTATACTGACGAGGCTTCATTCACTCGTGATGGCGTGTTCAATATGCACAATACGCATATTTGGAGTGATGAAAATCCTCACGCCATTAGGGAAACTGGGCATCAAAGAAAATTTTCAATAAATGTTTGTTCTGGCATAATAGATCAGTATTTAATCGGGCCTTATGTTCTCCCGAACAGATTAAATGGGCCAGGATATCTCCACTTTTTAGAAGATATTTTGCCAGTACTCCTAGAAGAGATACCGTTACAATTAAGGCAACGGATGTGGTACCTACTAGATGGCGCTCCTCCTCACTTTGATTTAAACGTACGGCAGTTTTTGAACATTAGATTTCCTCAAAAGTGGATAGGCAGAAATGGACCTACTAAGTGGCCTCCGAGATCTCCGGACTTAAATCCATGCGATTTCTTTTTGTGGGGTCACATGAAACAACTGGTTTATAATGAACCTATTAATAGTGTTGAACAATTAACCAATAAAGTTAATGCGGTAGCCGAGGAACTACGACAAAATCCAAGACTAATTTCTAATGTTCAAAGTTCTTTGGAAAGACGATTGCAAGTGTGTGTAAATAATAATGGACGACATTTTGAACAATTACTGTAATAAACTTTATTTTGAATTAATTGGTTTTGCTACGGCAACAGTGCAATTTCTATGGGTAAGTTCCATTTCGATTTATTTTACTTCTTTAAATATGGAAACTAGTAGGTCGGAAAAGGGGACTCTTCCACAATATTTAAATTTTAGAATTTGAAGTTAAAATTGGTGCCAATCGTTTTTGGTCATTACATACTATTCCCCATTTTAATATGTACGTGTATTTCAATAACACCCTGTATATATTTCCTCGAACGTAAAAACAATATCATTTATATTCTGCGTTTTGCTATGATTTTTATCTGTGTTTAAATTGTGTGATTATGGAATTTATTGAATGTAAAAGAGGTGGAAAGATTCTGTTGGACTTAGGATACCAATTGTACTTAAAAAGAAAAAATAAGGATGGGTCTTGCTCATGGACTTGCAAATTCAAAAAAAAACTGCGAGGCACATTAACTTTGCAAAAGTAAATATATAACTTCTTTTAAACCATTTTATCATTTAAATATTAAATTCAATTTTTTTAATAATTTAACGAAGAAAGGCTTATTTATAAGAAATACTTTTTTATAATTGTTAAATTTTTTTTGCAGTGGAAACGTACTTCGAAGGTCAGAACATCAGTGTATTCCCAATGATGCACGAAACGATGTGGGTAAATCCTTGGATAACGTAAAAAAAAGAGCTCGGGAAGAGTTGATACCCGTTCCACAAATTTTTCAACAAGAAATGGCTTCTGTTACAAGTGCAGGTTATGAATTTTTTACAGAGGTACCTGCTTTTAAAAGCGTAAAACAGAGGTTTTACAACGCCAGAAACGATTCCCAAGGACTGGTGCAATTTAAAAGTCGTGAAGACATTGTCATTCCAGAAAAAATGTCCAATAAATTTCTGTTGTTTGATGATGGTGTAAGCAATGGAATCATATGATTTGCTTCTACAAGTGCACGCCAAGTAATTAACGAGGCAACCAACTTTTTTGGCGATGGAACTTTTAAAAGCTGCCCATCCCAGTTCAAACAGCTTTATTGTATTCATACCGATATTGGAAGCTCAAAATACGAGACCAATTTTATACCAGTACTATATGCATTATTACCAGATAAATATGAAAAAAGTTACATACGGCAGTTTACATTAATCCAAAAACATTTACCAGCTTGAAAACCTGCTAAATTTAAAATTGTCTTTGAAATTGCAACCATCCAAGCAATCAGGAAATATTTTCCAAATTGTAAAGTTAAAGGATGCAACTTTCACTTCAATCAGTGCATATGGGTGAAAATTCAAGAACTGGGACTTACAAATGGGTACAAAGAAAATGAATAAATTCAAATGCATATTTGATGATGATTCAAATGCATATTTGAAGATGTGCTGCTTTATCACATCTGCCACAAATGATGATAGATGATGCATGGCTCTACATAATGAAAAACTGCTTAAACCAAGAGTTGATTGAAAAATTTAACAATTACTTCGTTGAACAATGGCTTTTTCATATTTTTACATATAATATTTTTTTATCAGTCATTTTGATTTTTAATATTTAGCCCCTTTATTAATTTTTTTTATGTACTTGCATACCTATGTTTTTTTAAATATATTATATTGAAATCTTTTTAATTTTTTTTTCTGTAACATATAACATTCTATTTACTTAAAATGAATGCTTTTTATTCAAAAAATCATGTATTATTATTCCATAATCGATATATTACAACAACTTTAGAAAAATTATTTTTGTTTTATATTAGATAAAAAAAAATTAATAATTTTTTTAGCACGTTAATAAATTAGAGTCAATAATCTTCTAGGTAAAATTTGAATAAATTTGGCTTAAAAATGTTCCCAAAATTAGCAAATTAGAAAATAATACTGAATAAGGGTTCCTAAACACATATTTGTTTAGTTTATATAAAATAATATTTATACAAAATAAGTTGATCTTCTTATTTTATTTTTATATTAAATATTTTTGAAATATTTTATATTAAAAATAAATCTCATTAATTAGGCCAGGCCCTCGGGGTGAAACAAGACAATCTAGCAGGTAGCTGATTGTAGACGGGTCGAAACTAGGCATAAAACCCGGCGGGGCGAAACCAGACGGGATGAAACAAGCATAAACCAGTTTTATTCATAAGCATTTTCACTTAGAATTAGAATCGTCGAAATTTCCCTACCAAAAATAATTTGACATTTTGCTCTGACAGCTCTGTTGCTATTTGTTTTTCATAATTCCACTAGTGGAATAAAGTTATTTCATTGTTACACTAGTGGATAAAGAGATACTTTATACGGTTCATAAATGTGGATAAAACTTTAATGAGATATGATAATGTAATGGAAGTTTTAATTTTATTTACGTATAGAAGCAATCAATAATAAAGGTCTTTAGTTTTCTACGAAAACCCAGATTCATCCATTTAATTAGGCGTTTATAAGTAAATTGATATTGAAATAATATTATCGTTTATTATTCGCGCTCAAAAGTAACCAATAATTTTTACAAATGGTTACAACGTTGCCAAATACAGATTGTATTTATTTCTATCAAAACTATTTTTTTTAAACTTTTATTTTCTTATTTCAGTCGTTTGTTATAGTATTTTTTTCTAGTTGTGACTGATTATTATCTGAGTTTTGTCGAATTTTTAAATTTTCTGAAAACTAAGAATTTAATTTCAAAACTAAATTTCAAATATGCAATTTAAGGAGGAATTAATTAAAAGATTAAAATCTAAAATTTTGATTTTATTTGTAATTATATTCAGTAGGGTATATCCATTCTAGATATATTGTAAATGATACAAAATTAGCAAAATGTCGTTTTCGGTTGTTTTTCAGAGAAAAATAATAATAAACATTACAAAAATTGTCAAGAAAAAAATATAAATTTATGTTTATTCTATTATATTCCTCTTCTTGTATTTTTTTTTTATATAAAATTACTTCTAAACTATGATTTCTTTTTCTTCTTCCAAATATTTTTATACTTCATTATTTCTTAATTTACAGATGCTTTTCTAGAATTTAATATTGTTATAATTTAAGCTTCCTCCATTTTTTCTCACTACACGGTCTATGACGTTTTGCCGCAGCCGATTCGCCACGGCCGTTTCGCCACGACAAGTTCGCCACCAGCCGTTTCGCCATCGGCCGTTTCGCCACGGCCGTTTTGCCGCCGGGAAAATTTTAATTTTTTTTACTTGAATGGTAAATATTGTTTTTTTTTTAATTATTGGTAATAAACTTTCACTTATTTTGTAAAATAACGTTTTAATTTTTTTGCTATTTTTTCTTATTGACAAAATAGTTTTGTTCTCGAAAATTTTTTTCAAAAGTTTAATGTGACAAATTTTTTATTTTTTATATCTTTAGTTAATAATCATTCTCAATTAGTTTGGTTCACAAGTACAAATGGTGTAAATTCTAGTAAAAATATGAGTGAGGGCTCATTGGATTCGTAATGGCATCTAGAAAAAGGTGCAGAAGTTTCAAATCAGCACATAAACAATTGCAAAAGTTATTAAGAAATTAAGATAAAAAAATTGGTTCAGTTTTTTGCAAATAACTTGGAAACTATCAATATTTAAGAAATAAAAAAAAGGTTCTTGAAGAAGAAGAAGAAATTTCCAATAAGAAATTCCTTGCTCCCGGAACTCTTATCTCTATCACATTTTCTCGGCGGCGAAACGACCATGGCGAAACGGCCGGTGGTGAAACGGCTGGTGGCGAAATGGTCGTGGCGGAACGACCTATCCCCTGATTACCATTCTAAATTACAGTTATACACTAACTTGAATTTTATTTTTAAATAAAACTGTATTTTCCTAATTAATTGGTATATAATTTTATATTTTTCTTACATTCCTTTATCTTTACCATTCAATAAACATTTCATAACAAAATTTCTCTGACAATTTTAAAATTATCAAAAAAATTTTTATTTATAACAGCCATTTGATGTTCAAAAAAAATTTGATAAAATTGATTACTTCAAAAAAAAATTTTTAATCCCTTTTATATCTCTTATTTCCTTATTCTGTAACAAAAATTTTCTTTTCGTAATTTTTGTTCTGCCATTTTAACTTGTTTTATGTCCCGGAGTGATGTCGTGTTACGTTTTCTTGTGCCACCCTGTATTTTCATTCTTCCTCTACTCTGTATATTTTACAGTCTCATGTTCGCTTGAATTTCCCTTTCCTATTTCTCCGCGTCATATGGTCTCCCTCCATCTATCGGCCTTTTATATAAATTACCATCCCGTATTAAGAACCTGCTATTTTATCTATTTAATATCAGAAATAGACTTTGCATATCGTTGTATTATCTTTGTATTGCCAGTGTTTTTACGGAAGATTACTTCCTTGTCTCCCCTTTCAATTATAGTGGTTTTTGGTGGTTTTTTCTGGTTTCTCTTGGGGTGACTGTAAATTTTCCGCTGGTTCCAACGTCTGACGGTCAATTTTGCCGGATCCAAGAAGCTTTTTTTTCTGGACAATTGGAACAGGACAGCTTACGCCGACAACACCAAGACCCTACCTAATGAAGCTAAGTTTTTTTATAGAAGAAGAAAAGGAAAAAATAAATATCTCTGAATAGTGCTATCGTAAAATAAACAAATAGAACGTTTCATTTGAGTTTAATTTCCTTAACCAAAAAATAAGAAAGGACGGATTTTGAAAAATATCACAGTTTTTTTGTCAATTGTTTCTAATCACACCAAAAAATCAACTGACTGGCGTCCAAAATTTTTATATTTAATATTTTACTTCTGATATGTTTCAAATTGTATTCGTGGAACGAACCCATAATATAATTTTAGCTTAATCACTTCAATTATCTTTTACCTTTTTATCGTTTCAGTCATTATTTTTCTGGTTATCTGGCATCCTTATATGGTGCCTTATACCACGATAGTCCCAGGGTGGACTTTATTACCAATATTATTATTTTTATTGTTGGTTTCTTCAATTTTTCTGGATGTGGTTGTTAATTGTAAAACGACTCAGCTGAACGAATATGGAGATCCTCCAGACTTCTGCAAGTTCCTTTGGACCAAAAGCTCCTCTCCTGATTTTGAGTTAATTTTATCAAATAAATCTCATGTTTATTTTTATTTTCCCTCATTTTACAAAGTATCCCACATCACAGGTTTTATACCCGGATTTACTCATCAAACTATTTAATTTATTTTAAAAACAATTTTTCATGTCACATAAATTTTAAATCCTTTATACCCGTCCTGCCACCACCCATTTAATTATTCATCCACACGGATTTATTGTACTTAAAACTACTATTTTACTACTTATATATGGTAAGTTTGTTTATTTTTGCAAAAAACAATAGCCCCATTATCGATTAATGTACGTTAAGATGGCTGTTTATCCGAAACTAGTCGCCGCATAAATATTTGAATTTTAATAATTATTTCTCGGTCCCTGGTGAAATCTGAATGGCCAAATTTTTGGATAAAATATTTTCCATAATCTTTATTAGCCAAAAAAAATTCGTAGTAAAATGCCAACTTTAAAATCCTGATTTTTATACTTTGAAATTTCCCAATCACTTAACTTAAATTTATTAGATAAATCTATTTGAATACTTTCAGATTTTGATTACTGACTTAGCATTAGGTTTTATTTATTAACTTTATCATAATTACAAATTTAAAATTTATTTTCCTTAGATTTACCTAATCAAATTATACCTTCCTTATCAATTCAAAACATTTATTAGTATTACTAATTGTAGCTACTGTTATCTATAGAAGGAAATATATTAAATTATTCTAATTGGAAAATCTTTTCTACAATTTACAACAATAAAATTTGGTATACTTACACCTGCCATACATGAAGCTGTTGCTAAATATTCTACCAATAAATCAGTTTGGGGTTCTGTTAAAACAGCATATGTAATAAATACAAAAAGTCCAATAAGGTAAGTATAAAGTCCTATGCCTGATAGAGCACGTTGAAATGGGGTGCGATACAACATTGTACCCCAGTCTACCAGCCAATAAAAAATATCATCTGAAATATATGTAATTTTATTTTATTTTTTAAATTTCAATTAGAAATGTTACTAAACCTTCAAAAGTATGAAATTCTCCAAAAATTATTGTATTTAATCTTTTATAAATATTATTGAATCTCATCTTTTCTGCTGTATTTCTATAACTGACTGTTTGTATTATACAGTTACTTATTTGGTATTGAACAAAATATCCGATAATTAAATATGATATTACCAAACATTTTTATTACATCATTATGATATTTTATTTAGGGAGTATTTAAAAAAAGTGCCTATAATTAAAATAAATAGAATATTACCAAATAGCCCAGACATAAATTAGATACTAGAATAAGTGAACATAAATATTTTTTTATATCTATTTTTCAATTAAGTCGTAAAAAATGAGGAGGTAATCCCACCCAACTTTCCGAATACTCCTATTAAAGTAATTGTTTAATCGATTATTTTGCTTCTTCTGCACCAAAATACGTTAATAAAGTTAGTTTAAAGAAATTAAAAAAAATAAATTTTTTGTCAAAATTTTTTTAATTTTTTATAATTTTGGCTATAACTTCTACGGGTATTATTTTAAAATTGAGAAATATTTTACACCTAATATACTCTTTGTTCCCTTTCGGATCTACTACCCAGGTAGCAGTGTGACGTGTTAAAGACGTTGAATATTGGTCATTATTTACGTATATGAATGACGTGAAAAACACGTGATAAACAGGGTCATAAGTCACAGACCAATGACGTCTTTTTTTACGTAAAAATTACGTTTTTTTTTACGTATAATTAAACATCCATTTTGACGTTATATTAGATTTAAAAATTGTATTTTTTTACTGTAAAAAACATAATATCCTCGGAATTCATAAAAGAAATAATTACACAAATTATATTCAAATACAGGATGTCCAACAGTAGTTTGACGATTTTTAAACTAAAATAACTTCGAATAAGATACGATAAAAGAGCGGTTTTGTCTGAATGCATTTTTTCCCATTCCCACTATATTTTTCATTAAATACATGCACACAGAGTATCCCATTTAAAAATAAAATTTCGCAGTGATTTCCGCTGTTTAACTGGATGGACAACTAACTTAAAATCATTTTTAGATTATTAAAGACGATTAGGTAGACAAAACGGCACTCTTTCGAAGGTATTTCAGTTCAAAAATCTTCACAATATTGCAAGACACCTGTATAATTTATTAGCAAAATGAAAATGCATTCTTATATAAATCTTAATTGATACAAACATAAAAAATAAACTGAAAATATAATAACATGTTGAGCATTACTGAGAAGCTACAGGGGGGTAGCCACTAAGAATGAACCACCACTAGTCCTCCTCCGTCTTCTTCGCCAAAGTCTATCACTTTTTACATTATTATTAGTCCTGTTAAGAGATCGTGTTACGGGCTAAAATTTTTTAGGCATTAAAATCTTAGTCCAAATTTTAAGTCTCCTAATAGAGTAATGTATTCCCAATTTATTTATAAAAAGGATACTACAAACCTTGTTTTAATAATAATCTCACTATTGTTTACTTTATATTTTATTGACATTTCCTTTCACAGTTAAATCATTAATTCTTCTTTTAATTAATTTTTCTTGAATGTGACATTTGATGGATTGAATTCCTTCCTTTCTTTTCTCTTCCTTTTTTGGTGCTAACCTGATTGTAGCATGTGCTAATAAAATCAACCGGTAACGGATTTAAATGCCTAAAAAAGAAATAAATGGTTAAAGGGTTTCTTAAATTGTATGGTAGAATACTGCATATCTTTTAAGGTGGATATATGAAACACTAACCTGTAGGAAATCACTTGTAAGGTCATCCAACATCCTGGGTAAGTTTTTATGTCTAACTTATGCTCGCTTTCTGTAACTCTTCTCTCCAACGTTGTATATATCTTTTGTTACCCTTACATCAAGAAGGGGGCACAACAAGAACTTAATGATTTGAGCGTTCCCAAGCGCTACCATCTTGCTGTCTCATCGGTTTTATGTTTGCTCGTTCTATGCTTTTCTGCTATACCACTGCTTTTTGGCTAACTTAAGACAGGATATAATCCATTCAAAGCCGCCTTCCTTCCATTCTTGATCCGGTAAACTATTGATCAGTGATAGGGGCGTAGAGGACATCATACTAGTTCTAGAGTCTACTAACTAACAAGTACTGTCTTCAAGTACTGAAAATAAAAGAAGCTAAATTATATGAATGACATTAGTCTTAGGGCTTACCTGGTTTTTAACTTTAACTAAGTTAACTCTTTCATTAGAGACAGCTTATTATCTAGAATCTCATTTTAAGGACATATCTTGATCATCGTCATGAAGAGTTATATCAGGATAATATTTAAAAAATATATTTCATTTTCACTTACAGTAGTTTCGTGAAGTAAAACTTCAAATTGAAAACTTATTTCATTCGTACTTTGAGTTGGGATGTATAGAGGCTCCTCTGGCACAGTTTCTATTGTCCTTTTCGCGTGTAATATAATTTTTCTATGATAACTGCTACTGTACCTGTACAACTTAAACGTTTGTCTTTTCTCTGACATATCTATAAGCCTTTTTCGGTTATAAATTTACCTAGTTATGTAGATTATAAAAATAATTGACATATCTACCAATACCAAATAATGTACAGATAGATAGAACGTCCTTGAACTTTAAAGACTCAATAAGTAAAGGCATGACGTTTAAAACTTTACAAGTTGATTTCTTATACAATTGTCACAATCTAAGCGTCATTGTCATTAGTTACAGAACCGTTAAAGTTAAAGAACGTTCTATCTACTGACGGTTAGTGTTTTTTTGTGGCAGTCTTTTTATGATTCCTCGTGTCATTTAATTGTCGGTCACATTTTCCTTAAAGCATAATTTTGAACTTTTTTTGCCCTAATTTAAATCACTGTGGCTAAAAGGAAAATATAATTAGGCATTGTGACTTTTAAATACAATCTGTAGGGCAGATCGTATTCAATTTATGCCCAAAAATATCTCTCTTAGTCAAAAAACATTAAAACGATAATAATTGGACAAATATTACCTAAAATTTACTAAAATTGGTCATTTCGACTATGATGTCCAAAATATGATAATAATACTTGGTAATTAAGTTCGGGTATGAGCCAATTGAGCACCAAGCTCTAGATGTAATAAATGTAGACCGGCCAACTGAACACCAGGCAGGCAGGTACCTTTTCAAAGCGACCCTTTTGAGACAGGCCAATTCAGCACTTTGACCTGGATCCACTTTGTAATAATAATCCCTTAATAGTTCAAAATTCTTTAAAAAATCGATAAATTGAAAAATCCTTTAAAAATTGTTGAAAAATACTTGAACAATCCTTAAAAAATCATTAAAAATTCTCGAAAAGCCCTTGAAAAGTACGTGAAAAATCCTACAAAAATTTTTGAAAAATACTCAAAATTCCTTAAAAAAAACAACATTAAATTGAAAAATCCTTAAACAATCCTTGAAAAGTCATTGAAAAATCATTAAAAATCCTGGAAAAATCCTTCAAAAGTACTGGAAAAATCCTACAAGAATCTTTGAAAAATAGTCCAAAATTCTTTAAAAAATCGATAAATTGAAAAATCCTTGAAAAATTGTTGAAAAATCCTTGAAAAATTGTTGAAAAATCCTTGAACAATCCTTAAAAAATCATCAAAAATTCTCGAGAAGCCCTTGAAAAGTACGTGAAAAATCCTACAAGAATTTTTGAAAAATACTCCAAATTCCTTAAAAAAAACAACATTAAATTGAAAAATCCTTAAACAATCCTTGAAAAGTCATTGAAAAATCATTAAAAATCCTGGAAAAATCCTTCAAAAGTACTGGAAAAATCCTACAAGAATCTTTGAAAAATAGTTCAAAATTCTTTAAAAAATCGGTAAATTGAAAAATCCTTGAAAAATTGTTGAAAAATCCTTGAAAACTCCTTGAGAAATTGTTGAAAAATCCTAGAACAACCCTTAAAAAAAATCATTAAAAATTCTCGAAAAGCCCTTCAAAAGTATACGTGAAAAATCCTACAAGAATTTTTGAAAAATACTCCAAATTCCTTAAAAAAAACATTAAATTGAAAAATCCTTGAAAAATCCTTAAACAATCCTAAAAAGTCATTGAAAAATCAATAAAAATCCTGGAAAAATCCTTCAAAAGTACTTGAAAAATCCTACAAGAATCTTTGAAAAATAGTCCAAAATTCTTTAAAAAATCGATAAATTGAAAAATCCTTGAAAAATTGTTGAAAAATCCTTGAACAATCCTTAAAAAATCATTAGAAATTCTCGAAAAGCCCTTGAAAGGTACGTGAAAAATCCCACAAGAATTTTTGAATAATACTCCAAATTCCTTAAAAAAAAAAACATTAAATTGAAAAATCCTTGAAAAATCCTTAAACAATCCTAAAAAGTCATTGAAAAATCATTAAAAATCCTGGAAAAATACTTCAAAAGTACTTGAAAAATCCCACAAGAATCTTTGAAAAATAGTCCAAAATTCATTAAAAAATCGATAAATTGAAAAATCCTTGAAAAATTGTTGAAAAATCCTACAAGAATTTTTGAAAAATACTCCAAATTTCTTAAAAAAAACATAAAATTGAAAAATCCTTGAAAAATTCTTAAACAATCCTTGAAAAGTCATTGAAAAATCATTAGAAATCCTGGAAAAATCCTTCAAAAGTACTTGAAAAATCCCACAAGAATCTTTGAAAAATAGTCCAAAATTCTTTAAAAAATCGATAAATTGAAAAATCCTTGAAAAATTGTTGAAAAATCCTTGAACAATCCTTAAAAAATTATTGAAAATCCTCGAAAAGCCCTTGAAAAGTACGTGAAAAATCCTACAAAAATTTTTGAAAAATACTCCAAATTCCTTAAAAAAAAAACAATCCTTGAAAAATCATTAAAAATTTTTGGAAAAATCCTTAAAAATCTTACAAGAATGTTTGAAATATGCTCCAAAACTCCTTAAAAAATTAACAATTTCTTAAGTGTTTTTAAGACATTTTTTAGAATTATTCAAAGATTTTTACAGGATTTTTCAAGTACTTCTCAAGGATTTTTCGAGAAGTTTTCAAGCATTTTTCAATGATTTTTCAACGTTTTTTCAATCCTTGAAAAATCCATGAAACATCCTTAAAAATACTTTAAAAATCCATGAAAAATCATGATAAAACTTTTTTAAAAAATCTTAAAAAAATTCTTGTACCTACCTACTAAAAAAAAGAATTAAAAAAATCCTTGAAACCCCGTTAAATAATCTTTGAAAAATTGTTGAAAAATGCATGAAAAGTTCTTAAAAAATACTACAAGGATCATTGAACAATCTTTGAAAAATACTCCAAAATTCCTCGAAAAACCAATAAAAAATCCTGGAAAAATCCCTAAAAATCAAAATGAGGATTATTCAAGGATTTTTCAGCATTTTTTCAATGATTTTTCAAGGATTTTTCAAGAATTTTTCAAGAATTTTTCAAAAATTTTTCAATTTAACGATTTTTTAAGGGTTTTTGAGAGTTTTTAAAAAAATACTTCTTAAAAATTGTTTTGACCCCATGATTTTTTTTAATAAATAAATGCCAACTACCATATTCTGATTTTTATTTAACCGAGAAAAATAACTGTTTGCATTAATTCAGTAAGTACCTGATAATTCGTTAATGAACAAACTAGTAATAAAGTGCGCAATTGGCTAGTCATAAAGTGCTCAATTGGCCGGTCTCTGTTTGGTCCTTGGTGCTCAATTCTCGTGTCCGGCTACGGTATCAATTTTACCTGAGGGTAATAAAGTGCTCAATTGGCGTCCGTCCATTAAGTTCATTCATGATTACTTGGGATAGTCTTTAGCAAAAATAACTAGGAAGAAAATAGTAAGTCCAAATTTGCTTAATTGCGAGTTATGAACGTTCCTATAAGACATAGTACTAGATAGACAGTTTTTGGAGGTTTTATTTCCATATTTACGCCTAAATAAAGAACGCTCTAAGTTCACTGATTTTGCTAAATAAAAAAATTACTCTTTTTGGCAATAATAATTCCTTGAAATAAAAATTGACTTGGTGGTATTTTTTTAAGACAAAATCATGGCATTTAATTCCTATTTAATAATATATGCCTTTGTCCCTAGTATTTTTTCCAAATTATCTTAGTTGGGATATTCTTTTTCGGATGCTTTTTAGGAGGCTTAAAAATATTTTTTGGTACGTCATCCGCAGTGTATGATGGAGGACATATTGTCGGTAAACGAATAATATACAATAAACTAACAAAAGATTTTTCAATTCGTAAAAGTCACGCAGCCCTGACAAAACATGGTCAATCAAATGTTCATAAAATAAAGTAAAAAATGTAAATACCAAAAAATAAATAACACAATATATGTACATCAAAACTATATAACGCCGTTTCTAATTATCCGTAAGCGCAATGTAATCACCACATAAACCAAATTAAACTGAATTCGACTCTGACAAAAATATTTGCATATCGTCTCGTAATATTAACTACCGATCAACCAATAGAAGCGAGAAAATGCTGCGTAAGTTGTTGCCGAGTGGGAGCGATTGTTTTGACGCGGCGTAAATGAAATCTGAATAGAGAGAAACTTTTTTTGTAATTCCAGTCTTCTGTAATTTGCCATATTTAAATTTACATATAACGACGTTTCATCTGTTTAGGGCCACCATCAACTTATTTTTTTTAAATACGGATCTGTCTTTTTTATTTTAAATTATTAAAGGGCTTGACGTGAAAAATTTACTAATATGACATACCTGATTTTTTTCTACTTATTGGCCAAACAGTAATAGACCAGTCGAAATAGACAGAATATGCCAAAAATTTAACATACTAATTGTCAGTAGATAGAACGTTCGTTAACTTTAACGGTTCTGTAACTAACGGCAATGACGTTTAGATTGTGACAATTTTACAAGAAATCAACTTGTTAAGTTTTATTCTAAACGTCATCGCCTTTACTTATTGAATCTTTAAAGTTAAAGGACGTTCTATCTACTGACAGTAAGTCTGATTTTGCAACCTTTTTTCTGAACGGAAGATGTTGAAAATCGGGATTTAATGAATTTTTGCACTATCAAAGCGGAGAAATTTGCAAAAGTTCTGTAAACTTTCAAAGTTTTGAAAAATAGCAATTTACATCTTCTGATAAATTCGCAACCATTTAAACAAAACGGAAATGTTTGTTTTATCAAAAATAATATGTTTTTCGTCCTAATTCTTTCATGAAAATTCCAAAAGTTCTGCAAAATCGAAGAAATAAGTAAAATAATTTTCTGAAAAAGTGTTTTAATTTGGAACCTCATGCATCAAACGGAAAATATTTTTTTTCATAAAATTGGATTTTTTTATTAAAGTAAGTTTCAGAATAATTCCAAAAGTTTTTAATTAGGGTTGCAAATGAAGATATTCTTAATAACAATGTTTATATTAATTTGCAACCTCACCTGTAACCCGGAAATGAGTATAAAATAAAAAAAAAAACATATTTGCGTATTTCCGCCCTACCAAAAAAAGCAAAAGTTCTGCAAACTATCGAAGCTAAAAATAATTGCAGTATATATCCTTTTAAAAAGTTGCAACCATTTGAACCAATCGGAAATGTTTATTTTATCAACAAAAAAAAATTGTTTTTCATCCTAATTTCTCGAGGAAAATTCCAAAAGTTCTGCGAACTCGAAAAAATAACGAAAATAATTTTCTTAAGAATTTTTTTAATTTGCAACCTCTTGCGTCAAACGGAAAATTTAAATTTGTGTTTGAAAAAAAACTGTTTTTTTATTAAAATAAGTTTCATATTAATGCCAAAAGTTTTAAATAATAGTTTCAAGAGAACATTTCCTCACATACAATGTGTTTATTAATTTTCAACCTCGCCCGCAACAAGTAAATGAGAATAAAATCGAAAACAAAATTAATTATGTTCCGTCAAAAAATGACGGTTGCAAATTTCTTGTGTCGCATAAAATATTAGTTGTAATTATAAGTACAATTTGCAGATCTTTTGTAAATTTTTCAGCAGTTCTAAACATGCAAAAAATTAATTATTAGTGAATAAATTAAGTTTCCCTTTTTCGTACAAGTTCGCAAAGTTACAAATTCATTGGGACCGCTATTATCTTTATTTGCAATCAAGACAAAAAACTTTTGTAATTATTTTGATGCTTGTGTGTATCAGAAATGGCAGCATCGAAGAAAAAAGTTTGATAAATAAATGATCCGTTTGTAGGAAATGGTTGCAAATCTACGTCAAGATGTTAAACTGTCTTTCCGGGCACCGTACCAATTTGCAGAACTTTTGTAATTTTTTTAAACAAATTACAATGGAAAACTTAAACAAATAAGAAAAAACAATGTTCCATAACTTTCACAAAGTTGTAAACTTAATACAAAAAATGTAAAAAATTAGTACTAGCAGTATTCCAAGTTCGCAAATCTTTTGCAATTTTCAGTGCAAAAATAAAGCATTAAAACGTTTTTTTGCGATTTAAACAATTTTCCATTCATCCCAGACTTCTGCAAAATTTTATAGTTTGTTTTCATTAATGTACTAACACACCATGAAAAGAAAACTTTTGGAATTAATGTGAATTGATTGTCTCCAACGACTGGCTTATAACCTTAAATGAGAGACACGAAATGAAAAAGTTCTTTTTAAAGTTTAAGGTACATCGGGTTAAGTGGAACCGTAAAATTCAATAGTTCCTCTTTGAAATAATTTTGTCATAAAACGTGTCATTTAATCTTGTTCATATTTAGCCCACTTACAAAACAGACCCTGCTTTAAGGATGTACCAATATGCATATGAATCACAATTTGCATTATTGTTATGCATTTTTTTTTAAAGTGATTCAGTTCCGCTTGCCCCCTTAGTATGGGGTAAGTGTAACCTAAGACAAATTCCTACAGCGTAATAAATTTTCCGGGGTAGGTATAAATAAAGAGTATTTTCTATACAACAAAGAACGTTTACTTATTTTAAACAAATACACCATTTAACTGATTTTGTTCGGGTCAAATAAAATAGGAAATAATAGTTTTCCTCTTTTATCTATTTTATGGCACGGTAACTGCATAAATATC
Organism: Neocrepidodera transversa; assembly: GCA_963243735.1. Lineage (NCBI taxonomy): Eukaryota > Metazoa > Arthropoda > Insecta > Coleoptera > Chrysomelidae > Neocrepidodera > Neocrepidodera transversa. The sequence continues at coordinate 18,663,562 of OY725343.1, forward strand.
TCAGTTTCATCTATTATACTCTTATGCTTCACAATAATCAGGTATTACCAATTCTTCGACAAAATTTTACTGTTCTATCTCTATAATCTGACCCACATACTGTTTAGTTTTACTTTTAATGTGGACAATTCAATTCTAGTTGCATTTTGTTCAGGAAATTTATTTCTTCAGTCATCTCTTCTATTTCATCTACACTATAATCACTCGAAACAGTATCTAAAGGTAATAATGGGTCCTTATTTCGTTCTTGTTCAAAATACGTTAATAATGAAGCTGCTGAAGTTATTTGCATCGTCATTTTTGGGAAAAATATTTTCTTGACCGTTTATTTGCTCTTAAAAGAATAGTTTTTTTTTATAAATACATAAAAATATAAGTAAAAAATTCACAATAATAATATTTAAATGAAATATCAACATACTATGTCAACGTAACATCACCTAATGACACTTATAAAAAAAATTAAAGTAGCAACTGGGTATATTTCATAAGGAAATTGCACCAACAATAAAAAACAATGGATTCAAAACAAAATATTTTTAATAAATATTTGTTGTAATGAAAGGTTTTTTTTTGCCTGGAACCCTGTAAATATGGATGAAAGCAATGTTTTTTATCCCTAGAGATGCTGACTTTTTTAAAGTTTTCTCCTAACTTTTGTTGAAAAAATTTATTTATTTTTGTAAAAATTGGAACTTTATGTGTGTTTTTTTCATACGTTCTTTTTTTTGGAAGAATTTTATAAAAAAACTTCCACTTTGGAAACGTTGGGGACATTTCTATATCATTTTTCTGATTTTCTGCGGAAAAATAGTTTTCGGCGTTTATTTCCTTGATTTTCTGTAGTTTTCCTTCACTTTTTTCCAGATCTATTGCAACAGTGATTTTATAATTATTGTATCCAAACTTTCATTTGCGAGAGTGATTAACTGATTGATTATTTTCTCCTAACACTCGCGATGAAACCCTCTTGTGAAACAGGCTGTGTAGAAGGGCGTAGATAACTTTTTTCCCGGGGACGGTCGTAATTTTTTCCTGGGGGGGGGGGATAATCAAACTTTTAAATAACTATATGTTTGTCCGTTTCTACATTTCATATATTTATTTCTTCTTTTCGTGCTATTTTTGGTATCCTGGGGGTGGTGGTAATTACATCCTTTACCGTCCCCATACCTATGCCCTTGAGAAAAACTTATATCCGAAGTATAATTGATAGGAGAGAAAGTAGTCACGTGATTATTCACCATATGTTTCAAATGGCGAAATTGACATGAATTGCAAATGACAAGAGAAAATAGCACCCTAAATGCCTAACTGTGAAGGGTAACAATAAATTTTGAAAATTAATAAGTAGAGAAAATGATAGTGATTGTTCCAAAACATTAGAGTAAAAAGTTAACAATAATTTATTTTTAATTATTAAAAATGATGAACAATATTGAAAATGCTTGATGGAGATTAGCTATAAATACAAGCAAGTTAAGAACAACGGTTGACAAATGACAGGTGACAAATGGGTGACGCAATTATTCGTTCAGACAATAATATTAGGATTGTGGTGGCAGGAGTTGATTTCAAACATCTCCAGGAGGTTTAGTTTATTATCTTTACTTCAGTCGTGAAGGAGTTTGAAGTCAGAAAAAGAGAGAATGTTTGGAGGAAAGAATGTGATTCACAAACGATGAAGGAGGGTTGGTAATGTGTTTTTATTTATCATTTTCCTCCGTAACAACAACATGAATGCTCTCATTTCTAAAAACTTAATCTCTTTTCTCAATTTAGTCCTGTTTCAAACTTTGTTTCATATTAACAACTAATTTTTTAGACAAACTTCCGGACTTGCTATAGGATCCAATCTTTCTCTACTTTTATTAGAAATCTTTATGAACAACTTTGAGTCTACCTTTCTTAATCACTTTCGGACTTATTATAGGATCGAATTATTCACCACTTTTAGTAGAAATCTTTATGAACAACTTTCAGTCTACCTTTCTTAATCACACTTCTTTTGTACATAAAATTCTTTTCTACGCTCGTTATGTGGATGACTGCCTTAGTTCTCTTTAGAGGTTCTTCAGAGGGAACTCTGTCTATTTTATCTTACCTCAATAGTCTTCACCCTCGTATCAAATTCACTTTTGAGTTTGAATCAAATTCGTCCCCTACCTTTATTTGATTTATTGATCAAACAGAACCCATCGTCTTTCTGTCTAGAATTAGAAATCAACATAAAATTTACCACCACTGACTCCATTGTTCATATACAGGGTAAATTTTTATACTTAGTAAAAATTTTTTTTCTTTTGACGGCATTAAAATCAATTTTGTTGATTGCGGTACAGAATTTGGTAGATTGCCCACATTGGAATATACATACCAACTTTGGTTCAAATTATAGCTACTTTCGCCAAAATATTGACAACTGAAATTTTTGAAAATAAACGAAAACACCCTGTATATATTAAACGAAAGATATTTGGGACACAATAATAGCCGATATGAAACCACTTCATGGTCCTTTACCATCTGGTAAAGAACCAAAGTTTGGCCAGTCATTTTGATTATATTTTACAAAACTGCCATATCTCTAACAATACAATATAATCGAACAAAGTCTCTAAGATTTCTAAAAAAATATGAAATTCATTAAAATGTTTTTAAATACTGTCTCTACAATACTAATATCATCTGTCTGGACGAACAATTACGCCATCGAGAATCACATTTTCTTATCAGACCGTTTTAGATACTTTATTGGATTTCTATTTCTTCTTTGACGAACCTTCTTACATTTTGAACCCTATCCCCTAAATTTTCATTGTTGTTCCTTCCCTTTCATTTTTTGTCTTAGTTAACAGTTCCTGTATCTCCTGAGGCCCTTAGTTTGTATTTTCGCATTTGATTCGTAACTTATTCTTTTCTTCCCATTTGTCACCTGTCATTTTTCCCTCATCTTCTTTCCCTTATTCTTCTTTATTACCTTGCCTGTACCTAATCTCGTCAATATTTAAATAACCTTTTTTAATATTGTTCAACTTTATTTAAAAATTTTAATGTTTAACTTTTTACTCTAATGTTTTGGAACCATCATTATCATTCTTTTTACTATTTATTGTTAAACCTCACAAGTCGGTATTTAGGGTAGTACCTTGTCTTGACTTTTGCCATTTATGTCATTTTCGCCATTTGCTGGTTAGAGATGTGGTGAATAACCACGAGGCTACTTTTCCCCCTATCTATTATACTTCGGGTATTAGTTTTTCTGCAGTTTAATTCACTATAATCTGGTGATCATGTGTATTTGAGTAGCTTTTCAAAGTATCAATTTCCTTCCAGGGTCTGACCCCCCCCAGGTATTGTGTCTAGATGGCTGGTTAATGCTGCCAGCCCCTAGGAAGTAACTGCTTCTAATGTTTGATTAGTTTTTATAATTTTTATAGTAATCTTTAGTATTAGGTTACCTTTGAAAGCACCATGCGGTTTTATTAAATTTAACTACCCTTAATGGGTATCACATTTGTGATAAATATTTCTCTTATAAAATTATTTAATAATGGTAAGTTTATTTTAAAGTTGTAATGTTGTTTACTAATTTCTAAATGTTTGTACCTATAGGCCTGATGATAGTTAATTACCGAAACTAGTTGCCTTTGATTGTCTGATACAAATGAATTCTTCCAGTACTTGACCTTTTTCTTTATTTCTTAATAACTTGGACGGTTAATCTTTGGGATTTTTTAATTCAATTATTAAGATCTAGTTGTTCGGGATAAAGTTTAATAATTTGTAAATGGATTAGATAAAAAGGCAAACAGAAACAAATTTCAGGAAAATTGTTCAAAGTAATAAATCAAAAAAGTCAAAAGTTCGCACCGACTTACAAACAAAAGTGAGACCGCATGTCTGTACTCTAAAGTCTCTACTCTAAAAAACTTTATTCTGAGTCTTCAGAGGATTGGATAGGGAGCTTTATTTATAAAAAATGGCTATATAATTCTTGAACAGATGTGGACAAAATATTTTGAGTCTTATATATATTTTTTTTGAATAAAATTGCATATTTTTATCAAAACTATATTATTTTAACACAGAAAAAATCTAAGTTACGCCGTTCTACTTCTTTTTATCAAGATTATAATAATTTTATAAATATAATTCTATTTATCAGTTATGAATTTTTTATTAGTTTAATACGTATGTAGTATCTATTATCATAAATATTTTTACAATGATTTATTTAATATTCTTAGTTTAATTTTTTATTATAAATGAAACCAATTTATTTATGATTCACATATTGAAAATAATATTTTATAAACCAAACTACGTCGTATTAAAAGTAAATGAGATAAGGTTTAGGTCGCAATGATGCGTAGAATCGGTGCGACGTTATGAAAGCGTAAAATTGGATATTTTCTTCTTTTTATAAAAATTTCCCATCTTAATCGCAAAGGACTTTAATTACAAAATAAAGATATCAAACCAAATCATATTTATTTTAGATTAAACACATCGCATTTCTAATTATAATTGTATCTAGTCAAAATCGAATCAAAAAATAATAATAAATAGATCATGAGTACTTATTCTATTCTTATTATATATCTATAAATCTATCTGAGATAATCCTCACCTGTTCAGCACTTTGTTCCTCGATAACCAGCTTAACTTCGAGTGATTGCCTCGTTTCTAAAAATGCTCGTCTTTGTTGTTTATCCTCGACGAGGAAAGAAGTCAGACCCATTAGATTCGCCGTTATCAGCAAAATGCAATTGGACAGATGCTGAAAAAGAAATTAAATTCAGTGAAATAAAAAAATGTGTGTTGAATGTCCATTATATGTTGAAGGATAGGAAAAAAATCCTTAATTTTTGAGTGATTTTCAAGTAACTTGGCGAAAAATAGTAGTAGAATTATAAGAAAAATTAAGCTTTAAGTAACTAGTTTTTATATTTTAAATTTAAATAAACATAAACTACTTTTTAAGTAGGTAATTATAAAAAAATCAGCAACAAAATTTTTGATTATCTTTCAATCGGTTTACTGGTTTTTAATAGATTTTTATTAGAAATTTTACTTAAAATAAATATTTTTTAAATTGATTCATTCTTTTTGAATTGAGCTTTTAACGAGTCTTGATTTTTTGAGCGTTCAAAGCAAAAGTGTCACGTTTGAGTTTGGGAATTAATTACTAGGGAACTAACAGCCATATAGAAAATTAAACTATGATTTTCTATTAGATGCTCTCTTAAAGTGTTCTACATAAAAAAATTTTAATGATTGAAAATTGGTTTAAGAATTGCAAGTTTAGGACTTTTCGCTTAACTTAAAATAATTTTAACCTCTTATTGGCTACACACATTTAGCGCATTAAAAATTTTTTTTGATGTAATAATTTATAGTTGGGACGTTAAGAAAAGATATTTTTGTGAAAAAATAAACTTATAACTTTATTATTACAAGAAATAGGGATTTGTGATATGTATGACCCAACGGTCACTAATAATGATATACAAAACTAGTAGCTCCCTGAAATAATGCGAAACAATTTCTTTTCCTTTTGAGATATAAGTGCACTTGAAATTTTAAACAATAAAACGACGTTTTTTGCGTGACTTTTGGCAATCTACACTTTTGTCGTCTTCATTTTTCCACAACCCTATGTCCGATTCCATCGTTTCGGACATCAAATTGTGGAATGAATTTTGTGGGACCTTTTTCCTTTTTCTGTTTAAATTCTGAGTCCACAGAAATATTAGGTCTTAGGAAAGATTAGAATCAATCGAAAAAAAAAGGGAAAAAAACAAAAAATAGGGAAATAGGAAAATTGTAAACAATAGAAAAACCCATGAAAAAATAGGGAAAAAATAGGAAAAAGAGAGTAAAAAGTAGAGAAAATATGGGCACACGGTAAAATAAAAAAAAAATGTACAAATAGTAAAAAAAATAGGAAAAAATATGAAAAAAGTGAAAAATAGGAAGAAATAGTAAAAAATAGAAAGAAAAAAACAGGAAAAAAATGGAAAAAATTGAAAAAATTAGGAAAAAATAGGAAAATAGGCAAAGATAGGAAAAATCGGTAAAATGAAAAAAACATCTACAAATAGTAAAAAAAAAATAGGAAAAAAACAGAAAAAAAATAAAAAATTGGAAACATGCTAAAAAATAAAAAGAAAATACCAGGAAAAAATAGAAAAAAAATGGGAAAAAATATGGGAAATATAGAGAAAAATAGAATACTAAGAAATTTCAAAAAAAATGATAGAAATCACAGCCAAAAAAATTTAAAAAATAGGCTAAATCGAAAAAATCTGAAAAAATTGCAAATGCAAATAATCGGAAATAAATCGTAAGAAATGACAAAAAATAGAAAAAAATCGCTTAAAAACAACCGAAAATAATTGCAACCATTAAATTAAAAAAAAATGAAAAGAACCGAAAGAATTCAAATAAATCGAAAAAAAAATCAGAAGAATAAGAAAAAAAAATCAGAAATCAACACGAATAAGAGAAAAAACAGAACAATGAGAAAAAATGAGGAAAAAAAAATCACAAAAAAAATCCAAATTAAAATAATTAGAAAAACACAAAAAATGGCATAAAATCGGAAAAAATCGTATAAAAACAAATAAAAAAACGAATTGTAGCAATATAATTCAAAGAAATTGAAATAAATCGAAAGAAAAATCAGAAAACAAAAAAATTAAAAAGCAATTGAAAGAAATCGGAAAAAACACAAAATCCGAATAAAACAGAAAATAATCGGAAAATAAGAAAACATTAGAAAAAGTTGAAAAACACAGAAAGTATTGGAAAAATAAGTGAAAAACGACAATATTTTTGCCGTAATTTCGAGTTTTTGAAAATTTTATGTTACGAAAATAAATTTCTATATATATTAGAGTATATATGGTATAAATAGCGCGAAAGTAAAAATAGGTGAAAGATTAATATCATTTTTGGGGTTATTAACGATGTTGAATCGATTGCCATTGTACGTTTGTCTCTTTCACCGTTCTCGAGTTAAATCAGGCTAACAGATGGACGGACGGACAAAACCATCTTATAAGAGTTTTTTATTAGACATTTACGCGTCCCAAATTCGTCCACGTTTGCGCATGACGTCAGCTGGAGTCCAAACAAAATAATTTGACATTGGACTGCATAGGGTTATTGTGTCTTTCAGGTGCGGTTTCCATTTTTTTACGGCTATATATTTACTAAAAATGTATTTTAAAATATTGTATACTAAAAAATGAGAAATTTATAAAAAAAATTTACATTTCCCATATAGTTTGTATTACAAATAAGTCAGAAGCGCCTGCGCGTTAGCAGGCATGTGACGACTTCTAAACAAGAATGCAAGGGGCAAAGTCGCGTTATGTGTGTGAAATTAATTTATGTCTTTCAAAACATAAAAACGGTTTTCTGCAATAACACAGAACATAAATCTGATGACAATTTAAAGTATTGTTACGATAATTTTCCATCCACGGCTTAGGTAAACGATAATTAAGATTCGCCCTGTATATGTCATTATTTAAATTTAATTTATTTACAATCTGAAACACGCTTTACAATGTAGAACAAATTTCAAAATTTTAAAACAACGTTTGTTTGAAAATACTTTTTTATTTGGACAAACTTTAGTCTTTGCAAGGTGAACAAAGAACCTCAGGTAGAAGGGGTGTTTAGCTTAAAAGCCGTGGAGATATTTTTGGATAGTCATATTCCGGGACTCAATTAAGAGTACATAAAAAAATAACAGTGCCCCTCCTGAAAGACGATGGCCCTCAGCAATAGTATGTGTAAGTTGGTATTTTTATATATTGTTTTATATAATAAATTTGTTATGTTTATTGTTGAACCTAAAATTTGAATATTATATGATACCACTTTTGAAAAATATTCATAAAAAAAACAGCTATCGTTAAGCCCTTTCTAGGGGTTATCATAGTCTTAATAAGCGGTTTTGGACATAGGTTCATTAGACAAACATTACTTATTTCTAGATGTTTTATCACCCCTAGAAGTATTGCTCGATAATTTTGGTCCACCTTGTATATAAAAAAAGAGCCAGACAAGAAAAAATAAATCTGGCAAATGAAACTTTTAATCGTCTCTAATCGACTTAACGAACTCTGTTTTTGACTTGATTGATACGGATACAATTTATTGGTTAACCCTGTAGTAGTAATAAACAACGTCTTGAAGATTTACGAGAATAGCGAGGTCGTGAATCAATATTACGTGAACTTTCGACCTTCTTCAACGTCTTCCCTAATTAAGAGAATCATCTTGGTTTTTTAGTTACTCTGGAATAAGTCACTCTTAACAACCCTGCCTACTTCATATATTTTTTATATTCGCATATTTTTGCTTTCAGACACTGAAATTGAATGCTTGGTTTTTCTTCCTTTTTGTGTTGTATATTCTGAACTCGTTTCAGAAAATTTATAATCTACATTTATTTAATATTTCATATTAAAATTGGATTTTCTTAATTATAAAATGCTACTTAGTAATTTTAATTTTGTATTTTTCTGAAGGATTAAAAAAATGTTCTATTTTGTTCTAGTTGCTGAAATAATGCTGAATTATTAGTTTTTTAAAATTAAATGACAACAAATACTATAAGTAAAAATTTTTTCCGAATTTAAAAAAAATAATTGTGAACTTTAGAGAAAAAACACGAAAAATTCAGAAGTTGCATATTTATTACGTATTTTCAATTTTAAAATATCAAAAAGTTTCTGAAATTTTTTAGAACAAACAAAATTTGTAAAGTTTGGTTTATTCAATTTCCTGCTTTATTTTTAAATATTTTATTAAGGTCCCCCTCAATTTTCTTTTTTACTTTCCCGACCAACCATCCAACGAGAAGGGAAAGTATTGTGAACGAACTAAAAAAGTTTTCGAGATAAAAACGGAAATATCCATTTTAAGGTCTCCTGAGAAGGTTAAGACCATTTCCGGATGGAAGTCTGTCTGTCTGTGTGTGTGTGTGTATTCTTCCCACATGCTTAATACGATTAAGCTGAAATTTGGTATATGCGTTTCGGTTACCTATCGGAAGAATTTATTAATTTTTGTACAACATCTGACAAACGGAAATGTCACTTTCAAAAAATGACAGAAGCAATATGACACGGAATTTGAATTGCAATCTCTCATTTAAATGCCCTTGAAAAACTCTATTCAGAACAACCAAAATTATTTCTTCAACTGTCACCTGTCAAAAAATATCAAAGTTTGAAATTTTAAGATTAAATATCTGAAAAAAGTATTTCATGGATTTGAACTAATTTCAGTAACATGGGTTTTCGTTAATTGTCAGAAGAATCAGTTAGTTTTTGTCCGACATTTGTCAAACGAAAGTGTCACTGTCAAAAAATGACAGAAGCAACTTTTTTAGCCCATTTTACCAATTTTTTTGATTTTTTTGACTTGTTTGACCTCTTTTTGTCACTTTTTGCTTTTTTCCCTTTACTTTCTTGTATTTGACTTATTGTTGATTTTTTTTACTTTTTCCTTTTCTTTGACCATTTTTTGCCTTTATTAAGTCTTTTTTTAATTTTTTAGACTTCTAAAAAAAGTCTTATGATATGGCTCTGTCCGCGCTATAACCACAACAGATAGAGACAAATGGACAATGGACTCAGCATACCTTAAATATGTACCCAAGCGAGTTCCAAATTTCTGCGACTTCCGGTTTGAAAACTGCAGAATTATAAGATGATGTATGATTTTTTAGAAGTCTCATTTGCCTGCTTACTAGCTTGTGCCGCTCACATATTTGCTAATTTTACCTTTTTTTCTTTTGTTACATTTTTGCTTGCCCTATTGGGGTAAGCACCTGGGTTTTTATGCTGGTAAAATAAAAACACACAAAATTAAATCATCAGGTAAAAAGAAAATCAATTTATTAAATCCAAACCAATTCCGGAAGAAAGGTGTGTAACTTTTTTGGTTTCTTGGTATCGGTCGTAGTATGCTTGGCGATCGGTCCTGTTGTCTGTTGGCTGTATACGGTCTTTTGGGGCAGGCCTCTCTATACACCGCTTATAAAAATACTTAAGACGGAATTAGCACCCCACGGTTTCCATAACAAAAACTATTAATTAACTAAATGTTCGATAGATGGCGATCACATTAACTTTCTGAGTAAAAATTAAATGATTATTATCCTCCAGCAATACTTGCTTAGATGCCAGATGTAACGACCGTCGAAGGTTTAATTTTGAGTGAATTTGGGATTTTAGTGACCATCAGGTACCTAAATGGAAGGAAGATTTTAAACTCGCCTGGCCAAAAACTACTGACCTATAATCCAATAGATAAAATCGCCTGTGAATGAATGGTATCTTTTAATATTTTTTTTCAATATTTTTATCTAAATCTATACATGATTTGTATAGTAAAGAATTTTTTTTTTAAATTCTTTTCTCGTGTCCATAAAATATTTCTGACTAATCACAATCATTTGCCTTCCCGTCCAAGAGGGTGAAAGGGGATGTTTATTCTTTATTTTAACTATTAAAATTTTTTATTTTCAACGTAGATACCGTCCAAATTTCTTTTCTACTCTAAGTGGTTTTTATATGATTTTAGAACATTTTTGCCTATCATACTTCTTTCATATACAGCCGAAAGGGGCGAAAAGGGTGATTTATGTTTTATTTTCTGGTTTTCAACTCCGTTGATGTGCATACAATTTGTTTTTTGGATATTGTTCTTACATATAATTAGAATATTTCTGCATGATCAGTTTTTTTGCCTCTCCGTAGAAAGGGATGAATAGGGGTATTTTATGTTTAATATTACACCCTCATAATTCATTGATGTGCGTAAAATTTTGTTGATGGATATTATTATTATTTTTTTTTAAATTCTTTTCTCCAAATAAATAACCTTGGTTTGATTTATATTATAATGATTTTTTTCAGTACCAGAAGTTTTTACTGGAAATTATTTGTTAGTAACAAAAATTTTATCAGGAAATGATTATTTAAGAAGTAATCACCAAAAAGGGTTAAAATGTAAATATCCAAAAAATAAAATTAAGATTTTGTTTTAAAATTAATTACTTACTTTCCTAATTTTTCAATTTTTTCTTGTTTAATTAGGAGACCAGATTTTAAAGTTCGAAATTCGGGACGCTAGTTTTAATTTTTTTTTGCAAACAAATTATTTTCTTCTTATTGTTATTACGGTCGTATAGCGGGTGTAAATGGTTCATGGGTACATAGATTTATACTAAACTTTGGTCGATGACAAAATAAAGAACCCCGCATGCAATGTTAAGAAATTGACCCTCGGTTAATGAAATTTTTATATGTTGTTTGTGTTAATAAAAGTAAAAAAAAAAAATGTCAAGTTTTAATTTGTTCTATGACTGATTTAGCCTCTACAGAGCGTTAAAAGTGATACTGTTTTAATAACTCCAAGTTTAATTTATTTGTATTTCTGAGCTAAAACAAGAAAAACGAACAAAAAAAAATGAATAAACCCAATACAGAAAATAAGTGCAACTAATAAAAACAGTTTAGTACTATTATACAGGATGTCTCATTTATGTGGAAAGAACAGATCACTTTTGAGCTTCAATATCGATATATAAATACACCGACCAAAATTAGAAAAATGTATAAAAAATAATTATATTTTATTAATCTCTATTAAAACCCTAGAGTGAAATATACAGGGCGGAGCACCATAAACGCGTCGCGTTGGTCCTTATATGGAAAACGGTAAAATTGTGTAAAAAAAAAGTTTAGTGCAGGTACAATTTTAAATTATTTTGATTTATACAGGTTGCCTCAATAAAAAGATCTGCATCATAGTATATTATATTAAATGGAACACTCTGTATTTTTTCATCCCTCTCTTTCTCTTACTCTCTGTCTTTTTTTACAATATGAATTTTATCTTATTTAGATTTTTTTTGTATATATCATTTGTAATTATTTTATAGAGGTGTTTTTTTATTCCAGTTTTTTGTCATTTTTATGATTTTTTTTGATTTTTTCTGTTTTTTTTGTGGTTTTTTAGATTTTTTCTACTTTTTTGTTTTTTTCTGTTTTTCTTATAATTTTTCATCATTGTTCTGGTTTTCTTTTTCTATTTTTTTTCTTTTGTTTTTTAATTTTTTCTCATTTTTTCTTATTCTTCTGATTTTACGCAATTATTTGCGATTTTTTGCAATTTATTTCTCAAGTTTTCGTTTTTTTATGGTTACAGTTGTTTCCAATTTTTTGGTTGTCTATGGTTTTTTTGAGATGTTTTCGATTTTACTCGCTTTTTTCTCATTTTTCCGATTTTTTTTTTGTTTTTTTTTTATGTTTTCTAATTTTTCCTCATTTTTTTCCCATTGTTCCATTTTTATGTCTTTTTTTTGTTTTATAATTTTTTTGTCATTTTTTTGAGATTTTGCGGTTTTTGCGATTTTATTGGCATTTTTTTTTGTGATTTTGTTGCGGTTTTTTTGCGATTTTTGTGATATTTTTCGATTCCTTGCGTTTTTTAGATTCTTTTTTTTTCTATTCACGTAATTTACAATTTTTTTTTTCATTTTTTCCCAATTTTTTCCAAATTTTTTTGTTTTTTTTAATTTTATTTTCCGACTTTTTCTATTTTTTTTTTATTTTTTTCGATTCTTTCTTCTATTTTTTAGCGGTTTTTTCTCAATTTTATGATTTTTTGTTTTTCTTTTTCAGTTTTGTTTCTTATTTGTAAAAATTATATTAAAAATAGCCTCCCAAATTTCGAACTTTAAAATCTAGTCACCATAATTTTAATTCTAAAAGAAACCTAGTTTTCATTAGGTAGGTATTATACTAAAATAGTAATTTCCTTTTTTCTGCTACTTAAAAATATGACGGCAACGTTGCGTTACGAAGACATGATTTATATTCCCAAAATAATTATTTTGCAGGTAGCGCCATCTATGAAGAAGTACATGAACTTTAAAATTGACAGAATAACAGGTTTCTGATGTATTTTTGGTGATGTTCTATGGTTCAAATTATAAATTTTTGAACATATAAGACTTGTAAATGAAAGCAAAAAATGAAATATCTCTTATGTACCATCTCTAAAGGTTTCTGAAGTGAACGGACATGTTCTGTTACTGAAACTAGAACTGCCACTGGAACTCGGATTTCTATTGCTACTGCTTATAACGGAATGAATCGTCCTACTATATATGAATTTCAGCATCTAAGAAGCACTAACGCGTGTTTCACCATCTATCGGGGGGAGGTCCAACTGGTACCACTAACCTTATATTCGAAGCTTCTGGCCTTTACCATATTTTTAAATTAATTCTTATCCGTTTTTTATGTTTGCCTATTTTCATTCTTTTTAGGGTGCCGTACCTCAAATGAAAAATAAAAGGAACCCTTATAGAATCACTTAGTTGTCCGTCTATCTCTCTGTCTAGTTGTCTGCTGGCTGTCTATCTGTGTGTCAAGATCCATTTTCTGAGGAAACGCGTGGAGGTATTAGATCGAAACTAATTTCAAATACTAAGGTCTACAGTCCCTTGAAGCTGTAAAAAATACTGTCATTTATGCTGTATATTTTCGCATTCGCAAATAAATCAAAACCTATAGAGTACTTCCAGTTGAGCTAGAATCATGAAATTTGGCAATAAGTAATGCCTCACAGCACAAGTAACTTTTGTCGTTTTTCATCTTAATTAATTTTTGTGTATTTTTGCAAATTTACTTCATTTTTACACCATTTTACTTGCAAATTTAGCAATTTTATATTTTGTAATTAAAATAATCCTATTCTCCACAGCCGAGTAGGGAAATCAAATCAAACCAAATCCTATTCTCCACAGCCGAGTCGGGAAATCAAATCAAACCAAGTATTTATATAAAGTTATCCACAGATTTCCAGCCACAATTCTGCGGGCAGGGTAGCCGAATGACACAAACGTTCACAGTGTTGCCATGTTTTCAACTATTTTATACTATTTTTTCTTCGTATTATCAAAGTGTAGAGAATAAAAAAAGAAATATTTTTTGTGGAAAATATCTCTATATCTTTTCAAAATATTTCTGCATAAAATCATATGTTTGTTATTTATTTTTATTGTTTTTATGTTTAATTTTACACCCACTTTTGTTGATGGATATTATTTGTACCTGTCCATAGAATTTTTTTGCCTAATCAAAATCATTTGCCTCCCAGTCAAAGAGGGTGAAAAGGGGATGTTTGTTATTTATTTAAATTTTTTATTTCTAAACTAGATGCCGTGCAAATTTCTTTTCTACTTAAAGTGGTTTTTATATTATTTTAGAACATTTTTGGCCAATCATACCTTTTTCATCTACAGGCGAAAGAGGTGAGAAGGATGATTTATGTTTTATTTTTCTGGCTTCCAACTCCGTTGATATGCACACAATTTGTTTTTTGGATATTGTTTTTACATATAGTTAGAATATTTCTGCATGATCAGTTTATTTGCCTCTCCGTAGAAAGGGATGAATAGGGGTGTTTTATGTTTAATATTATTTGTACGTGTCCATAAAATATTTCTGACTAATCAGAATCATTTGCCTTCCCGTCCAAGAAACTGAAAGGGGATGTTTATTCTTTATTTTAACTATTAAAATTTTTTATTTTCAACATAGATACCGTCCAAATTTCTTTTCTACTCTAAGTGGTTTTTATATGATTTTAGAACATTTTTACCTATCATACTTCTTTCATATACAGCCGAAAGAGGTGAGAAGGATGATTTATGTTTTATTTCCTGGTTTTCAACTCCGTTGATGTGCATACAATTTGTTTTTTGGATATTGTTCTTACATATAATTAGAATATTTCTGCATGATCAGTTTTTTTGCCTCTCCGTAGAAAAGGATGAATAGGGGTATTTTATGTTTAATATTACACCCTCATAATTCATTGATGTGCGTAAAATTTTGTTGATGGATATTATTTATACGTGTCAATAGAATATTTCTGCCTAATCAGAATCATTTGCCTCCTCGTCAAAGTGGGTAAAAGGGGATGTTTATTCTGCATTTTAATTATTTGTAGATAATTAAACTTAATGGGTTTCATTTGATTAATTCTAACTGGTAATAAAGAAAAAACGTGAGGTTATATTTTTGTTGAACTCCCCATTGACGAAAAAAACTACGATATATTTCAAAATCCGTCTTTTCTTTCTTTTTGTGTGAAGGAAATTAAACGTTATATTTGTTTATTTTACGATAATGAAGTCCAGAGATTTTTTTGTGGTTGAGGAAAAAAACTTCTTGGCCCAAATAAAACTAACTGTCCAGAGGAAAAACTTCTTGTCCCAGATAAAATGAACTGTCCAGAGGAAAAACTTCTTGGCACAGGTAAAAAAAACTTTCCAGAGGAAAAAAATGTCCAGAGGAAAAGAACCAAAACCCCTGTAAAATGAGGGGGAGAAAAAAAAATATCCGGTAAACAACACGGGCGATATAAAGTCGATTATTTTGACTGAGTAGGTAAAGACAAGAACATTATTATCATGAGAAAGACATTTTATAGGAATACCAAGAGAAGAGAGGGATATGACGCGAGGAAATAAGAAGGGGATATCAAGCGAGTATGAAACTAAAATATATTGAAAAGAAGAATAATGAAAATACAGGGTGGCACAAAAAAACGTAATAATTACTCTTATTAAAAAAATTAAAGGAATTAAAAATGTCATATTAAAATAGTCTTAACTAGAAATTTTAATCAAAATTAAGTATAATATATAATTATTACGTAAAACCAACGTACAAAAAACAGCTTTTGTGCGCACCGACGAACAAAGAAACTAGAAAATAAAATATAAGTCACCCTTTTTCATGCCTAAATATGAAAAAAGTGTGATTGACCAAAAATGTTCTAAAATGATATGAAAACACGTACAAATAATATCCATCATCAAAATTTTATGCACATCAACGAATTATGAGGGTGTAATATTAAGCATAAATCACCCCTTTTCATCCCTTTCTACGGAGAGGCAAAAAAATCTGATCATGCAGAAATATTCTAATTATAAGTAAAAACAATTTTCAAAAAACAAATTTTGTTGGAAACTAGAAAATAAAATATAAATCGCCCTTTTTCATCCCTTTTGCCTATATACGAAAAAAGTATGATTGGCTAAAAATTATATAAAAATCACTTTAAGTAGAAAAGAAATTTGCACGGCATCTAGTTTGGAAATAAAAAATTTAAATAATTAAAATAAATAACAATCATCCTCTTGTAACCCTCTTTGACAGGGAGGCAAATTATTGTGATTAGGCAGAAATATTCTATGGACACATATAAATAATATCCATCATCAAAATTTTAGGCACATCAAAGAATTTTGTGGGTGTAACATTAAACATAAAAACAATTAAAATAAATAACAAGCATACAGGGTGGCCACTATTTAATTGAGCAGTAGTGCTATCTAGGAAACCATAAGAGACACAAAGTCGGCTAAATAGGATAAAAGTTGCGTATAGCAGAGACGATTTTAATGATTTTTAAACTTGGAGTTATTCTGATTAGTTTCGAAGATAACGGATATATTTCGAAATACCCCATTTTTTTCTTTTCAATCTGGCATCGCTGTTAAGAGAGATATAGAAAAAAAGTTTTAATGAAATTTCTTGTATTAAAGATTTGTTATAAAATGCTGATATTCAATATGTACTACAACGTTTCATATTCTCGCAACCATCATCAACTTCTTTATTTAAATACGGACCTGCACACCGCGAATAGTTCATTTAAATTATCTTTTTATTCTGAATTCAACCATGTAATACACATAGTGGTTTATCCTTGTTTTGGATAAATTGTGGCTCAAAACAAGTACCTAGTTATTTCCAGTAATTTTTTGAATACTGACCTGTACTGCATTTTTCGTTTGTTAACCTTAGAATCAGTATTTGTAGTTCTAAGAAACAATAAACATAAAATGTACCTAATTTATTATTTACAGAAAAATCCAGAAAAAACTAAATTTCTTATTACATAGTTAAATTAAAAATATTATTATTAAATTAAACAAAGATTAAATTAAACTTTTAAATTTTAATTAAAACAACTATTACTGTCTTCATTCTTCATAATGGCCTCTAAACCTGTATTTGAAAATAAAGAAATTGTTCAAAGTGTCCTTGTTCAAAGTGTCCTCCATGTTCTCTTATGCACAAATCTACCCTTGTGGACATTTGTCTTGTACTCGCAGTTATCATTTCGACCGTTATGCTCTCAAATGCG
Organism: Neocrepidodera transversa; assembly: GCA_963243735.1. Lineage (NCBI taxonomy): Eukaryota > Metazoa > Arthropoda > Insecta > Coleoptera > Chrysomelidae > Neocrepidodera > Neocrepidodera transversa. The sequence goes on from OY725343.1 coordinate 18,680,827, forward strand.
TCATTACTTCTTTGACGTAATTCATTAATGTTATTAGGGATGCCTCTATAGTAAACTTGAGTTTAAAGATATCCCCATACGAAATAGTCCAGTGGATTCAAACATGGCGACCTAGGTGGCCATCGGACCGGTCCGTATGTGCCAATCCACCTTTTGTTAAATGTTCTATTTAGGAACCCTCTAACTCCAATAGCATTATGAGGTACGCAACCATCCTGCATAAAATATCTTATAGTTCCTCTTTCATTTAAATTTAAATTATCTAACATATTTTCCAGTAAATCTACATAAATATTTTGATTTAAATTTCCGTCAATAAAAATAGGACCAATAATTTGATTATTAATGATACCACACCACAAATTTAAAAAAAATCTGACTTGAGATCTTACTTCCTGCACTAAATGTGGATTTTCTACTGCATAAAAATGTTTGTTTTTTCTGTTGAAAATTGACGATCATAGCAGCTACAAAATTGTAATCTTCTATCATAATCACCGGGATGTAAATTTTGTACATTTTGGTACTTGAAATCATGATATTTATACCGCTTGAGAATTTTTTTTACATTGGGAATAACTAAGTGATTGTTTTAGGCTACAATCTATCCAAAACAAGGATAAACCACTATGTGTATTACATGGCTGAATTCAGAATAAAAAGCTGATTTAAATGAACTGTTTACGGTATGCAGGTCCGTATTCAAATAAAGAAGTTGATGATGGTCTCGAGAATACAAAACGTTGTAGTACATATTCAATACCAGCATTTTATAACAAATCTTTATTACAACAAATTTCATTAAAACATTTTTTCGATATATCTCTTAACAACGATGCCTGATTGAAAAGAAAATATTGGGGTATTTCGGAATATGTCGATTATCTTCGAAACTAATTGGAATAACTCCAAGTTTAAAAAATCGTTAAAATCGTCTCTGGAATACGCAACTTTTATCCCATTTAACCGACTTTGTATCTCTTGTGGTTTCTTAGATAACAATTGCTGCTCAATTAAATAGTGGCCACCCTGTATGATTTTTTACAAAAATATTCTGAAAAGATATAGAGATATTTTCCACAAAATATATTTCATTTTTTATTCTCTACCCTTTGATAATTCGAAGACAAAATAGTTTAAAATAGTTGAAAACATGGCAACACTGTGAACGTTTGTGTCATTCCCTGTCCCCAGAATTGTAGCTGGAAATTTGTGGATAACTTCACATAAATAAAGTTGTTTTGGGGTGACACAACCGATTTTTACCTCTCGCCCTTCAGATAAGAGAGGTATAGGAATCATGCTAAAAATTGGGTAGTGAGTTTTCAATTGATAAACACGTTTTGGGGTCCCTAGAATACGATTTTAATATTTTCGCGATGATGTCTGTGTGTGTGTGTTAGTGTGTGTGTGTGTGTTAGTGTGTGTGTGTGTTAGTGTGTGTGTGTGTTAGTGTGTGTGTGTGTGTGTGTGTGTGTTTGGATGGATGTTGTAGTAACGATAACTCAAAAACTACTGAATAAAAAAATTTGAAATTTTGCATACAGGATTCTGATACCCTAGATTAGATCTGATTAGATTTTGGTGCCAATCGCACAACCGGAAGTGGCAGTTGCTATGGGTGATGACGCCATTATTATACAAAACGGCAATAAAGTTTTACACATATATTTTGTATACCCTATAGTTTATTTTCATCTTATTAAAATTTTCGAAACTTTTGCCATTGTTGCCAGATTTACAAAAATATAATTTTTTTTCATACTCTTTTGTGTCAACCTGTAAATTTTTGATTCAAAAATGGCGAGAGGTCATGTGCTGGCCACATCAGATTTTTTTTAAATAAATACGGATAAATATTTAAAATAGGAGTAAATATGAAATGAAAAATTTATCGAAAGAAATATCGGTATATTGATTTCCCATTTACATCTCTATTTATAATAATTTTGACTCGTACATATTTTATAATTATTGCCAATGCACGTTTATGGTACAACATTAATTTTTTAAATATTTTCTGTTACATTTACTTGTAAGATGTTTAATATACACACAAAATGTCTAATTTCAACTCTTAATTTTCTTATTTATGGTCTATTTAATAATCAGGAGGAGCGATTTGAATTTAAGTTGGCAATTCTGTAGGCTTCTCATTGGTCAGTTTGCAGTCGGTTTCACACAGCAAATTTTAGCATTAACATCAGCTGATAATTGACATTGACAGTTTTGACATTTTATAATTTATTATTATTTTTAGTTCTATTATTGCTTTTGTCCTCTTGTTATTTCATCAGTTTAGTTAGTTTTCCACTCTATTTCGTTAAAAAAAATAGTTCTGTTTAGAACTCAGTAAGCAATTTCTGCGATTATGGATCCTTATTATTCTACTCGCGTATCCACTAAAACAACGAAAACAGCCAAGTTTAGGCCATTTAAGTCAGTAAGAAAAACAGTGCATACTGAATATGTACAAACAAGTATTGGATGATAAACCAAAAACCAAAATTGTTGATGTTAAATCCAAAATTTCTAAGGTCGCTGGTAGGTTATATTTATTACTTTCTATTTAAAAATGGCATTAGCGCTTAACATTTTTCTTACAGGAGTTGCAAATTCAACAACTTACCGAGTAATAAAAGAATACCGCAGTAGTGGAACAATATCTAGTCCAAAAAATATTGGAGGAATACCAGGACTTCTAAAAACATTTGATGAGGGGTTTTTAAAATGCTGTTCGGAAAATAGTACATGATTTCTGTTTTAAAAATGAGTTACCTACATTGAACAAAATTTTGCAAGCTTTGAAGAAACGAAACGAAGGTTTATCCACGGGCCTGAAAAACCCTACAGGAAAGGGAATACGTCTTATTATTTTACATGCTTGTTCTGAAGCAGACTTTGTAGAAAATTCATTATTGGTTTTTAAAGGCAAAAAGACAGGAGATTACCATGAATAGATGAATTCTGAAGTATTCGCAAATTGGTTTTCTACTTTTATGACAAAGTTACTTAATGATGCTGTGATTGTGATGGATAATGCATCATATCATAGCCGAAAAGTTGAAAAAATCCCTACTTCGTCGTCAAGACAAGCTGAAATTTAGATTTATTAAAATTTTAAGTTAATTCGTGTTTGTTTAGCCACTTAAAAATAAGATTAATTACCATATTTTACATAAAAACTTCTTTCATTTAAATTAAAAAACAAATCCCATTTATTCCTATATTAATTTGAACTATTTATTAAGAAATAAGATAAATCACTTCTTTTGCAAAACAACCCTTGTAATGTATCTAAAAGATAAAAAAATTTTCCAATTAAAATAAAATATTTCCAAAATTTAATAAGTTAATATCCTTAAAAATCAATAATCGTAGTAATTGTTATTTATTTCCTAGAATATGAACACGACAATTTCTGATTTCGGAACACGCCCTTTATAATATAAAATATAGTAACTTTTAGTGGTGTAAGTAAGGTTTATTGAATTACTCCTCCTGGTTATTAAATAACATATAGTTTATTATAAAAATTAATTTGAATAAACCGATTTTTATGGAATTATTAATTTTTTGGGTCGAAATCAATCATCCAAATCATTTCGACCTTTTATATTATTAATTTTTTATTATGACCTTCACCTAGATCTACTCAAGGATTACCACATAACCCTGAACGTTTATTTCACATCATTACATTCCCTTCCAGCTGTGCCCCCAACTAATAATTCATTTTACAATCAAATCGACCGTTCTCCTCGTCTTGCGACACTTTTACAGGAAGGGCCTCCTAAACTGGCAAAGTGATTATGAAATAAATTAATTATAGTTTTAAGAATTTTACTTTACCGCTAGATGTTACTTTTAATATATCATAATTTAGTTATATTGTTATGCGTGGCATGTTAATCATATAAGAAATTTATACACTTTAAAGCGATACGTGTCAATATTTCACACTCACTTTTAATTCTTACTTTCTTGGTTTTTTTTGTTCATTACATAATATGATTTTATTAAATCCATGTCCTGGACAATCCATCCCGGACAATTCTTTCCGGACTATCCTTCCCGGACAATCCTTCCCGGACTATTCTTCCCTATGATAATTCTTCCCAGTGACAATTATTTCTCTCCATAATCCTTGGGCCGTCACTGTTTTGATGTATTTAAAAAAAGGACTTGACTGTCTTGGTAAAATTCGCATGATGAATAATTAAAAATAACGAAAATTATGTATTTATTTCAGAGCTGGCACTAAGCACTGTGCTTAGTACTTTGCTAAGCACTCTAAGCACTTTTGTGCTCGGGATCACAGTGCTCACTAGCACTTTTTGAAGTCGGTGCTTAGTGCTTAAAACACTTTACCAAAGTGCTCGTGAGCACTCGAAAAGGCTCGCGAACACTCAAAGAGGCTGTTGAGCAATCCAAAAGTATCGCGAGCACTAAGTACTAAGCCCTTTCATGAACATTTTTAAACGCACACTAGAAAATATTACTATAGGTATATTTTATACTGATTTTTTTCTTATATTTTCAACAATTATAAAAATTGCTTTGTTTTTTTTTTAAGTTCAAAAATAAATTTAATTTTTTGATATTGGTTCCTATATTAAAAATCTAGGCTGTTTTGTTAGATTTATTCCATGGCTTTAGTCCATTTTTAAAAATAAGCCAAGAGACACTTTCACATCAATAATTTAAATACTCAAAAAGTGCTTACGTACTTAGTGCTCGTGAATTTAAAACACTTCTTTAGAGGGCTGAGAGCTTGCGAGCACTTTTCTGTAAAAGTGCTTGGTGTTCGTAATTTGTAAGTACTTTTTTGAGTGCTTAGTGCTCGTGAGCACTTTTTGTCAGTGCTCGACATAGCTCTGAGTTATTTAACAAAACTTGAGTTCCATATGATTTGGCATCTGAAATTTTAATAAGAAACCTAACCTCAAAAATTTGGGCTTCAAACAAAATATATACTATTTTAGAACCTACTGTAACGCTCTTTGGTCGTTACGGATCATTTTGGCGCCTTAGTCCAGGTTTCGGAGTGTCTCGGTCGCCAACTTCCGTTTATAGTGTGAAGGTCACTGCACGGGCAGCTTCAGTGGAAAAAATTACTCCAGGGGTCGTATGGTATCGACAAGACCCTTTGCGGCGAGAAAGGCGGTCTATACTCGCCCTATTTGGTTGAGTTACCTGGGTATTTATGCTGCTGGGATGTTAAACTCACAACAACAAAAAAAAACAGAAATGAAGTAAATAAAAATCCAGATGAAAGGTGTGTAACGGACGGCACAGGCACGACTGGCTTGGCTGGCGTGGTGTTGGTCGTCTCCAGGTTCCGGTCAAATTGGACTTCCGCCTGACTTATCTTTAAAGGTTGTTGAAGTTGAAGTAAACTCTGGCTGCCACTGCAGCTATCGACAACAGATTTAATTGTCCTATTCGATAAGAACTGTGTCTCTATCTGTCGGGCGGATGTTCAACTTGTACGATTGGCATAATTTTACGTTAATTCTACATGCGCGATTTAATTTATATATTTTAATTATAATGTCGAAATGATCATAGCAAAAATAAAGGTGACTTCTAAGCAATATTGCTGTTGAATCTCGCCTTGCATGTTTAAAGCTGGATTTATAAAATCTCAAACCTCAACTGCAACCTCAACGTCAACCGCAACTGCATACTTCAATGGTACGAAATCAGTATTCACATTTATAAACATGAGCAGCTGTTGACGTTAAGGTTGCGGTTCGCACAAAGATAACCTACAACTTTGCAGTTGAGGTTGCAGTTGAAGTTCAAAAGTTCATAAATCCAGCTTTATTTTCGTGCGAACGGCAACTTCAACATCAACTGATGCGGATATTTATAACTGCTAATACTGTTTTCGTACAATAGGTGAGATCCCAACTTATAAATTTGGTCCAAATGTGCTTCTAGTTGAAATATAGTGAAAAAATATTATGTATGCATAGTTTTTCCTAGAAGATATAACATTTGAATAAACGCCTCTCGAAAACCCTCCAATGTAGTGAGACATCAAACAAAAGCGCAATTGACGCTCTTTCTGACGTCATAAGTACTTTGAAAGGCAATTCCTGAGTTGCCAGTTTTATTATTTTTCGGAACTTCTTAAGAAATGACATTCAGTTTCATTATATGAATAAAACAGAACTTGTGTCAGTATGGATTATATTGAAATGAAAACTCGTATTTGATGGCTGTTCTCGATTTAGTTATTCTTAAAGTAATATCTGTGTATATCGAGTGCTATGTGATTATTTTCTCGACCTCCTCACATTGTAAATAAATATTATGAATAACGCTTGGCAGCACTGTAAAACATTATTCTGGCGACAACCTTGAGAGTACTTGCTCACTAACAAAACAATTCTCTAGAGCTCTGGTGATAGTTTAGTACGTCACATCTGGGCGCGATTTCCGCAGTGTTCAAACAGGAATGTTTCTTTGGGAATTTATTTTGGAAAAACTACTTGGAAAAAAAATTAAAAAAATCTAACCACTTTTTTCATCGTTCAAGGTTGTGGTATTTTTTCCAGAAATTAGGGATTGAACTTTGCAATTGCGATTTATGTTGAGGTTGCAGTTGACGTTCGAGAATGTATAAATCCAGCTTAAGCCACTTGTCTCATATTGTTTTCTTTTTTCTAACGAAGACAAACAAATTATTGATTTGTTATCACACTGAGGGACCGCTCACCACTTGTACACTAAAATATCATTTTTTCCAACTAAACCTTTAGTATCTGCAGAAATATGTAACTCATTGTAAATAATATACATTTCCAAATATTATAGGATACATATTGGAAAATACAAAAAAATTTAGTTCTTCTACTCCAAGGAACAGCTCCGTAAGTAATGATTTGTCTCATAATTCCTACTCTTTTAATAGTTTTTTTGTTTCAAACTTTTTTTAGCTAACCTCCTTTTCTGTGCTATTTCTTTCCTAATTTCTGAGTGTCAAACTTTTTCTCCACGTCTCCCATTTTTTCCTTACTCTTATACTATTTTAATTATGTTTTTTTTTCTTATTTCCCATCTCCATTTCCTCCTACTCTTTTACTATTTTTTTTTTGTTTCAAACTTTTTCCCATTACCCATCTGTTCTTCTCCTAATTTTTTACTAATTTCCCAGTTTCAAACTTTTTCTTCACTTCTAGCCTTTTTTTCATACTTTTATACTATTATCATGATGTTTCAAACTATTTTTCAAACTTTTATTTTTCAATTTCTCCTCTTTCTCATATCCCTACCCTTTTACTATTTTTTCTTTGTTTCAAACTTTTTCCCAATAACCCACTTTTTCCCCTATTATTTTACTAATCTCTTAGTATCCAACTTTTCTCTACTTCTCCCCTTTTTTTTCTTACTTTTATAATATTTTCGTCATGTTTCAATCTTTATTTTAAACTTATTTTTTAATTTATATTTATATTTCTCATATCCCTACTCTTTAACTATTTTTTTTGTTTCAAACTCCTCAAAATAACCCCGTTATTCCCCTATTTTTTAACTAATTTCTGAGTTTCAAATTTTTTCCCCACTTCTCTAATTTTTTCCTTACTTTTATACTATTTTCATTATGTTTCAAACTTTTTTTTCAAACTTTGTTTCAAACTTATTTTTAATTTCCCCTCTTTCTCATATCGCTATTCTTTTACTATGTTTTTGTTTCTAACTTTCTCCCAACAACCTCCTTTTTCCCCTACTTTTTCAGTAAATTCTGAGTATCAAACTTTTCTTCACTTCCCCCATTTTTTTCTTACTTTTATACTATTTTCATCGTGTTTCATACTTTTTTTTCAAGTTCCCCCTTTCTCATATCCCTACTCTTTTACTAATTTTTTTTTGTTTTAAACTTTTTCACAATATCCCCTTTTTTCCCTTACTTTTTTACTAATTTCTGAGTTTCATACTTTTTTTCCCACTTCCTCTATTTTTTCTTACTTTGATACTATTTTCATCATCTTTCAAACTTGTTTCAACCTTTGTTTCTCATTTCCCATTTTTCCCTACTTTTTTTACTATTTTCTTTGTTTCAAACTTTTTTTATACAATTATATTTTTTGGTGTGCAACGTTGCAATATTTATTCAAAAACCCCTAGAACCTCAAATATATAAATTTTTTAAATACAAATTGTTTTTGCCATGCAATATTGCAAGGATTCACTGAAAAATTCCCACGTCCTTAAATGTACTATTTTTATATATTTATTTTCTGGTGTGCATCGTTACAAGATTTACTCAGAAACCTCCCACATCAAGTGCAGGATTTTGGGGTTTTATCCTCTGTTTTTCCTCGCAATGTTCCTGCATACCATTAAGCCTTTCGTGGCCTTTGTCGTTACTTGTTTTTCGTGCTTATTTCACAGCAGTTTGTTGTCTAGGGTGAATCCTAGGTAGTTTATTTCTGGTTTCCACTTAATAATATCCTCGTGAAGGTTTCAAGAGTGATTTTGTTGGGGTCGTTGTTTAGTCCCACCATTTGTTTATCAGATTAAGTCAAAAAGTGTTTGCAAACTTGCCTCTGGCCAATATGACTATCTCATCAGCATACTCTTGAGAGAATATACCAAGGTCAGTCAGAATAAGGAGGAGTTTATCTACTATTAGGCTCCAAGGGGGGATGGTACTCTCTTTGTTGAAATCCTTTATAGTGCAGATGGAGATGGTGACTTGACCTAGCATTGTGTCTGCTATTTTACTAAAAGCAAATGCGATATCCATTTGGAAGTCGTGCTGTCTTTCTATCATCGTTACTCTTCTGACAGCTTCATGTGGAGTTTTGTCAAAAGCCCCTTCTATGTCTGGAAAGACTCCTACCATAATTTCCACTGCTTCCTGGATATCATCAGTCAGTTGCATAAGTGCAGTGTTGATTTGCATGGTGGATGGGATGCAACAGCGTCGCCTTCATGATCTCTGATATAATTATTTACAGCTTTTTCCATTGTTTTAAGGCAAACGATGTGAGGCATATTGATCGTAGGATTTAAGTGGAAAACGTAAGTATCGAATAGTTGTAGTAATGAATAATTGTGGGTAAATTGTCTTAGGGAAGGATTGTTTAGGGAGGGATTATCCGGAAAGGATTGTCTGAGAAGGATTTTATAGTAAGGGATTATTGCGGAAAAGTATTATCGCAGGAAAGGATTATCGTGAAGAAGAATTATCCCTAAAGGATTGTCCGTGACAGATTGTCCGGGAAGGATTTTCTGGGTAGGATTGTCCAGGAACGATTATCCGTGAAATATTGCCTGGGAGAAGAATTGTCGTGTCATGAGTATTATTTTATCCACATATTGGAACTGTCAGTTAATTTTTAAAAGGTATTAATATTAAATAATATGTAAAATATTTATAAAGCTCTAAAATTAAACATTAAATGCAAATATAGTCGTAAATTATTAAAATGAAAACCCAAAATCATATACCACAATAACATTTACTAATTTTTTTTTATAAATGCAACTAGTTTCGGTTAAATAACCATCTTCAGGCCAAGATAATAGAAGAAATTAAATGTTAAATAATTTTAGCATATTTTAAAAATTTTTGCCGCTACTAAGTAAAGGAGGGGGTAGGAAAAATAATAAGGAGAGAATGGGGTATATAAAAAATAAAAAGTGAACCCAGGTGGGTAAAAAAAACACTTATTAAAAATTAAATTTGAATACAAAAATTATTTAAGGGAAGATTTGTGAACCTAGTAACAGTAAGACGCCTTATAGGGCGTTCAGAAAGAGCCGGAACAGAGGTAAAACAGGAGGGATTTCGGGAAGGAAAGCCTCCAAAAAAACAAAAAAAAACATTTTTTTAATAAATGTTAATGTGGTACATGATTTTGGGTTTTTATTTATGATTAACATTTGAGATATAGATAACTTATTGGATTTATATTATTTTAAATTGGTTAAATAATTTAGTAATGTTCCACATATCAACTTTTGATATTTTTATCAAAATAAGTAAAACAGTTTATTCATAAACATATCAAATAAGTATAATTATTGGTGTAGAATTTTTATTAGGAAAAATAATTTATATCCAATTATAAAAACAATTTTTGTTTTCTCGTCTATACACCAAAAATTTAACGTTACATTTTTTACTATGACAGAATCTGATTCCCGTAACGCTTGAAATCACATATCATCCTTTATATCAGAATTCGTACTGCCAAAAAATCGTAACTTTGTAGTTTATGTGTCTCAACTCGACATAAAATACATTTATAGCCTATTCTGTTTCGTTTCTCCCGATTTTTATATTTTTGTCATATAGAAAATTATATGAAAAAAATTGTTACGTGTCTGGTACACTAAATTTAGAAAAGTATCTATTGTAATAAAGCTACTGGGATACCTCATTTATAAAGGTTTTAATCCTTTTAATAATTAATTTATATAAAATTTTATTTTTACATATACTAATTATAGGAACTTTAATTACTATCTCAAAATTTAGGATATAAATGGGCTTAGAAATTAATTTATTAAAGAGTAATTTCCCTATTTAAATCACATAAAAATACAGGGGCTACTGAGCTACTTTAAAATATTTTATTAGATAAGCATTAGCCTCAACCATTATTTTATTTTCTATTTTTTTATCAATAAATATAAATTAATTCATTAATCAAAATTATTGAAATTAAAATAATTATAAATTCAGCACTTTTAACTAAAATAAGAGCGGCCCTATTATTCCACTCTTGATTCTCCGAAGTAGCTGAAGGGTTAAATCGAATGAATTATTTTATTTTATTACAAAAATTTTCCCCAATGATTTTAGTTATATTTAATCTAAATATATCATTATTTTTTAGAGTTATTATTAGCTATCATTAGAGGAATTTGAGGAATTAACCAAATTAGAAAAATCCTACGAATAATAAATATCAAAATAATTATATTATTATTAGGATTATTTTTTTAAACATCAATATAATTTTTAATATTTTTAACATTTTTATTATTCAATTTACTAAATTCTAGAAAATTGGTAAAAATTATATTTATTTTAAATTTTCTTTCATTAGGGGGGTTACCTCCGTTTTTAGGATTCATATCTAAATGATTAACAATTAATTTCCTAACTTCAAATAATTTTTATTTTTTTAGAATAATTCTAATTGTATTTACTAACATTATTTTTTTATATTAGAATTTTAATTTCAACACTAAGTTTTTACATAAATGAAACATTATAAAATTTATTTTCCTTTAAATTTGCAATTTAATATCATTATTGACTATAAGAATTGGTTAAAGAATTGTTTATTCGTATATAAATCTACAATGTATTGCTTATCCTCAGCCATTTTACCTAACAAATTGCTATTTTATATAAATCATAAAGATATTGGAAGATTATACTTTATTTTTGGTATATGATCTGGTATAATGGACTCATCCAGTGATTTTTTTTTATTTTATAATTTTGGCCTACCATAGGACATTGCAACGGGTCCAGCTCTTCTGAGACCGATCTTGCGGCTGTAATTAATTATTAAAATCTGAATATCGGGGCTATAGTGGCTTGTAACGTGGCCCAATTGAAACAGATTAAATTTGGCTATGTTGTCATATCGATAAAACTGGCAACTCTCTTTCTCATTTGTAATGATTAAAAGAAGGAAAGAAGTAGGTCAACTTATTCTAACAAACGAACAAAGCTAGAATAGTGGCAATGCTGTAGAAAGTAAAATGTTAATTATTGGTCAAGAAGCAGCGCCACTTTCAAAATATATTAATTACTTTTTATTGATTTTTATTAATTAGAGAATATTCTTTAAGCTATTCATTCATTAATATAAAACTAATAAATTCGTTCCTACTGGATAAGTCCAATGGAACTTCACTAAGAATATTAATTCGATCTGAATTAAGAAATCCAGGATATTAAATTTGGGTTGGGTTCTATGAAATAGTAATAAAAATAATAAACATTACAAATTTAGAAAAAAAAAATAAAAAATTATGATTCCTATTACTCTTCTATTCTTCAGGTATTTGATGTCTGTTTTATATCTCTGCTTTTATGGTCTCTCTCTGTTTTACCCTTGGTTCTTTATTGTTTCCTTTTCCTCTGAATATTCAATTATCGTACTTGATCCCTTATTTACCCTCAGTCAGTCCTGTCCCCTCTCTTGTTATTCTTTATCTACCTGTCTCACCTTCTGGTATATTCTTGTTTTAAATTTTTATATTATTTAATTTCTCTTGTACATTAAAATCAATATAGTTCTTAATATTTACAATTTCCTTTTTTTATAAAATTCTAAAAATTTTTATTAATGATCAATTTCTAATCAAATATGACGTCTTGTTTATTATTATTTTTTCATCTGTTTTTTTTTCCGCAAAAAAGAAATGTTTCTTACTTGATTAATTTACGAAATATTTTTTATTAGATTATAAACTTTAATAATTCATTCAAATTATTACATAATACTATACAGGGTGAGACATGAGGAACTTAAAGAAAAACATAATAATTTAAAATTTTTTAAAAAAAATCGTGAGCCCTTACATATTTTATTCTAATTCTGAGGCCACCACTGAAATAAATTATAATAAAAAGAAAAATCTTGACCTGAATTTATGATTTACTTATTTATTTTTATGCCCACATGGCTTTTGATTAATTATGTGTTTTTTTATATTTTAATTCAATTTGAATAATTCATTAAAATAATTTCTAATTAATTTTAATATAGAATTATTTTCTAGAATCCAGATTTTTTTCAATAGAGTTGACTCAGATTCATTTCTATTCTCTACACCTTTTTCAATTGTAGTTCAAATTATGCCAATTGTATTTAAAAATAATCATTTCAATTTTAAAAAAGCATCATTTGAATTTTCAAATTGTTACTTGAATTTCTTAATGTATCATTTATATTTAAAATAGCGTCAAGTTCATTTCAAAAAGTATCAATTGTATTTGAGTTAATCAAATTAATTTCGAAAATTAACATTTAAATTTTCAAAACAGTAATTTATATTTCAAAATATATCAAATGTATTTCATAAGCATTATTTGATTTTCCAACAAATTACACATAAAGGTTTATAAATATCCTAGTACTAAGTGGTTATTTTACTATTTAATCACCCTGTTAAAACGCTTTTGGCTCATGTCAATTTTAATATTAAAATAAATATTTTCGTTATACTTTTTATATCAACCACGCGACTTTGGTATTTAATTTTTTTCTTTATTTTTTTCAATAATATTTTGAGTTTTTTACAAATTTTGTTAAAAGGGAATATTTATGGGTCAGTTCAACTTTAAAATATTTCATTTAAAATATTTTTTTCCAATATATGTATCAACCTATCAACGGCTTCACTTTACGCAGTTACTTTTAATTATTAATGATAAAACATCTAAAAAATCAAAATCGCGGGAATACTCAACAATGAACCTAAATCGGACGTCCTGAAGACGTACAAGAAAGATGTCCCAAGGAAGTCCAAAATCAGTCGCCCTGAGAATGGCCTGGGACCTTCAGACCTGAATCGGATCTATGTAAATCGGAGGTACTCGGGACGGTCTGTACTGTTTGGAAAGATGTTAGACAATAGCTTTTTGTTATATATTCTGTATTATATATTATAAAAAGTTATTTAATACTGTGTATTCAGATATATAACTGTACTATATAGAATACGCGAATGTAGATAAATTTTGAAATAAAAATTTTTGGAATTAAAATAATTAATTTTGAAATGCAAATGGAATTTTTCGAAAAATATATGACAAATTTGAAATATATCTGACGCATTTTGAAATTGAATTGGTAATTTCGAAATACATTTTACACTTTTTCAAATTAAATTGAATAATTTGAAATATAATTGACTCAATTTAAAATTGAATTGATAATTTCGAAATACATTTGATAATTTTTTAAATCAAATTGCCTAATTCGAAATACAAATGATAATTTCCGAAATTTCCAATCTTCATGGATGGAGAAAAATATTAATTAGAATCTATTTTAAACTCTTAATTATCAAATAAAAAACCGATGTCAAGATATTGACTTTTCTTAAATAAAAAAAAATATTTTAATTATTCGATAATACTAAAAAATAATCAGTATAAATGACTTAGTATTATCAACGGTAGTAAAAAAACTATCGCTGCTATTAAAATAAAAAATATTCAGACTAAAACGTTATAGAACACTAAATCGAATTTATTCCATACAATAAACCATGAAATGCAATAGTAAAAAAGTTTAGTCTGGAATAACAGACGAGTTTAATAATAATGGAGCAGCGAACTATCGATTGAGAATTAATTAAATGGCTGATCGCCAGAAATTTCCGGAAATCAATCACCCATTCCAATTGACACATATAATGAAAATGGACCATGGAAAAGCTGCTGCCAGTGCCGTTCCACTTTCATACTGACAAGGTAACTTCAAACAAACATCAAACATCACAACTTATGATTTAATGAATTTGCAGACATTGACAACTGCTAACAATTTATTTTTATACTGACGTTTAACGGCGTTCTTTATTTTAAGCGATTTTCTTTTGTTTCTTTATACTACATGATGTGATTGAAATCGGTTATGTTATTTTAAGAGGGATATCAATCAAATTGGCAATTTTTACTTAATTTATGTCAATTGGGTCGCTATGTGGTGTGAAAACGTAAAATGTATATTCTCGTCTAGGCACTTTTTATGTAATTTGTCAGGATAGCCATAGCAAAGGTAACTTTCTCCTCTCCGTGAAGCCGGTAATATTCAACTTTCTCACGATGTAGGATAAAAATATATTAGATTTCATCCACCAGGATGAACGATAGTAAGCTGAGCTCCAAGGTGGAGCCTCATCTAAGAGTACTGGCTTTGCCCTAGCCCTAGGGAAAACAAACGGTGGTATGAATACTCCTGTAGTAGTCATGCATATTTCTACGGTAACTAAAATACCGCATTCTGCAGACAACAAGCAACCTAATTGTCGTTTTTCACATATCAATAGAACCTTGGAGCGTTTCTTAGTGTATGGACAAACTATAAGTAAAAGTGGAAGTAAAAGTAAAAGTAACAACAGAAGTAAAAATAAAAAGAAAATGTATACATAAGTCTACACAATATGACATCATAGATCCTCTGACAAACTATACATTAATGTCCAAATTGTACAGCCATTCGATTGCGTTTTGAGAGCATTCTGCGAAGTCCTGTAGGTTTCCGCCATAAGCACGGTTTGGGCAGTCTGAAACGATATGGCCTTTGTTTTGGTGATCCACAATCGCTTTGGATACTTAGGAATATTCCTATACTACCGATATAATCCAATACCGATATTTTTTTTTCGATATACCAAGTACTTTTGGTATCGATATCAACCTTTCGATATTTTACTAATATCAGTACTTTTGGCGCAGTATCGTATCGGAATCACATATCCCATATTTCCCAACTCCCGTCCATTATGAAATTAAATTACAATTACGCTCTAACTGCGTCGATTATTAGGCAACTAATATCACTATAGAGGCTTTTTTACGGTCGTTAGGGGATTTCCACCCATTACATATTTAAAATGTAAATAACACCCAAAAAGTATCGATATTTGTAGATATCGATAATTTTCTTTCGATGCGATACCGTTATCGATATTTGGATTTCGATATTTTTCGATGTTTAATTGGCAGAGATCGTCACGTAACGAAAAAGCATTATGTCCTCTCCAGGCGACCTTCTCTCTCTTTCTCTTACTTTCTCTCTTTCTAAAATATGACTTTTTTTATTTAGAATTTATTTTATATATCATTTGTAATTATTTTATAGAGAGAGAGATTTTTTCTGATCTTTTTTATTTTTGTCTCACTTTTTTCTCATTTTTCTGGTTTTTTGTTTTTTTTTGTTCTTTCTTTTGTTTTCTAATTTTTGCATTATTTGCGATTCTTTGCCATTTTTTTGGGATTTCGTTAATATTTTTTTATTTTTTTCATTTTTTTTATGGTTACAATTGTTTTAGGTTTTTTGATTGCTCTATGTTTTTTTTTTTCGATGTTTTTCGATTTTTCTCGTTTTCCTATTTTTTCTGTTTTTTTTTTCAATTTTTTCTCATTTTTTTCTCATTGGTCTGTTTTTTCTTCATTCTTTCGTTTTCTAATTTTTTCTCATTTGTTTCTCATTCTGTTTTTGTTCCATTCTTTCGTTTTCTATTTTTTCTTATTCTTATTATTTTTGTGCTTATTTGCGATTTTTTTTTAATTTTGGCTTTTCTGCATTTTTTCGATTGTTTTGCGACTTTTTGCGATATTTTTCAAATACATGCGACTTCTTTTTCGGTTTTTTTTTGCAATTTTTAGCTTTTTTAGCGGTTTATTTTTGGCTTTTGTACAATTTTTTTTATTTTTTTCCCTATTTCATAGTTATATTTTTTATTTTTTTCTCAATATTTATAATATAATTTCCTTTCCAATTTTTTACATTTTTTTCTTATGTTTATCGATTTTTTTCTGATTTCTTCAGATTTTTTTGATTATTATAATTTTTTCTCGTTTTGCTCATTTTTCTGTGATTTTTTCTTTTTATCTGTTTTTTTCTTTTGTTTTCTATTTTTTTTTTTCATTTTTAATTCCTCTGATATTTTCGATTTTTCGGTTTTTTCGTTTTATTTTCTTATTTTTCTGTTTTTTCTGTTGATTTTTTGATTTTTTCAAAGTCCTTCAGGTTTTTTCTCATTTTTTATTAGTCTTTTTATTCTTCTGTTTTGTTTTCGATTTTTGTCAATTTATTTTGATTTCTTTCGATTTCTTTCCTGTTTTTTCGATTTCGTTCGGTTTTTCCGTTTTTTCCTATTCCGATTTTTTCAATTTTTTTTTTAAATTTCAAAAATTAAAAAAATAACGTAAGGAACCCTTTTTATTTTTATTATAGAAAAAAAAATTTCGAGATAAATATCCATTTTGAGGTCCCCTGAGATGATGAAGACCATTTCCAGATGGAATTCTGTCTGTCTGTCTGTGTGACTGTCGGTCTGTCTGTGCGACTGTCTGTCTGTGTTCTTCAACGATAGAGGCCACATGTTTAATCCGATTTAGCTGAAATTTGGTATATGGTTCTGGGTTATCTCTTGGAAGAACTAATTAATTTTTGTACTACATCTATCAAACGGAAGTGTCGCTATTAAAAAATGACAGAACCAATATGTCACGGAATGTGACTTGTAGTATGTCATTTGAAAGCCCTTAAAAATCTCTATTCAGAACAGTCAAAATTATTTCTCCAACTTTCACCTGTCAAAATAAAAAATGTCAAAATTTGAAACTTTAACATTAAATATCTGAAAAAATTATTCGTGGATACTCGTGGGGAAAGTTTTGGGGCGACACAACCGATTTTTTAAATATTTTTTAACTGTACTGGTTGGTGTCTTTTAATAGATATTTGAAGCTCATTTCCATGTAAATGAGTCATCCTGTATAATAGATCTAAATGTTTTTTATTAGTGCCACTTATTTTCTACATTGGATTTTTTTTTGTTGTTTCAGCTCAGAAATATAATTAAATTAAAGTTACCTAAACAGTATTACTTTTAACACTATGTAGAGGCTAAACCAGCCATTGCAGAAAATTAAACTTTTTACCTTTTTTTACTTTTAGTAACAGAAACAACATAAAATTTTCATAAACTTCGAGCGCTAATTTCTTAACATTCTTTGCCCTTAATTTATAATCTTATAATAAATTAAAAAAAAAATAATAGCAAAATTAATTACAGTAATTATTCAATAAAAAAATTAAATTTACTCAGTGGCGTCACTGAAAAAAAAATTATAAAATAAATTGATTATATAGAATCCAAATATTATCTTCGAGAGTATTCACCAAAAGACTTCCATTAATATAATTTTTCAATATTTTAAATGTTAAACATTAAATAATTGTAAATAAAATTGAATGTTATAGATGAAAGATCAAAAATGAAAAATTATAAATTGTATATCTAGAAAAAATTCGTCAAATGGCTGATATTAATGTTCTTTACTATTAATACCTTTTTATATTTGTCTTGATTAACTTAGTCAGAGTTCGTAAAGGCAAATTTGGTAGTAATTTTCTCGTATTATACTTTGCTACAAGCACACCACTGACTGTTGCAATATTAAAATAGTTTTCTGTACCTCAAATGTCTATTTTTAGTTGTGCGGAATTTTCCGGAAAACTAGAATAATTCCTTTTGTGTTCTTCTCTCTAAAGCAGAAGCTTCTCTAGGATTGAAAAGAAAATATAAGTGCACTTTTAAAAGCATTTTCGAGTTATGTTTGTATATCCACCAAGGATTTTTTTTCTGTATATAAAAAAATTAAACAACAAAATTTTATATTTAATAATGTCTCTTAAAAAAATAATAAATAATTTATTAAAATGATAAACAACAGCAAATCACTAATTGTCTTATTTAATTCAATTTAATAAATTTTCCCGATAAAACTATTTAATCTGGAAATAGATTTCATTAAAAGCTACTTTGACCTTGAGTAAAAATAAAATACAAGTTAGTGTCATTCAGTATCCAACTTTTGAGGAACGATGAAATCGATAAAACACAAGTTAGTGTCTTTCTGAATATCCGAGTTTTAAGGAACGAGAAAATCAATAAAGTTTGCATGAAGTGGTTTTATTTTAGAATGAATGAAATTTGAAAGAAGAGAAATGCGGATTTCAGCTTAATACCATTAATAATATTAATTTTAAAATATATGAGAAAAATTGGTCTGGACGTAATTCAAAAAAAATTCCTGTCGGCAGGGATCGAGAAGTGAAGGTAGATTTCTGTTTAAAAAGACTTTTTCATCCTTCTCTATCCCACGATAATTTTATAATAATTAGTACGTGAAAAAAGTCTCATGAACTGTTTTAATATTTTCAAAAATGGCGGAGATATGAATTTTTTTAAATTTCAAATCCCCATAAAGTTTCACCACCGTAGGTTTGATGAAAAACAGTTTCAGTCAAATTAATTGTTTAATAATTAGGACATGAAAAGAGTTATATGTCCTCTTTCAATATTTTCAAAGATGGCGGAGATACGAATTTTTTTAAATTTCAGCCACCTCCAGTTCCATCCCCTTACAAGTAGAATGCTAATTTGCAATATGCAATGAATTACTGCCTCAAAGAATTTTTGTACCAAATTTGGATTCAGTAGTATCAATACAAGCGGTTTAGACTTGAAGACCATTGACTGCTACTTCCATCAAACGTCCTGGTACAGGAATGAAGAGTCCTGGAAAATTTAGTCATACCATGATCGGTCCGGGAAGATTTCTGGATAAAACGATCTTAAGAATTGGGCAATGTAACGGGAACGAGGCCGGCACTATCTTAGCTCAAGAAGCATGAAGACGAAAACTCGAATATTCGGGAAATAACGTACGTCTTCCAGATCAAGCAAAATGAATATAAATAACCCGAAAGGACGGACAAGGTTAGATATATTTTGTATGTTGTGCTATATATTAATATATTTTGTTAGTCGATATAAATTAGAAGTTGTATTACTTCAATAAATTAGTTATAATTAGACGAAATGCTTAAATTTGAGGAAACCCAAAGTACAAAAATATTACATTATGGTAACCATCACCCTTGTAACCAGGACCGAGCCCAAGTTTGCAAAAATGTTTCGTTACGAAGTTATCCACTTGGAAATGATGAAAATCTGTTAAAAGAAAAATGTAACTATGGTAATATTAACTATGGTAACCAGTATTCCAAGGTACTATTCCTATATTGCGAAAATGCTAAGTTACGAAGTTATACCATCCCTCGAAATAGCGAAAATTTGTTATGAGAAAGCTGTTATCATGGTAATGGTAACTATGTTAATCATAGTTCCATGGGACTATTAATTCCTAAATTGCGAATGAAAATTTGTTACGAAAAAGCTGTTGTCATGGTAACGGTAACTATGTTAATCATAGTTTCATCGCGCTATTCCTAAATTGCGGATGAAAATTTGTTACGAAAAAGCTATTGTAATGGTAACGGTAACTATGTTAATCATAGTTCCATGGCACTATTCATAAATTGCGGATGAAAATTTGTTCCGAAAAAGCTGTTGTCATGGTAACGGTAACTATGTTAATCATAGTTCCATGGCACTATTAATAAATTGCGAATGAAAATTTGTTACGAAAAAGCTGTCATGGTAACGGTAACTTTGTTAATCATAGTTCCGTGGCACTATTCATAAATTGCGAATGAAAATTTGTTACGAAAAAGCTGTTGTCATAGTTACGGTAACTATGTTAATCATAGTTTCATGGCACTATTCATAAATTGCGAATGAAAATTTGTTACGAAAAAGCTGTTGTCATGGTAACGGTAACTATGTTAATCATAGTTCCATGGCACTATTCCTAAATTGCGAATGAAAATTTGTTACGAAAAAGCTGTTGTCATAGTTACGGTAACTATGTTAATCATAGTTTCATGGCACTATTCATAAATTGCGAATGAAAATTTGTTACGAAAAAGCTGTTGTCATGGTAACGGTAACTATGTTAATCATAGTTCCATGGCACTATTCCTAAATTGCGGATGAAAATTTGTTACGAAAAAACTGTTGTCATGGTAACGGTAACTGCTTGAACAACGCGAAGTAAAAGCTTAGAATGCTTTTCACGAAGTAGTTTGTAACGCACTTCGGTTGTTATTGTTACTGACCACATGGGCGCTTTAGTCCAGGTTTCTGATTGTCTAGGGCGCCACCTTCACGGTATTAAAGCCACGGCGACGGATAGCACAATGTAGCCGAAGCCACCAGTGTGTATTTTCCGTAGTTTCCAAAACGGTAACACCAAGAGAAACTCACCATTACACAAGAACAGAAGTCTCTGCAGTCTACAAGGAGCAATCTCGGAGCGGACTCGCGAGAATATTTTAAATCGCGGTATACCTTACTATTCGTGGTGTCTAAATGACACAAGAGCAAGTGTCTTCATCGTTCGGACGGAGTGTGAACTTTCTACACTACGGATCGTGTTTGACCCTATATTCGAAGGAAGGTCGCGGTGTTTACTCTATTTTTTTTGTATTCACGGTGCATTTTACCTATTTACGATTAATTGCCGATCGAGATATTTTTAAAAAAAAGTATTTTTAATAACGGATTTTAGTGGAAAGCTAATTATAATAATTATTTTAAAATGTAAATATAAAACGGAGCTATTATTATTAAGAAAAAGTAATAAAAACCGAGATTAGGGACTTTAAAAATATTGATAAATTAGTAACTTTGTTACACATTTATAATGTGAAAGCCACTGCACGGGCAGCTTCAGTGGAGAAAGAAATACTCCAGGGGTCGTATGATATCGACAAGATCCTTAGCGGCCAGAAAGGCGCTCTTTACTTGCCCTACTGGGTTGAGTTATGAAGTAAATAAAAACCATTTCTTCATTTGGTGAAGAAGAAATAGTGTGCAACACGGTTCTTTATCGGCTGATACAGGTACGTATTCTGGACTGCCATGGTTGTCGAATGACGCTTCTGGACTCTTCGGTACAATTTTAATTGGCTTCGCTCCCGTCAGCTTGACCTATTTCTAAAGGTCGAAGGACTGCCACTGGAACTCGGTGTGTCTTCGCGCTGCCACTGCAGCTAACTTGATCGACTCCGGCTGCCATATACCATAAGGTCGGCTGGTTATGCGAAACAAGTACGCGAGTGACTCAATCTTTCGGCAGGGGTTTACAACTGGTACGACTGGCCTTATAGTCGAGGCATTTGAATTTCCATAATTTCAAGTTAATTCCACTCCAGTGCAGTAAGCGATTTAATTTATATATTTTATTAATAGGGAAAAATGTAACTTTGTTACAAGTTCATGATTTTTTGGGAAACAACAGGAGCTAAAACGATCGTCAAGTAATCAAAAACATAATGGAAAACTTTCGTGCCATTGATTAGTATAAAGTGTTAAAGAGCTTCAAAATCTATAAATTCTACTTGTATACTCAAAAAAAAAATTTCTTATTGTACGAATGTCTCTCACAATGCACTTTCTTAATGGGTATTTGGACTTTTTTCCACCGAATTTGGAAACTGAAAGCGATGAACAAAATGAAATAGTTCACCAGAGGACATCGCTATAATCAAAAAGCGGTATTAGAGCTTTTGGGATCAAGAAATGATGAGTGACTTTTGCTGGATGCAACTTCGTGAAGATGAGTCACAACATAAACGTAGGACTTTGAGTAACAAAAGGTATTTTTGATCAAAAGTTTGAGTATGTAAATAGCTTACCTAATAAGTCTTCTGAGTTTTTCATCCAATTTGGCTATATACTTTCGTTAGAGAATTATCTTATACAATAAATAAAACGTGTCTGTAACCCAAAAAATACTATTCTAATTGACCCAAACAGTATATCGCCGTAAAGAAAAATCTTACTTTTCGATCAGTATACATTTTAGATTGGTTAGATTAATCATTCTAGATTTCTAGCCATAAATGGAAAAAATCCGAAAAACATGATTTTTGTTATTATCTCGATAACGCTTTGTTGAAAAAATATATGAGTGTCATTTTGACCTAAAAAATTTTTTTTCGATTAGGTGCATGCAATTAAGAAAAATATTGTAAACTAGTGAATCAGTTTTTTATATTGGATACATCAATCGATACAGTAAATGTTCTACATATATGATTCACATCCAGTTCAATTAATATATGTATAGTTTTACACTTTCCTACAAGTGATCATCAATATCACATCAAATAAATTTTCCAATATTTCTTATCGCTTAGCATACAAAAGAACATGTACTTCAAAGACTCGTGTTTTACTCACTCGCCTACATCGATGAAAATGCAAATACGATTTCCAACAACTCAATAACTGCATTAGTATTATACGTTATACATGTTTTAGAAATTCTACAACGAATGCTTTAAAAAAGAACAAAAGGTAGAAAAAAAATCACCAAATTTACATTTAAATATAAAAGGTTTATCCGTATCATAAATGTGGTCTAATGTTCAATAATAAAATAAAACTCAAAATCACAAAGACTTCAATAAAAATGTAAACGGTAACTATTTTTTGGCTACTTAGCCATCGTCAGGCCTAAAAAGTTAACACATTGTTCGAAAAACTACGACAACAAACTGACTATATAATGGAGAAGTTTCATGGGAGTTATAATATAATATGTTACATTTAATTAAAATGTAGACAAAAACTAATAAATCAGTAACAAAAATTTTGAAATCGGTCAATAAATATCGGAGAAATATATTAAAGTTGTTGCTTTTTCTCGAGGATTTTGGTGCGTATGACGTCACGTATCCGTATAGCCAAAGCGCCGTACTACAAACCAAACTTTTATTCTATACCTCGACACGATTGACACATGCCTGACCTTAATTTAATTTAATTTCCGTTAGCGTAATTTATTAAGTGTCAAACAACAAAATATAGTCCAAATGCCAGATACTTTTTTCTGCAATCTTCTAGAGAAGAGATTTTATTATTGAAACCATAATGAGAAAAATAGTAGAACCTACTTTTTCTGTTCTGGCTCTTCGGCTTATATAGCGAAGAATAACGCTGCTTTATTTACAAACCTGTCTCGTACACTGGTTAGGAGAAATGACGTCAGGCCACTCAATCGGGCGGAATGCCAAGCGCAACTTTAAAATTTTATAACTTCGTTAGCATACATAAAAAAAACGGTAAACTTCTCCATTCCGTCTGGATTAACCTTTTCAAAGTGGAATCATAAAATTATCCGTTTATTACATCTGTTTATAGCTTCAGCGCAGTTGAAGCGTGCTTAGCACGAATTTTTTAACATCTTAAATTAAACTTCGTATATATTATAATAAATATTTCTCCTTCCCTATCCCGTAAAAGGACCCCGCACTTTTTAAATGGCAAATGGCTTTCGGTCAAATTTGCTGAATTTTGCATATGTTGAACATCTCGATGTCTTCATTAAAAGCTTTCATGGCACCAACAAAAAATAATGATACGTTTCTGTGATACAGGGTGTTAAGGAATCGATTTTTCATAATTTTAAGATTTTAAAAAACTGCAATGAGTCACATATGTTTAAATTAATGATCAATTTGCAACGATGCAAAATATTGTATATTTTTATTAATGATCATCGAAAAGAAACTAAACTTTATGATTGTAATGTGTTTGTTAAGGAGTATTAAAAAAAATAAACAATACGTTTATACAGGGTAAGTCAAAAAGTTGGATCGATGGTTGTCGTACATTTTTAACATACCGTATTTTGTGATAATTAAAGAACAACTATAAAATACCATTTCCAAAAATGTATTATACATATATCCTCAACAGTGTATACAGAAAGATATAAGAGGTTGAACTTAGCGAAAAGTGGATATTTTAAAAAAATACTCGATATAACAAAAAATCGTCGGTCAAATTGTCTCTTTTTTTAATATTAAAAAGAAATTATATTTTTAAATACATTGCAGAAAACGGTCTAAATCAAATACAAGTTTTTTTTCTACATGACGTTTAGTTTATGATGTCAACCGAAACGTGTTTTGTTTCGTAGTACAAGTTCGTGATATTTAAATTACTTCAGTGGGATTTTTACTGAATTTTTAGGTTAAAAATTATAGGTATCTTTAGAACTTCTATCAACGTTTCAACCAATATATGATCATCTTCAGTAATTATAAATGTAATGTATAAAATTTCTTGTCGAACTGACTTGGACTTTTATTTCTATAAAGACTTTGACCACTGTTGAGGAATGGATAACCTACTACATTTAAAACATAATTAGTTGATTCACATAATTATATGTCACATAGTGACAAAGGATTAAATTCGGGTATAACTGACCGCTGTGCCGAAAGAGGCTCCTCCCAAAAGGTGTAGTCTTTCTGGGCGCAAAAGCTGGATTAAGGGTTCTAGGAAAATGAAATAGGATTATTTAAATATTAAATAATATTTTTGTAATTTTTTCAATTTTGAGGTATTCCTATACAAAGTTTAAATAAAATTATTGTCAAATGATTGGATTTATGAATGGAGTTGTCTTATTTTAGTCCTCTAATACTCATAATTCGTTTATTATGAGAATAGGACCCATAATAAAAATGGAACTAATTTTAATTAGATTTTCTGCACTATCCCAGATAGCATGCAATTTTTTGTGATTTTTGATATTGTTTTCTATTAATTATAATCCTATTTCATTTTACTAGAACCCTTAATCCAGTTTTTGCGCCCCGTAAGGCTACACCTTTGGGGAGGAGCCCAATTCGACACAGTGGTCAGTTATACCCGAATTTAATCCTTTGTCACTTTTAAGTTTATAATTATGTGAATCAACTAATTATGTTTTAAATCTAGTATGTTATCCATTCCTCAAATGTGGTCAAATTCTTTATAGAAATAAAACTCCAAGTCATGTACCACATATATTCATAAAAACAACGTTTTAAGGGGCAATTAGTTTGTCTGATGATGCATCTTGAGGCCTGGAAACAAATTACCCAGTTCGACAAGCAATTTTATACAGTACATTTATAATTACTGAAGATGATCATATATTGGTTGAAACGGTGATAAAAGTTCTAAAGATACCTATAATTTTGAACCTAAAAATTCAGTATCCCACTGAAGTAATTTAAATATCACGAACTGTACTACGAAATAAAACACGTTTCGGTTGACATTCTAAACTAAACGTCCTGTAGAAAAAAAACTTGTCATTTGATTTAGACCGTTTTTTTGCAAATGTATTTCGAAATATAATTTCTTTTTAATATTAAAAAAAGAGACAATTTGACTGACGATTTTTTGTTATACCGAGTATTTTTTAAAAATTTCCACTTTTCGCTAAGTTCAACCTCTTATATCTTTCGGTATACACTGTTGAGGATATATGTATAATACATTTTTGGAAACGTTATTTTATAGTTGTTCTTTAATTATCACAAAATACGGGGTATTTTAAAAATGTACGACAACCATCGATCCAACTTTTTGACTTACCCTGTATAAACGTATTTTTTATTATTTTTTTTTGACCGAAAGCCATTTGCCATTTAAAAAGTGCGGGGTCCTTTCTACTACCCATTGTAATGTATAACAGAGCTATGATCTCTCCCGATTAAGGGAAAAATGTCAATTTTTTAAACCTATAATTATATTGTAAGTGAGTTTGTTGTTTTGTAATTTTCTTAATTTTTTTAACAATGTGTTAACTTTTTAGTCCTGAAGATGGCTAAGTAGCCGAAACTAGTTGCCGTTTACAATTTTATCAAAATCTTTGTGGTACATACTTTTCAGTTTCATTTCATTATTAAATTTACATTAGCATAAGAGTAAATATTAATAAATTGGTTTATTATGGGTTTAAAAAACTCACCTGTGGATAAAAATGCAAATCCGATTTGGATAGTCCAATTAGCGCTGCTATGTAGGATGCGCACGTTCCCAAACTTAAAATGATGCAATATCGCAATCGTATTGGCAAAGTCACATAAATAAAATAATCTAGAAGTAGTATCCATCCTAGACTGTCTCTGGATGTCACTTCATTTTTTTTAAGGAATAATGCTATGAGAACTTGTGCGTTGGCAAGATGCCAGCTAAGATGTGGTACCGCTGCCCAGATGAGTTTACTATCGAAGTCTCTTTTGCACCATACTAAAATACAGCTGTTAATGGCTAGGAAGAAAGTCATAGATCCGAATATCCACATGTCTTGACCACTTGGTACCTGAAAGAAATAAAAATATATATATCAATAGAAATATTTTTATGCTACATTCAAGGCATAATTTTAAAATTTTAATAAATCTAATACATTTCAAGAATATTATTTTAATGAAAAAGCTTCGGGTATTTATCACTTTTTACTACTTCAACAGTGTTATAATGAAATTATGTTTCTTGTTAACAGGATCCCTAGAGTCAAAAGAATTTTGATGAAATTTCCTTAAAGCCAGGTTCTTTTTAAAAAGATTTTTCGCAATATAAACCCGTCTATTAAGATAAAATTAAAACCCTAAATCTTGTATAAGAGCAAAGAGAAATATTTATTTTTTTTTTGAGAGTCTGAATATATTTGATTAGATAGTTAATTGATTAACCTAAAAATAATGATAATTAGGCCCAGATTTTAAGTATTTTACCTCAACAAAGAGAAAATGAAAAATAATAAAGATAAAAATAAATAAAAAATGAAATTAAAATAAATTATAATAAAGGGTTGAGGGCCATAAGGTCATATGTCATTTAGATCAAAGAATTCGTGCTCAGAGAAACAATATAGGATTATGTATACCCGAATTTAAAATATTTATATTTGAGTCTTGTGTAGTTTAATACCTTTTATACTTTTATAAAAAAATCCCGGGAACAAAAAAAATCTGATGTGACCAGCACATGACCTCTCGCCATTTAATTTGACATTACAACAATTAATTGTTAAATTCAGAAAATTTCAGGACGTTAAGCTCGCACAACAAGTGAGTTTTATGGTTGCCGGTTAGAGAATTACCTAAGAAAAATGTGATTTTATTTTAATAAATTGCTTGAAAAAATTGTCCAATTTTTTCTACGCAGAAGAAGGTAGATATATTTATTCGTTTTTGGCCGAGAAATCGCCTAATGTAGCAATTAAAAATACGCGGTTTTTTTCATGATTTTTAAATTATTTATCAGAAGAGAGCGTCTGTGCTACTTTTTTTGAATTTATCTAGATTAAAAGTTCATAGTCGTATCACTTTTCCTAAAAATAATTTTAAAAAAGTGCGTCATACGCACTGTAAAGAATTAACTACAGAATCGACTGGTGAGAACCGCAGCTTCCTATCTTTAATATCAACGGAGCGCCCGCCCAAAAAAAATTTCATACATATGGTATTACGCTACGTTGAAAATAATTTCCTAGTTTAATGATAAACGCATTTTTTTAAATCTTATTTTGTGGAATTTTAGAAAAGTTTGACAATTTTTATAACTAAAAAGTCTATTTATATATCCAAAAACTTGATTTTTGTATCCAAATAGTTAATTTTATACGTTGTCAGTAAAATATCGCTTTCTGTGGCAAAAAACTGGATTTTTATTACCAAAAAGTAGATTTTTATGTAAAAAACTCGATTATAAATATTTTCATTAAAATATCAGTTTTTATGTCCAAAAACGCAGTTTTAAATTTATATTTAAAACCTCCATTTTTTAAATCCAAAAACTCGATTTGTATGACTAAAAACTACCAAAAAGTAGATTTTTATGACCAATACTCCATTTTAAATGTTTTCATTAAAATATCGATTTTTAAGTCTGAAAACTCGTTTTTAAATTTTGTTCCTAAAATATCGATATTTATATCTAAAACCTCCAATAAATTTTATGTCCTAAAAACTAGATTTTTATGGCTAAAAACTTGTTTTTTATAGTTAAAAACTCGATTTTTATTAGAAAAAATAAATTTTTTGACCAATATTCGATTTTAAATGTTTTCACTAAATTGTCAATTTTTATTTCCAAATAGTCGATTTTAAATGTATGCATTAAAATATCGATTTTTATGTCCAAAACTTGATGTTAAATTTTGTCAGTAAAATATCGATTTTTACGTAAAAAAACTCGATTGTAACTCGATTATAAATTTATACCTAAAATATCCATTTTTATGTCCAAAAACTGGATATTTAAAGTCGACTCGATATTTACAGCATAAAACTCAATTTTTAGGTCCAAAACCTGACTTTAAATTTTGTCATTTAACTATCTTTTTTTATGTCCAATAATCGATTTTAAATTTTTTTACTAAAATATGGATATTTATATCTAAAACCTCCAATTCTATATCCAAAAACTCGATGTTTATGGCTAAAAACTCGTTTTTTATTATCAAAAATGTGATTTTTTGTCCAATTTTCGATTTTAAATGCTTTCACTAAATTATCGATTTTTATTTCCAAACACTCGATTTTAAATGTATGCATTAAAATGTAGATTTTTATGTCCAAAACTTGATGTTAAATTTTGTCAGTAAAATATCGATGTTTACGTCCAAAAACTCGATTATAACTCGATTATAAATATATCTCAAATCTCCATTTTTATGTCCAAAAAATCGATATTTAAACTTGACTCGATATTTATAGCCTAAAACCTGATTTTAAATTTTGTCATTTAACTATCCATTTTTATGTCTGATACTCGATTCTAAATGTTTTTACTAACATATGGATTTTTATACTCGATTTTAAATGTTTTCAATAAAATATTGATTTTTATGTCCAGAAATTAGATTTTTTTGTTCAATATTCGATTTTAAATGTTTTCACTAAAATATCAATTTTTCTGTCCAAAACTTTTATCAGCACAATATCGATTTTTACGTCCAAAAACTCGAATTTAAATTTTTTCCTAATATTTCTAATCCTCCATTTTTATGTCCAAAACTTAATTTTAAATTTTGTCAGTAAAATATCCTTCCTTTTTTAGGTTAAAAACTCGATTTCTATGGCCAAAAACTCGATTTTAAATTTTGTTAATAAACATCGATTTGTATAGCTAAAAACTTTATTTGTATGTGTAAAACTAGATTTTAAATGCTGTCACTAAAATATCGATATTTATGGCTCAAAACTTGATTTATTTGTCCAAAAACCGACTTTAACGTTGTTACTAAAATATCGATATTTATAGCCTAAAACTTCATTGTTAGGTCCAAAACCTGATTTTAACTTTTGTCACTTAACTATCGATTTTTATGTACAAAAACTCGATTTTAAACGTTTTCACTAAAATATCAATTTTTATGGCAAAAACTTGATTTTTATGTTCTAAAATTCAATTTTTAATTTTGTTACTAAAATATCCAAATTTTTCGCCAAAATACACATTTTTATGCCCAAAAACTTGATTTTAAATTTTGTCACTAAAACATCGATTTTTATGTCTAAAAACTTGATTTTTATGTCCAAAAACTCGATTTTCAATTTTGTTACAATAATATCGATATTTATAGCTAAAAATTCCATTTGTATGTCGAAAAACTCAATTTTTATTTTCAAAACTTGCTTTTAGATTTTGTCACTAAACTATCGATTTTTATGGGTAAAATTTCGATTTTTAGGGCCAAAAACTCTATTTTAGATGTTTTCACTAAAATACAAATTTTTATGGCAAAAACTTGATTATTATATTTAAAAATTCGCATTTAAAATTTTTCGCTAAAATATAAATTATTATGTCCAAAAAATTGATTTTAGATTTTGTCACTAAAATATCAATTTTATCAGTAAAAACTCTATTTTTATTTCCAAAAACATGATTTTTAATTTTGTTACTAAAATATCGATATTCATAGCTGAAACTTCCATTTTTAAGTCGAAAAACTCGATTTCTATGTCCACAAACACGATTTTTAATTTTATTACTAAAATGTGGATATTAATAGCTAAAAAACTCCATTTCTGTATCCAAAAACTCGATTTTTATGCCCAAAACTTAATTTTAAATTTTGTCATTTAACTTTCGATTTTTTTGGGTAAAAATTTAATTCTTATATTCAAAAACTCGATTTTGAATGTTTTTACTAAAATATCAATTCTGTGGCAAAAACTTTTATTTATGTTCAAAAACTCGCTTTTGAAATTATTCGCTAGAATATAAATTTTAATGTTCAAAAATTTGATTTTAAATTTTGTCAGTAAAATACCAATGTTTATGGTAAAAACTTGATTTTTATGTTCAAAAACTCGCTTTCAAAATTGTTCCCTAAAATAAAAATTTTTATGTCCAAGAACTCGAATTTAAATGTTTTTACTAAAATATCATTATTTATAGCTAAAAATTCCATTTATATGTCGAAAAACTCGATTTTTATTTACAAACTTGATTTTAAATTTTCTCACTTAACTATCGATTTTTATAGGTAAAAATTCGATTTTTATTTTCAAAAACATGATAAATATTGGTACTAAAATATTGATATTTATAGCTAAAAATTTCATGTATATGTCGAAAAACTCTATTTTTATTTACAAACTTGATTTTAAATTTTCTCACTTAACTATCGATTTTTATAGGTAAAAATTCGATTTTTATTTTCAAAAACATGATAAATATTGGTACTAAAATATTGATATTTATAGCTAAAAATTTCATTTTTGTGCCGAAAAACTCGATATTTATTTACAAACTTGATTTTATCACTTAACTATCGTTTTTTTATGCGTAAAAACTCGATTTTTATGTCCAAAAACTCGATTTTGAATATTCCAATTTTATTGCAAAAACTTGATCTTTATATTCAAAACTCGCTTTTAAAATTTTAAGCTAAAATATAAATTTTTATGTCCAAAAACTCGATTTTAAATATCGATATTTATAGCTAAAAATTCCGTTTTTATGTCGAAAAACTCGATCTTTATTTACAAACTTGATTTTAAATTTTATCACTTAACTATCGATTTTTATGCGTAAAAATTCGATTTTTATCTCAAAAAACTCGATTTTGAATCATTTCATTAAAATTCCAATTTTATGACAAAAGCTTGATTTTTATGACCAAAATCTCGCGTTTAAAATTTTTCGGCAAAATATAAATTTTTATATCAAAAACCTTGATTTTAAGTTTTCTCAACAAAATATCGATTTTTATAGTTAAAAACTCCTTTTTTATGTCTAAAAAAATTTAAGTGGAAGGTTTAGCAACATCGCTCAATTTCCCTATTACTTTAGAAATTTTCAAAAGTTTGACAACCTTATAAAAAATATTCTATAATCTAAAATAATTATTACCATGTTTCTCAACATACTCAAAAATGTATCAAGATTTAAGGAACCTTTAAAAAGTTTGCGACATTGTAAAACGTATCCTAAATTTAATTTTCAGTTTTCAGAAAATTTGCCAACTTTGCAAAATCTCTAGATTTAGGGAATTTCAGAAAGTCTTGTATCATTTGTAAAATTTTCTCAGTTTTGAGAATGTTAGAAGCCGTACATGTTCCTATAGTTTAATAAAGCGTTGCAACATTGCAAAACAAATAATTTTTTGTTTATTAAAATAAATACTTTATATAAGGATTTTATTGTCTTGTGTAATCGTATCCAATTTTAACTCAATTCTTTGTACATACATGAGTGCATGCAAAATGCTAGTTTACATACGCTAATGTGTATTTACCGAAGTTATTAGTTACCTACTAGGAAGTTTATAGAATTTTAATTAAATCTATAGAACACACCTTCGAGCATAGTTTAAAACCAAGCCAATTTTGATATTCATTAAGGTTTAATTAAAGAATATCTTAAGAAATAATGATTAGTTTAATTAATAAATACATAGTATTAAATTAACACTATTTATTTATTACTAGTCTTGTGTCAGTAACATAAATTTTATGAAGCTCAATCAAAATTGACAAGTTCGGGAAAAAATAAATATTTTTTACTTTATTATAGGAACATGAAACATTTTATCCAGATGGATTGTTACAATCTTATAAATTAGTGTTAAAGCAGTTAACCCCTTCCACTTCATCGTATCCATATATGGATAGTTTTAAATTAATCAGAATTTATCACAGAATTTATCATGTATGGGATAGTGACGCACTGTGTAATAGCGGTTTACGACTCGATAAATTCATTTAGTTCCTGTTAGAATACGGATATCCATACATATAATAGAAAATAATATAATAGCAAATAGTATTTTTTTTTAAATTCCCTGTAAACATCTGAAAGTCACGTCGGCCATAGTGGTGGTAATCAGCGTTGCCAACCGTACTATAATTATAGTATTTGTACGATTATTACAACTTCATCTACTATAAAATTTCAAAGTAAATATAGTACGCACTTTGTACTATAATTTTATATTTTCACAAATCATAACAATATACCATACCATGATCAATCACTGACAAATTTTAAAAACATCTGTTAGGACAGTCTTCAGTCATGCCCCAACTAGAAAGATCTACGAGTTTTAAGGATTCTTAAGGATTTTAAAGGATTTTTAATGATTTTTAAGCATTTTTGGGATTGTAAGGTTTTTTAAGGACGTTTAAGGATTTTTAGGGAGTTTTAAGAATTTTAAGCTATTTTTAAGTCATTTTAAAAATTATCACGGGATTTTTAAGCATTTTTTTACGATTTTTTAAGGATATTGTAAGGATTTTAAAGTATTTTTAAAAATTTCCAAGTTTTTTGAATATTTTTAACGATTTTAAAAATTTTTCAGAATTTTAAGGGGTTTTTAAAGATTTTTACGGATTTTAAAGGATTTTTAATGGTTTTTGGGATTTTTAAGGATTTTCAAGGACTTTCCAGAACTTTTAAGGATTTTTAAGATTTTTAAACTATTTTAAGGGATTTTACTTTTCTTTAAGGATGTTTAAAGGTTAAGTATTTTTAAAGGTTTCTATAATTTTCTTAAGCTTTTCAACGGTTTTTAATTTTTTTTAGAACCTTAAGGGATTTTTAAAGATTTTTAATGATGTTTAAGGATTTTTAAGGATTTTTGGGATTTGTAATGATTTTCAAGGACTTTCAAGAACTTTTAAGGATTTTTAAGAATTTTAAACTACTTTAAGGGATTTTAGTTTTCTTTAAGGATGTTTAAAGGTTAAGTATTTTTAAAGGTTTCTAGAGATTTTTAAGATTTTTTTCAGGATTTTTTAAGGATATTTTAAGAATTTTAATTTAATTTTAAGAATTTCTATAATTTTCTTAAGCTTTTCAACGGTTTTTAATTTTTTTTAGAACCTTAAAGGATTTTTAAAAATTTTTAATGATTTTTAAGGATTTTTAAGAATTTTTGGGATTTGTAATGATTTTCAAGGACTTTCAAGTATTATTAAGGATTTTTAAACTATTTTTAGGGATATTAATGTTTTTTAAGGATTATTTTAGGATCTTTATGAATTGTTTAAGATTTTTAAGTAATTTTAAGGATATTTTAAGGATTTTAAAGTAATTTTTAAAATTTTCAAGTTTTCTGAATGTTTTTAACGGTTTTAAAATTTTTTTCGGAATTTTAAGGGGGTTTTAAAGATTTTTACGGATTTTAAAGGATTTTTAATGGTTTTTGGGATTTTTAAGGATTTTCAAGGACTTTCAAGAACTTTTAAGGATTTTTAAATATTTTAAACTTTTTTGCGGGATTTTAATGTTTTTTAAGGATTAATTTAGGATCTTTAGGAATTGCTTAAGATTTTTAATTTTTTTTTTAGGTTTTTGGGATTTTTAAGGATTTTCAAGGACTTTCAAGTATTTTTTAAGGATTTTTCAACTTTTTTTAGGGATTTTAATGTTTTTAAAGGATTATTTTAGGATCTTTATGAATTGTTTAAGATTTTTAAGTAATTTTAAGGATATGTTAAGAATTTTAAAGTATGTTTAAAATGTTCTAAGTTTTCTTAATATTTTTAACGATTTTAGAAATTTTTTCGGAATTTTAAGGGGTTTTTAAAGATTTTTACGGATTTTAAAGGATTTTTAATAATTTTTAAGCATTTTTGGGATTGTTAAGGATTTTTAAGGACGTTTAAGGATTTTTAGGGAGTTTTAAGAATTTCAAACTATTTTTAAGTCATTTTAAAAATTATCACGGAAGTTTTAAGGATTTTTTCAGTATTTTTTAAGGATATTGTAAGGATTTTAAAGTATTTTTAAAAATTTCTAAGTTTTTTTAATGTTTTTAACGATTTTAAAAAAAATTTTTAGAATTTTAAGGGGTTTTTAAAGTTTTTTAAGGATTTTTAATGGTTTTTGGGATTTTTAAGGATTTTCAAGGACTTTCAAGAACTTTTACGGATTTTTAAAAATTTTAAACTATTTTGCGGGATTTTAATGTTTTTTAAGGATTAATTTAGGATCTATAAGAATTGCTTAAGATTTTTAAGTATTTTTAAAGGTTTTTAGGGATTTTTCAGATTTTTTTCAGGATTTTTTAAGGATATTTTAAGGATTTTAAAGTATTTTTAAGAATTTCTATAATTTTCTTAAGCTTTTCTACGGTTTTTAATTTTTTTTAAAACTTTAAGGGATTTTTAAAGATTTTTAAGGATTTTTGGGATTTTTGGGATTTTTAAGGATTTTCAAGGACTTTCAAGTATTTTTCAACTTTATTTAAGGATTTTAATGTTTTTTAAGGATTATTTTAGGATCATTATGAATTGTTTAAGATTTTTAAGTAATTTTAAGGATATTTTAAGAATTTTAAAGTATGTTTAAAATGTTCTAAGTTTTCTTAATGTTTTTAATGATTTTAAAATTTTTTTCAGAATTTTAAGGGGTTTTTGAAGATTTTTACGGATTTTAAAGGATTTTTAATGGTTTTTGGGATTCATAAGGATTTTCAAGGACTTTCAAGAAAATTTAAGGATTTTTAACAATTTTAAACTATTTTAAGGAATTTTAGTTTTTTTTAAGGATTAATTTAGGATCTTTAAGAATTGCTTAAGATTTTTAAGTATTTTTAAAGGTTTTTAGGGATTTTTAAGATTTTTTTCAGGATTTTTTAAGGATATTTTAAGAATTTTAAAGTAATTTTAAGAATTTCTATAATTCTCTTAAGCATTTCAACGGTTTTTAATTTTTTTTAGAACTTTAAGGGATTTTTAAAGATTTTTAATGATTTTTATGGATTATTGGGATTTTTAAGGATTTTCAAGGACTTTCAAGTATTTTTAAGGATTTTTAAATTTTTTTTAGGGATTTTAATGTTTTTTAAGGATTCTTTTAGGATCTTTATGAATTGTTTAAGATTTTTAAGTAAAAAAAAAATTTTCACCCTGAAAAAGGAATACCACAGTTTTCAGGAAATCGGTTGCGTCGCTGGGCGGTTATTTTGTCAAATTATAATTATAAAATAGAGTTTGTTAAACGGAAAACAATTGTGGGAAAATGTAGACATATATTTATTATTAAAGAATCAACATTTCCCCTTAAATTTTGAATCTATTCAGTCTGAAACATAAACTAATGATATCCTTGTTACAGTCCAAAATTATGTTTCTAAAGGTTGGCCTACAATCATTTCTAATTCTTTAGATACGGAAACGAAATCATATTATAGAATTCGAGATGAATTTAGAATCTAAAGTAATTGCTTACTCTGGAATAATAGAATCATAATTCCTAGTACATTAAGAAAAATGATTCTTGAAGAACTTCATTCATCTCATAAGTTGATTGTTAAATCAAAAAAATTGGCAAGGTCCTATTTTTGGTGGCCAAACTTAAACAAATAAATTTAACAAATTTGTTCAAATTGTGAAAATTGTGCATTATATAAAAAACACCCAATAATTTAGTATTGAATTGTTGGAAATTCCCGGAAGAAGTTTGGTCACGCTTACATCTTGATTATTTAGGTCCATTTTTACAAAGACATTTTCTAATTTCAGTCGATTCCTTTAGTAAATGTATCGAGGTATTCCCAGTTTCAAATATAATTTCAAAGGTAACTATAGAGATTTTTAGGACCACTTTTGCGAAATATGGCCTTCCAAAGCTATTTGTCACAGATAATGCAACAAATTTTTGTTCTTCAGAATTTGAAATTTTTTTACTCCAAAACAATATTAAACATATAACCTCACCCCCATATCAACCTTTTTCGAACGATGCTGCTGAAAATGTCGTTAAAACTGTTAAAAGTGCTTTAAAAAATGCATTGGGGAAAACAAATCAGAAATTATAAGTATATCAGAGAAATTAATCATTTACCTAACAACATATTTGAAAAAATATAGTTATATCTTTTTAAACTTTCTTGAAACTGCAACTTAATTTGAAAGTCTCTAAAATAATAATAATACTAATTTAAAAATTGTCTGCAATTTAATTTAATGCAACAAATTAATAAAAGTTTTTAGCCACCTTGGTAATTTTATATGGCAGTCGAATCTGGCAATTTATTCTGAAGTATGAAACGAATTTCAATTGCAAAAGATTCAAAATCCCATTGAAATTCCAATGAGGTTCGCTGAGAAATTGACTACTTCTTTGTATTAGGAAACTAAATAGAAATTTGAAATTTTCTTTCGAACCTAAAACCGAACATTTGAAAAGAGTAATAAAGTTCTTTTTAAGAATTAATCTAAATGAGTTCGCTGTTATTTTAAAGTACAGAGTATTTTATTTTCGTTATTTTTTATTTGTTGATAAAAGTGATTTAGTAATAAATATGATTTAAACTTAATTCTTTTTATTATAGGTTCGTTCCACGAATAGAATTTGAAATATATCGAAAAGTAAAAAATTATATTAAAAAAAAATTTTGGACGCCAGTCTGATTGATTTTTTTGGTGTATTTAGAAACAATTGACAATAAAACTGTGATATATTTAAAAATCCGTCTTTTATTTCTTTTTGTGGGTTTAAGGAAATTAAACTCAAATTAAAGGTTATATTTGTTTTATTTTAATAACCCTTCAGAGACTTTTTCATTTATATCTTTGTGAAAATGTGACTTGGCTTGGTGTTGGACTTGTCTTCTTCCTAAAATTTTCTGGATCCGGCAGTAAAAGATATCACGTTCCAAGGAATAAATTGTTCCAAAAGAAAAAGGACTTGTACCAAATAAAAACGTTCGGTCCCAAATGAGAAAAAAAAACTTGCTCGATCCAAAACAAGAAAAAATGGTTCTGTCAAAAATCTTATAAATTACCAGATTTCGTGGTCTCTGTTTAAAAAAACCGTATAAAACAATAATAATATTAATATGAAATACATGAATTTTTAGATCAAAATGTAAAATATAAAATAATCAAAGTGAATTAAATTTTAAGACAAATTCTGAAAACAAATTAAAAATAGATTATCTTTTTGTTATTGAGACTGAAAGAGCACCACAAACATCAGATAATTTATATTGTTATAAAATATAAAATATGAAGCTTTAAGTAAACAACAAAAAATATACCAGCATAAAAAAATAAAAACAACAGTAAATAAAAGTTAAACCGTCGAAATAATTAAAAATTATAACAGGGGACTTAAGTGAATATATAATATAATATAATAAAAACTTACCCTATATAACGAGGGGAAGAAAAAAAACTTCAATAAGCGACACAAGCGATATGAAAGTCAATTATTCTGACTGAAGAGGCAAAGAGAAATAATTATTAACATGGGAAAGACATTTTATAGTAATACCAAGAGGAGATGGAGCTATTATTAAGAAGGGATATCAAGTGAGTCTAAAATTAAGATATACTGAGCAGAAGAATAATAAAAATA
Organism: Neocrepidodera transversa; assembly: GCA_963243735.1. Taxonomy (NCBI): domain Eukaryota; kingdom Metazoa; phylum Arthropoda; class Insecta; order Coleoptera; family Chrysomelidae; genus Neocrepidodera; species Neocrepidodera transversa. Next base: position 18,719,134 of record OY725343.1, read on the forward strand.
CAGGGTGGCACAGGAAAAAAAACGTAACAAGAAATGCAAATTAAATTTGTATTAATCAAATAATATCTCTATAATTTATTATTTACAAGAATAAACCAGGTTAAGGAGTTTTTAAAAATATGGAATCGCATACTAGTTAAAGATTTATTGACAAAAATGGCGTTATTTAATGTACATGAGGTAGTCGTGCTAAACTAAACTCAATATCAGTATAAATTAAGTTTAAGAAATCTGCGCATCTGTTTTTTTTATAATTTCCATACAATTATCTTTTCCCCTTGCATTTCCCCTTTTTTACAGAAATTAAAAAAATAAAATAAAATATAAAGCTTTTTTTTAGAAAGGAAAAGGAATTGGGTAAAAAATAGTTGGAAGGAAATCGTATAAAAATTGGATGCAAAAATGTAATAGATTTGAAGGGGAAAACTTTTCCCCATTTTTCTTTTCCCAAATTTTTAACTATTTGCTTTTGGTCCAGTCAACGAAAAAGTAAAGAGGTAAATGTTGGGAACACAGTTTTTGATTTCGTAACTTTGTTTGGACTAGTTAGGCAGGACCGGTCCTAGACATTTTGTTAGTGGATGCGAACAATTCACTGGCGCCCCTCATACCAGTATGGTAGCTTAGGGGGGCGTAATACCGGGGTTTGGGAATTTTTTTTAAATTTCAGTAGCCAAAAAAACTGTTTTGGACTACTTTTTATTATATTTCAACAATAACGTGGTTAAAACCTTGTTTTATAGATAACTGTTATTTTGTATGACACCCAAATACATACAAATGCTATACAGTTTTTCTTTTAATAACTAGTGTGTTTCGTTTATTGCAGTTACTGAAGGTAGTTGATAAAGTTAGCTAAAGTTTGCATAAAAAGTGCATATGCACACAGCACACTCAATATATAAAGTCTGCAGTGTGCACTTCCTTTCCTCAGGGGCCGCCTTAAACCGGCCCTGTAGGTGAACATATCAAAAGTCCCCGCCCGTAGCCCTTGAGCCGTGGAGGTAGGGATTGAAGGTTCCATTTTTCGGTTTTTCGCTTATATATTGAAAACTATGCGTCCTAGTGACATAACCATTGTATACAAAGTGAAATCTGATTAAATTTTCTACAAGATCTATTCAGTCAAGTTTTTGGATATCTTGTATAGTTTTCGAGATATTCGCTCTTTTAGGTCTGTAATTTTGGTAAAAATCATTTTTGCCTCACATTTTTTGCTCCTTTTGACCGGATAACTCTTCAACTTGCACCCAAAAAATAAGTTAGGGCCATAGGACTGTAGAGCATTAAATTCGTTTATTCCCTACATTTTAATAATTTCTTTGTCTTTTTTCTGAAATGCTTTAAAAATCTTGGAACAAATATAAGAATAAAATTGCACTTTCTACATAGCGATCTTGACAAATTAACCAACAGGAACAATATTTAAAACTGATGGAGGAACAGTAAAAAAATTGTTTGTGTCGCCTCAAAACTGACGAGTTGTTCCTCAGACGAATGGTATTATTTAGGCGGTGGTTTCTTTTTATAAAAATGGTTAGCCTAATAACATTTAAAAAATGAGAGAAATGTTCTGTTATGGGTTTGAAATTTGAAGTCAATTGGTTAAAAAAAATGGCAAAGTTTTCATTATTAACCTCAAAATTGAAGGAAGCGTCAATTTTAATCGATATGTATTGATTTATTGGCTTGCTTTTGACGTAAATAGAGCAGTGTCAGTGACGTAATCTGACAGTTGACAAACAGCTGATCGGAGAGCAAACAACAACATTTTCCATAAGACTATGTGTTAAAATCACTTTAACTTTTCAAACTCTGCTACGCCACTGTTTAGTTCCCTTTTTTCTCAAGGTGAGCACCGTGTCAACCCTCTCTTCCACTTCAACCGTTGAGCAGTTAACATGTAAATTATTATAGTACTTCGTTATCTACCTGTGTCTGGTTTTAAACCTAAAATATAATGTCTAATGTGTGGAATTTAAGGTAACAGATCTATTCAATTTTATTACAAATATTCAAAGACCACGGGTCTATCTCATAATTAATCAATCATATGCATCATCGTGCATGAGAGCGGTGTTGCCAAAACTAATAGAACAATTTAGAATTCCTTATGACACGGTCCAGGATATACCAAAGGAGAGCTCCCCTTATGGACACCTTTTTTCTGTATTTATATCTTTTTTATATGCTCTGTTGTTAAATGTATTGTGCTATATTCGGAAATATTTATGTCTTGTTCTTCCTTTGATTTAAGTGTACTGTATCAAACATTACCTATTTAATTGTTGTCGTTTACTAGTGGATAACTTCTATTTAATTGTTGTTGTTTACTAGTAGATGAATTTCTGTTTATTTGTTGTTTTTTACTATTTATTAAACTTTGTTTAATTAATATAAATTTATGTGTTTAACCTTTAATGTTTAAAGCTTGCTGACTAAATCTTATCAGAAAGCAGGACGATATGTTTTATTGTCCCACGTCCCCTAAACGTGTAATAATTATAGGGTGGTCCTTCGATTTATTTATTCGACCACGCGATAGCTATTTTGAACCAAACTTCTATTACAACAAGTCCACAAATCTACTAAATCCATTCACTCTGATTCACACAAAAATGGTATAAAAGTTGAGGCGTCACTCTTCTAATTTTTCACACGTTTTGATTATTATTAGCAATAAATAATGGTTTTTAATAATAATAACTATATAAAGACTGTAGATAAATAAATTGTTTACAAATTTACTAGTTACCTTTTTTATTGAGAAATCCAAAATAGACATACAAATCGACAAAAACACAAAATTCAAGGAAACAAATCCTGCAATTAATGGGTAAGAATATCGAATTTGATTTAAAGTTACTAGGCTCTTTATTATTAAGTGAATTTTTCGGTAATTCGACTCACGTGTAAACGTAGTACGTCAGCATAAGAATAAATTACTGACGTATTAACGTTGAAAGCTTTTATTCTAATTGCCATGGTTTTCCAATTGAAAATCGGCTTTGTGCTTAGATCTGCTTCAGGACTGATTAAAACCCCACGTTCGTTTAACGAGGGTGAACTTTACGTATACATAAAGCATGACAGTTGATTTCAGTATAGACATAACTAAATAAATATTTAATTGTATTTGATAATAATTACAGTATTTGGATAAAGGTTATTTGATTGTTTTAATTTAACAGGATGTTTCTTATTAAATTAGAAAATTAATAACAATTTTGGTATGAAAATGGTTGTCTAAGGCTGTGGTCTCCAGTTTTTACTGGTCTCCGGTTACATCTTACGTCAATGGTGTCTCTTCGGTCGTCTCCCATTGTTGTGAATGTCGGTCTAGTTTAAGGTCGAGACACATATGTCCGGATCACTTCCGTGCCGAGACACGTCTGAGCCGAGCCCATTATCGGCCGTCACCCGTAGAACCAAATAAACCATTAAAATAAATGTATTGAAGAATTGTTTTGTAGTCTGTGCAACTGTGCAAGACTGTTTTGTGTACAAAAAATGGATGTGGAGACACTAATTCGTGAGTTTCCTGTTCTTTAAGACCAGACACATGAAAAATACCGGAATACCGAGTATAATAACAGAGTCTGGAAGAAAATTGCAACAGATTTGCAAGTCAAAGGTAATATAAAAATTATACAAATTTTAATACCAGAAAGATATTTATAAAATTGGAGCGAAGCGTACTACTATGTGTAAAAGTAAAGACAATTTGGTAAAATTTCTTTTAATAAGATCGGCTTAATCTCAGTAGTATGCTCCCCTCCAAGTTTATTCATTAATTTGTACTCCTGACCCAGTCTTTTTATGATAAGAAAGATATTTATTCAATTTTTATTTTCCAAATGAATAGAAATTTTTGTCATGACCATATCGCCAAAGGATATGTTCTTGCCATTACACACTCCCTTGTGGAGAATTCAGGAAGTTTTTTAGTTGGTCTCGTATGGCAAATGAAGCATCTGCTGATCGCCCACGAATTCGAGGAAGATTTAGAAGATTTGATATTCTTTCGGACCTTCAGCAGTTTCTTTGTGACCCATTTTTTGTCCAGGTACCCTATTACCTTCAATTTTTCGAATAAAATTGAACAATACACACGCAGCCGTCACAGTCATTGTAAGGATTTCCCTGAAGGATTCTTCTAAATATTCGAAATTTCTGTTGCAAGATACCGAATGCGTTTTCGGATATCCTTCTTGCCTGACTCAAACGATAATTGAATATAACCTTGTCATTTGTTAAACCTCTGCAAGGATATGGTCTCATCAGGTAAGTTTTAAGAGAAAAAGCTTCATCGCCCATAATTACTATTGGAAGATCAACATGCGTTCCAGGTAAAGTTTTACTCTTTGATACGCTAAGCGTATTATTCTCAATTACTCAGCCTGCCACCGCTGGCGTCAAATAATGTATCCGGTATGTCACGGTTTTATAAAGAAAATTTACCATTTGTTTCTTGTTAATTTAGATTCGAAAAAATAATTAAACCTAAGACCTAATGCAGGTATTCCAAGAAGAGGTGTATAAAGAAGAGATGGAACAAAAACAAAGTAAGATTCGGAGCGTGGAATGTGAAGGTAGAATACTTAAGAATCGAATAGTTAAGAAAAATGAAATGTTATAGAAAATTGAACGCTGAATTTAGAAAGAAAAGAGTTCAAGAAAAAAATAGAGGAAATGGTTAAAGCTGGAAGGCATGATTTAGTTAACAACAAAGTGAGGTAACTTACTATGAACAAAAAAAAAGAAAACAGTAGATTTCAAAGAAATAGAGAACAAAGATGAATGGATTTTAAAAAAAGAAAAGAACATTCTGGAAATATGGAAAGAGTATAACGAAAATATTTAAAAAGCAAAAGATAAACCGTGGAATCAGAGAAATAATATCAGCTAAAGCATATTTCTGGACGAGGTGAGAGTGCCAATGAGAGACGTGAGGAATTGCAAGACAGGCGGAATCGATGACTTACCAATGTAATTGTTGAGGTGTATACAAAAGGATGCATGAAAGAGTTATTGATTGATTGATTGATTGGATCGATGTTACTGGCTGATATTTAAGCATCAACACTGTAGCCTTAAGACTTATCGTGTAATGCCAATTAAATTATTGTTATTAGGTGAAAAGGTTTGTTACTTTTATCAGGCTTAGCTGCCTCTTCACCAGATTTTCTCTGGATTAGGGCTTCTGAGAGTTTTCTGCTCCCAGATGGTCATACCTTCAGTGTGTAAGTGCTTGACACTCTAGTATAATGTGAGAGACTATTTCATCCTCCTCATTACATAATATTCTTGATCGTTCAGGAAAATAGTTGTCTCCCGGCGAAAGCTTTTCACTTTAAATTATTATGATTAGCTTCTAGATTGTCGATGAGAAAATTTGTCTAACGGCGAGAACTTTTCACATTGAAATATGCGAGTCAAGACGGCAACGTAATACTGAGAACATTCTGAGATTTCAAATTAGTAACAAGTGTTAATAATTTGAATTGGGAATTTGGAACCTTTGGTTTTCACTTTTTAAAACAATCTACGTACGTTTCGATGATAAACTGGTAGAGTGTTTTAAAAAGTGTAGTTTTGGTTAGTGGTGACGATATTCTTCAACAAAGTGTTAATAATGTTTATTTAAGTTTAATGAAGTTAGACCTATGCTCTACACATTGTGTTGTTAAAAGAGTGTTAATGCAATTTATATTTTCATTCAATAAATGGGTGATAAAATAACGCTTAAAAATAAATAAAATCGAATAATGTGTCTGATGTGCTAATCAGACTGGTCCTTCGAACTAGTAATAGTTGTATCGTTATGTATGTTATAATTATGTTAATCAAAGTTAGTTTTGAATAGAAAAGTTAAGTTGTCAGTTATATGAAATACATAAGTCAGCAATTCTTCATAGTTCTTCTATACCACTTTAAAATTATTAACTAACACTAACCAAAAGACCGGGAAATTTAAATAATTAAAAGACGGAAATCCCAAATTTTGAAGATGTACAAGTTTGAATTTTGCCACACTTAACTAACTGCAAAAATTCAAATATGTACACATTTAAAACTAAAATCTGGGGTTCTCTTCATCTTAAATTTAACAAACTGGATAAATAACTTTACCTGCTCTAAAAATGGTTGAAAATAAAATGATTTATTTTAAAAGAAAATATTTTATGGAACAGAATCCATCAAAAACACATAAAATATAATCTCAGGAAGGTATAAGAAAATATTGTTCTGAAATTTGTTATATCCTGTATAAATAATTTGTTACAAAATATTACAGTAAGTAGGGGTTGGTTGAATTAAAATAAAAAGGATCGGAATTATAAGTAGAATTAACAGTGTCACTTTATTTGTAATATTAAAAAGAAAAATGTAAATTAAAAAGAAAACTTAGGAAATATTAAAAGTATAAACTAATTTTGGTAATAAGTAATAAGTACTAAATTCCTAATGACAGGTTAGATGGCATTTCCTATGAGGTGAAATGATTTGTCATTGGGTTGGTGTCAATCAAAATGATAGTTTAAAATTTAAAAAAAATAGTAGGTAAAAATTTTTGGCTAAAAAACGGGAGATTATTGATTTGGTAAAAAAAAAGAGTCATGAAAAAAATTCTTGAATTGTCAAAAAATATGATATTGCTGTCAACGAACTTTGAAAAGGGATTTTGTTATAAATTTTGTAATATGGTTATTGAAATGGAGAAATAAAAAAGTTAAAAAAAAACTAAAGTATTTATTTAAAAGAATCAATAAACACAAATAAAAAAAGGAGGTGAAATAGAGAAGGAGACATAGATTAATCAAAGAAAGTTAGTGAAGCTTTAAGAAGACCAAGAGAGACCAAGATAACCAGTGAACAAGTTTAAACAGAGAGCAGTAGTAAAATGCGGAGGTAGATACTAGAAGATATCAAGAGGTTTTGAAGAGGACAGAAAGAAGAAAGAAATTGAAAAGAAAATTGTTATTTGTTATTTTTTTTATATTTTATTTTTCATTTTTTTTAAGACTTCTGAACCCAACCTATTGGAGAATCGTTCTACAGGTTAGGAAAAGGAATTCGTGTTTCAATAGGAATTCTTATTTCAATATATTAAAATATAAAAATACCCATAGAGAGAAAAACTAAAATAACAAGTTAAGAAAAGATTAACTAATTAATATGTTATAAAAAAAATTACTAATTAATATATTTTCATTGTATATAAAAAGTTCATTCCCACGTAACACGAGGCATCCTGGGAATGTCCATTTTGGTTCTGAACGTCCTGGACCATTTCAGAACGTACTGAAATATATTGTACAACAAGCGCGAAATGATATGCATTTCCCACGAGTAAAGTATTGAAGAGTTTGTAACATGAACGAAGATCAACAGGGGCTGATTTATACAATGGAGATAATTTAAAGTAAAATATTGTCAAAAGAAGCTATTTTTAAGGAATTTTAAAGAGGGAAGATAGTATAAAGGTTAAGTAAATAAACAAAAGAAACTGTTTTGAAGAAGGAAGATCTAAAATTTATTTTTTATGTTTAATTTTTTTTGCATAGAATCCACCCTACAATTAAGATTTGTTAGTAGTATACCATTACATTATATAAATTATATTAATTGTAACTGCAATAATTTCTTAGTTACCAAGAAAACTGCTGGAGACTGAAACAAACGCGTTTGTAGAATTTTTATTTTTAAATTTGGTGTCTAGGGAAAATGAATTATCTTTATATAATATTTTATTAAACTACTTATTTATCAAAAGTATAATAATAGTACTTTAATAAAATGAATATATTTCAAAAACATATTATTAACGAACTAGGAACTTTTACCGTAATAACCATTATTGGTCTCATAACAGCTTTCCAATTCTATTGTTTACTAGAACAAGTCACGCAAGCTTTTTTTTTGGGGCTCATCTCATAAATCCTGTGTTCTATACTTTCTATTGTTTGTAAAAAATAAAGCTTTCTTTCATAAAAATAATTACTAGACGATTAATAGTATAAGGTAGGCCAAATCGTTGCATTTCATGATAATGTTAATATTAATCAATAATCTGGGTTTAGAACATTCTTTTAAGATTTTAAAATGAATTTTAAAAACTGTGGTGCTAGTTTTCTTAAAACAAGAATTTTTTGATTAAAAAAAACATGAGAAATAACTGAATTTATAAATTATTTTAGTACTGATTTTTTTTATTTGGATAACGGAAAAAAAATTACAAAATTATTTCTTATTGGTTAGTATAAATGTTAGTTTTAAATACGCTGTTATTTTTAGCATGTTTATTGGTTAGCGTATTAGACGTCTATTTATTTTATTGAATGGTAGCTGAAAAAGAAAAATAGTTATTTCTGTATCAAGCTCGGAAATTGCTATTTTACAGGGCGCGAAGCCCTAAAAGCATGCGAGCCCTGTAAATTGACTTTTCAAGTGTGGCGTGTACAATATTTTTATGCCTCCACCAATAATTTTAGCTTTAACTGATTTAGAATCTAGATATAATATACAAAATGCATCAAAACGTTTAAAATATCTACTGACAGATAGCTACAATACTGTCATGGCAATTGTGATATTTAATTTAATATAAGAGCTCGGTAAAATTATACTTTACCGAGCGGTTATGTCACTTTGCCATGCAGTTATCTCAATTTTCTGGTCTAGGCCGAGCTAAAAAATAATCTGAAAATGAATTTTCCAAAGTGACAGCACAAAATGTATATAAAATGTGTAGCGTGACAATTAATATTTTTTAATTACTTTTAAGAAAATATTTTTTGTTACTTTTTCTGTTACCTTAAAATATAACAAAAAATCAAATAGAAAATTTTAGAATTAAAAAATAGCCGTATTTTTATAATATTTAGGTTTTAATGAAAGTTCTATTTTAGTAAAAAAATTCAAATTATGAATAAAAAAATTAAATTTTTAATATTAGAAAAACTAAATAAAAAAAAATCAAATCTTTAATAAATAAGTGTCTTGAAAAATTGTAAATTGTTATATTTAATTAATTTAAATGAAAATTTTTAGGATTAAGATAAAAAAGAATATTTGTTTTTTTCACAATTTGGATTTATAAAAATTGGAAATCGTACAATCGAAAAAAACATTTTTTTTTAATTGTCTTAATTTATAAAAAAAAAGATATAAGAAGCCCAAATTTTAAATGATTTTTTCTTAAGCAAAATACGCAGCTTTTAAGAGTCTAAATTTCAATTTTTTAAATTTTAATAAATGTATTGAAAACTTGTAAATTGTATAAAATTAGTTAAGATTTTTTTATTTAATACAAAATTTAAATTAATATTTTAAAAAAAATATTGATGAAAAAGAATATTTGGTTAATGTTTTTTTTGGGAATTTTGATCTACAGAGATTGGAAAACGCAAAAAATTCGAAATAGAAAAATAAAAAAAAGCCATATTCTGAAAATATTTAAATTTTAAAATCCAGATATAAAACAAAACAGTGAAAAAATCTAATTTTTAAAGATTTTCAATATTACAAAAACTTAATTTTGCAATAAAAATCAAAATTTTAATAAAACAAAATTTTAATATATCAAAAAAAATTTTAATAAATCAAAATTTTAATAAATTAGAATTTTAATAAATAAAAATTTTAATAAATATATTGAAATATTTTAAATTATTTAAATTGGTTTTTTTTTTATTCATTTAAAAATTAAAACAAAAATTTTCAGGAAAATTTAGATTAAAAAAGAATATTTGTTTTTGTTAATTTGGATTTATAGAAATTGGAAAACGCAAAAAGGACTAAATACCAAAATAAAAAATAGCCGTATTTTGAAAATTTTTAAACATTCAGTTTTCGTTTTAAATGCAGTGAAAAAATCTCTAAATTATAAAATAAAAACAAAATTTTTATAAATTGAAATTTTAATAAATATATTACAAAATTGTAAATTGTTTAAAATTATTTAAATTGTTTTTTTATATTTAATAAAAAATTGAAACCAAAATTTTCAGAAAAACTAAATTTTGCAATAACAATCAAAATTTTAATAAATCAAAATTTTATTAATTTTATTGAAAAATTGTAAATTGTTTAAAATGAGTTAAATTATTTTTTTTATTTATTAAAAAATTAAAACCAAAATTTAGGTTAAAAAAAATATTTGTTTTGGGGAATTTGGATTTATAGAAACGCAAAAATACTAAATACTAAAATAAAAAATAGCCGTATTTTGAAAATATTTAAATTTTAAATTTTCTTTTTAAATTCAGTGAAAAAAATCAAAATTTTGTAAAAAATCAAAATTTTTATGAATCAAAATTTTAATAAATATATTACAAAATTGTAAATTAATTAAAATTAGTTAAATTAGTTTTTTTTATTTAATAAAAAATTAAAACCAAAATTTTCAGGAAAATTTAGATTAAAAAAGAATATTTATTTTAGGAATTTGGATTTATAGAAATTGGAAAACGCAAAAAAATATTAAATAGATACCAATTTAAAAAAATTATCATATTTTGAAAATAAATTTAAGTTTTCTTTGTAAATTCAGCGAAAATAATTGAAATTATACAAAAAAAAACAAAATTATGCAAAATTCAAAAGTTAAAAAAATCAAAATTTAAATAAATATATTGAAAAATTGTAAATTGTGTAAAAACAGTTAAATTAGTTTTTAGTTATTTATTAAAACACTTAAATCAGCAAAATTTGGAATAAAAAAGAATATTTGTTTTTAGAAATTTGGAATTATAAAAATTGGAAAATGCAAAAAATTACCATTTTTTAATTAAAAAATACGTACCAAATTTTAAATAAGAAAAAAACAATTTTAAAAATTTTAATTTTTCTTTTTATTCACAAATTTTAAAATAACTTCATATTTAAAAAAACATTTTTTCAATTGTTTTAATTTCAAACTTTTGATGGATTTTTTCTTAAACAAAATAAGCAGATTTTAAAAAGAATGCATAGAAAAATTTTAAATTATTTAAAATTAGTTAAATGAGTTTTGTTTTATTTAAAAAGTTAATAAAATCAATATTTTTAGGCAAATTGAAGTTAAATCTTTAATTTAAAATTTTATATTTGGGAATATGGACTTATAGAAATTGGAAACAGCAAAACAATTACCAAATTTTTAATTAATGAAATAAATACCCTATTTTAAATTAAAAATTAATAAAATTTAGAATTTATTAATTTTTCTTTTTATTCACAAACTTAAAAAAAACTTCATTATTTAAAAAACGGAACTAACAAAACAACATTTTTTTTAAATTGTTTTATTTTCTTAAAATTATAAAAACAAAATAAATAATTACTATAAAGTAATATGAGTCTTTTAAACATCTAAAATTTTTAAATAATAAAAAAGTTTTAAAGTGTAAATTTTCGGCTCAACTTTTTTGATGCCTCAAAGCTATTTTTTAAAAAAACCGTGTAATTGAGACACTAATTAGACCACGCTGAATCGATTACCGTTGTCCGTTTGTCTTTATCTTATACCACACACATACACATACACTAAACGACCTCGAGTTAAAGATATATTGTACCTCAACATCACTTGATCCCCAAGTCCCCTGCCATGCCACCCCCAAATTCTCCCCCTGACATGACCACTATTGTGAGCTAATCGTAAGGTCGCTTTCAAGGGCCCAAGTCTCCTGGTTGTCACTATCATTGCGTGACCTCCTTTGCTCCGTATTTCACCCCATTGGGCATTGGTGAATGTCTAGCTAGTCATCTGCTTCTTTTTAGGGATGACCGTAGACTTAATCCCAGTATGTCTGTCCGTTTGTCCTGTCTCTTTGTGTGTGCTCGTCCGTCTGTCATGTAGTGTCTTCTCTGTCTCCATCTTATACCGTTCTTGAGATATGTCACAGGTCACGTGATCCTACAGTAGAACGTTCAATTTTATTTTGACTTTGGCCTATTTAGACCACAGTGAGTCGGTTTCCATTGTCCATTTGTCTATATTTCACACAAACAAAATACGCAGATTTTAAAAGGAATCTAATCTAAATTTATTTTCCTTTTTGACGACTAAGTTCAATATGACCTATATCAACTGCAGTGGAGTACATTTTCAAAACGTACTTACTCTTTTAATGACAGGTATATTTGCAAAATAAAATGTTTGCTCAATTTAATAAAGATAAATCTGTTTTGATATGTACATGTATTTTAATAACACTCTGTATAGGGTGTAATTTTAATAACTTACAGCGCATCCTTAATGACAGATTTAATATAGAAAACAATGCCAAAAATTTAATTTTTGAAAAATTTCCTTATGGCATCGACAAATTATTGATTAAACAATTTAGAATATGTTTAATGTAGCGAATCTATTTATTTAATATAAAAATCTATAACCATGTTCGCGTCAAGTTTACATTAATTTTGTTATTCCAAATTGTTTATTTTGTCATTACGCCACTGGTTGACAATTTTCATTATTGCCTCTAGTCAATTATTAATTATTATGTACTTAATCTGAAAGGGGGTGATGAAAAGCTATCTAAGCGACGGTAATAGTTTCATAATGGAAGGCGTTTAGAAGGAGTGAAAATTGTTAATAATTTCCTTGTGACATAATTTTCATTGGAAAGTTTCTAAAATTTTATAATATATTTTCAAAGGCTTGACTCACCGAAGATTTGGTAATAGGATAAAGTCTCTAAAAGATCATTAAAAATTTATCTTGTTCGTCGAGTTTTATTCTTAGTAAGTAGGTTAGCTTTAAGCATTTAAGTCAATACAGAACTTTTATACAGTGTAACATGTTTATAATAATTTGTTAAAAATAAATAATTTTATCCAAATTTAAACATATATACAACACTTTTACCACTATCGGGACTTATACAGTGTGACCAATTAAGTCGCAATCATATATGGGAAAAAATTACTTCGGTCCTGTAAGCGGGTGGAAACTGGAGGGAGTTGAAATTTCAAAAAATTCATATCTCTGCCATTTTTAATAACATCGAAACAGGTCATGAGACTTTTTTCATGTCCTATTATTATTAAATTAATTCGCTTAAAACTGTTTTCGATTTGATCTTCATGGGTGGAACTGAAAGGGGTTGAAATTTCAAAAAATTCAAATCGTAAAAAAAACTGTAAGAAATCGTAAAAAATCGTGAAAAATCGGGAAAATCGTAAAAAATCATAAAAACCTGTAAAATATTGAAATAATTCTTAATTAGAATTTGAGACATAAAAACTAACTAAAATATATATTATTGAATTTTTTTAAATATTTGGAAATTTTTTTATTTTTTTGAAATTTTGATCTTTCAAATTTTTGAATCTTTTTAAAATGTTTTTAACTTTTGTCCCTTAAACCTGCCCATGTGAAAATATTTGTTCACATTACCGTTTCAGCTTTATTTAATCTTTGAATTTGTGTAATTTTTTTAAATTGAAATTTTTGATTGTTTTATAATATTCGTTTTTTTTTAATTTTTGTAATTTTTGAAAAGTTTCACCTTTAACTTGTCCATGAAAAAATATTTATCTTTTGTCACTCAAGCCTCTCAATGAAAAAAAAATTGTCCTTTTTATTAAATTTGTGAAGCCCTGTATATAACATTTTGGGGTTTATCGCCGTTTTTCCAATTTCCAATTTTTCCAAAGGTAGGGAGATTTTGAATAATTAAACTCTCTACAACTTCTGTTTTATGTTCTAATTATTATAAAATTAATTCTCTAATTTTTACAATTTTTTACGGATTTTTAAAAAATTAAGAAGAGGAAAAATTTTAAGAAATCGTGAAAAATCGTGAAAAATTGTAAAAAACCGTAAAAAACCCATAAGAAATCGTAAAAAATCGCAAAAAAACGTGAAAAATGGCAAAAAATTGTAAAAAACCATAAAAAACCGTAAAAATCGTAAAAAATAATAAAAAAAACTTGTAAAAAACCATAAAATTTCGTAAAATTTCGTAAAATTTCGTAAAATTTCGTAAAATTTCGTAAAATTTCGTAAAATTTCGTAAAATTTCGTAAAATTTCGTAAAATTTCGTAAAATTTCGTAAAATTTCGTAAAATTTCGTAAAATTTCGTAAAATTTCGTAAAATTTCGTAAAATTTCGTAAAATTTCGTAAAATTTCGTAAAATTTCGTAAAATTTCGTAAAATTTCGTAAAATTTCGTAAAATTTCGTAAAATTTCGAAAAATTTCGTAAAATTTCGTAAAATTTCGTAAAATTTCGTAAAATTTCGTAAAATTTCGTAAAATTTCGTAAAATTTCGTAAATAATGCTAAATTGTAAAAAATCGTAAAATTTCGTAAATAATTCTAAATAATCTTAAAACATCATAAAAAATTGTAAAAAATCTTAAGTGGTATAGTAATCTTGCTAAAAATTGGGTAGTGAGTGTCTAATGAATAAACACCTTTTAAGGTCTCTAGAATACGATTTTGATATTTTCGCGGTAATGTCTCTGTGTGTGTGTGTGTTAGTGTGTTAGTCTGAATGTTGTAGTAACGATAACTCAAAAACTACAGAATTAAAAAATTTTAAATTTTGCATGCATGATTCTGATACCCTAGATTAGATCTGGTTAGATTTTGGCGTCAATCGGACAACCGGAAGTGGCAGTTGTAATGAGTGATGATGCCATTACTAAACAAAATGGCAATAAAGATTTACACATATATTTCGTATACACTAATATTTTTAATATACTATAGTGCCATTATTGCCAGATTTACCAAAAAGTCAATTTTTTACATACTTTTTTGTGTCAACGTGTAAATTTTTTATTAAAAAATTGCGAGAGGTCATATGTTGGCCACATCAGATTTTTTTCTGTGGTAACATGAAAAAATAATTTTTGGTATAAGTAAAATATGTATACAAAATTTGTCATAAGCTATTTTATTGAAAGACATAACCTTTCGGTTCACTATTAAGTTATGTAGATTGCAATTGAATAGTTATCATAATATTTTATATTTCAAATGAGAAAATAAATAAATTGTAAATAAAGTAATTTGTTTTTTGTTTCAATTGAATAAAGCTTCAATATATGCACCATCTTTTTCTAAATTCTATCAAATTCCCTGATCATATCGATAATAATTTCCTGATATGCTTCTGTAATTGTCCTTTCCAAATGATCAATATTTTGAAAATTCCTATGCTGGTATATTTTAAGTGGCCCCATAAGAAATAATCCAGAGGGGTTAAATCTGAAGATCTGGCTGGCCAAAAGGTGTACGATATATTAATAGTAACAGCTACTTTGGTATGGTACACCATCTTGTGGAAACCATGTACGTATCAGGAATCGTTCGCGAATTCAATCATTATACAATCCATTTTGTAAAAAAATTAGATAAAGTTCAGCATTCATAAACTGTCGAAAAAAAAATGGTCATATTACCTTATTTTTATAAATATCACACCACACGCCTTGATTAAATATTGATCGCGAGTTTTGATAGTAAAGTGAGAATTACTGTCACACCATCAGCGATAATTTTGTGTACTGCATCTTATAAATGTCTTATAATTATCTTCCATTTCTTATATTTTACAAAATCTAACTAGCGATTTGACGTTTGCCGTCAGTGCATCTTAGATATAATATCCCTCTATATACAGAATTTGTCAGGGCATCCTAGATTAAATATTTATCGGTAAATTCAGAATGCTAAAACAGAGAAGTTAATAAAAGTTATGTATATACCAAGGGTATAAATAGATTATTATGTCCTGAGGGCGACGACTTTACAAACTCAAAGGCCTCTAGCCCGAGGGTTTGTAAGTCGATCGAGGGCATAAGCATCTGTTTATACCCGCGGTGCATACAAACTTTTATGTCATACTAGTTCAATATTGCGTACTCAATATGAATATTTTAAAAAATCTGAAAATTTTATTTGATTATAATAATATTATCATTTTATCATAGTAGACACTATCGTTGTCAGGTACATGCTGTCAAACATATCATTTTATCTAAGTGTCAAATGAATGCACATTTTGAAATATTTGTTGAAAATTTAAAAAATGCCGAAAAATCAACTCAAAATTTGTTACCAAAAAATGAATATGAAAATTTATAATTTGGATGACAGAAAACTGTGTAGATCATAGATTTGTTTTGGTTTCGTATTTACAACTGTTCGCAAATTATTTGAGAACTGCGCAGAACAAGTTGCGTAGTGGTATATATTTATTAAACCGATTCCGAACTGAATCTAGGAACCGAAACTAAAACACTAATTAAAATCTTCTTTTTTATTATCTGGCCTCTGTTAAGCTAGTTTATTTTATATTACAAAAATAGAAGAATATTTTATATATATATAGGTTATCCAGCATTTATAGCATAAAATTCTCTATTATTTTAGCATATAAAAAAATACTAATTTAATATGGAAACCGGTAAGTTATTCAGAATGTTAATATTTTGGACAAATACAATTGGTTTAAAAAGCAATGGTAATTACCAAGTATTTGCTTTTTATTTTTGTTTAATAATTTATAAATATATATTTGAATAATTTATAATTATATATTTAAATAGTTTTTAAATATCAGTATTTGCGCGGTAGTATATTTCACAATCACAATCACAATACGCATGTGTGCACTGAAAATCCTAAAAATATTCTTATCGTCGACCAAGTACTGTTTGTATGATTCGATAACCATTCTGGAATAAATTTACACACGAACCAAAACACAAAATTATTTGTAATGACTGGTTCCAAATCGATTTTCATAAAACCAAAACACTCCGAACTTAATGCGCATGGTCGAACTGTTCTTAAATTAGAACCAAAACAAACCTCATATTAATGAAACTGTGCTGCTTGGATACTTTAGCGATCTCGTAGAAACATTTTCTCCGAGTTCCTTATGGTCCAAATATTCAATGATAAATAAGACTTTAATGGTAAATAAGAATATTAATATCGGTAATTATCATAAGTTAACCGAATTTTTGAAACAGAGGTCAGAAGGATACCAGCCAAAAAAGTCTAAAGTTCTGTCTAGATAAGATGTTTTAAAATTCATTCACGAGACACCGAATGATACGAATTTAATGAACAAAGTTTTATGAATATTTGGTATATTTGGTGAATTTCGACGGCAAGAACTTGTGAATATGCTAGTTGGTCACGTAGAAGATAGAAAATCAATTTTCGTGGTTAAAGTACCAGAGACAAAAACTGATAAAATGCGCATGTTTACCATTATTGACGAAGACGAAATGAACATTTTAAAGCTGATAAGAGACTACATGTTCTTACATCCACGTGGGTATTTAGAAAACAAGGTCGATGTACTGTACAGCCGGTTGGAAAAAATACATTTGGAAAAATCACGTTCATTATTGCGCAATATCTGGGTTTAAGCGATCCTGATAAATATACAGGTCACTGTATGCGTCGAACATCGGCACCTCTTTTGGCAGAGGCTGGAACCAGCATGACCACGTTGAAGTGACACGGTGGATGGAAGAGTACGTCGGTTGCTGAAGGGTATTTAGAGGACAGTATATCTGTAAAAAATAATGTTTCAAAAATGCTGGCAGGCATACCATCTGGATCTGGTTTTTCCGTACAGAAAATTGAAGACAATGAAACATGAATCAATGGTTGCTGCAGGTAACCTAACTATCACCGGATCTTTCGAGAACTGCCAGTTTTATGTTAATTCGACTAAATAGTGTTAAATAAATTTTTACATAAGATTTTCATTTTGTATTTTGTTAATAAAGGTTATAAATAAGATAAATAAAAACTATTTTTTGTCTTTATGCCCGCACGGGCATGAAGTACATACACCTTTATGTAGTTGGTAACTAAGTAATAAAAACATAGTATTGAACTAGTATGACATAAAAAAATAAAAACTATTTTTTCATGGCACATGGATAATAGTGAATATCTGACAATAATTATGATCAACTTTTTTTAAGAGAAATTGTCAATATTCTCAAAAATAACGGTACTTTACTTTTGAGAAAAGTTCATATTTATGACAAAAAATTTGATATCTGATGGTTATATTTCAAACTTTAGAACATGCAGAACTTTTTATAAAGAATAACTTTTTTTCATAAAATCAAGGAATAAAAAAGCTTTCTATATGGGTTCGACTTAATTGGACACACTGTATATCCTATGAGCCGATAATAAATGATTGAGTGAAATATCCATTTTGAGGTCCCCCATGAAGATTGAAACCATATCCAGAGTATGGTCTGTCTGTGTGTCTGTGTGTAATCTTCCACGATAACTTCCGAACCGTTTGACCAATCAAACTGAAATTTGGTATGAATGATCGGTGTATGCCTGGAATGGGACCATTAGTGTTTGGTTTAAATTAGTACAGTAAAAGGCCCTCAAGACCGACATTGATTGAATACACATAGCTATAGCCGAGCCGGGAAAGTTCTGGGGTGACTCAGCCGATTTTTTATTTTGAATGCAAACAATGGGCTTTAGTGCAAAATGTTCTAATGCAAAGTAGTAGAGCATAAAATTCCCTACAACTTTTGTATCAAACTCTTTCCCGAATTCCTAATAGTTTTCACCCATTGTAGCAGTGTGCTATATAATGTTCACATGCTTATGTCATTATCAACATTGAAATACCAATTAGGTAGACGTATTTACCGAAGGCTTGCTATTTAAAATTTGTTCCATAAATTAATGTTTAGTTTTTTGTAATTAAAATAATCCTATTCTCTACATCCGAACTGGGAAAGTTTTGGGGTGACACAGCCGATTGTTTTGTATCAGTAATCTCCTTTTGGACGAATATTACCTGTCGTATGTAAAATTATAAAGTATATATGATAACTGTAAGGATATTTCATCCCCAATAAAAGTCTTAATTGCTTTTAACTGCTTTATTTATAATTTATTCATTGGAACAAATGACTCGCGCGTGGTACTCCCACTTTCTAGCTGCATATCATATTAGAATATACCGGGTGTAAATGGATCATAGGCTATAACTTTTAATCGGGTGAATAGATTTATACCAAATTTGGGTCGATTATAATAGAACTATTTTTGGATTTTTTTACATAAAAAGGCAATAGGCCGACATCTGGTTTGGCCGGAATTTCATGAAAATTGTAAATTCAATTGGAACGCCTAGCACATTTCTACATATTTGGATTTTACGACTTCAAACACGTAAACATCGACGGTCAAATGTCACTTAAAACGCCATTTTTATTTTATTTTTGAATTTATTTATCTATTCTCGGTGGTCATGATTTAATCTAAATTAAACTAGAATTACCTACAAAGTCCAATTTTGTCAATTACTTATTTTTGTTATTTTTATTAAACATTTAATTCAGCAAATCCAGTTTTTTAACCAAAGCTCAATTTTTTTTAAATGAAACGTTTATTGACCACCCAGTATTAAAAATTGTTCATTCAATTTCCATTAAAATAATGTATATAACAGTTCTTTTTTTCTCAAATAAAGGAGGAATGTTATTTTTTTTAAATTTCGATACAAAATTTTCCTGAAAACATCCCTGTTAAAAGAATACATCATATTTTAAATATAAATAATTATTAAGAAACAAAAATAAATAATTGACAAAATTTAAAACTTTTAGATAATTTTAGTTTCATTATAATGAATTTAGACCAAAACATTAGCACCTTTGATGGATAACAAAAAATTAAAAAATAAAACGAAAAATGGCGTCTTAAGTGACATTTTACAGTTGAACGTGTTTGAAGTCGTAGAACCCAAATATATAGAAATATACCGGGTGTTCCATATGAATTTCCAATTTTCGTATCATTTCCGGTCAAACCGGATGTCGGCCATCTTAGGTTTTTATTTTAAAACATCCAAAAATAGCTCTATTATAATCAACCAAAATTTGGTATTAACCCGTTTAAAAGTTATAGGGGTGGCCCATAACCCATTTACAGCCGGTTAGTAGGATCTCTACTTAAAGATGAAAATAAGTTGAAGGTCAAATATTTAAATGAATGATTTTTTACCAATACTGGTAAACCTATACAGTAACTCTTTTGGTGTAATTACTTTGAATTATTGTATCAACTTACAGATATTTCGTTTATTATATATTAATGACATTAGTCAGAATTGAAGAACTGTCATAGTCACAGTTGAAGGTTGACGTTGACACTTTATCCATTTCTTCTTTTCTTGTCTACATTGTGGCCTCGTACCGTTAACCTATCACTCATATTTAAAGATATTACCACTTTAGAGTTGAAATACAATAATACCCGATTGCACCAATGAATTTAAGGAATCCTTACCACTAAGCAACCCATAAAATCTTAATTTTCGTTGCACCAACGTTAAAGCTAGATTTGCTAAGCATTTGTCAGCGATCACTTAAAACTGTTCATTAGCAAGGAAGTTTTAAGGTTATATTTTAATTTATAGTATTTGTTTAGTTCTTGCAATTCATAAATTACGTCCCAGGGAAAGTTAGTATAAATATATATTGATAATGGAGTACCTAGAATATTTAGAGGATGACCCAGATTAGATTGAAGACAACATAGAACTGGTAGAATTGGTTGAAGTAGGTGTATCCAGACAAATTTATATACGATCAAATTACTTTGAGGAAATGGATCCTATTGGATTTTTTAGAAGGTTTGGGCTAACAAAGAAACTGTTTTAAATATTTTGACTCTGATAGAAGACCAGCTAGAATATCCCCATAATAGGTAAATGAATACTGACAGCTGATAAAGGACATTAGCAGCATTGTTTCATTAGGAGTGAAATTAGCAATTCGTATTTTTCTTTTATTTTGGCTACAAATCGTCTCATTTGAACTCATCTTGAACTTGAAAAGTTTTAAGTTGAAACTTGGATAATTAAAAAGTGAGGTTAGTTAATGGTAGATGTTCTTCTTTTCACCTTTCCACAGCATGTCAAACATTTAAAAAGGAAAATGTACCATATTCTTACAACGTTTTGAAGTGTAACACATACTTAGCTAAGGAAGCCTTAAGAAGTGATAGTGCAAACAAATAATAAATTAAGAACTTCTTAACTTTATGTTGGTGCAATCGACCCTAACTCAAACTAAAATTTGGTGTTTTAATTAAGATTCCACGGCCCCTTTCTGTTAATCAAAAAAAAAGTAGTTATTTCTTTTTATCCCAACTATAGCGGAAAAAACATAACAACTGAACGAATAGTCCGGGGACACGAACCGTCCAAGGACGAATAATCCGATTACCGTACCAGAGTACATACCTCAAGAGATGTACGTGTGTCTGTAATCGCATTATAACAAAAATACAATTCTGAGTTCACTGCTTTTTACATATTTTTCTTTTTCCTCAGTTCCAATTTAATTTGTTTTTTTTTTTTTCAAAGAAAATTCGACTCAAAGTCAGGAATAAAAATAAAACCATCACGAACTTTTGAAATACTAATACAACATATTTTATATACATTATTAATGTTATATAATATAAAAGATTTCCACTGAAAAGACATTTCTGGTCCCTTTTCATATCAACTAATTCAAGAATTTAATCACTTCCTCTAAATAAAGCAAAATATTTTACTTTGTTAACACAAACAGTCTCAAAAAAGGAGTCACAATGTGGGCTTCTGGAACTCTATTGATTTCCCTGAAACTTCGTTGAGGTTCAGTTACGAGCCTTTCATAAATGTCCTAAATAACTTGAGATAGCATGAAATTTCTTATGACAATGGACCAACGAAAAATTAATGCTCTGTTTAATTTCTAAGACAGCTAGGGTAAGTTTATTATGAGTTATCAAGGATGTAAATATCAGGAGATAAAGTTTGTATAGATAAATAAAACAAAACAAACACTTTACAATATTATTATTAATAATAATACAAACTAGTTTTTGTAACTAAAAATTCCAAATTAAATAAAAGAAACAATATCACTTCCTTGTAATTGAAAAGGTTTCTAAATGTGAACTAAAATAAATCTGAAATTCAAATATATAAGCAAGAGAAATCTTACGAAAGAGTTTTATTATCAATGTTTATGACACTAAATCTGATTGGCCAGTTATATAAAAATTTTATAAAATGGATAGGAATAGATAATTCAGTGTAGACGAGACTAATGAGATTTCTTTCATAATATTATTAAAATTTAGGTCCAATTTGTCTCCCAGGATTTTTTTTATATAATCTACTTGTGTTTAATGTTTTTCTTTTAAGGATGGTAAAAAAAATTCGTCTTGTTTTATTAGATATTTTATTTCTTTAACTTTTTATGATTCAAAAAAATTAATTTTGCCTATTTAATACGAATACGGCCAGCTTGCACCCGACCAGCTTGCGCCCTCTCATTAATTCAGCAGGTTTGCGCCCAAAATTCTAAAGGTACCTGACGGTCGACCGATTTGCGCCCGTAATAAATAATCAATCCGTATCGCATAGCCATTCGAATCATGAGAATGAGAAAATAGAAAAATGAGAAAAAAATGTGAAAAAATTAGAAAACAAAAAAAATGGAAAAAACAGAACAATGAGAAAAAATTGAAAAAATTAAAAAAACCGAAAAAAAAAATCATAAAGAATGATAAGAATCGATAAAATTTGAAAAAATCAGAAAAAATAGGAAATAATAATAAAAAAAAAATTGAAAAAAAAAATTGAGAAAGAAAATAGAAATTATTGGGAAAAAATGAAAAATGTATTTGTAAACTACGGCAAAAATGAGAAATAATGAAAATTGTAAAAAACACGAATAATAAAACGCGAATAAATCACAAACGAGGAAAATAAAGCTTCGAAAAACGCAAGAAAACGAAAAATATCACAAATAATCGCAAAAATATCGCAAACAAAAGAAAGAATAGAAAAAACAGAAACATTTAAAAAATAAGAAAAAAAAAACAAATAATCATAAAAATGAGAAAAAAACAAGAAAAAATTAGAAGAATCGAAATGATTACAAAAAATCTCACAAAAAATCCAAAAAAATCTCAAAGAATTGCAAAAAAATGACAAAACAACGCAAATTTTCACAAAAAATCAATGGAATAAGAAAAAATGAGAAAACAAAATAGAATAGAAAACCAGAACAATGAGAAAAAATGGGGAAAGATTAGAAAAAATTGAAAAAACAAAGAAAAACAAAAAAAATCAAAAAAACATAAAAATAAATAAAAAAAAACGTGAAAAAATTAGAAGAACCGAAAAAATCAAAAATAATAACAAAAAACTTTGAAAAAAGAAAAAAATTAAAAGGGAAAATAGAAAACATTGGGAAAAAATGAAAAATAAAATTGTAAAACACCAGAAAAAACGAAGAAATACAAAAAACCGAAAAAAAAAACGAAGAAATCAAAAAACCGAAAAAAACGCTAAAAAAAGAAAAAGAGGGCTCAAAAAAATCACAAAAAAATTAAAAGAGAAATTAGAAAACATTGGGAAAAAATAATATTGTAAAACACAAAAAAAAAAACAAGAAATCAAAAACTGAAAAAAAAAACGAAGAAATCAAAAACCGAAAAGAAAACGCTTAAAAATGAAAAAGAGGGCTCAAAAAAATCACAAAAAATTACAAAAAAAATCGCAAATTGTGACAAAAAATCAAATGAATTAGAAAAAACTTGGAAAAAAAAATAGAAAAAAATTAGAAAACGAAAAACCAGAAAAAAAACAGAACAATGAGAAAAAAAGAGAAAAAATTAGAAAAAACAGAAGAAAAAAATTAATTTTATTTTTTGGATCTCTTTATTTTAACACTTTTTGTAGATTACTTCTGAAATAATCATTTCCTGATAAAAGAAATTGTAACTAACAAATAATTTCCACAAAAATCAAGAATGGTACTGAAAAAAATCACTATAATATGAATCAAACCAAGGTTATTTATTTGGAGAAAAAAATTTAAAAAAATTGTTTACTGTACAAATCAGATTTAGATAAAAATATTGAAAAAATATTAAAGATACCTAACATTCATAGGCGAGTAATTTTTGGCCAGGCGAGTTTAATGGTGTCATAAAAATCTTCTATTTACCGTGATAATTCCCTAAAACTAAAATCCAACGATCATCACATCTGGCAACTAAGCAAGTGGTGTTAGAGGATAATAAATATTTATTTTTTTACGCATAAAGTACATCTAATCGCCATCTATCAAACATTTAGTTAATTAATAGTTTGTGTTATGAAAATCATGGGGTGCTTATGAGGAGTTCAACAAAAATATAACCTCACGTTTTTTATTTATTAACAGTTAAAATTAATCAAATAAAAACCATTGAGTTTAATTATCTATCTTAATTTGAGCTAGATTTTTGAATAAATTAATTTAAAAATTCAAATTTCTAATTATTTGAATACGCCGCCATTACGATCGTGACGTCACTTATGTGCAATGAAGTTACCGTCAAGCCGTTAACTGCAAATGTGCAAAGAAGAGAATACAAATGAATAACAGATGTTAAATCTCACTTATACCGACAAAGATGGAGAAAACCATTATATGATAATTGGATAAAGATGAAAACTTGGACGTATCCACTGTGAATTAGCATTCAAAATAGAGAGAGATAAATAGATATTAGAGTCCGCTGTTAGATAAAGAAAACGATTTTAACTAGATCAGGTAATAATTTGCTGTTTAGTACATAAGTGCTGGGCACAAGCGTTCCTGATTAAGTGAAAGGTCGCGTCCGCGTCTGCTTGCTGCATATTTCACTGTTATTATTGTAGTTTGTAGTCTGTACAGCTGGTTGATGTTGATAATTTTCCGTATTTATTTGTATTTGTAAAGATACGTAAACAAAGGTAAAAGTAAACACAATTAAATACATATTGACCAAACGACACTTTATAAGCAAACGTCATCTATATTTGAAAACGTCAATTTTATTTATTATTTAGAGATACTGGCCCACGTTAATATTATTGTGCAGCTATTGCACATAAGTGACGTAGATGCACTACAAGTTGCATATATGCAGTAATTTTTGAATATCAATTTTTACCCTTAATACATTGGGCGCAAACTGGCTGAATTAATGAGCAGGCGCAAGCCGGTCGGGCGCAAGTTGGCCGACACCTTTAATACCGCTTATCCCACTTAACTTGTCGGGGTTTTGAATGCTTATTACTCAAATAGTTTTGGGAATAGAAACATGCGGTTTTCACCAGTTTTATTAAATTTTTATCTCTATAGTGGGATCTTTTATCGTAATTTCGGTTAGACCGGAAATTAACACCGTGATTATTAGGGAAAGGCAACTGTGTTATTTTATATCCAATACACTGTATATTTTTTTACCTAAAATTTTTACCCAAAATAAGGCTCAATCTTCATGTTTTCCCTTCGAATAAAAAAACACTTAACAAAAAATATTTTTATAAAAAATCTTTATGGTGTCCTTGGATGGATATACACATTCGCCATCTTTTAACTAAATTTTTGCTAATTTTATTGCCGGTCTAAACACTGTCTAAATTAAATATTGTTATGTTTTTATTAATTAAGTTTTATTTTATTTATTTATTTATTTATTTAACACATAACCTTTAATCCATTTTAACTCGCCCTGTTTAAGCTTCTTTATTAATTTATTATGTTCCTTTTGTTTGTTTGGTAAATTAATTTTAATTTTGTTTTATTTATTATTTATTGTTAGGCGCTAAGGGGGAGTTCAAACAGAATGCAAGACAATATAAAAATAAAATTGTATAATTGTAAAACATTGAATTTTATTAAAATATTACTACGAATAAACTGAAAATGTCATATAACACAAAATGAAAACAATTTAACTAAATTAATAGGTACCATGAAGAAGTTTTCCTTTTTTATGATTTTTTTTTTCGAATTAAATCAACGTATAAAAATAATCTGATTAGATTTCTTGTTTCTACCATGTATCAAATAAGAACAGCCTAATAAATAAATATTAAAATTACACCATACCGATTCCCGTTGTGTTTTCCTATCGTTCATGTTCGTGTTTTGCGATGCACTTAAATCCTGCCATGCGCATTGTCTTATAAATATTGTCACGCCCTCATCAGTATAAGGGCTGATCTTCCTTGAGGAAAGTTAATAAAACTCAGGTTTCAACAAATACAGTTGGGTTTATTTCCAACAATAACAATGGGGATAATAATAAGGTATTAATTATACAATGATTCAATATAAAGGGTACGATATTATTTAAAGAATAGTTTCTTACCATAATGCTGTAAGGGCGTAGGAGCACATCACAATTATCGCAGGACCGCTGTAGAACACGTCTCAGATTTTGCATTCCCGTTTCGCAGCCGAATGTATCCCCCGGTGTGCCATGGTTCGCTATATCTTCCAGTCTGTATACAATATTCTTGAATGACTCCTTTGTCATTTTTGGTTCCCTTAACAGTCGATACGGTCCATATAGTTCCGGCCGTACCCCATTTTCGAAGAATTTTCTGAATTCTTCTGCGTCCATACTTTGATCATATTCGTAGTATATCGTTTTCAGATCGTAATAGTAGGACTTAATGGATTCTCCGAACTTCTGTTTTCTCTGCAGGAGCTTGATTTCTAGGTTCCTTTTCACATCCCCTTTTTCGAATTCGCTGCTCCCTCCAAAAATGATCCCAGATAGCTGATTTTTAGTCCATTATTCCAACCATTAGCGACTGCTGTCCTTTCGTAGGACTTAAGAAAGGAATGCGCATGGCCCGTACAGGGGTTGAAGGTTGGTGGAGAAATGAACTGCGATTTTGCTGGCTTGGTATCCAGGTTAAATGCCTCTACCAAGGTTATGTCAGCCATCGTTCTTTGGAGAGGTGTTAGTGCCCCAATTTGGTTTGTTTTCGAGGTTTCCGATGTGACTGGTTTTTTATCCAGTTGACTTGGGCTGGAAACTGATCCGGGTGAACGAGGCGTACGGGATGATTTATTGAATGGAGACTCGTTGCCTGGTTCGGGTGTTTTCGTCGGATCCACTATCTGAATACTTAACTTCTTACTATCCAGTCTTGTGAGGGGTATTATTAGGCATTAACTTCTGTGGTCGAGTTGGGGAAAAAATAAAAGTGTATATTTAACCACCCCATGTTTATCGTGACATATTGTTATTCCTCCATTCAGGTATTAGCCTTGTGCAGTTCTTTTCTGCCTTTGATAGACTTCTACTGATATATGCAATGGACAGAAGGTTTGCATGGGATAAAGCACAGCAGGACTCATTCGAAACTCTAAAGAAGAAACTAACTACAGCATTATAACCCAAACAAGGGCTGCGAATTGCGAGTGGATGCCAGCACATCATTAATAGGGGCAGTTTGCCTCCAAGAAGATGAAGATGGAAACCTTCACCACATTGCATATATCAGTAGAAGTCTATCAAAGGCAGAAAAGAACTGCACAAGGCTAATACCTGAATAGAGGAATAACAATATGATATATAAATACGAACAGGTATTGTTGAAGGAAGTCAGTCAAGAAAGTCTTTAGACTTTACTTTTGACTGTCGGCACTCTGCCGACAGTTTGAGTAACCCTAGTACATGTCTCCTTAAAGTCCCCGTTAGTGTAGTGTTAAGTTAGTATGGTAAGAATATTTATTTGTATATATTAGTTAGGTATTTATTTGAGTGTTTGGTTTGTTACTTTGTTGTTATTATGTATTTTATTGTTAATTATATATTTATTGCTCTACCATCTATTTAATATATCCACCCCCTCTTAATATCGTGACAATATTTAAACAGATTTTATACACTACGATTACGGTTTATTCCACTTGCGTGAAAATTTACTTGGAGCTTATATCAAGTAAGTACAATTCCGTTTTAGCTTTCTCAACTACTTTTTTAATTTAACTTAATTTCGGTATATTCATGGAAATTATTATGTTTAATTATAATTACCAACATTTAATCATGCTTCTGGCACTTTTTATGTTCCAATTAATCTTAATTCCCTCAATTTTTCTTATTTTTTATTAAAATTATTTTTTTCCCTTTTACAAACTTTTTATCTCCCTCTTAAAACATCTTAACAACCAAAAATCATCTCTTCTTTCAATTCTTATGAAGTAATGAGCAAATCGTTCTATTGTCTTTATATTGTGCAACGGTACGGTTTCAGGTAATTCTACCTTAAAATGTCTGGACAATAAAAAAAACAATTTATTCCTCATTCAATTTTGTATCGAGGTGTTGTACTATTGCATATAAACTTAAAATATAATTATTAAGGCTAGTACCTCTCCTCTCACATTTTCCAAAATACATCATTTCCCTTACCCCTGATTGTGCATTTTCTCCCAAAAAATAATTCATAAATTTTTCTGAAAAATCATGAAAATTATTAATTTCTGATTCCTTCCTATTTAACCATATTAGAGCATTTTTACCTGAATTTCCCCTTATCATTTCCCTCAAAGCATCATTATTTTGAACATTTTTAATTTTGTTTTTAAGAATTTTAATAAATATTTTTAGATGTAATTTAAGTATATCTCCATCAAATTTATTTTGGCTTTCAACATGGCAAGTTATTATTCTTATTTCTGTTGCACTATTTTGTTGCATTTTTTCTCTTATTTGCTCCCATTTCTGGCTTATATTTCTTCTCAGTTCTTCTTGTATTATTTCAAATTTTTCTTTTGTTAATCCACTACTTTCTTCTATTTTATTTTCTATATTACCTTCTTATTTTCTTCTAATTTTCAATTATTTCGTTTTCTACTGTCTTATGATTTTAATCATTTTAATATTGTTAGTTTCTATTGCTTCCTCAATTTTGTTTAATTCTTTGTTATTTTCTTCTTGTCGTAATTTATCACTTTCAACAATTAGGTTTATTCTAAGATTCGTATGTTCATTATTTTTTTCACATTTTTTAAGGCTTTTATTATTTCTTGTTTAAATATTTCAGTCTGTCTTGTAATATCTTCTATTAACTCTCTATCTTTTTTCAATTCTTCTCTTAGACTTACAATCATTTTTTTCTGATCATCTATACATTTCTTCTGATCATACAATTTTTTCCCATGTTTTCATTCATATTTTCTGATCATCGATAGATTTTTTCTGATCATCCAACTTCTTCATTACTTCATACGATACATGTTTCTTGGTGCATTTTATTCATAAAATTGTTCACTCTCTTCTCTTTGTTCCCTTCATATACCTTTTCCAAAGCTTCGTGACTTGTTTCTGCTATTCCAAATTTATTTTCTTTATCTTGTATTATCTATTCCTCCATTATCTCTATTCTTTCTTCTTCAACTGGTTTTTTACTTTTCCTCTATTTCCTACTACTTCTTGTATCCATTTTCGTTTTGTTTGTTACCTCACGTAAGACTTAATATTTTATGATATCTTATTGTATATTACTAGTATAATTTTTGTTATTTTATGTTACGTTACCTTGTAATATTGTCTTGTTATTTTGTTTTGCTACATCGGCCTGTTATTTTACTTCATCCCACGTTGGTTAGCAACATTTGATATGTTTTTATTGATTAAGTTTTGTTTCATTTATTTAACACATAACCTTTAATCTATTTTAACTCACCCTGTATTAGCTTCTTTATTAATTTATTATGTTCGTTTTGGTTGTTTGGTAAATTTATTATAATTTTGTTTTATTTATTATTTAATGTTGGGCTCCAGCCAAACAAACTAATATGCATCCTGTTTGAACTCCTCCTGAGCATTAAGAATGAATATTAGTTTGTTTGGTTGGCGTACAACATTAAATAATAAATTAATTAAAATAAAAATAAATTTACCAAACAAACAAAAAGAACATAATAAATTAATAAAGAAGCTAAAACAAAATTAAAATAAATACAATAAAACTTAATTAACTAAAACATAACAATATGTATGCCATAAGGTGCCCAACGACATTATCTTTAATATAGATTAGATTAAATTAGAAAATAAGGAACTGTGGGTATCAATACCTCTTCAACCGCGGCCTTTTCAGATCTATTGTGGTTGTCCTCTCGATTAGAGAACCTTGTCCTGGTTATTAGACTCCATAATCTAGTAAGGAGTTCTCCTTTGTACTATTCCATTTTGAGTTTTTCATCGTCGTATAGTAGAAACCTTAGCCAACATAGACCTTCACAGTAACAACTATTATTCTAGTAGTTTTTCTGTTCTGACTTAGTAGGTACTCTGTAAGTTTTGGCCATGGTCCAATGATGAACTCTTTAGCCTGTCTCTGCCCTGGTGAGGTCTTCCACCACTCTTAAAACATATTTAGCTTCCATTGATTGATAGATGTCCTCACTATTGTCCTTGCAATACCACAGAACGGTTCCAGTCCGATTAGAGATTGTGTTGCCCCTTTTCGTGAAAGTTTATCTGCTTCTTCATTGCCCCGGTATCACTCATGTACAGTTATCTAGCCAATTGTTAGCCTGTTTCAATTTCCAAGGTCTGTTAGGGCCTCCATGCGGTCCCATACAAGTTTTGATTTAACTTACATGGAGCATAATGCTTTTAATACTACTTGGCTCTCTGAATAGCTTTTGATTTAACTTGTCGCCTTAATATCTCTTTTGTACAATATTATGTAGCAACTAATTCTGCCTGATATAATGTTTATCCATTCTCAGTAAGACTTTTATCTTTTTGGTAGCATTATAAATACCCACAACTTCTTCGTTAGTCTTGGAGCCATGTGTATACCAGACCATTTCTGCTTGGGTGAGATTTCCCTCTTTCCAATCGCTTCGATCTGGTATGTGTACTTTGAAAGGTTTTTCAAAGCTGTATTTAGCAAGTATTTCGTCTGACGGCATCCCTATTACTGGGTCATTTTCTAACTCTCTATATAATATTTCATAGTATGCATTATGTTCACTAATTATAGTGACTAACTTGGCTTCTGCCTGTATGTGAATATGTAAGAGTAGTAGGTTTAGTAAGACCTCTAATGCTGTGGTTGGAGTTGTCCTTATCGGTCCTATGACACACATGCATGCTTACCTTTGTATTCCACTGAGCATTGGGACAGCTCCAGCCTTTTATGTCTTCGGCCACCATACCACCGAGCCGTAGGATAACATGGGTCTTATTACCCTAATGTATATCCATACCATCATCTTTGTTGTAGCTCCCAGTTTTGACACACTTCCTTCTACTTATGTTAAGACATACTGTGGCTTTTTGAAGATAATAATTACATGTAAGCCTATAGTTAAAGATAACTCATAGGTATTTTCTCTCTTGGGTTAATGGAATTTCAACTCCGTTGATTATTAGGTGTTTAAGTCCTCAGAGTTTCCTTTTCTTTGTAAAGTTGACAACTGTGGTTTTGTGAGGATTCACTTATCGTTCTTCCGATTTACACCATTTGTCAATAATATCTAGAGCATTTTGTGAACGTTCTGGTAAGACCTTAGCGGATCATCTTCTGACTAAGATAGCTATATTATTAGCGTATCCTAAGCACTAAATGCAATTGGATGTTATCCTTTACAATAAACCATCAACTAGGATTGCCCATAGTAGTGGCGATAAGACTCCTTTAGTTATGAACGTAACCATATCTAGAAGAGATATTACTAGAAGGAATAAAGCACAAAATCAGATACCATAACAATTTAATTTGGAATAAGAAAGGCAACATGCGCGCCTTTTCTGCTAATTAATACAAGCTTGTAGCCCTTTTTACAATGTTTCTATGTGTAGTTTTAAGTAATATTTTTTTTTTCAAATACCAATTTTACATTCCATAATTATTTTCACTACCCTTAATGAGTCTCACCTTTGTTGTTTAATATTTTCTCTAGAATAGTAATAAAGAATGGCGTGACCGAAACTAGTTGCCTTATTCCAAATTAAATTGTTGTGCTACCTGACTATGTGCTTTATTTCTTGTGAACTTGGACCACATCTGATATATGGATAACCTTTTGTATTTGAAATATTATTATCCTACTATCTAAATTGCTCTTGACTTATTTTGATAGAGCGGCTGATACTCCATGTCTTGATAAGGCATCAGTAATGGAGCTTGATCAAGCATTATTAAAGGCTCCTTTCGTGTCAATGAATGTAACTATTGCCATAGCCTTATCTTCTATGCATTTTGACAGTAGCCTATTAAGATCATACATGGCTAATTTTGTTGACTTTCCTGGTTGGTATGCATGTGTATTGACTAAGAGGGTTTTCCTGCAGTATTTCGTTTATTATGTATCTATCAATTAACCGTTTCAGTATTTTTACCAGGAAAGATGACAGACTGATTAGTCTGAAGGTTATAGGTGTCATATCACATGTTTTCCCTACCTTGAGTATATAGATGACTTTTACTATCTGCCAAGGCACATTGTATGTATCACAGTGCTATGCAAGCCTTAAATATGCGACACAAAATTGAAATTTATATTTCCTGTCCCTATTAAAGTAGTATCCCGTCTATTCCAGGAGATTTAAATGGTTGAAATTCATTTGAAGCCCATCTAATTTTATTTGGTTTCGATATTTTGGTAGCTATCTTCCAATCAAGCCTATTTGGCTTTATTTAGTTTATTTGATGGCCGTCTGCTACAGATTTTAAGTCCTTTAAAATTTTCGTGTACTTCTGTGAGTAATTTGAGAGTTTCCTCTTGAGAATATTCTCTTGAATATAACGAGACTCTTATATACAAAAACTAAAATTTCTTAGTACATTTGTTAGAAAATTATAAAATCACTCACTGTTTATCTTTTGGGGTTCCCAATTTTTCATTTCGAAGTACTCTGTCTTACAAAAATATTTTTTTTTGTATGTTTTGTTCTCACTATAACTAATGGATTGAAAAAGTATCTCTTGTAGAAAAAATACTTTTTGCTAAAAATTTTTTTTAATTCTAGGCGCTTGTAGAAAAAATATTGTTCCTAACACTTGCGTAAAGTATCTTTTCCCCACTTAATTGCATGCCCGAACTCCGCTTCGCGTCGTTTGGGCAACTGGAATTGAATGCGGAAAAGTATAACTTTCCGCACTTGTTAGGAAAATAACTATTTCATTGTTTCATTTTAAGTATTTGCCCACTGTCTGTTTTAAACATTTGAATTACGAAATTTAGCCTATTTTACTTAGCTGTATTATACATTCAAATGTTATGTACTGGGCGTTGCTTTATTTTTAACAATGAATTAATTAATATGTGTTTCTTTATACAATTTTGTCAAATGGAAATAGAAACTTTCCTTTTTTAATATTCTATGATTGGTGCTTTATTACAGATGCGACATGTTTTATACGGGGAATTAAAAACAAAACAAAAAAATTCTTTCCATCTAATTTTAAATAATTTAAAAAAATAAATTGACAATTATTCGACAAAAACAAAATACTTAAAAAAATTCTGCTGTTATATAAACTTTAACTGTTAAATACAAACTTTAATCAACGGTAACAAAGTTACGGTTAAGGGTCGATTACAAAATTACAAAGTAAAACAAATCGACAAGTGGCGACACCTAATAGTGGTGCCAATACTACTAAGTGATTTACCAGGAGCGTAACAATAAACAAAAAATTATCAGTTTATGGAAGGATAATTCCATTAAAAAGACAAAGTTGTCATTACTAATAAAGGATCTGTCATTTATATTATGGAAAATGGCTTTCAGCCAATTTTTTTTAAAATTTTAGTATGTTGTAGATCTTGATGTTCTGATTAAATGTCTCATTGGGCGTAACTTAATCCTATTACCAGTTTTCGAGATATTTCTGGTCACAGATGCATGGATAAATGGATATTTAGTTAATTTTGTTTTAATTTTAATTTCTTTAATTTTCAGGAATTTAAAAAAAAAAATATTTTTATTTTTAAATCCCGACAATTTCTTGTATATTTTTATTCTTTTTGGCATACTTTATCGTCTGCAGACCTAGTTACGTGTTTTATCGGTTACACATTAATTTTATTGTGATAGGCAATTTTATCACCTCTTAACTGAAAAATTTTATATTATAAAGTTTTTAGCATTAAAATATAATAACATTTTGATTAATTGGTTTTTTTATAAAAAATAAACTTTTCTGAAAAAGAAAAATTAGCGTCACACCCCTGATTCTGGCATTCCTTCATTGAGTAAATTTCAGCAGCAGTCTTCGTTAAGAGTATTTTGTAATTTCATTTTAGTTTAATTTTTTTAAACATACAGCATAAACAACCAAAGAAAAAATATATATTTAACACAACAAAAACAAATTTGTTGCTTTGATTAGTTACAGTATATGGAGTGGGCCACCGACAGAGGGGTGGATAACGGGGGGATTCCCCAGGTCCCGTAGTCTTTGGAGAGGACCACGAATTTTCAGAAAAACATGGATTTGCAAATAAAGAACCCCGCACAAACCTTATGGGAATTGACTCCCGGTCAAATTGGCTGATATTTGGATATGACAAAGCTCAATTTTGCTAATTTTGGCTCCTACGGAGCTCCAAAGCTCCACGGATTTACCATTATTTTCTACTTAAAAAGGTAATCTCTTCGAAAGTTTAGTATTTGTTTTGGAGGTTGCTGAGTTCAAAACTGGTGTTAAAAAGACAATATTGACAGTTGACGTCTGTCAACTAACTGTCAAACAACATATGATCATCAAAATTGATAAAATCCACATGTAAATGAATGTATGTTTTTGAGGTTGCATAATTCTAATCTGATGCCAAAAGACGAAATTGACAGTTAAGTATTATTGTTAATTAAATTTTTGACTGTGCATGATAATGTGTCAAGATAGATTATTGCTTGTTGTTTGACATTTAGTTGATAGCTGCCAACTGTCAATATCGTCTTTTTAACATCAACTTTGAACTCAGCAACCTCAAAAACAAATACTAAACTTTCGAAGAGATTACCCTTTTAAGTAGTAAATAATGGTGAATCCGTGGAGCTGTGGAGCTGTGGTGATCCGTAGGAGCCAAAATAAGAAAAATTGAGCTTTGTGCCCATTAAGAGTTTTGTTCCAGATGCCGAAACGAACAACATATCCAAATTTCAGCCAATTTGACCGGGAGTCAATTCCCATAAGGTTTGTGCGGGGTTCTTTATTGATTATTCATGATTTCTAATTTTTTAACAATTCTTAAATCATGTGGAAGCTTAAATATCACTGATTTAATATTCAATGGTTTATTTACTTGTTTAAAATTTACCAAAAAAACTGAAACTTGAAATATATATCTGAAAAAAGAGAAGATTATTCATACTCAAATGTGAAAAATTAGTCAATGAATAATAAAGAAACTCCAAGTCATACCACAAAATTTATTATAAGGTTGTAGACGAAAAACAACAGCAATATGTTTCGACCAAACGATGGCCATCATCAGGCAAAGAGATTAATCGTAAATCGTCTATACAACATAACACAAATGGATTACAAAATACCAATACTTAATTTTGTGAACCATTTGTGTTATGTTGTACACACGATTTACGATTAACCTTTTTGCCTGATGATGGCCATCGTTTGACCGAAATATATTGCTGCCCCTTGTTTTTTTTACAACCTTATAATAATAAATTTTTTGTTATGACTTGGAGTTTTTTTATTATTCATATATCTGAAAGATAAAAAGAACTTTTAAGATTATTAAAATGCTACGAAGAGTGGGGAGGGCGCACGTGGTTATCCCCGAGCCTTGATTTTCTCTCGACGACAATGGGTATCGGTAATAAATCTATTATTTCTCTGATTAGTTAAATAACAACTTGTATATTAGATATATGTTTTTTACTTACCACTAGCATGTAAATATCAAACAAAACCGCCGTTAAAAGAAAGCACTCCAAGCCTGCCCTCTTCTGTTTGATACTGAAACTCTGGTACAACTTCTCCAATGAGGGATCAGTGAACATATTGAAGAGGTAGCAAGTCTCCTTCATTTTTCCGGTCGACTTTTGTTCCTCCATATTGTCTAGTCACGTTAATTATATATCGTTCGTATAAAAGAGGCGCGATTTTTTATTATCACTAGGATTTATTATGATTTTAGTACACATTTTTGTAGTTTTTATTTCCTGTAATTAAAATAAAATAGATTTAAATTATTAAAAAGTTACATAATTTACTTATTAAAACGAATAGTACTTTTTGTAAAATAAAGCTATTAATTTAAAACAAAGTTCTTTATAATATTTTGATAAAATTATAGTCCATTTCATTTTATATGTTTTTTAAATACATTTTTAACTCCGTCGCTGTTTTCTATAACAAAGAAAATCAATTTACTGAAATTTACGATTTTTCTTCCTCCACAGTGGAAATATTAATTTTCCACTATTACCTGACACACCTATCATTGCTGACCTATTTTTGACACCTGAAATTATTCTCTGCTTACATTAGGTAAATAAAAATTAATTATTAACCGAAGTCAATAATGAAAACTATTAACCAGTGGTGTAGTATCAGTTTGCTCCAATAGGCGAGATCCCTAATGCGTTAATTTAGTTCAAATGTGCTTGTAGTTGAAATATAATGAAAAAATATTATGTATGCGTAGTTTTTTCTAAAAAATATCATGTAACATTTGAATAAACGCCACTCTAAAAGCGTTTAATTTAGTGAGAAATATAAATAACAGAGTTATTGCCGCTTCTTCTGCCGTCATAAGTACTTTGATTGGCTTATTCCTGAATTGCCACTTTCATTATTTTTCGAATCTTCTGAAGAAATGATTTTCAGTTTCATTTTATGAATAAAACAGAACTTGTGACAGTATGGATTATATTGAAATGAAGACTTCGTATTTGATGGCTGTTCTCGATTTAGTTATTCTTAAGTAATATTTATTATACTTCCTCTACTCTTGGTAAATAAAAAATCCTTAAAAATCCTTAAAAATCCCTTAAAAATCACTTAAAAATCCCTTAAAATCCGTTACAAAGATTAAATATCCTTAAAAATCTCAAGACAATCTTAAAAATCCCTTAAAATTCTTTACAAAGATTAAATATCCTTAAAAATCTCAAGAAAATCTTAAAAATTCTTAAAAATACTTTTATATCCATAAAAAATCGTTAAAAAGCCATAAAACCCCATAAAAATACTTAAAAAGACTTAAAACTACTTAAAAATCTTCATTATTAAAGATCCTAAAATAATCCTTAAAAAACATTGAAATCCCTTAAAATAGTTTAAAATTCTGAAAAAACCCTAAAAATCCTTAAGAGTCCTTGAAAATCCTTAAAAATAACAGAAAATCCTTAAAAGTCATAAAATTATGAAAAAAATTTAAAAATCCTTAAAAATCTTAAGAAAACCTTACGAATTCTTAAAAATGCATTTACATCCTTAAAAACCCTGAAAAAATCCTTAAAAACCGCTAAAAACTCTTAAAAATACTTAAAATTACTTAAAAATCTTAAACAATTCTCAAAGATCCTAAAATAATCCTTAAAAAGCAATAAAATCCCTAAAAATAGTTTCAAATTCTTTAAAATCCGTAAAATCATTATAAGTCCTTGAAAATCCCAAAAACCATTAAAAATCCTTTAAAATCCTTTAAAAACCTTAAAAAACTTTAAAAATCCCTTAAAATTCGGAAAAAAATTTAAAAATTGTTAAAAATCTTAAGAAAATCTTTGAAATTCTTAAAAATACTTTAATATCTCTAAAAATCCTTAAAAAATCCTTAAAAACCCTTAGAAAATCCTTAAAAAATCCTTAAAAAATCCTTAAAAAATCCTTAAAAAATCCTTAAAAAATCCTTAAAAAATCCTTAAAAAATCCTTAAAAAATCCTTAAAAAATCCTTAAAAAATCCTTAAAAAATCCTTAAAAAATCCTTATAAAATCCTTAAAAAATCCTTAAAAAATCCTTAAAAAATCCTTAAAAAATCCTTAAAAAATCCTTAAAAAATCCTTAAAAAATCATTAAAAAATCCTTAAAAAATCCTTAAAAAATCCTTAAAAAATCCTTAAAAAATCATTAAAAAATCATTAATTATCATTAAAAAATCATTAAAAAATCCTTAAAAAAACTTAAAAAATCGTTAAAAAATCCCTAAAAAAATCCCTAAAAAATCCCTAAAAAATCCTTAAAAAATCCTTAAAAATCCATAAAAAATCCTTAAAAAATCCTTAAAAAATCCCTAAAAACCCTTAAAAATACTTAAAATTACTTTAAAATCTTAAACAATTCTTAAAGATCTTAAAATAATGTTTAAAAAACATTAAAATTCATAAAAATAGTTTAAAATTCTTAAAAATCCCTAAAAGTCCCTGAAAATCCTTAGAAATGCCAAAAATGCTTAAAAATCATTAAAAATCATTAAAACTCTTTAAAAATCACTTGAAATTCGAAAAAAAATATAATAATCTTAAGAAAATCATAGATATTCTTAAAAATACATTAAAATCGCAGAATATAGTTTAAAATTTTTAAAATTCCCTAAAAATTCTTAAAAGTCCTTGAAAATTCATAAAAATCCTTTAAAATTCGTAGATCTTTCCAGTTGGATGGATTACTGAAGACAGTCCTAACAGATGTTTTTGAAATTTATCAGTGATTGATCGTGGTATATTGTTATGATTTGTGAAAATATAAAATTATAGTACAAAGTTCGTACTATATTTACTTTGAAATTTTATAGTGCATGAAGTTGTAATAATCGTACAATATTCTACATTTTGGCGCGATTTTCTCAATGTTCAAAACGTTTCTTTTCTAATTTATTTTGGAAAAACTACTTCGAAAAAAATAATTGAAAAAAATCTAACTATTTTTCTTATCGTTCTGAAGGTTGTTGTATTTTTTCCAGAAATTAGGGATCTCGCCTATTGTTAAAAATTATAGTTAGAAAAAAGTAGTGTCGGTTATATTTGGTCGTCAATTGCGTAAAAAGTATTTGAAATATACTTTCAAAATTTAAAATTTTTAGAAAGCAACCAACTATATAAATTTCTTTTTTTTATGTTTAATACCATTTTTTAAACAAACCAATTATTATTTATAATTAGTATTATTTTTTAAACTGAATATTTAAAATTTTCATCCAGACTATGTTAATATTATCAAACTAGCTTAGTATCGATTTTTCAATATGATCAGTAGCGTTTTTGAGATACATAATTTTATCTTTGTTTATTTCTTCGTATTTGCAGAAGTTTTGTAGAAATCAAACACGCGATGGTAGTATGACATGCAATGTTGCAGTTCAAAAGAGTTTACGATAATGAAACAGAAAAGGAACTTTATTAACTATCGGTCTACGTCTTGACAGCTCATATTTATTATATATAGCGAAATTTAGAACGGATACGGTTAAAAAAATTTACTCCAGACAGAAATAAATTAATTTTTTTAAAATTACAATTTCTATTTTAATCAATATAATATAGCAATAAAGAATAATGAAACTCCAAGTCATATAACAAATATTTAATGTAAAGATATATAATCAAGGCAGTTTCGGTCTACAAGACCATCATCAGGCCTATAAATAAAACAATGTTTTTAAAAAACATAACTAATGAAAAAGTATACAAAAATTACTTACAAAATATAATTGGGTCCAATAAAAAAACAGTAAATTAATTAGATTTAGGTATGAAAAAACTAAACTTATAAAACATCATACATATTTTTTTAAAACCAAAAAACTTTAAATAAAATTAAATAACTCCATTGGAGTTATGTGAATGTTTGATAATTTACATCAAAGTGCATAGTTATGCACTGTTAAGTTAAAGAAAAAATATTTTATATAAAGAACCACGTATATGGTACCATCCACTAATGGCCGTATCTAAGATAAAGAATGACATTTAAAATTTTGATGATGGTTCTGTAGACCGAAACATGTTACCTTGACCATATGTCTTTATATTAATATTATTTTTGGTATGACTTGGAGTTTCATTATTGTTTATTGAATATTGTTCCATATTTGAGTATGGATAGTATTTTGTTTTTATTGTAATATATGTTGGAAATCTTAAAGTATCTGATTTTACCATGAACCGCATAAATGGGAAATTGACTTTCAGTAAATTTGCTCGATTTTACTTTCCCGACCCACCTCCGAGAAGGGAAAGTATTGTGAACGAACAAAAAAAAAATTTCGAGATAAAGTTGGAAATATCCATTTTGGGTTCATCTGAGATGATTAAGAAGAAAGTCTGTCTGTCTGTCTGTCTGTCTGTCTGTCTGTCTGTATGTATTCTTCCACGATAGAAGCCACACGTTTCATGCGATTGAGTTGAAATTTGGTATATGGGTTTGGGTTGCCCGTCGAAAGAACCCATTAGTTTTTGTATGACATCTGTCAAACGGAAGTATCACTACAAAAAAATAACAGATGCAGTATGCGCGGAATTTGACTTGCAATATGTCATTTAAAAGCCCTTGAAAAACTCTATTCAGATCAGTCAAAAGTATTTCTCCAACTGTCACCTGTCAAAAATAAAAATTGTCAAAATTTGAAACTTTAAGATTAAATATCAGAAAAAGTATTCGTGGATTTTTACAATTTTTTACAATCTTTTCCAATTTTGTCCAATTTTTCTTTGACTTTTTAATAGTTTTTGAGTTTTTTGAGTTTTTTTTTAATCTCTTGATATGTATGAGATTTCTTGAGATTATTTGAGATTTTTGAGTTTTTTAAGAGTTTTAGAGGTTTTTTGAAATTTTTTGAGATTCTTTGGGATTTTTTGGATTTATTAAGAAATCATAGATTTTTTAAACTGTTTAAAGATTTTTTGAGATTTATTTGAGATTTTTTAATATATTTTAAGCTTTTTGAATTTTTTTTAAAATACATTTTAGTTTTTTGAGACTCTTTGAACCATTTGAGATTCTTTGAAAATTCTTAGAGATTGTATGGGATTTTTAAATTTTTTTAAGATTTATTGAGTTTTTTTTAGGTTTTTAAAGAATTTTTGAGTTTTTTGAGTGATTTTGAGGTTTTTAAAATCTTTTCAGATTTTATTTTTGAAATGTTTTAAGGTTTTATGAGTTTTTGAGATTTTATGACTTCTTTGAATTTTTAGAAATTTTTTGATCAAATTTTCTTGAGTTTTTGAGATATTTACTATTAAGATTTTTTTAAGATTTGACGATTTAAATTTTTTAAGATTCTTTGTGAATTTTTAGAGTTTTAAAGAATTTTTAGAGATTTTTGAGATGTTTTTGAAGCGTCTAAAAATTTTGGAGATTTCTTTTGAAAATTTTTGATGATTTTTTTGATTTTTGAGATTTTTTATGGTTTTGAGGTATTTTACTTTTTTGAGATTTTTAAAATTTTTGATTTTTGAGATTTTTTGAAATTTTTTGGGATTTCAGATTTTTCGACATTTGAGATTTTGAGTTTTTACTTTCCCAACCCATCTCCGAGAAGGGAAAGTATTGTGAACGAGTTAAAAATATATTTCGAGATATAGATCGAAATATCCATTTTTAAGATACCTGAGATGATTAAGACCATTTCAAGATGGAAGTCTGTCTGTCTGTCTGTCTGTGTGTGTATTCTTCCACGATAGAGGCCATACGTTTAAACCGATTGAGCTGAAATTTGGTATATGGGTTTTGATGTGTCAAACGTAAGTGTCTATCAAAAAATGACAGATGCAATATGTCAAGGAATTTGACTTGCAATAAGCCCTTGAAAAACTCTATTCAGAACAGTCAAAATTATTTCTTCAACTGTCACCTGTCAAAAATAACAAATGTCAAAATTTTAAACTTGAACATTAAATATCTAAAAAAGTATTCGTGGATACTCGTCAGGAATATTTTGGGGTGACACAACTGATTTTTTTTATATGGCCTCGTGATGGTTTTATCTATTTTTTTCAACAGAAACCTGTCTTTGGTGTTTTTATTATTAAGCGTCACCTAAATTAGATATTTTTATATTCCCAACATAAAAACTCACACTGTATATAGTTCCTAACGATGTTAGTAGATGATGATTTAACAAAAAATTGAAGAGGCACTACGAAAACCCTAAATTTCCTGTGTATAAGAGTTTTTCGATACAAATGAAATCCCTGCACTTCAATTTTCTCAGCGGAAATGAAAGACTATTATCATTGGCGTCGAAAATAAAAAAGGGCACATTATTTTATACCTAGTGAGTGAGTAGTGAATTTTTTGGATAAATTAGTATTATTTTTTTCGCGTAAAGTATTTTCAAAATATATTAAACTTTAGAAAAATAAAATTTACATACTAAACCGCTTATAATGAATATATTATATTTATAAATATTTATTAACAATAATCTGTAAATTGTAATTTTGTAAAATATAAACGAAAAATTGTAGAATTGTAGAAAAAAGGTTATAGAACATAATAATTTTTTTTGTTACAAAAATGATTGGCCCTGATCTATTATGTAAAATTTATAATTCTGATTCCATATTTTTATTAACCCTTTAACTCCGTGATTCGTAAAAATTATGATGTTATGTGGGCACCTTAAATAAACAATTTTATATATTTTTCCTTACAAATTTTTACATATTTTATAAATTTTTACAAATACAAATATTACAAATTCGTATAAATTTTACAATTTTTGAATTTTTTTTAATTCTTGTAATTTCTAAATTTTTGAATTTTTTGATATTTTTGCATTGTTTGAAAATTTGTGACATTTTTTTATTGTTCTTTGAAAGTTCTGATATATTTTTGAAATTTTCGAAATATTTTTGATGTGTCTAATTTTGTTTTCAAATTTTTGAAATTTTTTAAATTTTTGAAATTTTTAAAATGTTCGGAATTTTTTAATTTATTAATTTTTGAAATTTTCAAAATTATCGAAATGTTTGATATATTTTAAAATGTTCAATATATTTTTGTAATTTTGTTTTGAATTTTCGATACATTTTATATATTTTTGTAATTTTCAAAATTTTGAATTTCCTAAAATATAATTTTTCTAATTAATTTTTAAAAATTATTAGAATCAGGTTTATTGAAGTTTTATTTGAATTGATTCAAAATTCAACTCCTGTGAAAGATTAATCATAAAAAAAATAAACAAAAATTTGATAAGAAAAGTTTGGGCCTATTAGGACAAAAAAGCTATAGAGGCCTGAAATTCAAAAACTTGTAAATAA
The DNA here is from genome assembly GCA_963243735.1 of Neocrepidodera transversa. Lineage (NCBI taxonomy): Eukaryota > Metazoa > Arthropoda > Insecta > Coleoptera > Chrysomelidae > Neocrepidodera > Neocrepidodera transversa. Next base: position 18,762,192 of record OY725343.1, read on the forward strand.
AGTCAACAAAATTTTTACATTTAATGTTTGTGATCATTAAGACAAAAAGTTATTGGGTCTAAAATTTAAAATTTGTGAATTTTTTTCTTATTTATGTAAAATTTATAATTCTGATACCAGATTTTTATTTATCATAAAAAATAAACCAAAATTTGTTTACGAAAAGTTTGTGCCTATTATGACAAAAAATTTAAATTTGAAGTTTTAAATTTGTAAAAAAAGTAAACATAAAAGGTGTTACGAAAAGTGTGTATTTATTATTTTAATGGTATTTTATAAATTTATTAGAACTACACTACTATCAAAATAATTAATATCTTTCTAGTTTTATTGCTTACTACAATATTACATTTGTAATTCTCAAATTCTCGATTACTTACCACAGCTACCAAAGAATAATATTACGCGGTGAAAAGTTACCTCTTATTTACCCCCGATAACCATCACAGGTGCTATCTTAATTCCGTGCAACCTTGCGAAGTATAATTACGAGCGTATAGCTCCGAATTCGAGCTTTAAAACGAGCTCGACAAATTGAATATTCAGCACTTTTTTTCCTCTCCAGATAAGTTTAACGAATTCATTTTAAAAATTGCGAGAGAAAATCCATTCGGTGAACCAGAGGCGCCGATTTTAATTTGAATTGAATGGTTCAAATTTAAAATTTGTAGAGATGTTTGCTAGAATAAGTACAAATAGAGATAGGGACAAGCACGTTTTTAGTATTTTCAGTTTATTTTTAAAACTTTATAGATTTTATTATATTATCTTTATTTTAGTTTATCATTAACTGTTAAAAAAAAACTCCCAAAAACAATCATTTTGTCGCTTTCGTCCACTAATTTTTGACTTTTAATTACTTCAAAAAAATTATATTGCTCTATATATCCATCCATGCAATTTTCTTCGAAACCTACTGTGTACATTTTTAAGAGCATTAAATTTGTGACAAATTAAACCCAACCGAAGATCTGTAAGTTTAGTTGGTTACCAAATTAAGGCCAGTTTTTTCAAAATTTTAGGCCTTCTTTAGACAGAAATTGCGTCGAAACCATTGATTCTACGAGTAGATAAAATGATACTTTATTTTGTTGACAATAAATAATTAATGTGGTTTAAGCTCAAATCTTTATTTTGTGGGTTCGTTCCACTATATCAGAAGTAGAATATTAAATAAAAAAAATGGATTTGGACGCCAGTCAAATTGATTTTTTTATTTAATTAGAAACAATTGACAAAAAAACTATGATATATTTCAAAATCCGTCCTTTCTTTTTTTGGGCTAAGAAAATTAAACTTAAATTAAACATTATATTTGTTTATTTCAAAAAAAAGGTACCAGATATTTTTGTTTACTTTTCTTTAAAAAAAAAACTTGGCTTTCCTGGGATTTTTTTCTGGTTTTCCTTCTCCAAAGGAAACCGTAGTCCAAGAAACTTGGTCCAAAGGAGAAACTGAAGAAACTATAGTCCAGAGAAAAAAAATTGGTCCAAAGAAAAAACGAAGTCAAGAGGAAAAAAATATAATTCCCAGGAAAAAAAACTTCTTAGCCCATGAAAAAACCCTAAAAGTTTACATAAGTAAATATAAGATAAAAATCTTATAAATTACCAGATTTTGTGGTCTCGGTTTTTGAAAAAGAATATAAAACAATGATAATATAAAAATGAAAAACATGAATTTTATATCAAAATATGAAATACAAAATAATTAAAATGAATTAAATTTTAAGACAATCTGTAAAAACAAATTAAAAAATAGATTCTCTTTCTGTAAAACGAGACACAGACATCAGATAATTTATATTTTTATAAATAGTAAATATAACAAAAAAATATATACCGGCATTAAAAGAATTAAAAATAACAGTAAATAAAAGTTAAAAGCGTCGAAATAATTAATAATGATATCAAAGAATTTTAATGAAAACATAATATGATAAAATAAAAACTTACTATATAAGATGAGAGGGAAAAAAAAAGTAAGCCACACGAACGATATTAAGTCAGTTATTTTGACTGAGTAGGTAAAGAGAAGAATATTATTAACACGGGAGAGATATTTTATAGGAATACAAAAAGAAGAGAGGGACATGACGCAAAGAAATAAGAGGGGAGGAATAATGAAAATACAGAGTGGCACGAAAAAAACGTAACATAGAACTAACCACTTTTTTGTGGCATGAAATGAGATTTGAACATGCAACACATGTTACGATCAGGATAGTAAGTTGAATATATTGTAGATAGATACCAATATTATTAGTCAACAAACTAATTTGTGAAAAATATGGTAGAGTGACAAGCGCCCTTGCCCTAGTGGTTCTTTATTGTGCGTAGGCAGGTGTTCCTTGGCTCCCCTCTTAAACCCTCTCTCGCATCGTATCACACTCAATACAGTTTTTGTGAGTAGCTCGTATTTCAATATGTAAGATTGTGTTCAATTTATTTGTGAATTATTTTCTTTAAGCACTTTTAGAACAAAAATAGAATGTTAAATAAAATACGTAAAAATAAACGTAAAACATTTGAATAGGTGCTCTCCTGAAAAGTAATGGAAAACAACATACACTATTATTCCAGATACTCGTGCTCCAGAGTGGCAGAGGTGAGGCTGGTTATGTCCAATTTTCCACCAAGGGGAAGTGGAGCTACCATTTGGATTTGAACTTTTTACCAAAGCATTTACTGGGTGCGACACCACCTCTGTCCTTTCTGCCACAGGAAGAAAAAAATGTGGGGCCACTTGAGACAAAATCAAGCCGTGGACTAAGCAAAAGTTTTTCTCCAGACAGATGCCATACACCAACAAGTCGCAGCAGCTAGTGATAAGTGCCTACTTGCCCTATATGGAGGAGAAAAAATGACAGGAACCCTCAACTATGTAGGCTTCCGTACTTTTCTGAAAACAGCAACCAACGCCAGGGCGAATCTGGCCTGTTTGCCCCCAACCTTAGAGACTGCGTCGTATCACCACTACCGCACATACTACCAAGTTCAAAGTGGTTGGGGGTGGAGAAAGAGGCCTCCGACTGTAGTGGAGAACTGTCCTCGGCTAGACTTATTCACATTACCAGTCGGCAAGCTCCTGTCTCGGCAAAGCTCCTAAAACTCCTATCTTTCAAATGCAAGAAGTGGGGCAGAGGTAACTGCACTTTCTTGAAAGGAAGGCTAAGATGTTCTGTGATGTGTGCTACCTGCTCTGCAGAAACGTGCCCGAACGCTGCCCTTATCATCATTGAAGAGGACGGCGATGACAAGCCTCAAAACAGCCCTGATGACCCACCAATGCTACCTTTAGGGGACAAAGACGACGACCCATCAATAGCGGAAGACTAAAAAGAGCAACGGAAGTGACGGTCCAGTGCCATCAAAAATAAGGCGACGAGTTTAACTATATGTCTAATTTGATTGATTGATTGATTGATTGATTGTCTGCTTAACTTACTGTACTTTTTCATTACAAAACCAAAAAACAAAAGATAGAAAAGGTACAAATTATATTATATTCTACTGGCAGGAAAAATGGTTTCGATGCAGTTTCGGTCCAAAAAAGGTCTTAAACTTAAATTTTCAGTTTTTGGTAAAACTGGCCTATTTTTATAGTGCTATAATTCGGTAACCAATTTACCTACAGATATACGATTGAGTTTAGTGTGTCATAAATTTAATGCTTTTAAAAACTTATACAACACCTTTCGACGAAAAATGCATGGATTAGGAGATATAGAGCAGAATCTGAAACAAGTCTATGAATTTCGCTGTTTTTGGTGTGTAAAAATATTTCGACAACTTTTGAAGAGTTACAAAATTGGGTATAACTACATCACCCTAGCACGTCCAAACAACATACTAAAAATCAGAGACACATCATGTTTTGTTAATTTATTGTCGATTTTGACCGGCCTAAAAATGATTTGACGATTCGTGAGGCAAGCATCTTGCGCGGTAAAATTACCGGCATTTTTTAATATGACTAAAAATGAAAATTATTAATAATAAAAGTAGTTCAAGAGTTAACATAAAATTGTCTACAGAATCAAACTAAGTGGGAAAAAAGTGGTAGAAAATAAAATAAGAAAAGTCCAAAGTGACAAAATTACTTCAAATGTTAAAAAAATAAAGCTTGTAAAAATTAGAAAATTACGATATTTTAATGTGCCAAATAATGTAGAAACTTTTTAATTAATAAAATATGAGTTTAAATTTGGAATAATTTTTCATGTACAATTTTTAATGAGGATCTAAGGGTAATTAATTTTTATTGCTAATTGTTTGATGATGTAGTAAAAGCTGTTTGTGAAAGTGGGATAAAAAAAGCTCTAAACAAAAACTATTAAAAGAAATTTAATTTGTGTTTTGAGGTGATTAGAAAAATAATTAAGTATCAGTAGTTATAGGTTTTCTATAGATTATAAATTCAAGGTTCTAGAGATGAATAAATCTAAAAATAGAAATTTTTTGTTGGATACAAATTAGGTGGTAATTTTAATACAAAAGAGGATATTAAAGTACTATAAAAATCAATCAAGGTTTTGAAATAAAATTAAATAATCATCAACGTAACCGTAATAAAAAATACATTTTTATTGAAGACAAGAGTTGAAGAATATTGTTGTCGTCACCACCAACCATAATTACACTTTTAAAAAAATACTCGCCGTACATTAATGCAATTGTACATAGAAATATTGTAAAATTAAAAAAAAAATTTGATCTTAGAAATGTAGTACATGATTTGCGTTTTATTTTTCATTAGATTTTTGCTGTCTAGCACCAAATATTTTACAAATTTTATTTTTACTTATTAATTTTTAAGTAATGCAGGACCTTTTTGTGAAAAACATTATTCCTATTCAGACAACTTTTTTGGGTCAAACTTTATATGATTTTTGTGGCAAAATATTTTGATCATTGAATACTTTTTTAATATCTCCTGTGGGAGGGTTAAGCAGCTTAATAAACAAAAAAATCGGTTGTGTCGCCCCAAAACTTTCCCGACGTGTATTCAGAGACGAATACTTTTCCAGATATTTAATGATAAAGTTTCAAATTTTGACCTTTTTTTACAAGTGACAGTTGGAGAAATAATTTTAACTGTTATAAATAGAGATTTTCAAGGGCTTTCAAATGACATATTGTAAGTCAAATTCCGTGACATATTGCATCTGTCATTTTTTGACTATGACACTTCCGTTTTACAGATGTCGAACAAAAACTAACTGGTTCTTTTGATATTAACCGAAACTGATTTTATCAAAATTGGTTCAAATCCATGATACTTTTTCAGATATTTAATGTTAAAGTTTAATATTTTGACATTTTTTTATTTTTGATAGGTGACAGTTGAAAAAATAATTTGAACTTCTGAATGGAGTTTCAAGTGCTTTCAAATGACATATTGCAAGTCAAATTCCGTGACATATTGCATCTGTCATTTTTTGATAGTGACACTTCCGTTTGACAGATGTCGTACAAAAACTAATGGGTTCTTCCGATGGATAACCGAAACCCATATACCAAATTTCAGCTTAATCGGATTAGGAGTGTGGCTTCTATCATTCAAGAATACACACAGACACACAGATAGACAGACACACAGATAGACAAGACACACAGACAGAGCACCATCTGCAAATGGTCTTAATCGTCTTAAGGGACCTCAAAATGGATATTTCCATCTTTATCCCGAAAATCTTTTTTGCTCGTTCAAAATACTTTTCGGATGGTGGGTCGGGAAAGTAAAATCGGACCATCCACTCTCTTTTTCTACCTATTATATTCCTTTTGACTTTGCCGTGGAGTAAAAAGTGAAATTAAAATTAGTTTAAATCATTATGAGTAAAAAAACAAAAGATTATCCATCATGAGTATCTTAAATGGAGGAAACTGACAAATGACAGTCGATTTTCATAACACAAAGGAGTGGATGGGAATATGTGTATGTATGTATGTATGTATTAATGTAGATATGGGGGATTATTACACCGCGACCTATAAGATCTATTGTGTCTCCTTCTACTGCTTAGTCGTTGAGGATATCTCACTGATTAGAGCACTCAGTCTACTAGTCTTATTCTCCTCAAGTGATTTAGGATGTCTGACGGTTTCAGATTCCTTAGATCTATCTATTCTATCTGATGTGCTCCCAGGTATTTGGACCTAGGTTTTGCAAAGGGGTCCAGTCTGAGACAATGTGGATTGGGTTTTCAACCTCTAACACATAAAATCTGCATTCTTCTTATTCTGCTAGACCCCAGCTTCTTAAGATGTCCTCTCAGCCGGCAATGCCCCGTCTTTATGCGAAGCTTGTTTTTAGTCAGATTGATACATACCTCTTCTGTTTTAGCCTCGTTTATGGCTAGTTTATCTGCTATTTGGTTTCCCTCCACCCCGGTATGTCCCCGAACCCACAGGAGATTAACTGTATTATTCCTGTTTGGCTCATGTAGTTTTTCTTAGCATTTCTTGGCCATTTTTGAGCAGATTACATAGGAGCTCAGCGCTTTAATGCCTACTTGACTAGTCAACATAAAGACAATTTCTGTCCTGCGGAATTTTTTTTTCGACGTTCAACTGGACGTTCAACTGGACACATTTTTCAATAGCATATATTTCCGGTTAAAAGGTACTTGCAAGCATTTGAAGCATCTGTTACAAGGCCCCCCATATACTCCTATTCCACTGTCCTAGAGCTATCAATGTATCATTGAATGGCATTTTTGTTGAGGCCAGAAATTTTATCCTTGTCCAATTCACTTTTGTCACTCAGCTTGGTACTGAAATCTTTCACAAAGTCATAATTTTCTTGTATCTCCTCTCGTCCTGATGCATGCCCTAGATATGTCCGTCTTCGATACGGAACTCGGGTTTACGTCTGGTGATTCCCTCTTGGACTATCCTTCATGTTGTCCTTTTAGCCACTTGTTTGTGCAGAGCAGCATTCGGACACGTTCTCATTGCTCCTGTTATAAGGTAGCAAGAATATTTTTTCTACTCCAAGCAACAGCGTCGTAAGTGATGATTGGTCTCACAATAGCTGTGTACATCCACTACAGGATTTTTGGGTTGCATCTTCAGTTTTACCTGCAAAGTTCCTGCATACCATTAAAAGATTCGTGGCCTTTGTCGTTACTTTTATTGTATGCTTATTCCAAAGTAGTTGGTGAGTCTCAGATACTTTCTGGTTTCAATTCAATAACGTGCCCATCTAATTTGATGGATTTAAGATTTTTTTCCTCGTGAAAGCTACAAGAGTGGTTTTGGTGGGGTTGATGTTTAGTCTCATCGATTGTCACCATTCTTTTATCAGTCCCCTTTGAATTATTGCAAAAAGAGTGTTTGCAAACTTGACTCTGGGATCTCTGTTCTCATATAATTATCTACAGATTTTTTCATTGTTTCAGAACAAACTATGTAAGGTTGATTGTAGGGTCGTAGTGATTTGTGCTACTTTTGGAATGAAGGTGACTTTAACCCTTCTCCATATTTCTGGTATATATACCACTTCTAGACTGCACCGACTAATGCGGATGAAATGGGGCAGAACATCTTCTTGCCCTTTCTGAAGCTCTGAGCTGGGAAAATTCCATCGACTCCTAGAGATTTAAATGTTTGTAAATTGTTCATGGCCTATCTTATCCTCCTGATGCTTCTACATATGTATCTATCTGTTTTTGTGGCTTCCCTAGTAGGTCTGTATTCCACTAGTGTGTTTCCTATGGGGATGGATATGCTTCCAGGAAAGTGAGTTCCGAGTAGGAGCCTGGCTCTTTCCTTTGGCTTTTTTAAGACCATTACTCTATCGAATCTTCCTTTCGATGTTAACTTATATGTTAAAATTATTTACCGCTTCTTGATATCTGCCAAACTTAAATTAACAGACCATCAAATATATAGGAAATTATAGGGAGAGTATTATTATATTATTATTATTATTGTTATTAGGCTATATAAAGAAAAATTTGGGGTGCCACGAGAAAAGTACCAGACACACTCCTTATGCAAAATGGACCCTAGTTGGTTTTTTTTCGAGACTTTGGGAAATTATTCTACATGACCTTCTGACAAAAAGTATTTACGATCACAATTAAATCCTATCGTTAGTTAATATCATTGAAGTTAAAAAATTTCGAATTTTCGTTATGGAATATCTCGAATTTAAAGAATTTCACTAAATTTTTTATAGTCGGCGTAACTCTAGTTTACTTTATTTAACTATTGAATTTATCAAATGTAATTGTATAATTTATAACATTTATTTTATTAAATTTCACACAGGGTAAGTTATTTAATTTTAAACTTTTAACCAATCGTGACAGCTCAAAATTTGACATTTCTCAAATCTTTAAGGTAGTATTATTTATATACAGGGTGTTCAAAATAAATTTTAATATCATGGTTGGAATTTATTTTTATTACAGTATATCTATAACTACGAATGTAATGCTGATATGTGCACAAAATATATTTATTAATTATACAGGCTGATTCATTATTTTGGTTGCAACAATTCCGAGTTTTTTCAAAAATGTTTAATAAATAGCCAAAAAGTTCAAATTCCCACGTCCCATATTATATTTAGAAGTCTGTATAATTTCCTATTATCTGAACTTCATTTTCATCCAGTTAATAAAAAAGCCCTAGCAATAATGTACCCGATTTAAATTTTTTTTTTGGTTCATTCCGTTTTTTTTTAATCCCATTTTCAGCTGATCGAACACTTTAATATTCTCAATGCATGCACATTGATATTTTTTATTGCAGGAACTATGGAAATCCTTTTAAAATTTGAATGCCTCTCATTAATTTTGCCAAGCACTCGCATATAATTTATACAAAAATATATTCAGATTACGATAGAAAATACTGATTTTCTTTTAATTGAAAAATGTGCAACTCATTGCACATCAATATATTCATTCGCCATTTATTGAACAATATTTTAATTTCTCGTATTATATTATTAATGATTAAGAATTTTTTGCATATTATTCCTTTATTTTTCAAACATTTTTTAAGTTAAATGTACTCTTGTGATAACTTAATAAAATTGATAGTTAAAAAAAAAATGTGCCCATCAATACTCGCATTCGCCATTTTTTGAAAAATTTGGAAATTTTTTATTCGATTATTAATGCATATGAAAAAAATTTTACACCTTTATATATTACATCTTTACTATTACACCTTTGTTTTTCAAATTTTTGTATAGTAAAATGTACTCTTTTGACGGCTTATTAAAATCGACAGTATGTGCAACTTCTTATCGCACTGCACATAAATACGCGCATTCGCCATTTTTAGAAAAATATGGAAATTTTTTATTCGATTATTAATGAAAATGAAAAAAATTTTACACCTTAATATATTAATTACACTATTATTTTTCAAATATTTTTATCGTAAAATGTCTTCTTTTGACAGCCTAATAAAACCAACAGTTTAAGGAAAATGTGCAACTTATCGCACTGCATATCAATACGCGCATTCGCCACTTTTTGAAAAATATGGAAATTTTTTATTCGATTATTAATGAATATGAAAAAATTTTTACACCTTTATTTTTCAAATATTTTCATAGTCAAATTTACTCTTTTGACAGCTTAATATGACAGTTTAAGAAAAATGTGCAAATTTTTATCGCACTGAACATTCGCCATTTTTTGAAAAATTTCTTAGATTTTTTACATTAAAGTGATACTATGATTTTTACTTATAATTTCATTATACAATTTTTTTCCTTTCATGCTCTTGTAAATTTATTATTAATTATTGTTTTTATCAGCATTTTGTTTAATTTTGTTACCGGTTGTCCTTAATTGTTTAATCATGACAATTGTTGATTTAATATAGTTTGAAAAACCCGCCAGTTAAAAATGAAAATGGAAGTTGGCCCAGAAATAATATACAGAGAGCAAATAAATTTGCATAACATCTAGAAAATATATTTAAAGCTAATTGTGGAGAAGATCTGCCAAAGCTGGAAAGACAGAATCAATTTACTTTTGAAACCACATTTACCATACCAAAAGAGATATAGACTACAATAAAAGAAAACATAAACCGAAAAAAAAACCCTGGACTTAATTACAGACGAAGTTCTGAAACACTTGTCAGGAAAAGCAATAGTTAAACTGATACATCTCTTCAATGCTGCGTTCATAATGATCCAGAAACCAGGTAAACCACCTAATGAAGTTACTTTATAACTTTATAGAGACCAGTATCACTATTGTCGGTGATCTCTAAAATATATAAAAGGTACTACTGAAAAGACTAAAACATATAATGGAAGAAAACACTTTAATCCTAACCCGTCAGTTTGGCTTGAAGGAACCTGATGAACAAGATAATTGACATCATAGAAAAATCATTAGAAGAGAAGAAACTCTGTTGCTCTATCTTCCTTTCGACAAAGTCCTTCATCTTAAACACAAATTGAACAAACTTGTACCCAAACAATTTGCGCACCTACTAGAATCATATATATCAGAAAGATTTTTCAGAATTAAACAAAAAAAAGGTTATTCCAATTTACGAGAAATTAATGCCGGTGTGCAATATAGAAGTGGTCTAGGTTCAGTCCATAACCAATTGTGTAATAGTGACACACCTCATCTTGAATATGACATCATACTACTATCCGTAGATGAAAATCATGAAGAAGCAGCAAATTAACTGCAGATATCCATTAATTAATTTAATTGTTGGACCACACAATGGAGAATTAAATTAAATGATACCAAGTCTGTGCATATTAACATCACAAATAAATGAGAATAATTAGTATAAATGAAAATCAGATACTATATGCTTATACAGTAAAATATCTAGGGATAACTATACGGTAGAAGGCACACATCATAAAGAAACGAGAAGAGCTTGTATTAGCTGTAGGGAAAAAAATCGACTCTGTCAAAACACAATAAATTGGTTATATATAAACAGATTCTGAAACCTTTATAGGCATACAGAATGCAGCTATGGGGTTTTCCAGTAAAAGCAATATCCAAATCATCCATAGATTCCAGAATAAAGCACTGAGGAATATCATAGCTGTTACTTTGTACGTCAGAAACAGTGATTTCCATTGGGACTTGGAGATGGATATTGTTAAATCGACTGCCACTAAATGCCAATAGTCACGAAAATTGGCTTCTTAATCATGTAAATATTGAGGCCATCCAGATCCTCGATAACATATAATGTAATATAAATAAGATGATAATTAGTCGAAGCAAAGGAGGAAAAAGAGGAGAAGAAGACCAAAGGAAAGATGGATGAAAAAAGTAGAATTTAATTTAGAAAACCTAATGGTACAAAACTGGAAGAACAAATGTAAAGATAGGAATAAATGGAAAAAAATGACAAACCAAGCCAATGGGCCTTTTAGGCCTTCAGAGCTAAATATACAGGGTGTCCCAGAATAAAGTAGACAAACGGCGGCGGGATAATATTTACTTAATTTTAAGACCAAAAGTCTTTATAAACCCATTTTTACCTCTCGCCCTTCAGATAAGAGAGGTATAGGAATCATGCTAAAAATTGGGTAGTGAGTTTTCAATGGATAAACACGTTTTGGGGTCCCTAGAATACGATTTTAATATTTTCGCGATGATGTCTGTGTGTGTGTGTGTTAGTGTGTGTGTGTGTGTGTGTGTGTGTGTGTGTGTGTGTGTGTTAGTGTGTTAGTGTGTGTGTGTGTGTGTGTTTGGATGGATGTTGTAGTAACGATAACTCAAAAACTACTGAATAAAAAAATTTGAAATTTTGCATACAGGATTCTGATACCCTAGATTAGATCTGATTAGATTTTGGTGCCAATCGCACAACCGGAAGTGGCAGTTGCTATGGGTGATGACGCCATTATTATAGAAAACGGCAATAAAGTTTTACACATATATTTTGTATACCCTACAGTTTATTTTCGTCTCATTAAAATTTTCTAAACTTTTGCCATTGTTGCCAGATTTACAAAAAAATAATTTTTTTTCATACTTTTTTGTGTCAACCTGTAAATTTTTGATTCAAAAATGGCGAGAGGTCATGTGCTGGCCACATCAGATTTTTTAAATTGAATATTAACAAAGTTACAGAGTGTTACATTTTTTTCTATAACTCCAAAACGGCTTTATATTTTTTTATGAATTTTTTTTTGTCGGTCTATATTAATTAGTCTAATATTACAGTAATAATGACCTGTCTATAACTTGAACCAGCGACGTACGGTAGATAGGGATCCAACTTGTGTACCCCTTAATTTTTACGCCAGTGGAAAAATTTTGCTTTTGAAATATTTTTTTAAATTCTACAACTTTCTAGTACAAAAAGTACATCAGGTTTGTTATGAATATTCTTAACAGTTTTTAAGATATCTGATATTAAATAGGTCAAAGTTCAATAATTATAAGTTATTGTTTTTATTGTTTTGAATTGTTTATGAAAAATTACTGTTTTTTATAAATTTTAAGAAATACTAAATACAAAACCAAGAAATAAATGTGAAAATTATTAAAAAAGAAACAATAACTTTTATTACAATTACTGAATGTTGACCTATTTATAGTTAGATATCTCAAAAACTGTTGAGAATTTACATAACAAATCGTATATACTTTTATACTAGAAAGATATACAATTTAGAAAAATTTGTCAAAACTAAAATTTTTCCAGTGGCATAAAAATTAGGCGGTACAGAGGTTGGATCCCTATCTACCGTACGTCAGTGGTTCAAGGTACAGACAGGTAATTAATACTATATTATTAGACTAATTAATGTAGAAGGACACAAAAAATTTCATAAAAAAATATAACGCCGTTTTGGAGTTATACGAAAAAATGTTATTTTTTTCTGAAAATTTAACACCATGTAACTTTGTTAATACTCAATTTAAAAAATGGGTTTATAAAGACTTTTGGTCTTAAAATTAATTAAATATTCTACTGCCGAAGTTTGTCCCATTTTTCTGGGTATACAGGGTGGGGCACCACAAACATCTTTTTATATGCATGCTATATTTTAAAAATATTTATAAATATTCAAAAATTTGGCATCTCAAAGTTATATATTTGTAAATTTAACACCATGTATATCATAACATTTCCGAATTTTACCTAAAAAAATAGTGCCTCTCTCTTAAAGATTCCGTGTACCTATCTTTTATGGTTTTGGAGATATCTCGGTTTTTCTCGAAATACAGTATGTCACAAACATAATCAGGATAAAGGGGTAAGTGTAAAAAAATGCTTTTGATCAGTTGATTTAAACTTTTCAGGCAACTATTTGCGATATTTACTAGAATTGTACAGAGTGTTAGAAAAACTGCGAAATATCATTGGATCCTGCTAAATTAAATAACATACTTATCTTAAATAGAACACCCGACATTTTTTCACTCTATTATATACAGTAATTAATTATCTTTTTGAAAGTATTGTTGGAAGTGTAAAGAGCACATTGCCCGGTGAATTATTGTAAATATTCTATACCTTATACTTTCGGTTTTTTTTTTAATTTGGGAGTCGAGTAGAGCTTTTAGCCATAGATCACCAGTCTCGAATCACCCTGTGTAAAGATAACCTTGGAAATATCTAGCATATATATAAAAAATAATGTGATGCTCATCATTTCTTAGATTAAGATAAAAATAATATTACCGTTAATATTAAAAACCAAGTCGAGTAACTCGTAACAATAGTGACAATAATTAAAATTAGACAAAAGAAAATAAATTAGATTGAATCCACAGCTAACATTTCTTTAAAAATTTTAATTACACTAGTATTGATTCGTCTCAGCTTTGATATATTTCACAATTTAATATTGTCTTTTCTACGACTGGTGACGGAAAAGAAAATAAAAGGAAATGAGTCTAATTAAATGGTTTTCTTTCTTTGATTCCAGAAGGTATCCGATGATTGTCTTTCCAATTTTCTTGCGTGGGATTGAAAATGGATATCTCGGGATTTCTTGTCAAATGTTGTTATTTTCTATCTATTTTTATTCCTGACAACTTGTTCTAATTAGTTGTTTGTGATTTTATCGATAAAAAAATACATAAACAAAAACAAATAAATCTTCTATATGTAGCGTAAAATATATTAGTAAAAAAATCTCATTAGTATCTATATATTAATACTCAACTTTTTAACTATAATACGCGAACGAAGGAGTGATAGATTTTACATAGTTAAAGTTTATATACAGGTAGAGTGTAGAAAGTTAAAATTAATATATAATATATGTTATAAATAAATTAAAATAAATATACCATTTATTGTTTATCTCAAACATTGGACTTTCTTTATTCATCGGTACGATAGCGATGGGTTAAGAGTCTGATTTTAAGATGTCTCGAAGACTTTGAAAAAAATTGGAAAACTGCGAAAAATAGAAAATCTGTAAAAATGGCAAAAGCAGGAAAATAGAGAAATACATATAAGTAGGCAAAAATATAAAAAATGAAGAAAGTAGAAAAAACATGAAAAATAATAAAAAATAGGAAAAAACAGGTAAAAACAGGAAAAAGAGGAAAAGTAGAAAGAATTGTATAAAAACCCGGAAAACATAAAGAAACATAAAGAAAATAAAAAAAAAAAAGGAAAAATGGGGAAAATAAAAGTAAGCAGAAAGGAATAATAAAAAATTGAAAAAAATAAGGTCAAATAGGAAAAAATAAAGAAAAACAGAAAAAAATGTGAAAAAAGAGGTACAGACATAAAATTTAAATTTTAAAGAATTACGGTCGAATTTCGACTACTGGGCGACTACTACAATTATACAAATTTTAACTAATTTAATATAAATTCTAGGGAAGCTCCAATTTATGAAAATTTCCCTTAGTTTACAGATTTTCTCTTAAATTTTTTTTTAAATTGAGTTATTAGAGAAAGAAACTTTTTGGGCTCCTAGAGATTAATAAAAATACAAGGACAATCATTTTTTCCCTGAGTTTAAAAGTAATTTTAAAATTTTGTGTCTGTTTTTATTTGTCGTAAAAAATTACCACAATTACGGAAACTTTTGAACGACGCTTTAAATTTTCCCTAATTTAAAAATAGTTTTATAAAATGTTTAAAAATATGAGAATTATTAAAATTCGTTATTAGTTTTTGATTTTGTATGTAAATTTATTAAATTAATAATGTTTGAATTTTAAAATATATTTTAGAAGATTCAACGATTTATGAAAAAAATTTAACGTATACCATTTAAAACAGCGTTGCCCAATTTACGAAAAAAATATTTAATCTGAAATTGTTAACGTCACAAAAATTCACATACCTACATAATGATAAAATCATTTACTTATTTTTTGTTTAATTTTCCTGAATCTGAAAAGTGTTTATTCAAATGTCCAATTTCGTCCAATTTCGGAAAATTTACAGATTTTCTTTTAAAAATCTATTTAAAATTAGTGATCAGAGAAAGAATTTGTTGCACCTTCTAGATATTATTAAAAAAACACGACTACTGTGTTAGCGAAACGCGTCACGGTTCTGTATTGAACTTAGTTCAAATAATTGAAGATTTAAACAAATTAAATTGTTTTATTTCGTCATAATGGTGGCTAATATCATCTCAACTCGTAAATTCGTCACACAAAAAATGGCCTTAAAAGTATAATTTCTCTGTTTTTATTACCTCATTTCAATTTCCCTAAAATTCAGTTCGAATGTCTATTAAATTTTTCCTACGACCACCTATGAAAACTACAAATAGCACAACTGTTTTGATATTGGGAAATTGTCTCATATCAACATACACGCATATCTTAAAATATTGTTGGTCGTAGGAAAAATAGTGTACAAAACTCGTGGGAAAGTGGAATTCATGCACTCGTTACGTTCCGCACTCGCGCAAAAAATGACACTTTCCTCACTCGTTATGTAATATACTATTACTTAGAGGGTCTTTTTTATTAATTTAGAAAATCAGTCTGATAAGACAAAGTTGTCGTTTGCTCCAAAATTGGTAAAATTCGCTTAATTAGGGCACACTGACCAAAATATAATATAAATAAATTTGTATAGTACCTAATCTTAAACTTTGTTAATCTGCACGTATTGTGATTTTTTTGTATTATAACTAATTGTGCCTGTGATAAAACAAAAGGCCGAAATAAATGTGATGGAATATGTTTTACATTTGTGGGTATTAAGAGTACTAAATCAAACGTTAATAAACAAAGAAATGATCCAGTATACTCGGAAAATTATGAGTATTGGCCGTAATGTAAAAAACCAGAAAATATGTCGATAAAATGAAGAAGAGTTATCGAAACAGGAATATGTGGAGTGCGAAATATTGAATTATCTCGAGTTATGGGACTTATTATAGAAGGAAATATTTATATTTAAAATTTATTTTTGACTTTTTAGTTCACAGTGCTAAAAAACGTGCTTTTCTTTTACACTTAATAAAAATTTTACGTGATCGCTGCTTATTTCAAGCAAAATTACGATTGAACCAAAGTCATATTGTCTTTTATATTTATAGTTTGAACTTTTACAAATGTAGATTATAAAAATAACGTATCTACCAATAGCAAATAGTGTCTATTTTTTTTGCTTTCAGCCCTTTTAATGTTCTATGTGTCATTTATTTATAAAAACCCTATAGGTCGCATTTTTTTACCCTAATTTAAATTAAAATGACATAAAGGAAAATATAATTAGGCATTGTGACTTTTAAGTGCAACTTTTAGCTCAGACGTTATTCAATTTATGCCCAAAAATATCCCTCTTAGTCAAAAAACAGTTAAGGGATAACAGGATAGCACGTGTTACCTAAAATTTACTGCTATTGGATATTTCGACTATGGAGTGTAAAGTAGAGTAATAATACTTGGTAACAAAGAGCATTCATAATTACTTGGGATAGCCTTCATAGTAAAAATAACTACGAATCAAGCATTTTAGTCCAAATTTGTTTATTTAAAACTTATAAGACATGGTACCAGACACACTATTTTCAAAACCTTATTTTTTTATTTAGGCCTAACTTAAGAACGCTCTAAGTTCATTAATATTTTAGGACGCTGGTAAAGGAAAAAATTAATCTTTTTGACTAATAATAATTACTTAAAATAAAATTGGCTTAGTAGTATGTTACATGGCAAAATCATGGTAATTTATCCCTATTTAAGTTTTAATGCCCTTGTCGCTGATATATTTTCCCAATTATGTTACTTGGGATATTATAAATTACGCAACTATTGTGTTAACCACGGTCAATTTTTTTGAAGAGTAACGTAATTTTCAATGTTTTTGGTGCAAAGTTATTTTTATTTTCTATTAACGGAAAAAAGTGCTAAAAATTATACAGTATTCTAACAAGAACTTAATATTCAATAATATCAAATCAGAAAACAAGTATTTCGGCACAAACTATTTACATTTATTTGTAGAATTTTTCTTGTCCAAAATTAAACTTCACTTAAATTGCTTTGACTTCAAATCGAGATGTATGTTTAATTCTGCACAACTTTTCTAAATAACATTTCCCGAGATTTTTCAAAATACGGGCACTTTACTATTATCTCAAAATCAAAATTTTGAAGGCTCCTCGAATATTACGTGTGATTTACTATATTTTGTTGGTGCATGTTTAGTTTTAGCGTACAAAATTTTACCAAGAATAACTTTTTGTCGAAAGACCCTTAATAAATAAGTTTCCCATATGGTACATACTTTGGGGATGACACTGTATGAATTTGCGAAAACTGTGAAAAAGGGATAAAAACAAATTTTATCTTTAAATGTTTTTCTGGTATTGTTTACTATTTTGTACATTATGTGGATGAAGATAATTTTAGGGAAATAAATTTTACCATTGGTTTTAGCGAACAAGTCGAAATAATTCATAGTATAGTACAAGTGTGGATATGATAGTCATATCGCATGCGGCCGAAGTTTGAGCACGATGCATTAAGCGGAGTGCTCAATCGTCCGAGTGCGATATGGACAATCCACACGAGTTGAACAGTACATTTTTTCTACAACCCACTAAAGGAAAAACTAAAAAATAAAAAAATAAAATAAAGATTACAGTCACATGGTTTGAACCGAGGACCTTCATATCCCAAAGCGAGAACGTTAGCACTGCGCTATCACGGTCTGTAAGGGATTTATTATAAAATCATATATAACTGAAAGGCACCCTATATTTTTAAGTAGATCATATTCACATTTATTTTTTGATTTTTAGGGTAATAATATTATTATTATTACATGTATATCTGGTGAAAGACAATTTATTAAGTCATCACTCAACTCTGATTGGTGGATTTCATATATCACGCTAATGATATTATATTCATTCAGTAGACGGATATTTCCTACATATACATTCTGTAAAACGTGCGTAGAATCGACAATATCCATATTATCGCATCTATTTTGTGTTTGAAATGTTTTGTTGCCCAAAATATTTCGTATATTTCCACTATGAAAATAGATTTCACTTACAAATTGAGATTTTTTCTTATTTCAATATGTTTTAGTAAACAGAATTTACTTAATGTATTTCTAGTCCCATAGCTAGTTTTTGGTTTAGTTTATACATATTAAAAATAATAAACAAATGGCAAGTTTAGATTTGTGCTGGTTATTAACATAATAAAATTTTTATTCCGTCTCTGCTCTTTATTCCTTGTCAATATGTATTCCAATCAACGTATTTAATCCTACCAATATGAGCAATGTGTATTCAAATACAAACGTGAAAATTAAAGCTCTGAAAAAAATAAAAATGATTTATTTTTAATTCCACAACAAAATAATTAATATAATCATTTAACTCAGTACTAGCCACTATATTTTAAACAATTTCTCCAAATTATCCTTATGTATGTCTGTCTATTAGTTTGAGGGATTCATAACTTTCGTTCCACCAGTGCAATTAACTTAATATTTGGTCAGTAGATAATTTACGTCAATATTTATAATGGGATTAAATTCCAGCCCTATGGGTCACAGATGCCCAACAAATATTTTATAAACAAATGGTTTTTTATTTCTTAATTTGTACCGTACAGTGGCGTGCATATTCTTATTAATTCACAATTTAAAATCCAACAATAACGACAAAGCATTAATATAGACAGTGGCATACATAAATGTTCCTTATAAATGTTTCAAGTGTTTATAATAAATTTTTGTACTTTTTGTAAACTGCTATCCAGAGCGTCGTATCAAATTAAAATTTTCTGTTTTTAATAAAAAAAAGTTACTCTACTGAATATAGGATTGATTTTATAAAAAACTTTTATTTAAAAAGCTTCCCTTCCATATAAAAAGCAGATCCAAATTCTGCCACTTGATACGTAAAAATGGGTTCAGATAATCCAATACCTTTTATATATCAACGAAAAACGTCGAACTTACTTTCATAACAAAATCAATGAACCTTTTTAAAATGAATAAAAAGCGAGAATCTGACGGATTTTATACGCCCTCGAGAATATTTCATTTGTTTTATATAGCGAACTTGAAACAATATTTTTATGAAGATATCGCATTCATTTAACTGTTACAAACGGGATATTGCTGTAATTTTATATGAGATTAAATTATTTTTTAGGATCAATAAATTTAAATTTGCTGAATCATCCGAAACTTTAGATTTTACTTTTCCGATGGGAGGATTTGCAAAAAAACTACTAAACCAAATCTTTAATAAAAGTAATTTTATATCAATTTTCAGCTGATATGTTACTTTCTGGTTATATAACTATACAATATACAGGGTGTCCCTGCCAAGGTCTTCGGGCAAATTTATTCATACAGTTTTGGCAATACTGACTATTAATATATGTCATATAGGAAATTGTAACTGACTTTATTATAATATACTACCTATATAGAAATATATTATTTTAAATTAAGTAAAAAAACGTTTTATTGGAACTCCCTGTATATAATTTATCTATACATTTTCACGATTTAAAAATTAAAATGTATATTAAAGTCATTTAACTAAAAACACTCATTAAGGTCAATAATATTTTAATTTTACTCTTGATTATCTATTTAAAAAATGGACGTTTGAATCCTTAAACCTGACCTGTTTTTTTTTTAATGCTCTTATTTTTCGGTAACTATAACATTAATGTGTCATTTCAAATCGAATGACGCTTTTTCCGTTAAAATCGTAACAATAATATTAAAATTAGAAGCGAGTGAATGCCCTTTTGTCAGTGGTACTGCGCATGTTTTTCTTTTTGTGTTTCTTGTATTTTATTGAATTCTTCTTTTTCTTTTTATACTTTTTGTCCCGTTTCCGTTTTTTAGTTTCTTGTGCTTTTTCGGCTTGTCCTTGCCACAGTTGTTGGAATTTTCCTACTGCTTCTTCTTTTTTTGGGACGTCGCTGTGGCTGGAGTCCCTCTTCGTAACTTTCTGAACGGCGTTTCTTCTTACCTTTTTTCGCCTTTTCCGATTCTGAAAACTTTTGTTGCTTCTTGGGCGATTTTTCTTGGCTAGAATCCTTCTTCTTTTTATTTTATATATTTAATTTTATAAATATTATTGTAAATACTTGGCATATTCCTACTATTTCGGTTTCTCATTTAGGCTAGAAAATAAAGCAGTCAACCTACAAAATTTGACCTTAAAGTTGGATTGAGATGGGGTTTTTGCATTTGCTTCCTAAAATCATCTGAAAAAAAATGTACCTACTTTGTATAATATTTTTGTTCGAAATTTGATTTGTGCAATGCAAAATACATTCGGAAAAATAAATTTTCTTAAGACACTTAGAAAAAATTCATAACTTGGTTAAGAACACCCGGATTGGACTCAAATCAGATTCCAAATCTGGCATCGGATACCTGGTGTACCGGAACCTGGATATCGACGTCATCTCCGGGAAATTTCCAGGAACATTCGCGCAAACGAACTGAAAATCATCTTATAATATGACAGTCCCGAGCTCTCGAAAGAATATATACGGCCCTGTGCTGCTCGAGTCGTATACATATTCTGACTCGTGAATATAACGATGAGAATCACAAGTTAATCTCCTGCCAGATCTCCGAACTTTACCGAGCGCCGTTTGAAATATTTATTAAAAGCGAGGCTCCACCAAACTGGGCTAACCCGGCGGCAAGTGCTGCCGGCATAACCCACCGACTTTTGCCGGAATAATAGTTAAAGTAATTCATCCTTTACGGCCGGCGGCTTACTTTTGCTAGCGGCCAAACCTCGGTAAAGATCAAAGGAATTTCTGTGGACTACTGCGAGTAGATAGTGTAGGATCAGCGCGAGCACGAGTTTTCAATCAGTTTTGAATATTTTACTGAATGGTACGTCAGTTGTTTTTTGTTTTATATACACAATAACTTACAGTAGATAGACAAGTGACTTTAAAATGGATTTCCCTGATTCGAATACGGAAAATACAGATATATCAAGCCTGGAAGCACACCAGAACATAAAAGCAAAAAAGTAAGATTAAAAACTAATCCTGATAATATCTGCGCTGTTGGCAAAAAGCAATGTGTCATTTGCGCAAAAAAAAATTAATCTTAAACCGCGTCCAGACTATATGCCGAATGATGTCGATCGGCATTGCCAAACCACTGTGGACGTACCGCTTTGCTGAACCATGTTAGGCCGAACCGAATCAAGTCGGTACGGATCAAAGGAATCCAAAGCATGCTTAATGCTAAAACTGATAATTCATTCTCTTCAATTTTGTTATGCTGTGTGCATTTATTTGATTCATTTATAACTACAGATTGCCGACTGAGGTAATGTGGACAACTCAAAAGCCGACTGTGCCGATTGGCTTTACCACTCTTATGTGAAAATCGTAATGAAATCGTCACCCTGTATTATTTAAAATCATACAACTTATGGTTAATATCTCAAGGTCAGAATAATTTCGTAATATTCTAGTTTTGTTGCAACTCATCATGTTTTTCATTTCTTTCATTTTGAATGACCTAAAATTCAAGACCATGATTTTCTCGGTTATTTCAAATTGACCACCCTGTATCTTATATTACTTTCATAACCTACTTACAAAATTCTTTTACTTTTGTTAAGCATTCCCAATGTTACAGTAGTAGAGTTATTTCGATTTTTAATAATAAAGCTATTTTCTTTAATTACTAATTAAAACTACCGGGTGTTCCAATGCATTTTCCGATATTTCAAGAGCTTATAACTTTTAAACGAATAAAGAATTTTCTCTATTAACCATTTTTTTCTCCAATTTTTTCCCTATTTTTCAATATTTTCCTATTTTCACTATTTCCTCGATTTTCTCTATTTCATCCCTTTTTTTTAATATTTCTTACTATTTTCCCAAGTTTTCCTATTTTTTTACTATTTTGCCTTATTTATACAATTTTTTCACTGGTTTTCTCTATTTTCTCTATTTTCTGTATTTTACCCTATTTTTTCTATTTTTCCTTTGTTTTTCAATTTTTTTATATTTCTTTCCTGTTTTCCATTATATCTCCTATTTCCTATTTTCCTATTTTTTCATGTTTCATAGTTTTATGTTATTTGAATTTTATAAACAGAGTTTATTGTTAAAAAAGTTTGATTTAAAAAAATTAATTGATTATAATTAGTATATAATCAACAATTGTGGAATATGAAAAATCTTATTTTTATCTTTGGCACATCATTATTATTATTGTGAAAATCAAAAATGTAAATGATTTTAAAAGAAAATTTAAGTAAATTAATGGGCAAGATTTGATTAATCAAGAAAAAAAAAAAAAAAAAAAAAAAAAAAAAAAAAAAAAAGGAGATTTTTATAAAATTATCATAATTTTATAAAATTATCATAATAATTTGCTAGAGTAAAATAATAAAAAAAGTTATATACCAGTAAAAAAACTATTGTTAAATTCGTTGAAATTTAGAAATAAAAGAAAGGTTTCAAAAGTTTGAAAGGAGATTTTTTTGTAAAAGGATGAATGGTACTGATTGATATTATATAGATGGTTTAAAATGGAATAAAAGGAAGCAGTTTGGGAGGAAATTTGATGAAGTAAGATAGTTTGAGGGTTGAGTGAATAAATAGAAGAAAATAATTTGAAGTACTAAGAATAATACAAGAGTTAAAAATAGATTTGTCGGAGTGGTCTAAAGAGGAAGTGGGCAGGATCTATAAATTTATTTTTTATGTTTAATTTGTTGTAATGTTTATTATTTAATTTTAATTTTATAGAACCCACCCCAAAACTGAGAATTTTTTTAATTTGTTAATCATAACAATATATAACTTTGATGTTTAATACTATTAATAAATAAGATGAAAAGAAGTGGTCCTAAAACAGAGCCTTGCGTTACTCCAGAAGTTTGGTAAAAATGATGTAATCTACCATCTTAGTGGAACAAAATTTATTATTAATTTCTCTCTAAAAAGCGTAATTTACCCGTTACGATCGTTTCTGGTGTTGACAATAGTATAAAATAAACTGGAAGTGTTTAAATTAGAAAGAAAGATCCAGAACGATTTCGACTACTAGGACAGTTAATATTAAAGGAAATCTTTTGAATAATGTAGTGAATCAATCATTCCACAGGTAGAAAATTTATCCAACTAGAAACACTGTGTGAAGAGTAGAAAAAGAACAGTCACTTATTTCTTATTATTAAACCTTTCTTGGCGACAAACTTTTGTAGTGTAGGCACATGTTTTAACTTATAAATTCCCAGGAGTCGAAGCCAGAAAATCGACTCCTACGTTCAACTTTATTTTTTTTATCAAAATCGACTCGACGATTCTGTCTTAAATCAGAACCAGAACTTTTTTTCCGTAATTAGGAGTGACCAACTTAAATTTTTGACGCTTTTGTATTATTTAATGTTATAAATTTTCAATTTGTTTGTTATGAAATTAAATAATAATATTAATATAAAAAAAATATAACAATATTTATAATCCAGTTATTGAAGGAAAAATACGGCGATACAGTACTGATTTGCACAAAAACTTGGATTTAGTTCTACTAAGTACACTCTACTTCAAAGATGACCCTTTTGTTGAGGATTATTTTCTAATTTTGAGGGGAGAAAACATCTTTAAATAAGTTTAATGAACGTAAATTCACATTCTGACGGTTAAATTATGATGACTTGAAAATGTTCAACCACTAAAAACCATCCCCTATGACAAGTAAAAATAATGTTGAAAAACGTTATTCAGCAACTTAGAATGATTTAATTATACAGTGATATTAAATTAAGATTTCTATACTGTTTTAAATTTTTATCATTTATTTATATTTCAAACGCTTATAAAAATCACTCCTTGCAACAAAATAGAAAAATTACAGTTAAATGTTATTTTTTCAGTTTAAAATATACTACGATCATTTCATTATTTAAAATGTAATGTATTTATTTTATAAACTCTTAATAAACAACCGTTACTGATCAAATTTTGCAATCAAAATTAGAAAACATAAGAATTTTACTTTTGTATGAATTTTAGTTTTTTAATTTTGATTACAATTTTTTTTTATTACAAACGTATATAAACAATCAAAAATACTCCCGTCTTCCTTTTCCTCTTCGACATCATTCCTTTCTTTAACTCGTTTTTAAGCTATCAAGTCTTTCTTTCATAACACCATTTTGTAGGTATTATCAAGAGCTATAAGCCCATATATGTTTCAAATTTTATTTTAGCCCTAATTTTTGAAAGGGTTTAGGTTGAAACGGCTCGAACAAATTACCATTTTAAACTATCATATCTTACTCAATTTCTCTCCCATAGAAATGGAAAAAACGAAAATTTTTATAAAATCAAAAGCTACAATTTTCTACTCTATAAAATTTTGCTTATCATTAATAATTTTCGAATTATTTTTAAGAAAAGGCAATTTTTTGCAAAACTAAGCACTTTAAACCGGTCAAAATTCTAGAGCATATTAGCAGTACATAAATAAAATGAATTGTAAAGTGGTAACTTTTGTTTTTAATTGAGGTGGTAAATTAGGGTGTGCTTTTCACATTTTTTACCGCCAAAAAAAGAGGCCAACTTTATTTTCGTCATAACTTATTTTGTTTTGATGCTTCAGGAATTTTGTACAAAATAAATATAAAGGTATTTTTAAACATTTTAAAAAAGGTTCTATGAAAAATACATTGTTTTTTACTTATTTTTCATTGAAATTTTCAACTCTGGCATTTGACGAACTGAAACAATCTTCAACAAGTTATTACTTTGTATTGGATCTACAGACAGCGTAAACCCACCATTTTTTTATTAGTTATATAATAAGAATTATACTTACTTTTTAAGTTATTCGCGACAAGCCGTCTGAAAACAGTTTTTTTTTTGTTGAAAAATTGATATTTTCACTCGCGAATAAGTCGAATAGTATTGACTTTCAGCAAAAATTTTATAGAATAAAAGTTGCTTAGAATTAGTCAATCTATCTATGTGGGTATTTTATTTACCATAGACCACAAAATATATTTAATAATATTGAAGTTTTGTTATACTTATTTTATTTTTAAAAAATGTAATAGTTGTTTATTTTTTAAATTGTTTTTTATATCCACCGCAATGGTAGTATCTTCTTCTGTTTCTTGTAAATCAACTTAGATTCATCAAAAACAAGAGACCACATAATTGTCATACCAAAACATTGCATAACCAAAAATTAAAATTAATGACATAAAAATGATGTCAAACTTAATGGCGTGAAGTGTCAAACATATAAATAATCAAAGTGGAAGTTAATTTATTCCTGAACTTATTTTTAATGCAACATTTTTCACCCCCGAATCCAAATTTTTATGAAAATCGGTGATGCTTGGCAACATTATACGGGGAAACGATCATTGACTTCACTATTAATATTTTTAACAAATTGAAAAAGGAATTTTTATTAAATATCTGACAAAATATATTATTACAACATGATGTAGTTTCGGTACATTTTTTAGCAAATATATGGCTTCATTTAAATGGATAAAACAAATTTATAGCCAGCTAGATCTTCTGACTTTACAATACTTAATTACTTTCCCGACCCACCTCCGCGAAGGGAAAGTATTGTGAACGAGCTAAAAGAAATTTTAGAGATAAAGATCGAAATATCCATTTTGAGGTCGCCTGAGATGATTAAAATCATTTCCAGATGGAAGTCTGTCTGTCTGTGTGTATGCTTCCACGATAGAGGCCACACGTTTACTCCGATTAAGCTGAAATTTGGTACATTTCTTTGGGTTACCCATTGAAAGAACCCATTAGTTTTTGTACATCTGTCAAACGAAAGTGTCACTGTCAAAAAATGACAGAAGAAAAATGTCAAAATTTGAATCTTGGATCGTGGATGGTCGGGAAAGTTTTGAGGCTACACAACCGATTTTTTTTTATACAGGCATATAAAGTGTCAAGTATATGAGACTTAGCTTAAAAATTGAGAGACATATGATTGGTCGTATAAAACCATCTAAAGAAGAGATTTCTAACACATTCAATTTTTTTCAAAATGTAGGATTATCCAGAGTTTTAAAATAAAGATTTTATTTCTCTCAATACAAACACAAATCAAATATAAGATTATTATTTTCAATATAAATGAATGTTCTTCGCAACGTCGCTTTTTCTTTTAATCAAGTGCCTTAGACGGGCGGGACAAGGGCGTAAGTTCAGTTAACACCGTTCGAAGAACCTAAAACTAAATTTCAAGGTACGGGTATTGTATTAAGGACTCAATACGTCCTTACAAAAATCATAGGTTCAACATTCAAATCAAGGGCAACAGCTATAAACTGAACACGTCTAGTCATTGGCGGACGTTGGGATTTTTATTTTACTAGAGTCTACACCTCGACATGAAACATACCTGAAATTATTCGATAACGATACGTTCTTCGAGATTGACGATTATAATGTAAGTCGTTTTCTGCCACACTTGAAGCGCATTAATCTTTGATACTAGAGACTAATGCTCCGTTGTTAAAATTAATCAATCACGTTGCCAATTATGGAATAAAAATAAATAAAATTAAATGAAAAAACAAAATTTAGTACTCAGTGCAATCCGACAGTTCACTTAACTGAAATATATTCATATTTCTGAGTTTTATTTCCAGTTCTAGAAACAAGTTAACCATCAAAGCGGCAAATAAACACAACATTGAGTAAATAATAATATTACAGAATATAAATAAATAAAATTCGACACTAATGTAACAGAGCCTTATTCAGAGGAGTCTTATGTCCGGTTTCTCCAACATATCTTAAAGTAGAGAATAATCAAGCTCGACCTATCATGAAGGCCAGCTTAAGTTTAGATTGGGTTGCACAGTGGCAAATTGTTTCCTATTTTACCCAAGACACCGTTTGAGCTTGGGGTTATATGACAACGTCGCAAAAAACTAGTTTTGTTTATATGTATAACCACCGATGATATAACAGATGTTTGTTGAGTGTTTACAGTTTTCTGCACGTTTTGTTTAATCACTTTAAACATATCTAAATTTTTTGCATTAAATAAAAATAATGGCAATAAAATGTAAATAAAAATTTTGTTAGTGGAAGAAAATAAAGCAAATTAAAAACATATGTACAAATTCAGTTAATAATAAACAAAAGGAATATGTTTTGGGCCAAATTAGCCAGAAATTAAAGGCAAAGTTAAGCTAGCACACTCTTTCAACATTTTAAATCGTACAAAAAACGGTCATCCTCGTACTCGTATCATTTGATCTGTTGAAAATACATTTACGTCATTTAAGTCCACAAAATCCATTTTTTAACACTCAACCATTTCAAAACAACAGCTTACAAAATAAATCGACGAATATAAATCTACACTTTGATGCACATTGCAGAAACTAACGTTCGTATTCGTATTCGACGTATTCCGCTTTTGAGGTTAACTTTCTCAGCTAAAGCCGAAAAAGTTGGCGACTTGGGTCCGCTTAATTGAGTGCATTAAATTGGTTATGGTGCAATGAAATTTTAAGCTAAGCTGAGCTTAAGCTATAGCTGGACCCTAAGAATTGTTGGAGAAACCGGGCATTAGTAACTTATATTCGACATAAAGGAAGTAATAAATTGTCAAGCACTTCAGAAAAATAGACTATTTCGTTAGAATTCAATATATTGTAAATATTTGCTTTAGAAATATTACCATAATATATAAATCAATAGGACAAAGGCGGTCTTTCTCACTTGTAGTACATAAAAAATTTCTAACAAGAAATTAAATTACCCGTTTAGTCAAATAATTATGTTATTAGATAAGAAATTGGAAGACAGGACATGGCTTTGGATGATGGTTTTTTAGCGGGTTTTTCCATTCCTGTAAAGTCCAAAGTTCATGAGTTCTATCCCCACCTTTACCTATCTCGAGAGAGACTTAATATTATATGGCGCGGATTCTAATTACATAGCTAGTCGCTGATATATCACATAATTAAATTCAAGTAAACTCTTTCAAATTTGCCCAGAGGGCAGCACTTACTAGAAGTCAAATTTGTAATAAAAAGGGATACACCCTTCTTAGTTCGCTTAGTAAAATACTTTCTCATTTTTGATTTGCTAGATTCCAGTAAGATTAAGGGTGATACCGGGAAGTTTACGGGGGTCGAACCAATCCGGAAGCCTTTAGCTGTGTGAAACTGATTTCGTTTGTAACTTATTATTTCCAAATTTGAGTTAGTTAATTTCCAACTTCACTCGTGGTCGGTTCTTCTTCCAATAAGCAGTTAATAGTCAGAGTAAGTTTCTCAACTTAAATTACGGTTTCACGGTTATGGGGTTGTTTAAGCAGATACTAGTTTCCTACGCTCTTAGCTATTAATAAGACTCCACTTGATTGGGAACTGGGTAGCTGTTGCTCTTTAACGATTAATAAACGTCATTTTTCAATAACTTGTAAACTAATTATCTCTTAATTGGTTCTTTGTTAATTTGAACCAACTTATGGTCATGCATATAGACATCTCTCGCCAATAAAATTAATTATTATTTATCTCGTGTTTCAGTCAATCAAGATATTCCCGTAACCTAAAATGTGTGAAAAATAGTGGCTACGACCTCCTTCACCATGACTACGAGTTGAAGATTATTCGTCAGAAAAAGGTAGGTGCATGATGTTTTATACTAGATGTAGAAATTCTCTGTGCTTGCGACGTTTAATTACTTCTGTCTCGCAATCTCATCTTACAGAATTCACGTGTGCCTCGCTCGGCCTATAGTCAATTAGCGGTGCTTTTACCAAATCACTCTAAAATCAATAATATATACTACATAATAAATAGCGAATAAAATAGAAACTCCCGATTTATAACACTATACTTAACTGACATATATTCCTATTTCTAAATTATATTTCCAGTTATAGAAACAAGTTAACCATCAATGCGTCAAATAAACACAACTTGTTCTAATGGAATATAATTCAGTTAGATATTGTTTCGGATTGCATTGAGTAGTAAATCTTATTTTTGTTTTCATTTTATTATGTTGGCCGAGTTGCATGATCAATTTTAACTTGTCAACTGATTATGATAATTGATGAATATGAATAACAACAACAAATTAATGTCAAAACATTGAGTGTTCCCAGTGTAACGAGATTAACAAAATTAAATAGTCATCATGCTCGGAAAGCATATCAACATCAGAGGTATTCGCGAGTAAAAAGTTTATTCCACAATATTTGGTTTTACTTTCTACTTACTCCAATAGGATTATCATTACAGTTGTAAATTCATCATTATAAAATAACGAATAACAGATCCGTACTCCTGTTTTCCTTTAACATAAATTGCGGATCAAAGACGAAATGGTAAGCTGAAATCTACCTACCTGATAATCGAAGATAAAAACTAAATACATACCTGCCCACGATTTTCTTTTAACAATCATAAATTGTGAGTATCTTATAGACTATTTACTGATAATCTGATTGAGGTAGGTACAAAGTGAACAAAATACTGTGGAATAGACTTTACTCGGATGTGACGACTAGACTCTAGTGTGCTTTTTAATCATTTCTCGACAGTAGCAGGAGATACCCACACAGTGTTGCCAATCTGCAAGTAATTACCCGATTTTGGGATATTTTCCTGCTTTGTGGGTATTCGTTATTCTTGCGGGTATTTCAATTTTGCGGGTAAAATTCGGGTATTTTTTTCCATCTTCATCTCAAGTCAATTGTTCACTGTTTTGATGTTTTGTGCTATCTTATTTCTCAAGAAATGAATAAAATGAATAATTGGTTTGTATTGAACACACTTGGCAACACTTCTACATAATTCAAGTCAGATGTCGAAGTCCACTAGAAAATAGTCCTGGCAGCTGAGGCCTCAAAAACGAAAAAGAAGGAGATTATTTATTCTCAATTTAAGCTATTGTTTGTTGCAATTTGTGTTGTAATCTGTTGTATACATTAAAAAAACATTATAACTAACTGACAAACACTTCAAATTGTAAGTGGGTAAAATACGGGTATTTTGGAATTCCACGCGTGTAAAATCGGGTATTTTGGGGCAAAGTTGCGGGTATTTTGGTTAGATTAGGTTGGCAATACTGTACTCACATTAAGGCATGGAAACGTGGCGGAATTCGCGTAGACGCAGACGGAATGTTGGCCCTGGTATACATTTAATCTAGTTCTAACCTTCAGTCCACCGCACCACTTATTTAGTGATTTATTTTTTTTATTTTCAAAC
Source organism: Neocrepidodera transversa (assembly GCA_963243735.1). NCBI lineage: Eukaryota > Metazoa > Arthropoda > Insecta > Coleoptera > Chrysomelidae > Neocrepidodera > Neocrepidodera transversa. The sequence goes on from OY725343.1 coordinate 18,792,858, forward strand.
TTTATCAGCCTGTTGTTAGCATAATAAATTTAACATAAGGCCTTGGCAGTCAAATTTTGGAATACCCTGTATAAAGGAAAAGTATTATAATAGGGTATTTTACTTTCCCGATCCACCTTCGAGGAGGGAAAGTATTGTGAACGAACTAAAAAAATTTTCGAGGTAAAGATTTAAATATCAATTTTGAGGTACTTTGAGATGATTAAGACCATTTCCAGATGGAAGTCTGTCTGTCTATCTGTCTGTCTGTATTCTTCCACGAGAGGGGCAACACGTTTAATCCGATTGAGCTGAAATTTGCTATATGGGTTTGGGTTATCCGTTGGAAGATCCCATAGTTTTCATACATCTGTCAAACGGAAGGGTCACTGTCAAAAAATGACAGAAGCAATATGTCACGGAATTTGACGTCCAAATGTCATTTGAAATTTCTTGAAAAAATCTATTCAGCAGCCGGATTCTTTTTGCTATCGAGTAACTCTGTACTAATCAGACGATACGAAAGCCAATTAATAAGAACAAATCGTATCAAGTTGATCGGATTCTGAAGTGCTTAGAGTTTATTATTCATTTTTAGCGGTAGTTAAAATTATTATTACTAATTAGTATTAATTTACTTCCTATTATTTTCAGGTTAAGCAATAGGTTTTATTTATTTTTTTATTGACAAAATATGTAATGTTTATTACTTTCTAGATAATGCTTCCTATTATCGATAATTATATTCAACGTCAGCAGCAAACACAGTTACTTATATTTATCTCGGTCTAACGGTCATAACGAAAATCAAAAAATCTCCCAATAAGTATCCTTAACCTTGAAACATGACGTAAAAATAATTGATCAAAATCAACTTTGAAAACAATGTTTTATTTAATATTAAAATTATGTTACTTACATAGCGTCACCAATTATATTAGAATATAATAAAATACAATCATGGCATCTATGAATCTTAATAAAAGAGCCATCAGTATGTTAAACAAGGATAAATAGATAAAAATGATGAAAATGAGACCACCAGGGGCAACGAGTAAAATTGACAGTTCTGGACGAAAATCACGTGACTTCTAATTCGATTCGACAGGAATGAGAATCGCACCGTCTCTGAAAAATGGCAGAACGGTCAAAATTATTTCTCCAACTGCCACCTGCCAAAAATAAAAAAATGTCAAAGTTTGTAACTTTAACATTAAATATCTGAAAAAGAATTCGTCTCTGAATATTCGTCGTGAAAGTTTTTGGGGCGACACAACCGATTTTTCTGAATTACACTAAAAATGTTAAACAAATTTTCACCAAAAATATTATCTTATAACTAATTATTGCTTGCTGATAATGAAGATACTTTATCGGTAATTCTAAACAAAAAATAATAGAAAAAATTTAATTGTTTTAATTATAATTAACTGATAGTACTGTAACACGACAATTCTTCCCGGAAAATTCTTACCGAGACAATAATTCCTGGACAATTCTTCCCCATGACAATCCTTCTCACTAACAATCCTTCCCCACGACAATATTTTCGTTTAACAAATACAAAAAATAGTGATTGGTTTACATTGCTTAGTTTAACATAAAAATAGTGACTAGTGTGCATTACTCAGTCAAGTACTTTTTTTAATATATAAATTATTTGTTGGTTTATCTCTTAATTGGATGGACAAAAAGAAGTATCTTGGGGAAAAATTGTCCGGGAAGGATTAATCGAGCAAGAATTGTCCGGGAAGGATTGTACGAGCAAGAATTGTCCTGGGGAGAATTGTCATGAATTAATTCCAAAGCCTTTATATAATCGTGTTAGCGAAGAACATACTTAAACCTATTTTATTATTAAACGTATCAAATGTTACATAAATCCTGCAGAGTTCCAAACGAAGGATCTTAAAAAGAGCTAATATAAGAGTAAAATTAAAATTGAAGGATATGAGTAATTAATTGTCACTTATAATTACACGAGAGCTTTTTTTTGTCGAAGTAAACTCGACATGTATCAATAAGAATTTTGTTGCCTGGCAATTTAACGAAAAAAACTGCCCCTGAAAAAATTACGAGTTCGCAGGACGAGTAAGTTTTTCTGGCAGTTTTTTGAGTTGAATTACCTAATGGCAACAAAATTCGAATTATAAATGTCAAGTTTACTTCGAAAAAAAAAGCTAGAGTGTAATTCGGTAAGACAATTTAATGAATATGTAAATCAATAAATTAAAAAATAAGATGTAAATTAGTTTATTTAATTTAACGGAAAAGTACAATTGTAAAAAACACAATTATTAAAAATAGCTTGAGTCAGAAAAGTTAGGTTCCGTTATTGTCGCTGGAAAAGTTAGGGCAAACTATTTTCGCTGTCATAATGACAAAATCACGCGGCTTATGGGATTTTTACCTCTCGCCCTTCAGATAAGAGAGGTATAGGAATCATGCTAAAAATTGGGTAGCGAGTTTTTTCAATGAATAAATACGTTTTAGGGTCCCTAGAATACGATTTTAATATTTTCGCGATGATGTCTGTGTGTGTGTGTGTGTGTTAGTGTGTGTGTGTGTGTGTTCAAAAATGGCGAGAGGTCATGTGCTGGCCACATCAGATTTTTTATACATGAATTAAATTGTCAGGTAAATATTGTGTGATTATTATTTTCGGTGTTTCTAACTCCCTAAGGCCTATCCACCACTCACTAGGGACTAAGAGGTTTTAATAAAATGATTTAACTGGGTTGTGGCTTTGTGCATATAGCTTATATAGGTATGGAAAATTCGTCTTTCGTGCAGAATTGCTTTATATTTCGCAAAGCGCTTTCGGCTTTAAAGTACTGATGATAGCTTTACATGAAAGACGAATTTTCTTTGCCTATAAGAGCTTTTAGACAAAATTACAACAGAAATGGATTATTAGTGGATTTATTTCATGTTTTTTTATAACTTTTATACATTTTTGGCTAAAAAATACATAATAAGTAATAATAACCCTTCCTCTCACTCACCTTATGTAACTAACCAATTTATATAAACCACCATCAAATTAGAAATACTAAATGTTTTAATTATTTGCATTAAGTAGAAAACCACAAATACAGAACTGAACGTTATATGAATCAAACAGGCTCCAGTATAATTACCTTATTGATTTATAATTTGATAAAGGTCTTTGTTATTTCTAACCGTTATGAGGTTATCAAATATGTTTGTAACGGCCTTTGATCTAAAATTTTAGCCAGCGGCGATATCAATGCAGGGCTTTAAAATTCAATTTATGGAACACCGCCAATTTTATATATTTTCTATTATTAAAGAAGACTTTATCATCGTTATTATAAAAATATCTATATTGATTAAGTGATAATGGTGAAATAATAATGCAATAAATAAATTTCATAAATATTAATGAATCTTTGATGTTAGAACATAAATATTAACAAAATATTTTATATTTTGTCAACTATTGTAAATGTTTTATTATATTTCTTCCAATTAAGAGAATTGTGGTTCTTTGCATAACCATACGAGTTAAATAATTTAGTTAACAGAAATGTGTATTACTTGCCTAGATTAATTCTTCCTCTCTAAATAAAACTAACCGAAGTTTCTGATACCTCATTTGAAAGATTTCGATAAATGAAGAAAAATGTCATTCCATTAAAAACGCTTTTAGATAAAACCAACATACAGACAGACAGACAGACAGACAGACAGACATCCAGTTGTCCGGACAGGATTTTTTGCATTTTCGGACTCAGGGAGCTCGGAAACGTCGAGAAAAGTGATAAAATGTGGGGGTAAGAAATTTTTTTCGCCATCACGGAACTAATATTGAGGCTTTTGGGAGTCAGTAATTCGTTACAAATAGGAAAAAATTATAATTATTCGTTAAAAATAAAAATAAAAACATAAACATATTAAAAATATCGTAAATCTATTAAAAATTGTGCGTTCGGGGGAAATTAGTTAGGAAATAACTTTCTTACTTTATTTTTTCACTTTTTAATATTTTAAAATAAGAAAACAGAAATCTGAAAACTTTCAAAAGAAATCGAAATAAATTTAAAAAAAATGGAAAAAATCTCATCGACAGGGATGGAAAGGATTCAAAATAAATCGAAAAATATAAAAAAGAAGTAGAAAAAAATTAAAAGACATCGAAAAAAAAACGAAAAAATCAACGAAAATCGAAAGAAAAACCGACAAAAAACGAAAAAAATCAAAAGAAATCGAAAGAAATAGAAATTAATCTAATGAATTCAAAAAAAAATACAAAAAAAATCGAAAGAAATCGAAAATAAAACCGACAAAAATCGAAAAAAATCAACGAAAGTCGAAAGAGATCGAAAAAATCAATACAAATGAAAAATAATAAAAAAAATCCAACGAAATCGACAAAAATTAAAAGAAATCGACAAAATTGAAAGAGATCGAAAAAAATCAAACGGGATCGAAAGAAATTGAAAAAATCGAAAGATCAACAAAAATCGAAAAAATCAGAAAAATAAGACAAAGTTAGAAGAAAACTGAAAGGAATTTGAAAAAAATCAAAAAACCATAGAAAAAATTAAAAAATAACAGAAAACTACGAATAAACTGAAAAATCAAAAAATATCGGAAGATAGGGATAAATTAGAAAAGAAAGAAATAGAAAAAATAGAACAATGAGAAAAAAATCAAAAAAATTAGAAAATATTGAAAAAATCAGAATAAAACATAAAAAAAATAAGAAAAAAGCGGAAGAGACACAAGAATTACTGGAAAACATTGGAAAACATTGGAAACAAATAAAGAATAAAATTGTAAAATATGGAAAAAAATGAAAAAGCGCAAGAAAACGGAAAAAGTTGGAAAAAATAGTAAAGAACAACCAAAAACCGGAACAACCCTGATCAAAATAAAGAAATAAAAAAATAAATGAAAAACATCGAAAGAATTGAAATAAATCGCAACAAAATCACAAAAAAATAGTAACAAAATCTTAAAAACATCGGAAAAATCAAAGGAATAAGAAAAAAGGAGAAAAAAATTAGAAAACAAAAAATAAATTGAAAAAAAGTAATTGGAAAAAAATAGAAAAAAAGATAATACAATGACAAAAAAGAGGAAAAATTAGAAAACATCGAAAAAATCAGAAACAAAAAAAAAACACAAAAATCAGAAAAATGAGAAAAAATCAGAAAATGTCTCTTTCTATAGAATAATTATAAAATTATAAAAAGCTATAAAATGAAATAAATAGAAATAAAAAAAACAGAACAATGAGAAAAAATGAGAAAAGATTTAAAAAAATTGAAAAGAAAAACAGAAAAAACAAGAAAAAAAAAGCAAAACATCAGAATAATGAGAAAACAGAAAAAAAGAAAAATAATAGAAAAAAATCAGAAATAATACGGAAAAAAACGAAAATGATCAAAAAAATTATAAAAAAGCCAAAAAAAAAACGAAAAAAAATCGCTAAAATCAAACAAGGTGTCAATAATTTCTGCAACATCCCCATCCATGTCGTAAACTCCGTTTCACATTTTGTTCTGAAAATTTAAAATGGAAAAAAGTTGTAAAAATGGGGAACAACATTACTATTAAAAAAATAATTATAAACCAACTAAAGAATAACTTAATAAAAATACCGTGAATCTGTTAAAAATTGTGCTTTCGGGGAATCCCAGTTATGAAATAAGTTTCTTACGTTATTTTTTCGACGTCGAGAAAAGTGATAAAAAGTGGGGGTAGAAAATTTTTTCGCCATCACGAAACTAACAATGTTGTTGTGTAGTAAATTATGTACATATAAAAATTTCTTATTGAAGTCTTTATAAAGGTCCGTAAAAGTTAAGTATTGTAAATTAGCTGTGAGATAAATGATCTCAAATATGTTGTATTATAATGTTAAGCAATAATTATGTTGTTTAAACATAATTTGTTTGATAAAACGAATTCCTCTTCCAAATCTGGCAACTCTGTTATACATTTCTAAGATTCCACTACTATCAGTTTTTAAGAAAAATGAATATACGTTAAATATAAAGTAATCTAAAACGCCTCTGAAGTTTTGATAATTGCTCAAAGTATCATTCACATTTTGTGGTGAAAATTTACAATTGAAATTTTAATCTTGTCACAGCTGAGATTTGTTAATAATTTTACTTTCCCGGACCCATCAAAGGGAAAGTAAGGTGAACGAGCAAAAAAAAAATTGAGATATCGATGGAAATATCCATTTTGAGGTCCCCCAAGAAGATTGAAACCATTTCCAGCGCATGGTCTGTCTGTGTGTCTGTGTGTAATCTTCCACGATAACTGCCGAACCGTTTGACCAATCAAGCTGAAATTTGGTACGGAGGGTCGGTGTGTGCCTAGAATGCGACCATTAGATTTTGGTTTAAATTGGTACAGTAGAAGGTCATCAAGACCGACATTGATTGAATACACGTGTAGGGTTTTTTGCCTTTATTTAAATTTTATGGACAAACAATACACTTTAGTGGAAAATGTTTTAACACAAAGTGTTAGGGCATAAAATTTCCTACAATTTTTATATCAAACTTTTTCCAGAATTTTCAGTAGTTGCGCCACTAGAGGGCGCGCAAAAGACGTGCATGTAGTTTTTCCAAGTTTTCCCACATTTTGAAGACAAACATTGCACTTTGGTGCAAAATGTTCAAGTGCAAAGTTGTACGGTATCAAATTTTGTTTAACTTTTATATTTAACTTTTTTTCGAATTCCCCATATTTTCGCCACTTGAGGGCGAAAAAATGAACAATTAGGAGTTTTGACTTTTTTTTTTAATTTTGAAGACAAACAATGCCTTTGAGTGCAGAATTGTTCTACTGCAAAGTTGTAGTGCATAATAGTAGATTCTGTAACAAGGTTAGAATGAAAAATTCGAAACGAGTGGAAAATTCCGAACGCGAGCGAATGCGAGTGTGAGGAACCACGAGTGTCGAATTTTTTCATTCTGACCGAGTAACAGACTATATTTTCTCCACGGTCAAAAAGTATAAATCAAAATTAAATTAAATCTGAGCACAAGTTATTTGTTGACATATTTGTATTACATTGTATTAATATTTATAGTGCTGTGGTACACTTACCGATATTAAAATCTGGTGCATTATTGTTTTTTCATAATTTACAATTTCAGATATTATTAAATTCTATATCTACTTCACTTGATTTTTCACTCATTATTTTGTTTAAATTAAAACTTGTTTGAAAATAATTATTACCGTCGCCATTTTATATCTGACACTGACACTTTTGAAGTCCACGGCAATCGATATTGTTTAATTCGATTACAGAAAATCCATTCTTTACCTTGATAAAGAATGAAAATACATGCAAAATGCATAAGAGGCAAGTATTATAGAATAAATATTCAGACTCTAGAGTGTGAATGTTTACATTCTATTATTAAAAATGATTTCATAATTCATACATTTAGTAATGGTCGTGGAGAAAATTCCCTACAACTTTTGTCTTAAGCTTTTTCCATTATTTCCAACAGTTGCGCCACTAGAGGGCGCGTAAAAAATGTGCATGTATGTTTTCTCTAGTTTTTCTTGATTTTGAAGACAAATAATACACTTTAGTGCAAAATGATGTAGTACAAAGTTTTATAGCATAAAATTCTTTACAACTTTTGTCTGAAACTTTTTCTAGAATTTTTAATAGTTGCGCCACTAGAGGGCGCGTAAAAAATGTGCATGTATGTTTTCTCTAATTTTTCTTGATTTTGAGGACAAACAATGCATTTTAGAGCAAAATTTTCTGGTTCAAAGTTGTAAAGCATCAAATTTTCTTTAACTTTTATATTTAACCTTTTATCGAATTCCTTATAGTTTCGCCGCTAGATGGCGAGAAAAATACACATTTATAATTTTCCATTTGTTTAAAATTGGAGGTAAATTAAGCTCTTTAGTGCAAAATGTTTCAGCGCAAAGTTGTAAAGCATAAAATTCCCTACAACTATTGTATGAAAATTTTTCCCGAATTCCCAATAGTTTTCACACATGATTTTAGGAGATCCTAATTGTAGCAGTGTGATATACAACATGCGTATGCGCAGCTTATGTCATCAATATTGAAATATCAATTCGGTAGACGTATTCACAAAAGGCTATTTTTGATGTGTTCCATAAATGAATGTAATGCTTAGTATTTTGTAATTAAAATAATAATAATAAATAACATATTCTCTGCGGTCGAGCCGGGAAATTTCTGGGGTGACACAGCCGATTTTTTTATTTCATATTGAGTGAACAACAGTATATTTTTTTTATTAGTAACTGTTTTTATATTTTTATATCAAAATTAACATATAAGCAAAAAGTTTTAAGGTATATATGATTGAACAATATTAATATTGATGAAAACTAGTTGAACAATCATCAGTGATTTTTGTGAAGTATTTTCCTTAAGACTGCATTTAAAGTTAGTTGAACAAAAACCAAACTTAAAATTATAACATAAGTATGGAATAAGTGTGGAAACCCTATTTGTACCCTTTTACTTTTGATTTCAGAGTATTTTTATCATCACTTCTCAATTCTATACGTTTATTAGCTGCGTTTAAAATATTTTTTAACTGTTCCTTCAAAAATTAAACAATTCGTCCTACTAGAGATAGAAAAAATGATTTATGAATTGTGTATTGTGGCATCTTTGTAAAAAAAACAATAACAATAGCCTTAAGTAGATTCAAAAAGAATAAATATTATTTGAAAATCACAAACAAAGCAGACAAGTTTGGATAAGTACAAAGAAATAATTTTGATATGTGCAATATAACTAGACGCATTATTGCTAAAAAATACAAATAAAGGCAACAAAATTCATTCGAAAGCTAGTTATTTCAAAATATAAACATAAATGGAGGTTGCAACGATAACTCAATTTAAACTCTCTAGAGCTAAATAATAATTCGTCAAATACCAATAACTGACTAAACATGATTGATTAATTTGGTGATAACAAGCAGAATTTGATTAAAGGCTTGTTTGTTAATTATAATTTGATGATTCACGGACTTTTTTTATTGATTTAAGTAATAAATAATAATTTAATTGGAGTCGGGATTTTTTGTTCTTGTAAAAAATTAAATATAATGTAGAAAATTCAAATTTTATCTGTCTGTCTATACTGTTTAAATTAAAAGTCAATAATCATTTTAAAAGAATTATGTTTTTTTATAGAATTTGGCAACAATGGCAAATGTTATGAATATAGAAATATGATAAATGTAAAAATATCGATTTTCATTTTTTTGCAAGTGAATCAAGCTTCTGTATTTCACAAAATATAAGCTGTAATTTATTTGAAGAAGTAAATACTGTAATATTTTAAGCTTCTAATAAATTTAACGAATGCTTTTGAGAAAACAGCGAAAGTTATATATATAAAAAAGGTTAAGTTGATATAAGAGAATTTGCTTTTTTGTTTTGATTAATTTAAAGTTAACTACATTGAATATTTCTAAAATAGATATTTTTCTTTGTTAATAAAATATAATTGGCGCAGTCAGTAGGATCCGTACAAATTATGGAAAACCAAATGAATCATTTTTATCAAGCAAAGGACGTTTTAAATATAAAATACCCCTCGATCAGAATTTTACAAAATATTGATATGTTGTAGAACTTCACCTATCGAGCAAATAACTCCGGTGCGCCAGAGCTCTAAGTTTAATCGTTTTTGATTTATATGATGTAAAAATCACTATTTCGTGATTTTAACATATCACATTCAGGTCTTTTGTGTTCCAATGTGTTTCTTTATGGAATATCTCGAACTTGACGAATATTATCGAATATCAGCTAACACCTAAATTACAAAATCCTTTTTTTTATTCAAAGGTCTGTCATCAGTAACCAGTCATTCCGTTGCTTGCTTAGGAACTAAATTTGGACTAATAAAAAAGATATAAATCAAGACACGAGTCAGTAATAAATAGTCCTATTTCAAACAGAGATGATAAACTCCTAAAGCACAGCGATGAAAGGCAACTAAAAAGATACTCTAAGAAAAATGACAGTTTTGGTGAAGCTACTAAAAAACGGTTTAAGTACCTACTAACCACAGGCACAAAGGCCCGCAAGAGGTTTCTAAACTAATTTCAATAATGTCGCCCCAAAACTTTCCTGACGAGTATCCACGAATACTTTTCCAGATATTTAATGTTAAAGTTTCAAATTTTGACATTTTTTTTATTTTTGACAGGTGACAGTTGGAAAAAAAATATTGACTGTTCTGAATAGAGTTTTCAAGGGATTTCAATTGACATATTGAAAGTCAAATTCTGCGACATATTGCATCTGTCATTTTTTGATAGTGATACTTCCGTTTGACAGATATCGTACAAAACTAATCGGTTCTTCAGACGGGTCACCCAAACACATTTACCAAATTTCATCTCAATCGGATTAAACGTGTGACCTCTATCGTGGAAGAATAGACACAGACAGACAGACATACAGACAGACTTCCATCTGGAAATTGTCTTAATCATCTCAGGTGACCTCTAAATGGATATTTCCATCTTTCTCTCTTTCCCTCTACTTTCCCTTCTCGGGTCGGGAAAGTAATATATTTTATGTGTTTCAAAAAATACATTTCAAACATTATGAGATATACATGTTTTTCCACGAAGTTTTATTTCTTGGATTAATATACTTGACCCATAATTTTCAACAGCACTTTTTTTTTAATTACTATTAAATTTTGCTTCATATGGTTTAAAATAAGTTGTGGCTTCTTCAGTTTTAAATTTCTCTAATTTTACCAGAAAATTGTAATAAAAACTTCGAAACCCATTCGCACAATAATTCGTTTATTTCACACATTTAAAATCTCGTAATGAAGTTATTTCTGCGACGAACTTTAATTAATGTTTATATATTTATTAAATTTATGTTTAGATTTTGGTGTATATCTATTTATTAAAGTTTTAAATAGGACTCTAGAAATAATCTTACTAAATATAACTCGACCTTTTGATAAATTAGCGCCTATTATTATTGTTCTAAAATTCTCGTGTATTTTGTCAGTCTCGATATAATTTTGTTATTAACCAATTAATGCCCGAATTATTTTTTTTATATTAAAAGTGTTTTTTGTACTTCTGAAGTTATATGAAGACTAGATTCATGAAACATTCAATACATAGTCTTCTGCCACATAGTTATAATATGATAAATGCATCCCTGACCCGCGCAACGTTTTATTTGGAACTGGAATCACCAAATGATTAGCCGAAACTAGTTGCCTTACTTAAAACTTTGCTATTATTGTACGTGCTGGTACTGACTTGGCGTTTGGATTTCCTTCAAATTTCTATATATTCTTTAGGTACTTGTGTCCTCCACAAATTTTTTCGAACAATATCCCGTTCAATATTATTCCCTTAGAAAATTCACAAATTGGTCCAAAGAAAAAAACATGTAAAAATATCAGTAACAGAAATCTCCTTTGAATTCTTCTACTTCTATCATTTCCAAAAATTTGCCTAACGACAATCCAGAAGAGGTCCAACAGCCCACAGCTGACAATATGATTAGAATATAGACCATCGCTAAAAAAATAGTTGGTTGACCAATACAACTAAATGGTCCTGGTACATCCGTAGCCTTCTAAAAATCATATGCCTTCTGGCGCAACTTAAGGTAGTGTAAGTTACTTCATTACCGTCATAATCAAATTAATTAAATTATATCGCGAACGGTACTAGATTATAATTAACTTAAAATTATGGTGATGTCAACCTTCCTTCGAATAAGGTCAGTCATACCAGTTGAACCTCCGCCCGACAGATGGAGACATTCGCGTCCGTATTTCTTAGACGCCGAAATTATTATCGATTAGCCCGATTCAATCTGTTGTCATCAATTGCAGTACTAGTTCCAGTTGCAGTCCCAGTCCCAATTCGAATTTGTGCCCGAACTGAGAGCCTTTTCAGCTACCTTCAGAGATAGGTCAAGCTGAAGGAAGCGAAGCTGACCCGTAAACCAGACAAAGAGGACTTACCAGTAGAGTAGGACCGTATTCAGATCCAGTTCATGTCCAGCCATCAACAATCCCAAGTAAAACATGCCCTTCTGGTCGCCAAGGCACTGATCAATATCATAACAACTCCTGGAGTATTTTTTTTCACTGACGCTGCCTAATGTAAGTGATCTTTACACTATAAACGGAAGATGGCGCCCGAGGCAATATGAAACCTGGACTAAAGCGCTAAAAGACCACTTGAAGTAGCAAATAGCATTCATTACAGTGGCTCTACCAATTGTCATTGCATAAAATATCCCTACACGTAACACTCGATTTGTTCGTATATAGACAGTTCTACGTGTAATAGTTTTCTCTCATTTTAGCTCATAGTTAAATGGGACTAGAGACATGCGCATTACGTTCGATCATATGTCAAACTGTCAATATGTGATTAGAATAGACAACCTACGTGGCTAAACTCCAACCTAAAATTGTAGTTCTTTTCTTTATGAAATAAATATGAAAACTATTACCAGGAAGAAAAATCGTGGTTAGTGTACAGACTGCTAAATGCATTAGTGATGGGAGTCTCTTGTCTTTCCAAATATCGGAGAGTTAAACATAAATCCATTCTGTTTTTTGAAATTGAGTGAAGAAAAACGGGAAATATATAAATATTATATAAAGGAGTAAAATATATAAAACAAAACATAACGTACAAAAAGGAATCAGCTGTGCATCTTTTGACTCTTTTGAGCAACATGCTGATATTTGACAGTTTGGCGCATGCGCTGTTTTGAATTATGGAATATTAATTTCTTAGTTGAATGATGGCCATGTTTCTTAGTTTTAATTTTAATTAAAATGAAGAAGTTGTCCATTATCTCAAATGTGGCCTACTAATGAAGTAATGAAACTCAAAGTCGAGTACCACAATATATTATAAAACAAAAAATGTTGACGACTAGTTTCGGCCACAGGCCATCATCAAGCCTAGAAAACATCGAATCTTACAATAGGAAAACTTTAAATTAAATTTAACACTAACCAGAAAAATATTGAAAGTACTGATATTAAGTATTGAAAAATTTTTTCCAATTTTAAATTAGAAATTGGTGACAAGTAGTGCCCCATAGATGTAAATGCTATTTGAGTGCACATAAGGGGGAACATAGGGAATAAAAATATTGGGAAGAATATGGTACAGGAAAAAAAGGGGGGGTAGTAAAATTAAAATTTAAAATTTGAATTCGGACATGATATCCGAAAACGAATAAAATGTATGAAATTTTTTTGGTAAGAGGCAGGTAAAGCGGAGTAAAATGATCCTGGGCCTCCGAAATTAGGAACTTGTGTAGAGCAGCCAGCTGCCCCAGTAATCTTGATGTCCGTTGTTGTGGTCCCCAAGTTTCAGAGTTGAAGGAACAAAATTTCTTACTAAAGCCCCTAGCGGGGATGAGCCGACTACATCATGTACAAAAAATCAGCAGATAGGGAATTATACCATGGTGGGGCATATGCCCCTTAGGTAAATAAACCCGGAGGGTTTCAAAAACAGTAATAGTTCTTCCCCCTATTTTTATTCCCCCTTACGTGCACTCAAACAGCATTTACATCTAAGAGGTATTCACCAATTTTTTTCAATTCTTAACATCAGTACTTTCAATATTTTTCTGGTAAGTGTTAAATTTAACTTAAACTTTTCCTATTGTAAGATTCGATGTATTCTAGGCTTGATGATGGCTTGTGGCCGAAACTAGTCGCCAACATTTTTTTTATTCAATAAAGAATAAAACAACTGGAAGTCATAATAATGACGAAACGTCTAAAAGGCAAAAAGCGACATGTTTCGGTCTACACGACCATCATCAGGCAAATTGGATAAAAAGCGTTGATAAAAGTTACAATTATTATGATATGTTACATTGTGGAAATTTTTTACTTAAAAACATAAACTTGTAATTAAATTAAAGGAAATTTAAATAACTCCATGTGAGTTATTTAAAAATTTTTGTGGTACTCGACTTTGAGTTTCATTACTTAATTTTAATTGCTTAAGTTTCTGCATGAAAGCCGCCATTACATCATATGGTTTTATAATCTTAGTTTTAGTTTTAAATTAATTTAAGTTTTAATTTATGCTTACATGAATCCACCTTAAGTGTATTTCGCCACCGGATGCCGTCAGTCGACAAGAGAGACAGCTAGACTACCGGTACATTTTATTAATTGAAACAATTATTAATTTTCCCTATTTATTCATAAATAAAATAAATTAAAAAATCTTAAAAAGTAATAAATCAAGTTAATTATGTGAAATATTTATTTAATTAGAGTTTCTTTTTTTAATATTTTTAATTTTAATTTTTTTCTCAAAAAACAGAAATCTTAAAAATCTAGCACCATCAACTTTTAGTCATTTTCATTCAGAATTTGTTTTTGAAAATAGTTTTTTAATAAAATCAAATATAAAGGCTAACTTTTAATAACAAGAATTTACATTACGGTAGAGCCGTCTTAACCAATAAAGTAAAAGCGCTGTGACTAATCCTATTCAATTTGGACTTAAACTTCAAAAAGTTCGCACTAGTAGGAAGAGGATCATTAAAGTTGTCGACGCCTTTTGTTCATCTAAATTATTTTTCACTGCTGTTTTATTTTTGTCCGTAAAAAATGTATATGCAGGATAATACACACTAAGCCCACTTCTTTTTAATTTCACAGACTCCATGCGAGCTTCATGAATGAACTCAGCAGAAAAACAACCTAATTGGATTCTAAAAAACATTATCAAAAAAAAAACAACCCCAAATAAGACCTCTGACCATATATGATGAATAAAATCAGATAAAAGATTGTTACACTCATAATAAAATGTGTACAGAAAAAATCACCAATTGACTTGTACAAGTCTATTTTTGTCCCTGGATAATAAAATATTATGTATACATCAAATAAATAATAAATTCGCAATGATAAATTATTTAAAAAAATACGATACAACACTGGAGAAACAAATTTTCTGATAGAATTTATCTGTTGTCATTCTAACGGTCAACGATATAAAAAAATATATAACTCGAAATCGGCAGTTTCCCAGAACTGGTAATAAAAATATTATACGCACAAAATAAATTCGCCATTTTAAATAATGATATAAATAAATAATTAAAATAATTTAATTTCAATAGCAGATGATAAAATTCACTGATTATATAATTATATTTCATCGCATGCAGAATATAAATTCTACAAATATAATAATTAATATTGATTATGGTTGATAGAATCGAAATATGAATGTTAACGTTTATTTTTTAGTTATTTAAAATTAAAATTGTCAGTTACTTGGTCAAACATATAGTTGTAAATTATAATTTCTACAATTACAATTTTTATTAAGTTAATAAAAAATGCAACTTTAGTAAAAATCATCAACATAAAAATTATGTTTTTCAGGATTGGACAACGTTTATTTCGTCCCTGATAAGGTTTACATTTAGGGAATGTTGTTTGTTTGATTAAGGAACCTCCGAAAAAACTTTTTTTTCTAACTCTGGATATACGAATTTCACGAATCACGCAAATTTCACTACCTGACGGTTTTTTGAGTCGCTGAACCTTAATAATATCAAAGGAGAAAGAAACTCGAAGTCGATACCACATGAATTTAATATATAGAAAATATTTATTTTTCAATTTCAATAAAATGCTATCGTGACATGTTTCGGCTCTTAGGCGATACAAATTACAATGGTAAAATTATGATATTAGGGAAATAATAAAATTATAAAAAAAATCGGTTGTGTCGCCCCAAAACTTTCCCGACGAGTATCCACGAATGCTTTTTCAGATATTTAATGTTAAGTTTCAACTTTTGACATTTTTTTATTTTTGACAGGTGACAGTTGGAGAAATAATTTTGACTGTCCCGTATAGAGTTTTTTATGGGCTTTCAAATGACATATTGCTTGTCCAATTCCGTGACATATTGCATCTGTCATTTTTTGATAGTGATACTTCCGTTTGACAGATCTTGTACAAAAACTAATATGTTCTTCCGACAGACAACCCAAACTTATATACCAAATTTCAGCTCAATCGGATTAATACTTCTTCAGATATTTAATGCTGAATTTTCAAATTTTGACATTTTTTTATATTTGACAGGTGACAGTTGGAGAAATAATTTTGACTGTTCTGAATAGAGTTTTTCAAGGGCTTTCAAATGACATATCGCATGTCCAATTCCGTGACATATTGCATCTGTCATTTTTTGATAGTGGTACTTCTGTTTGACAGATGTCTTACAAAAACTAATGGGTTCTTTCGACGGGTAACCCAAACCCCTATACCAAATTTCAGCTCAATCGGATTAAACGTGTGGCCTCTATTGTGGAAGAATACACACACACACACACACACATATAGACCGACAGACAGACTTCCATCTGGAAATGGTCTTAATCGTCTCAGGGCACCCGAAAATGGATATTTCCATTTTTATCTCGAAATTTTTTTTTAGCTCGTTCACAATACTTTCCCTTCTAGGAGATGGGTCGGGAAAGTGAAAATTATTATAAACATCTCCGGATCCACCATTTCACGCTGTGTGGGAAACCGAAGTAGTCGCAAAACCTTTTTTAAAAAACTTTTCTTATTTAACTTTGTCAAGCATTATTACTATGCACTACTATTGTGTTTTAAAACAATAGATATTGAGGCTCTTATGTTTACCCTGAGTGACCGTTGTTTTTTTTTTTGGTTTTTTTGAGAATTTTCTATCTTACAAGGACTAAAGTCTGTACATCCAACAAAAGGAGTAATAAAAGTGCGTGATCAACACATGTTCAACCTTATTAGTCTGGATTCAGGGAAGTTTGACTTGACCAGGGTATTTTTAACACTTATTTTTTACTGTTCGTTAAAATCTGTGACGTGCATTAAGGAATTGTTAAGAGATTGAATTTTGTATTGTACTCTTTCTGCGTTGTTTTGGAAATCCGGTATGTATCTACAAATAAATATTATTTATTGATATAATTTTTAAAAGATTTGTAGACGGTTTATTTAATCGTTATTAACGTTTATAATCCAAGACATTATTTTCTAAATATATTATAGGAAACAGTAAGTAAATGATCTTTCAAAATAGTATGTAAATAATTAAGTCAATTGAATAATATCCCTCAAATCATTCATAATAAAGTACTGAAAATATTTTAGATATGGATCCACAATTAGCAGTCCTACACTCTCCGCCCACGAAACGCAGAAAAACACACTTATCAGTTTCAGACAAATAAATGATGATTAATATTTATAAAACTTTTCAACAAACTCATCCAAATCAACAACAGACAGAATTTGAGAAATTTGTTTCAAGCCCATACGGTAGGCGTTTTTGACATTTTTGTATTATTTCTGTTTTTCTACAGTAATTCCCGAAAGTAATGTTCTATATTTATTATAAGTGTTAGTACTGTTTTCAAAGTATTAGTAGAATATAAACAAAACCATGTTCTTGCACCTCCAAAACAATACCATAGGGCCAGAAAAGTTTTAGATAATGTTTCAGAAGAAAATAAGACAATAATTCGTATCAAAGTTCATCAACTCTTTTTGGAAATAATAAAATTTTAGCTGAAGTTAATAATGATGAAATCTTACCAAATTTTAAAAGGACAACATTGTCTAAGTTGAGTAAGGAACTTATCTTTGGGTAAACAAAATATTGTTTGGAGTGTATGAAAATCTTACTTTATCGCAAATATTTTGAACATTCGGCTTCAAAATAATCTAAAATCATCCGTTGAGGACTGTGTATACTTTAATTTACACTTTATTTACAAGTTTTTCTTTAACATGACATAATTATACTTACATAGAAATTATTTTGTAAATTAACAAAAATTTTCATATACAAAATATTTAAGTATATGACGGAATAAATGGCTGAAATGTAGACGATAACGTAAAAGTTTCTAGTATTCGGATACATTAAACACGCATTTTAAATCTAAGATATAGTCGAACCTCTAATTATCAATTTAAACGATGATTCTGATAGTAGTGATAGCGAATAGATGTATATCAATGTATTAAAATGTTTTATTTACTATTCACTCCTTACAAATGTATAAAATTATATAATTTGTATCAATTAAGTAGTTTATTTCTATTTATTTTTAAATAACCAGAAAATCCCAAACTCAAAGTAGTTGATTCATATTTTATTTTACTTCTTAATTGATTTATTCTATCAATAAAGATTACAAAAGATATTTTATATTTCAATTTTTGAATTGATTTTTGTGTAACACCACTGGTTTCGGACAATATTTCTTTATTCGGGTTATAACTTTTAGAGTAACTGGAGATCGGGTGTATTCTTTAAAAACAGACGGTGTTCAAGTGTTTGTTGGAGGTGTACAAACTATAATAATTTTCGTTTTGGATACCAAATTTTATTTAATTTCCTTTCTGTACCACGTGAAACGGTATTAAGAAAAGTTTTTCAACTTACTTATAACATGATTTTTATAATAATTTTTGCACTCATGTGTTAATCTAGTTTCTATATTATTCGAACAATTGTGTTTTATAATTTTATGATTTCCCTAGTATCATACTTATACTATTATAATTTATAGCGCCTGAAGATGGTCTAAGAGCCAAACATGTTGCAACGTTATTTGGCAATTTTTTGAAGTTTTATTGAAATTTCCAAATAAATATTTTTTTATATTAAATTTATGTAGTATCGACTTCGAGTTTCTTTCTGCTTTGGATACACTATACCACATTTGGGAATGGATAGTCTGGTTTATTTATCCTTAATAATATATTTATATTGTCCTCCAATGCACTTGGAGGTCAGGACTAATCATTTAATTCCATAACTATTTTGGCCACCAGTAGTATTTGTACCTGATAAATTACTTCGGCATTTTGGGCACCACTATAAGTATATACACAACACTCAAATTGTACATCTTTTTTTAAATATTGTTACAAACTTTATACGTAAAAAAATTAACTTATACAAACTAATTTTATAAAAAGTGTATATAATACAATAATACATATTAATTTTTAAATGTCACAAATTTGTATTTACATATGTAAAATACGACTCACACTTCACAAAATATAATCGAATAATTTTACGTGTTGTTGCATTATCTTTAATTTTATTAGCTTTATTAATACTTTGAACTTTAATATATGTATCTATCTAGAATTCCTTAAATTTTTCAATAAAAATGTAAATAGGTGGATGAGTAACATAAAATGAAGCGTTAAATCGCGAATGAAAAGATTCGCATCCAGTTTAGGGTTTCCGATCTCTATTTGATCTTATTGAGAATCGATCTTTTGTGACTCGATTTTCGTCTTTTTGGATCGATTTTTTAAAGTTGAGATCGATCTAAGAATCGGAGAAAATAGTTGAAATCGGATATTGATTATTTTCTGTAAGTATTTCTAATCTTGACTAAAACCTAATACACGGTTATTGATTCAATATAAAAATAATCAACTTTTACGCTACCTAATTTACTGCCAAACCAGTCAAGAAATGAATCAGTGAATACATACTTCATAAATAATAATGTTTGTATTATTAAATCAAAATAATGTCCTTACAAATCCATCGAAATAAAAATTAAATAAAATTTGCCTGTTCAAGTTTCACATTTTTTGGCTACACTTTTTCCTAGATCGATCTTTGACTCGACGATTTAAATCGATCTTAAGAATCGATCTTTTTTTCAAAGATCGGAAAGCCTAATACAGTTGTTGTGCGAATATTTAATGCCCTTGCCGAAGTGGTTGAAACCGAAGAAAGTATTTTTTGATATTTTTTTCGGTCAAAATTTTAAATAGTTTTTCATATGTTTTACGGCAAAGACAGTACACTAACTGGATGTTATGCAGGTTTTTCATTCCGTGAATAGTAAATACTATAATATTATTTTCTGTATTATTTATAAACAAGAACTTTTCACTTTTGCATGTCTAAATAACTAACTTATTCATAGCCTCATGAATTTATAAAATGTTTGTAGGAATTTTCAATGTTAAAAGTATTCTTCTGACGTTATAAATATTATCTCTAATACAATTGACGTCCAATGTGGTGACTGTTTCTGGAAAATTTTACTTAATATTCTTTTTAGCCAAACACCAAATAATTTCACCATTTTTTAAAGTTTTATGCCGCGAAAACTAAAACTTGTTACAATCCCGTAAGTATTTTGCACTCTGGATTATTACCTCCCACCTTCATGCTGTGTAAAGTTTTACTGTTTGCAAGAAATTATTTACTTTTAACAATGAATTTTATACTTTTTTTAACCATTTTTTGATTGTGTATATTTTGAATCACTTTTCTCAAAGATGCACAGTTTTTCCAAAAAGTCGAAAAACCCTATTTTGCACCCAAATTGTTTAAAAAAAACCATCTAACAGTTCTTTTAACTAACACGAGACTAGAGGTTTTTTCTATTGCCTTCCCCTACATCATTCCACAGAAATTTAGCGGATACAAGTTTACTCTATATTACGATCATTAGGTTTAAATTTACATGGATATTTCAATTTTAAATATTGGCGAATGCTCCTTTAGCCTGGTGGAAGCATTCACCATTTATGGAGCAAAAATCTTATTAGAGACCAAATATGTTAAAAGATTAACTGAAAGATCAGGAACATATTAAACTTCTGAAATTGTCTTTTCAGTGCCATTTAGTCTTAATTTTACTACACTATTTCTTGTCATCAATTATTTGTGGACTTTATTTCCACCTCTATATTCATCTTTTTTAGTTTTTTTAGGTAGTTTTGTTTTTGCCTGTTGTAGCACTTTTTGATTAGGGTACTGATTGTTATAGTGATCTTTTTGCTAACAACCCAAATACCATGGAGATCTCTTTGATTTATTATAATTATATTAATACTCTCCCTAAATTACACCCCCTTACGAGTGAACCCCAGAAGACAAAGGCTTCTGCGGGGAAGAAACGGCTATTATTATTATATGCTGTGGCATTCCTGGCAACTTACTGATGATTGATAGGTTCATATTTTTCTGTGAGATTTTGTAACATTATTACACTTAGGAATTCATCATCTATAGGTTTTCCAATAGACATTAACTGCTATGAAAGAATCATTATTTAATTAACATATTCTTCCTGATTAATAAAATTTTTAAGTTTCATTGAGCACAAACTTCTAAACAAACTTAATCGTAGATTTATCCCCTTGTCTTCAAACTTATTTCTAAGAGGCATCCCCGCTTCATTTGCAGTCTTAGCTTGCATAATATGAAATAAGTCGATTTGTCTAGAAAAAATATTATTTTTGACAATGTTTTCTCTTCACAACGTTCTTTTACCATATCATCGGTCTCGGATGTCCATTGTCCGGAAATACAGTTTCAAAGTCCATCTAATATTAATATTTCGTATGCAATATCCGAATATACATAGGGCCGCTTTCCCCAAAACGTAAATAAACTTGTTTATCTTAAACCAGTTTAAGTTATTTCTTTGGTTTAAACCAATAGTCACTTTCCCCACGTAAAAATTAGCAAATATTAGTTTAATCTGTTTTTAACCTTGAAACCAGGCGGTTGGTAGTTCTGTTTGATTGTTTTTCGTCTGTTATGTTATGGTTAGAGGTTATATTAATTGACAACTGTTAAACCAAAGTGAAGTAGTCTATATTAAGTGAATATCTTGTATTTTCATGTGTTTTTCTTTGTATAATGTTGGTGATTCTTCTTACCATAGCAATGCAATACTATGAGACACGTTTGTAATTATTTTGGTCATTGTTGAATAATGTATTCCACTCAACACTCCGATGTTTATAAGAAAATTTCCTGATGCACAAAAACGCAGAGTAGTTAATAGCTTGACCCTAGATAGAATAACTCTATTTTTAATGTTCTTGGCCTAATTCTCTATTATATTCTTCATCCTCTACTTCATTTTATACATCTAATATATCCTCCATTGAAATTATTACCATTTAACAGAACTGTAGCTTGGAAATAAAAGATTATACTGTAGTACCAAACACAACGTTGAAACTTTGTTTTGCTTTTAGGTTATGATGTTAGCACACAAGTAAACAAAATTTTCGTTTAAACGGTTTTATCCAGTTAAAGTATCCAGCTGGGTTGGTTCAATCTAACCGGGTGTTTAAACCAAGCAGACACCAGAGCAAGCAGACACTTTGGAGAAATCCATTTTGAGTTTAACCTTTGCCTTAAACAAAAATATCGGTTTAACCAAGTTGGGGAAAGCGGCCTTAGTGTCTGTCCATTAATAAACAGTTTTATGTTATTTTGTGTATCTAACCTCAATTAATTTTCTAAATTACTTTCAATCAATCATTCTTTCCCAGTTGTCACCTCATCCTTCTTCTCTCCCCTAACATGTTCGAGGACTTTCATTTTCTTCCCTTTTCGGCTGTCCTTTACCTCTTCTTCTTTTTACAATTCTTCCCCTCGCTCCTGTACTCGATTCCCGGTCTTAGTTCATAAGAAAATAATTATGAATAATTTTTTAGTTATTAATTTATGTTTAGATAAACTCAATTAGTTCATTATACTTCGCTGCCCCTCTGGCTAAATTCCATTTCACTTGTTAATTGCTATAGACTCATTTATATGTTAAAAAATGTTTAAATATCACGCGGTTTATGTCACTTGTCAAGTTTATGTCACTTGTCAAGTCAACTTTTTGCAATTTCATTATTGTATGAGTCGCAATAAGATAATCTAATGCTTTTGTCGCTACTTATTATTGTCTTTGCTCTAGGAATTCAGTTATGAATGCCACAAAATGTACTAGGATAAGTACTTACTAATGGTTGGCCGCCTTAAAAACTGGTACACAACTTGTTCTTCCAAAATGATACCTTTTCCCTCAACTTTCCGGGCATGACCGTGCATATCACAATTCCTTTCTTTTACATGTCCTATTTAGGTTGGATCTTTTAAGATCACCTATTAACTTTTCGTGTTACCCATATGTTGTTTGGACCACAGTTTTCTCAGAAGAATTACTACTCGATATTAAAGTTACCTTTTTACAAACCATAATAATCATACCCTTTCACTAAATGTAAATTTATTATTGTTCAAATTATCATCACGTTACGTTCTCCTTACCCTTCTCGTACCTATGAACTCACACGCTTCTTAAGTATTTTATTTAGTTGCCGCCAAGCAACCACTAAGCACTTGCTGTTATTATTTTCAAGTTTTAGCTAAATTGTGTTTTATAAAAAAATTTCCCTGACACTTTGTATTGCAGGCCTGATGATGGCAATTCTGCCGAAACTAGTTGCCGTTCCCCCTCTATAGTCACAACTCAACAACTTGGTTTTTATTAAATTTGTTGTGTTTGATTTTGAATTTTATTACGTCATTAATATTGCACTCATTTGGAACTTCCAATCATAATAATTTTCGCAGCCTTTAAACTTTTCAATGCTTGTGCCATGACCACAGCTTTCATTAACCAACATTTTGTTCACCAGTTAACACTCTGCTGAAATTTTCGTTTTTCAAACTTTATTTTTTCTCTCAATAACCAAGCCCTGGGTTCATAACTTGTTGGAGCACTGATTGTTATAGTTTGACGCAAATTGTAATTAAAAGTTAATAATATAATCGGGTTCAACTATACTGGTTTATTTCTTATCTTTGTGACCTGTAGCTACGGTTTTCCAACAAAATTATGAATTCAGAATTACTTTATCACTACGAATATTTTTAAAATTTTATTGTGATGCATGTCCTGATTTGGTGGACATGTTTCATAACAACATTGTTTTGCTTATAGGCCTGATAATGGTCTTGTAGACCGAAACACGTCGCCACCTTGACTATATGTCTAAATTTTTATGGTATGATTTGGATTTTTATTATTCATCGATTCCAAATTATTTAATTTGATGAACCACTTTACCTTGATTAACAGTCATCAAAATGTTTACCGTAATTAGGTAACTTCGTTACAATCTTCAGCAATTTTGTTCTTCTTAACTCATATACATTATGTCCTGTTATTTTTGATAGATATTGTTGTCTACATCCCTTTGGTAAGTTTTCTCTTGATGTAGTTTTGACAAGTTTAAGGAAAATCTCATAGTTTTTTTTTGATCTTGGTTCAATTTTAGTTATTTCCTTATCAAGTTGATATTTTCTGGTCAATCCGGAACTACGATAAAATATCCCATTATTGAGAAAAAACCTGTATAAAGGAGGATATATTTTTATGGGTCACATAGTCCAGGTCATAAGATTTTGTATACTTATAGAACTGTGAAAAAGAAACATTTTCACAAAATTTTAACTTCCAATCCATTACGGAATATTTTCAAGTAAGTTGTTTTACAGCAGAGTTTTTGAATGGCTGAAAAATGGAAATTCTTTCAGTTGGAACAGGAGTACCCCCACCCCCGTTTTCCCGGACACTAAATACGATGGCGGCGTTAGAATTTTCACTTTGGGTTTGCGCAACCCCTCAAAACGGCCAAAAACCACCTCCTAGAGGGGTAAAACGGGCTTCAAGAGGTTTCCCTTCAGAGAAACACAATTTCCCCCCATTTTCGAGGATGCTGAGCGCAGTGGTGGTATTGAAAACGGGTTGAAATTGTGTTTCTTTGCAGGGAAACCTCTTGAAGCGCGTTTAACAACTCAAGGGGGTAGTTTTTGGGCATTTGAGGGGTTGCGCAATTCCAAAGAGAAATTCTAACGCTTGTTCAGCTTCCTCGAAAACGGGGGGGAGGAACTCTTATTGCGACTGAAAATATTTCCATGTTCGTCCGACTTACACACGCTACTATCAGTGGCGGCTCGTGAACTTTTTAAGAGAGGAGGCTGGACAGAAAATATTTTTGTAAAAATATACTCTTTTCAGCCAATTAATTTAACATTTGGGCAGCTACTTCAGTGACAAAATTAATTGTTGCCCAGCAAGAACCAACGTGTAATATTTTTTCTTTTTATTTTAATTTTTCTTATTTTGTTTGTTTTTTATTAATTTTATTAACTTTTTTATAGATTAACAGAATTCTACGGTCTTTAGTTTGCGAAAAATGATCAATAAAATGTTTTAAGTTTTTTACTAAATCTTTTTTCAATAGATATTAAACTGACATTGTATAAACGATTTTGGCCCATTGTATTTCGCTTGTAAGTTTTAATTTGTTTGAGAGTAGATAATGATCTATCCACCGATGCCGACGTGAATGAATGGTGACCCACGCAACACGCATGTGTCGAATACCACCGTCCGAACT
This sequence comes from Neocrepidodera transversa, assembly GCA_963243735.1. Classification (NCBI taxonomy): domain Eukaryota; kingdom Metazoa; phylum Arthropoda; class Insecta; order Coleoptera; family Chrysomelidae; genus Neocrepidodera; species Neocrepidodera transversa. The sequence goes on from OY725343.1 coordinate 18,818,146, forward strand.
GAACTGAAAAAAGGGCAAAAAGTCCGTAGGGCTTGAAGCTAGCCTACCAATGTTGCCATTTCAAATATTTTTTACGGTATTTAGCAATTGGACTGGTCGAAAAACGGCAACTGTGTTGAGCAACAAGTGTTTAGGGTTAAGGTTTATTTCCGAAGCGATTTCCTAACTTGTTATGAACATACTGAGTTGTGCAGTATAAAATAACTCGTCCATTATTTTGTACTGCGCAGACTCGTGATCCATTATTTTATAACTGTGCAACTCAGTACGTTCATAACAAGTTAGGTACACGCTTCGGGAACAAGCCTTTTGAGATATATACAGTTTGCAGAATCTAGCCTCAGGGCACTGTTGTCAGATTGAAAAATTACTACTGAGGACGGGGAATTAATTGTAAAATTCAAAAAATTATTATAGAAACAGGAAATAAAATGAAGAATGATCAACAAAATATTTCTAGTGCTATTTGCTGGATAAATTGGTGAGGAGGCTGAGCCTCCTTAGCCTCCTTCGAGCAGTCGCTACTGGGTACTATGAAGGCAAAAATGGGATAAAATGGACATTTTTTAATACAACTTATGTGCGTATCCTGGGTTTTAATGCAATTCAGTAGAAACTGCCGGTATGTTTCATAATTAGTCGCTTTTGTGTTAAAATAAAAAACATATGCTAACTTATTAAATCTCATAAACGAATTGAAAATAAAACGATGTACATTTTTTTGTTATCAACAAAAATAAAAAGAAAATGTCAGTTCTGACAATTAGTCGTTAAAATAATTAAAAGGCAATGTTGTCACTTTGCGTTTTTTAGCAGTAATTGATAAGAACTTATTACATAAGATAACTTATTCTAGATTGAAAAAAATGTACTACATTACTAATTTTTAAACATTTAAAAGAATTTAAAATTTTTTTCAGGAACCGCTCAAATTGTCCTTCAAAAGCATACTTGATTTCAATAAAACTGGCGAAAACCGAAAAGTTAAGTGGGCCACCCATTATTACCTTAAAACTATTTGCACATATTGTATTGTAGTTACTTATATGTCAGTTTGTCTGACTGTATGTCTGTAGCTTTTTCCTGTTGACACTTTTAACATTCTTACTTCACATTTTTGTAGGTAATGGCATCATTTGTGTGCTGTCGATATTAGTTTCAGACGTCTCGACTAAATATTTGTAAGCCGTCATCAGTAAATCAATCAATGCATATGCGTATCATTCGGGGTATATTTATTGTTTTGATAATTTAAAATATGGGTAATAAAACCACATCTGCATATAATTTGCTTGAGGTTTTGCTGAAGAAAATGAATAAATTTGTAAATAATTAAGATAAATATATAAATAAGTTAGTAAATAGGACAGTGACATTTTAATTTTAATCATTAAGTTTTGACAATAAGTTTCAAAGTGCTTATGAAAATTAGGAACATTGGGTATGTTTTGGAACATAGCCGAAAAAGAAGGATGAGGAGATGTCAGTTGGACAGAAAGTAAGAAAATTATTGAGAGATGTCAAAAAAAATTTAAAAGCAAAATAAACGTATGGGAATGTGAAGAGAAATAAGAAATAGAAACGATACTTATAGTATATAGAAATTTCAAAGAGTACAAATATTAAAGGAAAGATAAAAGTATAAAAAAATATTACAAAGCAGCATGGTTTTATAAGGTGCATCGTTAAGGAACTTATAAAGACAAATTGATATAAAAAAGACTGAATTATGCCGTATTAGAAACAGGTGAGTTAAGATTAGTTAAGTTTGAGTTAGGGAAAGTGACATCACACATATTATAAAAAAAATCATAAAAAATAAAGTAAAAAAAGAAGTTGAAACGTTAAAATAAATTGTAATTAAAATATTTACTTTGGATTTCTTCAACAAATTTTTAACAATGATATCCAAAATGCAGATTATATGATATAATATAATTGTGCCCTATATCTCACTACTAATTTTCTGAGATCAGATAAATAAAATAAAAAGTGTTGACGAACCTAAATTAAATTAATATATAATAATAAAAAAATCTATATTTATACAGGGAAATATCAACCGACATTATATATTCTTTTAGTTCAAAAATGATTGAGGTTTAGAAAAAATCCACTTTCAACTTCATAATTCATATTTCAATAATATCCATCATTTGCAATTTTATCAGTAGTTTGGGAAAATCTATTGACGTGTCTAAAAAATTTGATCAGAATTTGTGATATGGAATACACTGAAATGAATCAAAATTTCTGTTCTCGATTCAAATTTTCCGCAAAGCAGTCTCTTTTATTAATATATTAATTTTTCCCATTGCTCTTATTATGTTAACATCGCGACTTTGTAAACAAATATTCAAGATATTTTAAGTGTTTGAAAGTATCAGCAAGAAAAGCCAGTCTAAAAAGTGAAAGAGGGTTAAAACAAAACGCTACCATATTCTGATTTCTGATCTTTTAAGTACATCAAATGTTCTGCTTTTAACTAAGTCGGTCGAAGTGAGTATCACGGTAAAGGAGCTCCTATTAATTTTAAATGGTAGTTTCATCAGTTTATTAATATACGGGTGAGCCAGCTATTATTAAAAACCATAAATTATGCATATAATGCAGTATAACTAATTATCTATTCCGAAATTGAATTTTGATATAATCATTAAAAATACAGCTAAACTAACATTGTTGCCTATCAAAAAATCGGTTTTACGCCCCCAAAACTTTCCAAAGAGATAATCTGTAACTAAGTCCACAATTTTTACTTAAGAGGGGGTTAACCTTTTATAAAAGATCAGAGTATATTTGCGGGGTGAAAGACGAGGTAAAAATACAGAGCTATAAAGGCGTGGCCTGATGATAAAGAAATATATATTTAGTGTCTCTGTCATGCGGCTTTGCGTAAAATTATCGTAAACATCTGATCGTCTGAGCGAAATAAAATCATAACACATTTCGAGTAGTCCTTTGTAAGTGACCGCCTATCGCTCCGGCTGATAAAGATATGGTATTTTAGTTCGGTTTCTTATATTTTACATTTTACTTGGCTCCCTAGCTTTTATTTAATTTTTAATCATTTACATCAGGGTAGAGTTTACATGAGATTTTTACTCTCTCGACCCACCATCCGAGAAGGGAAAGTATTGTGAACGAGCTAAAAAATTTTGTCTGTCTGTGTGTGTGTCTGTTTGTCTGTGTGTCTCTGTGTCTGTCTTTCTGTGTTTGTCTGTGTGTATTCTTCCACGATAGAAGCGCTTGAATCAGTGATGAAAAATGCTCCAAAATTCGCTTGCAGTGGTTCCAAAAATCATTTTTGAGGGTCAACTTTTAGATAGATCTTAACAATTTTTTTTATCAATAAAGGCAAATGTATAAGTGAGGCATCTCTCAAAGTACTTTTTTGAAATAAACTTTTTTTTGTGAGATAAAAAATAATGAATCTGGTCCATTTTGTCAATTTTTTTTCTTCAATTGTTTCTCAAAAATTAAGAAAATCTTCGAGATAAATACGGAAATATCCATTTTGAGGTCACCTGAGACGATTATGGCCATTTCCAGATGGTGTGTATTCTTCCACGATATAAGAAACACGCTTAATCCGATTAAGCTCAAATTTGGTATATGGGTTTCGGTTATCCATGGGAAGAACCCATCAGTTTTTATTCGACATCTGTTAAACGGAACTGTAACTGCACCCTTAATAAGCGTTTTTGGACATAGGTTCATTAGACAAACATTACTTATTTTTAGGTGTTCCATTACCCCTAAAAGTATTGCTCGACAATTTTGGTCCACCTTGTATATCTTCAATTTTCAAATTTTCGGTTGTTGTCATTGAGGGAATTGAGAGTAATTGTTAAGTCGTTGGACAATAAATGTGGTAGTTATGAAATCCTTAATTCAAAAATGTTAAAAGAAATATTTAAAACGTGTGGTCATGTTATCTTAAATCTAATTAATACTTTTCTTCAGACCGCAACAGTACCAGATTCACTAAAAATAACTAAGGGCCGTTTTCACCACCGATTTTAAACGGAGTTAACCATCTTAAACTCAGTTAAAGAGCAAAACGGATTTCACCAAAACGAAATAACTGGTTTATGCGTTAACCGGAGTTAAAAAACTAACTGTCCGATTTTAGCCAGTTAAAAGTTAAACGCAGTTTAAGATTTACGTAACCTCAATCTCATTACATTCTTAAAAAAACTTTGGTCTATTCTTATTTACTTATTTATTTAATACAATACTCTACAGGTCAAACCCAATTACAGAGTAGGAATTGACAGTATAAAGTGAATACATTATCGATTTTGAACGCATGAATATTAAAAGCACATACATAATAATTAAATTTTCCTAAGAAGCAACTAAATAATCAAGATAAAAAGTGGGATTTTATGTCCGACAGCTTGCAGAAAAATATCTAAATCATTGCTAACAGAATTTGTCATTTTACACATGGTATGGAGCGGAGAATTGTCCTGAATTTTTCCAATAAGGTTGGGCAGTCAATAATACTGTTAATAATTTTATAAGTCAGTCCTACACTTCTTGTTGCGATCGTACCGAAATAATGGCAAGTAGAAGATCGTATAATTTAATTTTGGAAGACGATGACGATTTTGTTGTAAGACATCTTATATACAACCTTGATGATAAGGATTTTGAAATGCGATTTCTCCATTCAAAAGGGACTACTTTATTACTTTTATAACGAATAGAAGGACAATTTGAATTTCCAGACGATCAGTAAAATTCTAAAATATAAACATAATACTTGTAATTTTGAACTAACCTGTTTTAAATTAACTAGTAAAAGTAAAAACCCACGGCACAAAATCCCATTAGAGATTATATCGGTTTATGAATATATCGACTATCAATTCTGTCGTTTTTCTCTGGTTTCTGTCAAAAGTACAAAAATTCATACATTTGCAACGTTGCCAGTATTTGCATTTTCTTTAAACTGAGTTTTCATAAACGCAGTTAAGGTAGCACTCACATAGCTCGGTGAAAACAACATGACGCTAACCGAACTGAGTTTAGTTAAACTGCGTTTAATTTGTTTCTGGTGAAAATGGACCTAAAACATTTCCGAGTCCTAAAGTAAGTAATACAATAAATGCTTGGGAATTCCGACCCATAAATACTTTGCCACCTATAGAAAAAGTGGTAGAATTAGTTGTATATGAAAAAACTCTTTAACATATTGAAAACAATTATTTTATTTATTAACCAATGTGGATTCCGCAAAAACACTCTTGTGAAGCAGCTCTGCAACTTTCCTTATGTAAATTTAAAATGGAGGTAGACAATAATAACTATGTAGTAGCAGTTTTTCTAGACTTAAATAGAGCATTTGAAACAATAGATCGCAATATTATCTTAAAGAAACTTACTAGATATGGCATTAATGGTTGTGTTTTGAATTGGTTTACTAATTATTTATTGGGAAGAAAACAAAGAGTAAAAGTTAATAATAATATATCTGCTTAAAAGGACATTAACATTGGTGTACCCCAAGGTAGCATTCTGGGGCCACTTTTATTTATCTTGTATATAAATGATTTAAACCTTTTTGTTGATTGTGATTTTATAAATATATTTGCAGATGATTCTTTAATGGCTTGTTGTGATAATAATTTGGAAAATGCGGTACAAAAAATGAATCGGACTCTAAACTCTGCCAATAATTATTTAATGTATAATAAACTTAAACTTAACGTATTAAAAACTAAAGCTGTGAGAAAAACTACTTAATGTAAATATACCAATATAGACTTAAATGCAATTAGTTTAACAATTAAGGATGAGAAAATTGATATTGTAACATCTACTAAATACCTTGACTTTCAACTTGATAATTTATTATTGTTTAGTGAACATTTTAATTTAAAAAATTTCAAAGAAACTTTACAATATCAAAGAAACTTTACTACCAGAAACAACAGTAACTTGTATGTAGTTAGAACAACTAAACGAACTTCAATAAATTCCTTATTTTTTTAAATGCTTTGACCATTATAACAAATTGCCGTTCGATATTAAAGCTAGTTCGTCAGTAACAGTTTTTAAAAAAAATTTGATAAAACATGTTCATGATTGATGAAATTAGTGTGAAGGAGATTAAATGTGCTAATTTCTTTTAAAAATTGTTTATTGGATTGTATCAATATGTAGATTTTGTATTTTAGACATTTGTATTTGGAACCTTTATTTATTTTTTTATATTTTGGACTTTAAATTGTTTTTCTGTTTTGTTTAGTCATAAATTGTAGTTTTTATTTTTCTTTTTTCCATATTTTGTAAAATTTTTCGTATATTACGGTTACCTATTACAATAAATAAATTATTTGACATAGATACTTATTTTCTTTAGCTCTATTTACTTTTAACTTTATTTTTCACGTTCCTAAAATTCTCTTAAATTTTCTCTTTCATGATGTTGGCTTAAATTTTCTCCTTCATGTCGACTTAAATTTTCGCCTTCATATTGACTTAGATTTTCTCCTTCATGTTGACTTTTATATAGTTGATTTTGGCCCCTTCAGACTCCATAATTCTTATATCGTGTTTTTGTTAGAAATGTGCTAGAGAGAGAACGTCTCCGTAAAATATATTGTTTTTTATTGTTTAGTATTTTGAAACAATTAAAAATATTCGAAACGTAGTATAGATTGTTAACGTTTGGTTTTTTTATGTTAAAAAAATTTCACCTATCAACCTTACAAAAGATGTGACAATCTATCATTTTAATAGTACATAGAAATACTTGAGGTATACAGAGTTGGTTTTTGAAACTATGCATTCCGACAAAGTACCACTGATGATTCCTATAAGGATGAAACATGTATGGTAATGGTCGGAATGTATAGTTTCAAAAACTTACTTTATCTGTTTTTGAAAGTTTATATACTTCAGGTATTTTTGATACGAAATTTTAGATTTACATTTAATATTTCTTGTTCGATAGTAAACAAAATTTCTCAAAAATCCAACAAATTCCTCTTAAAATAACAGAATTTAAAATCACTGAGGAAATCGCACATTCACTCGCTGATCCAGAATTTTGCAATCTTTCAGAAGTAGAAATTTTGCTAGTACCGATATTTGTTACTCTGTTAATTGTCCTTCAAGCCGGATAAAATCCATAACATGTGTGTGAACCTCAAGGTTGGAAATGGTGGTATCCAGTTCAGCTGGATGGTGAATGATTGTGTCCACAATCAAGGGACGCAACGGAATACTGTATATCAAGACTGCCTACACTTTTTGTATATACTTTTTTTTTCGTAACTTCAATAACAGCGGACTAATCGAGCTTTGCCACACTAATAGGTCATCCTGTATGAATAAAATAGTTTTTATATCGTCTTTGGATATTTAAATTCCTGTGTGCATAAATATCTATAAGTTTATCTAAATCCACGCGATCACAATATGAGTACAAAACGAGCATTCATTAGCTAATATTTTTATTGAATGTACGAAACGAGAATAAAAAAGGTCAACGCAGGTAAAATTTGCTAAATGTACGAAAAGAAAATTCACGAAAAGAGAAATCACCACCAAATTCTACCCCAGTGGGGAAAGCGAAGGGTAATAAATTTCCTTTGAAGTATGATTTACAACACTCTCTCTCTCTCTCTCTCATTTTCAAACGAAGTATAAATACTTATTTTTGTTGTCAATATTTTATATGTATAAACGTTTCGTTCTTTTACTTTCCCGACCCACCTCCGAGAAGGGAAAGTATTGTGAACGAGCTAAAAAAAATTTCGAGATAAAGATGGAAATATCCATTTTGAGGTAACCTGAGATGATTAGGACCATTTCAAAATGGAAGTCTGTCTGTATGTCTATCTGTGTGTATTCTTCCACGGTAGAGGCCACACGTTTAATCCGATTGAGATGAAATTTGCTATATGAGTTTGAGTTACCCGTCGCAAGAATCTTTTAGTTTTTGTACGACATCTGTCAAACGGAAGTGTCACTATCAAAAAATGACAGAAGCAATATGTCACGAAATTTGACTTACAATATGTCTTTTAAAAGCCTCCATTCAGAACAGTCAAAATTATTTCTACAACTGTCACCTGTCAAAAATTAAACAATGTCAAAAGTTGAAACTTTAACATGAAATATATGAAAGTATTCGTGGATACTCGTCGGGAAAGTTTTGGGGCTACACAACCGAATTTTTAAAATTGTTACAGATTTTTTATTGAAAGTTTTGAATTTTTTACAGTCTTGAAATTTTTACATTTTTAAAATATTTGAAAAAATTTTCACATTTTTTTTAGAAATTTTTAAATATTTATCAAAATTCCTGAAATTTTTGATCAAAGTTCTTAAAATATTTTTAAATTTGTATCAAATTTCCTGAAATTTTTGATCACAGTTCTTGAAACTTTTGAAATTATTACAAAATCTTGAAATTTTTACACATTTTTAAAATTTTTGAAATATTTGGATTTTTTATTGAAATTTTTTAAATTTTTATCAAATTTCCTGAAATTTTTGATCACAGTTCTTGAAACTTTTGAAATTATTACAAAATCTTGAAATTTTTACACATTTTTAAAATTTTTGAAATATTTGGATTTTTTATTGAAATTTTTTAAATTTTTATCATAGTTCCTGAAATTTTTTATCAAAGTTCTTGAAATGTTTGAAAACTAGATTTTTTTATTGAAATTTTTAATACTCTTAGAGATTTTTGATTGAAATTTTTTAAATTTTTATTATAGTTCCAGAAATTTTTGATCACAGTTCTTGAAATTTTTGAAATCTTTACAAAATCCGGAACTTTTTACACGTTTTTAAAAACTTTATAGAATTTTCATTGAAACCATTTTCATTTTTACAAAATTTTGAAATTTTTACACATTTTTAAAATGTTTGAAATATTTACACATTTTTAATTGAAATTTTTTAAATTTTTGTCAAAATTCCTGAAAGTTTTTTTCAAAGTTCTTGAAATTTTTGAAATCTAGATTTTTTTATTGAAATTTTTAAAACTCTTAGAGATTTTTGATTGAAATTTTTTAAATTTTTATAATAGTTCCAGAAATTTTTGATCACAGTTCTTGAAATTTTTGAAATCTTTACAAAATCTGGAAATTTTTACACGTTTTAAAAATTTTTATAGTTTTTTTTATTGAAACTTTTGAAATTATTACAAAATCTTTATCATAGTTCCTGAAATTTTTTATCGAAGTTCTTGAAATGTTTGAAAACTTTACAAAATCTGGAACTTTTTACACGTTTTTAAAAACTTTATAGAATTTTTATTGAAACCATTGACATTATTACAAAATTTTGAAATTTTTGCACATTTTTAAAATTTTTGAATTATTTACACATTTTTGATTGAAATTTAAATTTTTGTCAAAATTCCTGAAAGTTTTTTTCAAAGTTCTTGAAATTTTTGAAATCTAGATTTTTTTATTAAAATTTTTAAAACATTTTGAGATTTTTGATTGAAATATTTTAAATTTTTATCACAGTTGCTGAAATTTTTAATCACAGTTCATGAAATTTTTGAAATCTTTACAAAATCTGGAACTTTTTAGAAAGTATTGTGAAAAATTCGTGATAAAGATGGAAATATCCATTTTGAGGTCACCTGAGATGATTAAGACCATTTCGAGATGAGAATCTGTCTGTCTGTTTGTCTGTCTGTCTGTCTGTATTCTTCCACGATAAAGACGACACGTTTAATCCGATTGAGCTGAAATTTGGTATATGGGTTTGGGTTATCCCTCGGAAGAACCCGTTAGTTTTTGTACGATATCTGTCAAACGGAAATGTCGCTGTCAAAAATGACCGAAGCAATATGTCACCGAATTTGACTTCCAATATGTCATTTGAAAGCCCGTGAAAAACTCTATTCAAAACAGTCAAAATAATTTCTCCACCGGCCACCTGTCAAAAATAAAAAAATGTCAACATTTAAAACTTTAACATTAGATATCTGAAAAAGTATTCGTGGATACTCGTCGGGAAAGTTTTGGGGCGACACAACCGATTTATTTTACTTTCCCGACCCACCTCCGAGAAGGGAAAGCATTGTGAAAGAGCAAAAAAAATTTTAGAGATAAAGATGGAAATATCCATTTTGAGGCAACCTGAGATCGTTAAGACCATTTCAAAATGGAAGTCTGTCTGTCTGTCTATGTGTATTCTTCCACGATAGAGGCCACACGTTTAATCCGATTGAGCTGAAATTTGGTATATGCTTTTGGGTTACCGGTCGAAAGAACATATTAGTTTTTGTACGACATCTCTCAAACGGAAGTGTCACTATCAAAAAATGACAGATGCAATATGTGACAGAATTTGACTTGCAATATGTCATTTGAAAGCCCTTGAAAATCTCTATTCAGAACAGTGAAAATTATTATTTCTGTAACTGTCACCTGTCAAAAATAAAAAATGTCAAAATTTTAAACTTTAATGTTAAATATTTGAAAAAGTATTCGTGGATACTCGTCAGGAAAGTTTTGGGCGACATAACCGATTTTTTTCATATATTAAGCAGCTTTTTTTATATATTAATGCTAATAAAATACTTGTAAATTTACAATTTGATCATTCAAACTAGTTTGATCAAACAATTTGATATTTCAAACTTTAAAATGTTATAGTTTGATTTGATGTGATTCACAGCACAGCTAGGTTTGATTTAAGTTTGATTTCAAATCAAACTCAAATCAAATTCTGAAAATCAAATCAAAACTCGTGAATCTCTAAATAAGACTGACATAAAACTGCCAAACGTAATACAAAAATTCCTAGATGGTAGAAATGTGAATAAGTATCTAGTTTCTATCATATTACGTTATATATTTTCAGTTTTATTTTATATTATTATTTTTAAATATGGTTTAACAGTCTCATTTTAAATATGTGTATGACAGTTACGATTTTTCCCATTATTTCCTTTTAAACATCCCCCTGATGATGATACCATAGTGTATCGAAACCCGTTTGGTAACCAATTATTTTATGATGAATTTTCCGTTGTTTTCATTATTTTGCTGGCCCAAAACTTTTTAATTGCGATTTCTTTAAACAAACTGTCAAAATAATGGCCAATATTTAACTCAGTTATTTGACAATAAATATCTGTCGTTTCCTGTATTTTATATTTTAATAGTATCTTTTCTATTGTTCAGAAATAGTAATTAAATTATTTATTCAATTAATTTTTAATACAATATATTATAAATTCGTTTATAATGATTTTTTTATAAATAATTTAATTTCCTTAAAGTTGTTTTCCTTCACATTATTTTGCTTTACGTTTTTCTTTTTTGTTTTTTTAAAAATTTTGAGCATTTTATTTCTAAAAATATTAATTTAAAAAAAAATTGCATGTCATACTACCAAAACCGATGATTACATATCCCGCTCAAATACCCCAAAGCGATACCTCTCCAAAAAAAAAACAATAGATCACATCACATCTCACGTGAAATATCCGCACATAACCTAGCACACGACGGCGAGCACATATCGATTTCAAAGTCTTTTTATTTTTGGCGCGTGAATAAATTCGGTGACCGGAGAAAGCTCACTGCTACCCGGACTTTAGAGTTATACTCGATCCCGGAACATTCCGTTAAAATTGAGCGGGAGGCGTACTAAGCGCTTGCGCTGTGGTGGGCGGTTTTTACCCAAAAGGCTCCTTCAAAACGGAAGAAGGCATAGTACAGGAAATTTTGTAAATTTATTAATACATAAGTTTTTATAAATTAATTAATCTCGGTGTGTCAAGTTTTAATTATTATTTTGGGTTACCGTGATGGGGTAATTTAAATATTTTGCTGACTAGGGCAAACAATATTTCACGTTAACCATAAAAATATATAATAATATTAAGATATTTAATTTTTTTATATCAAATACACAAACGTATCTAATGCCCACATTGTGAAAATTTCTACAAAGGATATTGTTCAGATTAAAACAGTTTCAAAAATGAATTGCTATTTTCAAGTCAGTTTTATTAAAAAAAAATTATTATCCTCTAGAATTAACTGATAAAGAAATTAGACATATAGAATATTACCAAATTGGGCAAACTTCCAATGAAAATAATATTCTAAAATAGCAATTAAAAAATCTTACAATTCCTTAACACCTTAACTGCGACTGTCGTATATAAATAAACAAATTAACAATTTTCTATATTTCGTTATTTTCCTGAAATTTTTTACAAATTTTGGATATTTTACAAATTTTACAATTTTCGACATTTTTGAAAATTTTGACATTTTTACTTTTCAAAATTTTCGAAAAAAAATTGCAACAAATTTTTCGAAATTTTTGATATATTTATGAAATTTTTCGAATTTGTTTTTAGAAACTTTTGACTTTTTTGAATTTTTTAAAATTCTTGAATTTGTTTAAATATTGTTAATTAGACGAATAATTTTGTTTATCTGAAATTTTCGATACATTTTTAGATTATTTTAATATTTTGACATTTTTACTTTGAAATCTTCGAAAAAAAATTGTGAAATTTTAAGTTTTTCGAAATTTTTGATATATTTTTTGAAATTTTTTTAATAATTTTTTAATGTTTATTAAAACTTGTGACATTTCTGAAATGTTTAAAATTCTTGAATTTTTTTAAATATTGTTAATACGACGAATAATTTAATTTTGTTGATATTTTCAATATATTTTTGAAATTTTTGAATATTTTTAAGACGAATACCTAATTTTATGTTTTTTTGAAATTTTCGATTCATTTTAGAATTTTTTGAATGTTTTGACATTTTTACTTTTTAAAATTTTCGAAAAAAAATGTGAAATATCAAATTTTTCGATTTTTTTTGAAACTTTCGAATAATTTTTTTAAACTTTTGGCATTTTTGAAATTTTTAAAATTCTTAAAATTTTTGAAACATTTTTATTAAGATGAATAATTTTGTTTCTTTGAAATTTTCGATATATTTTAGAAATTTTTGAATATTCTGGCTTTTGCTTTTTGAAATTTTCGAAAAAAATTGCAAAATTTCAAGTTTTTCGAAATTTTTGATATATTTTTGAAATTTGCGAATATTTTTTTTAATCTTTTAACATTTTTGAAATTTTTTTAATAAGATGAACAATTTTGTTTTTTTGAAATTTTCGATATATTTTAGAAATTTTTGTATATTCTGACTCTTTCTTTTAGGAATTTTAGAAATAAATTTTAAAATTTTAAATTTTTCGCAATTTTTGATATGTTTTTGAAATTTTCGAATGATTTTTTAATGATTAATAGAACTTTTGACATTTTGGAAACGTTTAAAATTCTTGAAATTTTATAAATATTTTTAATTAGACGAATAATTTTATGTTTTTTTTTAAATTTTCGATACATTTTACAAATTTTTAAAATTCTTAACATTTTTAAAATATTTTTAATAAGACGAATATTTTTGATTTTTTTTAATTCTTGATATTTTATAGAAATTTTTGAATATTTTAAAATTTTTTTAAAATTTTGACATTTTTGCTGTTTGAAATGTTCGAAAAAAATTATGAAATGTCAAATTTTTCGAAATTTTTGATATACTCTTGAAGATATCGAATAAATGTTTTTCAAACTTTTGACATTTTTGAAATATTTTTAATAAGACGAATAATTTTGTTTTTTTTTTTGAAATTTTCGATAAATTTTAGAAATTTTTGAATATATTGACATTTTTACTTTTTGAATTTTCGAAAAAAATTGTGAAATTTCAAATTTTTCGAAATGTTTGATATATTTTTTTGAAATTTTCGAGAAATTTTTTTTTATTAGTCGAATAATTTTGTTTTTTGAAATTTTCGATACATTTTAGAAATTTTTGAATATTTTGACATTTTTACTTTTTAAAATTTTCGAAAAAAACTGAAATATCAAATTTTTAAAAATTATCGAATAATTTTTTTAAACTTTTCTCATTTTTGAAATTTTTAAAATTCCTGAAATTTTTGAAAAATTTTTAATAAAATGAATAATTCTGTTTTCTCTTTTAATTTTGAATATATTTTAGAAATTTTTGAATATTCTCAGTTTCTTTTTGAAATTTTGGAAAGAAATTGCAAAATTTTAATTTTTTCGAAATTTTTGATGTTTTTGAAATTTTCGAAGAATTTTTTGTTTTATAAATCTTTTGACATTTTTGAAATGTTTAAATTCTTGAAATTTTTTAAATATTTTTAATTAGACGAATAATTTTTTTTTTGAAATTTTCGTTACAATTTACAAATTTTTGAATATTTTGACATTTTTACTTTTTGAAATTTTCGAAAAAAAATGGTGAAATATTGAAAAATCAAGTTTTTCGAAATAAGTATTAGGGTAAATAAGCATAAATCTTATATAAAAATAAAAATTTGAAAAAACAAAAATATATTAATATGCTTTTAATTAAGGTTATAAAACTCAATTTGATTTAATTGTTATTATATCCAAAAAATTAAACAAAACAAAAAAAATTAAAGACCTCCGATTTTTTTAAAAAAATTTCCGGATTTTTCAATTTTTTCCTATCTTTTTTTTGGTTTTTTTAATGTTTTTCGATTGTTTTCTACTTTTTCTCATATATCTTTTCTTTTTTTTAAGATTTCTTTTATTTTTTTTAACTTTTTCGTTTTATTTTTTACATTTTTCAGATTTTTCCGATTTTTAGAAATAAAAAAATGGACAAAAATGAGTTAAATTAAATTAATTTGCTTTTGTAATATCTCAAAATGGTGTAAAAATATAGCAAAAAACTCATCAATACCTAATATTGAAATAAACAAAACTTGAATATTGAATAAACAAAACATATTTTCGATTTTATGATTTTTTTATTTTTCTGTTTTTCGATTTTTTTTTATATTTTGCATTTTTTTGAAATATTTTTATTATTTTTCCGGTTTTTTCTATTTTTCCGGATTTTTTCCCGATTTTTTTCTGACTTTCTTATTAATATTTGGAAATAGTTATAAATAAACACAACTGGCTAAACATTAGTTAAATTAACTGAAAATTATTTTGAAACTTGTTAAAATAGTGACAAAAAAATAGCAAGAAAATTATCAAAAATGCTGAAAATGTCTATTATTAGTTATAAATAAAACGAAATGGGCAAAAATATTGAAAATTTCTACCATATTCTCATTAATAAATAAACAAAACTGGGCAACTATTAGTTAAATTGACTAAAAAAATCTCAAAATAGTTAAAAAAGGGAAAAAAATAATCAAAATATTGAAAATCTCTAATGTATTTTTATTAATAGTTATAAATAAACAAAATTATAGAAAAGTTTGTTAAATTGAGTTACCTTAAATTATAGAAAAAAATCTTAAAAAATAAAAAAATTATGTGAATGACTGCAAAATTTTAATATTAACACAATTTGCTTATATATGTAACCAACAAATAAATTTCTATTTGAAATAAGCAAAATGGAGTAAGTTTACATGTAAACATGCCAATGCAAGTTCTTGTCAACTTGTATCATCAACCAAGTTTACCGCAGACTATAAAATATTTATTATAGGCATCATAAAATATCTTATAAATTTGTTTTGCTCGATTTCGTTTTATACATTTCCAGTCGATAAAATATGAAAAAATTTATGTAACCATGAAAACATATTAAATTTATGTTCCCGAGACTAGATCGTTTAGTGAAAAATTAGTTTGATAAACAAAAATATGCTTGACAACATGGAGTAATATTTACTATCTCTTTTATTATTGAAAGAAGTAAACTCCGTCAATACGACATCTAAAATATGATTTACTTTTTACCCAATTCGTGGAGTTATTAGATTGTTAAAGGAGTCAGAATGAAGCAATTGTAGCCCCAATATTGAACTTTTATTTCAAGTTATTTCCCACCTCTAGCATAAAATAACTGATAACAAATGAATAAATGAAATAAAACTCATGTACCACATAAAAATAATTAACAAAATTAGGGAACGGCAACTAGTTTCGGCTTACAAGCCATCTTCAGGCCGTAATACATGAGTACATTTTAGAAATTTAAACAATTGTACATTGTGAATTGAAAAGTAGGTTTAATGCTAAGGGGGGGCTTTGTACTAGAGAAGCAGTATCATATGGGGAATAAAAAACTGGTAGAAGTTGGATGGTTATGGAACATGAAATTAATACTAAATTATAATTAATAGGAAATTGAAAATTTTAAAGAGACAATTGTAATGTCTAAGGACCCATAAAGTACGGTTGGATAGTTCCAACGAGGGAATCGTAAGGTAAAATAACAGGATCTTAATATGAACAGGATCCTTATGACATCTAAAAGGGCCACATGGCCTCCAGGATCCGGCTTCTTCAAGCCATCAAGAAGGAACCAAGCTTTAGAAATAGTTCACCTTGGGACTCGTAGACATATGGCAACCATGTGCCAAGATACGAAATCTAAAAGATTTAGTGCGAAAAGTACAGAAAAAACTTAAGTATCAAATGGTATAAATAGGGTATTAGACAATGTTCATAAACAACATTATAATGTTGATAATATGGTATAATATATAACAAATAACTTCTAACAAACATTTTTAATGATTTAAGGGTAGATAAAAACGAAAATTTATGTTCAAATATTCGGTGGCCCCATGGCGCTTTTAAATAGACATATGATTGGTGTGATGTCACTTAGCTAGGTCTTCTCTCCGAACAACGGTAATAAATAGAGATGAATAAATTCTATAAAACAATACTAAATCTGTCGAAAAACGTCATCTAAATTTAGTTGTTAGGTTACATTTTCAATTTTATTGCCATGGTGGGTTTCCACTAGGCGGAAAATATTAAGGCAGATTTTCTGTTTTCAATTCTATTGGGTGATGTGATTTCGAATTAATTTGTCACCAATTTTGTTGCAGATACGCAAATAAGTTGACTTTGGTTCTTCTTTTATTGGATTCCAGTAAATTCATAACTTATATTAATTGTGTTCATTTATAATAATATAAAATTTGTGTTATGTCCCAGACGTGAAATAACCGTTAGAATAGACCTGGAGAACTATAGATCATCTTGAAGTTATTTGTTTTACATAGGAGAAGAAGAAGAAGAAAAAGACAGCAAAGTTTTGAGCTCCGTGAAGTTAGCCCCCAAAGTATCATTGTTTTATTCGGAAATGTCCCGTTTGTTTATTAGTTCTTAGTAATTTAACTATTTTCGTTAGTGCTTTTTCCGTTTTCTACATATTAATGATTTTTTAATTTCAGGGTCAGCCCTGACAATTTATCAAAACGTACGAAATGTAGTATTTTGATTTAGTGCTTTTTAGTGCTTTAAATAGTTTCGAAAGTGCTTTTTTCAGACAATTTAGATTATAACTTCAACGTCAATCTAAAAACATTTTCCTATTGACTCAATTTTGGTATTAAGTTTTTAGTGCTTCAAAAAGTTGCAATCATGATTCTTTCCTTTTCGAGATATTTAACTTTTAATTTTCAAGGTCAGTCCTCAAATCTTATGGGATTGACTTAAATCTAGAGTCGTTTCTTGACGCATCGTTAGTGCTTTTTAGTGCTTTAGATAGTATTCTTAATACTTTTCCATTTCCTGATTATTCAGTATTTTTTGTTTCCAAATTTGCACCCAAATTCTCTGAAAATCTCAAAAAATGTAGGGACGGCACTGAAGTAAACATTGGTTCACAGGCAGGTAGCGCCATAGTGGGTACCAAGAAAATGAATACAGATTATGGGGTTCCCGGAGATAAACTAAAAATAAAATATAGGTGATGTTAATTTGTAGTTGGCCATTTGTGTTAGCATTGTGACTGTATGTAATCGTTATAAAAGTGTAGTGTTTTTAGAAAGTAAGAGAAATCTACTGATATGGAATTAAAAAGAATTAAATTTTTTTTTATATAAAATTTAAAAATTATAAAAACCATTAAAATAAAATTTTTGTTAACAGTAAAGAAAGTAACAATATGTACATAAATTACCTAACCTTAATGGTAAAATGCACACTTAATAATTTGGTTCAAATTAAGTAATGTCAAAAATTAACCCATGTCGTGTTAACACGTGTTAAATATGTGTCCGTAGCTTTAACCCGACAATACATAATTTAACATTCTTAATTACCCTTTGACGATTATTAATTTTTAATAATATATACGTTTTTTATATCATTATTTTTTTTTTAAATCAATATTCTTAAGATACGTATGTTTCACACATAATTATTCTAAAAAAAATACAGGTTCGTAGTTAGGTAATAATGGTTAAGAAAATTAGGTTATTTGTCAGTAGATAGAACGTTCATTAACTTTAACGGTTCTGTAACTAATGACATTGGACTTTAGATTATGATAATTGTATAAGGAATCAACCTGTAAAGTTTTATTCTAAACGTCATTGCCTTTACTTACAGCCAGTACCATAAATATCGACAAAAGGGTCCTTTAAGTAAAGTAGACTTTGTGGTTAAAGTCGACTTTTACTAACCTAAAAGTCTGGCATGTATCATAATGCAAATTTAATCGCCTGTTAGGTAAAGGATGCTTTAATTAAATATTGTTGTGTTGGCTGCACTGTAAATGGTGTTTCATGATATAAGTGACGTTATTTTGACAGACTTTTTTCGACTTAACTTAACTTGTTTGGGTTTATTTACTAGCGCGTGTTGACTGTTGATTTGTGTTCGAAGAAATATTTTTTAAATTGTTTTAAAATATTGTCAGCTTTTTTAAATCAAGTCAGAGCAAAAGAGAAAGCGTAAAAAGAGTTCATTTCTTGCAACAAACCCAATACAGTATGCTTGGTTAATCGGAATCGGTCGAAAAACTCGAAGTCGTCATATTTATTTAAATAATGCTGCCGCTGTCTATATATTTTTGGTCTTTTCACTACGATATTTTCTTCGTCTTCAGAAGAGCTCGAACTACTACTTGAATCGAATACGTAATCTCCCTTTGTAATCTAAAGTAAAGCACTTGTGGACGGTGTAAAATTAATGACCTTTAAAGATTTGTAGGTTATGTTTCAAAATAAAGCTTACTTTAACCACGCAAAAGTGTCAAAATTGGGACTTTACAATAAAGGCGGCTTTTGGCTTAATCCTCCTTTAAAGTTGTATTATGGTACGGGTTTTATAGGTAAAAGGGACCTTTTACCCTTAAAGGATACGTTATATTAATTATGGTACTGGCTGTTACTGAATCTTTAAAGTTAATGGACGTTCTATCTACTGACAGTATATCTATTAGAAATCAAAAGAGAATCTTGGAGATTATACTACTCTCACTTAAATAAGAAATCTGGACGCAAGTAAAAAAAAAACTTAAAAACACCCAGACCGAACCAGTAACGAGAGGCTGCATCCGAGGTGCGTCCGGTGGTCAGTAAAATGACCCTTTACCTGCCCAGGTGCGTCCCGCGGTCGGAACGGTAAGGCCGAAGAATAGCCTAGGTGCGTCCGTCATATGTTTGTCTAACGTCGTATAAAAATGAACAATTGGACATTAAAATAAAACACTTTCAATATAAAAGATATACTTATAATTATCAAAGTAGTAGGTTTTAAATTATCAAAAAACAGACAGCATAAAGTTTACCTACCTATGTATCTAACAATAATAAAATATACGTATAACTAGAAACTAAAAATAAATGTACTACATTAACTACAAAAAATGTATCGATGTAAATAAAAAAATTAATGAATTATAAACTATTTTTTGGAAAAAAATTTTGTGATACATTTTCACAAACTAAAATCTATTTAGTGTGCCATTTTTGTATAAAATCATTTTCTCCTGTAGAAACTGCTCCTTTTCCAAAACTTTCCTTCTTTTTATTTTAGTACTACTCATTGAACATTTTTGAGAGCTTCTAAGAATTGATGCAAATTTGGCCGAGAAGTATAAAACATTGTATTAAATTTAGAATGAAATGACTCACAACTATTTGTCGTTCGCATTATGGAATTGGAAAATTTTGCCCAAATTTTAGGAGGAAATGAGGAAGTTTGTTCCAGATAATTGTTTAAAAAATAATCACAAAAAGTTTGAACCCGCTCGTCCTACGGTTGAACTTGCATTAAATCGTCTGTAAAACAGTCGTCAATTTCAGACGGATCCAAAAATGGTAAACCAAAAAATAATTTAAAAAAAATTA
Source organism: Neocrepidodera transversa (assembly GCA_963243735.1). NCBI lineage: Eukaryota > Metazoa > Arthropoda > Insecta > Coleoptera > Chrysomelidae > Neocrepidodera > Neocrepidodera transversa. Next base: position 18,838,288 of record OY725343.1, read on the forward strand.
CCTAATTCCGAATCAGGTTTTTTGTATTCAAGAGTTTGAATTTTTTTGAACCAACTTTGTCCTAAATGAAACCTACATCCTCAAATATGAACATTAGCTAAAACTTTTTTAATGGCTGAGTGTATGGCTAATTCAAAATCTACAAAGATAAATTCAGGATCAAATTTGACTTTTAAAGTTTTACAAAGGTCTAATAAGTAAATAAATGTTTTTTCATATGAGATTTTAGACTTATTCGGCAAAAGAAAAAATACTAATGGTACATAAACGTTTTGATGAAAACCATGAATCACAAACATTTGCGTGAAAGCTTTCGGAGCACTGTAAAAAGTTCCGTCAACAAAAATGTTTTTTACACTACACATTCCGTAATAAAACAAACAATATTATCAGTATTAATTATATGCAAAAAAAGTTCACCAGTACTTGTTTTTATCTCCATAGCATCCAAGGCGTCGTGGAATTCTTCGACGGTTCTTGGTAACTTCGGATACAGCGCTAATTGGGCATGGTTCATGTTTTTCCGGACTAAATTAACATCATGAAGTGTAAACTCAGAAAAGCTTGATTGACGTAACTCTCTGTGAATCAATTTGGATGGTTGGGAAGAGATGTCCTCCACAGCTTTCCTTTTTAAAGTGTTGTTCATATGTTGCTAAGGCAGATTCCTCTTCTCTGTTATGATTATGGTTGGTCTCTGCTTGCAGAATTGTATGTCCCTCATCGAGTTTGATATAAAACACTTGAGGGTTTTTTTTTTCGCAGGCCCATCTCTGAGCATTATTCGCTAAATATTTATGAAATCGAAATTTATATTCATTAATAACTAAGAGAGATATGCCTTTTTGACTAGTCACAAATTCCATTGTCACTTTCACACAGCAAGGATAGTATTGCACTGAATCCAAATTGAAATTTTAAAAACAAGTTACCTGCCCTAAATAAGTAAAAATAATTTTATAATGAGATAAACGATTCATAATAGTCTTTGCGGATAAGCCGGAAAAACCCAGCAAATTCTTCCTAACTCTATGTAAATAAGCCCTATTTCAGGTAACATATCTAAGGCGACAAGTGTAATCTTTTCGATTTTCTTAGAAATTTAAATACTCTGAACAATATTTTCTAAAAATATAAGTAAGATCATTTTCTAACCACAGGACGCACCTTGGCTAACCCTTTTTGAACCATCGGACGCATCTGTGCTACGAAATTTTATTTGCTGGACGCACCTAAGACATTTTACTGAACGCCGGACGCAAATCGGTTCTAGCGTAAGGAGAGTATCTCTAAATAAAGTAACACTACCGTATTATCAAACAGAAACAACGAAACTGATATTGGCAGGGAGCGCGACGAAAACGCCATCTGATGGTTGCATAAAATCGGGCTCGGCAATTGTGAGAAGTATGAAAATTGCCTATAAAAATAAAAATTCCTTATAAAAAAATCTCATTCGAATTTATAAGCATATAAATAAAAAATGTGATTATATTTTTGAAAGAAAAAATTCTTTAAAACGTGTTGTGATGAACAACGTAAGTATAAAACATGTAAATAAATATCAAAAACTATGAATCTTAAGTTAGTGTCAGGTGTCAAACAAATAATACATGATAGCCTAGAATAATAAAAACTTATATCTGCTAGATTTACAGTCACAATAATTTCTCATACTTTTTTAAAAAATATTTTTATATTGGAAATTGAACTTACATCATGACTTAATTTAATATATATATTATTTCTCTGTAAATTTGTTTTGTAAGTTTACAAAATACTTCATTACTTGTGGAATAAAACATATTTGTCTAAGTAATCATGCTATAGAATTAGGTTATACATTACTTACTTTTTTCTTAACTGCACTTATCCATTTCTTTCTTTTTTCTAATTTCCAACTAGCTCTTGGAAATGTATAAAATTTGCACTTGCTGTTCCTTCCTGTATTTTTGCAGTTAACAACACAACAACTATTATGATCCATTTTTATATTTAATTTTGACGTGTTTTTGACAAGAGCCCGACTTCACGAAATTTTGACCACTACGAGCGCTGGGATCGTTTCACTTGTCCCCACCATGCACTTTGCACCCAGCGAATAAGTGATATATATAATGCATTATAAACTGTCAATTTCATGTAAAAAAAGTCAGAATTACGGCTGCGAACTACCGCTTTTTCCAACCTGAAATTACAGGCCTTGGACACACACCTAAAATGTTTTTAATAATCTAACCGTTAAGTCTTCGTATATATGTTTTTTATGTCGAGCCGAACACGTGTTTCTTTTGGAAAATTCTGGGAAGGGGGCGTTTTCTTTTAGGACCCTGAAAACTCATCGCTTTAATGCACATTAAAAATAATTTTCTAAACATAGTTTTTCTTTCAATCTGACATTTTTTTCATTTAAAAGCGAACCATATATTGTCGGACAAACATATTGGATTTTTTGACACCCCGACCATGGCGAAGTCATGGCGTCATAAAATTTATTACTTTACAGCTGATTTTCCAGAATCGCTTACTGAAACTATTGAAAATTAACTGGTAACCTCGTCCAACTTTTTGAAGTAGTACCTGTTGTCAGACGCGCTAAAATCAAGGGTTTTATTTACTACCTCTTGTCGGACAAATAAAAGATATGTAAAATATGCATATATGTAATACTCCTATATCGCCAGCTTGAGAGAGAAGTGTGTCGCCGATAGTAGAGTGTAGACGATCGTTTCTCTCTCACGCAGTCTCGGATAGGCATAGGCGTCACAGCTGTAAAATCGCCTACGTTTGCTTAACTTTCCTTTTCTCTACGTTCCTTTTTCACTACGGGATACGACGCCAATGCAATTTATGTATATGGGCATGCGCGTTGGCACCCAATTCCGATCTTTCATCTCCTTCGGTCGAAACGATTTGTTTCTACAGGCAAAGATAGGACGTTGGCGATATAGGAGTATTACATATATGAAAATATGTTTTATTCTAATTGAATTAATAGTCCAAAAAAAAGTAAAATTTTTAACTACAGGGTCTGTCAATAGTAGCGCTGTGTTCCATATCTACATTTAGGAAACAGATAGAAATCTATTTTTCTATAATGTTATTGCTCGAACTCGACAAAATAAAAATATTTTCGTTCATACAGGGTGTTCAGTTTTTTCTGAGCGGGTTCCAACTTTGTTTATTTAAATAACAACCTGTATTTTAATCAGATTTTTTGGTTTCTACATGAAAAACAAAAAAGTATTTTATGTATATTTTTTTCGAAAATATTGACGGGTTTCAAGATTTTTAGAATGGCAGGTTTATTTTACTATATTTATAACTTGTAATATATGAAAAGTTGAGTAAAGTCCCGTTAAAATTAATTGTTGGTCAAATATTGTCCGTTGATGACTCTCTTATGCGAAATATCTAATCGACCTGTGATATAGAGGGTGCCAAGAACAGCTTGCCACACATTATAAAGAAAATGCTAAATCTCCCTTTTTTTAAAATGGAACACCCTGTATATTCTCATTCCATAAGAAGCGCCAACAAAACAAATTTCATATAGTATCCTCTATGCTTAAGTTCAATAGCAGCACGTCGGACGTTCCGGAAACCGCTCATTGAAAATGCGATTAGCAGCCTGGAAATTTCGATTAGCGAGACCAAATATGATTAGGGCTTCAACTTTGTCTTCTACTGAACGAGCCATATTAATTAACGAGAGAAATTATAAAAAGTAAAAAAAACCCACAAAAATATTAATAATTATTTGACATTTAGCGAAAACAAATAAGTTGTTTTCTCGTTGTCATGGATACAATGGACGCGCCTAGCATGCACAGGGTACTTTATTATCGTAAGGGACCGGAAATCAAATCAGTTATGATTATCATTTTTCTTGGAATCAGTTGAACTTAGGTACATTAAATCTGCTTGGAATTTGACGTAGAATTTAAAAATACAATGATAGGATTCTAAAAAACAAACTACAAGTCGCTGCGCTTTTTTAAGACACCCTATATAAATAAAAATTGAACCATTAACAAGTTCGAATGAAACCCTACAACTTTTGAATTGATCACTATTTTGTAATATGTTAAATAACGAAGTTATGAGGGGTGGGGCGAAGGCCATAACGAAGTAAGGGGGAGCGACGTCCTATTAGTCCTGTATATCTTAACGGTTAGGTTATGACTATCTTTTTTAGGCGTTATTTCCAAAAAAACTAAACTACTCTATTTTTATTATATTAATAACGTTTACAATTGTTTATGTGCGGGTTAAATTTTTTCCGGCAATTTTTTAGGTACCTTCTTGATTATTTTCGAATATCGCTCATATTTTATTTTACACAATCATGATTATAAGGTGTGATTTAACCTAATTTAATATGAACCAAATCTAATCTTTTCATGCTTTACAGATTTAAAAGAAATCAAATTTAAAGCATTATTAAATAATAAATATTTTTAGCAAGTACAACTCTGTTTAATCACCATTTTTAATTTATTATTTATCTCTGAAAAAATTATTTTAATAACCGACAGATCCTTTTGAAATGGATAAAATAATTCTCATAAAATTGAATTATTTTATTAATTAACATATCGTCTCGAAATGGATTTCTATAACATAAAATTGTCTCTTAAACTTTCCTACATGGTTGGAATTGATCCTAATCACTATGGAAGTTGGATACAAAGAGTGCTATTTATTTTAGCGATTACCGCAATTGGGATAACATTAACGATAAATATCGCAGTATTTATAGTTCCAGAAAATTTGCAAGTAGATGATTTTATTCTAGGATTACAATCTCTTTTTATATCATTACATGTAAGTTTTATTTATTTTATAGAAATATGGATAAAGCATTTTTGAAAATTTTAATACAAGATATTACATTGGAATGATCTTTTAACGTTTTAAACGTGAACGTTTAGTTTCCTTACTAAATCGTTTTATAGAATCATAAAATAAAGATCCACCCCGTTATAGCAATTACCATAAGTGGAATAATATTGCAGCAATTATTATTCCATAATTTAACACTTAAATTAATAATCGAATGAATGAAAAAAAACTTATCTGAGCATTTTTCTTATACTTTGTACCCATTTATTTCTGTTTATGTATTATTTTTTCTTCAGCTCTTTATTCTTAGAATTCTACAAAATTCCTTTTCCTCTTGATTTTTCCAAACTTATCCAACAAATCTACTATACCGTATTTTATTTCAGACCATTTTAAAACTGTCATGGTTTTTCAAACAACGTGATAATTTAACAGACTTGTTAAATGAAAGCAAAAAATTTTGGAAACCCATTGATATAGAAGATGAAGAAGAAAAAACACAAACTTTAAAATATTTATGGTACTTAGAAATAATTTATAAAAGTTACTTATGTGTTTGTTGTTCATCATTATTGGTGTTTATGTTACGACCAGTGATAATTCAACAAAAGGTTTGTAGGTTTACTCAGTTATAAAAAATTGAAAGGTAATAATCGTCAAATTTTTCAAAAATGCGATTAGATTGAAAAATCCCGCTAGTTTATCAAAAAAAATTATTTAACGATGTTTTTTTAAGGTTAAGACTGGAAAGAGTATGTCAGTGTGTAAAATTTAAATCTGACTGAGCGCGCAAAGCAATCATCAAAAAGCTTTATAAAATGTGTTAATCTAAGAATTATAAATAATAAAAAATAAGTAAAAAATTACGCCAATTAGATACCACCACAAGAAACAAACACGACATTTACAGAGTAAAAATATACAAACATTATGCCAAAAGTCTATTAAAATCAGCAAATAGTAGTACAATCAATAGTTTTATGAAAAACCAATACTCGATGTCGAAATTGAATTTTTATGATCTTAGATAGTTATAACCCTTGTTGGCTTATCAATAATTTGTTTAAAATTAAATAATTGAATGGTGTCGTAAATGTTTTTAACTTTGCTATCTGTGATATCTAAAAGATCAATATTTATATCACCGCCAAAAATAATTTCAGAATGACAGGTTATCAAATCAGACATGTTCTCCTCCAAATTTTTTAAAAATTCGGGAACGTTTTTTTTTTGGTATGCTCCAAAAGCAATTAGCAAATTATTAATACATAATCTTACCCATATTTGCTCCAAATTATCATTTTGTATAATGTTTAAAGATTCATATTTTAAATCAGACCATATGTAAATGCAAACTCCAACACCAATTTGGCGCTCCCTGTCACATCTTACCATACTGTAACCAGTAATTGTTACACCTCGGTGATCTTAGCACCCGGCCGGCAAGCACCAAGCTTATAACGAAGTAATCTTGTCTCACGGCCGGCCAACTCCAAGCGGCACTTTTCCACCACGGTCAAATACTTTCACAAATTCATTCTGCCGATTTGGGGTCTACTCATACAAAATTTCTCGTTTTATTAATTTGTTTACATTTTTTGTGGCGTTGATAATAGGTGGCCAAGAACAAAAATTAGCTGATTACATAGAGAAATGGTAGGACCATTCAGACAAAATTTTTCGTTTACATACATCACCCCAAAGAGCCACCTCCAAGAATCTAAAATTAGATTTTCGTAGGGGTCGAACAAATTTCAATATTTTTTTCTGGGGTTCAGAATGGGCGGCCACAAACAGACATTAGCTGATTACATAGAGGGATTGAAGCACTATTCCGGCACAATTTTTCGTTTACTTATACCCCCCCCCCCCGAGAGGGCCAGCTCCAAGAATCTTACATTTGATTTTCGTAGCGGTCGAACAAATTTCAATATTTAATTTCGGGGGTTGACAATGGGCGACCACGAACAAAAATTAGCTGATTACATAGAGGAATGGAAGCACTATTTAGACAAAATTTTTCGTTTAGATACATCTCCCCGAAAGGGCCACCTCCAAGGACCTAAAATTAGATTTTCGTAGCGGTCGAACAAATTTCAATATTTTTTTCCTGGGGTTGAGAATGGGCGGCCACGAACAAAAATTAGCTGATTACATAGAGAAATGGAAAAACTGTTCAGATAACATTTTTCGTTTATATACATCTCCCCCAAAGGGCCACCACCAAGAATCTAAAATTAGATTTTCGTAGCGGTCGAACAAATTTCAATATTTTTTTTCTGGGGTTGAGAATGGGCGGCCACGAACAAAAATTAGCTGATTACATAGAGAAATGGAAAAACTGTTCAGATAACATTTTTCGTTTATATACATCTCCCCCAAAGGGCCACAACCAAGAATCTAAAATTAGATTTTCGTAGCGATCGAACAAATTTCAATATTTTTTTTCTGGGGTTGAGAATGGGCGGCCACGAACAAAAATTAGATGATTACATAGAGAAATGGAAGAACTGTTCAGATAACATTTTTCGTTTATATACATCTCCCCCAAAGGGCCACCACCAAGAATCTAAAATTAGATTTTCGTAGCGGTCGAACAAATTTCAATATTTTTTTCTGGGGTTCAGAATTGGCGGCCACGAACAAAAATTAGCTGATTACATAGAGAAATGGAAGAACTGTTCAGATAACATTTTTCGTTTATATACATCTCCCCCAAAGGGCCACCTGCAAGAATCTAAAATTAGATTTTCGTAGCGGTCGAACAAATTTCAATATTTTTTTTCTGGGGTTGAGAATGGGCGGACACGAACAAAAATTAGCTGATTACATAGAGGAATGGAAGCACTATTCAGGCAAAATTTTTCATTTACATACATCACCCCCAAAGGGCCAGTTCCAAGAATCTAAAATTAAATTTTCGTAGCGGTTGAACAAATTATGCCTGAATAGTGCTTCCATTTCTCTATGTAATCAGCTAATTTTTGTTCTTGGCCGCCTATTATCAATGCCACAAAAAATGTAAACAGATTAATAAAACGAGAAATTTTGTATGAGTAGACTCTAAATCGGCAAAATAAATTTGTAAAAGTATTTGACCGTTGTGGAAAAGTGCCGCTTGGAGTTGGCCGGCCGTGAGCCAAGATTACTTCGTTATAAGCTTGGTGCTGGCCGGCCGGGTGCTAAAATCACCCAGGTAATTGTTACTATATTATTAGCTATTCTATTTGTCAACCAAGTTTCACAAACTCTGACCACATCAAATTTCTCTCTCAAAACGTAATCCTTAAAATCTAAAAAAATGTCTAGTTAAAGAGCGAGAATTGTAAAATGTAAATGTAAAATTTTTCATAATTATAAAGTATTCTTAAAAAAATGAGCGAAAAAAGTAATTAATTTATTTAAGAACTAATATAATCAAAAAATGTTGACAAAAAAAAGGAAAAAATATATAATAGTAAATTTAATTTAACCAATGAAAACCAACTATTTTAATTAAATTAGTTTTAAGATAAAAATAAATGTTTTACTCAGCAACAACTAGATTATTTTCTGTTTCGTCCGATCTTTTTAGAAGGCGGTAAATCCTCAGGTGAGAGATGTTTATTTTTTTTTTAAATCTATATTAATATATTGGTTAGAATCATCCGTATTTGTGTCGTCGCTCCCCGAATCAACAGCTTTATCTTCTGCTTCCAACTCCTTTAAATGATCTAAAAAATAGGGTTTGTTATTTATAAATAAGGTATAGCTTCTAATCTTAGCCTCTTTTCCTAGTGATTTGGCTGCCTATAAGTGCTTTGATAATAGTTTTTGATCTTGTCTATGTTGGTAACAAAGATCGTTTGCAATAAATATTTTTTCGTTCGTCTTCAAAAGATTCAAATTGTTAAAAACCTCTTTTTTTTCATGTATGAGATAAATCAAACATTAATAGGATTCCCTTTTTCCGACTTCAATGAATATATATTGTTTATATCTGATCAATTTTTATCTTTAAAGGGGACTTCCGTATAACTGACTCGACTAAATCATCTTTATCGTAATTTAACCCTTGCGTTGTATTCTTTCTAAATATAAATTTTTTACTTCTAACTCTTTTTTATATTTTTCTATTTCTTTAAATTTACGATTGTTCCTCTAATTTCTGACACAACTTGGCATTTTCTTCGACTATATACTTTCTTCTTTCAGTGTTTGGGTTTCTGATTTAATAAGCGTTAACAATTTCATGAATAATTCATTATTTGATATATCATTAACTTCCTCACCCATTATGCTTCCATTAATTTAGTCCCTACGCCTATGGAATTGTTATCTTCGCAAAAACTTGTCAGTAATAAAATGTTTCAGCTTAGTGAATAATTAAAAATTCTTATATTGTATTTTTTTTAAAAATGCAATAATTTTTTAACATTCACAAATTGTTTATTCAATAGAACTTTCAATACTGCACTTGTACTTTTTTCGAGTTATTTTTACTAATATAAATTGTTATTTATCGGAGCAAACTAAAACACGTGCGATCACTACAAGAACTGACAACTGACGCTAATTCTTCATATTAACTGAGAAATTAAGACCGTTATTCAAAAATTTAATTTCATTATTAGAAAAAACAACATTATTAAGGTTTTTGATTCTATCATGGAATTTAAATTTAAAAAATTAACCTCTGGAGGATCCAGGACCTTCGGAAGAATAATTAGCTGAATTATTTCTATTAACTAAGAGTTGAAGTTTCTTGTGTACCTTTTGAAATTTATTATGTCTGATAACACCTTGAACGATTTAACTGCGTGGCGTTCATAAATAAATGACAGAGGCATACAATTTGTATGGTATAATGAAAGTGCGGCTCCTGGTAAACACTTCACTATACTTGGTTCTGAAAAAAATATAAAGATAAAGAATTGGTACTTCAAAATGCAAAAAATTTATTTATAACAAAAAACTCATTGCCAATTATTACATAAAAAACGGAACTTAAAAATATTTATTCTTAATATGAAATGAACTAAAACTTATTTGTGTTTAATATTAAAACATGACAAACAAAGCTGGGGCTGTCCAGAACACTTGTTACAGTACGTGTACACCATTTTTACTCGACGTCTGGCTTCCGCAAGACCGGCTTCCTTTTGAATTCTATAATAACAAGTAGAATATTTTCTTCTCAGCTTCTTCCCAGCATCGTTATCTCTATTCGACAGATGGTGATAAGAAGTTGCAGGGGTTCTTGGTACTCTTATCTCGTGCTGTTCTTGATCCGGCACACCCAACAATGCTGGTACTATAAGTTCTCGAAATATAATTATGTGCATTTTTTTATTTTTCGCCCCATCCAAGGCACTAGGGTTTCATCGACAACAATTTCTTCGCCAGGGTAAAAGAGTTTTTGACATTTCCTTTAGAGTAGATCAACTAAAAGCTGAATTTTTCCAGTACGGTCCCCTTCTTGAATCGTTTCATTATTGTTGAAGTGTAACATGCTGAGTAACACCTGAAAACGATTTCTAGACATGACTGAACGTGGAATATCTAGTTTGTAAATGCCTTTACTAGCCCAATAATGTGACAAGTTACTTAGTCTTACTAAACCCATCCATAGTGTCAGACCTAGAAATTTTTTCATCTCTACTGCATCAGTTGGTACCCTCTTATTCATACGAGAATATTGTTTCTCCACGACCATTACTGAATGTATGAATTCTGAAATCATTTTTAATAATAGAATGTAAACATTCACACTCTAGAGTCTGAATATTTATTCTATAATACTTGCCTCTTATGCATTTTGCATATATTTTCATTCTTTATCAAGGTAAAGAATGGATTTTCTGTAATCGAAATAAACAATATGGATTGCCCTGGATTTCAAAAGTGTCACTCAGATATAAAATGGTGACGGTAATAATTATTTTCAAACAAGTTTTAATTTAAACAAAATAATGAGTGAAAAATCCAGTGAAGTAGATATAGAATTTAATAATATCTGAAATTGCAAATTATGAAAAAACACCAATTCACCAGATTTTAATATCGGTAAGTGTACCACAGCACTATAAATATTAATACAATGTAATACAAATATGTCAACAAATAACTTGTGTACAGATTTAATTTAATTTTGATTTATACTTTTTGATCGTGGAGAAAATATAGTCTGTTACTCGGTCAGAATGAAAAAATTCGACACTCGTGGTTCCTCACACTCGCTTTCGCTCGCGTTCGGAATTTTCCACTCGTGTCGAATTTTTCATTCTAACCTTGTTACAGAATCTACTATTCAGTGGTTTTGATGTTAACGTCTGCTGTGCGAAATTGTAAATTTTTTAATTAGTTTTTTTAACCATGTTCAATTTTAATTTTTTACTCAAAAAACAGATGGAAAAATAAAAATTTAGCACCATCAACCTTCAGTTATTCTCATTCAGAATTTGTTTCTGAAAATAGTTTTTTTAATAAAATCAAATATAAAGACCAACTTTTAATAATAAATTATTTCGTTTATTAGAAAAATGGGTTGTGGTCAACATAATATTAATATTTTATTTTCTATTAAGTAAATATTATTATATTTAACTTTTAACTCTGTAACTTTGTTTTTATACATAAAATAATAAATATCTAGTGTTTGTAAAAAGTAATAATGGAAAAGTGACTCAAAAAAGTACATAATATATATTTGCCAACCCAAACATATTTTTACTTCCCCGCTAAATATACCATATACCGCGTATAAATGGGTCATGAGCCACCCCTGTATATTTTAAACGGTTTAATAGATTTATACCAATTGTATTCGGTTACCTTTAAAATTATGTACATAACAATAACTTTTTTCTCAAGTAAAGGAGGAATGTCATTTTATTTTTTTAAATGTCGATACAAGGTTCTCTTAAAGACTTCCTTCTTAAAAAAGCCAAATAAAGGATATTTACTATAAATATATTACACAACATTTAAATTTGCAATTTACAACGTTAACAATTTACAATTTACAACGTTATCAATTTACAACATTAACAATTTACAAATTACAATATTTACAATTCACATTTACAATTACATATTAACATAACAATTGTACAAATATTATTTGTCTCTAACTTGCATCCCTCGACTTATTCTACTGTCAACGATTTCTGGAAGTGAGAATTGTAAATAAAAATGTTTAATTTGGTTTTCTATTTTCTCTTTCCAGAAGCTATTGTCTTTGGCAATTTTTTCGATCTTTAAATCTATCTCGGTCCATACACACAAATAGCAAAAGTCACAATTTGCTAGGAGTGTTCGGAAAGTTGGGTGGGATCACCCCCTCTTTATTATTTTTAATCTGATGCATGCGGTTGATGTGAACGCATCTTCTAGTCCGTGTAGGTATGAAAAATAAGTTACCGCATCTCCCACTGACCGCATCTCGGAATGGCCTCATATCACATGACCACTAATTTTTTTTGTAATTAAATTCGTTGATTTAATAAATATTTTTACACTTACTTTTTTTATCCGGCAAATCCTATTTCGTTTTGATAACGCTTTGATGATGTAAATAAACGAGTTTTTAGTCCTTTACGGGGCATTTTTAAATATCCTAATTGATATTAACAATAGTCCCTTCACTTCACGAGCACAATTATTAGTTGAAGATTTAAACAATCGAAATAATCAGAATACAAAAATTGTCATCCAAATAATAAAATTATTTTGATTAATTAAAAAAAAAAGTCTGAAAAATTATAAACTCTATAATAAAGTTTAAATTTATTTCATACTGTTTACCCTTGTAAAAGTCTGCTAACAAGAGAATTTATTTTATTTCTATTTACAAGATATGTTCCCTAAATTCTAACGGTGGCGCCATTCCTGGGCGCAAAATCTTCAGTTGCAAGGGTTTCGCTTTACTCGTCCTATACGTTTGTTTTTTATTTTTAATGAATGGAAAAAATATATGTGTAATGGAGAAGATCTAATCTGTGCTCCTCTGCAGATACTTTTTGAAAATTTGACTTTCTTTTTTGTAAAAAAAAAATAGAAAAGTGACTAAAATAGACAATTTTTGGATTTTTTTTTGAAAAAAAATGAAGTCAAATTTTCAAAAAGTAGCAGCACAGGAGCACAGATAAGATCTTCTCCAATACAAATATATTTTTTTCTTTCACTAAAAATAAAAAACAAACGAGTAGGACGAATAAAGCGAAACCCTTGCACATACTTTTATGTCGCAAGGTAAATCATCCTTTTAAGACATTGTTGTAAGAACTAAATGTCAAAATTTATCAATAGTCTCATTGTGGTCAGTCTGAGGTATCTATCCATAATCTACTGTACAGTAGCACACAAATAAAAGACTGAGGATGGTGTACACACTGAATGTAAAGTGAAGAGTGGTATGAGTACGTCAGTAATTCATTTATTAAAAATTTGGCTGCGTGCTTTTGGGGCTTACATAGCCGTCATCATTTTGATCCAGAATTTTACACTTTTACTCATTTTAATTTCAACTATCTTAAATCTACTCATTAAGAAAATATCGGTTGACCCGTTTCAAAAGTTCCGTAATAAATCATTATTGTAATAGTCTATACTTATTTTAGTAAAATATAAATTATTAAAACATATTCCTCGCCGAACTACTTAAAACTCAACCTTCTACTGATATTTTTTTGGGAATAAATAGTGATTTTTAAAAAATCCGTATTTCACCTGGATAATTATTTATATAAAAATTATATAGGGTGTCCCGGGACTAATGGGAAAAATTCGGGATGGTATAGCTTAAATAATGTTAGTACTTCATATAAACTTTTTTAACGCGAACCCTCGTTTTCGAATTATGGGCCTTCAAAATTAGATTTTTAAATTCGTTTTTTATTTTTTATTTTCGTACTGTTTATTCGATCTTTATAACATTTTCTGTATGATTATAATGTACGTGTATGCTTATTACTCTCCCGACCCACCTCCTAAGGGAAAGTATTGTGAACGAGCTGAAAAAAAATTCGAGATAAAAACGGAAATATCCATTTTCGGGTCCCCTGAGACGATTAAGACCATTTCGAGATGGAAGTCTGTCTGTCTGTCTGTGTGTATATGTGTGTATGTGCATATTCTTCCACGATAGAGGCCACACGTTTAATCCGATTCAGCTGAAATTTAGTATAGGAGTTTGGGTTACCCGTCGGCAGAACCCATTGGTTTTTGTACGACATCTGTCAAACGGCAGTGTCACTATCAAAAAATGACAGATGCAGTATGTTACGGAATTGGACATAAAAAATGTCATTTGAAAGCCCTTGAAAAACTCAGAACAGTCAAAATTATTTCTTTATCTGTCACCTGTCAAAAATAAAAAAATGTCAAAATTTGAAAATTTAGCATTAAATATCTGAAAAAGTATTAATCCCATTGAACTGAAATTTTCTATATGGGTTTGGGTTACTCGTCGGAAGAACTCATTAGTTTTTGTATGACATGTGTCAAACGGAAGTGTCAGTACCAAAAAACGACAGATGCAATATGTCACGGAATTCAACTTTAAATATTTCATTTGAAAGCCCTTGAAAAACTCTATACAGAACAGTCAAAATTATTTCTCCAACTGTCACCTGTCAAAAATAAAAAAATATCAAAATTTGAAACTTTAACATTAAACATCTGAAAAAGCATTCGTGGATACTCGTCGGCAAAGTTTTGGGGCGACACAACCGATTTTTTTTAAACGTGTAAACAGATTCACAGTATTGCCTTAACGGCAGGGACGTACTAGTCGTAATAGTTAAGGATCAAAAATTTTTGTTTCGATGACACACCCTGTATAAAAATTTGAAAAATGGCTTCCTCATACCTTAAGCTAACGAAAAAATACTCGTGTTGGAATTCGATAAAATTAGCCGTTTGGTTATTTGCATTTTATTAATGCACTGCATACCATATTCGCCATTTTTTGTAAGGATAATCCCAGACAACGAAGTAAAACTAATTTAATAATACAATGCCCAAGATTCACCTAATGTAGTAGAAAGTAACAATTTAGTGATAGTAGAAGGTAACAGCATTAACAAGTCATTAATTTAAATGTTGGTAAAAACGTTTTAAAGTTTTTTATAAATTTCGTCAATGCCCAAATTGGTATGTAGTGTATTAATAAAATGCAAATATCAGCCAAACTGTTAATTTTATCGAATTAGTATTATTTCTTTATCTTAAGGTATGAGGAAGCCATTTTTAAAATTTTTATACAGGGTGTGTCATCAATACAAACATTTTGGATCGTTAACTTTTTTGACTAGTACGTGAATCTGTTTACAAGTCTAAAATAAACATACACGTACATTATAAATATACAGAAAATTTTATAAAGATCGAATAAACAGTACGAAAATAAAAAATAATAAACGAATTTAAAAATCCAATTTCTAAAGCAAGAGTCCATGTTAAAAAAGTGTATATGAAGTACTAACATTATTTTAGCTCTAGCTATATACCCTCCCGACTTTTCTCCCATTAGTATATGGTTCTAATTTTTATCTAATTTTCAGGTTTTGCCTTGTAGCAACTACGTTCCGGAATATTTTAATTTTTACATTCTAACTATTATTGAAGAATACGGATTTTTGTGTGCTTATTTTATTATATTACCTTACGATGGTTTTTTTGGATCACTGGTAATGTTGACTGTAATTCAGTGGAGAATGTTAAACAATAGATTTGTTAAAATGTTAGATATAAAAATAAATGGTGCACAAGATATAAGTCAACTACGACAAAAAGCGAAAGAGTGTATCGACCATCATGTTTTTTTATTGAAGTAAAAATTATAATTCAAATTTTTAATTTTTACTGAAGTATAATCGTTTTGTATATTGCAGTTTTGTTAAAAAAATTAATAATACAGCGTCACTGGGATTATTAGTTTATACTGGAGTGATAGTAATGACGAATTGTGTGGGACTTTCTATCATTTCATTACGGTAAGTTACAAAAATGGTTAGTGGCCAACATACTACTTTTTTACCTTTTTTTTTTTCGAGACCTACATTTTAACAAACCGAAAATGCAACGGCAACAATTGTGACTTAAGAGGCAGCAAGGCTTCCTTCGCATTCTTCATGTTAAATCTCATAAGAAATCACTTTGGTCTATTCTGGCAAAAATTTTCTCTAAAAGTGGTGGGGGGTAAAACATTTGATCGGGTCTTCTGGTGTGTCAGATACGTCTGCTCTATTCTTCTGCCCTGCCAGCATCCTCTGATGGTATTGATTGACAGACGTATCTGAAGACCCGATATCCAACGTTTAACCCCCCCTAAGTTTTAGAATCAATTTTTGCCAGAATGAACCTTGGCGACTTCTTATTGGATTTAACATGGGGAATGTGGTTTTATTTTTTTACATATAATTATAAAATCTCTAGGTGGATTAAAACTTTATTTATACCTCTTTTTCTGACAATTTATTTTCAAAATTTAAATTTAGTTGTCTGATTTTTTAAATTAAGTTATTTGTCTATTATCAAATAACTTACGTTTTAAAATTTAAAAGTAAAATTGGTATTTCTAAATTAACACGTTGACTGCCAACTACCAGATAAATAGTAGTCAAACTACAAGATATTTCGTAGTTGGCAGTCAACGTGTTTAATATGTTCATCAGTTCGGACAAAAGTATATTTTTTAATTTAAAAAAAATTATTTTGAAAATTACAAAACTTTGTCGTTGCAATGTTAATGCTTTGAAGGCTAGATTTAGACTGATATAAAATTAGTTTAAGTGAACGCGATAAAAAATCAACGTTACAATTTATTTTTCTAACATGCTGGTTTAATTATATAACGCTGGGATAATGTAATGAATCAATATAAATTTGACGTGTTAAGGTCGACTAATAATCGAAGGACCAAACAACTTTAGTTTCAAGTTAGATTAATAGAAAAACTCATAATGAAGTGAACTGTAAGGGCTATTTTTATACCCATTTATTAAAATTAAAAATTTATATTATAAAAGGTAGATATACTGTCACTCACTTTTCACTGTATTACTAATTACAATACTTGTGAAATCTCATAAGATGTTTGCTATATGATTTGATAAAAAAGGCGCGGTCTTTACTGGCATTTTTAACAAAGAACTTTTATATGTTGTAACCAACTGATCTCTACCAGATCTGAAAGCTAATAATGATGCGTTAACAAATTTTACTTTCCAACCGTCTTTTTTGACATTGAAACTTGGTCAAGTGAGAATAAGATGAAATAGCTGATGTAGTTACTTTGAGAACGCTGTTTGAAGAGAGACAAGACGCATAGCAACAAACATTGACAGCGTATATTTTTTGGAGAGATTGTAATTTGTGACGAATTTGTTTTCACTTCTTGGGAATCGAGACGAGGACAGAAAATATTATAAGAGAGACTAACACGATGTTAGGCTAATAAAAAGAAATATAAATCTATTTTTAGATCTTGCTTTTTTATCGTATAAGCCGTTAAGAAAACATTGTTGCGAAATAATAAATAGTTTGGATATGATATAAGATATATATTATTATTATATTAATTTGATTTTAATAACACATATGACCAGGATTATAAATTCTGGATAATTTTTCAGTGAAATTTATCCAGTCATAAACACAATTTTATTAGCTAGTAACTAAAAGCGGTGTATCCGAGTTGCTAGACGTATCCGGGTAGAATAAATTAAGATTGCCGAATTCCTAAACCGACACACACTAATTTCTAGACTAGGGGATGGCCGAGTTCCTTGACGTGACTTCTATTACAGATAGGTAAATAAACCCTTATTCTGATGCGGTCGCCAACATGGGTAATTCTAATAATTTTAAGCGATTTGTATTGTACCTAAATGATTTTATAATATTCAGTTTTGTTATAATTTTGGTAACATACAGTCCTTCCTTAGCATTTCTGTAAATCAAGTGAATCTGCATGCTGCAATGGAGTTACAATTAATTTTAAGTAAAAAGTGTAAAACTTTGCTAGTAGTCAACTATCACAAGTTCAATCTTAATATAAAAATAATACAATTACTTGTTGTAAAATGTGTAAAGCAAAAATTTATACCGAAGGCGAAACACTGGACATTACCAACTTAGAAAAAGTTAATTTAACGCATAATCACGACCACGAGGTTAACCTGAAAAGACAGCAAGTAATAAGTGCTTGTAAAAGGAAAGCGGAAAATCACCCTCATGAAAAACAACCTAAGATCATTCGAAAGGCACTTGCCAGTTTCGACCAAGAAAATGGGCTAACTACGTTGGAAATTTCACGCATTGAACTGCAAGAATTGCAGTAATCTCAGCAAATAATCTAAATTACCAAAATTACGAGTAGAGATAGATGATTCTTTGCAGCATCGAGAAGTAAAAACTAACAGAAACGAGCCATTTCTTTATGAAAATGACATAGAAAATTTAATAATAATATTCACCTGTGAAATCAATATACAATGTTTTAGAAAAGCAACTTGTGTTTATATGGACGAGACGTTCCAGTATTGCCCAAAATATTTTTTTCAGCTGTACACACTACATGGTATGGTATGGTTAATAATATATACTTTTGGAAAAATTAACTTAAAATGAACATTTATCCTGCAAAATTTCTTCTTGACTTCGAACAATATGTGCATAAAGCTATTTCCATCGATTATCCTGAAGCAATCCTTCGAGGCTATAACTTTTACCTAGGACAGGCCTTGTGATGACTTTTGGGTCACACAGAATAAACTTAAATAATACTATATCGTAGTTCATTAAACTAGTTATAATTTAAACAATATAAAGTTTGAGACGTGAGTTATACGTAACGTGACATAGCAAGGTAACGCCGACAGGTTGAATGCCGGCCGTTGCCTTGGTCGAGAACTGTTTATTGTTGTATTTTCATGTATAGGTTGTTATCTCATTAAGAGGGGTCATTCTTGATTCGTTATCCATTCTCGATTCTTGATTAACTATCGATGAGTTATCGATTATATTATAGTAAACATGTACCAGTGAATAAATTTGTTATTGAAACTATCTACAGTTTATCTTCCCAACATTGAGATATTCTACAGGGCTACCTTACTACACCACATCCCACAATACAGCAGTTATAGCTGTCTATTTTTCATAATAAGGCAGAAGAAGAAGTTGGAAAGTGGTTGTTATATATATATTCGGCATTTGGTTCTTAAATCCAGAGTTGTTCAATGTAGCACAATTATGCTAAAAGTGGCACTTTCATCTATGGAGTGGCACCAGAGCACGCACTATTGAAAAATAGACAAAAACGAGCACTATTTCGTTCTATGACATTTTTGGACTGCAATGAGTTTTGACCTTCATCGATGACAGCACGATATGAAAGAATTTCTGTAGTACCATGTAGAATATCCTTTTATTTATGTTCGAATGATAAGTTTTATTTCTTGTGGGTTCAATGTTTTTTATAAAATATTTCTTGTTTTGTTATTAGATATATTTATTGATTCTAGTATGACGAGAAACTTAAGGCCATAAGGAGCCCAAAGATGACATCTAGACTGGTATGAGAATGTGGCGAAGAATTTAGGGAACTGGAGACCCACAATAAAGTAACTTTATCGTGGGTACCAAGTCACAAAGGTATCGCTGGACACGAAAAGGCTGACGAGCTCGCAAGAAGCGGATCGTCAACCCAATTAATTGGTCCAGAACTAGCGATGGGAGTACCAAAACGTACGTTTAGGAACCATATAAAAGACTGGATCAAGCAAAAACACAAATTGTACTGGGACAATATATGCGGATTTCTACACAGGAAAAAGTTTATAAAAGAACCGTCAAAGAACGTAACTGAAGAACTGCTTTCAATGAGTAGGAATCAACTTCGAATTACCACAGGCCTCCTCACGGGACACCTTCCCACTAGAGAGCATCTAAACAAAATGGGGCTATATAACGGCGACCTTATGACAATGCAATTAAGGGATCGAGAATGCATTCCACATACTATGCAACTGTGAGGCGCTGGATCACAGAAGGTAAAGAATATATGGAAAACCAAAAATGGATCCAGAAGACTACTACAAACAGCCATTAAAGAACCTGTACAAACTAGTACAGGGAATAAGGTTGATGGACTGGGTGCAGTAGACAAAGAGACGGGACATAAGGCAATAGGAAACTTATAGCGAGAATATTTGCTCCAAAAAAATCGTTTGGTCCAAAGAAAAAGAACTATTGTGGTCCAAATGGAAAAACATAACTTGTTCCAAAGAGAAAATGCTTGGTCCAAAAATACGTGGTTCAGGAAAAAACGTAGTCCAATAAAAACCCCTATATAACGAGGGGAAGAAAGAAAATTTTAAATTTGCAGCATAGACGATAAGGAAGTCAATTGTTTTGACTGTAAATGCAAAAAGAGAGAGTTGGTAACATGAGAAAGACATTTTATAGTATACCTAAAAGAGAAGGAGAGCTAAAGAAGGGATATGAAGCGAGCTGAAATCAGATACACCAAGTAAAAGAATAATAAAAATACAGGGTAGCATAAAAACGTAACAAAATGTATGAAATCGCGCCATCTGTGGGTCGAACAAAAAATTCAAGTTATTACAATCGAATGGAACCTGCTATTTTATGACGATAGTGATGAAAACGTGAAGTTGAGTGGCACCATTGGGCACTATTTTGTGACCAACTTCAGCACAATCAAAAGTTCATCGTGAAAAACTCTGCAGATGAGGAGAGTAAATGTTTCGTAGAAGATTTAATGGTAATCCAACCAAAAAATAGTAAATTGGAAAAGTTTTCCGATTATTTGGTCGAAAATTATATTTCTGAAAATTGTTTATACCCACTATCTATATGGGCAGGGGCCACCTCGGATTTGCATAGAACAACGAATGCATGTGAGTCGTGCTATTCAGACTTAAATGCTAACTTTTATCATCACCATCATCATCATTTTTACTGACGTTTTAATTCAAATTTAGGCAAATATATTGAAATATAATACCGTGATTTTTTAGCTTTTTTTAATTGTTTATAGGATTGTTATTAATAATTAAAATGCAATCATTATGCCCAAAAAATATGAGTCTAATGTATCCAACAGGTGTGCGCAAGATGAGCGCTGTGTAATAAATAGTTTTTTCCTACGATCACTACCCAAAGTAGGCTTTTGCACACTCAAATCTAACCGCAAAGTTGATGATTTCCGTGATCTGTAATAATTTGACATTATTGTCGCTCTAGCGCGTACTTTTCCGCTCGCCTGTTTTCATTTACAATAAACTAAAGAAAGGTAGTAAATAATAGGTATATTAAAACAAAATGTAGGGTAGTCTGAATATTTTAGTTGAAATATTAATATTTGAAGATATTTCGAACGAAATTAAACTTTATTTTATAAAATTTATCCAGTAAAAATATAACAGTCAGAAGGTGCACCTAGATACACCTAGGTACACCTATATGCAATAGTGATTGCATATTTAAGTACCTACTTACTATTTTCTGCAAATAGTAGACTATGAAATTAATGAAACGTCATTATTTCATTTTTAGTTTATGAAAGTGTATTTTTCATTTTTTTAAATTATTTGTCTAAAAATAATGTGATCGTAGAAAAAATCTTGTGTGCAATTCGAGCAGAAAGTGCTTTGCCGCTTTCGGCAGATTGCCCGCGCTCCGCTACGCGTCGCGCGGACAACTCTCTGCCTCAAGCGGCAAAGTATCACTTTCCGCTCTTAATACACAAATAGCTATTGCAAAATCCTATTTATTTATCCCGTTTTACTAATTATGCAACAACTTTAAAACATTATTGTAAGAAAAGTTATTATTGAAAAAGCTTCTACAGCACGTCATTTTAAAGTTGAAGAACTGAATTAGACTTGTAGTTTAACAAAATGTTGATTTTTGTCGGAAACCCTTTTGAATTATGTAAATAAACATGTTGTGGAAAAGAGCTGTTTTTTTTTTAAAAATTTAGAATAAGTTGGAAACTATTCATGTCAGTGAAATTAAATTTGCGGGATTCGAATACCAATTATAAAACACTCATTTTGAAAGAAAAAAACAGTCTCAAAGCCCTTTTGGAACCAAGTTAGCCCTTTATTTTCAAAAAATCATAGCGCTCTTAATAACAAACATTAGGAGCTGAAATTTTAATATGTTGTACACTAATAATAATTCAACTTTATGGTTCAATATTTTCGGATCATATGAGTCATAAATTGTTTATACAGGAGCCCGTTAAAGTGAAGGTAATCCGAACTTGCTAGTCGGAAGACCGGTGGTGGGGATAGCTTTTGATGGGTTTTGCTGGAGATAAATTTTACCTCCGAAAGTCTAAATTAGGCGCGCAGTAAAAATTTACAATATCTCAGCTTCTGAAAAACGTAGAACCTTCATTTTTTTTAATCTGAGGTAGCTTGAAAAATTAATAGGGACTGACTAGTATTCGTACTTGTAAATAATATTCGAAACTTATGAAATCGACGTTTTGGAAATTAATATTAATTTTGTTTATTTTGACAACTTTTCAGAAATAAATTTTGTAAATTGTTTAAACGATTAAAGGTTGTAAAACTTTGCCAACCAAATTGATAAATACAATTTTTTTATTTGCATGGAAAATAAATAGTTATAAACAAAAACGATACAAAATGAAAAAATACAACAAAATTAATTTTTTTCAATCTAATTTGGTAAAAGGAATACTTTTTCTATCTTGTAATTTTTTCGAAAAACCGACTCTTTTGGAGATACGATTTGTTTTAAGTAAAAAAAAATGATTTTATGTTACTGTGTTGCATATACAGATTTATTAACAAACATCTCATTATTATGTATATACAAAAGAGTCTGTTTTTCGAAAAAATGACAAGATAGAAAAAGTATTTCTTTTTGTCCAATTACCTTTAAAAATTTAATTTTGTTGTATTTTTTAATTTTGTTTATTTATAACTATTTATTTTCCATGCAAATAAAAAAATTGTATGTATCAATTTGGTTGGAAAAGTTTTACACTCTTTAATCGTTTAAACAATTTACAAAATTTGTTTCTGAAAAGTTGTCAAAATAAACAAAATTAATATTAATTTCCAAAAAACGTCGATTTCATGAGATTCGAGTATTATTTACAAGTACGAAAACTAGTCAGTCGTTATTATTTTTTCAGGCTACCTCAGATTAAAAAATGAAGGTTCTACGTTTATCAGAAGCTGAGATATTGTAAATTTTTACCGCGCGCCCAATTTCGACTTTCGGCGGTTCAATTTTTCTCAGGGGAAACCCATCAAAAGCTATCCCCACCACCGGTCTTCCGGCTAGCAAGTTCGGATTACCTTCATTTTCACGGGCTCCTGTGTAAACAATTTATGACTCATATGATCGAAAAATATTGAACCATAAAGTTGCATTATTAGTGTACAACATATTAAAATTTCAGCTCCTAATGTTTGTTATTAAGGGCGCTCTGATTTTTTGAAAATAAAGGGCTAACTTGGTTCCAAAAGGGCTTTGGGACTGTTTTTTTTCAATATGAGTGTTTTTTAATTGGTATTCGAGTCCCGCAAATTTAATTTCACTGACATGAATAGTTTCCAACTTATTCTAAATGTTTATAAAAAAAACAGCTCTTTTCTATAACATGTTTATTTACATAATTAAAAAGGGTTTTCGACAAAAAATCAACATTTTGTTAAAGTACAAGTCTAATTCCGTTTTCAACTTTAATATGAAGTGCTGTAGAACCTTTTTCAATAATCACTTTTCTGGCAATAATGGTTTAAAGTTGTTGCATAATTAGTAAAACGGGATAAATAAATAGGATTTTGCAAAAACTATTTATTGCACAGCGCTCATCTTACGCACACCTGTTGAATACGTTAAGACTCGTATCTTTTGGGTATACTTATTGCATTTTAATTATTAGTAACAATCCTATAAACAATTGAAAAAAGCTAAAAAACCACGTTTTTTTGCCGTTTTTTTTTTCAATAACTTTTGAACGCATTGTCTGATTTTGATCTTTTAGAGAGCATTTTATTGGTCTTTGATTGCGCATATTTTGCCTGTCCATTACTTTTCTCTAAGATGCACATTTTTTCCGAAAAGTCGAAAAAACCAATTTTCCATCCAAATTGTTTAAAATAAATATGATATGACAGTGCTTTTAACTGACACGAGACGAGAGGTCTTTTCTATTACCTTCCCCTACATTCTTCCACAAAAATTTAGCGGTTACAAATTTAATCACATCAAAAAGTCAGCCCGATCCGACTATAGGACGTTGTAAGTTTTTCCGTCTTAGGAACTCGACTTTATTTTTCTAGCAATTCGTACATCTTCGTCTAGCAACTCGATAATCCCAAATTCATAAATTTGTTACCTATTTTCCACCATGTAGCAACTCGGATACACTCACTAAAAGTAATAAGTAATGAGTAATAAATACTCGATGTTTTATGACACTCCAAAACTGCATCTCATTATCTAAAACCATTTGGAATATATTGATATGGTTTTTTAGTTATATGCGTAGTTTTAGTTCTGTTTTTGTATGTATTGTGGTTGACTGTGATTGAAAGGTGGAAGGTTATTGTCAAATGTAAGTTTGACAATGAAAATGAGGTTATGATAAGAAGTTTAAGGTGCGTGTGAATGTATTTAAATGTGTTAAGATTTATTTAAGAATGTTTGTTTTTAGAGGATTATTTTTCATTGAATTTAATAATGAGTTCATAACAATTGTGTTACAAGTAAAAGGAAAAATCTTAGTGTGTTTCGTCATTTAAATTTACAGATAAAAAAAAATATCTAGTTAGGGAGAAAAAACAAATGAAAAGAAAAATAATACACAGTTTTGGTTTTTTGATTAATAAGAAATGAATTATAAAATGTCAGATATGAAAAGTAGAATGAGATGTTTAAAAAATGTATTACTATAAAGTAACTGAAGTTATAATTTAGAAAAATAAATAAAATTCATATATAAGAAAAAGGTTTATTAATATAAAGGGAAGCATTACAAGAATGCAAATAAAATATTAAAGAAGACAAATTGGCGTATAAGAAAACGAAGGGGTGCAGTGTGGATTAGACGGAGAGGCAGATATGGGGGAAGACTTAAAAAAATTATAGAAAACAGCAGAGTAAATTCATTCGGAGGTGGGACAGAAAAGAGAAGAAAGAACTAATTAAGGAAGACACAGGAGAGAAAAGATTCCAACCAGAAGAATAATACTAGAGGCGCCCAAAATTATAATTTTTTTTATTTATTTTTTTGTAAAGTTTATTTTTTTTTTTTAAGGAACCGAGCCCTAAAAGAGCATAAGAGTTTTCAGGAGAGCTAGTCTAATATAATATATAAGCTTTTAAAAATAGTCAGAATTTAATGAGACACCCTTTATTATTTTAGGTATTACAGCGGAAAAATAAACATTGTATAATATACTTTATAAGAAATATTATGTTTATAAGTAATTTTATTTGTTTTTAGTATACCTAAGTCTGATGTAATTAAAGGAGTAATCTACTTATATTGTTTAAACATCGAATATATAACATTTTATATATTACCAGGACAACTGCTTACAACTGAGGTACAAATTTAGGATAAAATTACTTTTTTTCAGGCACTTAATATTTACATGGCATTTTACAGACTGAACATTGCTATATTTTAATATATTATACACCAAGGTAGAGAATAGTAGATTCGGTAACAAGGTTAGAATGAAAAATTCGATACGAGTGGAAAATTCCGAACGCGAGCATTAGCGAGCGTGAGGAACCACGAGTGTCGTATTATTTCATTCTAACCGAGTAACAGACTATATTTTCTCCACGATCAAAAAGTATGAATCAAAATTAAATTAAATCTGAACACAAATTATTTGTTGACATATTTTTATTACATTGTATTAATATTTATAGTGTTAATTTACACTTACCGAAATTAAAATCTGGTGCATTGGTGTTTTCAAGACACTTAGATTTGAAAAACTATTAAATTTATTTTTAGGTTAATTTTTTAATAGTTATTATTTCATAAATACCACTAATCAATATGAAAATATTTATTTCATAACCAGAAACTATTTCAAACGAAAATATATTTTGTTTTATTTGATTAGGTCGAAAATTCACTTGAAATGATAGAAATTCAAAAGAAAGTGCTTATTTTCTGTCGATATTTTTTATATTAATTAAAAAAAAACTTATGACAAACGCAATGATAGTTGCGGATAATTAATTGGAAAGATTTCTTAAGATCACCAACCTCTGACATCACGTTTAGTCTTCAATTGTTTTTATTATTTACTACTAGTCAATAATAAACAATTATCTGCTTGTTGGATAGAAATTTATCTTCCCGATATTTTTTATTCACAATCTTATATATAATGACCCGATTACAAGCTTTTTAAAGATCGGGAAGTTGGCTATTACGAATTTTACTTCCAGCCCAAGGGTGGGAAGGGACATTTGTCACTTTCCACCCTGATAGATTTTCCTATACCTATCATATCAGTAAAAGCACTATTATTATACCGAGATGCGAAGCATCGAGGGATAATAAGGTGCGAGGCTGAGAAAAATCTTCTCTACCGTGGTATATATACTATTTTTTCCACTACTATAACATTTAATAATTTTTGCAATGATATTTTTTGGATTTTTTGGGTATATATTTGAAAAGAATTTAATGGAAAAGAAGCAGTTTCTGAAAGTTCTGGGGTGACGCAGCCGATTTTTTTTATAAACTTTGGTAAAATTTTCATTTACAAATGATGTTAAATAAACCTATGAGAAGTAAAACTAAAAGTGCATTTTATCACACTTGATTATATATGTATTTGTTTTACTATCCTTGAAAGGGCAACTATTTTAAAATTAATTATATTTTTGAAATAATGCAACTCAAAATGATTTATTTAATAAAATTTAACAAGTTCGGCGAAATTTCGCCATCATCAGGTATGTAATTCAACACGCTATTAATGCTATATTTTTACCAATCTTATCACTATTTTTTTAAACCACCTTGGGTCTAGCGGAATTCTGTTCAAACCGGAAATTTTTCTCTCAACCGTGTAAATTCGCTCTATACGGATTACACTGCATTTGACTTGTATCAAACTAGCAATAAAGTCCAGCAATAGTTCCTAAAAGAAAACTAATTAAAAAAAAATTATACACTCGTATACACACGAAAAAAATAAAAAGACGTTATTAAATTTTAAGCGTAAAAACTCGCTAAACAAAATTTACCGAGTTCCCAGTTTTGATATTTTACCTCGAATCACCAGTTAAGAATACTCTTATTGATATACATTAAAACTAAAAAAAATCGGCTGTGTCACCCCTGAACTTTCCCGGCTCGGCTGTAGGGAATATGATTATTTTAATTACAAACTACTAAGCTTTACATTAATTTATGGAACAAATTTTAAATAGCAAGCTGATGGTAAATACGTCCACCGAATTGATATTTCAATGTTGATAGTGACGTAAGGGGGCTCATGCGCACATTATAAAATCATGGGTGAAAAATATTGGGAATTCAGGAAAAAGTTCGATACAAAAGTTGTAAGGAATTTTATGCTCTACAAGTTTACATTAGAACATTTTACACTAATGTCCATTATTTGCCTACAAAATTTAAAAAAAAATGGAAAAAGCCTAAATATGTATAATTTTCGCCGAATCCGAAAAAAAGTTAAATTTAATAGTTAAAGAAAATTTGGTGCTCTACAACTTTGCATTAAAAATTTTTCCACTAAAGTGCATTGTTTGTTCTCAAAATTGGGAAAACTGCGGAAAACCTACATGCATACTTTTGCGCGCCCTCTAGTGGCGCAATTATTGAAAATTCTAGAAAAAGTTTAATACAAAAATTCTAGAAAATTTTATGTTCTAAAACCTTGCACTAGAACATTTTGCACTAAAGCCCATTATTTGCCTTCAAAATAAAATAAAAATGTAAAAAGTCTAAATATGTATATTTTTCGCCCTCCAGCGGGGAAACTATGGGGAATCCGAAAAAAAATTAAATTTAAAAGTTAAAGGAAATTTGGTGCTCTACAACTTTGCATTAGAAAATTTTCCACTAAAGTGCATTGTTTGTTCTCAAAATTTTGAAAACTGCTGAAAACATACATGCATATTTTTTGCGCGCCCTCTAGTGGCGCAATTATTGAAAATTCTAGAAAAAGTTTAATACAAAAATTCTAGAAAATTTTATGTTCTAAAACTTTGCACTCGAACATTTTGCACTCAAGCCCATTATTTGCCTTCAAAATAAAATAAAAATGGAAAAAGCCTAAATATGTATATTTTTTGCCCTCTAGCGGGGAAACTATGGGGAATCCGAAAAAAATTAAATTTAAAAGTTAAAGGAAATTTGGTGCTCTACAACTTTGCATTAGAAAATTTTCCACTAAAGTGCATTGTTTGTTCTCAAAATTGGGAAAACTGCGGAAAACTTACATGCATATTTTTTGCGCGCCCTCTAGTGGCGCAATTATTGAAAATTCTAGAAAAAGTTTAATACAAAAATTCTAGAATATTTTATGTTCTAAAACTTTGCACTAGAACATTTTGCACTAAAGCCCATTATTTGCCTTCAAAATAGAAAAAAATGGAAAAAGCCTAAATTTGTATATTTTTCGCCCTCTAGCGGGGAAACTATGGGGAATCCGAAAAAAAGTTAAATTTAATAGTTAAAGAAAATTTGATGCTCTACAACTTTACATTAGAAAATTTTCTACTAAAGTGCATTGTTTGTTCTCAAAATTGGGAAAACTGCGGAAAACCTACATGCAAATTTTTTGCGCGCCCTCTAGTGGCGCAATTGGAACTTCTAGAAAAAGTTTAATATAAAAATTCTAGAAAATATTATGCTCTAAAACTTTGCACTGGAACATTATGCTCTAAAGTGTATTTTTTGTACTTTACCAATTTAAAGCAAAAACTAATGGTTTCATTCCAGACACACACCGACCCTTCATACCAAAGATTACACACAGGCACACAGACAGACCATACTCTGGAAATGGTTTTAATCTTCTTGGGGGACCTCAAAATGGATATTTTTATCGATATCTCGAGTTTTTTTTTGCTCGATCACTATACTTTCCCATTGATTGGACTGGGAGAGTAAAATACTTCAACATAATTCTAGACCATATTAATATGTTGATATGGATATGTTGTTCACAATTAAAGCAAAAAAATCAGTTTTCCGGAAAACAGATTTTTTTCTAAATCAGTTAAAAAAATATATATGAAAATTGGACGTACGATATGGGAACAGGAAGTAAAATCATTTCAAATTAGTATGGAGCCCTCTTAAAGTTAATCATAATCTTTTGTGACCATAATTTTTTGTATGTATTTATTTATTTTTTAATTGTCATGTAATATCTAAATAATAGTTATTTTGATTCCAAAAAATAAAATTGACTAGAATATTTTAATAAAAATGTAGCTTTTAAAGACGATATTTAAATTGTGTATTAAAATAAAATGATTGTGAATAAAAATACAAACTTTGGCGGAAATAATCATTAGTGTCGAGGGTAAATATAGATTGCCTGGGCGATCTATATTTGCCCTCGACAATATTGATGCATTTCCCGCCTCAAGAAATGCATCATTAAATATTTTCTTGTTAGGCAGGGAAAACTGAATTAATGGTTTTCGAAAGCAAATGGTACTACAATTCTAAATTTCTTAAACCAATTATTACAATGGTTTCTTATATCAATAAAAAACCAGTAAATTTACACGCCTATGGCATGATTATCCTTTGTTACAGCAGTGGTTTACAGGTAATATGTTATATTAAATATAGAGAAAATTATATTTTTATAAAAAGTTTGAATATTTTTAGCAAAAATGTTGATCAAAGAACAAATTTCAAGAATTTTGACGAAAAATTTAAAAAATTTTTGTTTAAAAATTTGAATCGAAAAATTTTATCCAAAATTTTGAGAATTTTGATAAAAATTTAAATATTTTCAAAAATATCAAAAATTTTGATAAAAAATTTAAAAAAAAAATTATCTAACATATTTATTATTTTATGGTGTTATTTTAAATATAAAGAATTTTATGTTTAGATGAAAAATTTTTAATTTTTCTAACAAAAATTTTGATCAAAAAATTTCAAAAAATTCAAACATTATTAAAAAATTTAAGAATTTTTTGAATACGTTGGTCAAAAATTTCACAAATTTCAGGAATTTTGATAAATAGTTTTAAAAATTTAAAAAAGTTTTTGGTCAAAAATTTGAATCAAAAAATTTTAAAATTCCAAAAATTTTATCCAAAATTTCAAAAATTTTGATAATAACTTCAAGACTATTGTTCAAAAATATCAAAAAATTTTCTAACAAAAATTTTGATCAAAGAAAAATTTAAAAAAAATGTATTTAACATTTTTATGGTTTTATGGTGTTTTATTAAATATGAGAATTATATATTTTGATGAAAAATTTTAAATATTTCTAACAAAAATTTTGATCAAATAATTTCAAAAAATTCTAGTATTATTAATAATTTTAAGAATTTTTTGAATATTTTAATCAAAAATTTCACAAATTTCAGGAATTTTGATGAATATTTTTAAAAATTTAAAAAAGTTTTCGGTCAAAAATTTGAACCAAAAAATTTTAAAATTCCAAAAATTTTATCCAAAATTTCAAGAATTTTGATAAAAATTTAAAGAATATTTTCAGAAATATCAAAAATTTTGATAAAAAATTTAAAAAAAATGTATTTAACATTTTTATGGTTTTATGGTGTTATATTAAATATAAAGAATTTTATATTTTGATGAAAAATTTTAAATATTTCTAACAAAAATTTTGATCAAATTTCAAAAAATTCAAGAATTATTAAAAAATTTAAGAATTTTTTGAATAATTTAATCAAAAATTTCACAAATTTCAGGAATTTTGATGAATATTTTTAAAAATTTAAAAAAGTTTTTGGTCAAAAATTTGAATCAAAAAATTTTAAAATTCCATAAATTTTATCCAAAATCTCAAGAATTTTGATAAAAATTTAAAGAATATTTTCAGAAATATCAAAAATTTTGATAAAAAATTAAAAAAAAATGTATTCAACATTTTTATGGATTTATGGTGTTATATTAAATATATAGAATTTTATATTTTGATGAAAAATTTTAAATATTTCTAACAAAAATTTTGACCAAAAAATTCAAACATTATTAAAAAATTTAAGAATTTTTTGAATACGTTGGTCAAAAAATTCACAAATTTCAGGAATTTTGATGAATAGTTTTAAAAATTTAAAAAAGTTTTTGGTCAAAAATTTGAATCAAAAAATTTTAAAATTCCAAAAATTTTATCCAAAATTTCAAGAATTTTGATAAAAATTTAAGGAATATTTTCAAAAATATCAATAATTTTGGTAAAAAATTTAAAAAAATGTATTTAACATTTTTATGGTTTTATGGTGTTTTATTAAATATATAGAATTTTATATTTTGATGAAAAATTTTAAATATTTCTAACAAAAATTTTAATCAAAGAATTTCAAAAAATCAGGAATTATTAAAAAATTTAAGAATTTTTTGAATATTTTATTCAAAAATTTCACAAATTTCAGGAATTTTGATGAATATTTTTAAAAATTTAAAAAAGTTTTTGGTCAAAAATTTGAATCAAAAAATTTTAAAATTCCAAAAATTTTATCCAAAATTTCAAGAATTTTGATAAAAATTTAAGGAATATTTTCAAAAATATCAAAAAATTTTGATAAAAAATTAAAAAAAAAATGTATTTAACATTTTTATGGTTTTATGGTGTTATATTAAATATAAAGAATTTTATGTTTTGATGAAAAATTTTAAATATTTCTAACAAAAATGTTGATCAAAGAATTTCAAAAAATTCAAGAATTATTAATAATTTTAAGAATTTTTTAAATATTTTAATCAAAAATTTCACAAATTTCAGGAATTTTGATGAATAGTTAAAAATATAAAAAAGTTTTTGGTCATTTTATGTTTTGATTAAAAATTTTAAATATTTCTAACAAAAATTTCGATCAAAGAATTTCAAAAAATTCAATAAATATTAATAATTTTAAGAATTTTTTGCATATTTTAATCAAAAATTTCACAAATTTCAGGAATTTTGATGAATATTTTTAAAGATTTAAAAAAGTTATTGGTCAAAAATTTGAATCAAAAAATTTTAAAATTCCAAAAATTTTATCCAAAATTTCAAGAATTTTGATAAAAATTTAACGCATTTTTTCAAAAATATCAAAAAATTTTGATAAAAAATTTAAAAAAAAAATTATCTAACATTTTTATGGTTTTATGGTGTTATATTAAATATAAAGAATTTTATATTTTGATGACAAATTTTAAATATTTCTAACAAAAATGTTGATCAAAGAATTTCAAAAAATTCAAGAATTATTAAAAAATTTAAGAATTTTTTTAATATTTTGATCAAAAATTTCACAAATTTCAGGAATTTTGGTGAATAGTTTTAAAAATTTAAAAAAGTTTTTGGTCAAAAATTTGAATCAAAAAATTTTAAAATTCCAAAAATTTTATCCAAAATTTCAAGAATTTTGATAAAAATTTAAAGAATATTTTCAAAAATATCAAAAATTTTGATAAAAAATTTAAAAATAATGTATTTAACATTTTTATGGTTTTATATTATATTAAATATAAAGAATTTTATATTTTGATGAAAAATTTTAAATATTTCTAACAAAAATTTTGATCAAATAATTTCAAAAAATTCTAGTATTATTAATAATTTTAAGAATTTTTTGAATATTTTAATCAAAAATTTCACAAATTTCAGGAATTTTGATGAATATTTTTAAAAATTTAAAAAAGTTTTCGGTCAAAAATTTGAACCAAAAAATTTTAAAATTCCAAAAATTTTATCCAAAATTTCAAGAATTTTGATAAAAATTTAAAGAATATATTCAGAAATATCAAAAATTTTGATAAAAAATTTAAAAAAATGTATTTAACATTTTTATGTTTTTATGGTGTTATATTAAATATAAAGAATTTTATATTTTGATGAAAAATTTTAAATATTTCTAACAAAAATTTTGATCAAATTTCAAAAAATTCAAGAATTATTAAAAAATTTAAGAATTTTTTGAATAATTTAATCAAAAATTTCACAAATTTCAGGAATTTTGATGAATAGTTTTAAAAATTTAAAAAAGTTTTTGGTCAAAAATTTGAATCGAAAAATTTTAAAATTCCAAAAATTTTATCCAAAATTTGAAGAATTTCAAAAATATCAAAAAATTTTCTAACAAAGATTTTGATCAGAGGATTTCAAAAAATTCAAGAATTATTAAAAAATTTAAGAATTTTTTTAATATTTTGATCAAAAATTTCACAAATTTTAGGAATTTTGATGAATAGTTTTAAAAATTTAAAAAAGTTTTTGGTCAAAAATTTGAATCGAAAAATTTTAAAATTCCAAAAATTTTATCCAAAATTTGAAGAGTTTCAAAAATATCAAAAAATTTTCTAACAAAGATTTTGATCAAAGGATTTCAAAAAATTCAAGAATTATAATTAAAAATTTTAAGAATTTTGTAAATAATATTTTGATCAAATAATTTCACAAATTTCAAGAAATTTTGATGAACAATCTTAAAAACTTTTGTTCAAAAATTTTAATCAAAAAATTTCAAAATTCCAAAATTTTATCCAATATTTTAAAAATTTTGATAAAAAATTTTGATCTAACTTTTTTATGGTTTTCAGAGAATATGTTATAATAAAATAGAGAATTTTATATTTTGATGAAAAGTTTTAAATATATCTAGCAAAAATTCTAATCAAATAATTTCGAAAAAATTTAAGAATTATAACTAAAATTTTAAGAATTTTGTAAATATTTTGATCAAATAATTTCAAAAATTTCATGAAAAATCTTAAAAAAGTAAAAAAAATTTAAGTCAATAATTTGAATCAAAAAAATGTCAAAATTCCAAAAATATTTTGATAAAAATTTCAGTAATATATAAAATTTTGAAAAATAATTTAAAAAAAATTTGATCTGACATTTATACAATTTGCAGAGAATATATTATATTAAATATAGAGATTTTTATATTTTTATGAAAAGTTTTAAATATTTCTTGCAAAAATTCTAATCAAAAAATTTCCAAAAAATTCAAGAATTATAACTAAAAATTTTAAGAATTTTGTAAATATTTTGATCAAATAATTTTACAAATTTCAAGAAATTTTGATGAACAATCTTAAAAATTTAAAAAAGTTTTATCTAACATTTTTATTTATCTATTTTTAGGCATACAAAGCAATGATTTCATATTATATGTTTCTGAGAGCAATTAATAATAATGGAAGCACTTAAATAATCGAATTGTTGAAGTTATGTGACATTGCATCAGTAGATCAAAAAAAATCCAAATAATATTTAGAGCACATATAACGAAATTGTTCAAACAAATAATTAAAAAAAGTGTTTTTATTGTTTCCTTAATATATTTCCTAAATCCATCTACTTATATGTACCTAGGATCTTGAAGTACTCTTTTAAATAAATGGTTATAACATTGTAGAAAAATATTT
This sequence comes from Neocrepidodera transversa, assembly GCA_963243735.1. Taxonomy (NCBI): domain Eukaryota; kingdom Metazoa; phylum Arthropoda; class Insecta; order Coleoptera; family Chrysomelidae; genus Neocrepidodera; species Neocrepidodera transversa. The sequence goes on from OY725343.1 coordinate 18,872,768, forward strand.
ATTTTTATTTAATTAACTGTACTTAAATTTTTATTATTTCCCAGTGACGCTACTGTTATAACGCTCTTTGCGTCGTCAAGCGGTCTTTTGGCGCCGTTTATGGTGTGAAGGTCACTTGCATCGGGCAGCGTCAGTGGAGACAAAATACTCCAGGGGTTGTTATGGCTTCGGCAAAATCGCTAACGGCCTTTACTTGCCCTACTGGACTGATAACTTGGCTCCATAATAATCAAGTTCTCAACGGATAAACTTTTTTACTCTGCAAATTAAAAAAAAAATACGTCAGATCATGCTTCACAGCATAAAAAGACTTCGCTCGTTGGGCCGAAGTCCAGAAATGGTGCAGCACCACCGTTTGAGAGTCTCTAGAATTAATCTTTATTTTTTTATCGTACTAGGTTCAACTAAGTGCTGATATGTTAGTTGTTAAGATTCATTCTGGTGGCTTGCACCTAAAAAAATTCTCTGCAACCCGAAACACTAAAAATTGCAACTTAACAAAAAAAAAAACAAAAGATTGTTTTTTGAAACCTAATACTAGTTTATTTTTAATTATGAAAAATAGTAGTTTGTGCAACAAGTGTGGATATGATGGCAATATTGCAAGCGGACGAGTGCGATATGGACAATATACACAAATTGAACAGTACATTTTTTCTACAACCCACTAACGGAAAAACTAAAAAAGATTATAAAATAAAATATATTATTATTACAGTCACAGGGTTTGAATCGAGGACCTTCGTATCCGAAAGCGAGAGCGTTAGCACTGCACTATCACGGGCTGTCTCGGATTTATTATAAAATTTTATAAAACTAATAGGCATCTTCTATTTTAAGTAGGTCATATTCATATTTAGTTTTTGATTTTTGGGGTAATAATATTATCATTATTACATCTTTGCGGCTAAATGAATATCTGGTGAAGTACCATTATTGGAATTACTCATTTTTGCAAATATGTTTCTGGATTAGTACAAAAAAATCTTACAGTTGTTTTGACAGGTTATTTAAAATTATATAAAAAAAATAGGTGCTAAATGTGAACTCTGATTGGTGGATTTCATATCTCACGCTAATGAAATTATATCCGTTCAGTAGACTGATATTGCCTACATATATCGACAATTTTCATTTGGGTGCAGAAAAAATTGTTTTTGTTATTTTTTTTAAAGTTGAGAAGTAAGCAAACTTCTATCAAGTAATTAGAACGAAGTTTAACTTAATGTAACAATATACAATTGTGCATTTTTATACGTATCCGTATAAAATAAGCTCTTAAATCCACACGTATACGGAACCTTCAAATGTCATATATCAACTGTCAAAAATCTTGAAAATTATGGTTTTATAACCCAACTTTGAGTTTTTTTTTATGTATGGAGTTGGAAATTTTACAAAATATATTTTAATATTTTATTGTAATAAAACGAAAAAAGCCTCTTTCCTTTAGGCTTTTCACTCAGAAATCATTTCCACAAAGATCCAATACATTTTTCCTAATTTGTGGCCAGTCTAATTGATTTTTTGATGTAATTAGAAACAATTGACAAAAAAACTATGATATGTTTCAAAGTCCGTTCTTTCTTTGTTTTTGTGGGTTTAAGGAAATTAAACTCAAATTAAAGTTATATTTGTTTTATTTATTATTTATTAAAGTGAACAAAAATTTTAGAGATTTTTTTTACTTTCTTTTTTGGAAAAAAACTTGGTACTTCAGGTTTTCTTCTTTTCCACCAAAGGAAACTTGTAGCCAAAAAAGATCTGCTCCCAAAAAAAAGGTTTGGTCCAACTGCTCCAGAAAGTTTGGTCCAGGGGAAAAGAAACTATTGTGGTCCAAAGGAAAAAAACATAACTTGATCCAAAGAGAAAACGCTTGGTCAAAAAAAAACGTAGTCCAAAGGAAAAAACCCTATATATAGAAAATTTTCAATTTGTAGCACGATATATAAGTCAACTGTTTTGACTGAAGAGGCAAAGAGAGAGAGTTGGTAACATGGGAAAGACATTTTATAGTAATACCTAAAAGAGTGGGAGATCTAGAGAAGGGATATGAAGCGATTTGAAATCAGATAGGCCGAGAAAAGGAATAATAAAAATACAGGGTGGCACAAAAAACGTAACAAGTAATTCTGCCTTAACACTTCCCTTAAGACATGCAAATCGTCTTCACGAGAATAGAAGAGACGTTTTCTTTTACCAATAATTATACCTCCTGCCGACATTATAAATAACTAGATTCGGTATTATATTCAGAATAATTGTATTAGATAAATGACAAATTATAATTAGGATTTAGGACTTTGACTCCGGTAAAAAAATTGAAAAAGTTAATAGTAAATAACAAATTAGGTTATAATTATAAACACTTTTCTTCACGTAAATATTTTTTACAGATGCGTCTTTGGATACGTAGTCTGTAACACATATCTTTCACACATATTTGTCACCATCTATCGATGAGGATAATTATACGATTGGAATTTCGACTTGGCTTTAAATCAACGTTGCCAACTGTATTGGAAGCTGTTATAGTACGGGCAGTTAACTTATTATACTACATTGGAGAAAAATATAGTACAATAGAGAAGAAACAAGAAATATGTAACGACACTAACAATAACATATAATTGCACCAAAAATAACAAATTCTAATTATCTCAATTAGGTATCTTAGTTCAATCAACTCTTCTTGGATTATAAATTATACTTTCTCTGCTCTTGGTAAATAATAAATCATTAGAAATCCTTAAAAATCATAACAATCCATAAAGATCCTTAAAAATACTTAAAAATCCTTAAAAATCCTTAAAAATCCTTAAAAATCCTTAAAAATCCTTAAAAATCCTTCAAAATCCTTAAAAATCCCTTAAAATTCTTAAAACATTTTAAAACTCTTTAAAAATCTTAAGAAGAACTTAAAAATTGTTAAAAATTCTTTAAAATCCTTAAAAAATCCTCAAAAAACCTTCAAATATCCTTAAAAATTCCTTAAAAATCCTTAAAAAATCCCTAAAAATTCCTACAAACCCCCAAAAATACTTAAGGAGTCAAAATTATTTAAAAATCTTAAGCAATTCTTAAAGATCCTATAATAATCCTTAAAAAATATTAAAATTCCTAAAAATAGTTTAAAATTCTTAAAAATCCCCAAAATACTTAAAAGTCCTTTAAAATCCTTAAAAATCTTTTAAAATGCATAAAAATTCATAAGATCCTTAAAAATCCTTAAAGAATTCTTAAAAATCGTAGATCTTTCGCCGGCGACGGAATTACAGTTGGGTGGATGACTGAATAGATGCCTTTGGTATATTGTTATGATTTGTGAAAATATAAAATTATAGCATAAAGTGCGTACTATATTTACTTTAAAATTTTATAGTACAAGAAGTTGTAATTATCGTACAAATACTATAATTATAGTACGGTTAGCAATGCTGCTTTAAATATCTAATATTAATGTAGTTCTGTACAATTGTTCTAAACCCTTGAATATTTTAAATGCTACTGATAATTAGTGGAATTAAAAAATTAATGAGATTAAAAATCACCCAGCAAATGCCGATGAGTGCTAAAATAATGACTGAATACTGGTGATTCGAACGTCTTTTGAAAAAAAAGTAACGACTTTTTGATGCGTGGCCATTATTTACTATTTTTTTCCTCATTTTTCCTAATTTTTTCCATTTTCCTATTGTTTGTTATTTTTTCCTGTTTTTTACCATTTTTTCCTGTTTTTTTTCCTATTTTCTTACTTTTTCTGTTTTTACTATTTTTTTTTCTGTTTCGGTATTGGCACATATATTCACGTTCAGGTCCATCCTTCGTACTTTTTTACAGCAATTGATAAAATCTTACTTCTTAGATATTATGGCTTGAAAGATAAAAGTTAAGGTAAATTACTGGTTAATATTTTATTTAGCAAATCATGAATACAATTATAGAATAACAAACTGCACCCATTTTAAACCCATTTGTACCAATTGAGATTTATTAATAAATAGCAGAGCCCCACAAAAAAAAAGTTCATACACAAGAGAGTGACATATGTATTCCCATGTATTTTTCGACGCTGAATCCGATCCCGAGCTCAGAATTGGGCCTACACGTCTGGAATTGGCCCCAGGGACGAAAATGGCCTGAAATGCGGTTTCCGGGATAAGGCGAGTCGTCGCTGAATTTTGGAGCTAAAGCCGGATTTGTGTTCGAAAACTTTATGGCCAACTGAAATTCCGGGTTTGGGTCCGGGAAAATGACCCCTTGGGGCGGGAAAATCCTGTTTTGGACGTCCCGGCCGCGACTGTGGTATTTTCATGTATTTTCAGTCCTGGTCCTTGGAGTATGCTCAAAAAGTTTTTGGACAGCTGAAATTCCCAGTTTGGGTCCCGGAAAATAGCCCATTGGGGACGGAAAATCATATTTCGGACATACCAGTTGCAACAGTGGTATTTTCGTGTTTTTCAATTCTGTACCTGAGGGACCCAAATAGGGAATTTCACATGGCCATAAACCTGTCAAGCACAGTCTAAGCTACAGGAATTAGTATATAAAAATCCCACTATTGCGTTTTCTACGTCCGAAATATGATTTTCCGGCCCCAATGGGCCATTTTCCCGGATCCAAACCCGGAATTTCAGTTGGCCATAAACAAATCCGCCTTTAGATCCAAAATTCAGCGTCGACTTCGCCTTATCCCGGGAACCGCATTTCAGGCCATTTTCGGCCCCGGGGGCCAATTCCAGCCGTGTAGGCAAAATTCTGAGCTCGGAATCGGATTCAGAGTCGAAAAATACATGTCACTCTCTTGTGTATGAACTTTTTATTTTGTGGGGCTGTGTGGAAAAGCTGAAAATATTTTTCATTAGCCACAATTTATTAACTTTAGAGCTTTACAGAATTATAAGTTATTGAGAACATCCTGTTAGCGTGTGTATGTCACGGCAGTTCCACTTGACCGATTGGCTTCAAACTTGGTATGTAGATACTTTAGGGTCATAGCTCGGTCGAGTTTAAATGTGTGCCTTGTAGGTCAAAGTGAACCGGAGATATGGGGGTTATTCTGAAGTAAGTTCTCCTTCATGGGTTTACACCTCTCTAGTTTTCATTGCGTGAAATAAAAAATATAATTTCTATGTTAAAATTTATTATTATTCAACAGTTTAAAAAAATTAAGGTATACATATTTTTTGAGCACTACATAGAAGAGCGTAAATCCAAAAATAAGTAAATATTTAAATTAATTTTTTGACTTTTCAACAAGTATTTTTTAAATTTCAATAAAATTTATTTTTATAATATACATTAATTAATTAAATTAACTTTACATTTTTGTTAAGTTATTCATTAAACAGAATCAAATACCACTTTAACAATTTTTTTTTAATTTAGCAAATGAGCAATTACTTTACTAAAAAGTATTAGAAGGTTATTTTTAACAAACAAAAAAACATGTAACTATGAAATTAAGTAAATGATCACTACTCATCAAATAAGCTGAAAATATGTATAGAAAAAATAAAATTAAACAATATTATAATTAAAATCGAACATTAAAAATTATTTAGAAACCGCTCAAATATTTAGCTTGTTTCAATCTTCTTCACCGTCGGTATCAATTTCTACTTTGTACCCAAAGGTTCTGGTATTTTTAAAATAATTCTCTTCAGCTAAAAGTTCCATGTACCATTTTCTGTTGTCGAAATTACCAGCATTACCACCGTATTCTGTAGGAAGAATTTCGGTAGAAATAAAGGCGTGTAGAGATGATAAATCACTGCCATGTAGAATAATCTGAAATTATAAAAAGTTATTAGCAGGACAAATACAAAATTTTGACCCATTTAATTTTAACTAATGACACATCTAGAATATTATCACAATTTTTCAAATTATTTCTATAAGTATATTTTCAAAAATTCATGATAAAATAATAAACGTAAACTGAAATAAGTGGGAGTAGTAGAAATCACTAATTGCTTTTATTCAACGAAATATTTTTTTAATCAAGAAGACATTTTTTTTGATCTAACACAACATTTTTTTGAATGAAGGAAACAATTTTGTCATTCAGCAAAACATTTTTTTTCGACATAATCTTTTTGCCGTTCAAAAAAGTAATTTTGTTTTTTTATAAAATATGTCTTTCATTCAACAAAACATTTCCTTCATTAGATCAAACATTTTTTTCATGCAAGACATTTTTTCATCCAAAAATACATTTTTTTGATTCAAGAAAACAATTTTGTCATCCAGCAAAACATTTTTTTCTTTCCACACAACATTTTTGCCGTTCAACAAAATAATTTTGTTTTTTTAATAAAATATTTTATTTCATTCAACAAAACATTTCCTTCATTCAATCAAACATTTTTTTCATTCAAAAAGACATTTTTTCATCCAACAATACATTTTTTTGGATCAAGAAAACAATTTTGTCATCCAACAAACACAATCTTTTTGCCGTTTAACAAAATAATTTTGTTTTTTAATAAAATATTTCTTTCATTCAACAAAACATTTCCTTCATTCAATCAAACATTTTTTTCATTCAAGAAGACATTTTTTCATTCAAAAATGCATTTTTTTGAATCAAGAAAACAATTTTGTAATCCAGCAACACATTTTTTTCTTTTCACACAATCTTTTTGCCGTTCAACAAAATAATTTTGTTTTTTAATAAAATATTTCTTTCATCCAACAAAACATTTCCTTCCTTCAATCAAACATTTTGTTCATTCAAAAATACATTTTTTATCCAGAAATACATTTATTTGAATCAATAAAACAATTTTGTCATCCAGCAACATATTTTTTTCTTTCCACACAATCTTTTTGACGTTCAAAAAAATAATTTTGATTTTTAATAAAATATTTCTTTCATTAGACAAAACATTTCCTTCACCCAATCAAACATTTGTTTCATTCAAAAAGACATTTTTTCATCCAAAAATACATTTTTTTGAATCAAGAAAATAATTTCGTTTTTAAATAAAATATTTCTTTTATTCAACAAAACGTTTTTTTCTTTCTACCCTATATTACATAAATTATTAAAAAATTGTAATAATTAAATTTTTAATTATATCTGTTGGAAATGTTGGAGATCCTGTTTCAAGAACATAAATACTTCTTGTCTCAATGAACAATTAAGACCGAAGGAGAACCACATATTTCTATTTGATCAGTTTAATCAATTTCTCTGTTAACGTCATTTTTTAGTCTATATATTCATATTGTTCCTTTCTGTCATCGTTCCTTTTTCTTTCTTTTTCCGTTTTTTCTTTCTTTTTCATTTGCACCTGTTTTATTTTTCTACTCCTATTTACACGAGGCGGTCAATCCAGGACGGCACACGACTGTAGCGCTCCAAGTGTCAAAAATATTAAACAATAACTTATATTTATTTCATTAGAAGTTTTGACTGTCTAAATCTAACCTGTGTAATTAAAAAAAATATTTATTTTATTAAAAGGAGTCTTAACTATCTAAATCCAACCTGTGTTTAAAAATAAAATTAATAAAAAAATAGAAGGAGATATGGGACTTTAACCCCACTGCACCACTAGCGGGTACTATGCCACGCAGCTACTAGAGCTCTTGTTTAAATATGTTCAAATTTAATATTTAAGCGAATCACGTTTCATAATAAAAAATATATAAATTGGTGTTTCGCGTGCCGTCCTGAATTGACCACCTCGTCTATTACCGTATACTCTTGTTTTGGTTTGTTCTTTAAGTTCGACCTAACCCTACTTTCCTTTTTCTGTCATTATTGAAACATGTCACTGTCAATTCTTCGTCTACTTCTTCTTTTTATAATATATGTCCTGTGGCATGCACCCATATTTCCTAATCATATACTTATTGTTAAAATTTTTACAGTTCTGTTTACTATCTTAATTTCTAATTAGGCGATTACTTTGAATAGTTGGTCGGGTCATGTAATCAATTTTAACAGTTTTACATTGTTAAATTTCCAATGCTACTACCCTTCCCCTTCCTCCTACTCCTCACCTGTCACTCATCAACGTCTAAGTACCACCATTTTGTGATATTTCAGCCGTCAATTGGTTTTGACGGTGTCACATGTTCGCCGATAATTTTAAAGTTATTTTAACGTTTGGCCGGTCTTTTATGACCTATTTTCGATTTCGTCCGAGGGGAGAAGACCAACAATTTTCCTTTATTTTTACACTCCGGAGACCTTCTGAGGGTGTTGAGTGGGCGGTACGTCAACACTTGCCGAAAATGGGGCCCGGCTCAGGCCCCACCATCATTATGTTGAGTTTTAGACTCAGTTGAAGGTGTTTCAAACACCAGTTTTCACCCTTTTGTACAATTTTTCCTTTTTTGGAACCTATCATTTTATTTCATGTACCCCTAAAAATTTTTCGTTTTCAAATTTTATCCCTACAAACTCCACCACCTTTTCTGTTGCGCATCATCTTTATGCATTTTTGCAATTTTAATGCAATTACTTCTTGTTACTTACATGGTAAGTTAGTTTGTTTTGTAAATTAGATAATATTAATTTTATTGTCGAATTGTAACATTTTTAGGCCCGATGATGGCTAATTAAACGAAACTAGTTGCCGTTTCTATTAAATCATTGTGGTACACGACTTTGAGTTTCATTACTTTTATTGAACACTTGACCACATTTGGGATATGGATAACCTGTTACATTTTAATTTTTTTTGTGTTTTTTTTTCAGAAATATTGAGTGTAGAAAATACTGCGAACAAATACAGTAAATTTTTTTCTTTCTGGCAACGTTATACAAAAAGTATAAAATTCACTGCATATTTTTATACCTAATTATAATGAAATTTATAAAAATAGTTACTAGTTCATCCTTCTGATCAAAAATTGGAAAATGTCCAAGTTGATCTTTCCGTATATTTTTCACTATTTTTCTTCATTTTATCCAGTTTTTTTATTTATTTCTATTTTTTCCTGTTTCTTATATCCTATTTGCACTTATTTTTCCCCAATTTTCGCTATTTTTCCCCATTTTTTCTATTTCTTTATATTTTTCATTATTGTTTTTATCCCTATTATTTTCTATTATTTCTTTTTTCCATTTTTTTCTTATTTTCGCCAATATTTCCCTATTTTTCACTATTTCCCAATGTTTCCATATTTATTCTCTAATTTCCATATTTTTTCCAAAATTTCAATAATTTTTTGCTATTTTTTCCAAATTTCCCTATTTTACTCAATTTTTTCTTATTCCCAATTTTGCCCAATTGTTTGTTCATATTTTTCACTGTTTTCATATTTTTTCATAATTTTTGACACCTGAATTTTAATGATCGTAATAGATTATTTCTGCTGCTAAAATTTAATAAATATTTTTAAAACTAATCCTCAAACGACGACTAGATATTTTCAAATTTACTTCCTTTTTAATATTTTCCTATCAAATATTTATTGATTTAATTAAATAGTTGAAAATTATAATTATCTATAATTTACTCATGAAACTTTCTTTATAAAATGAATTTATTTGTTTTGCTTACCCTCTTTCTGATTTTTTCTTTCAAAAAAGGCTTCAATACAGCGATCACAGCATCGAAATAAAAAGGCTCATTGACCACATGAAATCCTTTGAACCTTAGAGGAAAAGTCTCTTGTACCAATTCTACCATTTTTTTAGCATAGTAAGGCGTGAAAAATTTGGCATGTTGTAAACTCAGTCCTGCCATGTCTAAGATCACTACTATACCTGCTATTTGAGTTACAGGTTCTCTAACGATTTGCTCTAAAGCTAGTACATTTGTGCGAAATACATCATCGATAGTGATTTTTGAGGAATCGAAGTTATCTAAAAATATATTTACTTTATCTTACAATTTCACATAAATTTAACTTATTTATTCATAGTTGTGATATAGGGGAGAGTGTTTTACCTTAGGATGCATGTACCTTTGGACAAAAAGGCTAAATTCGGCATCTATGGTCGTAGAGTGGAAATTGTTAAACATAGTCTCAAGTGTATTGAGATGAATTCACGTCTCAATGAGTATTGAGGATTGGAATAGAAATTTTGGGTAGGCTGAATCATGAAAGTGTATAGTTTTGTTTCTTTGGTTATAAGAAAAACCTAAATTTTCTATCCTAGAAAAAACTCGCAACAAAAATCAGTCCGGATTATTATCCTATGCATTCTCAATTCCTTGAAATGTATAATAATAATTTTTGGTTGGTTTACGTATCTACTTATTTTTATTGTTTGCAATTCTCATCTGGACTACATTATGGCTTGAATAAACAAGAAATTCGTGAATTAGCTTATCAGTATGCTAATAAGAATAACAAAAAATTGCCGGATAAATGGAAGGAAGAGAAAAAAACAGGCAGAGAGTGGCTTCGGTGGTTTTTGAAACGACACAATAAATTATTATTAAGAAAAACAGAACGAGTTTCAACAAACAAAACGTTTATGATTTTTTTGTTAAGAAATGCCAAGAAAGTACAAATTCTCACCAAACAACATATATAAATTTTTTACAAAACTGGAAATACCACTGTTCATGTGCCACAACGTATTATAGCTCCTAAAGGAGTCAAACAGGCAAGGTGCATGACTTCGGGAGAACGTGGAATTAATATAACTATGATTGCCGGTACAAGCGCTATAGAAAACCATGTACTACCAATGCTAATTTTTCCGAGAGTCCATTTAAAACAACATATGTTGAACGGAGCTCCCACAGGCACGATTGGAGCTGCCAGTCCCTCAGGATGTCACAAACACGTCTGACATCAACAACTGACGTAATCATAACGTTTCAATCATGTGAAAAACTCACAGCCCCATGACGTCGCCAGCTGACGTTTATTATATGTCACCCGTCAACTTCTTGGTAATATCACACTGACGTACATTTCACGTGACACTGACGTATATTTCACGTCATATTTGTCTCCTGTTTTCAAATTTAAATTAATTTTCAGTATGCTTTTCACATGATTATTATTTTTGACTGGTAACTAGTTTCGTTATACAATAACATCACCCGACTAATATCATTTACAGTAATATATTGTAAGAAATATTGGTCTGATAGTCTAATGATGTTATTGTATAACGAAACTAGTCAATCGTTAAAAATAATAATCATGTGAAAATCTTAAAACGTTCTTTTATTTATTAAAATAGTAAATTGATTATTGTTCAGCTAAAAACAATAGAGAATTGAAAAATTTATTGATAACTACTGCAAAATATAAAATGTCACTTTAAGGCTTATCAAGTACCGTATACAAATAGAGAATACAGAAATGATCAAAATTAAGATTTTCGATTTAGTCAAATTTTTGCCAATCTCACTTGTTTCCGACTAAACACTTTCCTAGTTCAGATCAAAATTAGAAATTTCCATTTAAAATTAGGTTCTTGTCTACTTTCCCTAGAACTAATAGTGAATTATATTTGTAAGACCATATTCAATAAAATGAAGACAAAAATTTTCACGAACCCATTGTTCGTTTGAGATTCTGGTGGATCAACTCTCTGTATCAAAAATAGAAATAAAATATGAATGATATCAATATTTATTGCTAAGAATGCCAATAACAATTATATGTACTATAACTACATGTATGCATTTAATTTATTTTAATATTCATACCAGTTTCACAAAACACTTTTTGGATGCAGAGCTGGGAGTAACGAAACTAAAACGTTACTTTTCAATAACGCGTTACTAAATGTTTAAAGTGGGTGAAAAGTAACGCGTTACTTTAAAATTAAGGTTTTTCTCTTTTGTTTCTGCTGTTTGATGTGAAATAATGTTTTTATTATTTTTTTGTACCCCATCGATTTCGCGCGCCACTGTGTTCTGGATAGCATTTTAAAAAATCAAGTTAAATCATACAACTTTTATTTGAAAATTTTGTTTTTATGTGCAATAATAACGGCGATAAATGATGAGATGGACAATAAAAGAACGGGAAGACATGTAACATGAAGAATATATAGAAAAGTAACGCGTTATTACTTTAAAAGTAACGAGTTATTTTTAGAAAGTAACGAATAAATCGTTACTTTAAAAAAAAGTGAGCTGTCTAACGAGTTTATTATATAAATTGCTGTCTTTAACCGGGGGCCAAAAGACTTCATTCGATCTAGGGGTCAGCCTAAATAAAGGAATAACAGCCAGTCCCCCTTCCTCAAATGACTTTTTAATTTTTGCATCCACAATACACGCCACCCAGACTAGAGTCTAGAGACAGAAATTCTACTTTGATTTCGCGACTGTAGCGCTCCAAGTGACAAAGAATTATACTTAACCCAATATATAAACTGCATGCTTTACATATAAAAGATCCGGGTTCGATTCCCGAGGAAAATATATTTTGTTTTTTTAATACACAGGTTAGTTTAGGTACTCAAGACTTCTTTTAATAAAAAAAATACTTTTTGAGTGCAATTCCCGAGGAAATATTTTTTTTTTATTTTTTTTACATTTGGGAGTTTTGACATTAAAACGAAGTGACAACTGAGTGACAGATGACAGAAATCAAAGTAGAATTTCTGTCTCTAGACTCTAGCTCAGATAAAGGAACTACTAGATATGCCCTGTATATCTAATGTCATTTACAAAATTTAAGCCAACATCTAGCCCTCTCTCTCGGCAAAGTTTGATGGTGAGGGACGTGAGACGCGTAGAAAAATCTCGTGCAGAGGACGAAATCAACAATAAAAATTGACGTGAAGTATTAGACAGTGGCGACGCGAAGAATTATAACTTTTTATTTATTATAGCAAAAAATAGAAAATTAAAATTGGGTATTTTACATGTTATTAATATATCACATTTGAATTAAATATGTCGTGAGAAGTTATATAATTTCGATAAAGTTGTATTTTCTTTAATACTGATAAATATATTAACATTAAAACATAGCAAATGCTTGTAAATTTATATTAAATGTACGTATTTAATAATGGAATCAAATAAATAATATTTTTTATTGTTTCTAAAACCTTGTTTACAGTAAGGAGTAAATGCGAATAACATAAAAAAATGTGAATGGTATATAACTACTTTCCTAACTTACTTGTGAAGTGTAAGATTGATTATCTAATGGCTAGAGAAAAGCACCACATTTTTCACATTTCTTTCTCATGGTTAGCAACCTCTCAAGAAAATCACTTAAAATAGTTCAAAATGTTTACAAAAATATTTAGTACAACCGTTGTCTGAATATACAGACAACAGTACAACCTAAAACACTAAAAAATAATACAAATCAATTCACAAACTGTAAACTATTTAATGTATGATTTTAAATTATCCTGCTTGAAAGTACGCTTATGGAATCTCTAGAGGACGATGTCAACAAAAGTTAACTAGATGTTGGCTTAATAAAAAAGGATAGAATGCCCTCTCTATATATATTTACTCTGAGGACTCTAGTCGCCACCCAGCACAAAATGGACACAACACACACTGACACAAACGACAAACGTCACAAACACCACAAATCGGCCAATGGCAATTCATTCACGGTTGTTTGATCTTTACAATGATTTCCATTGGCCAAACTAAATACCAGTTATTCAAATTTGCCCGGCAAACGCACAGTATGAATACCTATTTATGCCATGTGGATAAATAAACAAAATAAGTAAAAACTGAGATTAATGATAACTAAATATAATATCAACATTCGCTTCAATAATATCATATCCGATTTAGAATTTTAATTATATACTCAATAATTCATGAATGTGAACCTACAATGAAATGACCCACAGAAAAAGTTTCTGACGGAAAAATATGACGTCGTGGAAATATCACAAAGATAACGGCTTTTCAACGTCATATTTTGACAGATGACCAATATGTCCAATAATGACCCAAAAATGACATATTTTTTACGTCATCATTCGACATCTGGTTAGCTGGGTAACAGATCGACCAGAGACTAATATTGAAATTGGAGTTGTACAACTTTTGGCAACCCGGGACCTCAGATAAAGGAACTACTAGATATGCCCTGTATATCTAATGTCATTTACAAAATTTAAGCCAACATCTAGCCCTCTCTCTCGGCAAAGTTTGTAGGCGAGGGACGTGAGACGCGCAGAAAAATCTCGTGCAGAGGACGAAATCAACAATAAAAATTGACGTGATGTATTAGACAGTGGCGACGCGAAGAATTATAACTTTTTATTTATTATAGCAAAAAAAAGAAAATTAAAATTGGGTATTTTACATGTTATTAATATATCACATTTGAATTAAATATGTCGTGAGAAATTATATAATTTCGATAAAGTTGTATTTTCTGTAATACTGATAAATATTAACATTAAAACAGAGCAAATGCTTGTAATTTTATATTAAATGTACGTATTCAATAATCGAATCAAATAAATAATATTTTTTATTGCTCCTAAAACCTTGTTACAGTAAGGAGTACCTAAATGCGAATAACAAAAAAATGTGAATGGTAGGTATATAACATAAAAAAGAAAGGAAGCAAAATAAAAATTATCAAATCTTATCAACTTGTATTATATTTTAAATTATTCAAAAACTACTTTCATAACTTACTTGTGAAGTGTAAGATTGATTATCTAATGGCTTGAGAAAAGCACCACATTTTTCACATTTCTTTCTCATGGTTAACAACCTCTCAAGAAAATCGCTTAAAATAGTTCAAAATGTTTACAAAAATATTTAAAAAATAAACTATTTAAAATGGGATTTTAAATTATCCTGCTTGAAAGTACGCTTATGGAATGTCTAGAGGACGATGTCAACAAAAGTTAACTAGATGTTGGCTTAATAAAAAAGGATAGAATGCCCTCTCTATATATATTTACTCTGAGCCCGGGACCATCGCATAACCCCAAAATACGTCTCAACACAGGTTAAGTCCTGAAATATTTAGGGTATATCCAAAGGCTGCACCAAGAAAGACAAAAGGAAGAAGAAATGAGAAAAAAATCAAACTATCGAAGGATACCCCCGAAGAAAATGTGATAGAAATAGAACATTTTCTAGAGATTGGACAAAAAGTCCAAGAGCAAAGTTCAAAAAGTGAATAAGAAAATGTTTGCAGAAACTTTCGATGATGACGAAACGAAACTAACAATAAAACGGTAAATGTTGAAATGCATGATGAACAAGCGGTAAAAACAACCACAGTGTTCTCTGTCACTAATAAATAACAGCCATCGACATCAAAATCCAATTAAACGACTTTCACAAAAATAAACGAAAATAAGGAGAACACTTCGGAACTTTTTGAAAGCAATTAGAAGAGGCCTTCAAAAGTGACTACGAAACAATAAATCAATCACAACCACCCATACAAGACACGGTCACTACCCCAAAGAGTACATGTCAGAATAATATTTGCACTAAATCCATAATTACATCCATACAACACCATTGAAGATAAATACATCTGCAGGATTCTAGTAATGAAGATGCTTATTTAGAAAAAGTAGTTGAAGAAATTATGGAAACAAGAAAGGGATATAGAAAACTCCACCTTATTGGAAAGAGACTTTGTATTAGTAGAATTAAAAGGTAATAAGTCTGTGTGTCATTATACAGTCGAAATTAATAATATTTTAGAATAAAGATATTTTGAGACAGTTTATCTAAAAAAAATAACGGATAGTAATAAATTTGTGAAGAATAATGAATTATACAAAATCAGCGAATCGGAAATTTTGAGAAAATTACCAAAACCATCAGTGGTTGGAGAATCAGAACGTCGAATGGAACATTTACCTTTCCAGTAAACTTCATGTCATATAATATGGATTAATAAATAAGTTGTACATTTTTTTTTCTTTTTTTTATTTGTTGTCTCAACTAAAAACCAGTGCTGTCCCAAGGTGAAATTAGTACTGTCCCAAGGTACAAGACTCGGTTGTACCTTGGAACAATTTGCAATCAATAGTTTCCTTTCAGTTATAAATATGATAATATTACATTAACCTTTTACGAATTTTGATATGAATAGTCAAAATAATGGTATGTATGTTGGTCATGATTAAATTGGTCCAAATTAAAAAAAGCAGAAGAAATAAAATAAAATAGAAAAATGTCCCAAGATACAACACTCTCCCCTAATGGAGTAAAAAACTAAAAATATTTAAAATATGGAAACCTAAATTTTATTTAAAAATATAAATCTTACCGACTCTTAGAATATAGACTCTTCTACCTAGTTGGTCTCTTTGTTCTAGCATATTTTGTGCTTGTAACTCAAACATTGAGTTACATTCAGAAGGCAACGGACACCTAAATAGCTCCGGACATTTTATTTTCATTAAAAAATACCTTTGAAGCTGAAAACATAAATAAATTAAAATAACAATTTTGATTTAGATGTTCTACAGCTAAAACTTACCGTGTGAAAAGCTTTAGAACTGTCAAATTTTTTAGCTCTAAGAAATCTAATCAAAAATTCTTCATTATTTGGTATTGTCAAATTGGAATCATCTGAAATGATATAAAAAATAGTTAATCAAATTTAAAATTGTAGAATTCAAGTATAAATTACTGATAATAATATTTATTTTTATTAAAAAATATCTTGAATCTAGAACAGAAATTGGAATTCTTTTAATTCTAAATGAAAACCAACATAATACTAAGGTACTTTGAAATCATTTAGTTTTTTTTCTTTAATAAATAATAATTGATTCTAGATTTTTAATAATCGTTATTAAATAACCCTTTAAAATTCTACATTTGGTATTGTTCAGTTTTAATTCTATAGGGAAAGTGGGGTAATTCTACGAATATAAGCAAAACCACCTATATCGTTGTTTATAAAGTAATTTTGGGTTGGTGTGTAAAATTAACCATGCATTTGAGTAATTTTGTGCGGGGCATTTTTATTGAAAAAAGTTCTAACTATTCAATGCATATGTCGCATCTATAGTCAGTTCAACTTTCTTTCGCGCAGCGCAATCAGCATGCGCCCAAGCTAAACAATTAAGACACACATTAATACCACAATTCTCTATCCTTCCCGAATTCGCCATAAACAAGGTAGATGGTCTCTTTGATAGTCGGATCCACATTACATATGTCTTTCTCGTCATATTCAGATTCATCCGTTTCACTATCTTCAATATTTTAATGTGAGATGATTTCTGTCGTTTCTGTGAAACATTCTCTTTTCCTTTAGATTTCTTCATCTTTTTGTCGGCAGCAGTTTCTTTCTTCTTGTTTCTCTTCTTTTTCTTCAAGTTAGTTTCTTCGAGAACTTCCTTCATTAGTGTGGATGTAAGGATATCAGATTGTTTCCTTGTAGGGGAGAGCGGGTCACAGTGTCCATCGGGGCACAGTGGCCAAGTAGAAATCAAAAGTTAAGACAGGGACATATAAGCCATTTTATCCGAATTTATGTCGTTTGGCCATTTAAATTTGAAAAAATCCAATTTTCAATTGTCTATAACTTCAAAACTAATTATTTTATAATATAGGTTGAAATCAGCTTCTCAGGACAAATCTAAAAATGTAAGAAAATATAGGGTGTTCCATTTAAAATAACAAAGTTTATATTGACTTCCGGTATAACCGGAAGTAGCTGATTCCTCTAAATATTTTAGATCGATTGGGCATCCCAGAAAACTTCATATTCCAAATTTTCAGATTTTAATTCCGCCTACTTTTCCTGAAACCGCTAATTAGCCCTCTAATCACCCTGTATATGTTGCCATCTAGCAGGCAGCAGCTAAACTATGCAAAGAACAATATCCGGTATGCTTTAGTTCCTAAAGTTGCCGCGGATTAGTTTTATCGCAGTTTTGTGTTTTCTGTGCAGTACTTGTAAAAAACTGGTGAGTTTTGTTTTTTCTACCATGTTTTTTGACTACTAAGTTTCGTGTATAACATATTAATACATTATACTAATAACCGAAGGTTAGATTTGTACACAGTGGCCAGGGTCATTTGGTCACTGCTCACTATAAGATTTTGGGGTGGCCATTGTACCCCGTACTTATAATTAGTCGACGTGTGTTTAGTATTTCTTCGTTATAATTTCTTTTAACGCAATAGAAAACGCAAAACCACTATTGGAGCAGCTGTTGGATCTTTACTAGATGAAGTTTATCTACACAATCGGCTGCAGTTCGTTACAATATATCACGAACCACATTACGTTGGTATATTACAAAATGCCGTGATATAAGTATACATTGGGATGAACCAGAATTTCCAAGAATGAAACCAAATTATGAATGCAGGAAGATTTTTACTAATGAAGAAGAGGTGGAGTTATGTGAATACCTGATAAAATGTGGAAAACTACACTATGGTTTACCAGTTAAAGCTGCTAGAAAACTGGCATACGACCTCGCAGTGGCTAACAACAAAATTATTCGGGAAAGCTGGCACCGAAATCAATCTGCTGGTAAGGAGTGGAAAAATACCCAACTTTGAATGCAAGCAGAATCTATAATACTGACGAAACAGCTTTAACCACTGTACAAGGATCAAGTAAAATAAGTGCACAAAAAGGACAAAGGCAAGTTGGACAAATTACCTCCGCAGAACGAGGCGTTCTGGTGACTATGTGTGGTACAATTAACGCTCTTGGAAACTGTATACCGCCTCTTTTGATATTTGTGAATTTTAAAGATAACATGATTAAGAACGCTCCCTCCCATAGGGACAGTAGGGGCAGCTTCACCGACGGGTTGGATGACAACTAAAAAATGTGAAAACTGGATGCATCTTTTCATTAAGCACGCTAATTTTTCATTACAAGACCATGTATTACTGTTAATGGATAACTGTGAAACACATTTATCCTTTGAGCTCATTAGGCTAGCAAAAAATTCTGGCGTTATTCTTTTTACACTACCACCACACAAGCCCTAAGTTGCAGCCACTGGAAAAATGTGTATATGGTCCTCTGAAGCGTTACTATAATGAGGTATGTAGATCCTGGCTTGCATAAAATCCTGGAAATCGAATAACAATATATTATTGCCTACCCCTTGCTTTTACACAAAAGAATTGCGTATCTGCCTTTGATAGATTAGAAAGTGAGCAGTCCGCATTAATTAGTAAAGACACAGAAAATCCATGTCCAAGAACTTCTTTAGGTCAAGTTATACCAACAACCAGTACATCCAATACGTGTTCTTCTGTAGCACCGGAGAAAGTTTCTTCATTGGAGAATAATGTGCCAGCCTCCAATTTTGTGTCACCAGATGTGTTGCGCCCATATCCGAAAGCCAGTACAGAAGAGAATATTAGTAAAAGAGATGGAAGGATGAAAAAGAGAGCAGAAGTTTTGACAAGAATGCCAGTTATGAATAAGCTAAAAGAAAAAATCATGGAAAAAACAAGAGAGGAAAGTTTAAAGCGAAAGAGAAATTTTTAAAAGAGTGATCGAAAGAAAAAGACAAAACCAATTATGAAACTTCTAGAATCCACAAGCGAGAGTGAGAATGAGTTGTCGGACTTATCAAATGCTTCGAATGATGACTTATCCGAGAATTCTGAAGAGAATTTTGACAGTGCAATGGACCTTTTTATGAACCATGTGAGAACACTGTAATTAGAAGGTATAAGTGCTAATATCACTTGGGAATTTTTTTGGAATTTTCTGAGAGCTAATTTTCCATAATCAGGGAAAAAGAGGGTTCGTGCCCTCACGCTCGCTAAATATGGCATCGTCGTGTAAGGTGCGCACCATATGACCTCCGTTATGTCTGAATTGTGACGTATGAGAATTGTCATTTAATACTTAATAAACTCGTTCATTTGCATCACGGAGTAGAATATTATCAATTGTTTTTCTCTCTTCATCTTGTTTTCAAGCAAATATCAGATACGGAAATTACTGTTCAGTGCGATTCGCAATTACCCAATATAAAGGAAGTCAAACCCAAATACAAGAAAAAGCAAAGTTCAGTACTTGTCAAGCGATTCCCCGAAATTATTTTACAATTTTAATAACTGAAAAGATCTAAAAAATGCTTTTTGAGTACATTACATCATAGTTTTGTTTAGGGAACGTTATAATTTGATTTAAGAAACTGCCTTTAGGATTTGCAGCGTTGCCAATGATTGCTCTTCGTCAAAAGGAAGTCCCGTTCAAAAACTTTAAATGTTTTAAATAAAGAAAACAGTAGGTAAAATGTGATTTTTTTGGACCAATATGCCCCATGTATGTGGCCACTGTTCCACGCGTATGGGACACAGTGGCTAGTTTTCATGTTCTCAAAAAATCATTATTGTTTATTTCATGTATCATTTGTTTCTTTAAATAAATTTTTTATAAGTAATAAAAACTCTATTTATTATAATCCTGTAAACTAAATGTCAATGAAAACATTCGTAGAAGAGAAGAAAAATATTAACCAAAAAAGTGGCCACTGTGACCCGCTCGCCCCTACTCTTTCCAGCGTTTTGAGGGCCTTTGCAAAAGGAAACATTGCATTTTGATGTTCCAGGTCTAGGATCTGTTTCACAATTTACTTGTGGGATTGCCTCTGCTGTGATGTTTTCGTTCCAACTCATTTGCTATTATAAATGGACGAAACTCTTGAGTTGGCAAAAAATATTTATCTTTATCCTCTGATGGGGATGTGCCCTGAGATATAACACATACTTTATTATTACGTTATTACGTTAGATCGAGTTGCTGTGCTCTATGGAATGTGTGTGGAGCGTAGACCATTTACTATTAGACATGCCTTGTTTACATTTTTGTACACAATGTTTTGAAGTCGATATATCTTGTCTCTTTCTCATCACATTTCTCATGGTGCGAGGTTATCCGTTGTAGGTATGCGGGGAAGTGTTTACACACATCAATAGAAGTGACGTACGCCCGTGGAACTTATCACAAGTATCGTTTACTATTTAAATAACTTAATAATACTTTAGAAAATGGCTGAGCTATTTATTAAACCCTCGAAGAGTTACTTGCGGTACTGTTTGTTTACCTGTTTGTATACAAACAAACTTACATATCACAACATGCTGTGCTTAGATATTAACTTCAAGAGAAGGATGGAAAATTGATGTCTAATAGTAAATGGTCTTAGGTGTGGTGGTATGAATACAAGGGGAGCCGGAAAATTCCCCGACAACAATTCACCGACGGAAATTTCACGACAACAATTCCTCTACAAGCAATTTCTTTTAACCCATGTTATGTGAATAGTTGGTAAAACAAATGAGGCACAGTTTTAAATGTTCTATCCGTATACCAATGTTCGGTTTGAGATAAAAGTGACCGTACTATAGATCAGTAGTCTTTGGTCATTTGGTCCAGAATCGTATAGCAAAAACGGTGCTCCAGTGTACGTTACTGCGTGTATTCTTGTGGAAAAACTATGTCTCTTCGATGGAGTGGCAAAATCGGAGCAGCTTCTGCCTTTGGACGGATATTTCTTATAGTTCTCTTCATGCTGGAAAGTTTCGGTAAGCAGGCTGCAGTAGGCTGGCTAAGTTCAATAGATGCCGTCGAGATGTGGAGAGTATTGGGTACTGGTTGCGTTTTCTCGTACCTTATTACAAAATTTGGTTTTTTCTACTTCTTTAATATCGGCAGTATGGTTATGCTCACCAATTGTTTTTTATAACAGCATCACCAAACGTTGTAACTCGAGCATTGCACTTTACTTTGTAGTAGTAATCACATTTCCAATAAGTTTTTTAACCCCCTTGTCTTTTTTTGATATCCATCATGCAATAACTTTTGCTTCCCTTTTTCGCTAAAAAAAAATTCGAGTGCCATTTTACAATTTTAACGATCAGACGAACTGTTCGAAATAATCAAGTCGTAGAAAGTTGCATCTCTTTTCATATCTAATTTGAAAAACCAGCCGCCATTATTTCAGAAAATAATTATTAAGTGATTAGTTGTTAATGGGTTTTTAAATTAATATCGATTATATTATATTATTATACTATTGATATATGATTACTAGTGACCTAAATCATACTGCCTTTTTCCGTAAAAATACGTAATTTGAAGAACTAGCTGCCATTATTTCAGAAAATATGTAGTAAGTGATTAGTTTTTAATGGGTTTTTTAAATGAATATCGATTATTATATATTATTATACTATTGATATATGATTACTAGTGACCTAAATCATACAGCCTTTTTTCCGTAAAAATAAAGTAGTTTTAGACTTTTCAATAATTTTACACTTTACCTCAATTTTATGTCTTAGCTATGCCAAAAATTAAGATAACATATGGGTTTGGTTTAAAACGTATTTGTCGGGAATTTTCGTTTCGGCGAATTGATTGTCGAGGAATTTTCCTGTAGGGAAAGTTTCCAGTCGGGGTATTGTTTATCGGGGAATTGCTATTCGGGAACTTTCCATCGGAAAATTGTTGTCGGGGAATCTTCCTAGACACGAATACAAGATAAATTGAATGAGTTTTAAAGTATAAATATATCTCTAAATATATCTCTAGAAAAATGTGACTGGTATTATTGTCGAGCATTAACAAAACAGGTGACTGTTGATTGAGATGGACATTAAAGTATTTTAACCATTCATGAAACAGTTAATTATTTATCCAGCCATTATCAGAACAGTGATATATTGCACTTATAGGGTCATTATTTTGAAGTTGGGCATTCATTCGCTTTCTGGGGAAGATAAACATTGGTAATATGTACCATCTAGTGGCACTCATCACACAAGCTATTGTAACCGTCTTTCCTCTTTCCAAAGAAATTGCAGAACCTATTTGTTTTTGTCCCTTCAGACCTAAAATCTTTGAGTATCTTTGTACCGTTGTTAGTAAATTCTCATTAACTATACAATTCAAATTTATCTAACACTGAAGTAATATTTGAATAAAATCGTTTGCGATTAATACTTGTCCCTTCCGGTTTTCTCAAAATTACTGTTTGAGAACAGAGTTACCCAGTCCTTTTCAACAAGTTTTGTCTCTTTATAAAAATTGTTTTGGATTCCGTTCATCTCAGCATATTTATACACCAATTATCTTAGCTCTCCAATAATGAGAACATAAAACATTTTGGCCATCTCTAAGATATGTTTAGTTATCTCTCTCTTTTGATTTTCGGTAAAAACAGGCTTTCGACCCAGTTTTATTTTTATTTTGTATCGAAGAGTCGCTCAGGGATGTTGAAATTTCGCCCAACTTCTCGTATTTTTCTGCCTGAGATAATGGTATCTATAGCTGTTTGAAGGGAATCATCTGTAATATTCCCACGAGTCGGCACTTTTCGAACATATGTTCAAGGTATCTGTAATTAAATAATCGGTAGTAATATCACAAGAACATCGAAAATAATCGATTATAAGTCCGAAATACGTCAAGTGAGAAGGACAGTATAAATATTATTTTCGTATGCTTGCGTGGTATTGGACGATTACTTAACGAAATAAAATTAATTACATAAAAACATATTGTTAATAAGTAAAATTTTTTAAGATGGAAGGATACGAATCACCAAAATGATTATACTACGTCGTCAGGGGTGTATTCGCTTATCAAGACATGGTAATTAAGTAGAAATTGCAACTGGTTAAATGTATGATACTAACTAGTTAAAGGTTATAAAAATATAAGAAACACTATTCTATTCAAAATTAAATTAACGTGAAAATAACAAGTAAGAATCACGTTTCCATTTGATGAAATAAAAAATGTGTTTTATTAAAGAGTAACGCTTACAGCTCTTTCTTATTAGAACTTTCGTATACTCTCAAAGATGTTTGTATGAATAAATTGGTAATGCCAATAATTGTATTTTGCTTTATGCGTTGCGTACGTTTTTACATAATTTAGTAATTTTTTTAACTTGAAACTTCCGTTTCTTTAACCAATTTGTTTCAAATTTCTAGCTTGGGGATGTCTAACGTCCCTAAGCATGATTCTTGACTAAATTAAAAAAATTGCAGATGATCGAATCGTGATTAAATGGCGACAAAAATGTATTATAGGATTATATTTTTGGGGTGAACCCAAACGTTGTAGACTGCATTTAACGGCAGAGGATGAGGATGGTTAAACAAACTATATCTACCTTCAAATGCGAGCGACCATATTTGAATAGACTCTGCGTACAATTACCCGCTGCGTAAAATTCCCCCGCCTTCCCCTATTCCAGTAAAATTATATTTTCTAATTGAATTTATTATGTTTTAAACAAATAAGGTTGTATATTTTAAAAGAATGTTTTTTTAAAAATAAAAACAAAGTGAATGTTTGAAAAGTTTCCTTGTATTAAATTCATTCTTACTTGCTACCATTCTCCTTAGAGCTGTTAATTCCCGCCGAAAAACCTCCGGAGTCTCATTTAATTCTTCTTCGGCTCTTTGTTTCCATTCAATAGCTACAGATGACATTCCAGTGGCCTTTTCACTACAGCCGGCATTTTCCAGTGGCATATCTAAAAAAATATTGAATTAAACAAAATTTCTTTTGCTATAATTTTTTAACCACACTGAGGAAAAAGTTTATTCAGCATTATTAAGAATTTAATTATAGTAGATAAAAACTTTAATACGTATTATTACTCAACAAATGTTTAGTTATGACAATAAAAAGGGTTTTAATTGTAATCATTAGGGTTAGTTAACTTAAGGTAATTAATCACTTTAATAACAAATGGAAAGCAGTAACCGTTATTAATAACTGTAATAAAACAGGTTGTACAGTGACTGGTGACAAGTTTTATTAGTTTTGTGTTAAAAAAGCGTGGCATATTAGTATTAATTAAACCTATTAATTGTAGTTAGTATACTTTGCTCATGTCAGGTACCTGTTATACTTATTTTAACTAAAATAATTTCAGAAAAAGAAATTAATTGCTCGAATTAATCTGGTAGCTTACGGTAGATATATTTCAGAAAGAGAGCTTTAGAGAACAAAATAGTTTTGGAGAAATTTTACAAATTTAATTGGGGTTAGCAAGGATTTCTTAATTAAACCAGTTTACTTGGCCTATTCTTCTCGGTGCGCATAATATCTCAGTAAACCTAATACTGTAACATGTAAACATATTTATAATAAATTTTCATGTATTTTTCAAAAGTAAGTCTATCTAAATTTAAACACATATTTAAACTAATAAAATTTAAAGTAATTAACAGTATTACACAATGGCCTAATTTCACATACGGTGTAGGTCTCTGTTACTTTTATGAAAAAACGTTTTTATTAATACCAAGTTTCATGATGGAATGAATAAAAATAAAGTTTTGTTATTGCTAGTGCCTTTAAATTATGGTCCTCTTATATTTTGAATTTGCATGTACTGGAAAAACAGGTAATTACTTTTGTCTTTTAATATTTCAGTTTAAATAATACTATATTTAATAATATTGGTTTATAAGAAATTTTGGTAATGTTATTTATCCAAAAATAATTAAATCTAGTAACACATTTACTAATTAAATATTTAAAACCGTATTTCTTGTATAATTTCTAGAAATCAATCAAACATTCGGTTGCTGATTGTATATTTTTTACGTCCTGACACGTTTCCTTGCAAAAAGTATACAAAATAAGACGTTTCGTTAAGAGCGAAAAATATTTTGTTAATTAAAATATCTTTTACTGTCCTTTACTCTATTTAAGCGTAACAATAATTTTAATAATATTTTTAAGCAAACTAACTAGAACCTTTTATAATCTAAATAAATCATTATTAACATTTTTAACTGCACCAAATCAAAAATGAGATTTAAACAAATATTTGTACTTACCAGCCAAACATAAAATCAACAAATAAATGAAATCAAACAAAAATATAATTGGAGAATATTTTCATCGATGTAAACAATATAAAATTGAAGGTTAAAAGAAACAATATCGACCCCGTAGGGCTGCGCTCATGCGCTGGTGCCCCCAACATCGGTGCACAAATTGAGAACAATTTGAGCTCATAAGCGAGCAAATATTTGACACGATGTTGAAATATGTCTAGCGAGAAAACTCCAAGTAGCCCAACAGGGAAGAAAATTGAAAATAAATAGTAATAGCAAACTATTAGACAAGAGAATATATAGTTATCGTGCATAAAGTGATACTTTTCCATTAATGGGGAAAGAAGTCACTTTATGTAGGAGTTTCATATAATATTTTTTCTACGACCGTAAATAGTTACAAAATAACTTTAACGTATAAATGCTATTAATTTTTAATTAGATAATTAATAATTAACAAATTAACATCTAATTACTAATGAGGAAAATTATGTGATAATTATGTTAAAAATACAAATTTTATGCTAAAATACTGGTCTAATCACTGAAAAATAAGTTTTAATCAATATGAGGAAAGCATTTTTTATTAACCGATTAACAGATTCATTGATATTATGAAATTATATTTCTTATTTTCAATAAACCTCATTAATTGTATCAATTAGCAGCTTTTTAATGAATCAATAATTAAAACGCAATATACGGTTGAAAGTTATGACATGTGGAAATGGAGATTTCGGTTACTGGCATTAGGTACTCGACCAAAACTGCCAAGGGTAGAAGCTATTGTAGTAAGAGCAGTGTTACATAATATTGCTTGTGAAAGGAGGGAAAGAGACCCACCATAATGGATGAGGAACTTGAATAGTTAATTGAACAGCAATTAATGGATGCTGTACCCCATTATGTTGAACAAAACCAACACAATAATAATTATTTTACAAGAAATTTATTAATTCGTTATTTTCAAAAGTGAAGTGAAATAAAAAGTTACAACTAGAGAAATATAAAAATAATAATATTTAAATTTCTAGAAAGTCATTTTACTTTCCCGACCCACCTCCTAGAAGGGAAAGTATTGTGAACGAGCTAAAAAAAATTTCTAGATAAAAACGGAAATATCCATTTTCGGGTGCCCTGAGACGATTAAGACCATTTCCAGATGGAAGTCGGTCTGTGTGTGTATGTGTGTGTATGTATTCTTCCACGATAGAGGCCACACGTTTAATCCGATTGAGCTGAAATTTGGTATAGAGGTTTGGGTTACCCCTCAAAAGAACCCATTAGTTTTTGTATCAAAAAATGACAGATCAAATATATCACGGAATTGGACATGCAATATGTCATTTGAAAGCACTTAAAAAACTCTATTCAGAACAGTTAAAATTATTTCTCCAACTGTCACTTGTCAAAAATAAAAAAATGTCAAAATTTGAAATTTTAGCATTAAATATCTAAAAAAGTATTAATCCGATTAGACTGGAATTTGGTACATGGTTTTGGGTTACCCGTTGGAAGAAATCATTAGTTTTTGTATAACATGTGTCAAACGGAAGTGTCACTATCAAAAAACGACAGATGCAATATGTCACGGAATTCGACTTGCAATATGTCATTTGAAAGTCCATAAAAAACTCTATACAGGACAGTCAAAACTATTTCTCCAACTGTCACCTGTCAAAAATAAAAAAATGTCAAAATTTGAAACTTTAACATTAAATATCTGAAAAAGAATTCGTGGATTTTTTCCAATTTTGTCAAATTTTTTTTTTCATTTTGTTTTTGAGGTTTTTTAAGTTTTTTTCAGGTTTTTTGATATTTTTGAGTTTTTTTGAGATTTTTGAGATTTTTAGAGGTTTTTTGAGATTTTTTGAGATTGTTTGAGATTCTTTGGGACTTTGTAGATTTTTTAAAAAATTATAGATTATTTTGAGAATGTTTTGAAGTGTTTTAAGATTTTTTGAGATTTTTTGGTTTTTCAGATTTTTTAATGTTTTTTAAGATTTTTTGAAATTTTTTTGAAATTCATTCGAGTTTTTGAAGACTCTTTGAATCTTTTGTGATTTTTTTAGAGATTTTATGAGATTTTTAAAGAGTTTTTGAGATTTGTTGAATTTGAGTTTTTAGGTTTTTTGAAATTTTTTTATATTTTTTGATTTTTTGAGGTTTTTTAAGATTTTTCAGATTTTTTTGTTGAAATTTTTTAACGTTTTTGAACTTTTGAGATTTTTTGACTTCTTTGAATTCTTAGAGATTTTTTGATCAAATTTTTGAGTTTCTGAGACAGATTCTATTTTAAATTTTACATACTTCTCACAATTGTCGAGCATGGTTTTATGCAACTATCAGATGGCGTTTTCGTCGCGCTCTCTGCCAATAATGGTCTTTTGTAAACAGAGACTTTATTCGATATAGGCAGAGTGTACATAAAGTAACGTAACTTGCTAATATTTCGATTTTGTTTTTACAAAAAAAAATGATAAAAGTTTTTTCAAATAATTGTGGCCATCTGCGCAAAAAACAACATTTTTTTTTGTGAACCTAACAGAAATCGAAATATTTACATTCTTTATAATTTTAGTTTCAAACCACTGTAACTTTAGAACTATTAAAGATATAATTATGCGGTCTTGACGGTTGTATTTGTAATTTAATAGATTATGAAAAACTGAAAATATATACAGGGTGTAGTACTATTTAAAAAAATATGTTAATAAGTTGTTTTGGATTAACGGTGCACCCTTTATACTTCTAATTGACTTGCGCAGATGGCCTCAATTATTTGAAAAAACTTTATTCGACATTTTTTTTGTAAACCTAACAGAAATCGAAATATTAGCAAGTTACGTTACTTTATGTACACTCTGTATCATCCTTGCTGAATAACCATGCTTTGCTACGGAGTTTCTTTAGGATTAGTACCTGGACGACCGAGATTTATTTGTTTTTTCCTATTTTTTTCTATTTTTCCTATTTTTTCCATTCCTTCCTATTTATCATTATTTTTTTTTATTTTTCCCTATTTGCCACTATTTTTGTCCCTAATTTTCTCTAGGTTTTCTCTATTTTTTGCTAATTTTCCCTATTTCTCAATACTTTCCCTTATTATGACTATAATTTATATTTTTACCTTTTTTTCCTATTTTCTTCTGTTTTTCCTGTTTATCATACCTTTTTTTTGGTTTTCATAAATTTCCATGTTTTTAGCTATTTTTTAATATATCTCCTTATTTTCCAAATTTTCTATATGTTTCCCACTTTTTCACTACTTTTCCATATTTCTCCCTGTTTTTTTCTTATTTTTCAATAATTTCCCTTTTTTCCTATTTTGTCCTACTTTTTCCTATTCTTCCAGTTTTTTAATATTCTCCCCTATTTTCCTATTTCTTCCATATTTTTCCGGTTTTACATAATTTGTCCTTATGTGTCTCTATTATTCGCTATTTTTTCCTATTTTCCCTATTTGTCTTTTTTCTGTAACATTATATATATATATATATTGGAAGAAGTTGTATTTTGTCCCAAACGGCGCCTCATAAATACCCCTGCAGATGTTAATATATAAAGCTAGAGTTAAAGTGAACTGTAAAAATAAAATATAAAAGATTTTTTAAGATTATATTTGGTATGACTCTGTGTATTATTCTGATGAATACCCAATACCACATTTGAGTATGGATAATTTGGTTTACCTTAAAATATAAAAGGTACATTATTATGAAAAAACTATCAGATCAATTGTTATCACTCACTTTCACTGTATAAAATAAGTTGTGAAATGTCAGAACATTCTTATTAACAATTTAATACAATAAGGTTGCGCTCAAGCCGCAATTTTAACGAAAAGCTTTCATTAATAGACTGTTCCATCAGAGAACTAAGAAGGTAATGAATGACCAATACCAATTTCCGCGCGAAAAGGGATGTTTGACCGAGTGGGGGATTTTAAAGGTTTTTTTGACCTTGTAAATTCGGCAAATGTGACGATGAGCAATATATCTATTCTAGTCACTCCTACGGTGATAAAAATACTAAAAGAGAGACAAGACACATTGCAACAAAATTTGAGATGCGAATATTATTTTGGAGAAACAGTACTTTATACCGAGACATTAATGTTATAATAGAGAAAAATGATCTGAAGCAAACGATGATACATTTAGATATTGCTTTAGGAGTTAGGAATGATATTTATGTATTATTATACTTGAGTTTTAAAAATATATTTGGTTAGGTTTGTAAATTCTGGATAATTTTTCAGTGAAATTTATTAAATTGTTTTCGCTTTTTTGACGGATAATACCATTGCCTAAATCTCCAAGCACAAACTCGTGCGATTTCTTCTTCCTCAGGAGATACAAAGCATACCCCCTCCTCATTATTCATCCAACCAAAATTCGAGGGACCTCGCAACGAGCCAAACTTCGAGTATATGTATTTCATATTTTGTATATCGTTTATCTTCAGGTGTCCTGTATATTTAGTCAGGGGTATGTGTTTTGTCTTTTTTGTAATTTTGTCACTTGCAGAATAGAAAGCTAGTCATCAAAAAAACAAGTAATGCTGGCTTTACATTATCCAATTTTTTTGTGAATAAATTCACCAACTTTTTGTCCAATTTATTCGTAAATTTCTTCACACTTTTCAATTTTTTTCTTCTTTCATGTATCATTTCTATAAATAAAACTACCAAATTATCGACAAAAAAGGTTTGATCCTCTTATAGGTATAATATCCAGAAATATAATATCAGTATGTGTACTGTGTTTAATTTAACTTTTGTCTAACTTATCCTATTTTAATTTTCCCATTTGTAATGTCCAAGCAAGTTTACATTTTCGGCTTAAAATTATACTTTCTGCATAATGCTTAAATTGGCACAACTGAACATTGTTTGATATCAAATTTCTTCATGAAGCGACTTTAGGAATTTATTAACAAAAAAAAATGTATAAAGTAAAATCAGTACAAGATTTTAAAAAAAGTAAAGCTTTAATCAATCAATGAAAATTGTACACATAATATAAAATATAAAATTCAGGCAATTAATAAATATTTTCAACAGTAACTAACTCTTCCTTTTCGTCTTGGACGTGTCAGGTTTAATATAAGAAAGATCAGAATCAGTAAAAATCGCTTTTGACTTGCTTGTACTCTTGCTAAAGTTTAGAGGAGTTGAAGTCTTTTGTCTACTTTTATCGGCACTAGAAGTGATCCCAGACACCTCAGAATAGTCACCTACAAAACTTACAGGAGTCGTATCAGAAATCATTGTACTTGAAGAAACTCTAGGTAAAATCTTCTTTCTTAAATAATCGTTCAAACTAACTTCAGTGCCACCTTCTCTAGTTTGATTTTTCTTTTTGCTGAGGTCTAATGAACTAGAACTAGAGGCTAAAGCTAGTGCTTCTTGAGTTTTATATAAAGTCGGTATTGCCCAATCCATCCCTATACTTCTCAACATAGACTCAATAGTTTCTATATCATCACTTGAGGAAGAAGAAAAATGATGAAGACTTATTGCACCACAGGTAGAATCATCGCATTTTTTTTTAGTGTTATTTTCAGATGAAGATGAAGAAGATGTGATCAAACTAGGTATTTCCATAGATGAAGACTTCATGCTATTGTCTTTATTGCTTGTAGTCTGATTTTTGCTGCTACTAGAAGATTTTCCGCTTTCTTTAGGTGATTTTTTAGATTTCCCACTACCAGATTCTAATTCAAGCTCAGGTATAGTTAATAGTGGTACATTCAAATGTATATCTGAGTTGTCTGGACTAGGCAGTTTAGTTGATAATTGACTATCAGCCTCTACAATAGTTGATAACTCGTGTGGCATTACAGATATATTTCCATTAAATTTTTTGACAGCCGTTAAACCTTTAGATGGTGGTGGTCGCTTATGCCATTGAGATGTATCAGTATGAGGTTCAAATTTTGGCAATTTTGGAATGTCTGATAGAAAAGGGACAAATGACTTTTCTTCTACTGGTGTTGTCGATGTTTTTTGTTGTTTGAGATTCTGCAATCTCTGTATAATTTCTTGATTGGTTGTATTTGGAGATTTTGATCCTGAAACAAAAAAGTATTTTTTATTAATAAAAATTTGTGTTACAACAACATTATACCATCATCATGTCAAAAATCCCCACTAAAAATTATACAGTTATAAATATACAGTGAGAACCAAAAGTGTTACCCCCCCCCCCACTTTAACTCGTCTACGAATGAATTTTCGAAAAATCACTCGAACACGTCAATTTTAATTCATATCGAAGTAAGTTTATGAAGAAAAATTTCACCCTTAACTTAATCCCCTAGAGTAGGGAAGCTACCCCCATGAAAATTTTAAATAGCAAGGGGGTCAAGTGGCAGCTCTTCAGAAAGAGGATTCAATTCTCTATTTGGCAGTGTAAAAAAAAATAAAATTTGCTTCATTAGTACAAGAGAAAAGTATCTTTAAAGATAAAATAAATTAAATAAATCAAACGGCCACAAAACTGCTTTACTGAAATCGTGAATAGAGTGTTTTGAGATATTAATGATAAACCGATTTAAAAAAATACCATGTATCTTAAAAAAACAATTTAGAGCATACATGTATATGAAATATTACCTAGTCATAAAATAAACCAAGAAATTTCCTCATTCAATATTGATGTTTATTAGGAACACCTTGCACATAAAAAATTTAAAATATAGTAATTTTGTAGAGGTGGGGTTTTTAAAGCTGCGTAAAATTATTTATAAAATTATATCATAACTGACCGCCATGGACATCAACTATAGAAGTATCTACGCTACAAAACAAACCATCGCCAAATTTAACGCCACGCTTTTAATAGAATGAAATATGATCTTGTCAGGGTGTCAATATGAATGGACTTTTTGGATCGGAAATGGAGCGACAACTAATTTACATCTACCTCTAGCAGTTAAGGTGTAAAGTTTTCAATAGACATGACCTGTGTAACGCTATGCCCAGCGTGAACACGACACCCCAGGTAGCAGAGTGACGTGTTAAAGACGTTGAAAATTGGTGTATTCTCGTCAACTGACGTAATTTGGGCCAAAACATGACGTGAAAAAAACGTTGTTAGGTGGACGTTTTTAAGACGTCATAAAAAAACGTAATATATTCGTCGAATTTTGGTATTAGTTTTCGAATAAATATATAAAATCGTATTTTTTAGAAATTTGTTTATACCTAGTCAGTGCACACCAACATTACCAATAAAATTAAAAAAAAAAAGTTATTTTTACTCGGAAAGATTTCGTGCGAAATCGTAGCCTTAATCATGTATTGAATAATATATTAGAAAATAAACTAAAATGTAACCAACAATTATTATTACATAGACAATAACGAAAACAGGACTTTATAAATTCCTAATGAAATTTATTAGAAATCACGGTTTTTGCGGTGCAAACATCAGTGGCCCAGTGTTGCCAGTGGCCTGATAATTATCGAAATCTAACTTAATTTTTCTTAATCTTGCTTACGAACTGATAAATCGATAATGATAACCTATAATGTAGCTAATCTAGATAGAGATAAAAATTTCAAATAAATCAATATATCAATTTTTTTCTGATAGTTTATCCTGGAATCTTATAATTTTATGGTCGTATTCCAATAATTTTAGACTAGACGTTTGACGTTGGCAACACTGCGTCCACCTTTGCTTGGCTTGTATCGAAGCTTCGGCGCAATAGAAGCCATTTTGTCGTGTTTTGTTGTAAAAAAAAGTAAATATGATGAACAAAAAAAAAATAAAACAGTACTTTTTATCCACGGCTGCTGGAGTAGTAAACACAGGTCAGAAAATATTGTTCTGTCAAATTTATATGATGAAATATTTTAAAATGGGGTGCACGTGTGCGAGTGAAATATTTATTACAAATATGCTTGGCCAATTAGTACTAATCGTTCACAGGTAAATCTATTATTACTGTTTAATATAATATACAAATTAATTAAGTTATAAATCGTTTTCAGAATTCTAACCCTACTTTTTAGGTTCAATAGGAGTCTCGTGCTCTTGATTTACAATAATTTATTTGATACCAAGTTACGATCTATAATGAATATGAGCTGTTTATCAAATATACTAAACACTATCGACAATTTAAAGTTAAAAACCAGGTAAGCCCTAAGACTAATGTCATTCATATAATTTAGCTTCTTTTATTTTCAGTACTTGAAGACAGTTCAGTAAATGGAAAGATCTTACTTGTTAGTTAGTAGACTCTAGAACTAGTATGATGTCCTCTACGCCCGTATCACTGATCAATAGTTTACCGGATCAAAAATGGAAGGAAGGCGGCTTTGAATGGATTATATCCTGTCTTAAGTTAGCCAAAAAGCAGAGGTAAAGCAGAAAAGCATAGAACGAGCAAACATAAAACCGATGAGACAGCAAGATGGTAGCACTTATTGGGAACGCTCAAATCATTAAGTTCTTGTTGTGCCCCCTTCTTGATGTAAGGGTAACAAAAGAGGGTCTAGAAGAGAAAATATATACATATATACAACGTTGGGGAGAACAGTTACAGAAAGCGAGCATAAGTTAGACATAAAAACTTACCCAGGACGTTGGATGACCTTACGAGTGATTTCCTACAGGTTAGTGTTTCATATATCCACCTTAAAAGATGTGCAGTATTCTACCATACAATTTAAGAAACACTTTAACCATTTATTTCTTTTTTAGGCATTTAAATCTGTTACCGGTTGATTTTATTAGCACATGATACAATCATCTTATCACCAAAAAAGGAAGAGAAAAGAAAGGAAGGAATTCAATCCATCAAATGTCACATTCAAGAAAGGCCTTTAACCTTTTTAAGTCAATATGTACCAAATCTGGTTAGTGGGTTGGCATCTTTAAGTAGAAAAATTAATTAAAAGAAGAATTAAGTAAACAATAGTGAGATTATTATTAAAACAAGGTTTGTAGTATCCTTTTCATAAATAAATTGGGAATACATTACTCTATTAGGAGACTTAAATTTTGGCCTAAGATTTTAATGCCTAAAAATATTAGTCCTGTTAAGAGATCGTGTTACGGGCTAAAATAATGTAAAAAGTGATAGACTTTGGCGAAGAAGATGGAGGAGGACTAGTGGTGGTTCATTCTTAGTGGCTACCCCCCTGTAGCTTCTCAGTAAAACTCAACATGTTATTATATTTTTAGTTTAATAAATTATACAGGTGTCTTGCAATATTGTGAAGATTTTTGAACTGAAATACCTTCGAAAGAGTGCCGTTTTGACTACCTAATCGTCTTTTATAATCTAAAAATGAATTTAAGTAACTTATCCTTCCAGTTAAACAGAGCGGAAATCATTGCGAATTTTTATTTTTACATGGGATACTCCGTGTGCATGTGTTTAATGAAAAATATAGTGGGAACGGGAAAAAATGCATTCAGACAAAACTGCTCTTTTATCGTATCTTATTCGAAGTTATTTTAGTTTAAAAATCGTCAACTACTGTTGGACATCCTGTATTTGAATATAATTTGTGTAATTATTTCTTTTATGAATTCCGAGGATATTTTGTTTTTTACAGTAAAAAAATACAATTTTTTAATCTAAAATGGATGTTTAATTATATGTTTTAAATACGTAAAAAAAAACGTAATTTTTACGTAAAAAAAGACGTCATTGGTCTGTGACTTATGACCCTGTATATCACGTGTTTTCCACGTCATTCATATACGTAAATTATGACCAATTTTCAACGTCTTTAACACGTCACTCTGCTACCTGGGACGAGCGATGCGTGCGATGCGACAAACGCACGCACTGTTGAAAAAATACGAATAATGCGTTTGTGTCTAATGTGTCCACGAGACAGTCGGTCGTCGTTCGTTCTTGCCTTTTGCGTTGGTTTGCATTTATAAAATAGCGGAACCAAAACGTGTACTGTTATTAGAAAATAGTGTAGTACTGAAATTGAAAATGTTAAGAAGAATTGCCAAATGGAAGAAATAGCGACCCCTATGAAATATTTCGAAAACGATTAAAGTTCGGAGAATTTCATCATTTATATCAACAGCTACGTGCAGATCCAACTGCATTTCGTCAATACACCCGAATGGTTCCAGTTACATTTAAGATACTAAACATAAAGAATACTAGATATAATACTAGGAGTAACACAATAACTTGGAAATGAAGAAAATGCGGTGGTATGTGCTGGCTTCGGTGACAATTCTTGATTAATGATATCCTGGAATGTATTTCTGACTATGAGTTTTTCGATAGGTTCCATCTTTCGGAAATATGGAATAGTGTGCTAGAACTATTTGGCAGCCACATGCACTTAACTGATAAAACAATTTTTAATAAAAATTTTAATAAAACCGGTTCAGGGTTCTTTTAAATCGCTGGAAACAAATCCAAACACAAACATACATACATACAAATGACTTTTTGGTAATATAAACTTAAAATTGTGAAAAACATTAAATATTTACCAGAATCTCTGCTTTTGTCAGTCACTTCATTTGAAGAAAGTTGCTGCCCTTTCCCCATTTTATTTAAAACACTTGCATCAATCTCCATTAGCTTCCTAAATATCTCTTCTTCTTCAAGACTGCTACTTTTACTGGTACTAGACGATTTTAAATCTGGCAAATCCATGTATGATGTAGAAAAATCCTTATCCGGAAAGCTTTTAGACTTCGAAGCTTGCAGCATCTTAATTTTCTCTTCTCTTAAATTCTCAATCATTTTGGCCAAAGTTTGGATCCTTTTAGTAACAGAATCTGAAATTTTTGCATACTGAGCGACCAAATCTTTTTTAGATTCAAAAGAGGAGGAACTAGGTTTAGAATTCACTTCTTTGTTGGATTTCGAACTGCTTGATGCACTAGTGTTAAAAGGAACAGGACTAATATCAGGAGAATAGCTCAAACCGTCTGCAATTTCATCTATTTTGTTTTTAAAATTATCCACCATTTGTTTTAAATCTTGTTTTGGGACATTACTTTCCATCTCTATTATGCTTTGGCTCGGAGTTTCAACATTACTAGTTGATATGCTCAAATTGTCAACATTAATTTTTGACATGCTCAATAGTTTATTTACAAATGGTTTAAAAGGATCTAAAGACTGATTTACTGAATCGAATTTTGTAGAAGTGAAAGCCGATGACAGTTCTTCCTGTTGAGGTTTGCTTCTTAGATTGTAGAAGGAAGATTTGTTGGATGTCTTGGCTTTTTGAAAGTCGGGAGGACTCAGGTATGAGGTACTGGTAGTAGATATAGAGTTTTTACTAAATTGATCTTTCCAAGTGCGGGATTTTTCCTGAGTAACATCTTGTTTTAAAGTTTGTGATTGGGATTCTTTTGTTTTAGGTCTGCGTAGAGCTTTTGGCGAAATTTGCGTTCCTACTGTTGTGTGCTTGGTTAAAACAGATTTTGAAATTTTTTCCTTATCTTTAGCTTTTACCAAAACTTCCGGTGTGGCATCGTCATTAAGTTTGATAAAAATATGACATAAATCATCAGATAAATCCTGATTCTCTTTATTGCAATCACAAGGTACATGAAGTTTATCACAGATTTTCTCTTTCTCTACTGTCGCCTCCGATTTTTTTACAGGTTTTGGAGTAGTTTGGGTACTAGTATTCTGCAAAATAATAATCGTTGGTTTTGATTTCGTTTTCGCTTTTTTCCTAGGAGATTTTCCTACCTCACGACGAGGAACTTCCTCTTTAGAAGAACTCTCCTGGCTACTATCAATTGACGTATCTGCCTCATTTTCCTTTCTAGCACGTTTTCTTGTAGATTTAGATTTACTTTTTGTTTCGTTTTGATCAAAAGACTTTAAATCCTTAATTAACTCATCTAAACTGTCATTTTTAGGCAAAGTCGCCATTGCTTCTAGTAGCTCATGTTTCTGAATGTTTAATTTTTTTAACAACTCTTTTAGTTTTGCTCTTCGATCGCGAGGTTTTTGCTTAATAAATTCTTTAATTATATCTTGTACTTCTTTTGAGGAAAAATTATGAGGTACTTTATAGTCTACGTCCCATTCAGCTACATTTAGAGAATGAACTGAACTTGCTTCTGAAGTTTCTACATCTTTCGCTTGATTCATTTTTGGAAGAGTCACTATGGTTGGTTTAAGGTTAGGGAATAATTTATTATAGACATTTTCGAGATTATTTTGTCTAGAACGCTCTTTTTCTTTTAATCTCTCCTCTGACATATGAAATTCAGGTTTGTCATTATAAATTTCACAGATTCTTTCTTTCTTTTGTAATAAAGGTAGTTTTTTAAGCATTTCTTCATATTCTTTTTGTAGTCTTTCCTTTTCCAATGCTCTTTTTCCTCGGATTTGTGCATCCTTCTCTCTCCTTCTTAATGCTTCTTGTCTTTCTTCGTCTGAAGCTGGATCTGTCATATATTCTAAACTTTCCAGAGGAATCTTTTCCACAAATGAACCTGAAGGCATACTTTTTTCATAAGAAAATCTGTTAGGATGATCATACATTTCAATTTTGTTTCCCGTTTTTGTTGGTTTTCCTTTAACAGGAGATACGGCCTTTTTCCCACCTTTAGTTGGAGAAACAGATTTTTTTCGTCCCTTTATAGGAGAAACAGATTTTTTCCTTCCCTTTGTAGGAGATTTTTTATCTCGATCTTGAATTGTCGAGGATTTGAGTTTTATTGAAGGTTGAGAAGGAATATTGTCTAATTTTAATAATTTATTATCGCTAGTTTGAGTACCCTGATCTTCTTTTGAGTGTGCTTCTACCTGTTTATCCTTCATTTTTGGCTCTGTGTCTACTTTATCATCCTGATAATAACCTCGACGTTCACAACAACAGATACAATCAGCATGGCACCTTCTTGAATGTATGAAGTCCCGTATATCTGTTCTGCTCTCAACTAAAGGTATTCGTGTTATTTCTGGGGGATTAACATCTCTAGAACCACCATAAGGTATGTCCCTATGTTTTATTCTTTCAGAGATTTTTGTGTTGTAAGTTGGTTGAGGTTTTAACGGAGAACTTGGTTTTTTTGGAGAACTTGGAGGACATCGACCGCGTCTTTCGCTTGATGGTACTAGGGGAGTATTGACAGGCGGATAAATGCTGGGTGAATCATCAGAAACTAGATGTAAAGGTGGTACAATGGGTGGCGGTCTGTCATCTTGACGCTTAGCACCTAAAAAATAATAAATATTTTAGCCCTTTAGAATACTAAAATAAGGGTTGGTCAACATAATGATTCCCCACTATTTATATGTTATAGTTTATGTTCATTTAAAAAGGTCTTATTACAAATAATGTAACATAAACCAATAGTGTTAATTATTAGATAATTTACTAGTTTCAATATCCAGTTAAAGTGTAAAGAATAATGCATAATATTATTATTCTTATTATTATTATTAGTACAATAGTACAATGAACAAAATTTCAATCTTACAATTTCAAAATTACAATATTATTATCTATTCTCATACATTTTAGATTAACATTATAGAATGAAGAAACAGGCAATTACAAGTAGAAGTACACTTGGAAGGATACACAAGTAAGGCAGAGCCTTTATATGTATATAATACTAATAATAAAAAAAATCATACATGTAGTCATTATATATATATAATACTAATAATAAAAAAAATCATACATGTAGTGTATGAACACAATTTTTGCAAACTTTACGAATTTAACAAACAAAAACTAATAGTAAGAGAAGAGTAAAAAAAACCAAAGAGCAAAGCAAAAATCAAAGTAAAAATTTAAAATTGTAGGAGCATAGACTTATAGTAGCAGATTTATGTATTCATTAATTGCAATATTCCCCTTTCTCTTATTTTTCCCTTCCCTATCTCTCTTCCTTTCTTTATTTTCGTTATTCTAGAATTTTTGCGACTTCAATGTAATTTCGGAAAATAAATTTTCTTCTTTCAGTAGAAAAACGTTTATATTTAGTGACAACTCTATTGGTAATAGATTGCACGCCTTGGGTAATGTATGAATAAAAAATCTGTGGCAAATATTCTTCTGAAATCTTTGTATTGACAAAAGCTCATTAATAGTACTAAGGGTTTAATATACAAGAAATATACTGTTAACGAATAATTTATTCTTGAAGGCATACATACATAGGCTGTGAAAATATCATGTTCGGATATTGAATATATTTTCAGTGTATAGAAACATTTTAGTTTCTGCAGTGAGTTCTTGTACATTCCTCCCCAAATAAAGATACCATAGGAGAAAAGTGATTCAATTATGGTCTTGTATATTAGTAATAACAATTTTCTTGAAAGAAACTCTTTTAATTGATAAAATTTGTAGATAAGCTTTCTCACCTTTTTCGTTACACCATTTTAGATTTTTATCTATGATATTATACCCAAATATTTGACTTCGTTCGTCTCTTTAATTTCATCTTCCATACCTGTGATTTTTATCCTAGTAAAGTCTGGTCTATTTGCTAAACGCGAGATAATTTGTCTTGCCAACATTTAATGAAAATTGGCTCATATTTAGCTACTTTGTAATTTATTCAATACCCAATTGGACAGACATTTTAGTTTCTGTCCAGGACTTTTTATTGGAGACAACCTCCACCACTTTTTTCTGTAATGCCATTTTTGACTATTTTAAGTTGGCAACAGCGGAACTCGAAGTTCCCGCCAACTCGTAAAAGTAAAAGGGCAGTCGAGATTTAGAAGTTGCTCGATTGACTTGTGTTTTTGTAACGACGTGAGTCGGTTTCATTTAAAGAATATTTTTAATTATCAAGCTCTGCCTTCTGGGTATCTTGACCCGAATGTCTGGCTTCTTGCCATATCGTTCAAATTGTAAATCAT
The DNA here is from genome assembly GCA_963243735.1 of Neocrepidodera transversa. NCBI lineage: Eukaryota > Metazoa > Arthropoda > Insecta > Coleoptera > Chrysomelidae > Neocrepidodera > Neocrepidodera transversa. Next base: position 18,913,330 of record OY725343.1, read on the forward strand.
GTATAAAGGTGTAAATAGTGTATAGTGTAAATAAAAAGTATAGCAAAGTGCAGCGTCTCTCTTCAACGCCATTTTGCCGAGACCAACGAATCCGTAGAATCATACAGTCCACTTCCATTCTAACCTCCCGATAATGTTTCGCACACTTTTCTCGAAATATTACAACTGTATCGTCCACATAGGATACGATTTTTGCCCGTTTTACTAGTGACAACAAAGAGTTTATTTATGTCACAAATAGTACTGGGAAAAGGTCAGTACCTTGAGGCACACCCGATTTGTAAGGTAACTCTTGAAAACATCCAAAACTACGCAACGAATACCATAACGTTCTAGAATGCATAGGAGCCTTTCATGGTTACCGGTGTCAAACGCTTTAGAGAGATCCAGAAAAACTACTATAAATTTCTAATTATTATCAAAACGTTCTGTAATGTCCTTAATCAGTGAGCACATAGCATCACTCTATAATTTGAGATTATTGATTTATCTCCAGATTTATGAATGGGTGTAATTATAGAAGATCTAAATTGTTTGAGGACAGCACCATTCAGAAATATTAAGTTAATTATATGTTTAAGTGATTTTAGAATATATTGATGATTGTTTTTTATAATGTCAGCTGTTATTCCCTCAATTCCTGGAGAAATTTTACTTATGTTTCTGTGAAAGCAGTTTTTCTATATTTGATACCATAATAAGGCCAATATTGATGAAGTAGTCATTACAATAATTGGCTATTTGTATGTTGTCTTTAAATGCAACGTCTTCGTCATTAACAATTTGAAGTGTAGGTTTTTTATTTGTATTTTCGTTGGTAGCGTCAGAGATTAGTTGATAAACTTTTTTTATATTATTTTTGGTTTCCTCAATTTGTCTGAAATAATAGCCATTTTTTTAACAAGACATTCAGGCTGGCAACTGGAATTGCTCCACATATTTAATATTGTTGAAATAAAGCGCATCATATTCATTCTTCGCCTTTTGGTCCATCTGTATAGATTGTTGTCTATCTCCCACCCAAATTACTCAGTACGGCTTTAAAAACACTTATGTTTAAGGCTGGACATTCAGAAAATACTGGATATATGACTTTTAGCCTAGCAAGAATGCTGGCAGAGTTACTTTTAAATAGTGGGAATGTATCATTCACAGAGATATACTTGCAATACGAACTAGAATTGGTAAAAACATCAGCTAATGGAGGGGAGTTTTTTCTGCTCCAGTAGCTATTTATTAAGTTTTCAGTATTAATAATAGCGTCTTTTTGGACCAATGAACAAACTTGGTTGTCAGCAAGTTTTTTAGATTCTGAATTAAATGTTATAGTCATTGTCATATGTAGGTACCATTTAAGAAATCCAGTACTTCCGCATTTCCTATATGGTACTCTTGAGTCTAAGAAATTGCATAGAGTTAAAGAAAAATGCAATACATAATTTAAAAAGGTTGAAAATATGTCAAAGCTAAATTAAAAATATTAAACTCTTTCAATGAAGTAAAAAGTTACAAGGAAATTAAATAGTAAATATCTTTACTTTTTGATCGGCCCCCAATAACCTAACCACTGTACTTTTGGTACCCTATAGAAATGTGTATTTTCTGTTCATTTAGTAGTACATATCTTTATTTAATTTTATTAATTTTAAATAATTGTCGGTCTGTAATAGTTTTGAAAATATTAGAGGGGGTAAAAACATTAGATATTTTTAGTACTTCGGTCCAAAATATTCACTTTAACAATAAACACAAGAACTATACGCAACACGAAATTTATGGACATAACGCTATGAAGACATTTTAGTCTTTTAAACAGACGTAATAAGAATGACATTTTTCATTAGCTACTGAAGAAGTATTGTAAAGTATAACAAAAGTGACCTGCAAAAATTAAAAAAAGAAATATAACATATCATCTAATTGTGGTGCGTGAATCCTTCAAGTAACGTAGGTAACCGTTATGGCTGCGAGGATCTGTTTATGACAAAAAGTTTGACTTCTACAAATTTTAAGAAAAAATTGATTTTATTATATATTTTTATTGAAATTTCATTTTTTATGGTTTTTCTACCTATTTTTATTTTAACTTTCCCATTTTTCCGTCTTTCTTTTTTGTTTCTTCCAATTTTTTCCGGTTTTTTATGAATTTTTTCGATTTAATTTTATATTTTTTCATTTTATCGATTTTTTCTAATTTTCAATCTTTCCCGATATTATCCCTTTTTTCCATTTGTTCCAGATTTTTCCGGTTTTTTACGGTTTATTACGATTTTTCATTTTTTTACGATTTTTCACGATTATTTACATTTTTAAAAAATTGAGAACGAGGAAAAAAATGAAAAAATCGTAAAAAAACCGTCAAAAAATGGTAAAAAAATCTTAAAAAACAGTAAAAAAGTTGTAAAATTTCGTAAATAATGGTAAATAATCGTAAAACTTCGTAAAAAATCGTAGAAAACCGTAATAAACCGTAAAACACCCGAAAAAAACTGTAAAAATCTGGAACAAATGGAAAAAAGGAATAATATCAGGAAAGACCGAACAACGCGAGTTAAAGATAAAAAATCGAAAAAAATCAAAAAAACAGAAAAAAAGCATGAAAGATCAAAAAAAATGGGAAAAAACAAAAAAAAAGAAACGGAAAAAATAGAGAAAGATGGGAAAAGTTTAAAAAAAATAGGAACAAGCCCTAAAAAATTCAATTTCAATAAAAATGTGTAATTAAATCAATTTTTTCTTAAAATTTGAATCTCGACTGACAGAAGCAAAACTTTTTGTCATAAACAGATCCTCGCAGCCATAGGACTGTTTAAATCATTACGGTTACTTACGTTACTTGAAGAATTCATGCACCACAATTAGATGATATGTTATATTTCTTTTTTTGTTTTTTTGCAGGTTACTTTTGTTATACTTCCATAAATTTCGTGATGCGTATAGTTCTTGTGTTTATTGTTAAAGTGAGTTTTTTGGACCGAAGTAATAAAAACATCATATGTTTTTACACCGTGTAATATTTTTATTTTATTGACATGGAACTAATTATGTCAAATTAAGTATTTTTGAGTTAGTGAAAAATTTAGATCTGTTCCAGTTAAATTCCTAACAGACAATTTTATTATTGTGTTGATTAATTGACTAAATACCTGTTTTTTTTTAGAATATTCCTGTTGTTAAAATCTACCTATGTTATCTCGTTTTAAAGGAAGTTTTCAATATCTACAATGTCTTTTTTAACAAGAAAAATATTATAAAGATGAAAATATATTCATTCCTTAGCTACAGCTATAGCAAATTTTAAAATATAAGCTGTCAGTAGATAGAATGTTCATTAACTTTAACGGTTCTGTAACTAACGACAATCTGTCAGTAGATAGAACGTCCTTTAACTTTAAAGACTCAATAAGTAAAGGCAATGACGTTTAGAATAAAACTTTACGAGTTGATTTCTTATACAATTGTCACAATCTAAACGTCATTGTCATTAGTTATAGAACCGTTAAAGTTAAAGAACGTTCTATCTACTGACACAATGACGTTTAGATTGTGACAATTGTACAAGAAATCAACTTGTTAAGTTTTATTCTAAACGTCATCGCCTTTACTTATTGAATCTTTAAAGTTAATGGACGTTCTATCTACTGACAGTATGTCTAATACTTAGTTTGTTTTGAATTGTGAAAAGTTCTCTATATTTAGATAAGAAGAAAGTACCAACTTCTTGTATAAAGAGATTAATATAAATTTTGAATATACAATTGGCCTATACTGTTGTAACTTTTAGAACTATGTATATTATCTTACCAACTATTTTAATAGTAACCAATAGAAACATCGAAACTCAAAAATATAAGTCTAAAACCTTATAAAAGGCACACTATAGTCTTTAAAATATTTAAAATATCCAATGCTGTTTCACTAAAAATATTACAATATATTAAATTATTTATACGTTATTGATTTTTTTCGGGGATATTTTAATTATTAAAGATGACCCACATATTTTACTTCCCAAGACACATAATCAACTCTAAGAGAAAGCTATTTATTATAATAATGTGTCAAAAACTTGATTCAATACTTACTTTGTATGTTAAATTATAAATTGAAAAAATTGTTTATTTTAAAATATAATTACAAACCTGGATATTTTTTCCTAGAAACATCTTCACTAATTTCTGAAGCTTCAGATTCTCCTACAGCACATGAACAACTTGAAGATTCCTCCATCTCTCCCATTTCTTCTATATCTGATAAATCACTACTCCCAGTAGCACTTACTTCATCTTCTTCATAATCAGACACAGTTATGCTCATTTCATCATCAAATCTACGCCTCTTTTTCTTTACTTTAGATTTCGTAGGTCTTGTTACCATGTGTGAACGAGTGTTTTCTATTTCACGTACAAGCTTTCTGCGTTCTTCAAGTCTTGCTTTTTCTAACTCTTCTTTAAATTTGTCAGTGTGCAATTTGCTTCCAGCCGTTTTGCCTCGTTTAGATGCTTTTACTTGATTAAGACGATCTTGTTCAGAAATAAGTTCATTTTCATCACCTACGGTTTGTGCTGCTTTATGAGCTTCTCCTAGTTCTTTTAAAGCCTCTTTGTATTGCGTTTGTAGTTCTAACAATTTCCTATTTTGCCAGTTCTTCAGCTTTTGCTTACCTTCTTCCTCTATTTCTTTCATTTGCATTTTTTTCTCGTTCTTAACCTTATTACGAAGGCCTTCGGCTATATTTTTTGACTGTTGTCTCACTTGCTCCAATCTCATGAGACGTCGTTTTTGAAATTCTTTTTTGCAATGATCTACATCTGCGGTAACCATTTTTCCTCTATTAATACTTATTGGATTTCCAGTAACATGAACATTTATCGACATTCTTAAAGAGATTTAAATCTCACAACAAAAACATAACCTTATTATTTCACAGATTCATTCTAAATATTTAGCCATGTTGTTGATCAAACTATTGCAGTTATAAAAGACGAATATATAAACAACAATAACACTTTTAACAAAATAAAAATAGTAAAATAAAAAAAATACTTATTATCTCTTTTGATTCTAACCGTTGTTTTTAAAGTTTGTTGTTATCAATGTCATAAAAATGTCACTGTCATTGTTAAAGTCAAGACCACAGTATAAAACAAGAAGCTAAATCGAACGTTGCATCCACCAATGAAAGGGCATATAATAAGTATGGTTGGTTGCATAGCTGTGCTTCTCCTCTCATTGGTAGGTGCCACTTTCTAAATGGTTGTCTGGTAAAACGACACATCCAGCGGCCCCTCTTCTCTAATTTTCCCTTTGTTCTTTCGTTCCCCACTTCTCTCATTTTTACCCATGCGGTCGTTTTAGTAGTTGGACTTGGACATAGTTTAGTAGGAAAATATCACAGTATTGTAGAACTCGCTTCCAGTTCCGCAAAAATGTCCCATGCATTTGAACGCCATTATTGTTTATGTCCTTCTCACAGTAGCGGAGCACTTCCAGTGACATTGGTTGCAATGGGAAATTGGGTATATTATAATAATAAAAACGTTTTTTAGTAAATTGTACAGATATAATTGTAAATATATGAGTGTCAGATTTACGTTAAATAAATAAGTGAAATAAATTAAAATCTGATTAAAATGGATTCAGACTCTACCAACTTTTTATTATCTTGTTCAAGATGATGAAAACAATTTAATAAGAAACAAAAATAATTTGGTATTATTACAAAGGTAGGTGAGATTATGTAAACTTGATTTTCATAAGCTGGACGTATTAATTGAAAATTTTCTCTAAATTCCATTGAAATTTTCCATTCTTGCTTGATTTCTTCTATTTATCCTGTTTCTCATTCTATATATTTGTAATCTCTTACAATTTCTTCGTCACTAGAATTTGATTCAGAAAAATAAATAATAGCTTACATAAACACCCCAGAGTCGTTCATATTTGCAAGACAATTGGTACAAGACGTCACAACATCCTGGGTGTAAAACGCACTTTAAATCTGAACGTAGCCCTGGTGTCAGAAAAATGAGGTTAATGGTTTGAACCTCAGAGTAAATATATATAGAGAGGGCATTCTATCCTTTTTTATTAAGCCAACATCTAGTTAACTTTTGTTGACATCGTCCTCTAGAAATTCCATAAGCGTACTTTCAAGCAGGATAATTTAAAATCATACATTAAATAGTTTACAGTTTGTGAATTGATTTGTGTTATTTTTTAGTGTTATAGGTTGTACTAAATATTTTTGTAAACATTTTGAACTATTTTAAGTGATTTTCTTGAGAGGTTGTTAACCATGAGAAAGAAATGTGAAAAATGTGGTGCTTTTCTCAAGCCATTAGATAATCAATCTTACACTTCACAAGTAAGTTAGGAAAGTAGTTTTTGAATAATTTAAAATATAATATAAGTTGATAAGATTTGATAATTTTTTATTTTGCTTCCTTTCTTTTTTATGTTATATACCATTCACATTTTTTTTATGTTTTAATGTTAATATTTAACAGTATTGCAGAAAATACAACTTTATCGAAATTATATAATTTCTCACGACATATTTAATTCAAATCTGATATATTAATAACATGTAAAATACCCAATTTTAATTTTCTATTTTTTTGCTAAAATAAATAAAATGTTATAATTCTTCGCGTCGCCACTGTCAAATACATCACGTCAATTTTTATTGTTGATTTCGTCCTCTGCACGAGATTTTTCTGCGCGTCTCACGTCCCTCGCCCACAAACTTTGCCGAGAGAGAGGGCTAGATGTTGCGGCTTAAATTTTATAAATGACATTAGATATACAGGGCATATCTAGTAGTTCCTTTATCTGAGGTTGGAACACAGTAAAATGATTATATATATTTATAATCATTTTACTGTGCTCCTATATCGCCAACGTCCTATCTTTGCCTGTAGAAATAAAGCGTTCCGACAGAAGGAGATGCAAGATCGGAATTGGGTGCCAACGCGCATGACCATATACATAAATTGCATTGGCGTCGTGTCCCGTGGTGAAAAAGGAACGTAGAGAAAAGGAAAGTTAAGCAAACGTAGGCGATTTTACAGCTGTGACGCCTATGACTACGTGAGAGAGAAACGATCGTCTACACTCTACTATACTACTGGCGATATAGGAGTATTGCATATATATGTTATCCTTCTGCTTTTATTGAGGACTATATACTGTAGACGTTTCACGTAAATGGCTCAAGATCAACTTGCTTTTGTGTTTTGGGACGGGATCAAAGCCCTAGGTGTCTCTGTTAGTATGAATAATTAAATTTAGGTTGGCTGCAATGATAAAATTTCAATTTTTATTAGATAAAAGTTTGCTGTACTGGTACTTATTGCTGATTTTGATTTAGTTTATGTGATTGTGACAGTGATTTTTTTAAAAAAATTGTGAGGATCTTTCTATTCAACGTTTATTGATTTTTCAATTTTCGAAACGTCTTATAAAGAAAAATGTTGTGTTCCAAATTGTGTTCCAAATCAGCAAATAAGGATATTGAACGATTTAACAAGTAGTTACTTGATTTAAACAAACACAGATATTTTGAATAAAAAAATTTGTGTCAACACAAGCTGATAGATTACTTTTAAATGCCGTTCTAACTTTACATTAACCTGGTAAGCCAAAATATGTTCTGTTTAAATACATATAAGACTTTGATTCGATTTTATTTTAATGGCTTTTAATGTTATACCATATTCAGGCGTGTCTTTAACTTTAGTTATACAGCCATCATCATCATGCCACAGTATAGTAGATTCTGTAACAAGGTTAGAATGAAAAATTCGACACGAGTGGAAAATTCCGAACGCGAGCGAACGCGAGCGAAAGCGAGTGTGAGGAACCACGAGTGTCGAATTTTTTCATTCTGACCGAGTAACAGACTATATTTTCTCCACGATCAAAAAGTATAAATCAAAATTAAATTAAATCTGAACACAAGTTATTTGTTGACATATTTGTATTACATTGTATTAATATTTATAGTGCTGTGGTACACTTACCGATATTAAAATCTGGTGCATTGGTGTTTTTTCATAATTTGCAATTTCAGATATTATTAAATTCTATATCTACTTCACTTGATTTTTCACTCATTATTTTGTTTAAATTAAAACTTGTTTGAAAATAATTATTGCCGTCGCCATTTTATATCTGACAGTGACACTTTTGAAATCCAGGGCAATCCATATTGTTTATTTCGATTACAGAAAATCTATTCTTTACCTTGATAAAGAATGAAAATACATACAAAATGCATAAGAGGCAAGTATTATAGAATAAATATTCAGACTCTAGAGTGTGAATGTTTACATTCTATTATTAAAAATGATTTCAGAATTCATACATTCAGTAATGGTCGTGGAGAAAAATGATTATATACAGTATTTGCACTCCGGTGTCGGCACTTTGATATCCGTGGTGCTCAATTCGTTCGTTTTTACAACCTACCAGAAAAGCATAGTGACCAAATGTAGGATAATTATCTGAGTTACGGATAATTTCAGGAGAGTTGTGATTCTTTTGTAATGTTGTTAGCAGGCGTTTATTTAGGATAATTTCGGAATAATTGCATAAAATGTAATAATATATATTTACGCTTTCCTCATACCTATTAGTATTAAATTGCATTTTTTTTCCTCAAATCAAAGAACTTGTATTAAAATTTAGTTGACATTGGCAACACTGCAAATATCATGACAACAAAGCTTTAAATGCTTTTCGGTTTCTGCGCACACATACCAAACGTCGACGAGTCAATTAAAAATTAGAACCGGGGAAAATCGCTTAGTGCAAATACTGTATATAATCATTTTACTGTGATCATGCAGTAGTTATTAATTATTTAGAAAGAAGATTTTCCCATATCTACTATTCATTTTTATATAATATATTTTATCTGGGATCAGTCAAGTTTTAAATGGTGCTGAACTTATGCGCAACTCTGTATATTTTAAAATTCCATTGCTTTATTTATTTTATAATTATTTTATTATCAGATTGTAACAAATGTATAAATGATGTAACCATTAAAATAAATAAAACCTTCATTGTAGTTTGTTCTGCTGATTTTTACCATTTTAAATTTCCCGGTATTCTGATCAGATGAATAGTGGAATCAGAGCACCAAATGGAGCCAACTTTATTACCAATATCTAATAAAATATGAAATTTTATCATTGCAGCCAACCTAAATTTAATTTTTCGTACTAACAGAGCCATCTGGGGCTGTGGTCCCAATATACAAAAGCAATTTTATCTTAAGCCATTTACGTGGAACGTCTATAGTAGATTGTCTTTGTCTTTTATTGTATAAACGGTTCATTTGATTACGATGATTTAATTTCTAGTTATACTTAAGTTTTTGAATAAGACTAAACCTATGCGAATGTTGTATAAATCCACCATTAGAAAGCTAAATTATGATTTTTGAATGAAGAGAAATATTAAGTTATATTCTTTTATTGTAACTTTAGCGAAATCATCAACTACTGAGGATCGTCGTTTTATTTTATGCTACGCCCGAAAACTCCTACAGAAAATATAATTTTTAACAAATCACAACTACCCCATATAAAAAAGCATTAAAAGAAAAGAAATTTTTAGTAAATGTAAGTAGGGTGATTGCTCCGGTAATGGACACTGCCCCAGTAATGGTCACCTTTGTCGGTAAATATTCAATAATTTTTGAATTAGCCTCCATAAATTGCTCATTTTGTAGTCTGGTTATTTGTTGGCACCAGTGACAATATCTCTGATGGCAATGAGCGCTCTAACTTCACGTTGCTGTCAAAAAACTGTCAAATCAAATTTCAGCAACTTGAATCAGCTGTTGTAACCTTACTTCTGGAAAGAAACGCGGATTTGTGTTTATGCGGGTAAAAAATAGAAAAAAACATTTTCGATTACAAGTTTTGTGTTTATTATATAGCTCTGCAAGTAAGTAAGCAGTGACACTAATAAGATTCCCTATTTTGTTGTTTGTTTTAATTTAGGGATGGGGTGACCACTACTAAAATACCATTTTCTATAATGCATCATTTATGGTCACGGTGGGTGACCATTTCTAAACATGTATGTTTCAATAATGGTCACTTCATTCAAATTACAATCAATGAAAAAAGTTAACTTATTTCTTATTTTATAGTCACCATATAAGAGCACATATAATGGCACCCACAAAGAAATCAAAAAAATCTTCAAAGGAGTCTAGAAAGTTTTTTTCCTACACTCATGAAAGTTTGCAACAGGCAATGAAAGCTGTTCAACAAAATGGCATAAGCAAAAAAAAGGCAGCGCAACAGTTCAGTGTTCCTCGTTCCACTCTTGTAAGAAAACTTTCTGGTAAAGTTCCTGTCGAAAGAAAAATGGGACCTCAGACGGAGTTATCTGCAGTAGAAGAAAATGTGTTAATAAACTGGATTCTTGCGATGGCACGGAAGGGTTTTCCCGTACATAAGAGAAACCTTTTAGTAACTGTTCAAAAATTAGTTAAAGAGACTGGAAGAAATACTCGATATTTTACCGACGATGGACTACCTGGACGTACCTGGTTCGAAGTTTTCTTAGAAGACACCCATCCATTAAACAAAGACATACAGAGGCCGTAAGTAAAGCACGTGCTGCTGTAACTCGAGACCGTCTTGAAAACTGGTTTGACGAAATATTAAATTATTTAAAAGAAGAAAAGTTGGACAGTATTCTTGACGACCCCACACGAATCTTCAATGGAGATGAGGCAGGATTCAAAATGTGTCCTTCTAGTGGAAAGGTTTTGGGTCCTGCCAAAATTGTAGAAGATTTTTATGAGAGGGTAAGTTCAGAAAAGGAACAGATCACTGTAATGGCGGCGTTTTCAGCAAGTGGTATAACAGTACCACCTATGATAATATTTCCTTACAAAAAGATGCCTAAAAAAATAGTAGAATCGGTGCCATCAGCTTGGGGCTTAGGTAGATCAGAGTCTGGCTGGATGAACTCTGAAGTATTTTATGAATACATTTCAAATCATTTTATCCCTTATATAAAAAATGAGAACATTGTCCGTCCAGTCATATTTTTTGTGGATGGTCTTAAATCCCATCTAACCAAATATGTCAGTGAGTTGTGTGATTCGAATGGGATAATATTAATTTCATTATTTCCAAATGCCACTCACATTTTACAGCCAGCAGATGTATCTGTATTCAAACCACTCAAATCTGGATGGACATCTGCGGTGAGAACTTGGAAGTTTGAAAATTTTCCTAATGAAGTCACCAGATATACATTTGGTACAATTTTGTCAGGTGTTTTTGACCAATATGCCACTAAGAAAACTATTGTAAACGGTTTTAGAAAGTATGGTTTATATCCATTCCAGAAAAATAATGTGGATTATTCAAAATGTATTCCAAATAGAAACACCGAAGTACGAAATGATGTCGACACAATTCAGAGACAACACAATTTAAATAAAAATGTACTATCAACAATAGAAGATAACATACAACAAGATGAGCTTAAAATATTCCAAGACACATATTCAAAAGGAAAAGAATGGAATGGAAATTTCGAGTCTCTTAATCTTTACAAAGTTTGGGCAACAATTAAGAATAAAACAGGTGGAATTCCAGCCAACAGAAATACCAGTCTAGAAAATGAGGATCTTCAGAGTGAAGTAGAAAATTCTGATGCAATACTGCCAGAAAAAGAAAATTCTGATCCAATACTGCCCGAAGAAGAATTTTCTGGTTCACACACTGATTGCTTGGCATAAAAAAATGAAAACATTAGCTACATTTCACCAGAGCCTCACACTTTCTGTTTATTTCAAACTCCAGATGACGTAAATTTTATGCGATATGAAAAGAGAGCTTCAGAAGGTTTTAAGGTACCCTCTCCATTCAAAAAGTGTTTGATATTCCCGAAAACGCCAGAAAAAAAAACACCAAAAAGGAAACTTACAATTTTTCCAGCAGTTGTCTCAAGCAAGAAGTATAGAGAGTATTATGAAAAATTTGAAAAAGAAAAGTCTGCCCCAAAATCAAAGAGGAAAATTGAATGCCAGTCTGAGCCTATAGAAGAGATTATAGTGAAAAAGGAAAACTTAACCAAAATTAAATCTGGTAAAATGTCGAAATCCAAATCAATGAATAAAAAAAAGTCTCCATCCATTCTGATCGAATTTGACAGTTCTTCAGAATCAGAGATGGAGCTAATATATGATGATGAAGATCTTGACTTGAGTGAACCAGAAGACATGTATGTGACCGTTGGAAATCATGTTATTGTCCGATATCAGGGAGAATATTACCCAGGTAAATGAAACAGGTATTTAAACTTACGTCAATCATTAGCTTACTTCTGTGAAAGTGTCCCATCTGCAAGGTTATCATTCTTTCTAATACCCACCGTAATTTTTAACAATATTTCACAATATACTTTTGTTTACAGGATTAGTGTTAAAAAAAGATGGCCAAGGAGCAGAAATAAAATCAATGCAAAAAGCAGGCTTTGATTGGAAATGGCCTTCAAAAGATGATATTCTCTATTATTATAATGAAGACATCCTGCAAATAATTGATGAACCACAATTAAAAAACAATAGAGGGTTGTTCACTGTTGACGCAATGTCAAAATACCAATGATTTTTTTGTGCTAATTAAATGAATAAAATATATTGTATTAATGTCCATTACTAAAACAAACCCTGTCCATTACCTATCCAAGTATGTCCATTACTAACACATTCGACCAAAATTCACAAAAAACCAAATTTCAACTTTATTATTATAAATGAACTTTTCTGGCGCATTTAGTCTTAATAAGCATAAAATTGTCTTATCTCTGATACCTTGATGTTTTCAGATTGATAAATATAAGCCTTCTATACCTGTTCAAAGATAAAATATTCTCTTTGGTGTCCATTACTGGCGCAGTCACCCTATGCAGTTTATAAGCTTAAAATTTCTTAAGAAAATACTTATTCACACAAATTTAAATAATTCTTACGATTTTTTCAGCGTTTATTGTTAATTTCATTTATTTAAAACTAGAACAAAAGTTCTTCAATTATGATTGTTGATTTTAAGTAAAAACAATTGCTAATTTTTTATTCAGTAATAGGAAAACTGTTTTTTTTTGCATGTTTAAAACTATTTTTTCGGTAATAAAACAAAATTTATGGTAATGATAATTTAGGTATTTATTAATTGATATCTGCATTTGACAAATTTATGAATTAAAAATGAAAATAATTTGAATCTCGCTTCATATACAGAATCTTATATTAAAATTCATTATATATAATATGTACGTTATTTATATTTCTTTCTAAAATATATATATCCTAAAACTACATATGCCATGAGACTTAAAAACGACAAACTTAAAAATTAAAAATACAGAAAATGTATATGAATACTCTGAAAAATATAATATATCTATATACTATAACATAACATAGATTACCTACAATTAATAACTTAAATGAAAGACTTAGAGGTAATGAAATGAGTAGATTACGTTTAAACAAGACGTTTCAAAATGTCATCTATTATATTATTGCCATCATTTCAGATAAAAACACAACCATTTCGTATTTTAAATACAATAAAAAAAATAGTTATACTTATATAGCTGAATACATGACAATATGTTTTTTATTGTTAATATAAAATATCAATTTATTATTCATTGTGATACGTCCCGTAGAATATGACTTTTAGGTGCAGTTCCTTATAAACATAAGAAATATTTACAAATATAGGATCGAAGAATGATTTTTAATTAGACACCATCAATAATTTTGACGTAATTTTTTTGAGTAATTTCAATTAAAATAAAATTTATTATATCGTGCTCAAAAGAATTATGTCAAACTCAATCTATAAAACATCAAATATGGCATTGAACCTTTCTATAATCTTTCTACTATCCTAGATTGCCAAGACAGAGATAAAAAGCAATAATGAGAAAAAAACCATGACGATCAGAGAGAAAAAATAGAGAAAATAGACTACAATATGGCTCAAAAATACACAACCAAAATACAGTTGCGTTTTTAAGGTAAGGTAGCGCGACCATCTACAAATTTTTTCTGCACTTTGGCTTCGAGATCCTTATTTTTCTGTATTAGTTTTAAAAATAGTCTTAGTGACATTTTCAAATTCAGCCACTATATACATACTCTTTTTTTTATTATTTTGTAAAACTAATCTCATATCTTAGGCAACAATTACACCAAACTCTTGGACTAACGAACAAATACGCCATCTATAGGTAAATAGTATGTATCTTATCTTTAAAAATATTTAACTGCCCGTACTTTGCCAAATATATAGATAAAAAAACAGATGATTGCTTCATTTTGGACTTGATATCCAAATTTATTTTTTACTCAATATAACAAGCTTTGGTTATACACTTAGAACTTACACTTAAGTCCCACTTGTAATATATTTTTAAAATATATATATATCTACTATTTTTCTTTGAAAATTAGGAATGTAAGCTCAATAATCTAGTGATATTGTCATAGACTCCCGAGGTATTCAAATAAAGTATATTTTACAATTTAAACTTTCAGTTGTCACCTGTTAAAATCTAGCTAGAGCAAAAATATTTCATAATTATTATTAACTCAAAACAGACCTATTTCTTTGTTTAAAAAATAACCCCTCGGCATATTTCAGTTCAACAAAGGAAGAGGTCTTAACATTATGGCCGCTGCTACTATCATTTGACAAATGACAAAATGATTTATGAGAATCAGCCCTACATCACTAGATTCAAATTTTTTTATTAATACTGGGAGGCTCAATTAAAATTAGTCGTTTTGTAGAATGTTAAAGGCCACTGTCAGTCGAGTTACCTTTAAATTAGGCAACTGTAAAGATGTCTCAAAAAAGAATGTGACCTTATAACTCCAATGTGCAGTCTTATAAACCCACAGATCTAAGTTAACTGCAGAATGCATAAAAATGGCGTCAAATAAAATATTTAATTAATTCAAAAGCTTTTGATATGTAGGGTAAGATTATTTTAATTAAAAAAATACAATTTTCATCCTAGAATGATAATTAAAAAAATAAAATTTAGTGTGTTACCAAGTAATTTATGTATTTGCTTGTAGATACTGTTTTAATGAAACATTGAACTTAAATGGTAGCTTTTAAATATTATATATAACAACAAGTGATAAACTAAATAAGTAAAGTCGACTTAATACAAAACAATATAACAATAAATAAATGAATGTAAAATAAATAAAATGAATGACACAAAATACAATAATTATAAAAGTTTGTAAGGAAGACCTGTCTTTATCAGCAAAACCAACACTTGAATGTAAAAAATACAATTCATATGTCATCGTTTCTGTCAATTGTCAAAATAAATAATACAGTCGTTTTTGCCGTCACCTTGATAAATTCCTTAGTAAAATTAGATCTGTAGCAGAGCCTCCAACAAGAGCAGCAGTATATTGAGTAAACGTTTAAAGAACACAGATACAGCTTGATTTGATTGATCTTTGACCATCACGAGAGAAATATCGCATTAATTGTACTTTCATCAAGTGTTGAGATCAGGGTAGTCCGCACCCTATCGTCCTTAGAAGAACACATGTTGGGGCACTTTTAAAAAGTGTCTCTTAACGTTTAGAAGGCGCGTATCAGTCACCGAACCTTGAACAGGCCTTTTTCCATTTGCATTGGGTGCACCATTGTTCCCTGTGCTCCATGCCGTAAACTTTTCGACATTTTTTATTTTCCCCACGGATTCTTCTCGGAGATACTGGCATTTTGGGGCTGTGTGGGCGAGGTGATAGCTTGAGAAGCTTGTGTGGCGATTGAGGGATCGGGTGTTGTTGGCTTAAGAGCGTTTGGCGCATGTTTCCCACTAGGAGTCTTTGGTAATCGGGATCCTCGTGGAAAGGTCTCGCCATATCGCGATGTGACAAAGTTGGTGGGGGACTGGTAAGGCCAAGTTCTACCTCCGTGTAATAAAATTCTTCTTCGGCATCTTCGCATACTTGGTCTCTGCAAAGAAAATGATATTTAAAACTATTGTACAGGGTACAAAAATAAATTATATATTACATAATAGAAAGTAATGAAAAGTGAGATTTGGCTGTCCAGATACTATATTCGCCAACTAGGAAAACATTCAGTCACGCAGTATTGGACAGAGTACGACGAATTTCTGGATCTGAGCAACCCCATCATCGTAGAGTATGTTTAACCATCCTCTGCCGTTACGTCATAATCGGTGACGTATTCTGCTGTTTTACGTGTGTCAAGGTGTGTTTGTATGAATAAATTGGTAATGCCAAAAATTGTATTTTGCTTTACACGTTGTGTATATTTTTACATAATTTAGTAATTTTGTTTAACTTGAAACCTAGTTTTTTTTAACTGATTTGTTTCTAGCTTGGAGATGTTTAACATCCCTGAGCATGATTTTTGACTAAATTAAAAAAATTACGGATGAACGAATCGTGATTAAACGGCGAATTATATAATATATATTAAAAATATATTATACGATTATATTTTTGGGGTGAACCCAAACGTTGTAGACTGCATTTAACGGTAAAATCGGTATTCCAGCATCTCTTTTTTTTAAATATTTAATCATCTTCAAAATTAAACTTTGCTCTTTCTCATTATACCGGGAAGGCATTTTGACAATGAAAAATTAATTGAACTGTCAAAAATAACATTCAATCCAGGACGGCACACGACTGTAGCGCTCCAAGTCACAAAAACAATAATATTAAACATATTAAACAATAATTTATATTTATTTCATTAGAAGTTTTTACTGTCCAAAGCTAGCCTGTGTAATTAAAAAAAATATTTATTTTATTAAAAGGAGTCTTAAAAATCCAACATGTGTTTAAGAAAAAATAAAAAAAAATAGAAGGAGATGTGGGATTCGATCCCCGGAACCACTGCACCACTAGCGGGCACTATGCCACGCAGCTATCACAGGTCTTGTTTAAATATGTTCAATAAAATAAATATAAATTAGTGTTTCGCCTCGTATTTCAATTATTAATATTACAGAGCTAAAGTATACACATTCACTAAATCTCATAAAGAAAATGATATAAGTCACATCTGTCAAAATTATTGTTTAATATTTTGTCACTTGGAGCGCTAGTCGTGAAGTCGTGTTGACCGCCTCATCATTTCCTGATTAAGGGATCAAGTAGGACATTGTATAACGTAACGGCAGAGGATGGTTAAACAAACTCTATCTAGCATGAGGTAAAGCCGCGCATTCTGGGCGGAGTACAACGAATTTCAAAATCTGCGCAATCTCTTGCTAGTTTGCGCTTGTTGTAACACAGAAAACACAGAACGTCCCGAGGAAGTCCATTTTTGGTCCATTATAGGTCCTCAAGAAATGTCACAAGTCATTTGTTTGTTGCTCAGCATTATGCGTTATAAGTTTGTATTTTTTTGAAGTTTTGTTTAAGATTTGTTTACCGGTAGATTTTATCTTGTGAACAGGGTTGAGAATTTGTGAGTAGTTTCACTAGTCTGTGAGTAATTTTATAAGTGAAGTGCAATTGTGAGTAATCGGAAGATCAGGGTATATTTTTGGTACTGGTAGTTAGGAAAAATTGTGATCTACTTCCAGAAATTATTAAAACCTTTTGGTTTTCAAAAATCTTACTTTAGACCTAATTTTACGCACTTTAAGAGTCATTCGGTACAATTTTTAGTTCCCAGATTCACATAGCGTCCTCTATTGGTTTTCAATATAAATAGTATAAGTAAGTGGTTAAATAAAGATATATGCCTATATGATTCGTCTGTTTGATATAACTTACAAGTTATATTTTTGCTTGCGTTAATAAAAAGCATTAATCTATTTTTATCTGTATTTTCTTTTTAAGCTGGTTGGAAAAATCACTACAGTTATTGTCAAACTACGTCGATATTGATTTCTCATTGGTCTAAACTATGTTGAAATTAAGAATGATTAATCACTGACATAGTACGCTAGACCCCGCCCCCCGGGCCTACAAAACAAATAACCTACATGCCCTATCTAGCTTAGTATATGATCTAAGGTTTTGGGTTTAGGGAATTTCTCTTTTTTCCTATGGCACCAAGCCAAGCAGTACCAACCTTTGATGCTTGGCCACATTGCTCACAGTTACAGTTTTAAAATAAAATCCATCAAAGAAATTGTGGTACTAATAAAAATAATAAATTTTACTATACGAAACGATTTCCAAAAAAAACTGCCTTGATATTGATATATTGAAGTTGTGAATAATCCGGAAAAGGTTTGAGAGTAAATCGGCAAAAGCTAGTTGGCAACCCTACTTGTGAATTATTTGTGTATTGAAAGTAAATGTGCATTGTTTTGTAATTTCATTGAGGATTTTATATTTTGGATAAAACAACACGACGAACTTGGACTAACCAAAATTACACTTTTTAAAACACTCTGTACGTTTCGCTAACTATGTTAGCACCATCAGGAGTTAAACCTACGATCTAGCTATTTATAACTACCACATTCACGCATGAATACGTTTTGGCGCTAAGCGAGGCTTTATCTAATCAGTTGGAAAACGCCCGCCAACCTTATCTAATTAAACTGTAAAGTGGACTATATGGAATAGGTCCTTTGTCTTTATTTAAACTATTTTTACATTTCATTATTTCTACACTTTCAAATACATTAAACAACCTTTTGCTGGGTACATTTTTAAGTAATTTTACATTATCTACACTAAATTTATGATTATGACAAAAAGCATGTTCAACAACAGATGATTTCTCTGTGCGACCGTATTTCAAATGTGCCATGTGCTCTTTAAACCTAGTTTGCACAGATCTTCTAGTTTGTCCAACATACTTTTTGTCACAATTAGAACAATGTATTTTGTAGATTCCACTTTTTTCCAAATGACTTGTTTTATCTTTTTAGTTATTTAATATACTTTTCAAAGTGTTGTTTGATTGAAAAACTGCTCTCAAGCCTGATTTGTAACCCTTTAGTAAGGTATGGGTTATATGGCAGAGAAACAAACTTTTCAGCCTGTCTCTCATGTTGGAAAAAAGAGGTATGCTTTAAGTTTTTCTTAAATGTATGGCGATTAATTAACTTATCTACTAAAGGTATATTATATCCGTTAATAGTAGCTATATCTTTTGTGTATCTTTCTTTAGTGAGAGGAAAATTTATTAAACGATGTACAAGAAAATGTTAAATTGCCATCTTGTTTTGACCACAATGAAAAGAATCTGAAGGGATATATCTGTTAGTAGCGGGGTCTTTCCTAAATATATCAAATTCTAGAGTATTATTATTTCTAATCGCTAAAGTATCTAAAAATGGTAGTTGTCCATTATTTTCCTTTTCATATGTAAATTTTATTGTTTAAATAAAGACAAAGGACTTATTCGATATAGTCCACTTTACAGTTTAATTAGATAAGGTTGGCGGGCTTTTTCCAGGTGAAGGTGGTAGGTATAAACAGCTAGATCGTAGGTTTAATATTTAGTTAATCATCAACTCCTGATGATGCTAACTTAGTTAGCGAAACGTACGTAGAGTGTTTTAAAAAGTGTATTTTAGGTTATTGGTGACGATATTCTTCAACATTGGTTCCAAATTCCCAATTCTATTATAATATGTTAAATAGATATAAATAGGGCTTTTATGAAGAAATATTACATGCACATATTTCATGTAATGTTATGTTGTTTTTTGATTTTTGATTTTTTGATTCTACAAACATAGGAAAAAACTTACAGTAACATAAGTATTGACAGCGATTTTTTTCCTTTGCAATATTGTTTATGCTCGAGATATGAAATCAGAATCATTTGATTAGAGAAATATTAGTTGATGTACTTCATGAAATAAGAAAACTGTAAAATAACAAAACAGAAACAACAAGAAGAACTTCATTTTGTTGAAGAGGTGAGACATGATGAGAACTTTATTGAAGCAAATGAGACAAAAGTTAATTCATTTCAAACAAGAAAAATAAATAAAAAATGCCATATATCTGGCACAATTTTTCAAATTTGTTCCCTTAAAAATAGTATGGTGGAAGCTGTGGTAGTTATAAAATAGCTCAATGTTATAAACGATTATATTTGATTGTTTGATGTAGACAAAACTGAATGAGGTAACAAGTGCTTCTTACAACTAATATTGACTAACTGAGAAATTCCTGCGAGTCCTGCGTGCGCACAAAAATAACACTGTCAACTCAGTGTTACCAATTTGGTAACTGAAAACTAACAACTAACTAACTAACATTTTGATTGTTTCAACTAAAATACACCGTCCAGAATATAAAAAAGTCTATTTTAGGTATAAGAACTAGCAAAATTTGGTAGTCCACATCCATACAATTTTATAAAGAGAAGTATGTCCTGTATTTTAAACGATTTAGTTTTAACAAATTATAGCTGGTTAGGCCGAAAAGAAAAATTGTCGTTGGAAAAGTCAATAATAGCAAAAGCCGATTTCCCAAAGTATTTTTTATTTAAATCCAATAAGTTATCTATATCTCAAATGTAGTCAACAGTTTTTTTATTTTTTTTTATTTACATATTGTACCAAGTTGTTTTTCCAAATTTGATTTATTTAAACTTGTAACATAATGTTTAATCATATGTTTAAGTTGAAATGAGGTTTTCCCTTTTAGTCAGAGAGTCACAGAGAAATGTCTAAACTGCAACAAAAAAGACGTTGAATTGGCTATACAGAGGTTTGTTAAAAGAAGAATTGAAAGCATGAAATTCAAGGAAAATAAAAAAGTGGGGGTATAAATAATATAAACAGAGTGTTTAATTTTCCTGGGTGTTTATAGTCATATGTTTATTATGGTTGTATCAAAATTGAATGGAAGCAGGCAGTGTTGTTAAGTACTTAAATACATGTATTTAAATTTGTATTTTAAATACTTTCAATGTATTTAAATACATAGTTAAATACATAAGTTTCATTTGTATTTACTGTGTATTTAAAGTACATTTTTGTGTAGCATTTTAAATACTGTAGTTAAAGTTTAAATACAATATTTCTCGAAAAGTTTGGGATCGTTCTTTAACCTGGAAACAAAAATTCCACTAATTTCGAATTATCCTTTCATGCGACATTTATATTTTGCGGACCTGCGGTTATTGTTTATTTCACAAATTGTTTATTATCCTGTTACCTGTGTCTCTAATCTCTATAATAATAATAATAATGATAATACTCACCCTACATTTCACCCCTTTACGAGTGAACCCCAGAAAGCCAATGGCTTGTGCGGGGAAGGGACGGCTATTATTATTATTTGCCGGGGTGACTTACTGAGGATTGATGGCGCCATTTGGCTATAGGTGTAGGAAAACCCGGAAAACCTCACCACCATGATCTATTATTTCATAGAATTCCTAACGAGTAAATGATTTTAGTTAGATTTACAGTTTTCTGGATTTCTCATTGGCCACGATTTCGAAATAGAGGTTTCGTTGCAAGTGAATAAATTATCTGATGAAAATTTTGAGAATTTGTTACTTTTAAGAAGTAATATAGATATATATAGCATATTACGTTAATTTAATATACTTATTTATGTATGTAAAAATATTTTTTACTTATTTTTTTGTAAGTAAATAAATTGTACCTAATTAATTTGTAAACTTAAACAAAGTAAACTTATTAAAAATCCACTGTTTTTGTTATTACAAAGTAATCGAGCGGTGGATTTGCTTAATAGTCTTAAACAATACATACGGAAGAATTATTTGTATTTGCATTTAAATACTTTTTAAATACATTTGTATTTAAATACATTGTTAAATGAAGTAATTAAAATACAAGGTAAATACATTTTTGAAAAAGTATTTGTATTTAAATACATTTTTTAAAGTATTTTTAACAACACTGGAAGCAGGTTCTATACATGTTTTCTATAAAGCATGTCAGGATGATTTTAGGATGTCTGTTTTGAGACATTCTGGGAACGTATGGATTAGTACATCCTACGGACAATATGGGACAAAAATCGGACGTTCCCAGGACATATAAATGTCTTGAGCAAACTTTCATGGGACATTTTCAGTACGTATTTGTGCTATCTGAGTGAACAAGTATAGAACATGTAAATCCGAGCATGGCAAAAAAAAATTTAACCATACGAGTTATAAAAAACAGTTTTCTGAGCGATACTTAGTATAATTATAAACTGAGTATTGCTGAAAATCATGGATATATTGTATGAATATTTCGCCCTATTTGTTTACAATCCCATGGAATTAACTTTCTTTATATACTATAATTAAAAATGATTATAAAGACCCTTGCATATTAATGGTGGAAATAAATGGTCACCACACTGCTATTGTTTATTGATCCGAAGAAATGAATTAAAAAATAAACAGAAACACTACTTGGACCCCTCTTCAAATATTATTTGTATCAATAAATGGAACTACTATTAATAAAAAAATCGTTTCTACTTTTACCAAAAATTTCCATTTCAGCTCGAGCATTTTTTAAGTAAGGCGCAAGAAACCGTTGCGTTGGATTTTCGTCACACCCATTTTAAAATCAAGTGGACTAACGGGAAATATTCGGTATAAAAATGTAAAACCGCCATGGTTTTATCCAAACATTGCTAGATTTGCAGCAAATAACCTCGCGAACAGATTCCGTAACGGTCCAAGGCCAACCTTCGTAATTTATTAAGGCTCATTGATGCGTTTACAGCCCAGATATATATTGTATGTATATAGTTTACATCATTACCGTTTAAATTTCCAATTTATTAAAAATTTGTGTATTTTGAAAGGGAATTTTTAATTCTTACTCGAAAAAGTCAGTTACAAATTTTATTTCCTTGAACATATTTAATGTGTAATGAAATTATTATTTTTCATTACTAATCATTTTAAAAGATATTATAAATTGATTTTGCAGAATATTCTTCTCACACTTCGATTAAATTATTTTATTGTAAAGATGCTGCAAAGTGTTACTTTGATTGAATCGATCTTGTATAATGAATTAAATTTTTTAATACTGAGGTAAACTAGTTTTTCATTTTATTGATAGTAAAACGAAGGTAAGTAACGTTTAAATAATTTTAGATTTTATAAACAGTTTTAAAACAAATCCGGATTAGTCATTGGTATAATCTCTTAAATTCTAAAAACCACTTTATTGAATACGTTATGGGTTTATTTGGGGATGGGAGCTAAAATAATTTAGACATTTTATTGACTTTATTTCCATATTATTTAATTTTATTTGGGGTAATATAACAAAACCTCGTTAATAAGCTAATAAATTTTTCGATTTTCCCGAAAACAGTTTTGTTTGAAAAATTAACGAGTTCAATTCGGAAATTGATCTTCTGAATAAAATGCGATAGCTTTAGCTTGAGGGTTTTATTTTTTGAACTTCAATCTTCGAATTTGCCAGTTGAATTTTCTAAAACAAAACTATTTAAGGAAAAATTGAAAAAATACATTAGCTTATAAACGATGGTTGAGTTATATTTGATCGGATTATTTCTCAAATATTGATATTTTCGTTACCAAATCTATCCATTTCTTAAATAGCACTAAAGGATTTTTATAAAACGTCAAAAATGCTCATAAATGTCAATGAATTCAACAAATTCGATAATTTTTAAAATATATCGAAATTTTTAATATATAAACTTTGGAATATTTTGAACTGCAAGAAATCAAATTTGATAATTTTAAAAATTCAAAAATTTTTTCAAAATTCTACAAATGTTAGAACAATTCAAAACATCAAAAATATATTGAAAATTTCAAATATAAATCAAAGAATTCAAAAAAACATTAAAAAATTATCAGAAATTTTCAATAATTGCAAAAATATCAAAAACTGTTAAAAATTAAAAAAATTTCAAGAATTCTAAACATTTAAAAAAATCAAAGATAGCTAGAATTTAAAAAATTCAAAATAAAAACAAAAACAAAAGTTGTAAGAATTTCAAAAATTACAATATTTGTAGAATATATAAAAATTTGTATTTGTAAGAATTTGTATTTGTTAGAATTTGTAACATACGTAAAAAATTGTAGTGAAATAATAAAATATACAAAATTTTTTATTTTCGATGCCCACACTATCATTTTTACGAATCATTTATACACGATACCCGTCGTTAAGCCTTAAAATTATTTTGAGATCCAACTTTCCCTTATACCATTTTCAATTTTTTTTTATTTAAATATTGTACACTGAAAACGAAAAAAAAATCAAATCTACTGCTTGTAAAAAAATAATATCAACTTACATGATTCATGAAATATTTCGATAATTTCAAAAATATATCTAGAATTTTAAAATACATTAAAAATTTCGAAAATTTTGAAAATTATAAATATTTTAATAATCTGAATTTTAAAAAATATTTCATAAATTCCACAAACAAATGTTAAAAAAATTAAAAACATCAAAATATATTGAAAATTTCAAAAATAAATTAAAAATTTCAAAAAAACATTAAAAAATTATTATAAATTTTCAAAAAATGCTAAAATATCAATAAACTCCAAAATTTAAAAAAAATCAAGAATTCTGAACATTTCAAAAATATCTAGAATTTAAAAAATCAAGAGTTTAAAAAATATCAAAATATTTGTAAGAATTTTAAAAATTGTATTTGTAAGAGTTTGTAAAATTTGTAAGAATTGGTATTTGTAAAAATTTGTATTTGTAAGAATTTGTATTTGTTAGAATTTGTAAAATATGTAAAAATTTGTAGAGAAATAATAAAATATACAAAATTGTTTATTTTCGATGCACACATCACACTATAATTTTGACGAATCATTTAAATACGATAGCCGCAGTTAAAATTAAAAACATCAAAAGATATTGAAAATTTCAAAAATAAATCAAAAATTTAAAAAAAAAAATTAAAAAAATATTATAAATTTTCAAACAATGCAAAAATATCAACAAATTCAAAATTTTTAAAAATTTCAAGAATTCTAAACATTTCAAAAATATCTAGAATTAAAAAAATCAAAGAATTTAAAAAAATTCAAGAATTAAAAAAAAATCAAGAATTTAAAAAAATTCAAAAATTTGAAAAATATCAAAATATTTGTAAGAATTTCAAAAATTCTATTTGTAACAGTTTGTAAAATTTGTAAGAATTGGTATTTGTAAAATTTGTATTTGTAAGAATTTGTATTTGTTAGAATTTGTAAAATTTGTAAAATATGTAAAAATTTGTAGAGAAATAATAAAATATATAAAATTGTTTATTTACGATGCCCACATCACACTATCATTTTTACGAATCATTTATACACGATAGCCGCAGTTAAAGCGTTAAAATTAATTTGGGATTTAACTTTTCCTTATACCATTTTCATTTTTTTTAACACTGAAATCTACTGCTTGTATTAAAAATAATATCAATTCGTAAAAGTTTCACTAACTTACATTACTAATGATACATTTTGATAATTTCAAAAACATATCGAAAATTTTTAAAATATATTAAAAATTTCGAATATGTTGAAAATTTCAAAAATTCAAATTTTCGGATAATTTTAAAAATTCAAAAAATAATTCAAAAATTCCACAAACAAATCTTAAAAAATTAAAAACATCAAAAATATATTGAAAATTAAAAAAAAAAGAATAAAAAACTTCAAAAAAACATTAAAAAATAATAAATCAGAAATTTTTAAAAAATACAAAAATATCAAAATTCAAACATTTTAAAAATTTCAATAATTCTAAACATTTCAAAAATTAATAACTTAAAAAATTTCAAAAATTTGTAAAAATTTGAAAAATTGTAACATTTGTGAGAGTTCGTAAAATTTGAAAGAATTTGTATTTGTAAAAATTTCTGTTTGTTGGAATTTGTATTAGAATTTGTAAAATTTGTAAACTATGTAATTTGTAGAGAAATAATAAAATATACAAAATTTGTTTGTTTGTTACGGTTGTAGCGCTTTGTATGGTTGTTGAAAACATTTGAAAACTTGAAAAGTTTGTTCGATATGTTGTCTAGATTTGCAGGAAATCAATTTTGAATTTTTAATTCAAGATGGCGACTCCAAAATGTCGGACGAGATTTATGACTATGGACAGATTTAATTCAAAATTGGTATGTGCGGCTTTTTGGGGTCGGAGAATTTTTTTGTCAAAATTAATAAATTCAAGATGGCGACTCCAACATGGCGGACGGATTTATAATTATTGAGCGATTCTATTCAAAATTGGTATGTGGAGGTTTTTGGGTTGGAGATTATGAATTGTCTGTAAAAATTAATACACTCAAGATACCGGCTCCAAGGAGGACGAGATTATGAATTTTTTGTCAAAATTAATAAATTGAGATTTCAGTTCGAAGATGGCGAACGAGATTTATGATTTTTGACCTATTCTTTTTTGTTTGTTTCTCACGGTTGCAGCGATTTGTATTGTTGTTCAAAAAATTTGAAAATTTGAAAAATTTGTTCGTTATGGTGTCCAGTTATGCTGGAAAACAATTTTGAATTTTTTTAACCATAAAATCTAACAGTAATGACATAGGCGAGAATGGGCGCCGTTCGAGCTAGCCACACTATAATTTTTACTAATCATTTATATACTATAGCCGCCGTTAAAGGGTTAAAATGAAATTAAAATCAAAGTTTTCCTCGTACTATTTTCAAATTTTAATTTAAATACTGTATACTGAAAACGAAAAAAAAATCAAATATACTGCTGTAAAAAAAATATCAATTCGTAAAAGTTTCACTAACTTACATGATTAATGAAATATTACAATACATTTTCAAAATGACCGAAAATCTTCTTCTTTTTTAATAAAAATTGCACTCAAAATACCGTACGACTAATGAATTATGTGTGTAAAGAATACGAAAAATTCGACAAAACTTAAAATTTAAACAGTGTCGTATAAAATAGGAGAAAAAGTGGTCCTATACTACTGTCGTCTTTTAGATCAATTCACAACTGGCTACCAAGTTTGGAAAAAAAATTTAAACGATATTAAAAATTACGGGAAATAATAATTTTTAAATAAAACACCCTATATATCAGTTAGGTAAAACGTTTTAGGTTAAGTCAAGGATTCTCCGTTTACAATATGAATAATTATTAATGAAACACACTGTATATTCTAATTGTATCAATAATCCTTAACAACTTAAAATTTGGAGGAAACAACTACATATCGCTGATTACCTTGAAACAATTTAAATTGCCAAATTATACAATAAATTTTAACTACAATTTAGACAGTTATGTCATAGATATACACGATGTTGAGGATAATGTGCATCGGCTACCGAGCACGTTACAGGAACGCAACCTTGAAAATGGCAAACGCACGTTTCGTAAAATATTGTTTACTATAAACTGAAAACACTTTTTTTAATTACATGTTCGGCACGTGCTATTTGTGTTCTTCGTTTGATTCGAAGGTTATGCGTAAATTTTAAATTACGTCACTAATTTTAGTTTCATAGAAATTTTTCTACAGGAATTGAACAATACGATTGACATCAGTAAATATTCAAAGAAATAAAAACAAGGTCTTAAGGTTATCCAATTTTGGTTACAGTAATAAAATCTTAGAAATCTGATTAGTAGAACTTTACTCTGTAATTAGTATTCGAATATTTGTGCTAAAGTTACAGGGACGTACTTACTCACGTAGTTGTATTTTTAACTTTGATGGCACAGAAAGGTGTCTTTTTAATATTTGGTATATTTTAATTCAAAATGAAATAAAAATACAACCGAAAATTGGATATTTTCTAATTGCACTCAAACATCAGTAATTTTCAAAATATTTGTATTTTAATATACAAAACCAATCTATCCACATACAGGGGGAATGCAGAATAACTGTGAATAATTTATCACTTTGCTGATAAAATATTGGCGCATTTGTAGAAAGTTAAAATAAAATCGAATTAAATATGACTTAAGGCTAAAACGTAATAAGCGTGCAAATAACAAAATAATGCATTAGAAATTCCAATTTGAAATTGAACAACTAATTGCGTTTGTTGAAGTGAAATTTATTACTAAATTAATTATTATACAACAGGTACTTAGATTTAATGATAACTGTTACACTTCTACAGGCAATTTTTGTGAAAGAAAACTTAATGTGAATGTAGCCTATTTATATTTGATATGTTGCCAAGTCTAGCGTTCTTATCGTTACGAACACTTAAGAGTTACGTTTCTTGATTTGCTTCAAAAAAATGAAAACGTCGATGATATGAAAAATCACCAAAGAATTTATAGATAAAATCTTGTTCTTTATAAAAAACGTAATTTATTGAAAAACAATAAATAAGTAATCAATTATGATCGCGTCACTCTTTTTGAATATATCCAAAGTATGATTAATGTTACATAATTTTTTTATTTTCATTACAACCAAATCTAAAGGTAAAAAGAGTCCTGTCTCGACGTCTAGCTTGGTGGGAGGGCATAAATGAGTTTAGAGGTTATAACTGCGACCGAAAATAGATATTGATTCAATAGAAGTGGGTCAAACGAGAAAAAAATGTCAAGACCGCGAACTAACTGCTCGTATAGAAGCGTCAGTAAAATTTCGGGGACACATGCGCACCAAACGTTTTTGTACACATTTCATTAAGATTTTCGCTCATTCGATTATAATTTTAATACACACAATGTCTATAGAAATGAAGTAAAATACAATTAAATATGGATCATAAAAAAGTGGACAAATTAGTAGTCAACGTGTTTCGGGTTTAAAATAAAATATTTTTGACGCCCAACGTTGAGTAAACGCTGAAGAAAGATATGCAGTAGTAACCAAATAATGTTATTTCTAAAACTAATATATCTATTAGTAAATTAGACAGTCGCTTATATAAACTATTTATAAAAACCTGTCAAATAACTATTACATATATACAAGTTAGTCTAGCGAGATGTAAAACTTTTGAAATACAAAGGAAGGACTATTATATTTGTCAAGATATAGTCAAAGATTTATGGGTAAGATTAAACTGTCCAAATCCGCATTATCCGATTTTTAGTGATTATAATAAAAAAATATTTAATTAATATAATATCAGGTAGACTATTAATAATTAGTAATAATATTATTTTTAAACATGTGAAAATTACCAGAGATTAAATACAAAAACAAATAATATCCTCAATGATACTTTTCAAACCTATTATAGTAATAAACTTATAAAAGTATTTAGCTATATCTTGAATGGAATAATTCCCACAGATCATTTAGTAACGTTACGCCTAACGTATAGCACTCGTAAACAATAATCGACCAGGGGGTAAGGAGTAAAGAGAAACGAATTTAGTACGAGCGCTTATGAATTATTTAATTTAATTACTTATCTAGATACGTAATACATTATTTATTATGCAACTAGTAAAAATTTATTGAGTCACATTCATTCATTTCTGAAAGTAACAAATTGTAAAAAATAAAAAATGTTTTAATTAATTGTATAAATACTCAGGGCGGCCTTAAATTAAATAATTCTTAAGCGCTCATACTAAATTCGTTTCTCTTTACTCCGTACCCTCTGGTCGATGATTGTTTACGAGTACTATACTGTCTAAAATTAATATAGTCGATTTGGCAAGTACGCACAAAATTCTGCAGTAAAATAAGGAACTTATTTTTAAATAGTAAAAATAGCTGGCAGTAGCACATAGGTTCAGAAAAATTATGTTTGTTTTTAAAAATTTCGATCAAAAATTTCAATCCAACTTTGTTGAAAAACAAATATTTCAATTTAACGAATTAAAAAAATTCTAGAATTGTGATCAAAAATTTTAATTCAACGATTAAAAATTTTAATAAAATTTTGATGAACAATTTCAAGAATTTTGAAGAAAAGTTTTAATATGAATTACGATAAAAAAATGTTGATGTGAAAAGTTAATAAAATTTCTATCACAAAATTTAGGAATTTTAAGGAAATAAAATTCGTTTTGAGAAATGTGTTTCAAAAATTTAAAAAATTTTGATTAAAAATTTCCTGAATTGCGATAAAAAATTTGAAAAATTTCTATCAAAAATTTTAAAATTTCCATCAAAAATTTCAACAATTAAACTTTGATGAAGAATTTCAAGAATTTTGATGGACAATTTCAAGAATTTTGAAGAAGTTTGAATCCAAGAATTACGATAAAAAAAATTACGAATTTTGATGTGAAAAATTAAAAAAAATTTATAACAAATTTTAGGAATCTTGAGAAAAAAATTAAGAACTGTATTGCTGATTCAAAAATCTTGCTAAAAAATTTCCTGAATAGCGATCAAAAATTTCAGCAATTTCAATCAAAATTTTATAAAAAATTTAAAAAAATTTTATCAAAAATTTCAATCACCAATACCAAAAATTTCAAGAATTACGATAAAAAAATCACGAATTTTTATGTGAAAAATTATATCACAAATTTTAGAAATTTTGAGGAAATAAAAAAAAATAGAAATGTGTTAATGATTTAAAAATTTCTGAAATTTTAATTAAAAAATTTCCTGAATTGCGATCAAAATTTTTAAAAAATTTCTATCAAGAATTACGATAAAAAATCACGAATTTTAATGTGAAAAATTAAAAAAATTTCAATCACAAATTTTAGGAATTTTGAGGAAATAAAAAAAATAAAAAATGTCTCCATGATTTAAAAATTTCAAAAATTTTGATAAAAAATTTACCGAATTGCGATCAAAATTTTAAAAAATTTCTATCAAAAATGTTAAACTGAAAAATTAAAACAAAATTCTATCAAAAATTTTAAGAATTAAAAAATGTGTTGATGATTTAAAAATTTCAAAAATTTTCATAAAAAATTTATTAAAAAAATTAAACAATTCTATCATTTCTGATTTTTAAAATATTTAATTCAGAACCAAATAAACAAAATAAATTAAAAATAAGGTAGTGGTGAATTTGATTAATGTGGCAAACCCATATACCTATCAAAACCCCTATCAGGAAAATTTGATATAGTCATGGAGATTAAAACATTTTATGCACCATTACGCTGATTTCTAATAACAGCAGAGGGCGTATCACGTTCAAGATTAAAACAAGTGAAAAGCCCCAAATATTTTGTTAAATGGGCAGGTTCAAGCGGTAAGAGAAATTTAGAAAAAGAGGTAAAGGGCCAAATACTTTAATTGAAGTAAAGGGCCAATTATTTTTCAATTGGTAGGCCTAGTGGTAAAAGGGGCACATATTTATACATTTAGTGAAATTAGAAGTAAAGGGGCCAAATACTTTATTGAGGTAAAGGGCCAATTATTTTTCAATTGGTAGGCATAGTGGCAAAAGGAGCACATATTTTTACATGCACAGAAGTTAGGAGTAAAGGGGCCAAATACTTTATTGAGGTAAAGGGCCAATTATTTTTCAAAGGCCTAGTTGCAAAAGAAGCACATATTTTTACATGCACAAAGTTTAGGGGTAAAGGGGCCAAATACTTTATTGACCTCAAGAACCACAATTGTAAAAATAATAAGAACATGAAAATTTACAAAAAAAAAAACAAACAAATAAATAAATAAAAAGAAGTAAAATCATAATATATTTTTTTATTTTAAATTTATAAATATTTGGTTTTTGAATTATTTTAAAATTTGTTTATTATACTCCTGACTCATTCAAAATAAATAATTTTTTTTTCGAAACATTTAAAAAAAAATTTATTGGGGAATAAATTACACTTATTAATGTTATTATGCATATAACTTTAAATTTCTAAATATATTTACATTGAAGCGTAAGGGGTAAACAGACCAACTATTATTACATGAGCAGGCCTAAGAGGCAAAAGATCCAAATATTTTAACATGGGCAGGCCTAAGAGCACTTACAAAAATATAAAGTTTTTAATAAATTTCAAAATAAAATTTAAATATCTAAATACATTTGTCCTCTATTTGTAAATCGCCTAATTTCAAATATTCATGGGATAGATCTCTACCAATTGGAGTAAATATATGATTTTAACCTTTTTTTGTTTAGTGCATCTTTTACGAAATTTGCATATACTGTATAATACAGGTAGTTTTTTCCTGTCATTTTTCTATTTAAGAAAAAACTTATTTTAGGTTTGCTTTTGTTTCTAATAAATTTTGATGAGTGAAATTTATTTGTTTTTTATCTCTTCGTGATACGCAGATTTCATTTATAACACTTCGTATTTCTGATTATATTAATTATATTTCGGGATTCCATTAATTGAATTATGGATATCAATTATTATTATTAATATAAATGTAAAATACAATAAAGGAATTCGTCTTAGTATTTTCAACTGGTTTTATAATGTCATTTTTTTAATTATTTTAATTTCACTCAGTCGAGCATAATTAAATTCATTAAACATTTTTTCTATGAATCATAATACTTTATTTTAATTTACTGTTTTTTTAACAATTATCGAAGGTTTTTGTTTTCAGTTACAGTTTTATTTTGACAATAAAATAATAAAATATAAAAATCTCAATAGAGGCGTAAGTTTACTAAATAACTGTAACATCACAGATTTATTTGACGTTCTGAGAGAAACACCAGCATCTGAGTGAAAATTTCAATTTATTTTCGTCTCGACGTAATAGTATTTAATTTAAACGTCATCACACGTGTCCCAGTTCACATAAATATGTATATGTAGTTTTTAGATCTCGACTAGTAGATTGGCAAGATAATTTCGGCATTCTAGCGATTTGCCGCTTGGTAATGAAAGTTTGTCCAACGTCGGGCGCCAAAATGCGTTTGTGCCAATTAGTTTCGTGTTGTAACGAAGTGTTATGTTGATCGGTTAATTCATGCATAAGTAATTTCGAATCAAATAAAATTATATTTATGCAATCTGCAATAACACTTAAATAATATTTGTAATCATTGCACATTGTAACGGGATTAAAGTTCCACAAAAATGCTAGTTACAAATAAGTTGGTGAAAAATGGATTAATAAATTTGGCGTATTATTAGATTTTCTGGTCTATTTTTTACAAAGGACTATACCTGGGAAAATTTTAATAAGAAGATGATTTATTAACAAATGGTGGTATTTTACCTTTAACAATCACTCGGTATACTATAGTTATTAGTTAACTTACTTTAAGTGCTCATTTCTAACATGGGCCTCTATTGCTTCACAGGTATTGGTCATTTTTAAGCAGCTGGGCCAAGTACATTGGAATACAATCCGTGTCAAATTCTGTAACAAAAAAACCGATTTAATAAAAAATATTATTTTTTTTTAAATATCCTTTGTCACACTCTGTATATTAAATCGATCATGAAACATCTGACGATTTTACCTCGTTTAATCATCATTGCATTGCATTTATTCAAAATTCCGTGAAACAATTGAATAATCCTTCTTTAGGAACAAAGGAATCAGATCCGCAATGGCCCAGAGATAGAGATAGATCATCATTGTGTTGGTGTTGTCTCACTCTCACGGTGAATTTGGTGACGTTATCAATATGGCGCACAGGTCGATATGTTTATACCTCTCTAGCCATGTTGCCGAATTTAATCAGAAAATCCTTGTTTTCGCTTATAGACAATATATGAAATTTTACTACATAAGAATTCACGGATGAAAATGCATGCTTTTAATGTACTTTTCCCTGGATTTCATAATTTAAAACCGAGAAAAAAAAATTTGATAAATTTTTCATATTACCTTGTATATAAATTGTTTGACGAATTAGAATTCCATAAAAATTGTCTGACCAAGTAATAAAAATTTCATAACGGACTAATTGTCTGTGGACCAAAAAAGTAAAAATTGTATGGGAACAATTTTTTTCAAATAGTGACAATTACTTTTTCAAATTAGTTTTTCAACAACTTGTCTTAAGCCCACTTAAGATTAAGGAATTAAAAATTATTTGCTACAAACAAATACTTTTTTAACAATTCGTCCCCAAAATTACTTAATGTATTGCAGACAAATATATTGAGGACCAATTAAGATTGACAAGGAGGTAAAAATTGTCTTGGGACGAATTTTTACAAGGACAAAAAAGTATTTAATGCCTAATAGACTAAGAACTAAGTAGATAGTCTATACAACTCATATCTCTAATACAGGGATTTTAGTATAGAGTGAGAGGGTGCAAAGGTTTAGCATGT
The DNA here is from genome assembly GCA_963243735.1 of Neocrepidodera transversa. Lineage (NCBI taxonomy): Eukaryota > Metazoa > Arthropoda > Insecta > Coleoptera > Chrysomelidae > Neocrepidodera > Neocrepidodera transversa. The sequence continues at coordinate 18,947,500 of OY725343.1, forward strand.
CAGAGCCGGTCTTCAGGTACTTCAGCTCAGTCTGGTCTAGTCTTCAGCTATCTCCGTCTGGTCGGATAGCAGACGTACTGATAGAGATGAAGTACCCAAAGACCGGCTCTGACACACTGAACATCTGTAACCTCTCACTCTAACACATTGAATTCCGTATTGTGGCGGTATAGAATATCTACTATCTATTTTTATATGGATCGATTGACTGAAAACCAATTAAGATTGAAAGTAAACAAAATAAAAATTGTAGGAGGACGGTTATTTTCAAGCTGCGTTATTTTTTCAATAAAATCGTTCTCATCTCTAGAAAAACGTCCGCATAATTTTGTTGTACCTTGTGGACAAATAAAAATATCACATTCTATAATAGATCCGTTGACTATAAAAAATGGCCTGCCTCCATTTTTTTGCTGGCGTTTTGTACAGGTGGGAGTGATCATCTGACTTGGTAAATTGAAATTGACAATTCCACATCGCATTTTTTGCTGGAAATATAAAATGGTTCCAGACATCAAGAACAATCCAACAATACCTTTATCAGCAATTTTCTAATTTTAAGAATGTAATAGTGGAGTAGAATTTACTTAAAATTATGCGCGATGCTTTAAGTATAAGGCAGTACTTCAGCGACCTTTAGAGCTAGGTCAAGCGGAAGACAAGTAAATTTGATCGGAACCCAGAGTCGTTTAACATCCCAGCAGCTAATACCCAGGTAATCAACCCAGGGCAAGTAAGGACCGCCCTTTTGGCCGCTAAGGGTCTTGTCGATACCATAAGACCACCGGAGTATTTCTTTCTCCACTGAAGCTGCCCGTGCAGTGGCCTTCACACTATAAACAGAAGGTGGCGCCCGAGGCAATCGGAAACCTGGACTAAGGTGCCAAATTGACTCGTAACGACCGAAGTGCCTTACAATTGGGTTTAGCCGAACTCAAAAGATGTGTTTTGTTGCTCCACTTCTGTTTCTGGTGGCAACAAAAATGCTGTTTTGTTGTAGCTAATACTGGGTTTGGGTACATATTTTGACTCGAAGCAAATGTTGGGTTCGAATAAGAATGAAGTGTAATTTGACAAAAATATTGGTTATTGTTAATGTTGTCTTGCAGTTTTTAATTCGATTTATGGAAGGACATCTGATTCAAACGGACGATTTCCTATTTTGTTATCACGTTACAATTCATTAGTCAATGGATAAATTTGCCATTTTTTTATGAATGAAACTGAAAATTTAACAAAACTGAACAAAAATAGTTATATCTCAAAAACTAACAAAGTTATAACATTTTAAATTGCGCTTGGTATTCCGTCGCCTGACGTCATTTCTCCTAACTAGTGGGCGAGACGGGATTGTAAACAAAGCGACGTATCGCGCTTCTTTATTCTCATTATTTCTCGTATATATTGGTCCAAGAGCCAGAGAAGAAAAAGTAGGTTCCACTATTTTTCTGTTACGATGCACGGTTCACGAGATATTTCACAAAACGTGTTTTTCAACATGGCGGCTGACGCTCGCGGCCCCCGTCCCGCCAACTTGAATTTACTTTCAGGGGACACGTGCCAATAATAAAATCTCTTCTGTAGAAGATTACAGAAAAAAGTACTTGGCTCTTGGACTATCTTGCATCTGGAGCAAAATATCTTGCAGCCTCTCTACACTGGGTCCTAAACTGTCCTATTTGGCCACAGCTCCAACATTCTCAGTTTCCTTCAACAGGTCGGTTAGTGGTCGGTGTAGCTGGTAATTGTTGAATCGGCCTAGTACGATCGACGGTATTTCTGGGTATGACGGGGGCGGTAGGAGAGGTCCTGGATGGAGAAGGAGTATCTCTGTAAGAGTACGGTTGAGGGATAGCATTGGTCCTGTATGAGGTAGACGGATTGGGTGGGATTTTTCTGTTCTGGAATGGTGAGAGTAGGTGTAGGTGGGATGTTTCTATAAGGGGAAGATGGAGGTGGACACGTGCGATTACGAAAAATGGAAGAAAAGAAAAGGGCATAGAAATTGGGTACACGATATTTTCCGAGCTCGATTTATTAGAAGGTGAATAATTTCATACACTTTTTAAACGGCTGGAAGATGATGAAAACAAATTTTGTAAATATTTCTTAATGTCTCCAACTAATAAAGTAATAAAAATACGACTGGCATTCACATTTGTACACTTTCAATGGCGCGTCGCATAAGTGAAAACCGCTACATAAGAAACCACGAAAACTGATTCAAGTGACGTTTTAAAGCACGATGAAGTCAAGCAGAAGCTTATATGAGAACCGGCCTAAAAAGTTTTGTTTGTTGTACGGAGCTTTGACTATGCGGATACGTGACGTCATACACACCACAATCCGCGAGAAAAGGCAATAACTTTAATATTATATTTCTCCGTTATTTATTGACCGATTTCAATTTTTTTTGTTGATTTTTTTAGTTTTTGTCTATATTTTAGTTAAATGTAAAAACATATTATATTATCACTACTATGGAACTTCTCGTGCTATATTATTGGGCAATTATCTGTGCTAATACACCTCCAAGAACAAGATTCTGTTGTGCTATTTTAGAAAGTATCAAATCTAGATCTGAACGTGTGCAACAAAAAACATAACCTAACGTAACAGAAAAATGGCATTTGACAGACAAAAGAAAATAGCGTTTTCTTTGTACTACGTTATTAACCTCTTCTCGAAGACGCCAACAAAATGCAGCTAAAGGATCGTCATGTTTTAAACCGTTACAAACATTTAACATTTAACACAACTATTTTTTAAGTCACCGATAATGATATTTTTTTCACACGATTAAATAACAAAATATTTGCCATGTTTATCTAACACTGCTTATCTTACTACTGAAAAATTAGTAATTTTTTTAAGAACGATTATTGGTTTGATGGGCATAATTTCTTTTTATTAAAGATTTTGCTAATTTTTCTTCCTTCGTAATAAATAATCTATAAAATGATTGGAGTTTAAAATTATGTAAGTTTTGAAAAATGCCTTTCAGAGAAAATATCCATTTTCAAATCCAAAAGGTTACTCATTATCTTAAATGTGATCTACTGTTAAAGTAATAAAACAAAAATTTTAATGAAGATTGGCAACTGGTTTCAGCAAACTGCCACCATCAGATCTGTAATACAAAGTTCTATTAGGGCTGATGGGGGGGGGACAAAACATCGTACATAGTAAAAAGAAAAGAAAAATTAAAAAATGAAAATTCCTTGATTGGAAATTAAGTTGCCGGCGGCACTTCCTTTTAACTTTTCATCATCCGATGTGGATAAGTATCCAACCAGTAATATCCTTCCTACATTGTTATCTACGAAACATTTTTTTGCTGATAACATATCGTACCTTTTAGCTTAAATATTTTATTACTCCTGTAACACAACTTTTCTTCGAACTTTTTAGGTTTTTTCTAAACATAAATCCAGTATTAATAATAGCAGTATTAATAATAGCAGTATTAATAATGGTATAAGTCAAGTATTAAATTATAGTTGACGAAACCTATGTTTCCTTTCGTATCTACAAACAATTTAAAAAAAAATCACATTTTTAGAACTTTTTAGGTTCTTTCTAATTACATAAGTGCAGTATTAATTAAGGCAGTATTAATAATGGTATAAGTCAAGTATTAAATTACAGTTGACGAAATTTATTTTTCCTCTCGTATCTACAATTTCCAATAAACAATTTTAAAAAAATTCAAATTTTTAGAACTTTTTAGTTTTTTTCTAATTACATAAATTCAGTATTAATAATGGCAGTATTAATAATGGCAGTATTAATAATGGTATAAGTCTTAAATTATAGTTGACGAAACTTATTTTTCCTCTCGTATCTACACTTTCCAATAAACAATTTTAAAAAAAATCACATTTTTAGAACTTTTTAGGTTTTTTCTAATTACATAAATCTAGTATTAATAATGGTATAAGTCAAGTTTTAAATTATAGTTGACGAAACTTATTTTTCCTCTCGTATCTACACTTTCCAATAAACAATTTAAAAAAAAATCACATTTTTAGAACTTTTTAAGTTCTTTCTAATTACATAAATCCAGTATTAATAATGGCAGTATTAATAATTGTATAAGTCAAGTGTTAAATTATAGTTGACGAAACTTATTTTTCCTCTCGTATCTACAATTTCCAATAAACAATTAAAAAAAAAATCATATTTTTAGAACTTTTAAGGTGCTTTCTAATAAGATAAGTCCAGTATTTATAATGGTAGTATTAAAATGGTATAATAAGTCCATTATTAAATGATAGTTGACAAAACTTATCACACTCTTCTTTAAACCAACCATGTACCCCCTTTTTAAACAAATTTCATAATTTATAATTTGATATAGATCAATACAATAATGTTTGTTAAGTTGTACTATGTTTTGCCCCCCCCCCCCCCCCCCCCCAGCCCCAAGAACTTTGTATTCTATGCCTGATGATGACAGTTTGCCGAAACTAGTTGCCAATCTCCTTCATCTATAATAAAATTTGTGGTACTCTTCTTAGAGCTTTATTACTTTATTAAATTTCAATTTACTGTTTACTTTTATTTGTTATTATTATTTTATTACAATTATTTTAAAAGTAAATGAAAAAAATCCATATTTTTTTATTAAATTTGCAGGTAATAAGAATTTATGTCGACTTTACTTTCAAGCAATATCAAAATAAAATCTAACAATTTTAATCATTAAAATAAAACTTAACAATAAAAAATAATAGATAAATTTTTAAAATTAATTTTATAAACATAAAAATTATTTTAAAACGCAAAAAAAATCTATGTGGAAACAATCATTATTTCATTAAATCCTGTATTTGTCTTGGCATTAGGTATATATCTATCTCTATTTGACATTGACCTACTTGGCAACGCTGCAGAGTACATGCCACGTGCTGCCAGGCAAAATGTAACAAAGGATCCGAATCGAAGGACGAAAATCGACTGGATCCTTTGTCCTTGGCGTTTGCAGCTACCGTACACGAATGCAGTTTTTGTTCTAGTTTTTTTGTTCTTGCTTTCGTTTAGAAAAATGAAAAGAAAATTTAGAAACGTTTAACAAAGATGAGAATGAAGATTTTTTATTTTTGTAAATTTCCATTATTGATATTTTTCACTATTTATGATAATTATATTAAATATTGATTCACAAAATTTCTATTTTGTGATAAAATTATATATATAATTTATTTGTTATTATGTAATTCTTAGAAATTGCATCAAGTATCTAAAGCAATATATTCCAGTAAAGTATCGATTTGCATTGAATAGTAAATCTTGTTTTTTTATTATATATTCTTAGAGATTATCTTGGAATTAAATATTATATAAAAATTATTGCAATTAAGTATAATACAATTCAGCTAAGTATAGCGTCGGTTTGTATTGAGTAATAAATTGCTTTTGATTTAATTTGGGTTCATTTGTTAATTTTTATAGACACGCAAATAATTAATAATTAATCATAATTAAAATATCAAGATAAAATATGGCTATGATAAGGATCTTATTAAGCTGACATCCCAATTAACAATTACAAGAGACAATAAAAAGAAGTTAGTAAAAACTTGAATTCACGGTAAGACCGATTGTTAAAAAAATATGGACAGTTCGTTAACTTCGGAATTTTTCATATTTTAAATAAAATTCCAGTATTTTTTAAAAAAAAAATTGTATAGGTATATTCTGATAATTTTAATTTTTAAGAATAATTAAACAAACACTATTACCAATTTTTTCCTATTTTTGCCAACTTTCTTTATATTTCCCTATTTTTTACGATGTCTCCTTATTTTTAACTATTTTACCCCATTTATCCCTATTTCTCCATATTTTTTTCTGTTTTTCACTATTTTTTTATATCTCCCCATTTGTATTTATTTTATCATATTTTGCTCTATTTTACAATATTTTTTCCTATTTTTTCATTTTTCCCTATTTTTTCTTATTTTTTACCTTTTCTCCTTATTTTTAAGTATTTTTTCCTATCTTACTCTATTTTTCCTATTTGTCCATATTTTTTATGTTTTTCCCTATTTTTGATTTTTCATAGTTTCCATATTTTCTATAATTTCCCTATTTGTTATTAATATTTTCATATTTTGCCCCATTTTCCCTATTTGTTTCCTATTTTCCAATACTTTTTCCACATCTTTAATAATTTCCCTCATTTTTCCCTGTTTTTTTTCCTCTTTTTCCCCATTTTTCATATTTTTTTTATTTTTTCCAATTTTTTTTCCTATTTTCCCATACATTTACCCTATTTTTATCAATTTTCCTCATTGTTCCCCATATTTTTTTTATTTTTCTAAAATTTTTCATATTTTTCGCTATTTTTAGTATTTCTTTATATCTTTCCAGTTTTTCATTATTTTTCCAAATGTATTCCTATTATTTTTCTCTTTTCAATTTTTTCCTTATTTTTCCATAGGTGTCTGTTGCGATTTTTTTTCGATTTTTTACATTTCAAATTCAAATTTTTTCATTTAAAAAAAATTCTTTTTTAGGTTACAATCGATTCGTTTTTTGATTGTTCTTCGTTTTTTTGCGACTTTTTTCGATTCTTTTTTTATATTTTTTCTAGCGTTTTATTGCAACTTCTTTCGTTTTTTGCGTTTTGGCTTATTTGCGTTTTGTCGTTTTTTTTTTTAATTTTTTCGTTTTACCGAATTGACAATTTTATTTTTCCAATATTTTCTGATTTTTTTTTCAATTTTTTCCAGTGTTTTCTTATTTTTTTCGATTATTTCTAATTTTTTCATTTGTCTTCTCATTTTTCTGATTTTTTGTTTTTTTTCCTGGTTTTTTTTTTCTGGTTTTTTTTCCCGAATTTTTTCTAATGTTTACTCATTTTTTCTTATTCCCCTGATTTTGATTTTTTACGATTTTTGGGTTTATTTCTCTTATTTCTCTGGTTTTTTTCAGTTTTTTGATTTTTTTCAAATTCTTTCTGGTTTTTTCAATATTTTTTTTTCTTATTTTTATTATTATGATTTTTCAATTTTGTTTACATTTGTGGATTTTTGTCGATATCTTTCGATTTCCTTTGGTTTTTCCCTTTTTTCTCATTTTAAAAATTTAAAAAATACCGTATCGAATGGAGGTACCACGAACACGTAATTTTTTCTATTTTTCCCTACTTTCCCCTGTTCTTTTCCTATTTTTTCCTTATTTTTGACTATTTGTCCGAAATTTCCTTATTTTTTGGTGTTGTTTCCTATTTTTCACTATTTTTCTAAAATTTCTCTATTTTTACTTTTTTCCCTATTTTTTCTTATTTTTTCCCTATTTTCCTCCATATTCTCTATTCTTTGTAAGTTTTCCGATTTTTTTCAATTTTTCCTTTTTATAAAAACTGAAACTACTATAATATAAACATTATATTTAAAAAAATCTACTAACTACGATTTAAAGTAATTCTCAATTTTACCCTCTACCTACAATATTAAATCCGTTCCAAGTGAATGCCTGAATTTGTAAACTAAACTACCACACACTGAAATCATCCCCCTTTTGTATAAAACTCACCATCTACTTGTCACATAAATTCTTCTAAACAATTCAGCCAGATTATTTTTTACACAGGACCAACTCGAGGGGGCGGGTCAAGACTACTATACCAGCTGTCCTAGGGTGTAGCTGAGCGGCTTTGAAAATATTTCTGCCCGTATTTAAAATTCGTTTTTGGTAATAAAAACATTTTACCTAAAAAAATTATTACTGCAATTAGATAATAATTTGAATCCAACAAAAGGTTATCCATATTTCAAATGTTGTTAAATATTCAATAAATAAAAGTCAATATTATGTACCACAATATATTTGGACGAATAGAAGGTTTAGGCGGCGACTAGTTTCGGTTTTATAGCCATCTTCAGGCCTAGAAATTATATTATATACTTATCAATATATACCTACATATTGTAATGAAATAATTTGTATGAATTATTGAATTTTATAATTTAAAAGATTATTAAAATTTTTTTTCCGTAAATTAATCAAGTAAGAAACAAGTTTTTTGAGAAAAAATAACTGAAAAGAAAAATAAAAAAATATTGTATTGTCATTTTTTGATAACGAGAAAAAAAATTGTCAAAAGAATAAAAAAAGGTATTATTGAATTGAAATAATGTATAGAATGATAAAAGATAAAAAAATTGTATACCGATAAAAAAATGTACCTATTTAGTTTAAAAAAAAAATAATTAAAATTTTTTTTTAAATAAAAATCTTAATTTATCAAAGAGGATTAAATTAAAAGAGTTATCGTTGGAAGATATCAATTTCTATCAATAAGAAGATAGATAGTTGGAGGAAAATTAATATTAAATTATAAATTTTCTGGAACAGCAGGTTCCATTCCAAAATTAAATTCCAAACTTTTCAACAATATTATTTGTTTCGAAACTTTATCCATGGATATAACATTTCTTTTCCAATATTTATTTATTTTTCGTTTTAACTTTTTTTCAATTAAAAATCTTTTTCCAGTGAATAATAAACAAATAAAAACAAAATAAACTTTTTAACACCTTCTTTTCGAAACAAAATAAAATCAATCCTCAAAACAACATACATAGGTACACAACTTAAATTTCTTTTCGTAACCTTATTTTACTTTCCCGACCCACCTCCGAGAAGGGAAAGTATTGTGAACGAGCTAAAAAAATTTTCGAGATAAAGCTGGAAATATCCATTTTGAGGTCACCTGGGATGATTAAGACCATTTCCAGATGAAAGTCTGTCTGTGTGTATTCTTCCACGATAGAGGCCACACGTTTAATCCGATTGAGCTGAAATTTGGTATATGGGTTTTAGTTACCCGTCAAAGAACCCGTTAGTTTTTGTACGACCTCTGTCAAACGGAAGTGTCACTATCAAAAAATGACAGATGCAATATGTCACGGAATTTGACTTGCAATATGTCATTTGAAAGCTCTTGAAAAACTCTATTCAGAACAGTCAAAATTATTTCTCCACCTGAGACCTGTCAAAAATAAAAAAATGTCAAAATTTGATACTGTAACATTAAATATCTGAAAAAGTATTCGTGGATACTCGTCGGGAAAGTATTGGGGTGACACAACCGATTGTTTTGTTTTTGTTTTGACCCTTTTTTCCTTTTTATTTAAACTTTTTTCGATTAACTTTTTTTAACCTTTTTTGCCTTTTGTTGTTGCCTTTTTACACCATTTTTGCCCTTTTTTTTTGATTTTTTAAAATTTTTTTTGGTTTTTTACCTTTTTTGCCCTTTTACGCCTTTTCGTCCTGTTTTAAAATTATTTTTTGCTTTTTTGTCCTTTTTACCTTTTTTGTTGCTTTTTTTATCTTTGTTTGTTGCTTTCTTACCCCTTTTTGCATTTTTTGCCATTTGGCTTTTATTTTCATATTACTTTGCTGTTTTTTTACTATTTTGACGTTTTTTGCCCCTTTAACCCCTACTTTGACTTTTTTGGACATTTTTGATTTTGTTTTTACCCTTTTTTTTCCTTTTCTTTGACCTTTTTGCCCTTTTTAAAACTTTTTTTGATAACTTTTTGCCTTTATTTTCATACTGGTTTGCTTCTTTTTTTAAATTTTTTGGCGTATTTTCCTTTTAGTTTTTGAGCTGTTTTGACCTTTTTTGCCTTTATTTGCTTCTATTTTGCCTTTTTCTTGTTGCTTTTTTACCTTTTTTGTTGCTTTTTTTATCCCCATTTGCCACTTTTTTTGCTTTTTTAAAACTTGTCTTAGTTTTTTTTGCTTCTTTTACTTTTTTTTTTAACTTTTTTGGCGTATTTTGCATTTTTTCTCTTTACTTTGTCTTATTTGACTTCTTTTTTTTTGGACTTTTTGTTATTTTTCCCCCTTTTCATTTTTTTGTCCAGTTTTTTTTTGCATTTTTTTCCTTTTTTCTTTTTTTATTATAGTTTTAATTTATGCTGAAATTCTTTATCATTTTTAACAATTTTTTTGCCATTTTTTGAAATAATTCATTACCTTGTTGGTATTTATAATAACAATTTAAGTAATTTTGTCGTTTTTCATTTTAATTAATTTTTGTGTATTTTTTCCAGCAATTTATTTCATTTTTACAACATTTTACTTCGGAGTATGTAAACTCAGGACTAAATCCCTTTATGATATGTAATTTGAGGACCAAATAAAAGCAGGTAAAAATTACACGAAATTTCCCAGTATTTCAAATGTCTTGAAATTATTATAATAACATTTTAATAGTATAAATCTTATTTTTTCCGATTTCTTCGATTCCCATTTTGCGATTTTTGTTTTCTGTTTTTTCCTTTTTTTTGCGATTATTTGTAATATTTTTCGATGTCTTGCATTTTAGCGTTTTTTTAGCAGTTTCTTAGGCTTCTTTAAATTTTTTTTAATTTTTTCGTTTTTTTTCCCGTAATTTACAATTTTATTTTTCATTTTTTTCCGAATATTTTGTAATTTTTCTCCCAATTCTTTCCAAAGTTATTTGTTTTTCTACTTATTTTTTCCGATTCTTCTTATTTTTTCTGGTTTTTTTCTTCTCATCTTTATGATTTTTTTTTGCGATTGTTTCTCGTTATTTTCTTCCCATTTTGCGATTTTTGTTTTTGTTTTCTATTTTTTTCCTTTTCTTTGCGATTATTTGTAATATTTTTCGATGTCTTGCATTTTAGCGTTTTTTTAGCAGTTTCTTAAGCTTCTTTACAATTTTTTAAATTTTTTCGTTTTTCCGTAATTTACAAATTTATTTTTCATTTTTTCCGAATATTTTATGATTTTTCTCTCAATTCTATCGAAAGTTATGTGTTGTTTTTTTCTTATTTTTTCCGATTTTTTCGATTCTTCTCATTTTTTCTCGTTTTTTTCTTCTTATCTTTATGATTTTTTTTGCGATTGTTTCTCGTTATTATTTTCTTCCCATTTTGCGATTTTTGTTTTTGTTTTCTGTTTTTTTCCTTTTCTTTGTGATTATTTGTAATATTTTTCGATGTCTTGCATTTTAGCATTTTTTTAGCAGTTTCTCAGACTTCTTTACAATTTTTTAAAATTTTTCGTTTTTTCCGTAATTTACAATTTTATTTTTTATTTTTTCCGAATATTTTGTGATTTTTCTCTCAATTCTTTCGAAAGTTATGTGTTGTTTTTTTCTTATTTTTTCCGATTTTTTCGATTCTTCTCATTTTTTCTCGTTTTTTTCTTCTTATCTTTATGATTTTTTTTGCGATTGTTTCTCGTTATTATTTTCTTCCCATTTTGCGATTTTTGTTTTTGTTTTCTGTTTTTTTCCTTTTCTTTGTGATTATTTGTAATATTTTTCGATGTCTTGCATTTTAGCGTTTTTTTAACAGTTTCTTAGGCTTCTTTACAATTTTTTTAATTTTTTCGTTTTTTTCCGTAATTTACAATTTTAGTTTTCATTTTTTTCCGAATATTTTGTGATTTTTCTCTCAATTAATTCGAAAGTTATATGTTGTTTTTTTCTTATTTTTCCGATTCTTCTTATTTTTTCTCGTTTTTTTCTTCTCATCTTTATGATTTTTTTTGCGATTGTTTCACGTTATTTTCTTCCCATTTTGCGATTTTTGTTTTTGTTTTCTGTTTTTTTCCTTTTCTTTGCGATTATTTATAATATTTTTCGGTGTCTTGCATTTTAACTTTTTTTTCTGCAGTTTCTTTACAATTTTTTAAATTTTTTCGTTTTTTCGAAATTTATAATTTTATTTTTCATTTTTTTCCGAATATTTTGTGATTTTTCTCATTTTTTCGATTCTTCTTATTTTTTCTCGTTTTTTTTTCTTATGGCATTTTTTGCGATTGTTTCTCATTATTTTATTTTCATTTTTACGATTTTTTTTCTTCTGCGATTATTTGTAAAATTTTTCGATTTCTTGCATTTTAGCGTTATTTAGCGGTTTTTTCGGCTTCTTTACAATTTTCTTCAAAATATTTGTGATTTCCCTCTCAATTGTTTCCAAAGTTATTTATTTTTTCCGATTTTTTCGATTTTTATTTTTTCCTCTCATTTTCATGATTTTTTTTGCGATTGTTTCTCGTTTTCTTCTTCTCATTTGTACGATTTTTTGTTTTTTCGTTTTTTTTTTGCGATTATTTGTAATATTTTTCGATGTCTTGCAATTTAGCGTTTTTCTCAGATAACCGGTTTTTTCAAAAAACGGTTAGTCCTCAGTTTACATGTGCTTGTTCAGGTACCAAATATTAAATCTGAATTTTGGTCCTCAGATTACATGCACCCACGCATAGAACCATATGTTTAAAAGATTCCCGCCTCCACAATCCAGGACAATAGATTTAATAAAAAAAGCTGTCTTATATACATACATCTTTTGTCAAATTTTCTAGGCCTGAAGATGGCTGTGAGGTCGAAACTAACCATCTTTTTTCCAAATATATTGTAAGACGTAACATTGAATTTTATTACATGATCTAATTATTTTTTTTATTTATAAAGTGAAAGAATTATGTTTTCCTTTTTTGGGAAAAAAATGTAATAAAATAATCCGACTCTGTTCTCGACTTCTAGACGATAAACGATATGGTACTCGAGGACTGAAAACCCTCAAATTCTCTACCTGTTGAAGGCTAGAGGGGTTCAGTGTACCCGAATTGTAAACAAAAAATACCAAAGGGAGAGTGAAAATATTTTTCTAAAGGAACACCTGCTCTTCATGGCTTTTATGGGATCAGAAACAGATTTATCTCTTTTGATTTGCTCCAGACTGGTGTGTATATTATTTTAAACTCGAACCCACATTAGGTTGAATAAGAGGGAAGAAATGAAGAAAAGGCGCAGTATATAATGAAATGAAAATTAACAATTCGTTACGAAAAAAACACTTTAAATTAAAATTCAAAATAAAATCCATTATTTTTACCATATTTACAATAAAGATGTCACTAATTGAAGATATTTGTATTGTTTTTTTTTTTACAAAAATATTAATACAAATTATAAAAAATTTAAATAAGTAATCTATAGTCCATTTGGCATCGCTTGAGAGTAATAAATCAAATAAAATACTTTCACATTTTCTTTTAAAAGTCAGCGTAAAACACTAATTTTTAATTATAATATAAGAAGTAAAGAATAGGTCAGAAACTTCTGAGACACCCGGTATTTTGTCAAAGGTAAATAATAACGTAATAGTGAATTCATTTACTACTAAAATCGTAGTTTGTACAACAAGTGCGTAAAGCGTCACTTTTCCCACGAGCTCAGAAGTTTGTGGCACGAGCCGTAGTAAGGCGAGTGCCGCAAATCTAGCGAGTGGGAAAAGTGCTGTTTGATATTTCCGTCAGGAAAAGTGCCATAGCTTGTACTTTTAGCACTCTAAATTATTACTTTTCTAACGGATATCAAAAGGCCTGCTTTGTGTATAAAAATTTGTGTAGAAAAGAGTGTTTTGCATAGTGGTTGTAGAAAAACTTTATTTATATTATTTTATTTACTAATAAAAATTCAAGTAAATTTAAAAACCTATATATAAAATAAAATGATGAATCATATTTTTTTTACATGTGTCCTTTAAACTGTGTCCTTCATTGCTGCCAAATTCTTAGACAGGTCGATTTATATATTTTTTTAAATGTTTTGAACGGCCAAACATTACTTAATTGCTATTTTTATTTATTGGAGAAGTAGTAAATTTTTTTTTGTATTTATAGCTTTTTATTAAAATACTCAAAAAATAAATCGTATTGTGCAATTTATGCAATTGTCATTTTGTTTTGTTTATAATTTACATTCCATATAGCCAAATTACATAACATTTTAGAATAACAAGGTTGTTTTTATTTTGCAAGAATAAATATACATCCAAAGTTGTTTTATATTTTGATTTTAACTACTTAGCTATTTAAGTTAAATTGACCTATTTTCGGCAGATGTTTTTCTAATGAATGCCTCATTTTTATACCATTGAAATTCCCAAGATTAAACATCCATTTTTTAATTAAATATTTCTAGGTTAATTAGAAAAAAATTACAATAGATATGAATCGGTTTGTTTAAAAAACTTGAATTTTAATAAAACAATTTCCTGCAAATCCATCGATTTATTTTATATTATCCCAAAAGGATCAATATACGAGAAATAAATATACATTTTTATTGCAAATTGCAGGAATTTTGCGACATAGATAAACGAATAGTCATATAATGATTAACTGACAAATGCAACCACCGGATATTTTGAAAGTATTTATTTGGAAAGATGTCCGTATCTTAAAGGTCAATGTTTCAGCCTGAAAGGTTTGTACAGTGGCAGGATTTTAGTATTATTAATAGGGGCAATATTGCAGCCCTTATATCAATTTCTAAAGTAACATAATTATTAAAAGATGCAACAATTTTATAAATATTTTTTATTTAATATTAATTATTGTTATGATTATAAATCCAAATTGACACAAAAATGATTATAAAATCTTCAGACAAAAAGAGTGAATAAAAGGGTTAAAGTTACCCAGCTACAAATTTATAGCAACTGGAAGAAAAAAATTAATTGAAAATGAATAGAAATGTCTTGATTAAATTCAAATATTTATCTAAAACTACAAATTCATAAATATTTCTTAAATTTTTTTAAATGCTCCGGATTAATCAATATTTGGTAAATTTACGGTAACAAATTTTTTAACCAGGTAGTGAATTATTTACTCCTGAATGCCCAACTGCCTACGCTTGCCCCCCCCCCAAATCTCGCCGCTACTGATCGTGTATAAAAAAGAGAGTGATTTCGTTTACTAAAAATCCTAGTCCTGAAAATAATAATTTTCAAAAGTATATTATAAGTATACCGGGTGTAAATAGATCTATTTTTGGATTTTTTACAGAAAAATCCAATATGGCCGATATCCAGTTTGATCGGAAATGACATGAAAATTGGAAATTCAAATGGAACAATAGGCACATTTCTACATATTTGGATTCTACGACTTCAAACACGTATAAATCGGCTGGCTAGCAAGTGTCACTTAAGACGCCATTTTTATTTTGTTTTTAATTTTTTTTTTCTATCCTAGGTGGTCATGATTTGGTGTAAATTATAATTATACTGGAATTACCTAAAGAGTCTCAATTTCGTCAATCATTTAATTTTATTACTTTTATTAAACATTTAATTCAGCAAATCCAGTTTTGTAATTAAAACTCTTTTTTTTTTAATGAAACATAGATGGGCCACCCGGTATTAAAATTTGTTCATTTAATTACCATTAAAATGATGTACTTAACAATTATTTTTTTGTCAAATAAAGGAGAAATGTTATTTTTTTTTTAATTTCCATACAAAATAAAGGATATTTACAACATCATATTTTAAATATAATAATATAAATAATTATTAAGAAACAAAAATAAATAATTGACAAAATTTAGAACTTTTAGATAATTTTAGTTTGATTATAATAAATTTAGACCAAAACATTAGTACCTAAGATAAAAATAATTCAAAAAATATCGTCTTAAGTGTACTTGTTTAAAGTCGTAGAATCCAAATTTACAAAAATATACAGGGTGTTCCATTTGAATTTCCAATTTTCATGTCAATTCCGGTCAAACCGAAAATCGGCCATATTGAATTTTTATTTAAAAAAAATCCAATAATAGCTCTATTATAATCGATCAAAATTTTGTATAAATCTATTAACCCTTTTAAAAGTTATAGGGGTGGCCCATGACCCATTTACATGTATTATAGGTACGTATATCATACAGGGCGGGGCACCAGATACGGCACGAAATTTAGTTAATAAACCATAACAATTAAAAAAAATCTTTTTATATGCATATATGTAGGTCATAAAAGCTAGATTTTAAAGGGTGGTTCAAAAAATTTGGCACATCAAAGTTATATATTTTTAAATGGAACACCCTATATTTTTTTACATTTTTAGATTCGTCCTGGGAAACCGATTTCAAAAACCTATTACACCTGTATTATAAACCAAAGTTGTAGACAATTGAAAAGCGCATTTTTTCATCTCTAAGTGATTGCTCCAGCCAAACGACATAAAATCGGATAAAACGGCTTACATGACTATCTTAAATTTTTGAGTTCTACTTGGTGGTATACGAACAAAATGTATACAGGGTGATCAAAAGTACGCAAATTTTGAACACCCTGTATACAGGCTTGCCTTATTCATATCGATTTCTGGACCTTGTTTTATAGACTTTATTTTTTACCATTCCTCAAAAATAAAAAACAAGTGGTGTAACATCGGGAATCCTCAGAGGCCACAGTTCAACTGTTTTTTCCTATCCAGCGCATAGGAAAATTCTGGTCTAGCTGCACAAATACATATTTTATATAAAATTATCTACCAATACCGGCGGGGAAATTTTATTAGGAACGATATGATGAAAGCCGTATTTTAAACAAAAATGGGCCTAGAAGAAAGAAGAGACTATTTTGTTGCTTATGGTCATTATTATTTTTTATTAATTATTTACTAAAGATTAATTTTTACTTGGAACTTGCATTCTGAAGTCCTGATTTCCTAATATACTGATTGTGAAAAATAAATAAAAAATAAGGTAAGCGATTAAGTACATTCAGCTTTATACAGGATAAAGAATATTGAAACTCAAAGTCATACCACAAATATTTAATATAAAGACATATAAATGTTAAGGCAACATGTTTCCGTCTACAAAAAGACCATCATTAGGCCTATAAACAAAACAATGTTGTTAAAAAAACATCGCTATTAAAATATACAAAAATTACTTACCAAATCATACACTTATTTGGTAAGTAATTTTTATATATTTTAATAGTGATGTTTTTTTAAAAATATTTTTTGTTTATAGGCCTGATGCTGGTCTTTTTGTAGACCGAAACATGTTGCCTTGACATTTATATGTCTTTATATTAAATATTTGTGGTATGGCTTTCAGTTTCATTATTCTTTATAATATAATTTACGATCTCTTTAACAAGGTGCAACATGTTTCGGCCATTCGATGGCCATCATCAGTCAGAATTGTAGCTAAGCAAGTGCAGCATAATCAATTTCACAATAAACAATGGTACGAAAATTATGTTAACTTTAACTAAACATAGTGAAATAAAGAAAATTTAAAAATTTTTGTTAATATAAAAAAATTAAATTACTTTTGGTAAAGTTTTATAGCTGCTCCATTAACTCAGCCCTCCAGTATGGAGCGGCTAAAAAACTTTACCATAAGTAATTTAATTTTTTTTTATTAACAAAAATTCTTATATTTTTTAAATTCATTTCACCATGTTTAGTTAAAGTTTTAGCATATTTATTGTAAAATTGATTATGCTGCTCTTGCTTAACTGTAATTCGGCCTGATGATGGTCATCGAATGGCCGAAACATGTTGCGCTTGTTAAAGAGATCTTAAATAACATTATTGTGGTATGACTTTGAGTTCCATTATTCTTTGAAATCAGTACAATCTTGAATTTTTTTAAAACAAGATTTTTACATACTATTCAAAATTATATAATTTAAACTGTAATTTTGACTGACCCCAACCCATTGACAAATTTTACATGATAGGTAAATCTTATTCATATTAGCAAAATTTTTATTTTTCTTTTAATATCATTTCCTGAAATTTTCTTTTTAATTCACATTTTTCTTTTTTGTATGTTACAAACAAGGAAAACTGTTAATTTTACTTCCAAATCCTACTCATTTTCTTTTAATTCAACCAACCCCTACTTACTATTATATTTTATAACAAATTAATTCTATCCTACAGAGGGTATAACAAATTTCATAACAATATATATTTGAAATTTGGCAAGTTTGTTTTAAATGTAAAAGGGCATATTTTTTTAATGAAAAAACATGGTTCCATTCTTGATCCAGTGGTGTGTATTTGGAAGAATATGTCACATTTCTCCTCCCCTGGCATTTGAAGCATAACCTTTACATATCGTTTTATCGTATTTAATCATATATGTAATACTCCTACATCGCCAGCTTGAGAGAGAAGTGCGTCGCCGATAGTAGAGTGTAGACGATCGTTTCTCTCTCACGCAGCCTCGGATAGTCATAGGCGTCACAGCTGTAAAATCGCCTACGTTTGCTTAACTTTCCTTTTTCTCTACGTTCCTTTTTCACCACGATACACGACGCCAAAGCAATTTATGTATATGCGCATGCGCGTTGGCACCCGATTCCGATCTTGTATCTCTATCTGTCGGTACGCTTTGTTTCTACAGGACGTTGGCGATATAGGAATATTACATATATGTATTTAATATACATATTTATTTAATGTTTTTATGATGGCTCAATACACATAGGTTAAAGGCGCCTGTCAGTATTTCGCAAGACAGCGTCGAAAAGTACTTGGCGCATCCCTGGTCTGCGCCCCTGATTTTTGTAGAATTAATTTTAACTAACACCCATCCACAATTCCTTTAAGACTTTTAAAAAACTTCACATTTGTATATCACTTATAAGTTAAAAATACATGCAGAAGCAGGTAAACTTGCGGACGCAATTGCGCCATAATGTTTCAAAGACATAAGACGCCTTTAAATGTATTTTGTTGGAAAATAATAATAAAACAAACATTTTTAGGATCTTAATAAATTTTAATAAACGTACTTAACCTCAAATAATCTAAAACGTCTTCAAAATAAAGTAGTTAAACTGTCCAGTGACACTAATTCACCAACACACACAAAACATTCTTTTGTCTGTTCTATTTTCGCGTCAGTTGACTGTCGCACTGGCCTTTTTTCACCGGATAAAAAAACCATGTATTTATAAATTAAATCAGTTGGTTCGTTGACTCTGAATTCTATTCACAAGCTATCGTATTGTCAAATAAATCTGAATGCTGTAACACGATAACATAACACTATATAATAATAAATAAAAAGTTATATATGTGTTAATGAAACATTGTTTTATTTTCTTTATGAGATTATTTTTTTATAGATATCGGTATTAATTTGTAGTGACAATGAAAAAGTACTTGTATATTTTTAGTATAATTTACTTATCATTATTAGGTATAATTATATTAGCTAATTAGATAAAAAATATGGTTTAATTTAAAACAGAAGGTTACTTTTATTTTTATAAGTATTATAATATTATTCTAGTTTTGGAAATTTTATGCAAAAGGTCAACGTGTAAAAAATATAATGAAGAATTGAAATTTTTATCAAATACAATTTTTTTTAAACAAAATTATTTTTTCGGTAAAAATCGAAATATTTAATAAATAACGGACGATTATTTCAAATATTTATTGTTTCATAAAAAAAATCTAGTGACGCTCAAACGGTTTTGGGACTTCGGCCCATCGACACAAAAAATTACATGCATGATGCTAATCATTCATTTTTTATTTAATTTTCCTCAATCTGAAAAATGTTTTAAATATTTTCTTAAATTGGAGAAAGATTCCCTAAATTTAAAAAAATTCTATTAAAAATCACTTTAAGTTTACTAATTAGAGAAAGATTTTTTTTTGCATAAAACACAAGAGTATTTTTTTTTGATGAGTTTAAAGAAAATTAGAGAATTATCCAAAAATTTCGGCAAATTTTTATAATTTTACAAATTTTTATAAATTATTATTTTTAACAATTTTTTACAAGTTCTTTAAAATTTTCGATATATTTCCGAAATTTTTGAATTTGTTCCATTTCATTTTCATTTTCAATTTTTTAATTTTTTTTAAATGTTTTGATAAATAAGTTCTTACCATTTTAAAAGTTCTTAAAATTCTTGTAAGGTTTTCCAATTTTCAAAAATTTTCAATCCATTTCTGATATTTTTTAAAAAATATTTTTGAAATTTTAAAATAATTTTGATACATTTTCAAAATTTTTGAATTTCTTACATTTCATCATTTGTTTTTAACTTTTGAATTTTTTAATGTTTGATAAATAAGTTATTAACATTTTTAAAAATTTTTAGTTCTTAAAATTCTTGAAATATTTTGCAATTTTCAAAATTTTCAATATTTTTAATATTTTTAAAAAAAATTATTTTTAGATTTAGCAGTTTGATAAATAATAAGTTCTTACCATTTTTAAAATGTTTGAAGTTCTAAAATTTTTGAAATTTTTTGCAATTTTCAAAATTTTCGATATATTTTTGATATTTTTAAATTTAACATTTCTGTTTTAAACTTTGAAAAGTTTGAAATTTTTAACACATTTTCGAACATATTTAATTTCTTACATCCGTTTATTTTTAAATTTTGATTTTTTTTTAAATGTTTGATAAATAAGTTCTTATCATTTTTAAAATTTTTGAAGTTCTTCAAATTCTTAAAATTTTTGCAATTTTCAAAATTTTCGATATATTTTTGATATTTTTTACTTTTAAATTTTTTTTTAATTTTACGATGTGAAGTATTTAATCAATTTTTGAAATTTTTTAATTTCTTTTCATTTATTTTTAACTTTTCATTTTTTTAATGTTTGATAAATAAGTTCTTAACATGTTTAAAATTTTTGAAGCTCTAAAATTTTTGAATTTTTTTTTTGCAATTTTTAAAATTTTCGATATATTTTTGAATTTTTAACATTTTTTTTTGAAATTTTAAAATATTTTTGATACATTTTCGAAATTTTTGAATACTTACATTTCATTGACTATTAACTTTTGAAATTTTTAATGTATTTTTTGTAATTTTGAAAATATTTTTTGAAATTTTTGATATATTTTCCAAATTTTTGAATTCCTTACATTTTATTTTTTTTTAAATTCTTAATTTTTTTTTTAAATGTTTTATTCATAAGTTCTTATCATTTTTGACATTTTTAAAATTATCGGAATTTTTGAAATTTTTAATATATTTTGAAATTTTCCTAGATATTTTTAAATTTTTTAACATTTTCTTTTTGAAATTTTTAAAATATTTCTTAAAATTTTGATAAAATTTCGAAATTTTTGAATTTCTTACAATTCATTTTTTATTTTTAATTTTTTTTTAAATATTTTATACACAAGTTCTT
Organism: Neocrepidodera transversa; assembly: GCA_963243735.1. Taxonomy (NCBI): domain Eukaryota; kingdom Metazoa; phylum Arthropoda; class Insecta; order Coleoptera; family Chrysomelidae; genus Neocrepidodera; species Neocrepidodera transversa. The sequence continues at coordinate 18,968,480 of OY725343.1, forward strand.
TACATTTTTGAAATTTTCAAAATTTTTGAAATTTTTAAAATATTTTGAAATTTTCAATATATTTTTTACATTATTGAAATTTTTATTTATTTATTTTTTAATTTTCGATTCTAAAATTTTGAATTTCTCAAAATTTAATTTTTTTGAAAATTATTAGAATCACGTTTATAGATGTTTTATTTAAATTTACTTAAAATTCAACTAATGCCAAGATATTTTAGTATATATTTTAACGTTTTTTTGTGCCTAGGTTTTGTCCGCAGTTAAAGGGTTAAAATTGGGTATAAATTTTGGATTGTTTATATAAATTTATTTAACTAATTTTTTTTTATTTTAAAATATTTTTTTACAAATTTCTGCGATTTATAAAAAATAAATAATGTATCATTAAAACAGCGTTTTCTAATTTAATAAAAACATTTTATCTGAAATTGTTTGATACAAAAAAAGACATACATACATGATGCTAAAAAAAAGATGATATGACATGACCTAAAAATTTTAACTGGAAAAAAGTTTTCCACTTCAAAACACTTTAGTTTGTATAGCGGGTATCGGAAGGAACAGTCCGATCCTGCTTAAATTGAATAGGTTTCTTCCCTGCAGAAAAGAAACTAGTAGAGTGAAAACCAAAACTCGACTAGAGCTTTCGTTCGAGAGTTATAGTGTTTGCATCTAGACAGACGTCCGGACAAGATTTTTTTGTATTTCTGGCAGCTCGGAAACGTCGAGAAAAGTGATAAAAAATGGGAGTAAGAAATTTTTTTCTCCATCACGAAATTAATAAAAATAAAAATATAAATGTAAAGTAGAAATTTTTAACTACTACTTTTCTGTATCATATCTCCTAAATCATCTGATCCTTCATTAAGCTCATACATACTTCATATACGATGGTTTTATTAGGTATTAATTTAGAAAACGGTTAGATATATCCGCAAGGGCTATAATAATCAGATAAGTAACAGTTCCCTTACAGTTCTCACGGAGTGCTAATGATTGAGGAAACAGCTAATTTTTATCAATTATCCAACAAATTAATTGCAATATTGTTGTTCTGTTTTCTTCGATTCTTCAACGTACTTATCAGGTAAAGATATGTTGCACGAGTTGTAAACATCATGAGCGTCCTCAAAAAAGATAATAGTAGGAATTCTAAATTGATTATTGAAATTCTGAAAACAGATAATAGTAGGAATTCCAGATTGATTATTGAAATTATACGTTTTAAAAAAAAAATGTAAACGTCCCAATACATCAATACATATTAGTTATTGAAATGAGACATTGATTTATTACAACGACCACCTACGCCTCTGGCCGTCTTTGTAGAAAAAGAAAAAAATAACTAAAGGTCAACAAAAAGATACTAACAGCAAAAACTTAGTTTTAGGCTTTTACACAGTTGTGATAATTGAATTTTTTAATTTTATAGATTTTTTTTTAATTCTTTGGTTTTTTTTACAAAGGTGACAGGATAAAGTGTTTCTCAACTCCAAACTCTATTGTTAAAATGATAGATATACCGGGTGACAATTAGATCAGAGTTCACTCAATATATTTGTTAATTTTGAAATTCCGGACACTTATATTAAAACAATAATATTGCCAATATTTCTAAATTTTTGAAAATTATTTTTTGAGTTTATTAAAATTTTTAAAAATAGAATTTTTTACATTTTTGAAACTCTCGTAGTTGAAATTTTTAAAATACGGATTTTTTTTAATTTTTGAAATTTGAAGTTGAAATTTTTGAAATTTTTTAAAAATTTAAAACTTGTTGAAATAGTTTAAAAAGTTAAGTTTTTTGGAATTTTTAAAGCAAAATTTTTGAAATTCGAAATTATTGAAATTTTTCAAATTCAAAATTTCTTAAATTTTGAAAATTTGAAGTTTAAATTGTTGAAATTTTTAAAACTATAAATTCAAACTTCAAGTTAATATTGTGAGTTAAAGTTTTTAAGATTTTTAAAATTTTTAAAACTATAAATTTTTGAAATTCGAAATTTTTTTAAAAATTTGAAACTTCAAGTTAATATTGTGAGTTAGTATTTAAGACTTTTAAAATTTTCCAAACTATAGATTTTTGAAATTCGAAATTATTGAAATTTTTCAAATTCAAAATTTCTTAAATTTTGAAAATTTGAAGTTTAATTGTTGAAATTTTTAAAACTATAAATTCAAACTTCAGGTTAATATTGTGAGTTAAAGTTTTTAAGATTTTTAAAACTTTTAAAATTTTTCAAACTATAAATTTTTGAAATTCGAAATTTTGTTTAAAATTTGAAACTTCAAGTTTATATTGTGAGTTAGTTTTTAAGATTTTTAAAATTTTCCAAACAATAAATTTTTGAAATTCGAAATTACTGAAATTTTTCAAATTCAAAATTTCTTAAATTTTGAAAATTTGAAGTTTAAATTGTTGATTTGTTTATACGTTTGAAACCTGAAATTGAAATTGTCGAAATTTTTAAAACTATAAATTCAAACTTCGAGTAAATATTGTGAGTTAAAGTTTTTAAGATTTTTAAAATTTTTCAAACTATAAATTTTTGAAATTCGAAATTTTTTTAAAAATTTGAAACTTCAAATTAATATTGTGAGTTAGTTTTTAAGATTTTTAAAATTTTCCAACCTATAAATTTTTGAAATTTGAAATTTTTATAGGTTTGAAACTTGAATGTTGAATGTTTCAAAAATTGTTGGAATTTTTAAAACTAAATTTTTAAAATTCGAAATTGTTTTGAAATTTCTGAAATTCAAAATTTTTTATATTGTGGAAAATTGATGTTTAAATTGCTGAAATTTTTAAAACTTGAAATTGAAATTGTTGAAATTTTTCAAACTTTTAAAATATTTTAAATTGAAATTCGTTTTTTTTTTAATTTGAAGCTTGAAGTTAATATGGTTTTAAAGATTTTTAAAAAATTTTGATATTCGAAATTGTTCAAAGTTTTGAAACTCGGAAGTGGAAAATGTTGAAATTTTTTAAAAACTTAATATATAAAGTAGAAATTGTTCAAATTTTTAAGAATTATAGAATTTTGTAAATTTGGTGGAAGTTTAAATTGTTGAATTTTTTAAAATTTTTGAAACTATAGATTGAAATTTGATTTTTTTAAAAAAAAATTGAAGCTTGAAGTTAAAATTGTTGAAGTTTGAAGATTTTTGAAATTTTTTAAACCATAAATTTTTGAAATTCGAAATTCTTTCAAGTTTTGAAACTTGGAAGTTGAAAATGTTGAAAAATTTTAAAAACTTAAAACATGAAGTTGAAATTGTTAAAATTTTAGAATTTTTGAAATTCGAAATTGATGAAATTTTTTTAATTCAAAACATTTCAAATTTTGGAAATTTGGAAGTTTAAAAATTGGTGATTTTTTTTTTAATTTTTGAATCTTGAAATTGAAATTGTTGAAATTTTTGAAATCCGAAATTTTTTATAGGTTTGAAACTTTGAAATTGAAAATGTTGAAATTCAATTTTTTTATATTATGGGAACTTAAAATTTAAATTGCCGAATTTTTTTTAAATTTTTGAAACTAGGAAACTTGAAATATAAATTGTCGATTTTTTTTAAAATTTTTGAAACTTGAAGTTGAAATTTTTAAAATCTTTGAAATTCGAAATTTTTCATAGGTTTGAAAAAGTTGAAATGCTTTAGAAATTTTAAATTTGAAGTTGAGATTTTTAAGATTTTTAGAATTTTTAAAATTCAACTTTGAAATTTGAAATTGTTGAAATTTTTTTAATTTTTGAAATTCAAAAATTTTCATATTTTTGAAACTTGTATTTTAAATTGTGGAATTTTTTTAAGGTTTGAAGTTGAAATTGTTGAAATTTTTGAAACTATAAATTAAAATTCGAATTTTTTTAAAAATTTTAAACTGAAATTGAAATTTTTAAAGATCTAAAGATTTTTAAAAATTTTCAAACTATACATTTTTGAAATTCGAAATTGTTCATAAAGTTTTGAAACTTGGAAGTTAAATTGATGAAATTTTTAAAAATTTTGAAATTCAGCTCATTTTATGTCAATTTAACGTAAACTAACTTATCCAAAAATGCTTAATAAGTAAGCTAGAGATTTTAAAGATGGCGCTATAACATCGGTTGAATTAAAACGGATTCCTATTAATTAATATCATTCTGTACATTTATTTTTTGGGTTATGTTAACCAATTGCATAAATTGGTTGGGGTGGGGTATTCGATATTTTTATTAATTTGCACAATAACCATTTATTTATTTCGAGATAACTTTATTTTCATCTTAATTTTTCACATAAGCTCATAGAATTTGCTGTACAAGACCATTTTTTTCTTGCGTACTATACAGTGTGTCCCAAAAAGTTTGCACCATATGAAAAATTATTGCTTTTGCTAAAAAAAAAATAATCTTGCGAAAAGTTAAAACATAATATTAACAATTTAATCAACGAAATCTAATAGCATTCAATTAAATTTTCGCCACTCTGATATTGAGATTACCACTAGATTTTCTAAACAAAATATTAATTATTTATTATTATTTCCTATTTTTTTGTAGTTAAGTAATTTATTATTATACTTATTGACTATTTGTAAATTGCTATTTACTTGTATTAAGAATAAAATATGTTGTAAGTAATTTTAATGATTATTATTGATTAATCAGTAAGAAGTTGTTGTTAACTTAAAATTAACCCAATTAAGATTATAATCTAGTTCTAGTCATCTCTGGTGAAAGCCAAATATAACATTTTCAGAGTTGCAGTGTACAAACACAGAGGACCAAAAAAATATTTAAATATGTTTTTCTATTTTGTTGAAATATTTTTTAAGTTACAAATTAAGATAAATTCTCGTAATACAAATACAGGCACGTGTCACGACCCACCGGCGAAATCTACTGCGTAGTATTCGCAATTTCCCCAATATCCGACTTATTTTCTCCCCTTAAGAACCCAGTAGCAATTTGCCAAAAATCAGAGCGTTCTCGAATTGACAAATTCAACGCATATCATAACCGATAATGCACCCAAACAAGGAACAAGTGACAGCAAATGCAAAACGTTATATAGGAGCCACACTGCCGTTCACAAAGAAGTTCTGTGCTTACAGGGGGACTTCTAGAGGGCGTTGACCTTAATGTTTACATCGTTCCATATAGGAGGACGGGTCGTTTCTCTTTCTTTCTTTCTCTCTTTTCGCTTTGCCGTGAGTCAAACGAGGAGGCTTGAAAACAAAAACAATACAGTTGAACACGGATTTCGTTTATTTCATTTTCGCAGGTAAAGCCATGAATGTGAATAATCAGAGGTTTATTGAGGTATTTTCAGCAGAAAATAATGGTTTGTATTTTTTAATACGTAGTTATGACGTTGCTGAGAATATTCATAACAAAATAAAGCTAGAGTGTATGTGTTAAAAAGGATAGGATAAACATTAACATTATTTTAGCAGCAGATAAATTGGAGCGATAAAAGGACCAGAATTTATTTAAAATTTTCGTAAAATATAATACAAGTTTAAAACGTTTTTGTTGAAAATTCTTTTGCGCGATTACAAATCCAGTAGAGAACTGTTTTTTATAAAAAAATCTGGATTTACAGTCCTGAAACTTTGTTATTTAGTATAACTTTGTATTATCCACATCACTCTAAAAAATTGTTGAAATCAGTGTATAGTATGTTAAAAAGGTTATATCGGATAAACATTACTTTAGCAGCAGATAAATTGGAGCGATAAAAGGACCAAAAAGAACAAAATAATTATCTGAATTGTTTCCAGTTTTCAGAGTTTATTTAAAATTTTCGTAAAATATAATACAGATTAAAATTTAAAACGTTTTTGGTGAACGTTCTTTTGCACGATTACAAATCCAGTTTTTTATAAACAAAAATCTGGATTTTTAGTTCTGAAACCTTGTCATTTAGTATAATTTTGTAGTATCCACATCAATCTAAAAAATTGTGGAAATTCAGTGTATGAAAAGAAAATTTACAGGGGCGGTTTTACTTAAAATGTATATAAAAAAGCGGCAGACAAGAAGAGATAGAGCCGCGCATTATTGGACAGAGTACGACGAATTTCTAAATCAACGCAACCTCATCATCGTAGCTAGGCTGAGGTAAAATCTAGCATTATGGGACGAAAACAAACGAAAACAAATGAAAACAAACGAAAACAAATGAAAATAAACGAAAACAAATGAAAAGAAACGAAAACAAACAAAAACAATTGAAAACAAATGTAAACAAATCAAAACAAATGAAAACGTTTCCAAACAAATGAAAATAAACGAAAACAAATGAAAATAAACGAAAACAAATGAAAACAAACGAAAATAAACGAAAACAAATGAAAACAAACGAAAATAAATGTAAACAAACGAAAACAAATGAAAAGAAACGAAAATAAACGAAAACAAATGAAAACAAACGAAAATAAAAGAAAACAAATGTAAACAAACGAAAACAAATGAAAACATGAAAATAAACGAAAACAAATTTCAGGATCTGCGCAATCTCTTCGTAGTTAGGTACATGGCAAAATTTTTTTAATAAAAATTAACAATAAATATAACTATCCGTAAAACAAAACAAAAACAAGCAGTTTACTATAAAACAATTTGATATGCAAGGTCGCGAAATCAGCATTATTTTCATTTTTTTTTCTTATTATTAGAAAAAATAAAATTGGCATTTCATAAAATAAAAATCAATATGTTTGAGTAATCTTGTATTAAAAAATACAAATGAAAACACATGAAAAAAATGAAAACTATTCAAAACAAATGAAAATAAATGAAAACAAATGAAAACAAACGAACACAAATGAAAATAAACGAAAACAAATGAAAATAAATGAAAACAAATGAAAACAAACGAACACAAATGAAAATAAACGAAAACAAATGAAAACAAACGAAACCAAATGAAAATAAACGAAAACAAAAGAAAATAAACCAAAACAAATTTCAGGATCTGCGCAATCTCTTCGTAGTTAGGTAAATGGCAAAATTTTTGGGAATTTTAAAATTTTTTTAATAAAAATTAACAATAAATATAACTAACCGTAAAACAAAACAAAAATAAACAGTTTACGATAAAACAATTTAATATCCAAGGTCGCGTAATCAGCATTATTTTCATTTTTTTTTCTTATTATTAGAAAAAATAAAATTGGCATTTCATAAAATAAAAATCAATATGTTTGAGTCATCTTGTATTAAAAAATACAAACAAATGAAAACACATGAAAAAAATGAAAAATATTCAAAACAAATGAAAATAAATGAAAATAAACGAAACCGAATGAAAACAAATGAACACAAATGAAAATAAACGAAAACAAATGAAAACAAAAGAAAATAAACGAAAACAAATGAAAGCAAACGAATACAAATGAAAATAAACCAAAACAAATAAAAACAAAAGAAAATAAACCAAAACAAATAAAAACAAAAGAAAATAAACGAAAACAAATTTCAGGATCTGCGCAATCTCTTCGTAGTTAGGTACATGGCAAAATTTTTGGGAATTTAAAATTTTTTTTAATAAAAAATAATAATAAATATAACTATCCGCAAAACAAAACAAAAACAAGCAGTTTACTATAAAACAATTTGATATCCAAGGTCGCGTAATCAGCATTATTTTCATTTTTTTTTTCTTATTATTAGAAAAAATAAAATTGGCATTTCATAAAATAAAAATCAATATGTTTGAGTCATCTTGTATTAAAAAATACAAACAAATGAAAACACATGAAAAAAATGAAAACTATTCAAAACAAATGAAAATAAATGAAAACAAATGAAAATAAACGAAAACAAATGAAAATAAACGAAAACAAAAGACAATAAACGAAAACAAATTTCAGGATCTGCGCAATCTCTTCGTAGTTAGGTACACGTCAAAATTTTTGGGAATTTTAAATTTTTTTTAAAAAAAATTAACAATAGCATTATTTTCATATTTTTTTTCTTATTATTAGAAAAAATAAAATTGGCATTTCATAAAATAAAAATCAATATGTTTGAGTCATCTTGTATTAGAAAATACAAACAAATGAAAACACATGAAAAAATGAAAACTATTCAAAACAAATGAAAATAAATGAAAACAAATGAAAACAAACGAACACAAATGAAAATAAACGAAAACAAAAGAAAACAAAAGAAAATAAACCAAAACAAATTTCAGGATCTGCGCAATCTCTTCGTAGTTAGGTAAAATGGCAAAATTTTTGGGAATTTTAAAATTTTTTTAATAATAATTAACAATAAATATAACTATCCGTAAAACAAAAATAAACACTACGATAAAACAATTTGATATCCAAGGTCACGTAATCAGCATTATTTTCATTTTTTTTCTTATTATTAGAAAAAATAAAATTGGCATTTCGTAAAATAAAAATCAATATGTTTGAGTCATCTTGTATGTTATGTTCTCTGCGTGGTACGTCGAGGTTGGCAATTCAACGTCCTTCACGTTATTTTAGGTGCACAAAAGATAAAACAGCTGATTGTTACCTACCCACTATCTACCATTGCTTGTTATTGTTATTACCAGACGAAAAAAATATTGTGGTTATGAAATTTTCAAGTGCCCATATTCAAGTAAATATCTTCATGTTTAATTTTTTTTCTTAAAATATAATTGGGTACTTTTATTGAATATTTTTGTATCTGTATGATACAGTATGTTTCAATTACTAAAAAATGGAAGTAAATAGCTCTTAAGCCAAAAAAATTTAATCTCAATTAAATTTCTACTCAAATATTTACAATAAAAGAATGAAAGTTGGAATATATAAATTAAAGCGTAAAATTATTAAATCAAATTAATTTGCTTCGTAATTAGATTGTATTTTGCAAAACTTTGTCGTCATGTATTTGGTAAATTTATGATAATTATTTGCATGTGTTACATTTCAAGTAACATATTACAACACTGATCATAAGAGGAATTGTGCAATGGAGGAGTTTTTTTCAAGGAAATCAATTTATTAGTTGTTTGTATGTAAATCTAGGCCCTATTATTTATGTGCATATTTCAAATTATCACAGACAAGCAGTCAACTGTGAATTTTCATGCCAACATAGTAAAGATATCAAATATATCACGGCAAATAAGGTCAATGAAAGTAAGTTTAAATTTTTTATTTATTAAAACATTCATTAAACTTTAAGGGTTATTAAGAGCTATTTTCCCTCTTAGATATACCTAAAAAGGTAAATTTACAAATTTAAAAATGAGTTTTTCATTTTTATATTTAAGAACTATCAGACAAACATTAAAATTATACAAAACAATCCAACATAATACATAATCCAGAAAAAAATTAACGCTGTGTTTTAAACAGTTTGAGTTTACGCCATACAAATTAAAGTGTTTTGCTTAGGAAAACTTTATTCCACTTCATTTTTTCCACGTCACATCATGTCCAGGATCGCACAAGCCATTCATGCTTCACTACATAAAAAGTGTTTGCTGGATGGGCCCAAGTGCACCAAGAGGTTACAAAAGTATCTTTTCAAAAAAATTGGTATAAAGCATCTACATAGTGTAAATATCTCTTTTCAATTTTTTTTTTGCAGTAATCACCATTAAATACCTTTTCCATTTTTATAAATATAATATTTTTTAGGTTAGTTTTGTTTGGATACATTTCAATGACGTTTCCAAGTTATGTAAAATGTCTTTCGGTTTTTATTGAACAAAGCAGTTTTTTGTTTTTCATTTTTTTTCTTCGAAATATAAAAATAGTGCCCTGCAAAATATAGTGACTGATTTGCATTATTCAGCAATATTGATATTAAGCTGATGAGAACGCTGTAAAAATCTTTGATCTATATCAGTTCAGATGGTCAGGAAGGGGAGACAATTTTTGAATAAAATTGAGCAAAAATGGGTAAAATGTGAAGAAATTTAAAAAAGGGGTAGTTTATAAAGAAAATAGAGAAAAAGTTCATCAAGTTAGGTAGTGAAAACAGAACACAAAAAGATGTAGTAAATGTGTTAGATTGGCTGCCTTTAGACAGATGTACAATACAGTTTAGACAAATTGCACTTGTCGGTAATGTTAAAAAGAATTAAAGAATTTTACTTTGCTAAACTATTTTAATCTTGTGTTTGGCTATTAAGCTTGTTCGTAGGGTGATACACGTAAATCTTGCTCGTAGACACGGTCAATAATGCTAGTCATCGAAACCATGATTTATCCAAGTTAAGCTTGTTTGCACACTATTTTCGTTTTAAGAAAAATTTAAAGAACACCCAGCTATGGCTCGGAGGGTTATTTTAACCCTATCAAGTTATAATTGTACGTTTTTAGCGATTTGATTTAGCTAGAAGCACAAATTTTTATAAAAAAGTAAATTTAACTATGAATTGTTAAAATTGATAAATCTATCAAAGCCGCTTTACATTGAGCAATTTTAATGCAATTTAAGAACATTCTTATTAGATTGCGCATGCCCGTGAGCAATATTTGTGTCAGCGTTGCAACTTTTAAAAAAAGATCCAGTCCTATTTTTCAAGCAATTTACTTTTTCAGTAATATTGTTTATACCAACCCCATCACGTTTGACTTTTGACATCTGTGCTACCAACTATATATTTTTATTTTGATTGATAAGTCCATTACAGTGCGCATCAATTTTCTAAAAATTTTATAAATTCAAAAACCTTTTTTTTCAAATATGTTTGGACACGCATAAAGAACGCATAAAATGCATGTGGCGCCATCCATTACAATTTTTATTTATTATCTCCTATTTTTTCACTATTTTCCCATTTTTCTATATTTATCTCTAATTTTAATATTTTATCTATCTTTTTATAATGTTTTTCTATTATTCCCAATTTGTCCCTATTTTTACACGCTTTTTTTATTTTCCCTATTTTTCGCAAATTTTCTTATTTTCCTTATTTTCCCTAATATTTCAATTCAATATTTCACTATTTTCCCATATGTTTCCATATTTATTGTCTACTTTTCCTATTTTTTCCCAGATTTCCCTATTTTGCCCTAATTTTCCTAATTTTTCCCTGTTTTGCTCAATTTTTTCTAATTATTCCCAATTTTTCACAATTGTTCCCTATTTTTCTGTTTTTTCTATATTTTCCCCTACTGTTTCCCTGTTTTTGATTATTTTCCTCATAAACAGAAACTTGACATTATAATTACGAAAATTTCCCTAAATCTGGGGATTTTTTGTGTCACATAGAAATAGACACAAGATGTTAAAATTACTTTTAAACTCACCAAAAAAAATTATCATCATGTGTTTTTATTAATCTCTAAAAGATGCAACTAAATTTAAAGAGATTTTTGATAGAAAATCTTTAAATTTGGGGAGATTTTCGGAAAATAAAGTTTCATTTAAGAAAATATTTAAAACATTTTTCACATTGAGGAAAATTAAATAAAAAAATGCATGATTTTTGCATCATGTATCTATTTCTTTGTGCCGTAAACAATTTCATATTAAATATTTTTTTCGTAAATTAGTCAACGCTGTTTTAATAATACACTTTTATTTATTTTTCATAAAAAATATTAATTTCATAAGTTTATAAAAAAATCAAAAATTTATAAATTAGTCAACGCTGTTTTAATAATACACTTTTATTTATTTTTTATAAAAAATATTAATTTCATAAAAAACTAAAAATTTATAACGAACTTTAACAATTCTAATATTTTAAAGCGTCATTGCCAAATTTACAAAAAATTTCCTAAATGAAATTGTATTGAAATAAATATATAAACGAATAAGAAAAACGAAAGTATACCCTAATAACATTTTAAATTTACTAAACTGTAGCTTGGTAAGGATTAAAGTATAAAACATGAAATTATCATTTTTAAAACTATATAAAATGTTTCATCTGGATCGTATTGATTGATTTTTGTTTATATTTTAAAGTTTCTGGTGATCCTTAAAACACACTTTTATAAAACAAATTTTGAAAATTATGAAAAAAGGTCCAGGTTACGTTTATTTCAGTATTTCTAGCTATTTTTTAACCCAGAACACCCCACCCAAAACACAAAAATAAAATATATCAAAGTAGCGGTTATCAAATAACATGAACATAAAGAAACGAAAGAGTAAGTTTCAGATAATAATTTAATTTGGTTTATGTAGTAGTCAAACTAATTAACGATCCTTTGTTTCATTAATAAATTATATTTTGTGGAATTTTACTTTGAGTTATGCCAAATTTTTTGTTACCAATAGTTAAAAATAAACAAATAAATAAATCTTCCAATGGACATGTAAATTTATTTTTATATTTTAATATTTATCATGACCCACTTTTGAGAACTGTTGGTATTTATTTATTATAAAAAAAATAGAATATTTAGGTTAAATAACTAATTAAAATTTTAAACATTTTTTAACAATCTTTACTGGAATGTATTAAATTAGTAATATTTTGTGCCTTTTTTTAAATGTGATTTTTTATACAAAAACACCATGTATACCTTCACACATTCTAAGTATCGCATATCCACCGGTGGACTCATCGAAAAAGCGAACAAAACAAAGTTACCCTTGGCCATCAACACAGCCTACTATTCCAGGTCATCAACCCACAGGCAGACTCGTTGGGATGAATCCGCGCAGTCACCGACCGAACGGGCTTTAGACCACGACATCAACAGTCCTATATAGAGCTATAAGCACCCGACGACTTCTTTTTTAACTTTTTCTCAGAAAAAGAAATCACTTGCAGTCGATTCGCATTCATGTTTACTTTGCACTAAGGATTTTTTTATCCTACTTATGGATTTTTCAGAATATTATTATTATTAGTCTTACCCAAATATAGACAAAGGATAAAGCAAAATAATAGCAAAAATTATTAGTAAAATTAATTCCATTAAATAAACAAATATTTTACTCAAACATAAAAATGAATTTACAGACCAGACTCTACAATTCTATTCAGTGCAGTACCAAAAATACATAAAACACATCTGTCAAAACCAATTTGTAGCTTTATAGATTCAACTATTAAAATTCTTATTAAAAAATTAAAACACTTCAACTTATTTTCATTAAAAATTAAAAAAACTAGCTTCCTCTCAGTTATACCCGAATTTAATCCTTTGTCGCTTCTGAAGGTGTATCCTTTTTGGTCGTGAAAGCTGGATTAATGTTTCCAGGAAAATAAAATAGGAATATATAAAGATTAAATAATAATCTTTTCAATTTTGGGTTATTCCTAGATACGGTTCAAAAAATATATTCGTCTACGTTTATTTACTATTATTTTTTGATCACAAAGTCTCTCACTGAAATTATTGCGACGAAGAGGCCCAACTAATTTTGAATCCAAATGATAGTGATGCCCATGAGACCAACGAGACAAGACTTTCAAAAAATCTTATATCTTGTCTCGTCTAGCTGATGAAATAAGAAGTCTTGTCTCGCAGCTTCCAGTCTCGTCTCGTCTCGCTTCTCATATCAGAGTCTCGTAAAATTATCGAAATCTCGTCATGTATGTTCCTGTCCATTAAAGGATACTTATCTACTTGCTATTGTGTAAGAGTATAGGAAAATAAAATTAATAATATTTTAGAAATATGTAAAAAAAAATCTGTTAATAGTCTTCTCGGTCGCAATGTTTTTATTTTCACCCATTCGTTCAGGTATAACAAACATCGTGCATGTTCGTTATTTAGTCGATTTCGGTGTTTTATTATAGACTTTTCTATTATTTTAGAACAATCTGCTGGCATAATTTGACGCATTAATTGTGGGACACTCTGTATATACATATCTTAAAAAATTTAAAAACCATAAAAAAGAGTTGTGGAATAATTGAAATATTTTTCCGACATATGAATTATTTAAATATTTAAAAGTATATTGGGTGTTTCAACGAATTCAGTGGTCCGTCATTTTGGACTTTTCTGTCATTTAATTCGAAATTTTGGGATCCTCCCAAATTTTAAAATAATCCGTCCATTCATTCTAAAGCTATAAATTTGAACCCTGAGCTAATGGGTATAATGCAAAACCAGTATAAATTTCGTATAAAATCGAAAATTCTATGTTGCCGTGTGAGAAAAATTAAATGGATAGAGTTGCAATAAAAAGTGATGTTTACATTTTTATCTGCTATTTATTATCCTCTTTATACTGTGTACCATTGTTACCAATTTCTATTAAAAATAACTATAGCTTAACAGAAAATTGGCTATAGTAAATTAAAATAAGTAAATAGTAAATTGTCTGTAAGGTGCGTTCAGTAAACTGGGTTGCATTCAATAACTTCATATAAAAACGACGGCATAGTGTATGTGGATGAAACAGAATGTTTTAAATGTTATTGTGATGATTTATTTCTGAATCAATAATGAAGATTTTATAAAAAAAAACAAATTTACATACAGAGATAAAAATTAATATTTTTTTCGTAAAATAAATACTTCATATATATGCAAGAGTGTTAATGGAGATTTAAATAATAAATAAAAACGTCTAGAAATACAAAAATTTTGATAATTTCAAAAATTTATCGAAAATTTGAAAAACTTATCGAAAATTTTGAAAATTCTGAAAAATACAAAAATTTAAAAATTCCGAGAATTTTAAAATTCTAACTTTAACAATTTTAAAAAAGTTTAAGTACTTTAACAATATATCAAATATTTAAAAAAAAAATCAAAAATTTCAAATAAAAAAAATGTTTAACAGCGAGCAAATTTTTTTAACCCTGAATTGTCCTAGAGACAAAAATATTGAAAAAGACACTAAAACATTTTGGCATTAGATGAATTTTGTGTGAATTTAAAAAAAAAACATCAATAAACATGGATGCAAAAATTTTCAAAAATTAAAAAAAAACTTTAAATTTTAAGAAATTTCAAAAATTTGGAGATGTAAATAATAAATAAAAATGTCTAGAAATCAAAAATTTCGATAATTTCAAAAAAATATCGAAAATTTCAATAATTTATAAAAATTTCGAAAATTTTAATATTTCAACTTCAACAATTTAAAAAAGTTTAAGTACTTTAATAATATATCAAATATTTAAAAAAAAATATAAAAAATTTCAAAAAATATTAAAAAACTATTGGAAAATTAAAGAAATTGCAATAATTTTAAACATTTCAAAAATACCAAGAATTAAAAAAAAATGTAAAATATTTTTAAATTTATAAAAATTTATAGCGAAATAACAAAATATACAAAATTGTTCATTTACGATGCTCATAGTACAGCATATTTTTTATTAATCATTTATATACGATAGCGACAATTAAAGGGTTAAATTAGCCACAACCCTTAAGTAATCAATGCATTATTTTTTTTAAATATTTGAAAAATAATCATGTTACAACAAAATATTACTGAGAAAGTTTTAGAAATGGTAACAATAATAATTAATAAATAAATAAAAAAAAATAAAAACCTTTTCGGTTTAAGATTATAATAAACATTAAACCAAGACTTTGCATCATAGTAGTTCGTCGCATTTAAATTTGACACCTCTTAAAAATTATTAAAATTTCCACAGCATTGACCGTCGGAAAAATTAAATATAAATTTAAAAATTACAAAAAAAAAATCATGAATATATATGATATCTAGACTTGTATTTTCCTAAATTTTCAGCAAAACCGGCAATGTGGTTTTCGACAAAATCAAGGAAAACACTTTTTTCACAAGTATAAAGTTGAATAATATCGTCACCACTAACCAAAACTACACTTTTTTGACACTCTACGTACGTTTCGCTAACTATGTTATCTTAATCTCCTGATGATGTAAGAAATCAGTTTGGAATACTCGTAAATATATGTAATAATTAATTTTTATTACAAGATAATTCTCCAGTTCCGGTTCGAAAAGTAAGAGAAAGTTTTGCCATGGACAGTAAAAATTCCTGACTTGAACCCCATTGAAAAAGATATATCTAAGAGACTTTAGGCCGGCAAATCGCGGTCAACTATGGGAAGTTATTGAAAATACTTCGAAAGTGAATTCCTACGATATTTTATTTTGTCTATGCCAAGAAGATTGGAAAATGTTGTGGCTACCAATGGCTCTGTAATAAAATATTAATAATACTATTATTTTTGTATTTTTATATGCCTAGATGTATTTTTATATTCTTTTAATTTTTTTATTACACATTTAATGTGGACAAGACCCATTCGACAAAACGGCACTAATAAAAGTAATGTATTCTTGTTCTCAATATTCTCCCCTCTCCTTGACTCTGTTAGAATAATAAATTTCAGTAAAAAATCCCATTACAACCAAACAGCGTTCACATTTGGATTTCCCCGACTGTATACCTCTGGGATTAACTTTAACTTATTTATTTGAATATAATAATTTCTTAGGCAGAATTTTCGATTTTTCGGATGATTTGTTTAATTTTGTTACTTTAAATTAAACAGAAACGAGGCAAAAACCCTATAAGACAGGAGGGAGTATAACTTCTGTTCTACTGGTGGGATTCACATCATATTTGGTCAGTAGGCATCTTAGATCAGTATCTCATTTGTGAGTAAATTTCAGCTTCGTAGGTAAAAAAGGAACCTGAAATATGGAGTTATTCAACAGAAAGCTGATATAATTTTTCAGGAGGCACTATCACTTCTGTCCTATTGGCGAGATTCACATTCTATTTGGTTAGTAGACATCTTAGATCATTATTTTTTTTGGGGATACATTTCAGCATCGTGGGTAAAAAGGAACCTGAGATATGTGGTCATTCAGCAGAAAGCTGTAAACATTTTTCAGGAGGCACTATAATTTCTGTTCTACTGATGGGGTCCACATCATATTTTGTTAGTAGACATCTTGGATATTATTTTTTTTGGGAATAAATTTCAGCTTCGTGGGTAAAAAGGAACCTGATATATGGGGTCATTCAGCAGAAAGCTGCAAACATTTTTCAGGAGGCACTACTGTCCTACTGATCCTATTTACATTATATTTGGTCAGTAGACATCTTAGATCAGTATCTCTCTTCTGAATAAATTTCAGCATTGTGGGTAAAAATCAACTTGAGATATGAGGTCTTTTAACAGAAAGCTGCAAACATTTTTCAGCGGGCACTATAACTTACGTTCTACTAGTGGGATTTACATCATATTTGGTCAGTAGACATCTTAGATCAGTATCTCTTTTGGGAATAAATTTCAGCTTCGTGGGTAAAAAGGAACCTGAAATATGGAGTTATTCAACAGAAAGCTGCAAACATTTTTCAGGAGGTACTATCATTTCTGTCCTATTGGTGAGATTTACATTGTATTTGGTTAGTAGGCATCTTAGATCATTATTGTTTTTGGGAATACATTTCAGCATCGTGGGTAAAAAGGAACCTGAGATATGGGGGGGTCACTCGGCAGAAAGCTGCAAACCTTTTTCAGCGGGCACTAGAACTTCTGTTCTACTGGTGGGATTCACATCATATTTGGTCAGTAGACATCTTAGCTCAGTGTCTCTTTTGGGAATAAATTTCAGCTGCGTGGGTAAGAACGAACCATAACAAATTGTGCCCCACGTAAATTCAGATAAAAGAGATCCCATCACCGTCAGCGAGACATACAAATCGTGTCAACGCGTTCAGTGGAAAAAAAAGTGTTAAAGGTAAGAATTTTGCTTTTCATATTTTTATTAATTATTACAGTATTATAAATATTATTATTATTATTATTATATGATTTTCACGAACTCCGTTCATATATGAATTTGTTATGTCCGTTTGTGAAGCGATTTGAAGAGTTCATCTGGTTTTATTTGCAAAAACTATTACATTAAATAATTTTTGCAACAAATAACAGTTATATTTTACATACATTTTCCATCTCTAATCTAGTAAATAATTCTATTTAGCAGTGCTAGTACATAGTTTATGTATGCTGCACCTATTCTGATCTCCCGACCGGTGTAGTCAGTCCACTTTGCCGGTATGTTTTGCGTAAGGTATATACTTATTTGAATGGGATTTCTATAACTCTCACAAGGCCAATTTGCCTCTCCTTTAGTTATTTCAACACTATTGTTGACCGTGGTTTAAATGAAATTGCCTATTTTGGGATTTCTTTCAATAGAGTGTAATTACTACTTTTTATTAACCACCGTGTCACTCAATAAAATAAAATTTAATTAGAAGATATATCTAAAATTAAACAATTAAATGGGATGTATACAAAAATTTATAGTTTACATTGCAAATTTTTATCCTTATGAAATTTTTATGATTATAAGTCAATAATTATTACTAGGTTTAAGAAACACCTTCCTCGTTTAATAGTAATAATTTTACCTTATCTGTATCAAAATTCAATATTTTGGTCCATTAATTGCATATTTATTTAAAGTAACGGTATGTTAACATCTCTATATTGTTGAAGTTGTATACATACATAACGAACAAAAATAAACAGCTAGGCAAGGTCACACACGCTGTTTACGTATCATTATCCAAGGTTTTTTTTTCGATTTTGATCGGATAGTTAAGCATAGGTTGCGTTAGAGTCTTTGATGACATGTCAATTGAAATGCGAGTTATATTTTATAACCGAAAATTAGTGTAATAATTGAATCTTATAGTTTTTTAATGTATAAAAAGAATTTTCCATGTGACAACATTTACTATATTTATGGAAGTTTTACTAAAAATTTAAATTTACAAGGTGATCCAAAAACGAAACTCATATATATGTTTTATTTAAGAGACTTCTAAAAAGTATGTATAGACTTCCAAAACATTACTGAGACTTCTAAAAAGTATGTATAGATTTCCAAAATATTACTAAGACTACTAAAAAGTATGTATGGACTTCCAGAACATTACTGAGACTTCTAAAAAGTATGTATAAATTTCCAAAACATTACTAAGACTATATACTAAAAAGTATGTATAGACTTTCAAAAATTACTGTGACTTCTAACAAGTACGTATAGACTTCCAAACCATTACTGAGACTTCTAAAAAGTATGTATAGATTTACAAAAATTACTGTGACGTCTAACAAGTATGTATAGACTTCCAAAAATTACTGTGACTTCTAAACAGTATGTATAGACTTCAAAAAATTACTGTGACTTCCGAAAAGTATAAATAGTCTTCTAAAACATTACCGAGACTTCTAAAAAGTATGTATAGATTTCCAAAACATTAGTAAGACTACTAAAAAATATGTATAGACTTCCAAAAATTACTGTGACGTCTAACAAGTATGTATAGACTTCCAGAACATTACTGAGACTTCTAAAAAATATGTATAGATTTTGAAAACATTACTAAGACTACTAAAAAGTATGTATATACTTCAAAAAATTACTGTGACTTCTGAAAAGTATGCATAGTCTTCTAAAACATTACCGAGAATTCTAACAAGTACGTATAGCCTTCCAAAACATTACTAAGACTACTAAAAAGTATGTATAGACTTCCAAAAATTACTGTGACGTCTAACAAGTACGTATAGACTTCCAAAACATTACTAAGACTACTAAAAAGTATGTATAGACTTCCAAAAATTACTGTGACGTCTAACAAGTATGTATAGACTTCCAAAACATTACTAAGACTTCTAAAACGTATGTATGACTTCCAAAAATTACTGTGACTTCTAACAAGTATGTATATATACTTAAAAAACATTACTGAGCATGTATCATCATATTATTATTTTTTGACAACTCTTTTATTTATAAAATAAATCACTGCATGCGACAGGAAAGAAAAAAACAGATACCAAAATAAAAATGCGACAAAATTAATAAATATCTTTACAAGGTATAAAAAATAAAATAAAATAAAAGGACTGAGAGTATATTCCAAGTAAAATCCATCAACTTATAATGACAATGTAGTTTAACCAAAATGAAAAAGAGAACAGGGTTAAAATTAAACCAGAAAAAATGTAAAATAATGATAATTGAAGATAATAAATAACACACAAATGCGAACAAGAAAGAGTCCACCCAATGCAAATCTAATAAGATCCAAACATTTATCAATAAGTACCAAATTTCATTTGTATAAGAAAATATTGAGACCAAGTATGGATGCTAAAGATAGGCACTAAACAAAAAGAAATAACAAGTATTAAGCTGAAAAAGAAAAATTGAGGGTGACAAGAGAACTAAAGATAGATAGTAGATATACTAAGTAAATCCGACATAAGGTATATGAAATTCAACGTGTTAGAGAGAGAACGTATCTATCTCCGTTACTCTTGGTCCAAATTGAAATCTGAAAATCGCGTCAGCTTTGGTCTTCAGGTACCTCAGCTCTGGTGTTTAGATAATTCAGCTCCGTCTGCTATCGGATCAGACGGAGCTGAAGTACCTGAAGACCAGATACCTGAAGACCAATAGTAACGTAGATAGATACGTTCTCTCTCTAACACGTTGAATTCCCTACACCAAATGTCGGAGTTGCTTAGTATTTGTACTATTGATGTATAAGAAAAAATAAAGAAATGTTGTTGAATCCCCATTGAATTCTTTAAACAATTCTCTGTAACACGAGTTGCCTAGTCTTTGACCTACGCCAAAATTATTGTGGCGAAATCACTGAGAATTAATCACCGAGTGGGGGTCGATCTGGAAGATTGATGGTGAAGAGCTCTTAGAGACGAAATGGTCCACTCGTTGGTACAATGATGGCTCGAAAACCAAAAGTGGTAAGGAAAGACATCAGTCTAAACAGGTAAATCCATCTATATTACCTCGGACAGTCAAGCAGCGATAAAGGCACTGAAATCAAACCAATACAATTCCAAACTTGTATGGGACTACCTACAAGTACTTAGTACCTTGGCAAAAAACAACAATGTGACTATTGTACCAGGGCATAGTGGAGTTGAATTCAATGAAAAATCTGATAACCTCGCAAGGAAGGGAACGGAAGACACCTTTATGGAACCCGAACCAGTATGTGGAATTTCTTATGCACTGGTTCGTCAAAAAATAAAACAGTGGCTGCTCAACCAACATACTAAGCAATGGAAATCATTATATGCTAATAGGCACACGAACAGAGTTATAAAACAACCTTCTCGTAATATAACAAATAGCCAATTAACAGCTCAATCGTCAACAACTAAGAGAAGTTGTCGGCCTGCTGAACACACTCACAGAAAATGGAACTCCACCATGGACCACCAACTGCAGAATGTATGATATGGCAGAAGAAACTGCAGGACACTTAAATGTTTGACTGTGATTCACTGGTGTAAAGCAGAAGCATTTTAGGTATAATCAATGCACAAGATGACCTGACAGGACCAAACCTAGTTCAGAGAATCCTCAAGTTTATCCTAGCTTTAGGATTCATTATAATGAACTAGGAGGCCCTTTTAGCCGCTTCAAGAGCGGAGCGTGCATGGAAATGGCGATTCACGTTGAATTTAAATTACTCCGGGGAAACAGAATGATGAGAATATTTTGCAATTTCAATTTATTCATTTAGTAAAATGAAATTTTTAGAAATTTTAATAATTTTACTAAAAAAGTATTTTGATTGATTTATTTCAGTATTGTCTTAAATTTGATTTTTTTTCAAAATTTAGATAATTTAATAAAATTTTAATTTTTAACCTTTAAAGAGTATTTTGATTATTTTTTTTTGTTTTTCATAAATTTCAGATCTTTTCAAAATTTAGAAATTTTAATAAAATTTTAATTTTTGATTGAGTTTTTATAAGTATTTTCTTAAATTTCAACCTTCAAAATTCAGTTATTTTGATTTTTGACTTTTTTAAGAATATTTCGATTGATTTCATAAAATATTTTTCAGTATGGTCTTAAATTTGATTTTTTTTTCAAAATTTAGATATTTTAATAAAATTTTAATTTTTGAACTTTAAAGAGTATTTTGATTGATTTTTTTGTTTTTCATAAATTTCAGTTCTTTTCAAAATTTAGAAACTTTAATAACATTTTAATTTTTGACTGCGTTTCTTAAATTCTTAAATTTCAACCTTTTCCAAAATTCAGTTATTTTAATTTTTTACTTTTTTTAAAAATATTTCGGTTGATTTTCATAAAATATTTTTCAGTATGGTCCTTAAATTTGAATTTTTTTTCAATATTTAGATTAATTTTTTTGTGTTTCATAAATTTCAGGTCTTTTCAAAATTTAGATATTTTAATAAAATTTTAATTTTTGACTTTTTTCAAGAGTATTTTGATTGATTTTTTAGTATTTTCTTAAATTTTAATCGTTTTCAAAATTTAGTTATTTTAATAAAATTTTAATTTTTGACCTTTAAGCATTTTGACTAATTTTTTTGTTTTTCATAAATTTCAGTTTTTTTCAAAATTTAGAAATTTCAATTTTTGGTTGAGGATTTCTTAAATTCCAACCTTTTTCAAAATTAAGTTATTTTAATTTTTGACTTTTTAAGAATATTTTGATAGATTTCCATCAAATATTTTTCAGTATGGTCTTAAATTTGCTTTTTTTTCAAAATTTAGGTATTTTAATAAAATTTTAATTTTTGACTTTTTTAAGAATATTTTGACTGACAAGGTCATTTCAGAGTGATGACGATGTTTCACAATTTCAATTTCTTCTTTTACTAAAATGATTTTTTTTAAATTTATTTATTGTACTAAAAAGTATTTTCTTACATTTCAACTTTTTTTAAAATTTAGACAATTTAAAATAAATTCCATTTTTGACTTTTTTGAGTATTTTGATTGATTTATTTCAGAATTGTCTTAAATTTGATTTGTTTTCAAAATTCCGTTATTTTAATAAAATTTTAATTCTAGACTTTTTTAAGAATATTTTGATTGATTTTTTTTTTTAATTTTTGGAAGTATTGTCTTATTACAACTTTTTTAAATTTTGACGTTTTAGTACCATTTTGATGAAGTTTTCAATATTTTTAACATTTTTATCGTATTATTTTTTGTTTTTCCCCTTTTGCTATCGAGTTTTCGTATAAAATGCGCAAAACTACAGTCACAGAAAGCATTTTCTTTTTTATCTCTGTCGGAGTTGAAATTGATTGAATCAAGGCAAAGTTGGCGGTTTACAATTTGCATAGCCTCGCTTGCGTCCCGTGGTTCACATTGGCACGTGTAAAACGTTTGCCAAGGTCGCCAAAATGAGCTATGCACTATTAGATTGTGCATCGTTTTTATACACGCAAATTGCTATTTTAGATTAAACTCAAAATAAGGAAACAAGACTTTTCATGGTCTACAGTTGCGGTAGAAAATAAATAATATAATTAAAATTTACTTATATAAGTGCTGGAGAATTATTAAAAGCGAACCGTATTTGAACTTTCTTTGTCGTGACTCGGATTGAAAACTTCGAGTGATTCTATGACAATGAAAATTTTACTGCACATAAATCCGGTTTGTGAGGAAGCCGAACTTTTAAAATTTGATTATTTAAACGTTTTTTTATCATGCATTAATTTTTTTGCTATTTAGTGTTTTTTTCTATTAACAAAAATGTTTACAGAAAGTTGGAATATTACAGTGATGAAATCCAAGGGAAAAATTTGTTTATTTGATATTTGCCTTAAGAAATTCTTAAACCAGTTTTGATGTAATGATTACCTCTTTATTTCACTCGTTTCTATTCTGGATACTATTAAAATGCTTTCTTGATCATTCCACTGACTTTGTGAATTTGTTTACACAAGATTTCTAACTTTAAACAAGCAAAATATTTACTTTTTACTATCGCCTAACTACTTCCTATCTTCTGTAACATCAATAAGATTATTATAATAGTTCACTAACTTTCCGCTACTAGTCTAATAGCAACATTTATTTATATTATGTCTTATATAAATATTTTAATAATTTAATATCGTTTTAATTTACGTCATTTTTTGTATATAGTGTGTTCCAAAAAATGGTAAAAGTGTTTTGTTAAAAAGATAGAAGTCTTGCATCAAATATGTAACTTATTTAATGGTATACAGGGAAACTCAAAAATATTGATCTAAACTGAATAGTAAAAATAATATTGATAAAAATTAAATAAACTTTTATATTATTTTGCCAACGGTTGTGATGTGCATATTTTTATTTTGGTATCTGTAATTAAAAAATTCTAGGAATTCCCGAAAAGTTTTATAATTTTTTCCAACAACTCAAAAATGTTAAATAAATTTCTATATATCATATATAATATTTTTTTATAGCGAGGTTTTGAATTATTTAGCAATTGATATTTTTCTAAATTAAAAGTTATGAATGTAATCTTTGACATATTTTTAATTCCTATTAATATTTTATTCTGATTTTTAATTTTAAATTTTTTACAGCTTAGATATTTTTATTTTCCCTGAATAGCTCCAAATAGTTTATATATTTGATTATTTTAATTATTGGTCTATAAGTAAATAATTATTTTTGTGAAATGCAGGATAAACATAATTCCCATTTGTAGAGAACTTTTTGAGACGCACTATATATGCATTGACCGTAAGAAAAACTATTGGTTGGTTAAAAATATTTTATAAATTTAAAGTGCAGATCAAAATGTCAAAATCATGATAAATCATATTGAAAAAATTAAAATATAAGAAATTTTTTATCACAATTCTTGAAATTATTGTTCAAAAATCTTGAATTTTTTTATTGAAGTTTTTATTGAAACTTTTGATCAAAATACCTATATGAAATTTGTGATCAACATTCTTGAAATTTTTATCAAAATTCTTGATTATTGATCAAAATTCTTGAAATTATTGATCAAAATTCTTGAAATTATTGATCAAAATTATTGAAATTATTCAAAAATCTTGAATTTTTTTATTAAAGTTTTTATTCAAACTTTTGATCAAAATGCTTGAAATTTTTGATCAACATTCTTGACTTTTTGAAAATTTTGACAAAATTCTTGAAATTATTGTTCAAAAATCTTGAATTTTTGAAATTTTTGACAAAAAGTCGAAATCGTGAAGAAAAACCTATTTAAAAAAAATTAAATATAAGAAATAGAGTATTGAAATTGTTTTAATCAAATTTTTGATAGAAACTTTTCATAATTTTTTTAAATTTTTGAAATTATTAAAAATTCTTGAACTTTTTTATTGGTTTTTATTAATCGACATTTTTGAATTTTTTTTCAAAATTCTTGAAATTTTTGACAAAATTCCTGAATTTTTGACAAAATTCCCGAATTTCTGACAAAATTCCCGAATTTTTGACAAAATTCTTGAAATTTTTGACAAAAATTAAGGGGCACATCAAAATGCCAAAATCGTGAAAAAACCGATTTAAAAAATTAAAATATAAAAAATTGAATCTTGAAATTTTTTTATTAAAATTTGTCATCAAATTTTTAAAATTTTTGATCTAAATTTTTGAAATTATTCAAAAATCTTAATTATTTTTATTGAAGTTTTTATTGATCAGCATTTTTCAAAATTTTTAACAAAATTCTTGAAATTTTTTAGGAAAATTCTTGAAATTATTATTCAAAAATATTGAAATTTTTTAGTTTTTATTGAATCTTTTGATCAAAAATCTTGAAATATTTTATTGAAGTTTTTATTGAAACTTTTGATCAAAATACTTGAAATTTATTATCAATATTCTTTAAATTTTTGAAATTTTTAACAAAATTCTTGAAATTTTTTAAGCTTGTATTGAATCTTTTGATCAAAATACTTGAAATATTTTACCAAAATTCTAGAAATTTTTTTATCAAAAATCTTGAAATATTTTTTTGAAACTTTTGATCAAAATACTTGAAATTTTCATCAAAATTCTTGAAATTTTTGACAAAATTTAAGGGGTACACCAAAATGTTGAAATTTTTTTAATGAAATTTTTCATCAAATTTTTAAAATTTTTGATCTAAATTTTTCAAATTATTCAAAAATCTTGAATTTTTTTATCGAAGTTTTTATTGATTTTTGATTTTTTTTTCAAAATTATCGAAATTTTCGACAAAATTCCTGAAATTTTTGACAAAATTTTAATTTTTTAAAGTTTTTATTGAAACTTTTGATCAAAATACTTTTCATCAAAATTTTTTTATTAAGTTTTTGGTTGAAATTCTTTAAATATGTCACAAAAAATTCTTAAATTTTTTTATCAAAATTCTTGAAATTTTTAAAATTTAAATTAATTTTACACATTTTTTTCTTCAAACAGATAAATTTAAGTATTGGACAGTTTTGGACTGTTTTTGCCAGTTTTGTCCTAGTCAAAACTAAAAAAAGTGATTTTTTTTCAAAATTATTGAATTTTTTAACAAAATTTAAATTTTTTAAAGTTTTTATTGAATCTTTTGATCAAAATACTTCAAATTGTTAATCAAAATTCTTGAAATTTTTTATCAAAAATCTTGAAATTTTGACAAAATTAGTGAAATTATCGTGAAATTTTTTATTTAAGTTTTTATTGATATTTTTGATCAAAATACTTGAAATTTTTGATTAATATTCTTGAAATCATTGTTCAAAAATCTTGAATTTTTTTTATTGAAGTTTTTGGTTGAAATTCTCTAAATTTTTCACCAAAATTCTTAAAAATTTTGATCAAAATTCTTAAAAATTTTTGATCAAAATTATTAAAATTTTTGATCAATCTTCTTGAAATTTTAAAAATTTAAAACAATTTTATTTTTTTCAAATAAATAATTTTAAGTATTGGACAGCTTTGGACTGTTTATGCCAGTTTTGTCCTGGTCATAACTATAAAAAGTGATTTTTTGCCAATTTAGTTTTAGCATGTGATAACATAGGTCAGTAAAGGCTAGAAACGATAAAGAGGGCTTCAAAAAAAAACTAGGAAATTACAATAGCAAATATTTTAACAGAAAATTTTTTTTAGATACATAAAAAAATTAAAAAAATGGTTAGTTTTTCCACGAGTACACCTTGACACCCTTTGGTAACTTATCATGTTCCGGTAAATTATCATGTTCCGGTAGTTACTGAAATTTGGACTTTTCTATATATGATTCATTCTTCTGCTGAATTAAAATTTTTATCACATACATTTATTATTATGCCTGTGTATCAGAGCTGGGAGTAACGAAACTAAAACGTTACTTTTCAGTAACGCGTTACTAAACGTAACGCGATACTAGTAATTTCGTTACTTTGTAAAAGTAACGAGAAATCGTTACTTCGTTACAGTAACGGGTTACTGCAAAAGTAACGCGTTACTAAAAAGAAACGCGTTACTTTAAAACCATGGTTTTTCTCTTTTGTTTCTTCTGTTTGATGTGAAATAATGTTTTTATATTTTTTGTACCCCGCCGAATAGCATTTAAAAAAAATCAAGCTTGATCATACAACTTTTATTTGAAAATTTTGTTTGTATGTGCAATAACAACGGCGATAAATGGTGAGATGGACAATAAAAGAACGAGAAGACATGGAACAAGAAGAATATATAGAAAAGTAACGCGTTATTTCTTTAAAAGTAACGCGTTACTTTTGGAAAGTAACGAATAAATCGTTACTTTTCTAAAAGAGTAACGGTAACGTTCATCTAACGCGTTACTTTTTAGCAAAAGTAACGTGTTACTTTTTTTTAGTAACGCCCCAGCTCTGCTGTGTATTTAAGTAAATTTTGACGTTTTTACCGTTCAAAATTCGCTTTGTTCTTCATCAAAAATCGAAAAATAAATATGCTGAAAAAAATTATTGATTTGTGATAACCTGATCTTAATATCTCAAAATTTAACCATCGAAAATAATAATCTAGGAACAATAAAAATGTCGTTAATATAGTTGATAAAAAAAGTTATTTATTTCGATAAATAGTTTTTTATGTTGCTTTTAAAAAATCATGACAAATTAATATTGGAAATTTTGGTAAAAATTTCTGTGATGAAACGTGACTAATAAGTGATTAAAAAAACAAAATTCCAATTGATCAAATTTAAAACGAAAATAATTATTTCCAAAACAACTGCATAATAATCAGTTTGTTTAAACATTTTTCAGCTTTCACATCCTGAGGAGTGCGATAACTTAAATATTTCAAAAATTTGCATGAGCATTTTAAAACGAGAGTTTCGTAAGTATAGAAATCAGTATTTTAAGATATTACGTAAAAATGAAGTGAACCGAGACAAACCGACGTGAAATTTTAATAAATTTTATTTATCAGTTGGCGATTCCTCACTTTCACTGTATAACAGGAAGACTAAACGGTTCTTTATAGTAGTAGAAATCATGAAAATCAATCTGAAAGTTTTGTTTACTTTGTAATTAACATACATTTGAAATTATATAGTAGATTTAATATCGATTTTATAATATCTATTGGAGTTTAACAGGATCTAAGACTTTAGGGTGAACCAATATTTTTAGAATTCAAGAATTGCACGCCTCTGTGTACAAGTTTAAATTGCGTGCTACTAAACTTCTACATCTCGGATACGTGTACCACACCTAGTACAGTCCATCTATTCTTATTACCGGCGATAATATTCTCGAAATTACCGTACTTGAGTCGTCCCTGCCCGCCTCTGATTAAAAATGCAAATTGTCGACATTTAATGTGTGCATAATAGGCCGAAAAGTAGGTTACACTAAGCCTGCCTGCTCTTTATAATCAACTTCAATCATGTCGGTAATTTCATCACTGTAAAAATTTACTACTCATTTTTAATTGTGGGATACAGCGGCATTGAATTGACTTGATTTCCTGTGAAGATAAAACTAGGGAAAAAAATCTGCATATAAGAAAGTGCGTTTCTAGTTGTGAAATTTGAGTTTTATATCTATTTTTGTAAGCTAATGAGATCTAGAAAAATGTAATGAAACAGGAAATGTTGAAATTAACACTTTAGTTGCAACATTACACTTAATTTTTTAGTTTTTAGTTTTAGTTTTTTGACGAACTTTAAAAAAATTTGTTACTGAATTCTAAAAGTCGAAGTCTGTATCCCATGGAATTTTATAATTCTGAATTCAGATTTTAATTCAGCATAAAAAAGTAAACAAAAATCATATTACGAAAAGTTTGTGCTTATTCGTACAAATAGCTATATAGGTCTGAAGATTTTTAAAGTAATTTTTTTTTTTAATTATTCAAAATTTTAATTTTGAATTTTAAATTTGGACCCAGCATGAAAAAGTTAACAAAAATATACAGTGTGACTCAAAAATTCTGCACCATATGGGAAAAATTTCTATTATTCATTTGCCAGAAAATTTTATTCTTGATAAAAGTTGGTGCATTGCGTAAAACTGCTATTTCAAACGTCAAACTACTTTCAAATTTCTAAATGGTATAAAGGGGGCGGGCAAAAAATAGGAATTTTGACCAAGAGTAAAGTACCCTTATTTTTGTAATTATAATCTTTGTTTTTATTTCAATTTTAAAAAGCTTAATCTTGTTTAGTTTGGGTTTGATTTTACACCTTTAATATTAATACCCAATATTTCGTAATTTTTTTTTATTTTAATTTTCAAAGCTTCATTTTGTTTAGTTAATTATTCACATTTTGGTACTAAAAACGTTTGGGTATCATTTTTTTACCCATTTTCTTCAATTAAATCATAATGGTAGTTTTTATGTACCTGTCTACAGGGTGAAATTTCAACTTTGCACCAAGAAAAAACAAAAAATTATAGAGAATTTAAAAAGTGACCGAGAATGGTGTGAAAATAACGAAAAAAACTATTTTTTTTTAACCAAAATGTATTATAGTGATTGAAGGAAGGCCCCTAAAGTGCATCCGAAATGATATTATCTTGAGTTAGGCTAAAAACATAAAAAAATTGATTTTTTGCATAGAAGGCTGTGATTTTAAATCTGAGTGTCATTTTATATTCTAAACAACTTTCCTAAATAATTTTTTTTGATATTGTTAAAAATAAGGGTACTTTACTCTTGGTCAAAATTCCTATTTTTTGCCCGCCCCTGTATACCATTTAGAAATTTAACACTTGAAATAGCATTTTTACGCAATGTACCAACTTTTATCAAGAATACAATTTTCTGTCAAATGAATAATAAAAATTTTTCGCATATGGTGCAGACTTTTTGAGTCACACTGTATATTACAAAAAGTTTGTGCCTATTGAAACAAAAAAGTTATATGGGTCTGAAGTTTTTAAATTTGGATTCAGCATAAAAGAGTTAACAAAAATGTGAATTACAAATAGTTTGTGGCTATTGAAACAAAAAAGTTATATGGGTCCGAAGTTTTTAAATTTGGATTCAGCACAAAGAAGTTAACAAAAATTTGTATTGCAAAGAAGTTTGTGCCTTTTGAAACAAAAAAGTTATATGGGTCTAAAGTTTTTAAATTTATATTCAGCATAAAAAAGTTATATGGGTCTGAAGTTTTTAAATTTGGATTCATCATAAAAAAAGTTAACAAAAATATGTATTACAAAAAGTTTGTGCCTATTGAAATAAAGAAGTTATATGGGTCTGAAGTTTTTAAATTGGGATTCAGCATAAATAAGTTAACAAAAATATGTATTACATTATTACATAAAGTTTGTACCTATTGAAACTTTTGAAATTTGGATTCAGCATAAAAAAGTTAACAAATAATGTATTACAAAAAGTTTGTGCCTATTGGAACAAAAAAGTTATATGGATCTGTAATTTTTTAATTTATATTCAGCATAAAAAAGTTAACAAAAAGTTTGTGCCTATTGAAACAAAAAAGTTATATGGGTCTAAAGTTTTTAAATTTGGATTCAGCATAAAAAAGTTTACAAAATATGTGTTACAAAAAAATTTGTGCCTATTCAAACAAAAAAGTTATAAGGGTCCTACAGTTTTTAAATTTAAATTCAGCATAAAAACATATATGGGTCTGAATTTTTTTAATTTGGATTCATCAAAAAAAAGTTAACAAAAACATGTATTACAAAAAAGTTTGTGCCTATTGAAATAAAAAAGTTATATGGGTCTAAAATTTTTAAATTTGGATTCAGCATAAAAAAGTTAACAAAATATGTATTACAAAAAAGTTCGTGCCTATTGAAACAAAAAAGTTATATGGGTCTAAAGTTTTTAATTTTATATTCAGCATAAAAAAGTTATATGGATCTGAATTTTTTAAATTTGGATTCATCATAAAAAAGTTAACAAAAACATGTATTACAAAAAAGTTTGTGCCTATTGAAATAAAAAAGTTATATGGGTCTAAAATTTTTAAATTTGGATTCAGCATAAAAAAGTTAACAAAATATGTATTACAAAAAGTTTGCTCCTATTCTAACAAAAAAGTTATATGGGTCTGTAATTTTTTAATTTATATTCAGCATAAAAAAGTTAACAAAAAGTTTGTGTCTATTGAAACAAAAAAGTTATATGGGTCTAAAGTTTTTAAATTTGGATTCAGCATAAAAAAGTTAACAAAATATGTTTTACAAAAAATTTGTGCCTATTGAAACAAAAAAGTTATATAGGTCTAAAGTTTTTAAATTTTGATTCAGCATAAAAAAGTTATATGGGTCTAAATTTTTTAAGTTTTTAGGATTTAGCATAAAAAAGTTAACAAAAACATGTATTACAAAATTTTTACTTCGAAGTTTGTGCTTATCAAAACAAAAAATTAATAGTGGCTTAAAATTTTTAAATTTGTGATTTTTTTATTATTTGCTTAAAATTTAATATTCTGATTTCAGACTTCCATTTAGCATAAAACAGCAGACAAAAAATTCATTACGAAAAGTTTGTGCTTATTTAGACAAAAAAATTATATGGGTTTGAAGCTTTAAAATATGTGAATTTTTTACTAGTATAAAATTTAAAATTCTAATTTGCTTATTAATATAAAAACTTATAGGGGTCTAAACTTTCATGAAATTTTTGTTTGTGTAAAATTTATAAAGTTTCTGCAATATTAAAATATTCTTAAATATTTATATATTAAAAGTCCGTCTTAGCAATGTTAGCTTATGCATTGCTAAAATGAAAAAAAAAAAAAAACAAATTATATTGTAAAGCAAAAACTAACGATTAATTTGGCATCAATGTATCAAACTATTTTTTTATACAATATAAATATATTGGTAAATTGTTTTAAATACATGATTACAAAACTAAACAGAAATAAGACACAAAATTCACTAAAATAAATACTGATAAGATTATAGCAGACCTAAAAAATTAGTAGTGTAAAAATTAACAACGAATGTTATCTAAAAAATATATCTTTTTTGGTCTAGACTTAGACAAAATATGTGGGTAATTGTCAAGGTAAATAAATAAAAAGTAGAACACGAAAAAATATAAGTTTTTACGTTAATAATGATGTGACGTCACAAAACAATAGTTTTGATATGGATTAAAATATTTAGGGTTTGTATAAAAAAAATCAATTCCACTTAATAAATCAAAATATTGAAACACTGATGAATAAAATTTTAAACAAATCGCTTATAGCATTGTGGACGAAGGGGCCTCCGTTTTCACAGTCTGGTTCAAAATAGTCCATTTGAGAAGCTTTAGGCATTTTAATAATTAATACAAGACGAAGTTAATAGCTATAATAGTTCTGAACATAAGTTTGGTTTATAAGCACTAACATAAATAAATACACAAAAATAATACTAAATGCATGATTTTTATTTAAGCGATTTGAATACGTTAAACAGGGTAAGAAACTTAAAATCAAAAGTTTCCCTGGTTTGGCATAATTTCAACACGATATAATTATGGTTGCCTTAGGCGATAGTCAGTCTCATTATTTCCTGTTATGCAAATCAGTTTTCATTGCCGAGTTGTTGAAGGAATGAAAAAATAGTCAATTATTATCAATACAGGTAGATGAAAGCGGTGATGTTTCCAGCATATTTTGTTTTGTAGCTGAGAATAATCTAAAATTTTCAGGACAAATAAAAAATACTATAATTAGGCCAGGGCAGATAATTTTTGATACCGAAAAAATCTAGGACAGCATGACACTCATTGGAAAAGGAAGAAAATATAGCAAAAATAAGAGAAAAAATATTTTACCGGCGATTTGAGGTAGGGGGGTAGAACTTTTAGGGGTAGAAAACTGTTTATCACTATTTCCGGCAAACTATAGAAAAAATTAAAAAATTTGTAGGTAATAAAAAAATCTACAAATTTTGTATTTTCACATAACCTCAAAATATCGAACCGCGAAAAATGGAATTAACCAATTTTTTGGATTTATCTCCCACAAATTTTTTTGTCACAAAATTTGGTGGAAACTTACTTTCTTATGTCCCAAATACACTGTAATTTTTCGAATCAAAATATTTATTTTTACCCTTTATTTTGATTTCGAAAAAGTAACTTTATTTTCAATTGAAAATACCCACTTCAAAAAAAACTGCTTTTTTTGGTCGTTGAAACCTCTATTTTCTAATGGTGTAAAAAATATGTTACTATGGAAAATTTTATTAGAAAATGCAAAAAAAAACAAAAAAAATTGTGCGCAGCCAAAAACCGTTATTCGCGTCGCAGATGCATAAATAAACTAAGAAATTGCGCACAATTTTTTTCATTTTTTTGCATTTTTTGCAAAAATTTTACGTAGTAACAAATATTTTTTTATACCATCAGAAAGTAGAACTTTCAACGAACAAAAAGCGCACCGATTTTTTTTTTAAAAGCAGCTTTTTTGACGTGGACATTTTCGATTGAAAATGAGGTTACTTCTTCGGTTTAAAATAAAAATAAAGGGTAAAATAAATATTTTGATGCGAAAAAATTACAGCGTGTTTGGGACATAACAAGGTAAGTTTCCGAAAAAAAAATTTATGGGAGATAAAACTTAAAAACCAAAAAATCGGTTATTTCGATTTTCCGCGGATATTTTGAGGTTATGCGAAAAAGTCTAAATACAAAAGTTGTAGATATTTTTATTACCTACAACTTTTCTGTTTACTTTTTTTCGATAATAGTTGTAGTTTTGGCGGAAATCGTGATAAACCACCACTAAAAATTCACCCCCTTCCTCCCCTACCACAAATCACCCGTACAATATTTTTTCTGATATTATTGTTATATTTTCTTATTTTTCTAATAGGTGTCATACTATTCTAGATTTTTTTCACTTTTTGCCAAATAGCTCAATTAAGGATTTATTAAACATTTTTTGAAAATAAAAAATTAATTGTACTTTTAACCGATTTTTCTTTATTTAAGTTTATGATACTTTATATACAATTTTAATACTAGATTTTAATACATATCTGATCACCCATTATTGATGTAAACCACTGTATAAACCTCATTTACGTAATTATTAACCTGCCTGATAGACATTAATTACTTATTTTATCCGTTCCAGTATGATCAGATTCCGCATTTCAATCTTCAATTGGGTCAATCAACAACTTTAAATTGATAGTTTCAACGCAATTGATGGATAATAATATTGGGTCGAATAACCTATACTTTCATAATTAGAATATAAAAGGCACAAGATCATTGGTAAGTAGAATTTAATTATTTGATGAATTTTTGTTTCATAGTTCTGAAAATCTGACTGATGAAGTAATAAAGCAGAAAAAGTGTAAATTGCACAAATATATGATAACACTAATAAGTAAATTGTAAATTTAAGCCACTTTTAACAGATATTTTTTTTCTTAAAATTACAAAAAATTAAAATTAAATAAACTAGTACCGTTTACAACATAATTTTTTATCATTTTCATCAAGTTCAAAAGCAAAATATTAAATCACACTGTTTATATACAGGTTGGGGCAAATTTAATTAAACACTATTGATATTTAGTAAACCGTTATGGATACAATGTTGGTTATATGGGAAAAAAGATGTATTTTTAAGACGAATTGATTAGTTTTTTCAAAATTAAAATAGCAGGACCGGTTTCCGAGATATTTGACGAAAACCGAGATTTTTTTATTGACGGTCAAATGTAACGGATCTAATTTTTTTAAACAACTATTTTTTTTAAATACGCACCTGCACTTTTCATGCCATCTTTAAAATATCAATTCTTTTCTCTAGCCAGCCATGTAGAGCGCTTAATTTTTTATTAGGTTTATGAATTTTTCTAAGTACGGTCCTATTCATTTTTACCCTAAAAATATGAGTATACAAATTGTAAAATATCTTGAACAAGGGGGAAATGAATTTAAGCAAATTCTTACAGAGTTAAAATAATTCACAATTGACTATTTAGTTTAATAAATTGTAATTTCTAGTTATCTTTTATCATTCAATAATTGAAGTTTAAATATACTCAGCAAGTTAACAGTATCCACGTAACTCAGCTACCTCAGTACTATGGTATCATTTCTGAAAACAGAGTTCCAAAATTCGAAACCGTTTTCGAGTTATCGCTGTGACAGACGGACATACAGACAGACGGACGGACGGACATCGGAAAGTCAATAAGTAAGGTAACCCTATCGATTGCTGTAAACAGAAATGCAAAAATTCGGGTTATCGCTGAAATAGCCGAAATGACGGACAAACGGACAGACAGACAGTTAAAGTTGACTTGGGTCATTTTTAAAAATAGGTGGGTGAGCTGTTGTGACCAGCTATCGAATGCTGAAAACAGAAATCCAAAATTCGAAGCCATTCTTGAGTTATCGCTGAAATAAACGAAAATACGCAAGCACAAACAGACAGACAGACGGTTTCAGTTGACTTAGGTCATTGAAAATAGTAGGTGGGCGAGCTAAGGTAACCTGCTATGGATTGCTGAAAACAAAAATACAAAATTCAAAACCGTTCTCGAGTTATCTTATCTTTTAATTATAGTTATTTCTATTATATAAATATTTATAGTGAAAATGGAACAGGATCGTACTTAGAGAAATTTATTGTCAAAACATAATAAAAAAAATAAAAAGTTTATACTAGGCAAAAGGGGTAAAGAAACCACGTGCTAATCAAATTTTTTTTGAGTTTCTGCAAGGAATACCAACAACACATTTCACAAAAATTCAGAGTAAAATCTAGGAACTAGAAGTACAGCAGGATGCCACTTGGGATCAACTGGAACAGTAGAGAGTAACGTAAGGACGCGAGTGCAGGAAAAGAAGAGAACAACAGCCTTAGGACTAAAGGAAAAAATGTATATCACGATTTCACAAGAATGAAAAGTAACGCACCACTACAAAAAGAACACCCACAGGATAAGAGTATAGGACAATCTATGTACAAGGAAAAGCAAAATCTTAAAATCTGAGCAATGACATTTTAATTTTAGTATCAATAGTAGTTAGTAAGAAAAAGAAAATGATGAGTACTACAGGAAAGTTTAAAAAAGTACACTCGTTGATTTTTATTTTCTTAACATCATTTAGCCAATGGAATAGACGGTATTAGTCAATTTTATTTTTCTTAGTAGTAGTTAAGGTTAGCACAGCAGGAAGCTCAGCAGTTCATTAATTTTTTTATAAGTTTAATACATATTATCATTTCATGTATATATGATAAGGACTCAGGCTACAGGGAGACGAGAGTAAGTATCCATGGAAACCAAACTAATACGTCGTCAAGGAGATTCCCGAAAATACAGGGATAATATAATTAGAATAAAGATTTTTAGTATTTAAAAGAGATAATAAACAAACCTGGAGATAATAGCAGACCAATTACAGGAAGCTGTTATTTTGGCCTATGAAACTACCTGCCACGTAAGGGAAAGTTCCAACACGAATATTCCCTGGTAAAACAATGAACTTGGAGGATTAAGAAGGCAAGTTAGGAAAAATACGACACAGAGAGGCCTGATTCAAGTAAATGGGAGGAATACAGGAAGACTCGAACACATAAATGTAAGTCACGAATGTGCCAGGCTCCAAAGAATGCTTTTCAAAAATCCACAGAGGTCAATAAACGCTCTCAAACAAAGAGAGTAAATACACCAAAACTGGTGAGGAAACAATGGAAGAACTCTTTTACCAGAATCACGATCAACAGATTTGTCACAGGAGAACTGGCAGGATTCAGAGCTGGAACCACATATGTTGGCCTCCAGAGAGAACTGACAGGATGCAAAAAAAAAGCAATCGACATGGACAATATCAAATGGGCAATAAGCTGATTCGAACCATATAAATCACCAGGACCCTTCAACACAGACAGTACTAAGTTTGGCTCTAGGGTATAGACCTGGCGACTTATTAGAGTCACATTTATTCCCAAGCCTGGAAGCCAGGATACGACAAAAGCTCTAAGACTAATAAGCCTAATGTCTTTTGTAACTAAACACGTTACAAAAACTGCTACACAGACATATTAGGGACGGCGGACAGAGCAGGCTTGTTTATAGAAACTGCATTGTATCAGCTTGTAAAAAGAGCTGAAAATGCCATTATACTAACGGCCTCTGGTATTGACGTAACGTGCTACAGGGAGGCTACGGAACAGGCTAATATGTACATCTTTGATGAGGGAGAAAAAGGTAGCTCAGGTGACCAGATGTTGTCCGCAGAGGGAAGTTCTATCTCGTCTGTTTTGGAATCTGGTAATGGATGGGCTGCTGAGAATCCTTAAAAAGAAGGATACAAAACACTGTGATATGCAGATGACCTCGTCATATTACACCAAAGACAATTCAATACTACGATTAGAGAATGAATGTAGATGGCCCTAAACGTAGCCACGATATCAAGAAAACATGATGGTTTGTGTAGGAAGGGAATCCGATTAAATTTTATATGTTTTTATTAATATGTATAAACTAGTAAATAACGCAATTTAAAATATGATGTTTTTTGATAAATCTTCTTATTATGTTTTTTTGTTGTTCTTCGTTACTCCTCTCTTCTTTTTTCCCATGCTTTAATGAGATGAAGGCAACTTTTGACATAAGCATTGGAAAAAAGAAGAGAGGAGTAACGAAGAACAACAAAAAAAACATAATAAGAAGATTTATCAAAAAATCTAAGACGAAGCATCATATTTTAAATTGGGTTATTTACTAGTTTATACATATTAATAAAAACAAAAAATTTAATCTGATTTCATACCTACATTATAAGTATTCTACATGGTTGGATAGAGAAACACATTTTAATTGCAAAAAATTAAATAAAAAGTACAGGACCGTGTTACAAAAATAGATGAGGGTGGTCCTTAAAAGGCGAAATGTTTTAAAAAATTGGATACGCTATGTTCAGCGGCATTCTTCCCTAAATATCTCGGAAACCGGTACTGATATTTTAGTGTCGAAAAATCATTTAATTCGTCTTGAACATAAACATTATTTTACCTATTTTACCAACTTTGTATTGATAACGTGTTACAAAATCCCAACTAAATTTGCGCCATCCTATATATGTATAACTATTTCCTATAACTTGGAATTTTATAATCGATTTTTTAATGTATATTTTTAAGATTAGCTAAAAGTTAGTTCGTAGAACCACTAAGCGTTTAAAATAGAATTTATTACTTATTTGAAATACATTTTTATTAATATTACATAATTTCTAAACAATCGTTCATTTTCTTTTGTTCCACGTGCATAGATATAATTTTCCCAATATTATAGAAGCCTCCTACCTGACATGTTGATAATATAACAGGTCCTTTATTGTATGTCGACACGCAAGGTTTATTATAGTTAAAAATTATGTGTCTCAATAAAAAACGACTATTTTAAAATTATACTCAGAAATTCGATACGGGTTGTTTTCTCATTAAATATTATATTTTTTCTTTATACATCACTAAACAAGCTACAGAATGTTTTCAACTAGATATAAATTTATTATGATCAAATAAATTTAAATTATTATTAGTATAGTTAGTATATACAGAGTGGTTCAAAATTTAGCTAATATTTAATACAGAAAGCGTAAGTATCAACCAAAAACTTATGTTTTTATAATTTTTAAGCATTTTTATTTTAATGAAAATTGACCTTAACATTTACTTTCTAACCGACCATTTTTTTATATTTTTGATTTGTGTAAAACTATTCAAAAATCCGACTTTTACGAAAAAAAAAAATTATTTTGAACTATCTACAAAACTATATATTTTTTTATACCCAATAACTGTAATTTTTTTTGTCCAACAAAATTAGAAATAATTTTCCAAAAAACTCGTATTTAAATTATACAGGCCGTTTATTTTATTATGTGCTAACATTGGTATATTCTAAACCATGAGAGATACGAAGATGATTAAAACATCTACAGGGACTCTCGCCCTTCTCGAGTTAAACAGGGAAAACTAAAAATGCGATATTTGGTTTTTTACGCATAGAATTTTAATTTAAAAAAATATCAAAATATAAAAAAGGAAAGTTTTATTGTATCTGAATTTTTTTAAAAATGCGCACTAATAAATCTTTGATGCGATGTTTCGTGTGTTAACGGCCACCATTAAGTTAATTTTTTTAAATACGGATCTGTATTTTTTATTACAAAAAATATCGATAAACCGTTAAATTCCAAATTCAGTGATATATCACACTTGTCAGTTTAACGACGTTTTATTTAAAATAACTAACATCATCTGTGACAATAATTTTGAATTACGGTCCTGTCGTAGTCCTTTGGCCAGCTCGATCTCCGGACCTTACTTCTTTGTATTTTTTTGTTTGGGGATACCTGAAGGAAAATGTTTTTCTTGATACCAACTAGAAATATCGACTATATGAAAGAAAAAATAAGGGATGCATGTAATAATGGCATGTTAGAAAATTACCCTAAAAATTATATGGGCAGACAACGTATATATGTTCACTCAGCATGATTTCAGCTCTCGACTTCGTCTCGAGCTGCAAACTTCATGCATCGTGCAACAAATATACACTTTTTGCACTAGTTTAACAAATAACTATTTCTGCTTGGTTAATTTCTACCACTTTGTTTTTTTTTATTTCACTGATAATGCTTTTTTTATCGAAGTTGTAGTATCCTATTAAGTATGTTTGTTTTAATGAAATCAAAACGAATTTACAAAAGAACTATGACAGGACCGTAATTAAAAAACATGATCACTGATAATGTTAGTTATTTCAGATAAAACGTCGGTATTTTAACGGTTTATAAAAATTTGAAATAAAAAAGAGAGGTCCGTATTTAAAAAAAATAATTTAGATGGTGGTCGTTAAGACGCGAAACGTCATATCGAAGATTTATTAGTACACTTTTCCTTCTCCATTTTTTTATATTTTTTTAAATAAAAATGATATGCGCAAAAAAACTAAATATCACATTTTTAATTTTCTCTGCATAACTCGAGCAGGGCGAGAATCCCTGTAGATTTTTTTCGATCAATGTAATGTTCTTCAAAATAGTTAACTTTTTGTCTATTAAATCGTCTTCGTATCCCTAATGGTTTAGAATATAGCAATGTTAGCACATGATAAAAAAACAGCCTGTATACAACAAATTCGATCACGTTCAGGTAAAAATTGATATTTTCTTTTAAAATTTAACATCCTGTCGCTTCAAGATTTGGACAAGGGTTCATATATAGGATGATAAGAGCGAAATTTTTATGAGATGATTTCTTATCGAAAATTAAAGGCCTTTCATGTAAACAAAAGCTTTTCAGCCTCTCCTTGAAAAGTTAAAAAATGGAATTGGGGTTGCATGTTTTACCACTTTAAAAAATCACAACAAATACAAAAAAATATTTATAGGTAACCTTTTTATTGGTAGAACACAACAACACAACAATTTCACAAAAGGATAAAGAACTAATTTTATTCTAATTTTTGGCAGCTCAAGGACACCTTTTGTTTATATGAAAAGCTCCCTTTAATATTCGACAAGAAATCATCCACAAAAACATTTCGAATTTATTTGAAAAAAACCATGTATATTAAATATTATTAAATCGAATTTTGTATCACCATGTATGGTCGGTCATATTAAATAAATTTTTATTTCAATAAACAAAATATTTTTTCTGCAAAGGAAACTTTTTTTCAGTAAAAGATAAACGTGGTCGTAGAAAATTAATTAGCAATAATTATAATTTTTACCTTTTTCTTTCTGGGTAATTCATCAGGGTAATAATCCATGACGATACCTTCATCGGATACGGAACTAGAAGACAATGGGGTGGTTTGTGGCGAATATGCAATCGGTGGTGGTGACGGGGTCGATCTATAAGACGCCGAACTGCTACTGCTACTCCCTGGTGACGTACTTGGATAAGAAAATGCTGAAAAACATTTTTAAATTTTTAAATCAAGGATCAAATAATAAAAATACCACAAAATACAAGCGCTTACAATTCATAAATACTCACAAAATAATTATTGTTAAATTGTAACTTAAAAAATTACAACGTAAACAAAGTGCAGAAAAAAAATTTAAGTTTGTGTATAAAAAAAAGATTTGAAAAAATTTTTATTTAGTACTCACTTTAAAAAAAAAATTTAACTTATTTTTTAGCCCCTCCAAAAAAATTGTTTGACTTGAAAATATTATTTAAAAAAAAGTATTTTTAATCTGATACTCGTCTTTTTCATAAATTTAAAAATTCTGACCTTTAATTGTCATTACTATATGTTAATAATTTTTAATATTAATATTTCTTTAATATTTTAAATTAAATTTAACTACAAAGAAATTTGTTATTTTGCTTTTCCGAATTTTAAATAACACTAAAATATATTAATAACCTCTTGGACATATATTAAAATGTTACACCCTGTAGATATCTAATCAAAGTGTCTAAATCTAATCGGGGTTCTCTCTAAAATACAAAAAAATAGTCAACGGTAATATACCAAGACGTTGATAAACAGTCGGCTATTTTTGTTGCGTCTAAATTTCGAGAAAATTTTAAGTATCAATTTGATGAGACATAATTTTGGCAGTAATATTCTAAAGCCCGAGAGCTTTAGCTCGAGGGCTTTAATCAATTGATTATTAATGCAAAAGTTATGTCAAATCAAATTGCAAAATATTCGAGATAATTTAGCAACAACAAAAATAGCAGAGTATCAATCAACGTCGTGTTATATTTAGGAAGATTAGAAAGAAACTTTATTACCAGAACACAAACATCAGAATTACAACAAAAATAATAATCGAATACTAATTAAAGTTGAAAACACAAAAAAACTGACAGAAGTATTTGACGTTTTTATGTGACGTATAAAAGTGAATATTTCTCTAGTGCGATAGTCGCTGATATTTGACTCCCATTGGTCAGAATTTTAAAAATTGTGATATTTCATTGTTTGATATAAATCAAGGGAAATAATCAATAAATCAATACAATTTTAATGTCTCCTGTCTTCACTTCTCTCTTTTTCTCCTAGTTTTTCATATCTTCACTTATTGCATTCCGAGTCTTATCTTCTGATAAACCAATTATTTCTTAAAAAAAACTCACCTTGTAAACGAATTATTTTATTTCTATTTTTCCTAAACCTTTACATTAAAAATTCTTAACAAATTACAATTTAAAATTTCTAACAACCGTTTTTTTCCTGGTAATATATAAAATGTTTCATTCAGTTGTATTTCTACTTCTAGTATTTGTTCAATCAATTCTATTCCCATGTCTCGGTTTGTTCCCTCTATTATATTGTCCGTATAGATTTTCTTCTACTTTCTGAATCATTTCTATTTTATATTGTTTTAGTTCTTGTTTAATTTCTTTTCCAATTTTCTCGATATTTTCATCAATTTTCTTATTCATATCTTGTACTTCTTTTCCCATATTTTGCACTCGAAAAGAGTTCTACTTCATCTTCTTTTTTCTTGTTCTGATTTCGTTTTTCTATATCTACCATTATTATTGTCTGCTTTCCCAACAAAAACATCTTCAAAATCTTGTTCCCGTATTTCATGCATATCCTCTTGCCCTTGATTTAAATCTTCCTCTTGTTCTTTCTCCATTGTAAATCCTCCTAAATCAATCTACCTCTTACCAATAATTTTTTACGTGATATTAAGATGGTACACTTTTTTTTAGAACATGTTGCCCTACTATTTCCCATATTTTCTTCTTTCTTAAATTTGTGGAATAACTGATATTTCTTTTTCAACCTTTTTTTGTCCCTTCCAGCTTATACATGACACTTATTCCTAAAATTACGAATCTATTATCATCATGTTGGAAATATTCGAAATTCACTCTTATCTTAAAAATGTTGATGACATATGTCTCAATGAACAACTTAGACCTCTTAAAAGAACTATCTTTTCCTTTCTGACCAGTTCGTTCCTTTTCTCTCCGACATTTGTCATTTTTTATTCGGTACTGCT
Source organism: Neocrepidodera transversa (assembly GCA_963243735.1). Classification (NCBI taxonomy): domain Eukaryota; kingdom Metazoa; phylum Arthropoda; class Insecta; order Coleoptera; family Chrysomelidae; genus Neocrepidodera; species Neocrepidodera transversa. The sequence continues at coordinate 19,011,584 of OY725343.1, forward strand.
CTTCTTCTGTTTTACTAATTACCTAAGCCTGTACCCAATCTCTAGTAATGTTCTTTTGTTGTAATAGTTTTAAGTTAATTAAGTTATACAAAATTTTTTTCAAAATTAATTTTTCAAATTTGTTTTCACTCTCACAGTTAATTGTATTAGTTCATTAGGTCATGCATATTTTATGATTTTATTGTTAATTTCCTATTCCTTATAGTTATCATCTGCCATTTGACCACTGTTTTTTTTGATGATTATGTCTTGTACATGGGTACCTCTCACGTGCTTTTTAGGGCCTTAATATTTGCTAAATCCTTTAAGTTTAGTTAATCTTTGGACTTCTATGGCTTTGACCGGTATATGACGACATATTGTGTCCCCCTAGCAAAAAATATATCAATCTTAATTTCGTTTTAAGCCACTTGTTATTTTTTGTAACATAATTGTTCTTTTGAAGATGGCATATTACTGCCGAAACTATAGTCGCCACAAAGAAAACTCGATATAGCAGCTGTTGAAGTGGTGTGAGAATTCATAATTTTCATATTATTTATCCTATTTTTCCTTATTCTTCTATATTTTTTCCTATGTTTCCCCATTTTTCCGATTTTTTTTTCTATTTTTTATAGTCTTCCATATTTTTCCATTTTTCCCAATTTAAAACGCTTGGTTATCTGATGAGCCTTAAAGTCCACTTCTTGCATAAGCACCTTTATTTTTTTCCTGAAAACTTAGGAGATGTGAGTGAAGAGCAAGGTGAACGGATTCATCAGGACATAAAAGAGATGGAGAAATGATATCAGGGACAGCGGAATGTCAGATGTTGGGTTATTACTAGTCACTTTACAGAGAACAACAAAACGCATCACATCGGCGAAAAAACAATTCAAGATTAACTTTACAAAGAGACGAGAGAGGAAATACAAAACATTATAAGCATCTAATATTCACATTTTGGTAATTAAATATTGTAAGTGAAAATTGTAAATAAATAAAAAGAACAATGAATTTTTAATTTTTATAGATCAATTTTACCCTATTTTTTGAAATATGTAATCGATGTACTGTGAGAGAATGTTGCGTAATAGAATAAACTGCTAACAAATAAGGTTTCAGCATTCAAAAATAAATAAGATTAGCTAAATTTTTTAAAAAGTTTTTCTACAACCACTATGCAAAACACGCTTTTCTACACAAATATTTATAGGCAAAGGAGGTCTTTTCTTAATTGCTTTGATATCCATTGGAAAAGTAATAATTTAGAGTGCGAAAATACACGATGAAACTTTTCTTCACGGAAATATCAAACACAGCTATTTTTTTTGACAAGTTGCTGTTTTTCTCTCAGTAATTAATGTGATTGTAGAAAAAATATTGCGTACAACTTGTTGCACAAACATTTTTTTTGTTGGCCTGTGTTATTATTGTTATTATTTTACCATTTAAATTACATAAAGTAATTAATTATACCCCCATTTATTGGTATTTCAAAAACCTTGAAACATTATTTTTATAAAAACTGGAAAGTAAAATGAACTGGTGCATAACAGTTCCCGGTAATGCATTGATTTAAGATATAAATTTATTCTATCTGCATAAAGCATACTGAGATAAAATTACATCATAATTTGTGCGAAAAGAAAAATTATCCATAGCTACCCGAAACAGTTTAGTTATCTTTTTTTTGTTATAGGAAACAAATTCCAAAACATTTCTTATAAGTGTCATTTATTTCTTTTTATGGAAATCTCAAATGGCTCCACCAACCTTGCAACATTTTATTGTTCTGAAACAATGAAATCCAAAGTTTAAAAGTAGCTAAACAATACCTTTGTCCAGATCGGAATGCTACGAATGTTGAATCATACAATCATGTGCGGCTGTAACCTAAATTGATTATTGTAACTAATAGATAAGTGCAATATTATTTTGGACAAAAAAACTCTTTGTGACCTCGATTAGAAAATAAGAAACATTACTAATACGCTGAGTAGATGTAAAGTAAAATAATAAAATAAAATATTTTTTTCTTAAATGTGATTAGCTATATTTGCTGGGTTGTAGTAAAATCACTATTAATCAAAAATTTTAGTTTTTTAAATTATTTAAGATGGCAAAATGAAAAAAAAAACTGTTTTAGTTGGTTCGAAAATTTCTACAACTAGAAAATAGTTTCATTTATACAGAGTGAGCGTAACGTCTAATAATAATAATACTGCCCCTTCCCCAAACAAGCTTTGGCTTCTGGGGTTCACTCGTAAAGGATATGGACATTTTTATTATTTCTTCGCAATCTTCGAATGGCTCAAAGTTCGTGATTTTGTTAAATGAGACACCCTATATATTTTTACATTTACTACTTCAGTGGTCTTTATGACAATAATTATTTTTAAAAATCGCATACTGCGTTGAATTACAATTTTTTTTACAAATTTTATAAACTTTATAAATAACAAATTTTATAATTTTCGAATAATTTTTAAATGTTGCAAAATTTTAAATTTTTCGATATATTTTTGAAATTTTCGATATATACTTTTGTAATTGTCGAAATTTTTGAACTTCTACACCATTTTTTTTGATATATTTTCTAAATTTTTGAATTTCTTAAAACTATTTAAATTCTTACAATCAAGTTTATAGATCTGTAAATATTCACAATTTTCATTAATATTTTGACAACAAGCATCTTTTTAGAACAGTGACGTAGGCTTTGCGAATCGTGGGATTTGCGAACATATACCTGGCATACCCTCGGTCAATTTAGGGGGACCGTTGGGTTTGCGAACACTGTATTTTTCACCATTTCTCCTCGTTTTTAACCATTTTTCCCAATTTTTCCATATTTTACTCTGTTTTTCCCTATGTTTCCATATTTTTTCCTGGTTTTCATTATTTTTTTGTATAACAAATAATAAAACACTAAGTCATACCACAGTTATTTAATAATTGTGGTATGACTTTGTGTTTTATTATTCGTTGAATAATCTTACCACATTTGAGTATGGATAATTTGCAATTTTTTTGTATATTTTTCGCAATTTTTTCTAGTTTTCTTGTATCATTATTTTTTCCCTGTTTTCCCTATTTGTCCCTGTTATTATCTATTTTTTCCTATTTCCCTATTAAATGTATTCCTGAGTTTATTTTTCCAAATTTGAATGTGGAAAAATGCATTACTGCTTTTTTTTATTGAGTGTGGAAAAATGTATTCTTGTTTCTTTTTTTTATGAATCGGATGTTGAAAAATACATTCTTGCTTCTTTTTATTCAAATATGCATTGTTACTTTGTTATTTAAAATCAAGTTAAAAAATTTCATTATTGCTGTTTTTCTTTACTCAAGTGCTTAAACTTTCATTTTTTTTTGAAGGCGAGTATAAAAAAAATTTGTAATTCGATTGAGAAAATACGAATTAATTTTAAATTTAACTATTGCTTATTTTCCAAATTGGAAAGTGGAAAAATACATTAGTGTCTTGTTTTTCAAATTCGTGGTAAAAAATGCATTGTTCGTTTGTTTTTTAATTTGTGCATGGAAAAATGCACTCTTGATTTCGATTTCAAATTTTTATTACTGTTGCTTTGTTTTTCAATTTACTGTGTGGAAAAATGCATTGTTGCTTTATTTTCCTAATACGAGTGGAAAAAATACATTGTTGGTTTGTTTTACTTTCCCTACCCACCTCCTAGAAGGGAAAGTATTGTGAACGAACTAAAAACAAATTTCCAGATAAAGATGGAAATATCCATTTTGAGGTCACCTCAGATGATTAAGACCATTTCCAGATGGAAGTCTGTCTGTTTGTCTGTGTGTGTATTCTTCCACGATAGAGGCCACACGTTTAATCTGATTGAGCTGAAATTTGATATATGGGTTTGGGTTACCTGTCGGAAGAACCCATTTTGTACGACATCTGTCAAACGGAAGTGTCACTATCAAAAAATGACAGATGCAATATGTCACAGAATTTGACTTGCAATATGTCATTTGAAAGCCCTTGAAAAGCCCTATTTAGAACAGTCAAAATTATTTCTCCAACTGTCACCTGTGAGAAATAAAAAAACTGTCAAAATTTGAAACTTAACATTAAATATCTGAAAAAGAATTGGTGGATTTTTTTCAACTTTTTACAATTTTTTTACAATTTTTTCCAATTTTTAATTTTTTTTTTCAATTTTTCTTTGACTTTTTAATAGTTTTTGAGTTTTTTGAAGTCTTTTGATATTTTTAAGATTTCTTGAGTTATTTGAGATTTTTTAATATTTTTAAGCTTTTTTGAAATTCATTTTAGTTTTTTGAGACTCTTTGAATCGTTTGAGATTCTTTGAGAATTTTTAGAGATTTTATGAGATTTTTAAATTTTTGTTTAAGATTTATTGAGTTTTTTTGAGGTTATTAAAGAATTTTTGAGTTTTTTTGAGATATTTTGGTATTTTTTTGGTTTTTTGAGGTTTTTTTTTTACATTTTTTCATATTTTATTTTTGAAGTTTTTTAAGGTATGAGTTTTTGAGATTTTTTGACTCCTGTAAATTTTTAGAAATTTTTTGATCAAATTTTTGAGTTTTTGAGATATTTACCTACTATTTAGAATTTTTTGAGATTTGACGTTTTAAATTGTTTGAGATTCTTTGTGAATTTTTAGAGTTTTTAAGAATAGAGATTTTTGAGATGTTTTTGTAGCGTCTAAATTTTTTTTGAGATTTCTTTTGAAGATTTTTAAGATTTTTAATGGTTTTGAGGTATTTTACTTTTTTGAGATTATTAAAATTTTTGAGTTTTGAGATTTTTTGAGTTTTTACTTTCCCGACAAATTTCGAGATAAAGATGGAAATATCCATTTTGAGGTCACCTGAGAACATTAAGACCATTTCCAGATGGAAGTGTGTCAGTCTGTCTATCTGTGTGTATTCTTCCACGATAGAGGCCACGCGGTTAAACCGATTGAGCTGAAATTTGGTATATGGGTTTGGATTATCCGTCGGAAGAACCCATTAGTTTTTGTATGACATCTGTCAAACGTGAATGTCACTATCAAAATATGACAGATGCAATATGTCACGGAATTGGACATGCAATATGTCATTTGAAAGCCCTTGAAAAACTCTATTCAGAACAGTCAAAATTATTTCTTCAACTGTCATCTGTCAAAAATAAAAACATGTCAAAATTTTAAACTTTAACATTAAATATCTGAAAAAATATTCGTGGATACTCGTCAGGAAAGTTTTGGAGTGACACAACAGATTTTTTTAATTTGTGTATTTTTTCCTATTATTCTTTATTTTTCACAATTTCTCATCATTTTAACTATTTTCTATATTTTTCCTATTTTACTCTATTTTTCCCTCTTTTTCCCTATTTTTTATATTTTTTCCTATTTACCCTACTCTCTAATTTCACTATTTTTCCTATTTTTCTTGTTCATCATTATTTTTTCTTGTTTTTCCCTATTTGTCCCTATTATTATCCATTTTTTCCTACTTCTCCCTATTTTCTCCTAGTTTTTTACTAATTTCCCACATGTTTTCCTATTTTTCCAGATTTTCTCCATTTACTCTAATTTCCCTTATTTTCCCCTATTTCTCGCTATTTTCCCATATGTTTTCCTAATTTTGCCGATTTTTTCTAATTTCCCTATTTTTTGCAAAATTTCCTACTTTTCCTAATTTTTCCCCATTTTTTCTATAAATAGGCTGTCTAAATATTGAATATTATACAAGGTGTTTCATTTAAGAAAACAAGTTTTTTATAATTTCAATTTTGGAAATTTAATCTTATGTTATAAACATACATATTTAAATAATTATGAAATATGGACGAGGAAAACTCATATCCAAACTAACTTTAACCAAAAATATAAAAATATACGTTAAGGACAATTCTGGCAAAAATTTCGTTAATTCAAGGTCAGGCATAAAATCCTTTCACTTTCTAATCCTTTTTCGTCACGTATACTGCGTCAAGCAATTTTTAAACGTTGACGCAGTATCATGTGGCGTAAAGGGATTAGAAAGTGAAAAGATTTTGCCTGGAGCGCCGTATTGCGTGACCTTGAATTAATGCAATTTTGCTAGAACGGACCTTTGCGTTTTATAATGTGATTTATTAACATGGGAAATGCGGAAGAAGTCGTATAGCTCCTTTACTTATGGATCACTCTGTATAAATGAAACTATTTTCAAGTTGTAAGAATTTTCGAAACGAATAAAACAGTTTTTTTTCATTTTGATCTTTTAATTGGCACACCCTGTATAACACCAGTACTATATATAAACTTTTTTCTTTCTCTTTTTTCATAAATTTTAAAAATTTAAATTTCATCCCAACTTAATAACAGATTTCTATAACTATGAAAAAGGAAGCTGTTATCATAATTTATTCAAAATCTAATGACCTTGCTACCTAACTATTATCTCTGTTTAACTAACCTTTTGGATAATAAAATAAAAATAAATAATTAAAAGCTTTCTTTGTAAAACTGTTTAAATATCTGAATTTCATTTCAAACGATTTATTACACAACAAACATTTGCAATAAAAATAAAAAATATATATATACATAGACTCGTGCTAGAAATCGTGCTAATTTGTCCAAAAAAATTGCTTCGCTACTATCGAAATAAATTTTAAAAACGTGCTTGTTTTGACAAAATCATACACGTTATTTTTATTACGAAATTGTCACTAAGGTATTATCCACAAGATTAGTGAAAATTCTATTCCACAAGTAACTGTGTAAATGTAGATATTATGCATAATTAATGCAGGTTTTTTTTAAATTATATAGCAAGTTCTTTTTTATGATGACGTGTAGAATGCGATAAATTACTGCAGTGTATTTATTGACTGAAACAGAGACGGGGAAAAACTAAGTTAGTGTAAAAATAATAATATAAAAATCTAGGGATACTCGAAAGGTGGTGCATCGTTTTGGGACTTCGGCCCATCAGGTACCGGAATGGCTGGTACGATCCTGACTAAAGTTCTCACATACGTAAAGGGTAAGATTGTGACGTGGAATTTTACCTGGAAAAAAGTTTTCCCATGCAAAACACTTTGGTTTATATGACGGGTACCGGAAGAACACGCCAGATCCTGCTTAAATTCAATAGGATTCTTCCCCGGAGAAAACTAAATAGTAAAGCGGAAATTGGAACTCGATCAGAACTTTCTTTCAGGGTCCACATACAGATAGACAGACACAAGGTCGTAGATAACTTTTTTCCTGGGGGGAGTACTTTTTTCCTGGGGAGGGGGTAATCAAACCTTAGACAAATATGTTTGTCCGTTTCTACATTTAATATATTTTATTTCTTGTTTTCGTGATATGTTTTGGTATCCCAAGGGGTAATTACCCTCTTTACCTCCTATGTCTACGCCCTTGAACAGACATCCAGACAGGATTTGTTTTTTCATTTTCGGACTCTGCGAACTTGGAAACATTGAGAAAAGCGATAAAAAGTGGAAGTAAGTAAATGCGACGACTACGATCCCCCCTGCCCTATTTTTTCCGCATATACATTTTTTGCACACAAGTTGAAACTTCGTCGAGTAGAGAAAGTACTATGCTTATATCTTTTATCCATACTCGTCTACTTAAGACAAAAAAAATTTGTGCGGTCGAGAGACCCCAGTCAGGAACTTAGTTAAATCTCTCTTTTCTCTCTCCTCTCTCTCTTTGTTCATAGTTTAATCTATCTTTTTCTCTCTTTCTCTCTCCTCTCTCTCTTTTTCATTATTTTTCAATATATTTTACCCTATTTTCCAATATTATTTTCCCCATTTTTCATAATTTTTTTCACTATTTTTCATTATTTTTTCACATTTTTCATTATTTTTTCCCTATTTTTCATAATTTTTTTCCTATTTTTCAGTATTTTTTTCACTATTTTTCATTATTTTTTTCACTGTTTTTCATAATTTTTTTCTCCATTTTTCATTATTTTGTTCCCTATTTTTCATTATTTTTTTCCTTGTTTTTAATTTTTTTTTCCTTATTTTTAATTATATTTTTCCTAGTTTTCAATATTTTTTTCCCCTAGTTTTCATTATTTTTCGTTTTTTTTCCTGATTTTAATTATGTTTTACTAGTATTTTTCGTTATTTTTTCCCTATTTATTTCATTATTTTTTCCCTATTTTTCATTAGTTTTTCATTATTTTTTTACTATTTTTCATTATTTTTGTCCCTATTTCTTATGTTTTTTTTCCTATTTTTCATATTTTTTTTTCATTTCATAGGATCTTTTCAAGTACAGCAAAAAAGTACTCTTGACATTTTTCAATATTCCGAAGATTTTTAAAAAATTTCTTTTTTTTTATTTTTTTTTCCCAACTTTCTCAACAAATTTCCAAAAAATACTTCAAATAATACTTGTGCTATTTCAGTCCTACATTTGCGCATTTTTATTTTTTGCACATCTTTTACGGTTTCAGAGATATCGATTTTTTAAAATGTTTAAATTTTCGGAAAAACAACCCGGGAAAACCCACAAGAAATTTTCCGATTATTTCAATTTTCAATAGGCTTCGTAACATTACTTCAAGGTATCTTTTTTTCCGAAATTTGAAACGGTTTGCTCAAAAATTACGACTTGCAGCGTGTTTCATGTGAAACTAGGAAAAAAGTGAGGAAAATCCGGAAAACCCTCTTTATTCATTATCCGATTCCGCTCATTTTCTACTAAAATGTAATACTCGAGGGTCTTAAAAAATGGTGAAAGTTTCACGATGATACATTGAAGCATTCAAAAGTTATGGCATTTTTAAGCTTTGCAGACGACAACCAGACATACAGACAGATCGACATACAGACCACAGAAAAAAATTAAGTGAAAATTAAATACGAAAAAAACCAAAAATCTGAAAAAATATAATAAGATCAAAAACAAGTTTGGTCACTTTTTATTATTTTGGTTCTTTCATTCTTCTTTTTATTAACTTAATATTTCTGAGGCCTCTTACTTATAAGAAGGATTCTTACCTCTGTCTGATACCATGTCTATTATTTTTGGCCTCTTATGCTGTTTAACTTTAATAATTTGAAGGTAATAATTATATTTTATTTTCATCAATTTGTTTATAGGCCTGATGATGGTCTTGTAGACCGAAACTTTATGCTGCCTTGACTATATGTCACTTTATTAAATTTGTGTGTTATGACTTGGAGCTTTATTATTCTTTATTGAATATTATGCCACATTTGAGTATGGATAATATTTTGTTTTTTTTTTCGATATAGATATATTTAACGTTATAACTATGTGGTTCTTAGTAACATTACTAAAGTATTTTTGATAGTAAATGCTACTCTTACTAACTACATATTCTAAGATGGCGAATAATGTATACAATGACATTTGACAATGAAATATGTCAAGTGTCACCTCGATACCAACATCAATTTCACCCAATCAGAAGTGGAGTTTAATAAAATCATTATATTTATTTAACGATACATTCTGGAAAGCTAAGTAAAATTTCGTAAACGTATTTTATCTAGCGAAAATTATGAAGTAGATTTTGACCATAGAAAGTGACAACGAGAATATTGTTTGCCATTACTTAGATGACTAAATATATTTTGGCGCGTTAAGACATGAAAGTACAGTCATGGCCAAAACGTTAGAGTAACTTTTAGTGAGAAATATGCTTTTCAATATTAAATTACTGTTATGAGATTGAATGATTTTTGGGTAATTAAATGTATCCATTTATCAAAATAGACCAAAAACAATTTTCTATTTTAACAGCTATTTTGAATATATTTCTAATAAGATAAAAATTTCAGAAGTCATTCTCGATAAATTATACCAAAAATAATCAAAATAAATTTTACTTAGATTTCGATGCTCATCAAAAAAGATATACCGATATTTTAATAATTAATAATATTTAATATTTAATCACTTTTTCAATTTTTATTGTAAACTTAAAATTTTTAAATAAACCAGTATCCTCTTCAAAGTTTTTTATTTTAATAAAATTTACTCAATTGAAGATATTAACTTTTTTTTACCCATACGTTAGTTACATAAGTACTTAAATTAAATCTTTAACGACAATAATCTTACCTTGCACTTCGAAGTTTTGAAAACAATATAAAACGCTATTGGTAATGACATTGACATTGTAATGGTTATATCTAATACTAATGGATAATTGAACTAGCAAAACAATTTTACAGACTATAGATAATATGGTCACACAAATTCAAGTTCACGATTGTGTTTTTTTTATAATGTGAAGTTTCTAGAAAATATTTTTTATAATAAAAGAGCGCCTAGGTTAGAAAATTGTATTTAATACTTACATGATTAAAGAGAAGAATAACAAAAGGTCAGTCACGAAAAGTGATATTAGATATTGCCTAACACTTTATAGATGTAAGTTATCAATGCTGTTGATATTGAAATAAAAATGAATGAACTAATATTTATTACGATTTAATTAGATGGCTGTCTAGAATATAGATTTATTATTATACAGGTAAGGAAATATTCATATATCTCCATAACTAAAAAATTGTTATTAAAAAAATTGTTACATGAAACTAAAAGTTTTATTTATTTAAAAAATAAAAAGTAATATAAATCATGACATTTTTCTTGATATCGCTTTCACGAAATTGAATTCTTTTTGCATAAAATTATTTTTTCTGATAGGAACTAATCAAAATTTCTTTTGTGCTGCCAAAAACTGAAATACCAAAATTTTTGAGTAAAACTTCTAAGGGTGATAGAACATCTAAAAATAATAAACATTTCTTATTGTAATTTTTTTCTAATATTTCTTGGGTACTATTTTTAAGAATTTTCGGGTAATATTAGTAAGAAATTTTCTCATTTTTTTATTGATGAAAACCGCATTTTTCCATATATCTTAATTTTTTAGTTGTGGTCAGTTTTGTAACTAAAATTTCCAATAAAGATTTTCACTAAATATTCCTCTGTGGATTTAGGATTCCTACCTATTTGTTAATTTAAAAAAATTATGGTTCGAAAATTTTTCTGTAGTACAAAATTTCGTCCTCTTTTCATTATTTGATATCACGTTTTTCTATATATTTTTATTTTGTAGTTATGGTCGTTTTTATTGTACCTTGTTCAAAATTTCTTAATGTTTCTTGGTTATTTTTCAGAATAAAAAATTGTCAAATTATAAGAATTTTTCTTCTCTTTTGACTAATAAAAATCACATTATTCTTTAAATTTTAATATTCTTGCTGTGGCCACTTTTGCGGCATATTGTTAAAAAATTCCATTAACCATTTTCACTAAACATTCCTTGGTCATTTAAGGCTCCTACTTTGCTAATTTTACGAATTTTCATTTGGAACATTTTTCTGTAGTAGAAAATTTGGTCCGTATTTCTATATATTTTTTATTTTCTAATTGTGGTCGTTTTTATTTTACCTTATTCTAAATTTCTTATTGTGATTATTTCTTAATATGTCTTGGTTATTTTTCAGAATTTTCCGGTAAAAAATTGTCATATTATAAAAAAAATTCTCCTATTTTGACTAATGAAGACCGCATTATTCTATGTATAAATCTTAATTTTCTAGTTGTGACCAGTTTTGTGGCAAATTGTTCAACATTTACATTAGCGATCTTCACTAAATGTTCCTTGGTGATTTAGGACTCCTGTCTATCTGCTAATTTTAAGAATTTTTAATTGGAAAATTTTTCTGCACTAGAAAATTTTGTACTCTTTTCATTAGTGGATATCACGCTTTTCTATATATTTTTATTTTCTACTTGCGATCGTTTTTATTGTACCATGTTCAACATTTCATATTTCTTTGTTATTTTTCAGAATTTTCCGTTAATAAATTGTCATTATTCTTTAAATTTTAATTTGTTAGTTGTGACCACTTTTGCGACAAATTATTTAAAATTTCCATTAACGATTTTCACTAAATATTCCTTGGTGATTTGAGGCTCCTACTTATCTGCTAATTTTACGAATTTTCTGTTGGAACATTTTTCTGTAATAAAAAATTTGGTTTTCTATTCATTTGTAGATACCACGCTTTTCTATATATTTTTATTTTCTAGTTATGGTAGTTTTTATTGTACCTTGTTCAAAATTTTTTATTGTGATTATTTCTTAATATGTCTTGGTTGTTTTTCAGAATTTTCCGGTAAAAAAATTTCATATTACAAAATTTTTTTTCCTGTTTTGACTAATGAAGACTGCTTTATTCTATGTATAAATCTTAATTTTCTAGTTGTGACCTGTTTTGTGGCAAATTGTTCAAAATTTACATTAGGCGATTTTCACTAAATATTCCTTGGTGATTTAGAACTTCCTGCCTATCTGCTAATTTCAAGAATTTTTAATTGGAAATTTTTCTGCACTAAAAAATTTTGTAGCCTTTTCATTAATGGATATCACGCTTTTCTATTTATTTTTATTTTCTACTTGCGATCGTTTTTATTGTAACTTGTCCAACATTTCATATTGTGATTCCTTATATTTCTTTGTCATTTTATAAGAAATTTTCTTCTCTTTTGACTAATCGAATTATTCTTTAAATTTTAATTTTTTAGTTGTGACCACTTTTGCGACAAATTATTAAAAATTTCCATTAACGATTTTCACTAAATATTCCTTGGTGATTTGAATGTCCTACTTTTCTGCTAATTTTACGAATTTTCTGTTGAAACATTTTTCTGTAATAGAAAATTTGGTTTTCTTTTCATTGGTAGATACAACGCTTTTCTATATATTTCAATTTTCTAGTTATGGTAGTTTTTATTGTTACCTTGTTCAAAATTTCTTATTGTGATTATTTCTTAATATGTCTTGGTTATGTTTCAGAATTTTCCGGTAAAAAATTGTCTATTATAAGAAATTTTTTCCTCTTTTGATTAATAAAGACCTCATTACTCTATAAATCTTGATTTTCTAGTTGTGCTCGTTGTTATTGTACTTTGTTCATCATTTCTTATTGTAATTATTTCCTTATAATCCTTTGTAATTTTTTCAGAATTTTCCAGTAAAAAATTGTCATATTATAAGAAATTTTCTAGTGTTTTGGGACAAATTGTTCAAAATTCCCATTAACGATTTTCACTAAATATTCCTTGGTGATTTGAGGCTCCTACTTGTCTGCTAATTTCACTAATTTTCAGTTGGAACATTTTTCTGTAGTAGAAAATTTAGTTCCCTTTTCATTGGTGGTTGCCACGATTTTCTATATATTTTTATTTTCTAGTTGTGGTCGTTTTTATTGTACCTTGTTCAAAATTTCTTATTATGATAATTTCATAATATTTCTTGGTTATTTTTTCACATTTTTCCTCATATTATAAAAAATCTTCTCCTCTTTTCCAGTTGTGGTAAGTTTTGTGTTAAATTGTTCAAAAATTAATGATTTTCAATAAATAGTCCTTAGTGATTTAGAACTCCTACCTATCTACTAATTATAAAAAAATTTAATTGGAAAATTTTTCTATAGTACAAAATTTCTTTTGATTGGTGAAAACCGCGCTTTTTTATATAATTATTTTTATTTTCTAGTTGTGGTAGTTTTGTTGTAATTTTGAGTTAAAAAGCGTTATTATTTCGAATTGAAATTAGTATATATTTTTTACTAAACTTAGAAGACAGTTTAATTGATCTAAAAACATATGTGAAAAAAATCTTTGTGACCCCTTAACTCCCTATTTTGTAAGACACTTAATTTTAGTCATGCTCATTACTTATACTATCGGTAAACAATATTGGACCAGTGAGAAGTGACGCGAAGGGGAATTAATTTAGTCCGGGAACATAAAAATTAATTAATGTACCAAGTAATAAATTTATTAGCTCACAGGCATCATTTTTTTAAAGCATCAATTTTTATTACCTAATTTTATATACAAAAAGCCAAAAATATTTTATTTCTTTTGTAGAAATTACAATGCGACCCCAACCCTATTTAAAATCACTGATCGGAGAAATGGGTAATTTGAATACACAATATCATATTGGTTGACCACAATTTTGTTGTATTGTATTTACCAAATAGTATTTGCATGAAATAAATTGTGTTGTTTGTGTGAACCAATATAATTACTTGGAGCGAAGATGTTTAAACCAAATATATTGTTATTTGAATGCACAAAATTTAAACGGTACGTGTCACATGACTGTAATCATTGGGCACTTAAAAATTTGAGACGATCGTAATCGATGGGATTCTCCGAGCTTTGAATTTATTTGGTTCAAATAAAATTTCGTTAATTCAAATAATCTTTTTCTCTGTATACTTACTTGCGTTTATTTTATTTTAAATTTATTAATTCCCTTCGGGTAACTTATCACTGGTCTAATATTTTTTATTGCTACTACAGATAACGTATTCGTGATGTCTTTTATAGTGATAATTTTAATTCTTTTGAAAAATAATTCTGGCTCATTTTCCAAAAATAATTTAATAATTATTTTTTATATTTTTGGTAGTATTATATATTTTAATAAATAAAATATACAATTTAATCTTGCATTTACAAAAAATGTGTTTACAATGTTTAATATGATCTTGAATTATCTCAATAATATTTATTTATTTTTGTTTATAAACGTGTTCCAAAGATTTACTGAGATTATTCTATTATTTATGTTATTTTAATTGTTTTGTTCGTGCTCTTTTGCGAAAATAATAGTAAGATTATACCAACAAAATAACATCATAATAATAATATGATGATTGGAAGGAGGTAAATTTGGTACTAACAAAAACATTCATAGCAGCAAGTAAAACAGAAAATTCTAAATAATTTCGATCATAAAACTCCCGGTATATTTTTATATATTATTTTAACACTCTGTATGAAATACTGAGTTATTTCTTCCAGATTCAACTCAAAATATTTTAATTTAGACTTTATACCAGATTATTGATTATGGACTGATAATATTTAAACACTCTGTGGATAAAAATTGAAATGACAAGAAGTTTTACTATTTGTAGGAAATTATTTACCCTTGTTATTTATGTAACAATAATGTAGCATTAATATTAATAATTGTAACAACTTCAGAAATTCTTTTTAAAGTTTAGTCTCAAATGAACATAAATCAAAACACAAAAATTTTAAGAATAATATTTATGTATTAAGAACAATTACTGTTCCACTTACAGAAGAATGATGGCGCCATTTAGCATAACCCGGAAAACCTAACCACCATCATATTAAATAAACTAATAATAACCTAATAAATAAATTGTTAATTCCGATTTATCTTTGAATAAGACCAAACCACGTTAAGAAATTGTTGTTAAGAAATGCCGAAATCTTGGACATCGGGACGAAGAGCGTCGCGACGCCGATTGTTGCAATTTCTGTTGATAATGTTCTTAGTTTAATTTGTGAAAACTAAACTGGCGTTTGAAGAAGTAAACAAAACTGACTGTCGAAATTATGGGAGTCGGCGTCTCGACGCTGAATACTGAACTTCTAAAATGAAATATATATAAGACGAAACAAAAATAATGTGTTTTGACGATCTCTATAAAATTCCTCCAAAAAATTTATAAAATAATATACCGGTGGTTGGTTTGGCACAATTGAAATCTGATTGGGCGAGAAAGAAATGTACAATTTTTATAAGATGGTAAAAATAAAAAAGATTTTAAGATTTCAAATTATCAACAATTTATTTATAAGGTCATTAATTTTACAGTTTTGGTTGCAAATTGTAGTAACTAAGTCTAGATTTTTGTAAATAGAATATTAGAATAAAAAGGGACAAATATAAACAGAAAAAAATAATCAACTGATGCTTCATAAAACTCTCTCGGGGCCCTAAACAATGCAGTAAACTGTTTTGTGTGAATATTTGTTTTTTTTACTAAAAAGAAAAATATAAATAAATAATATTAATTGAAAAAAAAATAAATTTATTCCATTTTTACAAAATTTCAATTTATTCAGTTTCTTACTAATATTTTTATTAAATCCAGTAGGTATCCATATATCAAAAGTGTTAAATCAAAAAATGAATCTCAAAATCATTGTCCACAATATTATATAATTTTCAAAATTAGGGTTGGAAGCAACTAGTTTCAGCTAAAAAGCCATCTTCAGACCTAGAATAAATATATCATTCGAAAGAAGAAATAAATACCAATTTGAACGTTAAAAGTATTAAAATAAGTTTATATACGGGAACAACATAAACAGTTGCTGCCAGTGAGTGCGGTTAGGCCTCATATGAGCTAACTAATGCAAAGGATATATAGGAGAGAAAACCCAATGGGAACTCCAACAAGGGCCCCATGATGGTTGAGAACAGTAATCTCCGTAGCGAAGAACAATTCAAGAAACTACATTTGTTGTAGTAAAGTAATTTGGAGCGCGTCCAATTATGGACTTCCACAGGAACGGAGCACATTAATGGCTCCCAAGAGCAAAAGAACTTAAATATCGACATTAACAAAGTCGCATTAACTAAGTGCATGGTGGCCGGAAATGACTTGACAAGTGACACTAGAAGGAAGTAATAGAAATTGTAGTAAACATAGGGGGGTTGGGTGAAAGAGGGATAAGGGCAGGAAGAAGTTGTACAATATTTTTTGTTAGTAAAGACAAGAGTATAAATGACTAATCTAAAAAGTTAAAAATTAACTGAATTATTCTTCGCTATGGAACCATCATGGGGCCCTTATTGGAGTCCCCATTGGACTTACTCATCAGTTAGCTCCTATGAGGCCTAACCGCTCTCAGTGGCAAGAACTGTTTATGCTGTTCCCGTATATAAATTTCTTATATTTATACTTTTATATTTTTTCGTTCCGTTTTTTCATGTACCCTCATTTCCAACCCCCCACCCTTTCCTATCATTCGTAGTTACGGTACCATTTCCAAGCATTATGCTTTTTATTAATAATTAATCATAAATTGTAATAGTATTTATGGTAAGCTACGTTCAAATTGTTATGTATTCCAAGCCTGAAGATGGATTTTTAGCTGAAACTAGTTGCCTCCAACCCTAATTAATTTTGAAAATTACATGATATTGTGGTAAATAATTTTGAGTTAAAATTTGTAAAAAAAATCGAGAAAAAGAAAAAAAAGACCGCTTTATATATTATGAAAATAATGACAGAAGATTGAGACTGTCCTATTTTAGATTTTTCGTGGTATTTAATGAATAATATAATTCCAACAAAATCGTAAAAAATATATGAAAAAGCTTACGACGATCTTGGAAAATGGTGTTGGAGAAAAGGAAATTGAAGACTGTACTACCGAAAATTGTCTAATATACTCCTTTATGGAAATATTATTCTGAATTAAATTAGAATAAAACGGGTGCCTGGTTTCAATTGTTTTTCATTTGCGGGACTAAAAAAATTTAGTCCCAAGGGAGTAAAAGTGGCACTATAATCCCACATAAAGTACTATAGTTTCACTCCGCGCGGTGTAAAATAGTATATTATATACCAAGTGACTAAAGTGCATGTTTTAATCCCGAGGGTGAAGATAAACAATCACCTGAGGGATTAAAAGACACTTTAGTCCTGTGGTATATACGCTATTTTTTACACCGCGGTGTCCAAGGCCCCTAAAAATTCAAATAATTATTTAAATACAATTTTTTTTTAAACACAATTTTTTTTAATATAACTTAGTTCTAAAACTGCTTTTAAAGAATTTTAGTGGGTTAAAATATGTTTTTGCACAATTTAAAAAACTTATAATTTGATATATAAAGTATATTCTTGAGGGGAACACAAAATTGGAGAGAAACGAGGGGAAATTTTGAAAAAAGAGAGGAAATTTGAGACAAAAATATATAAAATTTGAGACAAAAGAAGGGAAATTTGACAAAAAAGAAAAAGAAAGGTTTAATTTAAAAAAGGGGTATTTTTAATGAGAGAAAAGAAGTAATTTTAGGAAAAAAGAGGAAATTTCAGATTAAATATTGAAACAGTTGAGAGAAACAAGAGTAAATTTTTAAGGAAGAGGGAAAATTTAAGGCAAAAATGAGAACAAAATGAGAAAAAAGGTTAATTTTTTAAAAAATGTAATTTACTCAAAAAAGTAACAAAATTTGAGAGAAAAGAAGGGAAATACGACAAAAATGAAAAAAAAAAGGTACTTTTAATGAGAGAAAAAAATTAATTTTAGGGAAAAAAGAAAGGAAATTTGAGGCAAAAAAGTGACAAAAGTTGAGAGAAACAAAGGGAAAATTTAGAGGAAAAGGGGTAATTTTAGAAAAAAATAGGTAGATTTTTAAAAAAACGTGTATTTCTGCAAAACAGTAAGAATTTTTAAGAGAAAAGAAAGGAAATTCGACAAAAATAAGAAAAAAGAGGAAATTCTATAAAAACAAAGTGGTAATGTTAGAGAGAAAATTTCAGGACAAAATTTGAGACAAAAAAGGGAAAAAATCTAATAAAAACGAGAGGAAATTTTGGAGGGAAAATTTAAATCAAAAAAGTGACAAAAATGAGAGTGAATGGAGTAATTTCAGTAAAAAAGTGACAAAATTTGAGAGAAAAGATAAAAAATTTGAGACTAAAAAGTTACAACACTTGAGAGAAACGAGGGGAAGTTTTTGAGGAAGAGAGAAAATTTAAATCGAAAACGCAGTAAAAATGAGAAAAAAGGGTAATTTTAGAAAACTTTGACAAAAATTTGAAAAAAAAGGATAATTCAAAAATAAATATTCACCTGTTAATTTTGTAAATATTTAAACGTAACAATTAATTCTATTATTTCTAGGTTTCTTACTTCTGATTAGGTAATCATGTTTGATATTAAATTATGTATTTTTTTTATAAAATACCGGCTGTTAAATAGGTTATAAAAAAATCAGGGTTCCGATGGGGCTCGAACTCAGACCAATTTCGATCAGCATTCAAATCAATAATGTAATGTCAGATGACTATGACTTGTCTCATTTAAGATTTTTTAGAATAAAATCGTAAAAAATATATAATAAAGCTTACGACGATCTCGTAAAATGGTGTTGGAAAAACGAAAATTGAAGACTGTACGACCGAAAATTGTCTCATATACTCCTTTGTGGAAGTATTTGACAATTCTGAATTAAATTAGAATAAACAAGGTGGCTAATTTCAATTGTTTTTTATTTGCGGGACTAAAAAAAATTAGTACCTTGGGATTAAAAAGTTGCACTTTAGTCCCACAAATGCTGGTCTAAAGTACTAGTTTCACTCCTTGCGGTGTAAAAAAATTATTTAACATAAATAAAAAAAATTGATTTAGAAAAATATTTTTTAACACGTTGTAATACACTATATATACAACGTGGCGTTTTAAAAAATTAAAAGTGATAATATTAGATTTTTATTTTAACAAAAATAACATTATGTATCTTATATCATAACTATTTAAATTCAAATTTATGATACAAATTATTACGAAAATGATTTCTCAACCTATGGCACCAAAAGAATTTATGTAAATGTCGTAACGTCTTCATTAAAGTGACGTAAGTGTGCACTTGAACGTTACTAGAACAAAACTAGTGTTAAGTGTGTCTAGGTTTTCAACTTTTTCACTTTCGTTTTTGAGATAAACATCGCAGACCTTAATTTCATCGGTAACAATGAGAAAATGCCGAGATATGGGCAGATTGAAATGCTTATTATACTGTTATTTTTTTTATGATGATTTATTTCCTCAACAAAAAAATAAATGAGGGTCAATTTTACAATAGAAGTAGTGTAATTAGTCTTTAGGTATTGTCCTTCAATATAGGATTTTTTTTTTGAATAAATCATAAAGTAGGTTGATGTGTACAAGGTGTTAAGTTTAAAGAATTTTAGGTAAAACCCTAGTTTAGCTCCAAACAAAAAAATAAACGTTTTTTATATTATAGGCCTCACTCAAACGTAAATTATTAATTTTTATGGTATATTATGATCAAATTATGAAAATCATTTTTAATTGTATCTACATTTTGATAACAATTAGTTATAAACCTCTAAGGCTCGATTCACACTGTGATGCAGTTCACGGTTCACTTCGGTCTCGGTCCGATCCTGGTCCGATCAAATATTCTTAAATAAGGAAGAATTAGAGAATTCTCACGCAAATTTAATTATTCAGACTTTTTCAAGTGCTTCTTACTTTGAAAATTTAATATACAGGGTATTAATATTGGTAAATTTCAATAAAATAATAATTTTTGAATACGGCCCTGGCATTGATCTATTTAATGTGATTGGTTGATTCAAAACGATACTTTTGATAAATTAAAGATATCATTTTACGAATAATATTAAAATTTTACACATCTCTCAACCGAATTATTATTTTTGATTAATTTTGTAAAAAACTCAAAATTGTGCTGTAAGAACACGGTGAGTGTGGCATTCTTGAAATTTTGGGAGAAGACTCAGTTTTTCATGAGATTTTCGATTCTTTTAATCGTTTTTAAAAATTTGGATATACAGGGTGTTGTTTGATCAAGTACGGATCTAGAACTAATAAATTGATTATATGTTTGTTGTTTCAAATAACACTGGTTAAACATAAGTGTCAAATATGAATAAAACATACAAGATGGTTTCAGAGACCCGGGCGAAAGAAGTTTTGGACAAAAGTCATTAAACACCCTGTATCTTAGTAAAAAACGACATTGGATCAACGTAGTTTAAATAGTTTATACATTTAACAGTGTTAACCATAAACTAGATTTAAAATAAATAGATAAGTTTTAGACGATATCAATATACAGTGCGTCCATAAAGTAACGCATAAATTCATTATTAGCTAAATGAACGATTAAATTATAAATTCACGAAATAGGTCGATTTCAATTTACTGTGTTTTCAGATCATAATCTAAAATACAGGGTGAACCGCCTTCGTGTAATGACGTCATCACCATTTTTTTTAAATGGAACCCCCCTTTTTTTTCAATTTCTGGATTGCCCTTGCTGAGCTGATTCCAAAAATGTATAATATGTTGCTTCAAATTGGTACAGGGTGGGCAAAAATGCAAAAATTTACTATCAAAAACATCCTGCATTATTCTTAATAATTGTATCTAACAGCTTTTATTAGTTATCCAACCCGTTATTGGTCTGATGAAAATCCACACTGGATGCAAGAGTACCATACGCAAAGACCACAAAAACCAACTTATGGGCTGGTATTGTGAGAAATACAATTATTGGTCCATATTTTTTTGATGAAAACTACAAAATACATTAATTCCTGATCTTATCCAGCTTTTCCCTGATATTCAAATACCCACTAATGTAGACCGCAGAATCTGGTTTCAACAGGATGGCGCACCGCCACATTTCGCAGTAACTGTGCGCGATTTTTTAAACACAACTTTTCCACAAAGGTGGATAGGAAGAAGGGGACCAGTGGAATGGCCTGCTAGATCACCTGATCTGAGCCCATTAGACTTATTTTTATGGGGTTATTTAAAATCTAAAGTCTACTTCAATAGACCTGGAAATATTCCTTAACTACAAGACCGAATTAGACAAGAAATACAGAACATAACACCCGCTATGCTACAGAATGTTAGAGATGAAAGTAATGCCCGGTTCAGTCATTGTATAATGGTCAATGGAGAACAATTTGAACATTTATTGTAAATTTTCGTTTGTTTGTTTTTGGTAGTGTATCACATTAATTGCATAACTACGTAATTCCATTTAATTTGTTTATTACATTCAGTAACGTATAACTTTCCATAAACAATTTTCATAATTTTTTTTTGCATTTTTGCCCACCCTGTACCAATTTGAAGCAACATATTATACATTTTTGGAATCAGCTCAGCAAGGGAAATCCGGAAATTGAAAAAAAAGGGGGGTTCCATTTAAAAAAAATGGCGATGACGTCATTACACGAAGGTGGTTCACCCTGTATATTAGATTAAGATCTGAAAAAATAGTAAATTGAAATCAAAAATCGACCTGTTTCGGGAATTTCTAATTTAATCGTTCATTTAGCTAATAATGAATTTATGCGTTACTTTATGGACGCACTGTATTACCGGAAATAGAATTTAACCGTATAAATCGTGAAATTTAAATTATTGACGTAAGTCCAGATTTTACTAATGTAAAATTAAACAGTGACAGTTTTAGTGACGAAAATGAATTTGTGAGACATCTTTTGAAGAAAAATTGTACATACCAGTTAGGTTTGGCGAGTGAGGTGAACATGAAAGGCTCATTAGTACTAAGGCAGCACTACATTCATCCATTTGGCTGTCCTTTGGACTATCTTCTTGACTATCACTTGGTCTTCTCTTACGAGAGCTGAAACAAATAAATATTTTAAATATACCGAAAAAATATGTTTTTTAAGTCTGTCTTACATATAATTAACACATTAACTGCTATACATACCCTCGGCGATATGTAATGTGAGTGATAAGAAAATCAAAAATTGTACAGAATTAGTTAAGTTGCGAAATTCATATTTACTTTAGTTTTGTACTAATTACAAATTAAACGAATTAATAAGGGAGTATCTAGAGGTCCGTCTAGTCGGATCCGGTGAAAACCCAATAAGTCCGTCTTGACGGATATCGTGTCTAATTAAAAAGACTCAAACGGCTGTTAAGATTTAGTTTGAAATAAATATAAGAAAAGCTGAAAAAAAAATAAGAGTCTAGAGAGCCAGCGTAATTAACCTATCTAAATCTAACCTGTGTATTTTAATTTATTTTATTAAAAGAAGTCTTTACTATCCAAATCTAGCCTGTGTATTAAAAAAAAGAAATAACTATCATTTATTTCGAAAAAAATAAATAAATTTTTTTTTTCTCAGGAATCCAACCCGGAACGTCTATATGTAACGCAAACTCGCTAGCATTCGACCACACTGTATCATAGTGATGAATAATCAAAACTTTTAAGTTAACGTAGAGTCGGCCCGTTTAGAGAAGAGCCCATTACGGCACGATGCTCACAGACAAAATTCGAAATTTTAGTGTGTTCAGTTGACATTAATAAATAATTTACTTTTTAATACAGGTTTTAATTTTATTCTAAAACTGACACGCCACTGGTTGTTGGTATCGCCTCCTTTCCTGCCAAGAAGGGAGGCGTTGTCGATGCGTAGAATATGACGTAATGGGTTCTTCTCTAAACGGGCCGACAATACAACTATTAGGCAGTCGGACCGTGCGCTCGGACGGACCTATTGGGTTTTCACCGGGTCCGACTAGACGGACCTCTAGACACTCTCAATTATCAAACTAAAAGAAAGTGGCAGCCTGGCAGTAATAATTCACAATCGAAAAAAATTGAGGGTAATAAAAATAAAGAATGAAGGTTTGTTACGTTGACTTTTTGTAAATTTATATAATGAAAAAAAATCAAAGGCGGTTACACGTTTTTTTCATAAATAATTTATATAAGAATGCAGAGTTATATGAGATCTAAGGAAATTCTCAGAAAAAAAAACAATAAAAAATTGTGATCAATAATCATTAACTCCAATAATTTATATTTTTTTGAGCTTTAGAAACAAAATTTGAATTAAAATTTCTAATTACTTATTTTTTAGCCCTGTAAGAAAAAAATATCGACGTTATTAAAAAGTGCTGACTCTAGATAGAAAGAGAAAAAATATACTATATATACGAATATTTTCAAAATTTTAGATAAAAAATTGTAATTATAAGAAAAGGGAGAGACAAAAACTATCAGGATTTATTAATTATCCTCATTTTGGTCTCTCTTTTCTCAAGCTTACAATTATTGGTCAAAAATTTTGAAAAAAATTTCACTTTTAATATATTTTATTTTGGTTTAAGGGTATTAAGTTAATATTGTAATTTTTAGGACAATTTATTTCTGCTAGCTATTGTTTAGCCCCCGTAACAAAAAAAAACTATCGATGTTATTAGAAAGTACTGATTGTAGCTAAAAAGAGAAAAAATATACTATATATGCGAATATTTTCAAAATTTTCGATAAAAAATGTGACTGAGAGAAAAGGGAGAGACAAGAATTTATTACTTTTCCTCTCTCCCTTTTCTCAAGCTCACAATTATTGCTCAAAAATTTTGTAAAAAAAATCACTTTTAATATATTTTATTCTATTTTTAATGGTTTTAAGTTATATTATAATTTTACGGATAATTTGTTGTTTTTTTCTAGCTTTAGAAACATTATTTGAATTAAAATTTCTAATTACATATTGTTTAGCCCCTGTAACAAAAAAACTGTCGACGTTATTAAAAAGTGCTGACTGTAAATAGAAAGAGAAAAAATATTATATATTGTATTTAAATCTGTATATGGCAAAATGAAGAAAAATAGGAAAAATTAAGGCAAAATGAGGAACAGAGTAAAAAGTAGGACAAAATAGGGAAAAATAGTGAAAAATAAGTTAATTAGGGAAAAAATAGGCAAAAATAGGGGCAAATGGGGAAAAATGGAGAAAAATAGCGTAAATAAGGGTAAAATAGGATAAAATAGGAAAAACAAAACGGGAAAAAATAAGAAAAACAGGAAAAAAATAGGAAAAAATAGATAAACATTGTGGGAAATGGGGAAAAGTTGGAAAATTAGGTCAAAATATGGAAAATAGGGCAAATTGGAGAAAAATATGGAAAAGTAGGGCGAAATAGACAAATAGGGAAAAATTAGGAAAAACAGGAAAAAATAGCGTAATAATAAAAATAGGAAAAAATGGAAACAAATGTGTCAAAATAGTGAAAAATAGGGAAACATAGAGTAAAAACAGGGTAAAATAGGGAAAATGGGGACAAATTGGAAAAAATATGGAAGAATAAGGATGAATGTGGAAAAAATAATGAAAAATAAAAGAAAAATAGGATAAAATATAAAAACAGGAAAACCTGGAAAAAATGGGAAAAAATAAAAAAATCAAGTAAAGCATAGTCGTACAGGTACTAATATTAGAGACTTCGTAGCTAGTTCTAATATAATTTTGGAAATTTAAAAGAAAATTTTAGTTCTAGAATAAGTATATGATAAGAGATAGACAAAATTGATTAATTTTTTATTTAAATAATCAAGTCAGAAAAAAAATTGATTTATAAAAAAATGAAGAAAAATAATAAACAAAGATGGACGTAATTAATTTCAATTTGGATGCCAATATAAAAAATTAGAATATCACAGAAATGTTTATGAATGAAATTAATTATATGGTGACCAAATAGAATATTTAGTGTTTAATTTAATAAAAAAATTATATACAAAAAAAAATTATAAAAAACATTTAAAAAACAAAAAGGTGAATAGACCTGGTTTATGGAAGTAAGTGTTTGTTTTTTCCAATTTTTTCTTCATTTTTCCCAATTTATCTTTTTACTTCATTTTTCTCTATTTGTCCCTTATTTTGCTTTATTTTCCCTATTTCGATTTATATTCCCTATTTCACTTTATTTTTCCCTACTTTTCCTCATTTCCCATTTTTCCGTATATTTTCCTACTTCCCTTATTTTTCCATTACAAAATTGAAATAATTTCATTGTACGCATTGGCGTTGTAATCAATATTCTTCCACTCTACCCAATCTACGATTCTACCCCCACGCAAAAATAACCATAGTAACTATTCACATTTCAAATTAATAATCGTTACTAAATAACGAATACATCTCTATTTTTCGTTACGTTACAATTTCTGATTGTCAAATCCTAAAGTAAACCCCGTTAAGGAACTTAGTTATAAAACTCGTTTGTGAAGGATCCTGGAAGTTTTTGAATTTCTTTAAGAGTTTTTTGGTTAAATTATTATTGGATTCTGGAAATTTTGAACGTTTATGCAAGTTTTTAGGATCTTCCGGAAGTTTTTGAAGGACTCTATTCCTGAAACGTTTATGGAAGTATTTGTATCGTTTCTGGCAAATTTTGAGTGTTTTTAAGGTTTTGGAAGGTCTTAAATTTTTCTGAGAGTTTCAAAGCTGTTGGGAATTTTCATGCCAAGTAAAAAAAATTCTGGCTTTGTGGAAGTTTTCCAGGGTTTCTGCAAGTTTTTTAATCTGTTGGAAGTTTTAGTAGATCTCTGGGAGTTTTTTTTTAATCTCAGAGACAAAAACTTTTATACCGTGTAAAACTGACCAAACCCCTAAAAACTTCTACACAAATTAATAGAAGTTATAAAAGTTTTGGGCAGATTTTTTACAGTTTCAAGGTTTATGTGAGTTTTTAAGACTTTATGAAAGTTTTAAGCATAACTGGAAGTTTCTAAAGACTTCTGGAATTTTTTAAATGTCTCTTGAGAGTTTCTTTGCAGCTTTTTAAAGTTTTTAGCGATCGTTGAAGCGATTTTGACAGATATTTTTTCAGTTTTTGGAACTTACGTAACTTTTTATGTCGTTATTTATATTAAATATTTCATAAAATAAAGAATTATTTAAATTGAAATAAAATGATAATAATCAGATTAATTATTTCTTCAAACATTTCAATCATAATATTATCGTACGTTAACAAATGCTCCAATCACGATTTTGTAAAGTATATAAAAAAAGCACATATTTTAGCTGTTTTCAAAAAAAAAATTGTATATATTCTATTTTTGAACCAAATTCATATTTTTTACTCTCCTTGTACACATTTTTTTTTGAAATTTAAGTTAATATCATGTTTCAAGTAAAGCACCAAATTTTGTTAAGAATAAATTTTTCTCAAAAAAAAAATGTTATTTTATTCAATTAAAAAATATAATTATTAATGATTTATAGTAACAAATGCATACCGTTAAAAAATATTGATGAATTAAAGGTCACCCATTTTAATCAAAAATCATGCATGAAATACCGAGTGTTGAAATTCGTTGACCTCATAAATGTCGGAGAGTTCGAGGAACTATCGCACGACGATTTTTTCTGTTTTTATTTTTGAAACAAAACAATCGCCGTCTACCTGAATTTCTTCAAATAGAGGTTCAACATTCTAGATTAGTACAAATCATTCGAAACTTGTTTAAAAATACATTAAGATAAATTTTCTAGGACGCCATGTTATCTGCGAAATGCAGTTTACTATCGGTTTTAATTTATAAAAATAAGACAAAATTAAATGGTTCTTTTTTTTCTAGTTTTCTTTCATTTATTCATTAGGCACTATGCGCCACAAGAAGATTATTACTTTAAAGTTCATTAAAAGTATTTAAAGCTGTAAACAAAAATATAGGGATAATAGTTGTTAAATTATTATTAAGACAGCTGAGTGACAATAAAAGTAGCTAATTTTGAATATTTTTCCCCTTCCTCGAGCAGTTCTCATTGGAGACCTGAGCGCCAGACACACACACAGTTTGGCCATCTGGCCTCCAATGCGAATGGCATCCGTCTCGTAGTCCTCCCGATTTTCCGAGTCCACATCACCTCTCCCAACTTCTTAGGGCATCAAGGAAGCGCTATCAACGACCAGATTCTGCTCACAGACAGATGCAGAGGTCAGATCGAAGATAGGTGCTTAATTGGGGCCTCTATAACCTCTGAACAACATACCCTTCTGGGCGAAACTTCCCTCTTAAATCCTTTACCTACAGATCTACCTTATTCCAAAGTAGATCCTACAAAAAAAGCAAATTGGCCCATTTTCCGAAGAACCATCTCGGAAACTACACAGGGCGTAAGTAACCTGGCCAATTCCATCAGTAACACCATCTCCCAAGCCCTAAATGTGGCTCTTCTCCGAATCACCATCAACACAGTACAAAAAATCCTTCCCCCAAAGATCCTCTTCAAGATTCGGCGTAAACGCCACCTCTACCGCTAGTTTGTAAGACACAGAGACACTGTCCTTAAAACCGAGTGGAACTGTCTGAATGCCGTCATCAAAAACCAAATCCCACTCACGATGGCCAAACCTGAGCAGAAGGCCACTGCTTTCAAATACCATAGTAAATCCTCCAAACCCCAACTTCAATCCACCATTTCAAGAAGACACTGATTTCCTACTCCGAGACTTACTCCAAACTCTCAATCCCCTTACACAAAACTCTATCCTTTATCCCTTCACCCCTGATGACATAGCCTCTGCTTGCCATCGGGGGAAAAACTCCGCCCTAGGTCCTGGACCACATCAAACGTCAAGCACTGAAAAACCTCTCTGCTAGCATTCTTCGTGTCCTCGCCATCCTCATGAACATAACGCTTTAGCATTCTTATTTTGCCAACTAGCTGGAAAACTTCTTACATCATCTTTATCCCCAAACACCACAAACACCCAACATCCCCTAACTCCTACAGGTCTATATCCCTAACGAATAATCTGGGTATACTCGTTGAGACCCTACTCAAGGATTGAGACTCTATCCAAGATGCACTGCCAAATCGCGGAACCTAGGTCACTCTGCATCGGAAGTCCTGTATGATGTCCAAAAAGCTTTCGACCAAGTCTGGTACACAAGTTCTCGAACGTTGAAGTCCCTATCAAAATCATCCACTCTTACGTCCAAAACAGATCCATTCACTCCTCTAGCAGGAGTTCTCCAAGGATCTGCGCTTGCTCCCGTCCTCTACGTCACTTACACCCACGATATCCCACACTTAAGTTACTAATCTCTTTACTTTCAGTAAGTGTCCCTAAAGTGCAAAATAGTTATTTATGCAACAAGTGTGTAAAGTGATACTTTTTTCACGAATGTGAATATTGTCGCACGAGACAACGGCGAGTGCGACAATCACATGAGTGAAAAAAGGCACTCTGAACTCCAACATTACTTCTATTTGTTCTGTCTTATATGTGTCATTTTTTTTATAATTATAATTACTTAATAAATATAAACTCCAAACATATATATTTGGCCGCAAAGATGTCAAATAAAGACGCAATTGTGGACGTAATCTTTTTAACAAAACAAAAGGTTTAAAAAATGGGGTTAGAGCACAAAAATACAACTATTTTTGACCTTGGTTAGTTGTCTATCACAAAAGGGTCAAATTTTTGCCTTTCTGATTGGTCAGAATTTTCTACTTACATTTGGCCTCAGTGTTCGTGTTTTCTCTCATTCCTTTCTACTCCCTAGATTCAAGAATACGGTTTTTTAATATGAAGAAAAATTTTGAAAGAGTAGAAAAGTCATAGAGCTCCCCGAACTCGATCGTGCATAGACAAATGTCAAAGTCATCTCAATTAATTGACATGACGTTGACATTGTGAAGTTGAAGGTTGAAGATAAAGCGAAGCGGTACGCGAACCTAGAAATTTATTTCTCTTGCCAATTATTAAATTATTGCTCTTCAAACGTATGTTATATAAACTTTTAAAATCTTTGAGAGATCGAATACTACTTGGCGTAATTATTATTTATGTTGGTCGCGGGTTTTTGTTTTTTTTCTTTGAAACCTTGTCCAAGTTGGCTTGTGTAATTTGTGTCCAGAGTCCCAGAGGGTGTGTTTAATCAATAAGAGATTACACTTGTTTAAACTGTATTTGTGCAGTATTCTAATGTTCCTTCTTCTTGTATTTAGTTTAGAATTTGTTTTTCAGTTTTATTAAAAAATTATGTAATATATATTATGTTAAATGTGCCAAACCAAACATTAATAGAATATTTCTAAAAAAAATTCCTGAAAATCTCGTCTCGGTCTCGTTAGCTGAGAAAAAATAAGTCTAGTTTCAGTCTCGGTTTCGTCTCGTAACCGTTTGTATCGTCTCGTCTCGTCTCGTCTCGTCAAATCTGATACCACCGAAGTATTTTTATTAAACACAGTTTATTAACTGGTTCAATTTTACTTAACGTATCATCAGTTTCATCTAATCTCGTTCTATTATTAGGGTTAACATTACTAGTACCTGAAGTCGAAAATTATAAAATAAAATATTTCACAGATGGTTTCCATATTTTAGATTTCGTAAATGAATCGTAACCTATGCAGACCTTTTTTTTATTATAAAAAAATTAAATTTTTATACTGCTTGTTGGTGGTCTTGGTATCGTCTAAATAATTTTCAAAAAGGTCTCGTCTCGCTCTCTTCTAGGTTTTACGAGACCAGACGAGAAAAGTATCGTCCTCGTGTGAAGCCCTAAGAATGTTCAAAATACTGACAAGGACTTTTTCCCTATTGTTCTTGGAATGTTCTATAACATTTTAGAACATTCATAGAATACTTATCTTGTCTTAGGTGTAGGTTCTGCGAATATATATTATGTTATGTGCTATTAGGGTTAATCATCAAATCGAAAATAGGTGGCGCATTTTGAACCACCCGGGGCTCGTGGCGCATCTTACATACAGCCCTTCATTATATCTACAGTAAAAAGCTTTTTAATTTCTAATAAAAAATTTTAGATGCATTTTATAGATAAATATAAAGGAAAACTTTAAAATTATACAAAGATGAAAATATTTTGTATTTAAACTTGAGTTAGTACCAAAACAATTTTTGTGAAAATTTGTTTAAAATCAGTTCAATATTTTTTACAAAATCATGCACGTTCATACATTTTATAGATTTTTTTTTTGGATTTAAGAGTGATAAAAAATTCCTTGACAAATTATCAATTATAATATTTGCGAGGAAGTAACACATACAATGAAATAATAACTATCGCTTTTATGGCCTAGATTCGAAGACCGCGTTCTCCAACTCAAATTGTAACTAACCATTTCATTATTTAAAGAGCAACGCGGTACTTTCACTGAAGTGAATTTTTATGCGGTTAGAAAGGAATAATTCATTTTTTATCAATGACAATATAAAAATTTATATGAAAGGATTATGTAAACTTGTCTTGGGCAACTTTTGCAAGATTAGTTACGGGGGTGAGACAATATTTAAATATGAGATTTAATATAAAAATTACCGAATAAATATTGTATTTTTACTTTCACGAAAAAAAAAATAATAAGACAATAGTTATTATACTTTATTTATTTTATCTTATGAGAAACAGTTTTGGGATGTCAAAGATTTAATCAAAAAATTATTAGTATAGATAAGTTAGATAAATTTTTAAATATACAAAAAACCGTATTTTAATATATTTTTAGATCACTTTTAAAACTATTACGATTTTTTCATCAACATTCTACGTCATAAATTGTCACTTCCATTAGTATGATTCATTCTAATTTGGCTCGTGGCATAAAAATAACGGTCTACCTACACCACTGACGCCATTATTTAAAATTACATAAACCAATTTTAGCATGTAAAAAAAATGTAAATAAATATTTGAAAATTTTACAGATGTTTCAAATCGTTTTCATTTGTATATTAAAAAGTAAAAATAATAGTATCGTTGGTTTTTCTGAGTATAAAAATGTAACATTTTACTTATTTTTTATATTTCTGCATTCTACACTGAGAATTGTATGAAATTATAAAATTTTTATTTTATTGCTCTACTATTTTTTTTTTAAGTGAAAATTTATTTTATGAAATGGATAATGGATTATTATTATTATTTCAGGTTTTAGATGGGTATGTTTTACTATGTTTTTACATGTCTGGGAAAATAGACTATTTTTGTTTAAAATTGAATGTTCAGGGGTTAGTAGATTTATTCAAAGGTCGTATATTTTAATATAAGTCAGACATGGAAGTGTTACCTTACAAATTCAAGGCAATGACCTGTCAGTAAAATGTCCACTGTCTGGGTTAGACATGAATAAATCATAAAAAGTGCGTATCAAGCTTAATTTAACTTAACATGATTATTCATATTTTTTATTTAGAATTACAACGAATTTACGAACAAAATCTATAATTACTATTTCAAACACGATAATTTTTCTTTTCTAAAATATTTTGCTATGTACCTTTAAATCAATATCTACTTACAGAACATAACATGTTACATAGAATTTTTTATAGAATAATTTTTATTAGAATTATTTTTATACTTACTTTTGTAGACTTATTTTTATTAGAATTATTTTTATAGAATTATTTTTATAGAATTAGTTTTGTTAGAACTATTTTTATAGAATTATTTTCTAAAATTATTTTATAGAATTATTTTTAGAATCATTTTTATAGAAATATTTTTATACTCATTTATACTCTTTAAGTATAGTACCTGCACGACCGAACTTTGCTTGTTTTTTAATATACCCCATTTATCTTTCTATTTTTTCCTATTTTTCATTATTTTGTCCTGTTTTTCCCTATTTCTCCGTATTTGTCCCTATTAGTATCTATTTTTACCTATTTTACCTATTTTTCCCCATTTCTCCGTATTTGTCCCTATTAGTATCTATTTTTGCCTATTTTACCTATTTTTACCTATTTTTAGTCGTTTCCCATATTTTTCTCTAATTATTTATAATTTAAATATGTTCTTTTTCCTTTTTCTAACTTCTTCCTAATTTTCCATGTTTTCTCTATGTTTCGTAAATTTTCCTGTTTTTCGCAAATTTTCCCTATTTTTGCCTATTGCTTCTAATTTTTCACTGTTTTTCCTATTTTTTCTTGCTTGTTATTATTTTTTCCTGTTTTCTCTATTTATCCGTTTTATTTTCTAAATTTTCTTATTTTCAATTTTTTCCTCTTTTTCTATTATTTTTCACGATTTTCCCATATGTTTCCCGATGAGGGATCTCCAATTAAAGAAATAATATAAAATTAAGCTTCTAACTTAATAAAAAGCAATTTCTCTAATTTCCCTATTTTTTACAATTTTTTTCCTATTTTTCTTATTTCTTCTTATTTGTACTTATTTTTCCTCCTTATGTTTTTCCTATTTTTTCCGATAGCCCCTATTATTCTATTTCTTCATATTTTTCCTGTTTTTCATTATTTTTTCCTGTTTCATTATTTTTTTCTATTTTCTTCATTTTCCTAATTTTTTCCTATTTGTTTCTATTTTTCCCTGTTGTCCTCATTTTTCTCTAGTACTCCTTATTTCTCCCTATTTTCCCCATGTTTAGTGGGTGTCTATGGTAAACAGAATATATTCTCAAAATTTCAAGTCTCTGATGGGTTAGGTAGATTTTGCTGTGCGTTGATTCTATGTCAGTCAGTCAATCAGTCAGTCAGTCAAGATTTTGTCGCTTATATTATAGATTTTTATAGAATTATTTTTAGAGAAAAATTTCTATATTTATTTTTATAGAATTATTTTTATAGAAATATTTTTATAGAAATATTTTTATAGAATTTATTTTATAGAAATATATTTATCCAATTATTTTTATAGAAACATTTTTATAAACCGATTTTTATAGACTTGTTTTTATAGACTTACTCATATAGAAATTTTTTTATCGAATTATTTTTATAGAAATATTTTTATCCAATTATTTTTATAGAAACATTTTTACACTTATTTGTCTAGAATTATTTTTATAAAAATAATTTTATACTTATTTTTAGAGAAATAATATTATACTTATTTTTATAGACTTGTTTTTATAGAAATATTTTTATCCAATTATTTTTATAGAATTATTTAATAAAAATAATTTTATACTTATTTTTAGAGAAATATTATTATACTTATTTTTATAGAAATATTTTTAGAGAATAATTTTATAGAAATATTTTTAGACTTTTTTTTACAGTTCTTTGTATAGACTGATTATTATACACTTATTTTTATAGTATTATTTTTATAGAATTACTTTTATAAAACTATTTTTTTATCGAATTATTTTTATAGAATTATTTTTATAGACTGATTTTTATAGACTTGTTTTCATAGACTTATTCTTATAGAAATATTTTTATCGAATTATTTTTATAGAAATATTTTTACACTTATTTGTATAAACAGAATTATTTTTATACAATTGTTTTTATAGACTTATTTTTATAGAAATATTTTTATCCAATTATTTTTATAGAAACATTTTTACACTTATTTTTATAAAAATAATTTTATACTTATTTTTAAAGAAATATTATCATACCTATTTTTGTATATTTTATATTTTATATTTTATAGACTTATTTTTATAGTATTATTTTTATAGAAATATTTTTATCGAATTATTTTTATAGAATTACTTTTATAGAATTATTTTTATGAAATTATTTTTATAGAATTATTTTTATAGACTTGTTTTTATAGACTTATTTTTATAGAAATATTTTTATCGAATTATTTTTATAGAAATAATTTTATACTTATTTTTATAGACTTATTTTATAGACTTATTTTTATAGACTTATTTTTATAGAATTATTTTATAGAAATATTTTTATAGACTTATTTTTATAGAATTATTTTTATACTTATTCTTATAGACATATTTTTACATTTATTTGTATAGACTGATTATTATAGACTATAAAAATAAGTCTTATTTTTATAGAATTAGTTTTATAGACTTATTTTTATAGAAATATTTTTTTACTTATTTTATAGGATTATTTTTTTACAATTTTTATCTTTTTGATTTTGTTCCAGCAAAAATATTACTTTAAAGTATCAAAAAATTTGAAAAGTAACTCACCCGTGATGATATGATGGAGCTGGAACATCTATGGTATGTGAGGCAGTTCTTTTTCTATCGCCCGCCATATCGGCCAAACGGGCGAAATCGGTATCTTGATCGGCCAATCTAGCCGATTTTCTGGACTCCAAGAGTCGCACCTCTTCAAGACGTTTTTGAACTTCGAAAGGCGCCTGAAACAAACAAAAAAAATCTTTAATAAAGAACCAATAATTTAGAACAATATAGAGTGTTTCATTAATAATTGTCCAAAATACAATGTTCCTCCTAATCTAGATACACGGTGTGTCGTCAGTATTGTTGGGGAAGGAGTAAATTTCCAACATTTCTAGTAAGTATATAGCCTTTAGCACATTGAAGAAGTGATGCAAAAACTATAATTTTAAAGTTATTTTAATTTTAACTTTCACTTACTGTAAAACAAAAATGGAGGTTCCGCTAGTTATTAAATAAAATATACTTAATTATAACCTGTAGATTAAATTATTTGAACTAAATTGGTAATCGATATTTTATCTCATAACGGTTTTTTATGACCTTGAATAAATCTAAATTTGACGTTTTAAAACCACTACGTTTTTTATCAAAGTGATAGGATCTTACTGCGATAGACTCTGATTTAATTAAATCCAAAATATTATCCATATCTCAAATGTGGTCCAAGAAATAAAGCACAAAATCAGGTACCACAATAGTTTA
The DNA here is from genome assembly GCA_963243735.1 of Neocrepidodera transversa. Taxonomy (NCBI): domain Eukaryota; kingdom Metazoa; phylum Arthropoda; class Insecta; order Coleoptera; family Chrysomelidae; genus Neocrepidodera; species Neocrepidodera transversa. The sequence continues at coordinate 19,046,613 of OY725343.1, forward strand.
ATTTAAATTAAAAACGTTTCGGTCACAGACCATCATCAGGCCTATTAGATACAAAAACGTTCAAATTAATGAATATAAAATTAAAGTAAAGCTCAACTTATACCATTATTATACTGTCGAGGGAAAAATTATAATTAAACACCAACGGTGGGACCCAAGAATAGGGGTTTTAAAAACATTGGTAGTACTTCAAAAAATTTAAAAAAATGGGGAAGTGGGGTTAACTTAAAACTGCATGGAAAGAGTTAGTTAAAAAACATTGTAATGGGGCCAAGAGCTGATAATAAAAACTTAAAAATGAACTCCATGGGGTAAGCCACCCTAAATGGGTGAAATTAAAGAGAATGGGGGGCGAGAATGGTCCAACTATGCAGCAAAATTTTTTTAAAAATTCACAAGTGACAAAATGGACGTTTTGACAAATGACATCGTAAAGCACATCAAAAGTGAGATTAAATGACTCAGTAAAAATAATGGTAATAATGATGGTACATTGTGAAACGTTAGAATAAATTTCAAGTTAAGATTTGCGCAAAAAGTTATTACCAATTTTAAATTATTGCTATTGAACAATAAATGTAACAAAAAATAAATGTTTCTTTATATAAAAATAACAAACGCTTGATGGAGACATTTCTGATTTAATTATCCAATGCAAAAAAGATTAAAAAATAGTAAGAAAGAGTTTTTAAAAGAAGGCTATAAAAGTAAAAATCATTAACTTTCTCTATATTCATTACTGGGCTGAAATAAAGAAAATAAAATTAATTATTTTCTTGGAAATATTGAATAGGCTTGGAAACTAAATGTTAAAATGCAGCGAGAAAGTAAAAATGAACAAACGAATTTAAAAATAAATAAAAAAAATATGATTTAACGCGTTTAATTTTTTTTTGAAATTTTTGCAGTAAATTATAATCACCGTTCACTGATTCGTGAAAATAATATCGATTGCACCTATTCAAAACATGATCGGTTGTCTATTATGTGTAATCTACCCATAAACCGACCTTTATCTACGGCGATAATTAAAAATCGAATTAATATTACGCAAAATTAATTAATTTTTCCACACCAACACTTACAATTTATTTCGAAAGTGCATCTAGAAATGAAGCTGTCGTATTTCCGTCGTCATTAAATAGAATAAAAAGAGAAATTATAAGGAATATGATAACTAGGAAAAAATACACCCGCACGTATTTTTATATTTCACTTCCCGCACATGCACATCAACAATGAACGATAAAATGTGCATCGCAAGTGTTTATTAATTTCTGACTACTAATATGCATTTTCAAGTGATTAGGTTTGAATTGAAATTTACCGGGTAGCACAAATAAAATTATAATTTTACCAAGAAAGGACAACTCACCGCAACAATCGGAAATTGACTTTCGGTGAATTTGTTCCAATTTTGTATATATTGTATAACTCGCGATGCTGATGAAATGTCTCCATTGCGCTAATGCTCTAAATTCAACGGTTTAGATTATATAGGGTGCTGAACTTTTCCAAAATTTCAAATGACCATTGTGAAGATACTTTCTCGAAAAACATCTTTTCAAAAATTCAATAATATACAGGGTGTCTCATTTAAAAAACGAATATTTTTCTTGTGTCCCCTAAACTACGCACGCCATTGTAGTTTTGTTAACGTTGTAATAAAATTAGTTTATACCCACACAACTTTTATTTCAAAAATTTTTATGTTTATGCAATAATAACTATGGTAAGGGCTGGGACATTTATAATGAATAACCCTGTACAAAGGTATACTTTTATGTCTTCTGTATAATCAGGTATTCTTTTATTTGATTTTTTAGGAAAAAATGAGAAAAACGGGTAAACATAGAAACAAATACGGACAAATAGGAAAAAATAAGGAAAATAGGGGAAAATAGGGAAAAATAATGAAAACATTTAAAATAAAAAGAAATAAAAAAAAATAAAAAATATAGGAAAAATAGAGAAAAGCCAAAGTGGGAAAAAAGAGGAAGAAAGGGGGCGATAAATGAAAAAACAAAGGAAAAAAGTTGGGGAAAAAAAATGGAGGACAAAAAGACAAAAAAAGGTCCAAAAACATAATTTTGAAAAAAGAAAAGTAAAAAATAAAATGGTTGTAAAAAATTGGGGTATAAAATAATAGTTGTAAAAAAAGGGTGGGATGGAAATGGACCAAAAAAATAAATTAAAAAAAAAATGGGTCCAAAAATAATAGTTGTACAAAAATGGGGTAACAAAGGCATAAAATTATAGTTTAAAATAGGGGTAAAAATTGGGCAAAAAATAAGTTGTAAAAAATGGGGCGGAAATTGAAGCATAAAATAATAGTGGTAAAAATAATGAAAACATGAAAAAAGAAAAAGAAATAGGAAAAATAAAAAATATAGGAATACTAGAGAAAAGCTAAAGTAGGAAAAAAAGAGGAAAAGAGGGGGCAGTAAATGAAAAAACAAAGGAAAAAAGTGGGGAAAAGGGGGGTAATAGGGGAATAAGAGGGAAATAAGGCAAAAAACAATGGTTTTAAAAAAGGGACATAAAAATAATAGTTGTAAAAAATGGAGGTCAAAAAGACAAAAAAAAAGGTCCAAAAAACACAATTTTGAAAAAACGAGAAGCAAAAAATAAAATGGTTGGAAAGAAATTGGGGTATAAAACAATACTTGTAAAAAAGGGTGGGCCAAAAAAAATTTATTAAAAAAAATGGGAGGAAAAGGCATAAAAAAATAGTTTTAAAATTGCGGTTAAAATTGGACAAAAAATAAGTTGTAAAAAAATGGGGCGAAAAATTCAGGCGTAAAATAATAGTGGTAAAAAGATGGAAATAGGAGGCAAAAAACACGAGTTTAAAAAAATGAAAAAAATGGAATATAAAACAATGGTTATATACAAAGGGGAGAAAAGTGATGGAAAAAATAATATTAGGAAAAATAGAGAAAATAGGAAAGATATGGCAACATAAGGAAAGGGAGAAATAGTGAAAAATAGAGAAAACAGGAAAGAATTGTGAAAATTGGAAAGAATAGTAATAAGGAAAAATCAAGAAATTACAGAAAAATAGGGAAGCATATGGTAAAAGAGTGAAAAATAGTAAAAACTTTGGAAAAGTAAGAAAAAATAGGGCAAAGTAGTGAAAAATAGAAACATTTATGAAAAATGGTGAAAAATATTGAAAAACCCGAAAAAAAAATGAAAATAGAGAAATTAGAGAAAAATATGGAAACATGTGGGAAATAGTGAAAAATAGAATAATATAAACAAAAAAGGGAAAATACACAAAAAAAGGGACAGGGACAAATGAGGAAAAACAGGGAAAAAAAAACAGGAAAAATATGAAGAAATAGGAAAAATAGGGAATAGCGAAATTAGAGAAAAACAGGGAAACAAATGGGAAAATTGTGAAAAACAGGCAAAATAAAAAAAACAGGCAAAATAGTAAAAATAGGAAAAAATAGATAATAATAGGGACAAATAGGAAAAAACAATAACTAATCAACTTGACTAATTAATATATTTTATGATTTTTATTATTGTTACTTTTGTATCTTGTGTAAATCTTTACGTCCGTGTAAGATTTTTTTTGTGACGTATCCTATTTATTTATTTATTTATTTATTAATATTCAGTGAAAAGGTGTGATGTTTACCCTATCAACGGAAAAGGTACGTAAAACTTTATAGACTTCACTCACAGACTTGTATTATATCAAGAATTATTGTTTTTTGTAATTCAGGCGCGTCTAGGTTCGCTCGGCCTAATAAGAGATATTTTGTTGCAATAATATTGATATTTATATAGAAATATACTATAGAAAGGTAACACCATTAGGACATATGAGGGACATCATTTGTTGCAGTATTAACTTTTAAATTTTTTTTTTCATTTTTATTTAGAAAGTGTGGGAGGGAAATATAGTTGCAGGGAAATCTTGATTTATTAATTGATTTGATTGGTGGGCAGCACATTTCCTCCACTCGTTTTCCCCCTACCTTTTTTACTGTTTTCCTGTTTCAAACGTTTTCTTTCAACTTTTTCCTCATTCTTCTTTCTCTCCTTACTTTCCAAACTTACTTTAATTAGTGACCTACTTTCAGCTTGAATCTCCGGGCAAACTCAACTTCAATTAAAAAAACCGATTTGAGGTGATAAAATATATTTGTAATATTTTATAAACATGATATAAAAATGGGGAAAAAGAAAATTTTAGTAATTTAATTTTTCTCTTTTCGTGCTTCTTTGTGTCACTGATAGTAGTAGGTGATTCTATAAGAATATATTAAGGCACAACAAATCGACATGTGAAGAGTGGCTAAAAAATTGCAGGATTTTATGAACAGTATAATAAAATTCCTGCTTTACTGTTGCAGGAATTTAATAAATCAATATTTATAATAAAGACCGGTTTCCAATATGTATTAGTAGACTTGATTGTACATATGTTACAACAATTTCTTCCTGCTGCTGAAATTTATAGAAACCGTAGGCTATGATTTGAAGGTTAAATAGACTAGTGAATAAAATCCAAGAATTAAGCCACTTTAACCAGCTTGAAATTTTTGTGCATCAATTTAACGTTTTCTACTTAAACACTACATTGTAGATTACATACAATAATCAATAATAAGAATAAGAAATTTGATAATAATTAGGTAAATTACATTTTACCGACATTTGTAATTGTATTTTCCAATAATTCAATACTTCATTTGGTGTTTCATGTTTTTTTTTTAATTTTCAGACATTCAAGATGGATTTTTGTGGTACCACTAAACCAAAGACAAATTTAAGCAGTATTTTATAGATTAATAATTACTTTTAGTATAAAAACTAACTCACACTATAAATTAATCTTGAATGAGTAACCAATGAAAACCAACTGATATTACGTAATAAAAAAGCCACACCACAAGATTACATTATTTTCCGAAGTTTAACTAATGAAACATAAAATTATGCAAATATACACGAGTCTAATGTTTTATCGCAAAATTGCACGAAGCGTAATATTTTTTTATGAGTTGTTGCAAAGGTCAAATAAACGCTGTCGCCAAGCAGACTGGTTAGTTGAGATAATTTATTTTTACCTAGGTGCAAATAATAGCTGCATTTTCTATAATTCCGATGACGTCAATAAGTTTATAGGTTATTCAGTTTATTACAATAATTATATTGATTTAATTAGAGTACAAGTTCATTGTAATGAAAATTGTATTATGTATACATTATTCGACTTTACGTAAGTAATAAATTTAAATCCTATAAAATTTCATTAATAATAATAACAAATTGGTGAAATATTTTTTTTCTCAAATAATCAAAAAACAACTTCAGGAATTAAAAATTTCAACATATTTTAATTTGTTTGTTTACCTATAACATTTACAAGATTTATTAAATTTTAAAAATATAAAAATACAATACGCAACAAGTATAATTATCATAAAATTCTTCAAAATTAATATTATCATTCAATATAAACCTAAAGAAAGATCTGCATCAAAGTTTTAAATGGAAATCAAGTAGGGTAAATCGAGGATAGATGGCGCAGAAGGTGAGATGGCGCAATGGTTTTATTGCGCCACTGCTGGTGTTAAAGATGAGCACAGAGGATAGATGGTTAACATATTTTTAAATAGAGATGGCTTATTAATATTTCTTTTTCTTTTCAGTATGTATACAAAATATGAGCGCATTGGAAGTTGTTCCAGTTGTGAGATGCGCCATCTCTTCTCTCACAGAGGATAGATGGTGCACATATTTTTGAATAGAGATGGCTTATTAATATTTCTTTTTCTTTTTAGTACACCTATATACAAGCGCACTGGAAGTTATTCCAGGGCTAGTTGGACCGAACAACAGTTAGCCGCAGCCATTGAAGTCGTTAATAAAAATATAATGGGAGTTAATGATGCTGCTCGAAATTTTGGGGTACCGGCAACCACTCTACGAAGA